>OZ025301.1:209530320-210975320 GCA_964019185.1 Maratus speculifer | reverse complement strand
AAAAAAAAACGGAAATATGAGTGCGATTTGGTAGTTTCTGAACAACACCTGCAAATTTCATGCATTTCCGATCAATTATAAATTAAAACTTATGTCACAAAGTTGCCCTTTTTGATTTAAGATATTCCAATCCAAACTGCTTATTTTCTGATCAATTTTGACAGCTTGTTCTGAAATATCTATTGCGTTTACAAAAGAAAGAAAGGAAAAAAAAAAAAAAAAAAAAAAAACGGAAATATGAGTGCGATTTGGTAGTTTCTGAACAACACCTGCAAATTTCATGCATTTCCGATCAATTATAAATTAAAACTTATGTCACAAAGTTGCCCTTTTTGATTTAAGATATTCCAATCCAAACTGCTTATTTTCTGATCAATTTTGACAGCTTGTTCTGAAATATCTATTGCGTTTACAAAAGAAAGAAAGGAAAAAAAAAAAAAAAAAACGGAAATATGAGTGCGATTTGGTAGTTTCTGAACAACACCTGCAAATTTCATGCATTTCCGATCAATTATAAATTAAAACTTATGTCACAAAGTTGCCCTTTTTGATTTAAGATATTCCAATCCACAACTGCTTATTTTCTGATCAATTTTGACAGCTTGTTCTGAAATATCTATTGCGTTTACAAAAGAAAGAAAGGAAAAAAAAAAAAAAAAACGGAAATATGAGTGCGATTTGGTAGTTTCTGAACAACACCTGCAAATTTCATGCATTTCCGATCAATTATAAATTAAAACTTATGTCACAAAGTTGCCCTTTTTGATTTAAGATATTCCAATCCAAACTGCTTATTTTCTGATCAATTTTGACAGCTTGTTCTGAAATATCTATTGCGTTTACAAAAGAAAGAAAAAAAAAAAAAAAAAAAAAAACGGAAATATGAGTGCGATTTGGTAGTTTCTGAACAACACCTGCAAATTTCATGCATTTCCGATCAATTATAAATTAAAACTTATGTCACAAAGTTGCCCTTTTTGATTTAAGATATTCCAATCCAAACTGCTTATTTTCTGATCAATTTTGACAGCTTGTTCTGAAATATCTATTGCGTTTACAAAAGAAAGAGAAAAAAAAAAAAAAAAAAAAAAAAAAAACGGAAATATGAGTGCGATTTGGTAGTTTCTGAACAACACCTGCAAATTTCATGCATTTCCGATCAATTATAAATTAAAACTTATGTCACAAAGTTGCCCTTTTTGATTTAAGATATTCCAATCCAAACTGCTTATTTTCTGATCAATTTTGACAGCTTGTTCTGAAATATCTATTGCGTTTACAAAAGAAAGAAAAAAAAAAAAAAACGGAAATATGAGTGCGATTTGGTAGTTTCTGAACAACACCTGCAAATTTCATGCATTTCCGATCAATTATAAATTAAAACTTATGTCACAAAGTTGCCCTTTTTGATTTAAGATATTCCAATCCAAACTGCTTATTTTCTGATCAATTTTGACAGCTTGTTCTGAAATATCTATTGCGTTTACAAAAGAAAGAAAGGAAAAAAAAAAAAAAACGGAAATATGAGTGCGATTTGGTAGTTTCTGAACAACACCTGCAAATTTCATGCATTTCCGATCAATTATAAATTAAAACTTATGTCACAAAGTTGCCCTTTTTGATTTAAGATATTCCAATCCAAACTGCTTATTTTCTGATCAATTTTGACAGCTTGTTCTGAAATATCTATTGCGTTTACAAAAAGAAAGAAAGGAAAAAAAAAAAAAAAAAAAAAACGGAAATATGAGTGCGATTTGGTAGTTTCTGAACAACACCTGCAAATTTCATGCATTTCCGATCAATTATAAATTAAAACTTATGTCACAAAGTTGCCCTTTTTGATTTAAGATATTCCAATCCAAACTGCTTATTTTCTGATCAATTTTGACAGCTTGTTCTGAAATATCTATTGCGTTTACAAAAGAAAGAAAAAAAAAAAAAAAAAAAAAACGGAAATATGAGTGCGATTTGGTAGTTTCTGAACAACACCTGCAAATTTCATGCATTTCCGATCAATTATAAATTAAAACTTATGTCACAAAGTTGCCCTTTTTGATTTAAGATATTCCAATCCAAACTGCTTATTTTCTGATCAATTTTGACAGCTTGTTCTGAAATATCTATTGCGTTTACAAAAGAAAGAAAGGAAAAAAAAAAAAAAAAACGGAAATATGAGTGCGATTTGGTAGTTTCTGAACAACACCTGCAAATTTCATGCATTTCCGATCAATTATAAATTAAAACTTATGTCACAAAGTTGCCCTTTTTGATTTAAGATATTCCAATCCAAACTGCTTATTTTCTGATCAATTTTGACAGCTTGTTCTGAAATATCTATTGCGTTTACAAAAGAAAGAAAGGAAAAAAAAAAAAAAAAAAAAAACGGAAATATGAGTGCGATTTGGTAGTTTCTGAACAACACCTGCAAATTTCATGCATTTCCGATCAATTATAAATTAAAACTTATGTCACAAAGTTGCCCTTTTTGATTTAAGATATTCCAATCCAAACTGCTTATTTTCTGATCAATTTTGACAGCTTGTTCTGAAATATCTATTGCGTTTACAAAAGAAAGAAAGGAAAAAAAAAAAAAAACGGAAATATGAGTGCGATTTGGTAGTTTCTGAACAACACCTGCAAATTTCATGCATTTCCGAT
Source organism: Maratus speculifer (assembly GCA_964019185.1). Taxonomy (NCBI): domain Eukaryota; kingdom Metazoa; phylum Arthropoda; class Arachnida; order Araneae; family Salticidae; genus Maratus; species Maratus speculifer. The sequence continues at coordinate 210,972,662 of OZ025301.1, read as the reverse complement.
CAATTATAAATTAAAACTTATGTCACAAAGTTGCCCTTTTTGATTTAAGATATTCCAATCCAAACTGCTTATTTTCTGATCAATTTTGACAGCTTGTTCTGAAATATCTATTGCGTTTACAAAAGAAAGAAAAAAAAACAAAAAAAAAAAACGGAAATATGAGTGCGATTTGGTAGTTTCTGAACAACACCTGCAAATTTCATGCATTTCCGATCAATTATAAATTAAAACTTATGTCACAAAGTTGCCCTTTTTGATTTAAGATATTCCAATCCAAACTGCTTATTTTCTGATCAATTTTGACAGCTTGTTCTGAAATATCTATTGCGTTTACAAAAGAAAGAAAGGAAAAAAAAAACGGAAATATGAGTGCGATTTGGTAGTTTCTGAACAACACCTGCAAATTTCATGCATTTCCGATCAATTATAAATTAAAACTTATGTCACAAAGTTGCCCTTTTTGATTTAAGATATTCCAATCCAAACTGCTTATTTTCTGATCAATTTTGACAGCTTGTTCTGAAATATCTATTGCGTTTACAAAAGAAAGAGAAAAAAAAAAAAAAAAAAAAAAAAAAACGGAAATTGAGTGCGATTTGGTAGTTTCTGAACAACACCTGCAAATTTCATGCATTTCCGATCAATTATAAATTAAAACTTATGTCACAAAGTTGCCCTTTTTGATTTAAGATATTCCAATCCAAACTGCTTATTTTCTGATCAATTTTGACAGCTTGTTCTGAAATATCTATTGCGTTTACAAAAGAAAGAAAGGAAAAAAAAAAAAAAAAAAAAAAAACGGAAATATGAGTGCGATTTGGTAGTTTCTGAACAACACCTGCAAATTTCATGCATTTCCGATCAATTATAAATTAAAACTTATGTCACAAAGTTGCCCTTTTTGATTTAAGATATTCCAATCCAAACTGCTTATTTTCTGATCAATTTTGACAGCTTGTTCTGAAATATCTATTGCGTTTACAAAAGAAAGAGAAAAAAAAAAAAAAAAAAAAAAAAAAAACGGAAATATGAGTGCGATTTGGTAGTTTCTGAACAACACCTGCAAATTTCATGCATTTCCGATCAATTATAAATTAAAACTTATGTCACAAAGTTGCCCTTTTTGATTTAAGATATTCCAATCCAAACTGCTTATTTTCTGATCAATTTTGACAGCTTGTTCTGAAATATCTATTGCGTTTACAAAAGAAAGAAAGGGAAAAAAAAAAAAAAAAAACGGAAATATGAGTGCGATTTGGTAGTTTCTGAACAACACCTGCAAATTTCATGCATTTCCGATCAATTATAAATTAAAACTTATGTCACAAAGTTGCCCTTTTTGATTTAAGATATTCCAATCCAAACTGCTTATTTTCTGATCAATTTTGACAGCTTGTTCTGAAATATCTATTGCGTTTACAAAAGAAAGAGAAAAAAAAAAAAAAAAAAAAAAAAACGGAAATATGAGTGCGATTTGGTAGTTTCTGAACAACACCTGCAAATTTCATGCATTTCCGATCAATTATAAATTAAAACTTATGTCACAAAGTTGCCCTTTTTGATTTAAGATATTCCAATCCAAACTGCTTATTTTCTGATTTATTTTTAGAAACTACACAATGTGCCGTGCTTATAGAATTTTTATAAATGCAAAAAATTTTGCTAAGCAAAGATATCAAAGTGGGCGTTTTGAACCGAATTTTCCGAAGCGAGGGATCTAAAAACGGTAAAAGGTTCATAATCAGAAAATAATTGTTTATAAATCAAATTCTAATGAATTGAGAGAAAAAAATGTAATCAGACAGCATGTTATACATCTCTTCAAAAATCACCTCAGCAAGTTTTATGTTTTTACTTTTAAAAATGAGTCTTAAAATGTATCAGAAATTTCAAGCTTGTGAGGGTAGAAAATTATTTTTGAGAGCGAGGCATATGTCCCGTAAAATATAATAATAATAGAAAAAAAATAAACTTTTTCAGTAGAAAAGGTTTCTTATTACATTTTTTAAAGGAACAAAAGACATACCTATGAAAATGATTAAGAAAATTACCACATTTAAAAAACATTTACCTTCGACTATTTCTGTATTATACTTAAACTAGATTGAACAGAGTATATTATGTGGGTAAACGGAAAAAAAGTGACCGGAAAAAAAGTTATCGGAAAAAAAGGTGACATAAACTACAAAAGCGGAAAAAAAGTGACGCGGAAAAAAGTGACAAGGAAAAAAAGTTACCGGAAAAAAAGTGACAAGGAATTGATTTTGGGGATTTATTATTGATTTTGGGGATTCATTGGTTAAGTATGAAAGGGGGATCGGGGGGGGGGAGCTCATAGTTTAGGTAAATGGGTTTTTCATGCTGAATTAACTGTTTTGGTTCAATTTTTTATATACGTTCATCCTGAAAAGACGCTTGCCTGATTAGTTTTGGGAAGGTACGATAACCCCCCCCCCCCCCATCCGTCCTCAATTAGATGAATGGGTTTTTATGCAGAATTATCCAACGTGTGTCAAATTTGCATATAGGATCTTTTCGATAAGGCTTATGTATAGTATAAAATGCCTGAAGAGATTCTAAGAGTTTAAGGGTTAAGTATAGAGGGGGAACGTGGGATAACCTTTCTTAAATTAAATTAATGGCTTTTTACGCATAATTATCCGATTTGCTTAAAATTTTGGACATAAGTTCATTATGATAAGACGTATCTTAGATTAGTTATGGGTTCTTCTGCTTATTATTAGGGGGGGACGAGCAATTCTCCCCCTCAAACTAGATAAATATGTTTTTATGCAGAATTATCCCATGTATTTCAATTTTAAATATAGGATCTTTCTGGTAAGGCGAATTCCGGAATAGTTTTAAGGATTTGATGGCTAAGTATAAAGGGGAGATGTTGGAAACCCCTCATAAATTAAATAAATGACTTTTTATGCAGAATTATCCGATTTGCTTCGAATTTTGGACATGGGTTCATTATGATAAAACGTATTTGTGATTAGTTATGGGGTTCTATTGGTAATTAAAAAGGAGGGCGGGTGATTACTATACCCACCTTAAATTAGATTAAAAAAAATTATGCACACTTATCCGATGTATTTCAAATTTTGGATATAGGATCTTTCGCATAAAGTGAATTCCTGAATAGTTTTATGGGTTTAATGGCTATGTACAGAGGGGGAACGGGGGATAAACCCCCTAAAATTTAATAAATGGATTTTTACGCAGAATCATCCGATTTGCTTCAAATTTTGGATGTATATTCATTATAAGAAGGCGAATCTCTGATTAATTATGGGGTTCTTTTGATAATTAAATAGGGGAAGCGGGCGATTTATCCTCCACTCTTTAAATAAAATAAATTGTTTTTTTTTTCTTTCACAACTATTCAACGAATTTCAAATTTTGGATATAGGTTCTTCCTGATAAAGTGAATCCCTGAGTAGTTTTAGGGGTTTAGTGGCTAAGTATAGAGCGATGAAAGGGGGATAACCCACAGTTAATCAGAACTTCGCCTTATCATAATAAACGCCCAATCAAAATTTGAATCAAATCAGATAATTCTGCGTAAAAAGCCATTTATTAATTTAAAGAGGGGGGGGGGTATCATCCGTTCCCTCAGTGTTTACTTAGCCATTAAACCTTTAAAATTATTCCGGGATTCACTTTATGAGAAAGAACATATATCCAAAATATGAAATATATCGGATAAGTGAGCATAAAAAGCAATTTATCTAATTTAAGGGGGGGGGGGGGGAATAATCACCCTCCAAAATTTTAAGCAAATCGGATAATTATGTGTAAAAAGTTATTAATTTAATTTTAGAAAGGTTATCCCCCGTTCCCCCTCTATACTTAATCCTTAAACTTCTAAATCTCTTCAGGCATTATGTACTATATATAAGCCTTATCGAAAAGAACCTATATGCAAATTTGACACACGTTGGACAATTCTGTATAAAAACCCATTCATCTAATTGAGGACGGATTGGGGGGGGGGGGGGAGTAATCGTACCTTCCCAAAACTAATCAGGCAAGCGTCTTTTCAGGATGAACGTATATCCAAAAATTGAACCAAAACAGTTAATTCAGCATGAAAAACCCATTTACCTAAACTATGAGCCCCCCTCCCCGATCCCCCTTTCATACTTAAGCAATGAATCCCCAAAATCAATAATAAATCCCCAAAATCAATTCTTTGGCACTTTTTTTCCGGTAACTTTTTTTTCTTGTCACTTTTTTTCCGCGTCACTTTTTTTCCGTGTCATTTTTTTCCGATAACTTTTTTTCCGGTCACTTTTTTTCCTAGATTCATTATGTGTTAAGAAAAAAAAAAAAAAAAACTTTTCTCATAGAACGATTAAATAAGTTTTTTTTTTCTTTGAAATTTTTTCAATGATACTTAAAAGTACCGTCAGTGCATAAAGGAGTGAATTTTAGAAAGCGCCGTTTCTTAGCGTTGCGGTCTTTCTGTTGACTCCTGCGAAAATACTCTTAAGCTAATATTAAACCCACGGTAGTATTCATTTCAGAACTATAGCTGGAATTAATATGTACATAAAGATATCACAAAACACTTGAGGTTGGTATATAATCGTTGTGCGTTTTTACTTTTTCGATTTTGGTTGAATTGTTTTAAAATCGTCCAGGACAAATTTCTCGCGGACAAAATCCCCATGTCTACTTAGAGTTGTAATACTTTCTAAGAAAACATAATTTTACTGATAAAAGTTTTATTAAAAATAAAAATAATCTAATTGAAGAATTTTGTGTATCTTACAGATTTTTTTATGTAAAAAAAAAAAAAAAAAAAAAAAAAAAAAAAAAAAAAAAAACTTAATTTTATTTTTAAAAACCATATTAGATTACCTATAATTTGATAGCTTCGAAATTCAGCAATTGAATTCTCAGGATTTAATCAATCATTTTGTCAACATGATTTTGCTTTGGAAATTATATAATAATAATAATTTTAATTTTAAAATATACAATGCATTTGTATGCATTATTGCCTTTTATAACCTTTAGGATAGAATTTTTACTTTATTTGTATTTTAAACTGTACAGATATTTTCACATATTTTCATTCATTCAGATTCATTGTTTTTATTGTAACTTAACATGTAGGAATTTTTAATAACTTGATAATTCTGTGTTGACATTCGCATAAGCAGTAAATATTCGTAGATTATGAGTTATTACAATGAATATTTGTTTAAAATGAGAAAAGTAATATTCTTTTTTTTATTCTGTGTGCCTGGGATGGGAGATAATGTGTGAAATCGAAAAGACTGTTTATGTACTGCATGTGATTGTAAGAAGCTACCTCATTCACACGAAATCGTCCGAGTACGAATGTTAACCCAATGAAGATTTTTTTAAAGATATTTCATTTGCATTTTAGTATTTCTAATTTTATTTTTTATTTATTAAAAGCATTGGATAACTGAGATCGTTCTCGACAAAAACCGTTTCCTGTTTTTTTTTTGTTTTTTGTTTTTTTTTTTTTTTTTTGATTGCAGGATTTTTTTTAATGAAGATGTTTTCAGCTATAAAACTGCTTTCGAGGGGGGGGAGGAGAGTATGGCTATAAATTTGAAAAAGTAAGAAGCGGCATTCGCAGAGATCGACTTCACCTGTCCAATGAAAAAATTCGGCTAAAATATTGAAATGGATGATTTACAACCGGGATAATGTTTACTTTTTCGATTTTGGTTACATATTTTTTAATATTATGATAGTTTAAATTTCAGAACCGGTTCTAACCGGTTTCGAAAGTTAAAGTTTTTTTTTATTTTTTATTTTATCCGAAACCAAAATTGTAAAGTAAAAGCTAGCCCGGCTGTAGATCAACCTTAACTATTCTATGCAAAAAAAAAAAAAAAAATCATGTAAAAATATTAAAAGTTGAGCCAAATATTTGAAAATAACGCCCCCGTAAACTTAATATTATCATTCGGCCCAATGTCTTTTTCGGTGACTAGTGTGGGGCCTTAAATAACATTAATCAAACATACCCAATTGACTTGTCACTTTAAAACTTTTTAGCATAGTTGAAGAAAATTTTATTTTCCAAGATACATATTTGCGCTCCACCAGTGTGATAGAGTTGACTTAGTTTAGAGTAAAAATTATTCTTATCTGGATTTTGGATATATTCTATTAATTTGAAATTATAAAATTTTATCATGACAAATTTTGAACTACGCCCCCTACCTCACCCAACAGAAGAGCAAGAATGTCGAAAAAAATTTAAAAAATAATTCTAATCTGGTGTGTTTATTGAAAATCTGACTACTCTAAAATTATATTAGGAACACTGTATCGTGATAATGTATATACTCTCTTGATTGAGGGAGGAGCAGGTAATGTATATATATATATAATCATTTTTTTAAAATTAAAAACCCGTGCGATTTTATGTGTATTAAACCTCTCACTGATTAAATGTTTGATCAAAAAATGTGCATTTACAGATTTTTTTTTTTTTTTTTTTTTTTTTTTTTTAAATCACCGGATTTTTAAAACAGTAATTTTTCTCTAATTTATTCGGTAAAATGTTTTGATTTAAGAAAGCAAAATTTACGTAAAAAATAAATGGTGGAAATAACCATGGAAGATTAATTACAATGAAAATTGCTTCCCCGCGGAAATCGCGGGATAATCAATGAAAGGTTTTTGATACTTGTAGAATTGAAATAGAAAATATGTATCACACTACTCGTAATTTCCACTCTAAATTCACAGGGAGGGGGGGGGGGAGGGAGCTGAAGAATTGTTGTAAAAGTCATATTAGTAAAGTAGATTTTTTAAATGTTTGAAATTTCATTCTGTAAAAGAAACTTCATTCGAAATGAAGCAATTCTACCACAGGGAGTGGTTTTTGTCCGGCGGGACTATTACGCATTTCGACATATCGTTCCTCTCAATTAAATGTTGCTCAATTTTCGTTAAAGTGAAATTATTTAAATTGAATAACGATTCCAAATTTATTTATTTATTTTATTTATTTACTTATTCTTTTTTTGCATAAATTTAAAAATGTTTATGGGTTTATGGCTTTTAATAATTAAAAATAACATTCATTTTATTGCTGGACACAAGTTTCTCTAAAAAATAGAGAAATATTTACAAATTTTTCCTTTTTTTTTAGCTAGAACTAACAATCTAAACGTATGACCCTTTATTTTAAACTATTTAGAGGAGAAAAACGCAGAACTAATTATTATAAAGAAGTAAGAGGACTAATACACAAAATGCTTAATTTTAATGTATTCTGAGTACTCACACACAAAATGCTTAATTTTAGTGTATTTTGAGAACTCATACAAATAAAACTTTTTTTTAATGTATTCTGAGGATTCATATACAGAATGTTTTAAAACAAAGTAATCTGAGGTCTTTTACACATAATACTTTAAAAGATGGTATTCTGAGGACTCATACACAGAATACTTTAAAATAAGGTATTCTGAGGACCTATGCACACAACACTTAATTTTAAAGGATTCAGAGGACTCATACACAGAATACTTTAAAATAAGGTATTCTGGGGACCTATACACACAACACTTAATTTTAAGGTATTCTGAGGTCTCACAGACATACACATATTTTTAACGGATTCCGAGGACTTACACTAACACTTAACTTTAAGGTAATCCGAGGACTTACACTAACACGTAACTTTAAGGTAATCCGAGGACTCATACACAGAACACTTATTTTTAACGGATTCAGAGGACTCACACTAACGCTTATTTTTAAGGTAATCCGAGGACACACACCTGATTTTTATTGCCATGGTACAGAGGACCACTTTCTCTACCTGATACACACTTAAAAATCGATACACAAACACGAAAACAGCAAAAACCTCCAACAGAGGACAAATTTCAGAAAACAATAAGAATTTGTAGAAAGCATAAAAACTGCTTAAAAGCGAAGAAAATGACTTTTTTCTATCCGAGGACGTCCTCGGTTCCGTGTGTGTCCTCACACCCCCGGTGTGTAAACCTGTTTTCGTCCGCACTTCCCCTGAAATACGAACACACACACACACACAATTTTTGCTCGCATTATAGTATAAGATGTGAGCTGTCCGCTGCAGATAATTCGAACTCCTGTATAGTCGTCTACACGGATACTGGCTTTGTCCGAATCCGTACAGGTGAGTTTTCAAACGGGCCGGGCCGACAAAAAAAATTTAACGGGTTGACCGTCCGAAATAGAAGCCGATAAAATATGAAATATTTTCAATAGATAGGGGAGAGTGGAGTGGAATGGTACTGTAGGTTTTTCTCTTTATGTATCATTCTAAACATTTCATCAATCGCACACTGTAGATGAAATATAAACCTCCCGTTGAAAGTACCTGATCTGAATAAGCTTGCAATAGTATAAAGAAAAAGATTAGTTCAGGAATCAAAAGCAAATTTATTTCATATACTTTTTATGTTTTTCCTATATTAAAGATTTGTTTATGCGTAGATGTACTAATAGTTTACCTATTTATGAAACATTCATTATACTGTATTTTATCCATAGTTTAAACTAAGCCCAAAAGTGTATTTTTAATTATGCGATCATTCAGTTTTTCATGTGACGCACTTTTTTTTTTCAGTTTGTTTAAAAAAATTAATAAAACAGTGAGGAATGATTTCCATCTATAAAAACACTTACTGTCTATGTCTATCTCTCTGGAACCACCCATGGATTAATCGTTGCATTCCCGCCTTTGTTTCTTCAAAGTAAATCAAAAGCGTATTTTCACATTTAAAAAAATACTTAGACCAAGAGGCGGCAGCACAGATATTCACGTTATCGAGTTCATGGATGAAAATCTAGTATTAGTGAAATCTCGATTCGCATACTGTAACGCAATGAGTCTGCCAAGTCATATCTTGTTGGAAAACACTTAAAAATCCGATTTTAGCGGCTGGCTCGTAGGTTTACCATTATGTTTTCCTGATCCCGGTCCCCCATGTTTTCATACTATTGGGTGCAGGAAAGCACAATAACCTAAGAGTAAAACGCTAAAACCGGGTTTTTAGATGTTTTCCACCAAAATATGATTTGGCAGACTGACTTGCATTTCAGTATGCAAATCGAAATTTAACTTATCCCAGATTTGTATTCGTGAATTCGATGAGGTGATTGTATTCCGGTCTTATAGCAATATCTCCGATTTCTTTTGATGATCGATCATTCTTTTTATTTTGGGCGTAATTAAAGATCTGGCATCAATTCCCGATTAACATTTCTTAAATTGATTTCTCGTAAATATATATCACATACAGGGTTGGCAAGTTTTTGACGGTTTTAACCATGGTTTAAACCATCATGTCAAAAACCTATATTTATATGTAAATAAAAATATTTATTTACATATATATATATATATATATATATATATATATTTATTTATTTATTTATTTAATAAGTAAAATTTATTTGCTTTTAATAAAGAAAATGTTTCTAAATATATGTTCTAGAAAAAATAAATTTAAATTTTTGAAGAAACACAGTTTGAATAGTAAACAAAATGTTTGAAGGCTATAAACAAATGCAAATTTTTCAAGTCTGGTCCAACTTCTGATTTGGTAGAATTAGCCGAACAACTTTTATACTTTGCAAGTTCTGCTGCAATAGAATGGCTGTTTTCCAATTTTGGACTGATTCATTCAAAACTTCGTAATTGATTAGGAATATAAAAATATTCAAAACGTATGTTACATGGGCAAATGAATTGCATTATTGAACTAAATTTCTATTTTGATAATTTTCATATGGATTGATTTTGATTATGTAATCAAATTAATTGGAAATATTTAATGAATGTTTTATTTTTTAAAATTATTTATTTAATTTTATAATAATAATAATAATAAAAACACATAATATTTTGTGTTATAGAAGTATTTCATAGATCAATGTGATATTTTTTTCTGTTTTGACTTTTACATGTGCTAGTTTTTCAGAAAAACCGGTAAATTTTAAATCGTCAGGCATTTTTTGAATTTTTAACTAACATAAAAATAATAAAACATTAAATCTTTTCTATAAGCATCTGAATATCTATTTTCAGCCTTTTTATTTACTATGCTGAAAAATTAGCTTACACAAATACTTATGAATTTCTTTTTTTTTTCTTTTCACTCAATACTATAAAATTTTGTTAAATATCTTAAGTATTCAATTGTTGAATAATTACTTGTCTTATCTTGTTTTCAAAGTAAACTTTATTTGTATTCTTAGTACTATTAATGTTTGTGTTGGGAGGGGGAGTTAAAGATAAAAATTGTTTATAATGATGTGTAATAATCATAAATATAATAAATAACATGTATTATATTTAAATTCAAATTAACCTACTGGATATTATGTATATAATGTGTATAGCAATAAAAAATATATATTAAACACCTGTATCAAGTTCGACATTTTTGAAAATCCTGCATTGGTAATACTTAACTTGTTCTTTATAAATATTAGCTATGTCAAAATGCACACTAAATAACTTTACATTTTTTAAGTATTAAAAAAATACTAATAATAAATAAACAAGATATTTAAACATAATTTTTGTGCAAATATTTCTGCATGTCCATTTCGAGATAAATTTCTGAGATTTGAAATCTGTCATTTTTACCTTAATTTTTATTAATTAAAAATATTTTAAGACCTGCTAATTACCCATAATATAATTAAATTTCAACATAATGTATGGAAACTGTTACTAGTTTTAAAATTTGTATTCTAAACAAACTCTAGCGCACCATAGTTGAGTATAACCCATAGAGTTGTGACTCTATGGATTTTTGACGGTTTTAACCGGTTTAAACCTTTGTCATGTCAAAAACCCAACCCTGATCACATATAATTCCAAATTTATTTATGTTTTTTTTTTCTTTACTCTGAAAATTGTCTTGATATGGAGCTGCAGAACCATTAGCGACTTTTTGTTAATCACTAAAAAGATGCATTTGCAGGACCCGACTAGCAAGTCTCTGTATCCAAGGCACATGAAAATTTTCGTTCCCCCTTAGATTGATTGATTTACTAATATTAAATTTTATTTATTAGCCATTTGGAAAATGGTTGTTGTTCTCCGTCATGAATATATATATTTGAGACATACCTGAATCCTTGTAATGTGCGAATTTTTAATCTGTTGCCACGACGACAAAAAAATATTAAAATTACTACAGAAAAAAAAAAAAAAAAAAAAAGGAATAATAGCTCAAAATCAAATTGAGGTATATCTTTCAAACAAATCGCGCTTAAAAGCATATTTTTCCCATATAACGACAGTGTAAAAATTGAAAATGTGCTATGTTTACAAGCTTAAAAATTTGCAGTACCGAAAATTGTAACACTGAAATTTCATTTAAAAGTTGAAAATGTTGCCATTCGTAGAAGACGCGAGTGTTATGCTCAGATATGTTTGTCCTTTACATTATAGATAGGATGGATATAACTATATAAAGAAATTGAATGAATTCAGAAAGAAAGAAACACTATAACCTCTTTATTTTATTTTATTATTATTACAGTAAAACATCTAAATAAAGGACACTTCGGGAGCGCATAAACTGTCCGCTATTGGGAGTTTCTCAGAGTATCAAAAATTGCTAAGAAATGCTTAATATTTCATTAATTGACTTTTGTATGTCTTAAAACCTCTCTTATATGACTAAACAGAAATTTAAATTATTACTTACCCATCATACGTAGTCTAGGGTAAGTCTTGCAATCGTTTTGAAAATCGAAAACAATTTTTTTGACGCATTTACACGTTTCAGATACGGGAGATTTTGAAAAATATATTTTTAGAAAAATTTTTTGTCGTCCATCTGTTTGTCCGTGTGTCTGTAAACGCTCTATCTCCCGAACGAATTGAGATAGAGACTTGAAATTTTGTATGTACTTAGTATGTTAGAATGGGACGAAGCCTATTTAATATCAGTAACCTCGATTATCCGGAACTATTTTTTTCGGACTCTCGAAAAATTCGTTCTGATGCAAGGTATATAAAAAATTTCGATTTTTTTTTATTTTAAGGAGTGATCGTAAAAGGCAATAAAATAGCACAAATTTTGAATAAAGAACGAAGTCGATCGAATTATTAGTTGCCGAGATATCTGTAATGCTGTTTTCCACATTTTTCGATTTTTCATGACCCTGAATTTATTATCAAATTTCAATTCAAAGATATATTTTAATTGGAAATGAGACGCTTAATCCGACGCAATAGACTATTAGTTAATTATTATTTTTGGATTTATAAGGATGTTTCTTTTTCGCAATTCAGTACTACTTGAGTAGTTAGGCGTATTGTATAATTTATCGAAATAGATTCATCAGCAACTCATTAATACAGCATTACTATGCACAATAAAAATATAAATACATGTTTAAATTATGTTTTGGAATTGCAATCCGTTTTATAAATAGTTTACAAATATTTTATTTGCATATATTATATATGATGGGTAAGTATTACGGTGGCCCCCAACGACTAGTTTCTTTTAAGCATTAAAACTGAAATAAAACTGTGCATACCTTTGTCTACTGTTTATTACATTCTTAGGAAAAAAAATCTGTTACAAAACTTTGCTTTTGCTTGTGATTATATTCAATTTGTTTTTCAATGTAAAGTTTTGACTCTATCAGTAGTTTTAATCCTAAATCATCTTTTTTACAAAAAATTTATATAATTTCTCACTGTATTTTGCTGCTTCTTGGAAATTCTTGATATTGCAAGAAGCTTTTCCAGTTTCAGTATCTGTTTCATCATCATTAACAGAATCAGCTTTTTTCGACAATTCTGAAAGAATATAATCGCACACATCAGCAGATTTTTCTTCAGTAGGTAACTCATCATCAATATTAATGAAAATTTGGCAATTTTTTCACTCCTGATGCCTTTCATTCATTCACTTATTTCGCGTAATTCGTAATTTGTGTCGGAAATGTCCGTTTCATTTTCCTCAGCCCACCCTCTACATTTATCTGTGATCACAAAACTTGTGACATATTGATCTGATAAATTTAAAGTATTTTTCATTTTTTTTTTTCCATTACAGAAGTAATTTTTCATCCTTTATCGCCAAATTACTATCCGCTATTCGGAATGTCCGTTACTCCGAGGTTAAACATACAAAAATTTAGGTTTGGGGAGTGGGGATTAAGAAAATGTCCGCTAAATAGAGGTGTCCGCGATTCGGGAGTGTCCATTGTGGAGGTTTTACTGTATTATTATTATTATTTTTTTTTTTTTTTTACACATTACACATTTATTTAAAAAGTATGTCAGCTCAAAAATTTAAGTTTTTTTTTTTGGAAAACTGAAAAATGGTTCAGGAATAAAATTGTTTTTTAGCACTTTCCAACAAAGTTGAAAAGTGCTTATGCATTCGGTTTGTCTGTCCGTCTGTCCGCGCTCTAACTCCCGTAAATATACTCGGATTGCTATGAAATTTTTATACATTATTGAGATTTACCCTAGCACGAACCCTATTGAAAATGAAGTATCTACCATGATTAGTTTATCTACAGAGAGAACCAAAAGTTTCCCATTACATTACGGCCTATGGGGAAAAATCGTTAATATACTCGGATTGCCATGAAATTTTAGGACGTTATTGACGTTTACCCTAGCACAAGTCCTATTGAAAATGAAGTTTCTACCATGATTAGTTTATCTACAGGGCGAATCAAAAGTTTCCCATTACATTACGGCCTATGGGGAAAAATCGTTAATGTACTCGGATTGCCATGAAATTTTAGGACGTTATTGACGTTTACCCTAGCATGAACCCTATTGAAAATGAAGTTTCCATTATGATTAGTTTATCTACAGGGCGAATCAAAAGTTTTCTATTACATTACGGCCCATGGGGAAAAATCGTTAATATACTCGGATTGCCATGAAATTTTAGGACGTTATTGACGTTTACCCTAGCACAAGTCCTATCGAAAATGAAGATTCTACCATGATTAATTTATCTACAGGGCGAATCAAAAGTTTCCTATTACATTACGGCCTATGGAAAAAAAATGTTTCAAAGGAATTTTAAAGATGTTATACCCTGTCAAACATATTAAAATATGCATTCTATAAAATATAAGGTGAAAATGTAGCTATTATTCATTTACAGGGCCACACAAAAGAATTTCATTAGATAATGGTAAAAGGGGGAATTGTGTGTGACATATTTTAAATATATTAAGATTTTTCATGTATAATAAAATTGATATATGTCACTGAAGCTTAATATAAATTATACGCTACTGTTTTGCATAATATGAAGTACATAGCATTTAGGGATGGGACGAATAGTGATTTGGCCGAATTGCCGAATACCGAATATTCGGCCAAATTTTAGGCCGAATACCGAATATTCGGCCGGCCGAATAGTGAATTTTTTTTTCCAATAAAGAAAATAGATTTTGATATATAATTTTAAAAATAGGAACTCATTAATAATTATTACTCTTAAATGTGCTTTTAAATGTATTTTTAAATTTGAAAAACTTATTTTAACACAAAAAAATTATGAAATTGCATTATATCCTTTATTCTAATGTACATCAAATTGATTTTCAGTAAGTCAAGATGGGAAAACATTTCCATTAAAATATGAAGAATGTACTCAACTTTTACTATCAATTGATACTTCTTGTATCCAAAATCAATAATATTCTTAATCTCTCTCTCTCTCTCAGAACTCACAAGGATATATTTTCTGAAATAACCTTTAATGAAGTAAATTTGATCATTTAGAGTTTGTGTCCCTAGTGATAAGCAAATTTGTAAGAATGAGACTGTTCTGAAATCAGATGCAAAACTTTAAATTACAAATTACGTTAAAGCAAAAGGTTATGCTTAAAGTAGAATGCATATGTTAACAATATCTTTGACATTTGAATCGGCACATACAATATTCAACTTCAATATTCCACTTATTCAACAAGCATTAAAAGGATAAACAGAAATTGGTAACAACATGAAGGAAGGAAGATTAAATTAAAAATATATACATAATAATGTTACATATTTAAGTCCGTAATTATGCAAATAATTATTTAAAAGTGAAAACTACAGAATGAAAAAATTATTTTGTTGAATATTTAGAATTTATATTACAATATTTATAAAACCATCTTCATAAAGCAAGTTGTGTCATCTAATGTGTATCGAGTTTGACACCAGTTCTGCTTTCAGATGTACCGTTGTATTTGGAATGGTGATATATTATATTTAATTTTGAAAATGAATCTTCATTAACACACCTAGTGAATAAATTTTTTCATTTCTTTCTTTATAGAAAATAAGTTATGAATTTCATAAGAGCCTTTTTTATATGTGCATGGAATTTGCAGACATTAATAAATATTTGAGCGTTTTAGAATAAGGCAGTATTTTTATATTTTGAATTGTAATATATCATTCTCTAATGATGACATTTCCCGTACAATTAAATCTCCAACTTTGGCAGCATTTTCTAGAATATCATTAACTTTTATAAGAAATACAGAAAGGCTGTATATTTTTTAGTATCTGAATAACTCTATATTTTGTAAGTAAGAGTGAGAATGACTTCATAAATGAAGTAGCCAATTGGGATTAGAGGGGAAAAAAATTGCAAGAATGAAATTCTTTAAATCCGAAATTTATTTGGCAAGATATCTTTCACTATTCGGCGAGATTTTAGCAATATTCGACAAGATATCTCTAAATATTCGGCTACAGGTATTCGGCCGAAGTATTCGGTCAACAAGCCTTCAATATTCGGCCAACCGAATATTCGGCAAAAGGGCCGAATAGGCCGAATACCGAATAGTGGCCGAATATTCGTCCCATCTCTAATAGCATTTACAGGGCCATACAAAAGATTTCAAATAGTATATTCTTTCCGAAGTACCGTATATGTGTCCGATCATGAAATGCATTTTAATTATGATATTCGCGTTTATTTTTCGCTAAATATATGCACATTATATGGTGCGTATAAATGTTATAGTTGATATACAGGGCTCCCCAAAAGAGCTCACCAATGTTACTGAATATGAGCGTAAATTATTTAAACATGGTTCTTAAATAAGCTATGCATTTGTTCGCTGAGCTGCATTTAATTTATTGAGAAATGTTTGCAGAATATAGATAAAGGGATATACAGGGCCACGCAAAGAATTCGGTACATAGACGCCTATGAATGATGATTTATGAGAATGTGATTTCAGTTGTTTTAAAAGTGTTTTAGTTTACAATAAATTTTAGCCTAATGCTGACGTGTAATAAAGGTACAATGTAAACTACAGGGCTGAACAAAAATATTCAAGTATGTTTCCATCTAATAGTATGAATTGCTGAAAAAGAAATTTCAAGCTACTGGGTATTTTCTTGCTAAGCTAAATTTTCCCATTATATGAACTGACATATGAAATACAGGGCTGTTCTAATGTACTGGAATACATATTTGGGTATATTTGGCTATACACTATTATTTCCCTAAATAGCAAAGTTTTGTTAAAGATTTCATTAAGTGTTGGAAAGTGCTTCATAATCTATGCTTTACGCATGATTTTTCTTACTTGTTTCTATTATTGTTTGAAATGTACTTTTTAACTATATATTGAGATATACTTTGTCATTTCATCGTATTAATATCTGAACTATCACATTCTTTTCCGAATTATGATTTTCTAAATGGAAATTTAGATAAAATTGTGAAAAATTTTGTACCTCACAAATTTCGTGCCTTGGGCACGGGGCTCAGTTGCCTGTGCGATAGTCAAGTCTGTGCATTTGTATTATATAAAACGTGTGTGTACATTGTTAGTGTATGAAAATATTGCTGCATGGTTTGAATCATGTAAATAATGGCGCCCGTCATTGAATGCTAAGAGCTGATGTGCGCCGTTGCTTACTGAAAGATTGGACAGACCGGTGTAGAGCATAGTGGAAGATTTTTTATAGGAGAGATTGATACACAGTGCTCTTTTGCAATTTAAGTTTTTTCATCATTAATGGAAAGTCCAGTCTGTCTGAAAATATTCTTAAGCATTTTTGCATATCTCAGAATATTTTTAGAATATAGCTTCAAATACATATTCTTTTAAAAATATTTATATACATTCTGTAAGTGACACAAAATCGGGGCCCAGTGGTCCATTATTAAGCATTATTCGAAATACGAGAAAATTAATTCCTTAATTATTAAGGTCTTTTTTGAAAAAAAAAAAAATTCTTCAAGTCAGGTTATTCAAAGGTGTCAAGGTCAAGTGAATTCTACTTTTCGAATGTAAATCAAATAATCTATTAAAAATATTCTAAAATAAACTATATTGTCTGGCGAATAAATCAACAAGAAAGAATACGTATCACAGTCAAATCGAAACAAGTAAAATCTTCGCCGAATGTATCTTTAACTAAACTTTTAATGAAATAAGAATAAGTATTTACAGTCCTATGTACACATATTTAAAAAATTTAAATCATTATTGGGAGACACAATGCTCCACTTTCGTATCGATATTTGACAATCATTGTCACATCTTTTATCATAACAAATCATTCTAATCAAAGCAACATATCGTTGCATTCCTTCTGTTTACAAAATCCAGAGGTGTTCTAAAAGTGGAAGTAGAAGTAAAGAAATTACATAGCGCGCAGCGCCACTCTAACTGCAATTCTTTTTTTTTTCTTCATCATATTTCCCCATAACCTAAAAAAAGGCCCCGCCTTATGACTGACAGGTTGAACTCTCGAAGCTAGTAGACGGAAGGTGTTGCGTTCGAACCCTGGCTGTTGCGCCCGTCGGCCTAGCCGTTCGGAGTTTTCCATAGTTTTTCTTCGAACCTTGGGTAATCTTCCGTAAAGATGGATTAGTGTTCCCTTAGATAGACCCCCACGGAGGGCTCTCCCCCCAAGGGCCCATATCCCTCGTGCATATAATCGGCGATTATAAATAACACCACAATAGCATAAAAATACAAATGTGCAAATAACATAAAAAAAACACAAAACTAAACAGAATATATATATATATATATATATATATATATATATACAGGGTGTTTCTAAATTCATGGTACAAACTTTAAGGGGTGATAGTACACATCAAGACAAACAATATTAAATAGGAAACTTAGGGTCCCAAACGTCTTCCAAAGGAGATAGGCGCCATTAAAGTTTAGGGTCCAAAAATTCAAATGATTATAAAAAACAGAAAAATTGGTCGATTCGTTTGCGGTTTTCTCTAAAACTATTCTTTATGTCAGTATTGTCTTGAAAATAAATTATAAAGATAAATTTCAAAAAATGCCAATAGAGGGCGCTTTAGACTTTCGAATAACGAACAACTATTTTTTACTGTTATTTTTTGCATCTCATTGAATTTTTTTAGAAGCTTAGAAATAAACTTAAATTTTGAGCTCAAAATGTAAATCGTTGGGAGTGGTTAAGTAGCGCAAACTGAACTGTGGGGGGAGGTTCAAATTTCAAATGATTTTAAAAAGCCGAAAAATTGGCCAATTGATTTGTGATTTTCACTAAAATTATTCCTTATGTCAGTATTATCGTGAAAATAAATTATAAAGATAAAATTCAAAAAATGCCGATAGAGGGTGCTTTAGACTTTGGAGTAACGTATAACTATTTTTTACCGTTATTTTTTGCATCTCATACATTTTTTTAGAAACTTAGACATAAACTTAAATTTTGGGATGAAAATCTGAATCGTTGGAAGTGGTTACGTAACGCAAACTGAACTGTGTTCAATGGGGGTGGGGAGGTTCAAATTTCAAATGATTATAAAAAAGGGAAAAATTGGTCGATTCGTTTGCCGTTTTCGCTAAAACTATTCTTTATGTCAATATTTCCTTGACAATAAATTTTAAAGATTAATTTCAAAAAATACCGGTAGAGGGCGCCTTAAACTTTAGAATGACCAACAACTATTTTTAACCATTATTTTTTGTATCTTATTAAATGCTTGCAAATACTTATATTTAAATTTTCAGCCCAAATTCTAAATCGATGGGAGGTGTTAAGAAGCACAAACTGGACTGTGTTCAGTAGTTAAAATGTTACCCTCCCCACCCCTCGAACACATTTCAATTTTCCGCTGCTTAATTACTCACAACGATGCAGATTTTGAGCTCAAAATTTAAGTTCGAACTTTTACAAGCATTTAATTATATACAAAAAATAACGGTTAAAAATAGTTGTTGGTTACTCTAAAGTTTAAGGCGCCCTCTAACGGTATTTTTTGAAATTAATCTTTAAAATTTATTTTCAAGGAAATATTGACATAAAGAATAGTTTTAGAGAAAACGGCAAACGAATCGACCAATTTTTCCGTTTTTTATAATCATTTGAAATTTGAATCTTTCCACCCCCATTGAACACAGTTCAGTTTGCGCTACTTAACCACTCCCAACGATTCAGATTTTCATCTCAAAATTTAAGTTTATGTCTAAGCTTCTAAAAAATTTTTATGATATGCAAATAGTTGTACGTTACTCCAAAGTCTAAAGCGCCCTCTATCGGCATTTTTTGAATTTTATCTTTATAATTTATTTTCAAGATAATACTGACATAAATAATAATTTTAGTGAAAATCGCAAATCAATTGACCAATTTTTCTGTTTTTTATAATCATTTGGAATTTGAACCTCCCCCCACAGTTCAGTTAGGGCTGCTTAACCACTCCCAACGACTTAGATTTTGAGCTCAAAATTTAAGTTTATGTCTAAGCTTCTAAAAAAAATTAATGAGATGCAAAAAAAAAAAAAAAAAAAAAAAAAAAAAAAAAACGGTAAAAAATAGTTGTTCGTTACTCCAAAGTCTAAAGCGCCCTCTATCGTCATTTTTTGAAATTTATTTTTATAATTTATTTTTAAGATAATACTGACATAAAGAACAGTTTTAGTGAAAACCGCAAACGAATCGACCAATTTTTCTGTTTTTTATAATCATTTGAATTTTTGGACCCTAAACTTTAATGGCGCCTATCTCCTTCGGAAGACGTTTGGGACCCTTAGTTTCCTATTTAATATTGTTTGTCTTGATGTGTACTATCACCCTTTAAAGTTTGTACCATGAATTTAGAAACACCCTGTATATATATATATATATATATATATTTTTTTTTTAAATTGTTGTTTTTATATAACAACAGTTTAAGATACCTGATACCAAATAAAGTCATTGTCCTGAAAATTTGAAAATAAAACTTCAAAATACTTATGAGCTTGAAAATTTCCTGGAATTCTTTTAAATCTGTTACGATTTTACGATAACACCGATATGTACAACAGATTAATAGCCATACATTTTTATTCCAAATTTGTTTTATGTTGCATCAAAAACGAGTAAAAAAAATTCAGAACCTGTAAGAAATTGTTTTTACAATCAATAGGATAGTTGTATTGTTTTTAAAAGCAAAAAAATACAAACCAAAAGATATTATGTTAAATAAATTGACATTTTTTTTGTTTACTTTATTTTACAGTTAAACAATTACTTTAAAACAGTATTTCTTTACATAGAATAAGCAATTATTAAACATTTTGAAAATTCTGCATTGTAGTAACAAAGTGTACCCCAGTAGAAGATGGCCCGCTGTGCTCCATGTTGAAGTTCAATACTTTTTCTTAAAATTGTTATTTAAAGCTTTCTTTTAGTATATTAACTTTAAAATTAAATAAAAACAAGTATCTTACCTTTACAAAAGAGCTGATTTTTCTTATTTATCTATAACATTTTAATTAATAATAAAGAAAAGAATGATAATGAAAATTTTTACTTTTAGAAGCTCAAAACAATCAGTCAGTATAAAATGGACCATTCTGAGTTAGCGTGTGTTTTAAAAGCTATAAATAATCAATCTAGGGCTGTAATCAATAAGCCTAAAAGAAAAGCTTTAAAAATCTAAAAGTAAATAAATTATAATAGGTAGTCCACAGTACCCCACTCCCCCTATATAAATGCGATATTAAAGTCGCATAAAAATTTGAATTTCATAATTTAAAATTATTTTTTGGCGAATGGATCATCATATGATGGGTAATAACATTAAAAACATTTTTGCACTGGAACTGTATGTCTTAAAACTAACGGTCTATGAATTAAATATTAATAAACGATAAGTTAGTGACACAGCACTAATCTCTTTATATTGTTATAAAAAGATATGGCCTCCGTATCTGTAGTGTTACCTCTTTGCTTCCGCTAATTTGTATTTGAATACATGAATACTGGGAAATGACCTTTCCTCGAACTCGAATAATAAATTCCGGACATTTTGTCTAATGCTATTGTTCCACAGCTGTTTTATCTCATCGAAGGTTATGTAAAGCTGCTTTAACCCCTTTCTTTCTTAATTTCTTGAATAATGCCCTTTTGTCTTGAATAAAAGGCTAATCTGTGTGTATTGTCGTCTGCAGATATTCTTTTTAATTCGAAACTGAAATTCGATTCAGCAATTCAAAATGATAAAAATAAACATTTAATATTTCAAGATAGATTTTAAATGTGATTTTTTTTTTCTTAGTTTATTTCGTCTTCCAACACTTTAGTTTAAATATACCGTAAAACCTGTGAAATCGTAAGGAGGCCATAACCTGTCTGTAACGAAGTATAGAGCAAAGAGAAGTGTGAATAGATATGAAGTGTGGTGGTTGGGGATGACGCCCATAGAATAAAAAAAAAAGAATAGAGATGAAGTATAGTGGCATGGTGAGGTAAAAACAAAAATGTACCCCGAAAATCCACGTCGTTGGACACATAAACATCCACGTGCTTTTGCAAAAACGAAGAAAATTTTTAGTAATGCAGTTTTTAATTCATAATACAATGAAATGTTACTTTAGAATGCTTAAATATAAGCAGATCAATTTCATTTCGAGAAAAAATGCACGACTGATACAAAACAAAAAAATCTATCCCTGTATTTGAGTGATAACGCGCATCATATTACGATTTTACGGCATAATTGCACCTCTATCTATCTCTTTCCTCCATGGATGACGCTAAAAATGTAACACTAAAATCCGTTACACTTAGCCCAAACACAAAATACGTGCTTTGCCCCCCCCCCCCCCCAAAAAAAAGGGAAAACTTTTATTAAGAGTTAGAGAAAAAAATGCACAGATGCTATCGGAGAATTTGGCCGCTGTTCCACGCGCCTGTTTCATTCGGGCCGAATGACAGCATTTAAATTTCAGGGATAACAACACGCATCATATTACAAATATTTTTCACAGTATACTGCATCTCCATCTATCTCTTTCCTTCATGAAAAAGAATAGAGGTATGCCGTAAAAACGATATTTAATATAAATCCGGTTATTGCTCAAATTTAAATGTCCTTATTCGGCATAAACAAAACAAGCTCATGGAACATAAACGGAATTCCTCGACACCAGTACATTCCCCCCCCCCCCCCAAATGAAAGTGATCTGCTTATGTTTAAGCATTCTAAAATAGCATTTCATTGTATCATGAATTAAAAACTTTATTGCTAAAAGTTTTCTACCTTTTTCGCGAAAGCGCATGGTTGTGTTTGGGCCGAATGTAGCGGATTTTAGGGGATATATTTGTGGCTTCACTCGCAGTCCCCATTCTTCATTTCTATTCTTTCTCGTTGTGATGACGAAGGCTTATCTGTGTGCATTGTTTTCTTCAAGTATTCTTTTTAATTCGAAATATGAAATTCGAATCAGCAAATCGAATGACAAAAAGATATATTTAATATTTTACTTATCGAATTAAGATCGAAATAATTTTAAATATTTTTTTTTTTTTTTTGTTTTTTACACTTAACTTTAATGATACCGTAAAACTAGTGAAGTTATAATTTGCCTATAGCGAAGGCTAATCTATGTGCATTGTTGTCTGCAAATATATATGTATACTTTTTTATTCGATTCAGCAATTCTAAATGACAAAGAGATGCATTTGATATTACTGATTGAAGATCAAGATAGATTTTAAATGTTTTTTTCTTAGCTTATTTCGTCTTTCAGTTTAATGATACCGTAAAATTTGAGGAATTATAACCTGTCTCCCCATGTATGTGATTGGTTGTTACACTTAAGTAATACCCTCTTTTTCCCAGTTGTTACGTCACATTATTTGAAACAAATTTTATGCAAAAAATTTCTACAAGATTTTCTGATATAAATTCTGTGAAAAGCCAAAACGTATAGTGCGAAACTTAAATCTAGCTTTGTGTTAGTATGCTGTTCTTCCGATTTTTGGCTTTGTATTCGTTTTTCTTCAAGAATAAACATCGTGAATTTTATCAAATAATCGTAAAGAGAAAAATATAATTTAACAAATTACGACGACTATTTGGAAAATAATATTTTCAAAGACAAAATTTTAGACTTATAAATCATTTCTATATTAAAAACACCATTTTATGATGATCAAAACGTAGCTCAAGCAGTAACAGAGTCATATTAATATGCCTGGATATTTCGAGTCATGTTAATATTTCTTGACTAATTATAAGCAAATGTTAAATGTAATTTCAGTTTAGCAATTTTCAGTACTGTAAATTTTTAAACTTCTAAACATCGTACATTTTAAATTTTTGCACCGTCGTATGGAGAAAAAAATGTACTTTAAATCAACTTGTTTGAAACTTGTATCTAAATTTGTTTTTGAGTTTTGTAGTTTTTAATACTTTTTTTGTCATCGTGGCAACAAAAGTATTCTATTTCTAGATATTTAGCATGGACCAAACAAATAAAATAAACAGAAGTATTCCATTTTTGGACATTAAACATGGGCCAATCAGAAAACGATTAAAATGAAATAAGTTGCGGAATTCAACCAGTAAAAAGATTCAGATGTACTTGAGATTTCCCAATTGTCTACCGAAGACAAAAACTATTTTCCAAATAGTTAAAAAGAAAAAATATATGGTTGGGGGCGGGGAGAGAAATCTCGCAAAATCGCCAATCAATCGTTAATCTCTCCAGTTTGCCACTAAATTTGCTCCAGTCAGGGAGATAAGAAAAACTATCAATTTTTTGCCATAATTTTTTGAAAATAAAGTTACAACAAAACTAGCAGTGTTCGATCTTTCTTTATCCACAATATGAACTAAATTAAAATTTAAAACATAGTGAATGAAATCTTACCACTTTAACTGGTATATGTGTCGCAACTTTCCTATAAAAGTGTCATAACTCAAAAAACTTCCTTTTTTATGCTAAAAACTGTTTCAGACTGTGGTAAACTCAATGGCCATTTTGCAAACACTTACCTGGTTGTTGGATTTTAACTGCACTGTCTTCTACACGGAGGAATGAGATAGGCGGAGGTGAAGTAAGCCGTAGAAAAGGTTAGCAGTACGAAACCATTTATCGTTCAAATTTTAATGTTCCAAACAAAAGCACATGGAAGGATTTTGTATTAACAAGACGAATTAAAAGAAATGAATTACAGCTAAAGCATATTTTAAGAAGAAATAGTAAATTTTTATAATGGTTTTTGTCCTACTATTATTTTTAAAATAAAGGTTTGCTTTTAAAATAATTGAAATTGGAAAATTAGTAATAATTAAAAAGCAAATTAAAATGAAATAAAATATTGAAAATATTCGATACGAACTAAAAATTGTATTACTAATAGTAATTTTTAATATTTTATAACGTACATGAAAAATGTTAATAACTCCGGTTTAATAAATATTAAAAATATGATGAAAACATTCGTTTAAAATCATCTATGAAAACTTAAGAAATAAAATTCAATAATAGTTTCGACCATAAAACACAAGAGTAAAGAAATACGATTTAAACCGATTTGAATTGATAGACAAGTCAAAGCACGTGGTTTTGTTGGGGCTTAATGTAGCGGATTTTAGGGTTACATTTTTGGCGTCACCCTCTGACATTGTACTTCCACTCTATTAAATTGCTCTTTACTCTGTGGTTTTCTATTTTGGGTGATTGGTAGAGGAATAAACTACGTAGAATGGCAGCCATAACTAGAAAAGAAAAAACAATTTTTGAGTTGTGACACTTTTGTATCAAGGGTGCGATATGAATATACGTACATTTTTCATCACATGAATCTGTTGTAATCAATATATATTAAAGAATTCATTGATTTGTTGTAATGTGCATTTACATGAAATAGTATTTGAATGAATGCGAATTGATTATACTTTTGTGAATTTCACATTTAAATGTATTTTTCTAATTGTAATGATATCTTTTGTTTGAAAAATATTTATATTTCCCCCTTTTTTTAAACCTAAATGTCAATTTTATAATACTCTCATTCATTGAATGCTTTTGAACAAACTTGCTATTGTGCCGGTTATTTTTTCTGCACATGTCCTGTAGACCAGAAGTCGGCAACATAGACAAACACCTCATCGAGTTCACGGATAAAAATCTAGGATTAGTTAAATCTCGATTCGCATATAAAACACAATCTATCTGCCAAATCATATTTTGGTGGAAGGCAGTCGCTCGCCAATGCGCCAAATTGCGACTAAATTTTCCATTTGTCGAGTAAACAAGCGATTAGATTCGCCAAATTGCTAGTGCTCAATTTTTGCTTTCTATTTCTTTTCTTTTCCGTTTTTCATACACACACACACATATATATATATATATATATATATATATATAATATTTGTAGCGGATACTTGAAATTAGATTAATAACAATCGTTGTAGCAGTTATAAAAACTTTGGTTATTTTAGAACATATTGAAAAAGAGGGGGTACATTGAAGGATTATAGATAATTTACTATACGCTACGTGGCGAATCTATTTGGCTAATACTTTTTTCATTTGGCGAAAGTTTTTTATGTTTAATTAGCCAAATTGCTAACGTTGGTCAAATGTCAGCGAGAACACTGGTGGAAGGCATCTAAACACCTGATTTTACCGATTCATTCATAAGTTTACGATTATGTAT
The DNA here is from genome assembly GCA_964019185.1 of Maratus speculifer. NCBI lineage: Eukaryota > Metazoa > Arthropoda > Arachnida > Araneae > Salticidae > Maratus > Maratus speculifer. The sequence goes on along the minus strand of OZ025301.1, from coordinate 210,946,705 downwards.
TATTCCTGCTCCTAATCCTCCATGTTTTCATACTTTTGGGTGCAGGAAAGCACAATGGTAAACCTACGAGTCAATCGCTAAAATCGGGTTTTATCCATTCATTGGGCTCCATTAACTGGTTAAAAAAAGAATTTATTCTAATGAAAATATTTTAGAAATTAATAATTTTTCATTGAAAATTACTATGTGCCTACATTACTAAAAATTCTCTCTCTATTAAAATAAATAAATAAAAATAAATGCATTATCTAGAAGGCATTCATTATATTCAAATTTTCTAGAGAAATTATAAATAAAAAAACATAATTGTAATTTAACAAATTACAACGACTACTTGGAAAATGATATTTTCAAACACCAAAATTTTAAAGATTTAATGAATAAATTCTATATTTAAGTTAATAATAATAATAAACATTATTTTTATGATGATCATAACGAGTCATATATTACGTACGCCATGCCTCAAACATTAATATTCCTAGATCAATGATTTAAAAAAAATCTGTAGCTTATAATAGATATACTATACTTTAACTGTTTAAAATGTGCATTTTTATTTGATGGAGTTAATCACACTGACTTCTGAACGCCTCATATCACGTACGACATGGATTAAACATTAATATTCCTGGACCCATCAAAAACAAATTTTAAATAAAATTTCACTTTTACAATTTTTGGAACTGAAATTTTTAAACTTCTAAAAGTAGCACATTTTAAATATTTACGTTGTTGCGTAGAGAAAAAATGCACTTTTAAATGAAATTTGTTTGAAATCTTTAGCAAAATTTGTTTTCAAATTATTATTATTATTTTAAAAGTTTTTATTACTTTTTTTTGTCATTGTGGCAACAGAAGTATTCCATCTTTGGACATTAAACATGGACCAATCAGAAAACGAATAAAATACAATAAGTTATGGAATTCAGCCAATAAAAAGATTCAGATATATTTCAGATTTCCAAGTTCTTTACCGAGGACAACTATTTTCCAAATAGTTAAAAAATAACTAGCGCTGACACCTCCGTTGTCAATGAATTTTTTGTGACCGGAGGTCTTTCCTCGCTAATTTTACGAAAACTACTGCGTATCAAAACATGAAAGTAGCTAATATTATAGAGAAGTGTTTGATAAATACGCTGAAGCTGTTTTTAAATCGATAAAGTATTTTAAGATATATTTAATGTTAAAGTTGGTCAGTATCATTAAGGACATTCAATGGAAACTACTGGTGTGCAGAGAGTGCAATTTTTTTTTAACTGTTTTTTTGAGGGTTTGTTTCAATTTAAAATCAAATTTGCAGCATTAACCAGACTTATTTTTTTACGTATTTTTGAAAAGGCTACTTTAAATTGTTGCCATTTTTAATAACAGAACAAAGAATAATGTTTTCTTTAAAATAAAAATTTATTAACACCTGACTATTATAAGCAGTAAAAAGAACCTTTCATATCAAAATTAAATGATTACATATTAAAAAAAAAAGAAAATAGTGAAAATTCTGTCATAAAAATTGTTTTTATAAAAGTAATATTAGTCCTTTATCTACCGAATTATGAATTTATGAAAATTTTACATTCTAAAGCATTTTACATAAAATTATTTAAAATAAACTAAAAGAATTGCATAATCACTTAATAAATTTTTGAAGGATTAATTAAATTTGAATTTGCAGGGATTTTGTGTAGTATTTATAACCCCACTCAAATCTTATATTTTAAATTGTTTTCTTTGTATTTTAAATAATTATAAAATGTACAAATAGGATGTTCTTACAATATTAATATAGAAATAGGGTAGATGTGCCAGTAATGGACCCCCTTAAGGAATTTCTCTAAAAAATATTTTTTTATTAATAGTTATAATTATTGTATTCCAATTTTTTTTATATTATATTAATCTTTCAACAATATTTAACTAATCCCATAGTTACATTTCCCAATAGAAATAAAAATTTAATTTTAAATAATAGAAATATGTCTTAACACCCAAAAGCCCAGTAATAGACCACCTATGTTCCAGTAATGGACCGCCTATGTTCCAGTAATGGGCCACCCTATAAAAAATAAGATAATTGTTTTTAGGTGCGTTCCTAATTATGTAAATACGTAGCACCTATTGTTGTCGTTCAGTCTGTCCGTCCGTCTGTTTTCTGTCTGTCCGCATATAAACAACGCAAAAACTATCCAACCGAATCATTTGAAATTTGAAATACATAATTATTACATAATTTTGTCGAGTCATTTCAAATTTTATGAAAATCGGATGAATAGATCAATTACAGGGAAAATCAAAAGGATTCCGTTACATTACGGTCAATGGGGGAAAAAAAAGTTTAAAATGCATTTTAATCGTTTGAAATTTAAAACATATAATTATTACATATTTTTGTCGAGTTATTTCAGATCTTATGGTAATTAGATGCATAGATTAATTACAGGGACTATCAAAAGTATTTCGTTACATTACAGTCACTGGGGAAAAAAGTTGCAAATGCATTTTAATGGTGTTACACTCATTCGAACATAATAAAATTGACATGAACTTATGACGTATATATATACTAAAATATAAATTCTGTACAATCTGAGATGCAAAGAATATTTATTATTAAATTACAGGGCCACACAAAAGTATTATACTACATAATGCTATACAGGGAAACATTGTTTGGGACATGTTTTAATTATATTAAACTAGCCACATTTTATGAATATGATATACGTTGCTGAGGTGTAATGAAAATTACTTCCTGTATGTTTATAGGAACACAAAGAGTTCAACTACTGTACTGTATCCGAAGTAATGTCTACTATATTAGGAAGATCTGTATATTTTTAAAACTTAATTATGGTACGAACGCACTTCATTTGCTACGCTTCACGTGCAATTTCCAACTTGTTTCAATAGTATTTTCCTCCAGAACTTAATGAAAGCATACTAATAAAACAAAATATTAAAGCTTAAGTTAGAAATTCATTACATTAAAAGATTTATAATGAAAAAACATAAAACAAAATATTTAAATTTAAGTTATGAATTTATTATAATCAAAGATTTATCATGTAGATATAAAACAAAATATTAATGATATTATTAACTGTTTATTATTAACTAACATTAAAGGATTTATATTGTAAAGATATAAAACAAAATATTTAAATTTAGAGGATTTATAAGATAAAGACAATGTTTTACTGAAATCACGTTTAGATAAAATAAGGCATTAAAAAAAGTTTCCAATCTTCATTCATATCATTATTTAAATGATGTGCTGCGCAACTATGAAATATAAATAACAGATCTTCAATTTTATCATTCCTTTCGGATAGTCCAAACTATTCAATATAGAATTTTAGAATGCATTTAAAATGATAAATGTTCTTGCACCATCCAACCATTTTCAGATAATCATATAGCCCATCAATTTGGCACAAATTTATTCTATAATTTCACTTCAGCGATGCTTATATGGATATATTATCACAAATGGAACAATCTCATTATTTGCTAAAAAACATCCCATAACAGTGATTTGTTCTTTTTCGTTATTTGGTACTACATAATACACATCTTTAATTGATTTTGGCCCCAAAATTTTCCTTGTTTTAAGAGCACAAAAGAAACCTTGTTTTAACCTTATTGAAAATTCTCCTCTGTATGCTTTAGAATTCGGAAGAAAATATTAATAATATCTTCTTCCAAATATCATTTTACATTTCTGAACCAACTTAAAACAACTTCTTTTGTAACGACACATCTAGATTTTGTCAAATGTTCTGCTTGTTTTTTGTACTAATTTTGGATGACTTTTTAAAAACAACTATTTATGAAGAAATTGCTTTTATTAAACTCTAATAGGTAAAATTTAAGTATTAAATTTGATTATTTAGCTTTTCAGTTAAATCAAAATATTTTATCTCTACTGAAATTACACTTTTTGTATTGGTCATTTCGGTGGTCCGTTACTGGAAAATCACGAAATAAGCAATCCAGCAATGGACCACCCCTCCTAAAATCTTAAAAATAAATAAAATTTTGTAAATGGCCATTGGTATATTAAATTCAATGTTTTAAATTACTAACCAAACAAAAACATTCAATTTTTACGGAAAAATAAAAAAGATATAAACTAAGTAAGGTAAAGTCAGCTCTTAGCATGTTCATTAAGATTTTCAGTGAAAAACAGAAAAACTGTGAAACTTTATTTTCTGCTTCCTAATTGTTTTCACGAAAAGTGTAAAAAATTAATCCAGCTTATAAAGCATGCAAGGTGGAGTTCAGAAAAAAATAATAAAAGCTTAACTATTATTTATTATTTTTTTATAAACCAAAAAGTGCGAGGTGGCCCATTACTGGCACATCTACCCTATTTCCGAATTTAAAAATCCCCGTCCCTCAGCACCAAGAAAGCTGAAGAGATGCAAAGACAAAATAAATCGTCCTTTTAAAAATATTTTTGTTTTGTGTAACCAATAATGCTTTTGGAACAAGGTAAAGTAATGCATCTGTAGCTCATTCTAAACAGTATTACAACTAATTGACGTATTAAAGAATTTTACAATAAGTAATTTTAATGGTACTTATAAGTACCGTCGGTAGATAAAAGGTTACAAATACAAGAAAGAAAATTTTAAATTAACCAATTATTTAATAATGTGTTAAAAGCAGTAAATGAGTTGGGGAATGACGTCCTATTTCAAATGTCTATATAATAACATTGCAAACAGTTTAAATTAAGAAATATATTTACACGTACAGGAGAGATTTCAGATTTCGAGAGAATCTTTTCAACTATTGTTGCCAATTCTAAGACAGCTCAAATAATAATATTACCTTTCTAACAATAAAAACAATTGCAGGTGAATTTTACAAAGAGAAAGAAAAATTTTGGATAAAAATTACGCCAGATTTAAAACATTACATTTAAAATTTCTTGTTAGAAGTCATTTTTTTATAGCTCTGTTAAAAATACCGGGAACGAAAAATTCTATGACTCAGTTTAGTTAAACATTTGAAAATTAGCTAATATAAACTAATTTAATTTAATCAAACACGAAAACAGCAATTAACAGCTGCTGATTCGGCCTAAAATCTCTCCGTAAAAGGTAAATGCATGGAAACCCGTTTATAGAGAGATCGCTTCTGTTTTTTTAATTTTAATTCATTCTTCCGTAATCTTTTTAAAACACATTAAATTAGAATGTGAACGGGGGCTCCCTAGTATTAAACAGAATTAAAACTAGTTGGATGTGTCAATCCCAAAACTTTCTTCTATCTCATAAGCACATTTTAATATTTAAAAAAAAAAAAAAAAAAAAAAAAAAAAAAAAGTGGTGATTCCAAAGTTACCCACTATCGAATTTCCTCGAACATTTGACCTAGCCTAATGTGATTCTGGTATCCGAAAAGCCTAAAACGCAAAATTTAATTAATATTCTGAGAAAATGAGCTTAGTAGTGCCTCATGTTGGGTAATTTATACTAAAACCTAATAAGCATCTATTTATGTCAAGACCTAACAGAATCTGAAATTTGATGGAATTTCGTCCATTAGTTTTTGAGATATAGTTATAACAAAAAATTTGCAAAACGTAGCACAGCAACATCATATCTTGGACAATTTATGCCAAAACGTAAAAAAGCGTCTAATTATGTTATGGTGTAAAAGAATCTGAAGTTTGATGAAATTCTGTGCATTAGTTCTTGAGATATAGCTAGTTAAAAAAAAAAGTGTAAAATATAGCACAGCAGCACCATCAGTTGAAGGATTTACAACAAAACGTAATCATCGTGTAATTATGTTATATGTCATTTTGTAACAAAATCTGAAGTTTGATGCAATTCTGTGCGTTGGTTGTTGAGATATAGCTATCGGAAAAATTGTGCAAAATGCAGCATAGCTGCACCACCTGTTGCATGGTTAATACCAAAATGTAATCAGCGTGTAATTATGTTATATATTCTAATGTAACAGAATCTAAAATTTGATGAAGTTCTCTGCATTACTTCTTGAGATATAGCTCTCGCAAAAATCGTGCAAAATGTAGCATAGCAGCGCCACCTATAGGACAGTTCACACCAAAACCATACCAGCGGCTATGTATCTCAAGGTATCGCGGAATCTGAAGTTTGGTGAAATTCTGTGCATTAGTTCTTGAGATATAGCTATCATGAAAAACGTGGCATAGCAGCGCCACCTGCTGGCCAATTTACACCAAAACTTAATCAGCGTCTATGTATATCAAAGGGTCACGGAATCTGAAGTTTGGTGAAATTCTGTGCATTAGTTCTTGAGATATAGCAATCTTGAAAATCATGAAAAACGTAGTATAGCAGCGCCACCTGCCGGCCAATTTTCACCAAAAACCAATAGGCCCTAATTCATATCAAGGTCTAACTGAATGTAAAATGTTATTAAATTTCGAGCATTAGTTCTTAAGATAGAGCGCCCACAAATTTTTTGTCACATACAGACAGACATTTTCTAAAAAATAGTCAAAACAGTTCAGGACCTTCTAAAACGTATAAATCCGTCGAAAACCGGAAGTCGAAAATTTTCATGAATCCAATACTTTCTTCTTGTAAAGATAGAAGAAAGTAAAAATGAAGGGAGAAAAACCAGGTTGAAATGTGTATGTAAAATTGCTACAATACAGTAGTATTTTTTAATGGAATTCTGGAAAAGAAAAAAAAATCATTTCTGCAGAAATTGTGAGAATAAGCGAATAAAATCAAAGAAAAATATATTCTTTTTCCCTTTAGAATAGCGAAATAATTCTATCTAGCTCAGTAGTTATTCACTTGAAATTCAATTATTATGCACCGCCATTCACAAGTTCCTGCAGACGATATTTCATTTTCGGTTTATTACTGAACAGTTCCTTCTTGGCGAAATATTGGCGCTTTCTTTCCTGTTTCGCCAAACGGATTTCGAATCGTGCTGCCGAAATAAGTGTTTCAGTTTCGTATTTAACATGCCAGCGGCCTGTGTGATGGATATATTTCGATAGATTTTGTGAACTGTGCTTGTTTTGATTCGGTGTTATTACGTTCGTAAAATACTCTTGTGAATGTGCATACTTCTTGGAATTTTAATTCTATTGGATTAGTGGCTCCATGACTTGTGTTTTGATGTGATGCGAACCATGGAAAAGTGAGTATTTATTCCCCTTTTTATTTTCGTACGAGTTGTTTACCTTAGGCTACGTGGCTGTCTGTTAGCTTTCACAACCGTTGTTTTATTTTTTTTTACCGACTTTGATTACGGGACACAGTTATGTGTTTATAAATTTCTCATGTGTTTTCACGTCTTTGGTTGATATTTTTATGTTGTTTATGTGCTGAGTGCTGCTGCCAAGATAGTTTAGTACGTGGATATTTTAGCTAGGTCATATGAAAATTAATTGAAAGCATCAGCTTTTCAATATATAATATAGTAATGACATATGATTGTTAAATGCCGGAAAACAAAACAGTGTAAAAATCATAATTTTCGATATTCACAACTTGGAAAGTACATAAAACTATTCACGTATACAACACACATGTATAAAAACCATTGTAAGACATTACACGTATTACATGCACAAATGGGGGAATAAAAAGCATAATTTAAATATGAATATATGTTTGTGTATATTATTGTATAATACGGTAAAAACTATGTTTTACTAGTAATAACATAATTAAAAAAATTAAGTAGTAAAAAGCATAATTTAAATAGGAACACATTTATGCATATATTATTGTATAATACGGGTAAAAACTAGTTTTACTGGTAATAAAATAAAGTATGCTTTATAAATGTAGCGTAAACGTCCGAGTAATGGTGACACTTAAAAAGTATTTCCATAAAAATATTTTTTATTATAATTCCACTATTTTAAATACTATATTCTATCTTTAAAATATCTTATAGTAACATTTTCCATTGTGAATCAAAATTTAATTTTAAAGCAGAGAAATATCAAAACTCAAGATTTTCAGTAATGGGCAATAAAATAGTTTTTTATGAAATAAATTTAACAATTAAGCTACCTATAATTAATAAAATGCTTGGGATTACACTATCACAATTTTATTATTTTAGTTATTTGGCAGAAGATTTAATCCTTTAAGCGTCCTAACCAGGTTTTGAAAGAGATTAATAAATATGTAAGATGAATCGAAAATTTAGCAGGACGCTTAAAGGGGTAAAATACTTAATTTCATAAAACTAGTCTAGCTATTGTGACACTGAGGGAGGTTGGGGGGGGGGGGGGTAGATGTTTGAAAAAAGGTCTTTGAACATAAAATGAAATTGTACTTCTTGTTACAATTCTTGGAATTTAATTTAAATTTCCTGAAACTACTTGATATATTTCTTGTAATAATTAATAATAAAAAAATACAAAAAAAAAAAAAAAAAAAGGAATTTTGGAGAGTTTATGCTGATATATTTAGCCTAGGGTTCTGTGGATGTATGACGTTACCAACTTTTTGGCAATTTTAAGCTCCCTTCCCCCTTTATGATATCACTCGTCATTATCATACCTTGAACCCTCCCTTCCCGTGACGATATCGTTATCAGTGTCTAAAATTCAAATTTTGAATTCATTAATTGAATTTATTCGAATCGTTCATCAATTGAATTCATCGCATTTTTTAATTTTTTTTTCTTTTGTTTGGAGATATTGTTTGCATACAGATATTGTTAAATATTTATTTTTCGCAAGCTTCATTGATTCAAATGAAGAGAAATCAATAAAGTATCATTTTGAATTTATATCAAATACCATTTTAAAGAAATAGTTGCGTTTTTAAAAGTAATCTGTTCAACAGTGATAATGATTTCTTTTTTAACTATTGATTTCTTGCACTTTCCCTCTCTCTGACTGAAACAGATTGCGATACCCTCTGCTCTTGATAATTCGAACTCGTCGGAACCACAAGAAATGTTCGAATTATCCGAAGTTCGAATTGGAGAAAGTGTGAGAAGGAAACATGCTTTAAATGGTATTATTATAAAGGAAAAATTTATTTCGCCTGTTATTATTAGAATACGACTTAATATCAAAATAAAATATATAAATACATAAACTAATTAAGGGATTAAAAACAAACACAATGGAAGAAAATTTTGAGGTGTCACTGATGGACAGACGGGATACTAAGAAAGTGGATATCAAATGTATGGGAATATATGTATACTCCTTCGGAACAATTCCCACAAAAATCAAAGAAAGAAGGTTATTCGAATGATTTGAAATCCACGAGGGAAAAAAAAAGTAATTCTTGTTAGTTCGAATTAAAGTCAAGAGAAAATGAGTTCGAATAAACTGAAAACTTTAACGTTATTCTGCCATTGAAAATTTCAGAACTTCATGTTTAGTTCGAATTAAGCGAATTTCGGTTTATCCGATTTCGAATTAACGAGAGTCGACTGTATTAACATAACAGGCGACCAACTTTTTTTCTCGTTTATTTATTAATAAACATAACAAGTATCATTTTAACCATATTTCCCAGTTGGTTTCTCGAACAGCAGGGCCCCACCAGTGGCCGAGAGGTTCGGACCTCTCAACTGGTAGACGGCAGGTGCTGGGTTCGAACCCAATCGCGGCTGTCGGCCTAACCGTTCGGAGTTTTCGTGGTTTTCTTCGAACATTGCGTAAATACGGGTTAGGTTCTCTTAGAAAGACCCCCACGAAGGGCATTCCCCCCTGGTCCTATATCCCTAGCGCAGATAATCGGACGTCAAAAATCAATCAATCATTCTCGAACAGCAGATTATATATGCATATACAAATGACAGAAGAATAGGAACGCTAGTCAGTGGGGTTTTACATATTTTTGAATTAAATAATTTTATAATTATTTAATGATTTTAACAATTTTGAATTTCCACGAAAATAGATAAGATTTAAAAAAATGACACGATTTTGATGTGCAGAACAAGTTGCAAATAAAAAGTGAAAATTTTGTTTGGATAAAAAATGAATAAGGATATCAACTCCCCCCACCCTCTGGAGATATCTTTTGATATCATGTGCCAAACCCCTCCCCCGCCCTAAAATTTTAACATTTTATATTTACAGACCCCTATATATTGAATTTAGAAGTATATGTGCTTGTCTTAAAAACAATTAATGCACAGTACATTTTTGTTTAATTACGCTCGGATAATTTAAAGCGTTAGGGGGCTCTGCCCTTTACGAACTATGCAAGCAAACCCCCATTGCGCAAACTCTAAACACACTTTTAATTTGATCGCCTTTTAAAAGATTTAAATATTTTAAAAAGTGGCGATCTCTCTGTGAACGGGTTTCCATTCATTTCCATTTGATTTGGGAATTTTAAAGTAGGATCAGCTGCTGTTAAAACATCTACTGGCTATTTACATGTTTGATTAAATGAGTTAGTTAATACAGGAAATACAGTTTTTGTCTCCTTGTATTTTTTTTTATCATGCTATAAGAGAAAAAAAAATTAAACTGGGCGTTTTAAATGTATTATTTTAAATTTGATGTATATTTCACTAAATTGTCTTTCTTTTAATATTCACGTGAAAATACTTTTGTTATTTGAAAGGAAATATTATTTGTGCGATATTAGAAATCGCAACATTAGTTAAAAGGATCTAGAAGTCTGCAAGGGCAGGAATTTCCAGGCCCGGTCCGACACAATTTCTACTATTTCGAAAAAATTAAGATATTTATCATATGATTAAGATTCTTTTAAAGAATACTACATACATATTTACGGAATAATTTTACAATATATTTTACAGAAAATACACAATAGCTACATTAATGAATATTTAACAAGACTTTGAGAAAATACCATCAAAGTTACCGTTTTGAATCTAATTTCCGGAAGAGACAGCTTGAGACGAGAGAAAAATCTGCAGTCTCGTGATAAAAATTTCTTATATCTCGACAAGTAATGTATTTACCAATAATGAAAAACGCTGTTAGATTTCAAATCCCTTCAATAGTCAGGTTTCTCAATTTTATACTGTTGCAATTAAAAATTTGTCAGAAAATATATCAAACTTTCGCGTCGTTGAGAAGTGAATTTAAGAACAACCAAGAAGTATATTTCCAAAAATTACGTTAATAGAAGTTCATTATCGCTATTATTACTTTTACAAAACATAATTTTTGTTTGCCCTACATATTTTGATTATAAAGTCCAGTTCCGGCCCAGCTCGACTATGTAGAACTGCGGTTCCCAAACTTTATTCGTACACGACCCGCCTTTAAAAAAAAAAAAAGCTACCCATTTAATATAATGTATATCAGAGTGGAAATTGTTGTGGCTTTCCTATCCTACGAAAAAGGCAAATTTTCGTAACAATAGAAAAATTGGGTACTGGTAAAAACTGGTAACAATAGAAAAATTGATAAGTGTTTCCTTTTTTATTCTACCTTACGATGCAAATGAGAGAATTCCTCAAAAATCTATTCTTCGTCTGCTGAATCGGCTCTCGTGTAAAACGGGAGACTCCTTTGCTATTAATTGCCACGTGAAAGTTGATTATGCAATGGAGCTTCCAAGAGGAAAAAAAAAAAAAAAAAAAAAAAACTACGGCGATGAATGAATTTTATATAAGGATCAATGGTGCAGTCGTAGAAAAAAAGAGAGTGTACGATCAAGGCTGAGTATACCCTAGAGTGTATATACTGTAGATTTCTTAAGAAACAGAGGGTATACAGTGTTTCTAAAAAATCCAGAAGGTATAACGGCATATAGACGCATATACCCTCCACTGCATCCCTGCTTAGGATGTGTTCCCAACAATTATGTCCAATTAACCCTTTAGGGGCTGTGCAAATACAACGTTATCACTTTAATTGAACGGGGGATCGGGCAGTTGATATCGCAAGCTATCTCTAGGGGGTGGGTCTCTTTTTACAGCGTTATCGTTTTTAATCCAACCAAAATTTCTTTTGGTAACTTCTTCTTTACATAAATATAGTCTGTTACATTTTTAATCTAGGCTACTATTTATATTTTTATGAGAATACAAAGTTATGATTAAAATCATTAAATGATTATGAAATCATTTCATTCCGAAGTAGGGAATAAAATGATTATAAAATCATTCATTCCGAAGTATTGAATATCCCAACTTTTCTCATTCCTATTCATCTTGCCACTATGCGCATATAATACGCAGGGACAGATTTACAAATTTGGGGTCCCTGGGCACAGACGCTTACAGGGGGTGGGGGCCCTTGCAAAGTCGCTTACAGGAAGATCGAGTAAGAAAAAAATTAAAAAGTTACTTTCGTACTTAACACTAATGACTTTAATAAGCACTTTTAAATACAAATTATAAAATCAAGTATGATAATCATTAATTTACATTTTAAATAACTATTTCACTATCATGAAATTTAAATGAGTAGAGACGTTGTATAATAAATTGTGTAGTGAGGATTTTTTTTCCTATCCAAGTTTATACATCTGGAATGATAAAGTAAGCAACAAGTAATCAGAAATTATCCGCAATACCAAACTATAATTATTTAAAATATTATGGGGCTCATAGCTGCGCTTACCAACCCCAAAGATCTATCATTATAATCTGACAAGCACAAGATGATTAAATAAGAATAAAAAATATTTTTAAAGTGATAAAGATTAAAGAAAATATTCACTATAATAAAGTAATTAAATGCCAGCCAAAATATACAAAGCCAAAAAAAAAAAAAAAAAAATACAATAGGAACACAGTAGAATGTAGAATGAAATGTAAAATTCTATTGGATTTTGTAAGTATTTGTAATTGATTTTGTATATGAGTTGAAAAAATGTCAGCAGAATTTGGGAGGGGGACCAGGGGTCTGTCCAGACTTTTCTCGCAGGACCCTGTTTTTGTGAAATTGTGAATTTTTTTCTTGTATTTGTGAAAATTCTATTCTGAATTTTGTGAATTTTAAATTATCGATGTCTTCAGGTTCTATTTTTCTTAAATAAAAAGCTAAGTAATATATGCTCTTTGGTGAGTTCAATTCCTGATTTACAAGCCAGATTTCATTATTAAAGGATTAAATTTGTAAAAAGTTCAATTTGAAGGTGTAAAAATTCTGTGAAAGGTCTACTTAAGAGACAATTTTGTGAAGGTTCCTGTTTTGAGATAAAATGTTTTGTGGAGGGTACTATTTTGGGGTAAATTTTTTTTGTGAAGGGTCCTATTTTGGAATAAAATGTTCTGTGTTGGGTCCTTTAACCCCTTGCTTCGCGCCGGTTTCATAGATTTACCACTTAATTTTAATTCCCAAACGTCACATTGGGACGGGAATTTTGGTAAAAAAAAATTACGGTTTATTGAATGCGTGAACTATAGCGTTTTCTTATTTACAAATAAAGTTTTCAAATTCCGGTGTGAGTCATTAATTTCACTACTTAAGCAATGAATTTGCCCTGCGCCGCAAAGGACCTAACATTTTTCCTTAATATATCCCGGCAGACAATCTCTTCATCAAGTTCATGTATTAAATTCTAGGATTAGTTAAATCTCTATTCGCATATTAAAGCAGATATTTTTTGACACTTTACACTGTTAAGGGGTCACATACCTCTTAAAAGGTAAGGTAATAATAATAATTAAAATGTGCTTATGTTATTTCAATTCTTCCTGTTCATGCTTTCATTTTTATAAAATTGAACATTTATTATGAAAAACAATAAAACAAGGGGAAGGAGAAGCAACATGACTTTATTGAAAAGAAAGAATTTTGAGCTACATACCAATCATACCTTCAAACACACTTTCTAGGTAGAGTAAAAATAAGATAAAGTCACGGTTAAACTGAATTCGCGAACCGGTTAATGTCATCTGACAAACCGAGAGATGCATCCATCCCGGCCTTGGAAAACCACTTCCCTTAAACCGGTAAAGCAACAAAGTGTTAACTTTTTACTTACGTAATGCGCAACCGGACGTAAAAGTTCTTTGTTTTCCTGCAGAAATTCTTGTAATATAAAAGTGTGCCTTGCATCTGCGTTTTTACTATGCAAGATAATTTCATTAAAATACAGTGGCGTAGCTAGGATGGGTGACAACCGGGGCAGATGAAAACGCCCCCCCCCCCCCTTCCATCATATTTTTTCAATCAATATTCTACGTTATAAAAAATGACCATACCATTCTTTATTTACCTTTTGTCCTCCTGCATAAAAAAAACACAGGAGCTACTCATCACTCAACCCACAGTCCGCATAAGTCAATGTGCTCATTAAATGTAGAAAAAAATTCTTTTGAAATTTGCTTTTGCTACCCACTCGTTGGATAGGTAAGTTTTTGTTCCCTGGTGCATGCCTTATTTAGATGCACCATTCTGTATAAAATTTCACATTCCCAAAGAGAAGAAAATTTAGCTCTATTGCGTCGTGCGTTAAAAATTTCATTTTATTTCAGAATTCCTTTCAAAATTCTTATTTTCTGTTTGCAAGTAAAGATTGGGTATCCCCCCTTAGAGGATGTCACCCGGGGCGGACCGCCCCCCCCCCCACTAGCTACGTCACTGTTAAAATATATCAGGCACTGGCAAAAGTTGAAATTTTTTAAGCGCCAGGAAAAATTCTTAAGGGTGTTCTTAACTGCTCCGCTCAACAAGCGCAAAACGTTTTGACACATTTACAAATTCATTTTTAAACAGAAAGATATAAAATTGTAATGCCTGACTATGGAAACGATTACGAATCGAACCTATTTTTCCATTTTATGATAATTAAATTACCTATCCAGTTTTAAACTATTTCGATGACTTGATCACCCGTTTTTCTCCTGCTTTTCGAACGGTTTTTCTGCTTTCCTCGGGAAATGTGCTCTAAAGTGTCAACTTTGAAGGCTTGTTGTGAAAACTATTGTTTAAAAAAAAAAAAAAAAAAAAAGTTGAGTGCAATTAGACAGTTTCTGAATAACACCTGCTATTTTCATGCATTTCCGAACAAAAATAAATTAAAGCATATGTCACAAAGTTGCCCTTTTTGATTTAAGAACACCCTTAAGGCTGTTGATCACTTATTTTCCGAATTCTCCTCCGCAATGTTAAGTCTTGTTCGATGCATTTTTATATTCAAAATATGTCCTCGCGAAATTAATATTTTTGACTTATTTTTCAGTGTTCTCTTCTTTAAGCATGTCTCTTTTTTTTTTTTTTTTTTTTTTTTTCTTAGCTCTCAAAATATCTCCAAAAACTATGCCGATTTTTATATGAAGTGTTAAATTTTTTCCCACTTTGTCAGTTTTTAAAACATAAAATATTAAATTAAGCAAAGATTTTAGAAATATTTTGTGAACTAAGAGGGGGGAAAAAAAGGGAGATCCTTTTGTAAGAGAACATTGAAAAAAGAAGCTAAAAAAATACAGATTTTCTGAGGCGATATTTTGAATATCAAAATGCATCTAAGTCCACTTCAGTCTTCAGGAGCTACTTCAGTCAAATGAAAAGACCCGTTCGCTAATGATAATCCTATGGAAGAAATTTATAAAGATATCTCGGTTGCATTTCGATATTTTTAAATGATTTTTTTTTTTTTTTTTTTTTTTTTTTAAGGGGGGGGGGGGGCATTGGATAGCTGAGATTAATCTGAATAAAGACCGTTTATTAATTTTTCGATTTTGGTTGCAGATATTTTTTATAAGGGTGCTTTCGCTTTCCAAACCGGTTTCGAAAATGAAAGAATCCTCGTAAAAAAATACCTGCAATCAAAATCAAAAAAGTAAAAAACGGCCTGCATTCAGATCAATCTTATCTAATCTCAGAAAAAAAAAAAAAAAAAAAAAATCGTTTAAAAATATTAAAATGCAACCGAGATATTTTTATAAATTTCTTCCATAGGATTAGTATTAACGAACGGATCTTTTCAATTGAATGAAGTAGCCTCTTAAGAGTCAGCTTGAAGAGTCATTTCTGATACTAAAGCATTCATCGCAAAATGGAACACTGATTAACTCATAATCGTGTTCGGCTACTTATGAGTGACACGTGTCATTTTGCAATGAACACGTTAATTATTTCAATAATAATAAATCAAACTGAGCAAAAATCTTAAGAAATACTAAAATAAAAATTTAAGGGATTTTTGTTTAAAGGGAAAAAAAAAGTAGGTAAAGTTAGTTGCCAAGAGGAATCATTTAGTCGGCCGGGCGGCTAAAAAACAATGGCGTCAGGGATTTATTGGACCTTAAATATAATACTTTCCTGTTATGTTATGTGGAAATAATTGTGATGATGTGGCGGACCTTCGTTCTTTTCCTGATATTAATCTGCCAAAATCATCTTCAGTAATGAATCGAGTAAAAAGAGCTTTATGAGGAAAAATTTAGAACATATAAAATTAGTTATGAAACATAGTTATTAAAAATTACATATTTTTAAAATTTTGATTTGATTTTCTTAAAATTCGAAATCACTCAACAAAATTCTGCAACGATTATATGTACAGTGGATTTTCTCTGTTCTGAACACTTGTGCGGGCCTGAACAAAAATGTTCAGATTATGGGAATGTTCATTAGAGAGGGAGATAGGAAATGTGTTTGTATGTAGAGTGACTGAGTCAGTAGTCGATCAGGTAAGATTGATGCTGCGTATTTCTTATCAGTTTTCTTCCTTTTAAATTTTTGAAGTAAACTAACATGATCGCTATAACCCTTAATGAATGTCCTATAACTGACAAGATTGAAATCTGCTGAAATTAAATAGCAACAAAATTATAAATGAAGTTTTTTTTTTTTTTTTTTTTTTTTTTATCTCAATGGTTGATCAGGCAAAAGAAGTCAATCAAAATTTCCAAAATTAATTTTTAAAACATCCTGCTTAAGATGTGATTGACAATAATTCATATAAAACTGCTATTTGAAATAAGCAAGATGGAAATAGATTACTTTAACTTACCGTAATTGTCTCCGATTAATCTAAATTTTTACATTTTCTAATTAAAGAAAAAAAAAAAAAAAAAAAAAAAGACAACAATGTGACAAAAAATTGCAAGTTCATATTAAAAATCTACCTTTTTTTTGGGGGGGGGGGGGAGGGGGATCGAGTTTGTTGAATCTTTCTATTATTAAGTATCAATTTCTCTGAATTTCCATGATGAAAATTCGAATTCAGACTGCAAACGCACATTCAGTTTACAGAAAGGTGGAGTAGAAATGAAAATCAAAAGTAGCATTCATAATAGTGATTTGTTCAGATTAGCGGGTGTTAGAAATACAGAGTTTATCTTTTGCTAAATCTATGCAGTTTCGCCAGGATCGTCGGAATGTGTTTTATAATACCCGGTTGTTCACATTACAGTGTGTTCAGATAGTCCATTGTATTAGATTTTAAACGGTTCGGTTCGGTAGTTTTTGCGTTGTTGTATGCGGAGAAATTAGAACGAGCCAAACGAAAACTAATAGGTGCTACATATTTATATACAAAATAAAAGCTCCTAAAAATTAGATCTATTGGTGTCCCGCGCATTGGTTATGCGATTTTGAGCTGTTAAACAGAGAAAAGTAACAAATGGAGAACATTCTTAACTTAGTAGCAAAGAATTAACGACGCGTAATTTCGATTGCGAATTTAGGCTCCTTACTTACTTTGTACCCAGCTACTGGAATTTGGCTGTCAAAGGGTTAATAACACGACCGGGCAACTAGCCAATTCATTCGTTTTGACAACTAGCAGCAGAAACGAATTTGTTTCATCGGGATGTCGGTCATTTTTACGCCTGGGGTTGTTTCAAGCGCTGGCAGTAATTAGAAGAACGATGTCTTCTGAGAAGGTACTGACCGAAAAATGGCTCAGAAAATCTAAATTCTTCAGCAGATAACGCTTATTCTGATCACATCTTATTTCAAGCTTTTTATAATTTGAGGATAAATGATCAAAAAAGAAATCACACGTAGAAAGTGACATTTTAATTTAAAAAGTCTAAATAATTTTACGTATTATGTGATGTTCAGAGTAAAATTCAAAAATAAAAATTAATAGTCGTGAACTTAATTTACATGTTTTTCATAATCGGGATGCTTTTGGAAATTTTCGGACTTTGTATTGCACAAAATTTGGAAGGGAGGGAAAAAAAAAATTCTGCATGAAAAATTCACTTATCTAAATTAAGGGGATTAGCTCCCGTTTCCCCGTTTATACTTAACGAATAAACCTCCAAAACTAATAAAGGAGGCGCCTGTTTAGAATGAACTTCAAAAATTTAAAGCAAATGAATTATTTTCATTAAGAATTATTGCATTACGTACATACCGAACCTGCGAGCATATTAGCTCTTTCAGGCTCTGGGCTTGACAGCCTTTAAGTTAAGAAGCTGATAACATTACATATGTACAAGCCTTTAAAAAAGCAGTGAAATTTAATAATAGTTGTGTCCATACCAAATTAATATAGCGTAACGGATATTCTTAGTGAAAAAAGGTGTGGGGGGTGGGGGGGGGGGAGGGTGGACGTGATTATTAAATACCACATAATGCTTAGGAAAAAGTTCATCATGGAACATTTTCTCTCTCGGTGTACTTGTATGTTCTTCTAATACGTAATTGCTTACTCTTTTTCTTTCGGATTTTCCTTTTTAAATATTAAAAATATAATCTGCACGATTTAGACTGATCTGGCTGAATGAAAACGTTAAGAAGTGTGAGAAGATGAGGAAGAAAACAAGTCGAAAATTGCACGTCAAACGTGGCAAATAAGGTGCGTTCGTACTATAACGAAGTGTTAAATGTTTGTGTCTCTTCAGATCTTAGTGTAATAGTTATACAATACTTCGAATACAGTATAATTGCCGAAACATTTTGTGCAATGTAAATACTATCTGCTTTCTATTATACAGGAAGTAACTTGTAGTAAACTTCAGCAACGTACATCAATTTCGTAAAATGTGAAAGTTTAAAACTACTAAAACGCGCCCCAAAAATGTTTCCCCCTGTACCATTATGTAATGTAATAAATACTTCTGGGTGGCCTATTAAATTAATAACAAATATTCTTTACACCACTGATTGTACAAAATGTATATTTTAGTATATATTTCATAGATGCATATTCATTCTATAATGTTCGAAAGAATGTAACATCATTAAAATGCACTTGAAACTGTTTTTTAGGTAGATTTCGTAAGAAATACTACCTATTGCAATCGCACCAGTTTATATATCTATCTATCTATCTATCTATCTATATATATATCTCACTTTTTTATGGACACGATAACTTCTATAATTCTTCACCAATCTCCACCAAACTGGTACATAAAATCAATGGGGATAAAATCTTGGCTGAGTTCGTTAATGGGCAAAATCGGACCAAAGGGGTCGGAATAGGGGGCGTTTTTGTGAAAACCGATAAAACGCCATAACTTCTTAATTAAAGTAGATATCGAATCGGTTTAAAGTTTATATTACTTCTTAAAAATGGGCCAAAAGTATATGCATGACAGATTTTTGATAAATTTAGAAGTGGGCTCAAGGGGCGAAAAATACAGGGATTTTGAGAGAAAAAAATTCATAACTTCGTCAATTTTCAAGATATCAAGTCCAACTAAATTTTTTGTAAATGTTCTTAAAATTATCTAAAACTTTTGTATTTACAAGTTTTTGATAGGACCAACTTTTACCGATGAAAAAAAATTAAAAACGAAAAGAAAAAGGGCGCCGAAAAAAGAGAAAAATCCATAACTCCGCCAATTTTTAAGATATCAAATCTGATTAAATTTATTTTACATCTTCTCAAAAATATCTACAACTTTTATATTGACAAGTTTTTCATAGGACCAATTCGTATAGCAAAAAGAAATTAAACAAAAATAGAAGTTGGAGAAAAAAACCTCAAATCCAAACGGCTTATATTCTGACTCATTTTTAAATTCATTTTTGATTTTAAACGCATCCAAATGGTAGATCCTCTTATTTAGAAACTGTATAAAGTGACGCATTGGTCAATTTTCTGATAAAGGCAGAATATATTTCAAAAAAGGCTACCAAAAAGCGTATTTTGAACAGAATTTCCGAAAGTCCATCGGGACTGAAAATTAAAGGAAGTATTCAAATAAGAAATTGCGTTTTTTTCTGACTCGTTTTTAATTCCATTTTTGTTCTCAAACGCATCCAATTTATAGATCCTCTTATTTAGGAACTTTATAATGTGATGCATTGGTCAGTTTTTTGATAAAGACTGAATATATTTCAAAAAAGGCTACCAAAAAGGGTATTTTGAACAGAATTTTCAGAAATCATCGTGACTGAAAATAGGAAGTGTTCAAATAAGAAATTACGTTTTTTTCTGACTCGTTTTTAAATCCATTTTTGCTCTCAAATGCATCCAATTTACAGATCCTCTTATTTAGGAACTATATAATGTGATGCATTGATCGGTTTTTTGATAAAGACAGAATATATTTTGAAAAAGGCTACCAAAAATGGGTATTTTGAACAGAATTTCCCGAAGTCTTCGAGATTTGAAAATTTAAGGAAGTTTTCAAATAGCAAATTGCGTTTTTTATGACTCGTTTTAAAATTAAAGTTTATTGACTCGTTCCATTTTCGCTCTCAAATGCATCCAATTTACAGATCTTCTTATTTAGGAACTATATACTGTGACGCATTGGCCAGTTTTTTGATAAAGATAGAATATATTTTTAAAAATGCTGTCAAAGTGAGTATTTCGCACAAAATTTTCCGAAGCAATCATTATTAAAGAATTAAGGATGTATTCAAACAACAAATCGGTTATTTTATGACTCATTTTTAAATTCGATTTTTTTCTCAAATGCATTCAGCTGACAGCTTTTTGTTATTTAGGAACTGTATAATGTACTGTTTTGCTCGATTTTTTAATAAATTCAGAATCTATTTCAAAATATGTTGTCAAAATGGGCATTTGAGCTGAATTTTTCTTAAGATGATTCTGATAAAACCAGTTTTTGCAGAAAAATGAAATTAAAAAATTTTCATAAACGGCCAAATGAAGTTATTAAACTGGGTTTATCTCTAATCATATATATATGTTTTTGTTGTTGAAATGAGTACTCTTCGAAATCTACCTCCGCCTATAGGCCCAGCCGACAGGGATTTTTTCCATTGGCCGTCATGTAATGGAATACTTTTTTATTGTCATTGTAATTGAACTATGCATTCGATTCTCATAAAAATTGAAATGACTCGAGAAAATGTTGCAAAATTTTTATATTTTAAATTTCAAACGTTCCGATTGGGTAGTTTTTGCTCTGTTATATGCGGACGGACTGGGCGATGACTATAGGTGCTATAACAGATGTAAATTTTCCAAGGGGCGAAAAAAGTCCGGGCCAGGATTCGAGCCAGGGATGTATTAGCTGAAGCCGCCAATGCTCTTCCAACTGAGCCACCCCGGACGAATTCTAGAGGACTTTTTCACCCAAATGACCTCGACGATCACAGAATCTGGTCTGATGCTATGGATCAGCTCAACAGAATAAATCGAAGGTCAATATTCGGAATTGCAGAAAATCGCTGCATACGAAATTATATAGCATTAGATTAATTTTAAACACGATTATTCAAATCGGTAAATTAATTTTAACAGATGTAAATTTTCCAAGGGGTGAAAAAAGTCCGGGTTAGGATTCGATCCCTGGTTCCAATGCATCCCTGGTTCGAATCGTGGCCCGGACTTTTTTCACCCCTTGGAAAATTTACATCTATTATAATTAATTTATCGATTTAAAAAATCGTGTTTAAAATTAATCTAATATATAGGTGCTATGTAATTACGAATGCATGTAAAAAGAAAAAGAAAAAAAAAGCTATTCTCTAAAGCTCACTTAAGAAAATGTTTCATGCAAAATCTTCTTGCAAAAAAAAAAAAAAAAAAAAATCTGTGTTCTTGATCAGTTTGTTTTTCAGGCATCAGCTGCACGCCACTGATAAAGAAAAAAAATAAAAAGAGAAATAAAATCCCTCTAGAGTTCCGAAAGAAACAATTGTTAAGAAAATATTTGAATAAATTTCGATCAGATGTGATTTGTAGCTTTAAAGAGGCTTTTATGTAATCTGGGGCTTCCTTTCGTTTTTAACGATACGTTAACACTTTGGAGAGCTGTTGAATATTTTTACTTTCTTCTGTCTTAACAAGAAGAAAGTTTCGGGTTCATGAACATTTTTCAAATTCCGATTTTCGACGGTTTTACATGTTTTAGGGGTCAGAGAACTCCCCAAAAACGTATTTTTATAAAATGTCTGTCTGTGGCTTTGGCTGTCTGTTTCACGAAGTTTGTTGGCTCTTCGATCTCAAGAATTAATGCACGGATTTTAATAAATTATATTCAGGTAGTCTTTAATATAAATTGGGTGCTGATTAGTGTTTGGTGTAAATCGTTCTTCAGGTCGCGCTGCTTCCGCAGTAGATCAATCTTCAGAACTAATGTAAGGATTTTTTTTTTTTTTTAATCAAACTTCAGATTCAGTTAGTCCTTGACATGATTTGACGTTTTCTACATTTTGGTGTAAGTCGCTCAACAGATGGTGCTGCTCTGCTGTGCTGCAATTTTTTTTTTCTTTGTTACAATTTTTGCTGTTGCTTAGTCTCGAGAACTAATGCACGGATTTTCACCAAACTTCAGATTCAGTTAGATGTTGATATAATTTGTTGCAGATTAGGTTACGGTGTAAATTACATTAGTGACGCTGTTATGCTGCATTTTGCATGATTTACAAGATTTTAGCGATTGTCATATCATAAGAACTAATGCATTTAATTTCATACCATTCGAATCCACATGATGGAAATAGATCGCCATTAATTTTGGCACTGCGATAGCGAATGTTGAAGCATTAACATGCATGAGGTAGAATAAAGTTTTGGAATAGACACAGCCGACTAGTTTTAAAATCTTCTATTCTGTTGATAAAAATGGAATTTTATAATCGCGTTTTATACATAAATTTGGAAAATATGTACCCCATCGGTTTAGCATTAGCTTGCGAGTGTCTTCGCATACAGGAATACGAGTCTTACCCTATAGTCCACAGCTAAGTCAATAAATAAATAATAATAAAAAACCCCTACTTTTTTCATTAAAAAAAAAAGGGGGGGGGGGTTGTTTCGCTTTTTTTCACTTCTTGTCCTTTTTTGCGATATTAGATCAGTAGATTGAACATTACTTTAATATATATGCTAGATATTTTTATTTCGAAAGAATACTTTTTTAAATCTAGCTTCTATTAAGAGCATAATTTTTTTAAACGTTTTATAGAACAAGTAGAATATCGTGACTAGGCTAAATTAAAATATCCTAAACGATAAGTTCTGCATGCATTTTTAACATTTTCCAACCTAGTTGAAGAATGTTTGACTAAATATACACGGGTTTTTTGTATTGATTAAATTTTTATGTATTGACATTGGCATTATATTCACATAATCCCTATTGAAATGAAGATTAACATTGAACGATTCATTTCTCAGGGACAGCCAATGATATTTATTCTATTACATTACTGTCAATGGAAGAAAATAGTTTCAAACGTAAACTGTTTGTAGTTATTTCAATTATGTTGTTACACTATTTCATACATAAGGAAATTGATATACATTGCTGAGATTTACAAGATACTTGCTGTATAATAAGATATGCGTACCATTTATCATTCATTTACACTTACTGGAACATACTAAAGCTTTCGGATACGGTATTGTGTCCGAAGTAGAATCTATTAGCGATAATTGTTGGAAGTTCGTTTTCAGTTATTATATCCGTTTTTATCTAAATTTCTGCTTATACGTAGTATGTATAAATGCATTAGAAACCATAGACAGGACTACACAAGAGTTCGGAACTTTACTGAGTATGAGCGTGAATTTCTTAAGAGATTTTTGAGCTATGCAATTTGAAGCTGAACTATATTTAGTATACAGAGATATGTTTGTAGAATATCAATAATATCATATAGGGATGTACCGAATATTCGGTATCTATTCGGTATTCGGCCATGTTACCGAATATTCGGTTAGGCCGAATATCAAACTATTCGGTTGAGCCGAATATTCGACTTGGCCGAATATGAAACTATTCGGCCTGCCGAATATTCGGTTTGGCCGAATATCAAAGTATTCGGCCGAATCCAATACTTAATAATGCCTTTTAAAACAGATTTTAGAAAACTTTTCACAATTTCTTCTTTTAACTGTCAATTTATTAATATATTTAAAATACTTAGAAATAAAATCATATTTAAATAATATAGAATGTTTTTACATAATTTATTTGCTGTTTGTAAAGTTTAACTTAAGAAAATTAACCATGAGAAGGATTAAAATTATGATTTATTAGGATTTTCCTCAGGAATAAATTATGTGAGTGCAGATGCAAGTTCCTAAATTCTATTTAGTAAATAATCTGACTTTTATCTGACTTGGGACTTTTTCTCAAAAGTCCTTAAACAAGAAAGGAAAACTTCTGAGATTAGTAATAGCTATCAAGGCAGACAATTTTTTGTTTATGAAACCATAATCAACTTATTGAATCATAAATGCATTGTATTTCATCTCACTCTAGGTCAAACTTGTGTTTTCGTTTGTTGCATTAACAATAAATAAGATACCATAACTATATTTTCAACTCGCACTTTGATTGACACTTTGATTATGATGAACACTTTGATTTCTGTAAAATATGATATGATGGGAAGGATGGAAAATGCCACTATTCATAAGAAAAGAACTATGAGCTTAGACATTCCTTTATTCAAAATTAATTTGAAAATATTTATACTTTAGATTGAAAAAAAATCTGCCTTGAGTTATTTAAAAAGAACAAATATGAGGCTGTACAGTTTTTCTTCAACTATTTTTTCATTATTTCTCTTTGATTTCAAAATGTTTGTTTCAGTTCGTAGAAGAAATGAAATTTAAAATTTTACTAACTGAAAAAGTCTCATAATTATGCTTCTTAAATAAAAAAAAAGGGCAAATTTTTTTCGATTCTGAATGTTTATCTCTTGTTTATCAAAATATAAGTTTCTCTTATTAAATATTATGTAAAATTGTTTTAAAAAGTAACAATTTAATACCTTTAAACTTTGAAATATAAAAAGTATTTGGAAAGCCGAATGTTCGGTATTCGGCCGAATAGTTACTATTCGGCTGGCCGAATATTCGGTATTCGGCCCAACAATTACTATTTGCCTAGCCGAATATTCGGTATTCGATTTAGCTGTCGGCCGAATATTCGGTATTCGGTATTCTGCCAAAATCACTATTCGGTGCATCCCCAATATCATATACAACGCCACAAAGATAACTGGATAAATCAAAGCTTATGAATGAAAAATTTTAAAAGTGCGATTTCCATATTGTTTTAAGCATGACGGTTGCCTTAATTAAATTCCAGTTTAATAAATGACGTGTATAAATGAAATACCAATTATATACAGAGCTGATATAATAGAATTTAAGTATTTTCCCTCCTATTGATAAAATTTGTGGGCGGTGGATTTTCACCCTGTTATGCGTCTATTTTGTTACTAGATGAAATACAGGGTTGCACAAAGAAATTGAGCTTTTCAGGCAATGGGCGGCAATTGCTGAATCCTGTTTTGTATATATGTTATGCGTTTTTTAAAACGATTTCTCGGGTATCTTATTTACGTTATTAAGCAATGAAATATTATTAAAATAAAGTATTTTGCATGTGTTGGTTTACAGTGTTTCATAATCTTTGCTTGATGCACGATTCTTTTTAGATAGATTTTATAAGAAATACTGCTTATTGCAGTCGTTATCATGGTACGACTTTTGAAAAAAAAAAAAAAAAAAAATCTTTATAATTTTTCATTTTATGACTCCAGGATACTTTTCTATAGCAAGATTTCCACATGGAAACGGAAAATGAAATATAACTTGACGGATTTTTTAATACAATTGGAAATATAATGGACGAAAAGCAGATGAATGTATAACGTCATGAGAGTTTGTAAAAACGTATTGAAACATGATAAAAAAACAGACTATAGAAATATTGATAGATTTGAAAATCTAATATTTGGAAGTTCTCTGACTTTGTTTTCGTCATTTTAAAATATATTCCATATATACCATGTGCATGTGTGTAATCATGTTGTAGTGGCGATTATTGTCCGCATCGGTGTTTACTTATTGAGCACGGCTTCGAATAACACAAGAAGAGAAAAAAAAAAAAACTCCAAGATAACCAAGATTATTCTTGACTAAAAAGCATTTTATTGACAATCTCCAGGTCTTGTAAAAGGCTCTGGTCGGCGATAAGGGTCTGCCGACTGCAGAAGCGTAGAGCAGCCGTATTACATTTCACATCCAAGGGTAAGGGCCGAATGATGACAAATACATTTTTTGATGCCCCAAGTTTTGGCGAATCGCATTGGTATTTATCGCCAGTAACGAACACCGGATGTACACTTTCGATGATGGAAGGCATGCATTTGGTTTCCGTTACATAGACTACAATGAGATTGGTCAAAGTGTAAAATTTGAAATAATTAATGCCAAACGATAAAAGTGCATATGACACGGAAAACCACAAGAATGAATTCCTTACAGAGGGTTACCGAAAGTCCCACGGGATGAGAAGAGAAATTAATAAAATAAAATAAGAGACTAATGACATCTGGTTTTTAAGCAAGTAGTGTTTTAAATATGAATTAATTCTGCCTAGAAACAAGACATTGTCAAAGGTTGTTGCAAAGGGGGGAAATACTTAGTTACATGAAAGAAACGAATCTACGTTGCAGTTTAAAAGAATCATTTCTAGAGATAACTGAAATCATATGTTACCAAATGAATAGAATTAATGGAATTAAAATATTTTGCTTATTAAATAAAGTTGTTAATTTAGAGAATATTGTAATTTAAAAAAAGGGGGGATACCATTAATAAATAATATGTAAAGGGAAGCGCCTTTACACATGTATATTAGAATTTTCACGAAAGGTTTAGGTCCCTAGAGCTCATTGTTAGTGATGAAACTGGGTTTATCTCCAATCTCGATTTAGTTTTTGTGAAATTTGTACCTAACAGCTAAATCTGCCTCGACCTGTAGGCCGAGCCGGCAGGGATTTTTTTTATATGCAATCGTAAGCTCTTCCTTTTTAACACTTTCCAACATAGTTAAAAAGTGTTTCTAAATTGTTTTTGTTTTGTTCTAACTCGCGTACATATAGTTCAATTGCTAATATGTTATTGAAGTTAACTACGGCATATCCGGTGTTGAAAATGGAGCGTATAGTATTTACGATTCATTTGCAGACACATATTTTTTGCAACCTGAGCTGTGAAGTTTTGTTACAGTATTTTAAATATATAGATATGGAAATACAGATATGGAGAGAAATTCACAATCTATGCTGTATGCATGATTTTACGTTCTTATCTCAGCGTTAAACTAAAATAGAGATCTTTTTAGAAGTTTTATATAAGGGGTATCTTTAAGGTACTGGCCACTGCCCAAATTTGTTAATTTTTGAATTTTACCTTAACCTACTTTGGATTGTTTGTTATACAGTTCAAGAATTCGAACATATATTTACTTTTATTGCATGATTATTATTCGAATAAAACCTGTGTGATTTTTAGTTATTTTCATTCACTTATAAATTTCTTTCCGGCCAATTAACGATAGTAATAAGAATATTTTGATTATGATACGCTGAAGCTTACATATCATGTTCTTATTTTTGTATGATATCCTTGTAAACAATTGTTACTGTTTTTTTACTGCAGTGAAAATTTATTCATTTGTAGTAGTGATCTTTTCTTCTGTGTAGTTTTATGTTAGTGAAGTTTGACTTTTGATTGTATTAAAATAAGCACTATCAGTAGCAGAAAAATATTGCGTGTGCACAGACATTTTTGAATAAAAAATAACATCTCCAATGTTTTTCCTCTTAGAGGATGTGTGTGTGTTGGGGGCGATAAAAGCGAATGCATAAAGATAATTCAAAGTTAAATTATGTTTTTATCTAACCAAAATATAAAATTATTTAATTATGATTAATAAAAAAGTTTATTAAATTATGTTTTCAAGAGTTTGCATTAATATTTATTTTAAATAACGTAAAAGTTAAAAAAAAAAAAAAAAAAAAAAAAAACTTAATGTGAAGAGTAACGTACAATTTATCACCTAAATGCTTTATCAATTCAACATATTAAAGCAGATGACAAATTGCGCTAAAAATTTGTTTTTGAAATAAATTATACATCTGCAGAAAGGGGGGTCTTCAGTGCCCTATAAGTTTGATTTGGTTATTTCAAATTATTCTATTACGATAAACTCAGTAAAATAAAACTTTATTTCAGCGATTAAATCTATATATATATAAAAGAAAGTCTGGATTTCGTATTAATCACAGCACAAAAAAATCTACCTAACCAAAAATATTGAAAATTGGGGTAAAAATACTTCTTATAACACTGAGTGCCGCTAAGAAGGGATTTTCGAAAATTCCACCCCTAAGAAAGAACGAACATTAAAAAAATTCCTTAAAAATGGACTTTTGTAGTTATTTTTTAACTGATAACATATTATAATGTACCTTTTCATGCTGAATCGAATGGTACTAAGAAAATTATTTTTAATTCAGTCGTTCGTGAGATACTTCATTTTCCTAATTTGGCGGTGTCTTCGGCGCAAAAACCTGAAATTTTCAATCCTTATCTATATATATATAAAAAAGTCTTATTTCGTTTTAATCACAGCACAAAAAAAAAATCTACCGAACCAAAAATCTTGAAAATTGGGATAAAAATACTTCTTATAATACCGAGTGCCGCTAAGGGATTTTCGAAAATTCCAACCCTAAGGAGGGTGAAAAAAAAAACTTTAAAAAAATTCCTTAAAAATCGGTTTTTGTAGTTATTTTTCAACTGATAACATATTTTAGTGTACTTATCCATGCTGAATCGAATGGTACTTCAGTAGTTCGTGAAATACTTCACATTTTCCTAATTTGGCGATGTCTTCTGCGCAAAAACCTAAAATTTTCAATCCTTATCTATATATATAAAAAAAGTCTGTATTTCGTATTAATCGCAGCACAAAAAAAAATCTACCGAACCAAAAATCTTGAGAATTGGGGTAAAAATACTTCTTATAACACACAGCGTTAGAATTCCTAAAATAAAGTCACTGGTCCCAAGGGCCAGTAAGCATGAGAATTTACTGGTCCGCAGACATCAGCGCTGGCCCATTACATAAAACTCTATTAAATAATTTTAACACTTAGAGTGGTCTCCCCCCCCCCCCCCCCCACACACACACACACACTCTCTGGAAAATAAATCCATCTTACTTTGCATTTATCCAAAATTTTCAGCATAATAAAATGTAAAATATAATTCGCTAAAAAATAAATAAACAGTACGTAAAGAAAAACTATCAAATTATTTATTAGATATTTTATTTGCCATTACTTATTTCAACTGACTGTAGGGTTTAATGCAATTTTTTTCGATTTTTCTCCGATTCTAGCCAGAGTGGTGGAATTGTAGCTAGTGTCATTGATGCAGTTGGACTTGAAAAATCCTGGGTCCCCGGGACCCAGGACTTCTAAAATACTGGGTCCCTTTTCTACAAATGCGGGTCCCCACTAATAAGTCATATTTTTCGATGCAAAAATTGAACTTGTTCATTTGCACAAGAAAAAGAAAATGCAATAATTGTTTTAATAATAATAAATAATTAAAACCAATATTAATTTAAGAGAAATTTTCTGTACTTTTTAAAGAATAAATGTGCAAGATACAAATTTAATTATAAAATAATGCTTATTTAAGTGTTGAAGATAACAAGTATCACTATTGTTTGCATTTCTTTTAAAATGGGGCACAACAGGTTTATTGAAAAAGACTTTTTTGCTGAAAAAAGGGATTTTTTGTTGAGTAAATGGGTACTTTGCTTAATGAAATGGTGCTTTCAGGAGTCACATTCACTCAGAAAGATTTGGAACAATAAAAAACCGATTGGGAAGCAGGAAAATCAGTTTTTGGAGCAGCAACAACAATTTTGAAGTTGGAAAATTAGGTTTTAAAACAGAAAAATTCTCTCCCGGCATTCATATATATTTTTTGTGCCTTTTTTTTTTTTTTTTTTTTTTTTTTTTTGTCGAAATTTCCGTTTTTTCGCATTATTTTGACGAAATCTTTTGTTTTTTCGGGATTTATTGACGAAATATAACGTTTTTCGCGATCTTTTGAAGAAATCTGCCGTATTTTCGGGTTTTAGGATGAAATTAGCCATTTTTTCGCGAATTTTTTGACAATATTTACCGGAAATTAGTCGTTATTTAGCACTTTTTAAACAAAATTTGTCTTTTTTTCGCAATCTTTTGAAGAATTTTTTCGTTTTTCACGATTTATTTTTTGACAAATTTTGTCGTTTTTTCGCGATTTTCGGACAAAATTTGTCGTTTTTTTGCACTTTTTTGAAGAGATCTGCCATTGTTTTGCAATATTTTTAAAAAATCTGCCTTTTTTTCGCGATTTTTTTGGGCGAAATTTGCCGTTTTTTATCTTTAGAAGAAATCTGCCTTCTGTTTCGGGTTTTGGAATGAAATTAGCCATTTTTTCGAGAATTGTTTGACAAAATTTGCCGAAAATTAGTCGTTATTTCATGATTTTTTAACGAAATTGGCCGTTTTTTCGCGATCTTTTAAAGAAATTACGCGGCCCTTGGGACGCGTAAGAGCGATTTTTTTGCGTCCCATGGCCGATTTTTTGCGTAATTTACGCGCTATGGCGCGTTTGCGGCATCGCTGAAAAAAAAAATCATGTGCGATCGGTTTTGGTTTTCTAAGGGCCTGAAAAAAGGCACTGGTCCTGCGGACCACTAAGTTTTTCAAATTAGTGGTCCGATTGAATTATCGGTGGTCTCGGACCAGCGGACCACCAGGGATTTCGAACGCTGACAGAGAGTGCCGCTAAGAAAGGATTTTCGAAAATTCCACCCCCTAAGGAGGATAAAAACGAACATTTAAATTCCTTAAAAATCGACTTTTGTAGTTAATTTTCAAATAACATATTTCAGTGTACTTTTCCATGCTGAATCGAATGATATTAAGCAAATTCTTTTAAGTCCAGTAGTTCGTGAGATACTTAATTTTTCTAATTTGGCAATGTCTTCGGCGCAAAAAGCTGAAATTTTCAATCTATATACATAAAAGAAAGTCTGGATTTCGTATTAATCATCGTACAAAAAAATCTATTGAACCTACAGTTTTGAAAGAGAGTTCTATATTCAGGTTAACATGATTATGTAAGCTCTATTTAATTATCTCAATATATATAAAACGTAAAGTGAAATTTCACCCGGCCGCTTATAACTTCAGTTCTACTAGCTAGATTTTAATGGAACTTACATTGTTAGTTGGATAACTTTTCAGAAATTTTGTAACAAATGAAATATACCATTCTACGTTGTTTAATTGAATACTTACGGAGATGTTTTAAATCGGATGGACCCAATTACGAAATGTTGGCTTTGTTTTAAAGGTACCGAATGAATTTTTATGCGATTTAAACTGTTAACATTTTGAGCGCTGCGTCATTCATTGATGACTAACTTTGAACTTTCCGTTTAGATGACTGACAATATAAAACTATGCGATATAAAACTAAAAATTACTATGATATAAAAATTTCGTTTGATTCAAAGTTTCCTTTAAAAAACCTAACCAGCGCAGCGGGCGAAGGCTGCTCGCTGCTAATAAATAAAGTAATGAATTCAACCAATTGAAATTGGATGGGCGTACAAATAAAATTGTTTTCTTAAGCTCCATGGGCACATATAAGTTGACAGCATTATGTAACAATCTACATTGATCGACCTTTTCTTCAGTGGTGGACGCATGCACTGTTGAAAGTTCCACAAGTTTTGCAAACACATTATCAAATTTTTAGATTTCCTTTTTTATATCTCTGAATACGATTAATATCGTAAACTAGAGGTCTGAATGGGCCCGAGATCAGTCGGGTCGATTT
Source organism: Maratus speculifer (assembly GCA_964019185.1). Taxonomy (NCBI): domain Eukaryota; kingdom Metazoa; phylum Arthropoda; class Arachnida; order Araneae; family Salticidae; genus Maratus; species Maratus speculifer. Next base: position 210,914,723 of record OZ025301.1, on the reverse strand, counting down.
TCATCCATGAGATTTGGTCTGGTCGAACCTTATCTCACTCGGCTGGGCCTTACTTTTTCTGGAGACTCTGTTCGGATCAATTTTCTTTCACGATATTTGGACTGGTCTGGTCGGACCTAACTTCACTCATTCCGGGTTGGGGTTTACTTTTTCTGTTGACTCGATCGGGCCAATTTTTTTTCATGACACTTGGACTGGTCGGGCCTAATTTCGTCGAATCTTACTTTTTCGGCTGACTCGGGTCGGGTCAATTTTAATTCATGACATTTCGTCTGATCGGGTCTAACGTACTCTCTCTTGGTTGGGAAGGACCTTATTTTTCAGCGGACTCGGGTTGGGCCAATTTTTGTTTACAACACTTTGCGATCTGATCGAGTTTAATCTCATCCTCTCCAAGTTGGGCTGCACCTTTCTTTTTCTGTAGATTTGAGTCGAGCCAATTTTTATTCATGACATTTGGTCTGTTCTGCCTAGAGATGGGAATGCTCGGCAAAAAAAACCGTTTTTTTTTTTTTTTTTTTTTTTTCCGGTTTTATTTCGAAAGCTTATTTTTCAATTTTTCCGAACTGGAAAAATTGAAATTTCATTTATAAAATAATACATTGAAAATTTTGTAATAGCTACATTCTCACACTTTTAATTTTATTTATTTTTATGTTGAGTGTCCCACATGAAAACTTTAATGTGGATAATCTGATCTCTCAGCAACAATCTGTTTGAAAAAACTTGAAAGGATCCTTCACATTTTTTTAATAGTTTGAAACGCAAGACCCTTCACAAAATTTTTCTTGAAAAATAGACATTTCAGAAAAAAGTTTAATATCCAAATTGAATCTTTTACAAATGCAGTGATTGAAGAAGAAAAATCTCATGTTGTATTGCAGCTGAATCTTATAAAGTTTTATATATGTATGAATAACCTTATTAAAATGTCTAAATAAGAACCTAAATATAGTAATAATTTCTAATTTACAAATTCTGATTATATTTTCTACTTTCTTTTTATTTTGTAACATAAAGTGAAAATTTTCTTTTAATACAAATAAATGGGAAAAATGTTTATTTAATATTCTCTAAGAAAATATAATTTATTTGGGAGAAACAATCATAAAAAAATAATTTTTCCAATCTTTTCGGGAAAAAAACCCCGGTAAAAAACCAGTTTTTTTTTCGCCACTTATATTTTTCCGGAAAATTTACATCTCTAGTTCTGCCCTAGTCTCACGCTCTCTCTGGTTTGGGAAAGATCTTATTTTTTCTGCAGGCACAGGTTGAGCCAATTTTTATTCACGACACTGTACTTGATCGATCCTAATCTCACTCTCTTCGAGTTTGGCCGGACCTCATATATGACTTCGGGGTGTTGTAGTCGTGTCGTGGCATAAGAACTTGGGACTCGGGAAACTCTTGTGGGACCGAACTCTTTTTATTAGGCAGCTCTTCGTACAGATGAATCCGCGAGTCCGGTCAGATTTCCCGGAGCCAGATGCGTCGATTATGGAAAAGGTTACATGGCCGGAGGTTAGGCAGGCCCCTCAAAACTGCAAAATCTCTCGTTTTTCGCGCGTGTTCTTGCTAATATGTTAGGGATTGTAATATTTTCCAGCAGAGGGCAGAGTTGTGAATTTGGGAGGTACATTTAATTTAATTGGTTAAGAAATATCTGGGCACTCTGATGTAATTTAGGCGCGGCTGTCCAGGGCTGCATGCTGATCCTACAAATTAAGAATTGCGCTTACCTAAGCATTTTTAATCTTAAAGAACATCCAAAAATGATCTCTGAAAGTAATAAATGTTAGGTTGGGAAAGAAAGTTACCAGGGGCAAAATAGCTTTAAGCTTAAGAATTAAAGTTTAAAATATTAATTGGGAACTTTAAACTTTTAAATTTTAATTTTAAATTAAAGTTTTAGAAAGGGGTTAGTTTTTATCCTTTCATATCCCCCCCTCCAAGTTGAGGTCCACCAGATTTGCCTGCAAATCTGGGGGGACTCCCCAGGAAAATGGAGAAGACAAAATTGGATAAGAATTTACTTATACAATGCTAAATTTTTAAGGTTAATATTAAAGTTAAATCTAAAGTAAATGTAATGTTATAGGAAAGGTTTCTAAGATGTGAGGACTGAATTTTTCTGCTGGAAAAATACTGAAAATTTAAATTTGAAGTTTTAAACAAAGGAAAATTTTTTATGATTTTAAGTTTTTATGCTAAAAAATTTGGGTTATGGCTCTCGAGACGACCTGACCGAACTTTACATAGGAATTTAAAGCATAATATATGACATAAAATATAAAATTATAAACATTTGGAAAATCTGAAAAAATATAGGAAATATATGAAAAAAAAAACAATGTAATAAAATAATTTGAAATAGTGACCGTATGTTCTTGCTTGGAAGTTCTGTGGTCAACAAGTTTGTGCTTTATTTTAGTTAAAGTCTTTAAGCACATATTTCAGATTTTTATGAAAAGTTAAATAGTCAAAATATAAATTTATGCACAAATATAGTGAAAATGGCACATAAACATAGGAAAACTTAATGGAAATTACACACAAACATAAGAAAACTTTAAAAAAATTATTTTCCATAATATTTGAAAATATTGTTGTAAAAGGACAATGATACAGGTAATATAAAAAAGTGATAAATATGAAAGTATACTGATGTATGATTACTGGGGATAATATATGTTCTATGCACAAAATATTCAAATTATAGAAATATTGGTAAATATAAAAATTGGGAAGGTTCCTTCACTTATTTTGGAAATGTGAAAAATGTTTAAAATATATTGGCATATAAAATTGATAAAAATAAAAGAAGATATAAATATTAAATATAATAACAATATTGAAATAAGTGTGAAAATAAAGAAAAATAATATATTAAAGTCTATTTACATTATTTATCCTAAACCGTGTACGGTTTTAGCATATCCTAAACCATTAAAGGCTTTAGCAAAAATTAAAAATAAAAATGAGCTTTGGTTTAATAAAAAATGTGAGAAGATGCAGATGCAGTTTACCTATAAGTAAAGGTATTTATTATTTTGCAGACTGAGATATGTTTTTCCCAGTGGCATTAATAAACCCAAGTTACAATTTAATAAACCACATCTACATCTCATTGTTAGCTCATAAAAATTTCCAAAATAAAAAAAAACTTCAAAGAACATTTTTCCTTAATGATTAAAGCTAGAATGCTCTTTGTTTTCCATGTTAGTGTTACTGGCAAATAGCAAAAATCTATATTATCAAGCTTTTTACTACTGGCAAAAGAAAAAAAAAAGTTAAGGAAATAAAAAAAATATTTAAATAAAACAAAGAAAAAAATAAAATAATGGACTCTGATTCAAAACAAATAGGCCAATGATCCAACATTTAAAGCACATGGGCAACCTATTGACATTTTTGTTGTTATAATGGATACTTGTATTTTTATTGAGGGCCCGAGTATCTCTTATCAACAGTTGCCACATTTGCTGATATGGTAAGTCATTGAATCCTTTTTGTCTGCAGAGGGTTGTTTTCTGGTTGAATTTGACAAACTTTAAAAAAAAATGTTTTAAAGACTTAATGGGCTGGAACCATGGTCATCTTTAAAAACTTAATGTGTGGATTTAGACACTATTGGATTTACCACGGCTGAAGTGGGGTTACCAAGGTCATGTCTAAATCAATGACTTAATTGTTTGAAAATATTTTTAACATGTTTTTAAAAATTGACAGGGGTGAAATACCTGTTTTTAAATTTGTTTTAATGAAATGGGGAATGTTAAAAATGGAATAATAAAAAATGGTTGGGGTGGCCAACTCACTGGGTAATATACTAGGAAAGGACATAAGGAAATAGGGAAATACTAGAGAAAACAATATAATTTTTAAAGCAATATTGGGTAAAAATATGAAATTAAAAACTCAAATATTAAAATATATCATATGGTAAAATACAATATTTGGCTATACAAAAAATCTAAAATGAGTAATAAACTGTATAAAATTTGATATGAAAAGAAATACTTGAAAAAATTGGTTGAGCATTTTTTTTTTTCATTATGCACAAATAAAACACTTACCAACACAAAAAGGCTCAAAATATGGAATAAAATAATACACAAACTGACAAATTACTATTTACAAAAATGTAGAAATTTAAATGTGCTCATCTGAATTTATAAAAAATGGAATTAATAAAATAGGACTCTAAATATATGCAAAACAGGACACTAAATGTTGGACATAATCAAATTGCATGTGTATTATTGATAATATTTAGTTCAAAAACATAAAAAACAATTTTTTATTTTTTGGTGATCGCACTTATGCTTCATCGGATGAACAAGAAAACAAAAATACTGCCACATTAACTTATCTCTATTTGAACGCGCATGTAAAATGTCAATCACAAAAATTCCTAAAATGTAAATTATAAATCTTAAATTTCACAAGAAATAAAAAATAAAGCTAATAAAAATCTTAATAAGTATGAGTTTTGTTAAAATCTTTAAAATGCCTTTAATACCGTAACATCATTTTAAATAAATTAAAACTCCTTGAACGCTGTCAAAAATTTTAAAATTTTCACTCGGATCACAGTTTTTTTTTTTTTTTTTTTTTTGTTTTCTTTTCCATTACTAAATACTTCTCATTCACACAAACACTTCCATTCTTTGGTCCTTTCGGCAATAACGTATTCATAGTCTACATAAAATAAAAAATAAAAACATTGTTTAATGTGAAATAAAACCCTTTTTTTCCCATTAATGAGAATGAGAATATTTCTTAAAATAAAATGATGGAAATGATAAATCTGCATTTTTACTAATGTTAGTAAAAAAGGTAAAAAGGTTAAAGGAAAAATAAACACATGTCCTGCACAATAAAACTTTTTTTTTTTTTTTCTTGTAATTAAAATATTTTATAAAATAAATAATGCAAAAAAGAAATCGGTAGGGTAACACATTCAAATGATAACATAAAGATAAAAGGAAAATACGTAATTTTTCACCAATGAGATGTAATCTTCAACAAAAAATAACGTCAATCTCAAGGAAAAAATAAATAAAAAGCATACCTGTAAATTCGATTATCCAATTTTTTTTTTTTTTTTTTTTTTTTTCTTAAGAAAGAAAAATTTAATATTTACAAACTACTAAATTACTATTTTTTTTTTCATTTCAAATAACTTTTAAGGATAAATAACTAAATAAAACATTCTAGTCCATCATAGATCATCATTTGTCCGGTAAAAAAGTAAAAATAAATTTCCACATCCTAACTCTTGAGTGAATCATCTGTACGGTGATAGAAAACGGAGATCTCGACCTTTGCTCTCCTGAAAACCATATGGTCGTAAATCTGACCCACTTCCGCGAAATAAAGTTCGGACCATTCTGCGACTCTGCTTGGAGAAGAGAAAAAAATACATCACTTGAGATTGTCCGTTTTTGCTTTGATTGTTAAAGAATCTCTTCTTAATATCTGCGGTTTCGGATGCCGTTGAGTAGAGGAAAAAATCCAAATGAATCAGTTCATAAGTTAGTACGTATAAATATTAGATCACAACTGATTAAATGCCTTTTCTTCTTTTCATGATTGTCCAAAAATTATTCGGAACGTGGATAGTTTCTGTTTTAACGACATTGTTCATGGGGGAAATTTCCTTTCTCTGGCTTAATCTTTTTTTTTTTTTTTTTTTTTTCTGTCGACGGTAAATGGCGTTTCTGAGGGAAAGGAATTCTCGAGCACTTCTGAATTTTCGCGGCTTGGTGGTAAGGCAGAGGGATTGGTTCTTCACGCGCTATTTATCCTGCCGACTTTTAATATAATGTAACGACTTCGGGGTGTTGTAGTCGTGTCGTGGCATAAGAACTTGGGACTCGGGAAACTCTTGTGGGACCGAACTCTTTTTATTAGGCAGCTCTTCGTACAGATGAATCCGCGAGTCCGGTCAGATTTCCCGGAGCCAGATGCGTCGATTATGGAAAAGGTTACATGGCCGGAGGTTAGGCAGGCCCCTCAAAACTGCAAAATCTCTCGTTTTTCGCGCGTGTTCTTGCTAATATGTTAGGGATTGTAATATTTTCCAGCAGAGGGCAGAGTTGTGAATTTGGGAGGTACATTTAATTTAATTGGTTAAGAAATATCTGGGCACTCTGATGTAATTTAGGCGCGGCTGTCCAGGGCTGCATGCTGATCCTACAAATTAAGAATTGCGCTTACCTAAGCATTTTTAATCTTAAAGAACATCCAAAAATGATCTCTGAAAGTAATAAATGTTAGGTTGGGAAAGAAAGTTACCAGGGGCAAAATAGCTTTAAGCTTAAGAATTAAAGTTTAAAATATTAATTGGGAACTTTAAACTTTTAAATTTTAATTTTAAATTAAAGTTTTAGAAAGGGGTTAGTTTTTATCCTTTCATATATATGGGTGATTCTACGATAAGAGGTTCAAAAACATGGAGAATTCGGCCAAAAAGAAAAGTTTGAGTTTGATCAAAAACCTTTAAATTATGATTTTTGTCCCGTTTATTTACTTTTTCATATAAGGGAAAGTCACTTTATACATATTTTATAACTTTTTCTGGTCAGTGACTCGCTCCCCTGGCAGTTATCGTGCCAGGGGAAATACGGCAGGGGAGAGACATTTTCGTGTAAATTCAAACTTTTTAACTGACTGAATTAGTTTTCCGGTTAATTGTGTATTTCACTTTAAGTATTACCGTATTGTTTAATTAGAGCAGTAAATGCAATTGAATTAAATGAATATTATAAGTTTTATGACTTACCAGGGGAGATACACAATCACCGTGCGAAACCACTACAAAACACGGTCGCGTCGCAACAACTAAAAATGGCAACGCTTAAATGGCTTGCGCGTTTAGTATTGCTAACTTCAATCCAATAGATGTCCTTAAGCACTACTTTCAATATAGCCATCCTTGAATTTATATTTGTTTTAGCGGAACGAAATTTGACAGGGGAGAGACACAAAAAAAGCGGGACAAAAGTTAATTTTAAAAATTATTTGAAATTAACAAAATAATTTTATTTTTTATTTTATAATACGTAAGTATAATTACTTAAATTCCAATTAAACATACTTTAGCTAAGCATCTGGCGGAAAAAATATATGTATTGTTTGAAAGTTAAATTGAAACTGGCAAGGAGACATGCCAGGGGAGGGGACTTTTTAAACTTTGTAAGAAATTTCAGAAAAATGTGTTTAAATTAGGCATTCAATCGTGATGTTATTTAATAAAGTATATTAAGATGATGCGATTCATTGCAAAAAATAGCAACATATAGAATAAAAAATCTGTTTTAAACGGATTGCCGTACAAATTACCTCTTATCGTAGAATCACCCATATATATATATATATATATATTTTTTTTTTTTTTTCAGTCCCCGGTCGGTCTAGTTATTTGTAGAACGACTCAGACTTGGACCTCATTCTTCATAAGAGATCTGGCCTTCTATTCAACTTTCCTTCAAGCGGTCTCAGAGTACAGAATTTAAGTAAAAATTTCCGACAAGTCATGTTTAAAGATTAGTTTAATAGCGATCGCCTGTGCCGGTCTCTTGTTTCGACTACGTAACCGTAGACCCTACGAATATCTTTTAATGAATTGCTTTGTTCTGACTTCATTTCTATTTCACGTCTGATTTCCCTCGCTGATAGCGATCGTTCTACGTCACCGCTTCTGCCTTCACTGGTTGAATGAGGCTCTTTATTGATTTATTAAATTACTCGCATGCTCATATTGCCGTTGAAAATGCTTTCACTTTTTTTTTTTCTCACGTTTATTTCGGTAAATGAAATGTTAGTGCGTTCTCACAAGATCTAGATCAGTATTTTTATTTAAGCCCTTGACAAACGTATCATTCCACTCGCGGTCTTTTTGTTCTGGTCAAGTGGCGTATTCTCGTGGTTAAAGGCGTTTTTCATCTTTTGTAGTTTTACAGGGAAATGGCTGGACACCCTGGAAAAAGGTGAAGTTTACTCAAAGTTTGATCTAATCGCCTTAGGGACTATACATTTATAATATCAACTTTTCAGTAATTCTGGACCCCCTCCTTTCCCCCTTACGATATCTTTCGTTATGACACATCTTCTCTACCCCCCCCCCCCCCCCTTAATGATGTTTATCAGTGTCAGTATCGAATTCTTGAAATGGCCCAGAAGGGCAAGGTTGGCTTTTTAACCGTGTAATCTGCTTTTTATGAGGACATGGTAATTACTAGGTTTTTACCGGTAAAAACCTGGGGAAAAAGTGGTAAAAACCTAATGATATACAATAAAGTCTCAGTCCTCAAACCATATAATACTATTGATAAAAATTCTATTTTCATATAATTTGTGTATTTATTTATATATAAATTTCCAAATCTATATAACAGATTTTTACTTTTCCACAAAGCAAGTTTACATTTCAATCGCACTTTTTTTTCCCACTTGTACTCATCTCCAAAGAGTTCCTTTAACCTCTTTAGTCCCTGAGTACCCAAATGGGTACATCAGTTTTGTCCCATTTTATTAATGATACTCAAATATGAATGAAATTTCGATATAAGAATAATGTGTTTCGAATTCTAAGATTCGAGCTGATGAAAATAAAACAAAAATCTCGCTCTGAAGTCAAACGAGAGAAGAAATAATTCAGTAATAATTAAAAACACTGTAATAATCGCCAGTAGCGAAGAGGTTAAACAAGACGTAAAAGGAAAAATTTGATGAAAAACATTAAATTATAAAGAAATCCTGAATTCTTACATTTAATGGTGAGTGTTCATTCCTTATAGTTTTAAACCCATAGAACAATTTTTCATATATGCATAGTAAATGAAAAAATAGACGTTTTGTACAGAAAGCTGCAAAGCTTGTATTTTGTTATAAAATGCTAAGAGACTCAAAGGATATTAATTGGTAAAATGTACTAATATTTGTATTGACTACATTATGGGACAGTTAAAATTTGTAAGCATTTAGTTTATCAAAATGATTAGGATTTTTTAATATGGAAAATGTGTACTTATAATTGTTTGTTTTTATTCATTTACAATAAAATTAGTAAACTAATCTCCATTAAGATTAATAAATATTGTAATGTGCATTCTCATAAGTTATAATTTTTAGGCTTAGTAATGATAAATGTACAACAATATATTCAAAATTTTTAATTCTTGTAGGAGGAAAACACAGATGAAAGTTTTCTGGTCTTTTTATGTTCATTAAAATCCACTATTTTCATGTAGTATTATTTTACTCACTCAGACTACACACTCTTAAAAATTTATATCTAGTTGGAAACTAAATTGGTGAATATTGTTACATGGAATTTGTAGTATTTAATACCGAGAAAAATTTTACGCCTGGGAAAATAAAAACTTAGTCTATAAATTTTCATAAAAATTATAAAAACAGTTCAACTTAAGTTTTTTCGTAGGTTGTAAAAACCATGGTGAAAATGTTTTTCCGACTGTAAATACCATCAGACGGTAAATACTGTCCAACCTGCAGAAGGGACATTCTTCCCATCCCTCCCGGAGCAATGAAATGTTCCCCGCAGAAGACTTGAGATTTTCTGTTTTCAGTGGTGAAAACAATGCGTGCCTCCCCCCCCCCCCCTTCTGGAACTACAGAAACCTCTTACGTAGAAATGTATCGGAATTATTCAACATTATCATTGTCTAAAAATTTTGATTTTTTTTTTTTTTTTTTCTTATTGTTTCTAGTGATGTCCAGTTATGTTTAATACGCTTATTATTCGCATGCTTTACCGATTCAAATGAATATAAATGAGTGAAATGTTAAACAAGATTTTAAATAATTTTATATCAAATGACACATAAAAGAAAAAAGCTATTTAAAAAGTATTTAATAATAGCTTTCTGTTACATAACGCATGCATATGACAAAAATTTCTTATACCTGCCTCTGATCGGGGAGGGGGAGGCAGAACTTATCAGTAGAACATGCGGACAACATTATTTCACTTCACTACAATTTTATTATTTGTTAATTGTTTAATGGCAACATCCAAATGAAACATATCTTATGGGTTACTGTTGAAAAGTCCTTTAGTAAGATTTAGGCTGTGGTAAATTGGATTTATTCATGTTTTGTTCCTTTGCTGCAATTATAAAGCTTCAAAATATCATTATTTTTATTTTTTTCCTGTTCTTTTTACTTAATAAATAAATAAATAAATAAAATAAAATAAAAATCATGAGTTTTAAACTTTTCAGTTTCATATTAAAGTTATGTATAAATGAAATGAGTGAAAGGATTATATTATATATATTTAAATAATTAATGAAATACGAAAAAATGTCACGGGTACAATATTTGGCGATTTATTATCTGCGCCAGACCAGCATAAAAATACTGAATTCTTGATTTATCAGCACAGATGTTATATATGCACCACATTGGCGCGTTATTTTTCTGACGCCATTTTGACGAAAACTTCGTTTTCAAATACCAGTTACATGCTTATTTTTTAACTAATTTTTATTATTTTAAAAAGGAAATAATAATAAATCAAAAGTTTAGTTAATAATTATGGAATAAAACAATTTATTTTAAAACAGGAAATAAAAGTAAACAAACAGTTTATAATTAAATAATAGCTGCGATACCATGTGAGGCACATACAATTGCCATTTTGTTGCAATCGCGCCAATTTGGTGCGTATATGACATCTGTGTCTATTTCGTTAGCAGATTATTCTAATTTGGCAAAAAACTGAGCAGTTAAAATAAATTATGAATAAAAGCTGTATGATTTAATGCTTGGAATACATTCAAGGGAGACCAAACTGGTCGCCAAGGACGGCTATTAGTTTTATAACCATTTAATGATTTTGAAATAACTTTGTATTTTCATAAAAATAGACTATTTTAATGTAAAGTACGAGTTACAAATAAATCGAGAAACTTTTATTTGGATAAAAAATGATAACGATATCAAAAAGACAAATCCCCCTTCTCCTTAGAGATATATATTCAGACAAGACACCCTGCCGATTCTGTAAAGTGAAAACATTATATATGCACAGCCCCTTACCTCCTTTTGATTTTTGAATCCATTGGTGAATTCCCCGTGCTTTTGTTTAAAACCACATTTTATTCCTTTGTCATAAGAGATTTTAATTATTTGTTTAAGAATTAAAAAATTTAAGATAACTTGTTTGCATTTCAATATTTGCAAATAGTTTTTGCATTGAATAATTGCGATCCATCTCTGTAAAGGCCATTTTTTTTTTTTTTTTTTTTTTTTTATTTTGTTTACAGATTTTCTTTCTTCTATAGGTCAAAATTAACATTTTTATTCAATGACTATTGGTCTAGTACACTGATTTTTTTTTTTTTTCTCCACTGGCTGGTTTCTTTTAACCTCTAACCAGTAACGAAGTTACGAATACTTTTGCCAAAATTTGCATTTTTCGCAATCTTTTGACTTAATTTGAGTTTTCAGATTTTTTTTTTTTTTTTTTTTTTTTTTTTTTTACCAATCTTTTAAGTTATTAAAGTTATTTGCAATTTTTCTAAAAATGAAATTTGCAATATTTTGCTATCGCTTGACATGATTTGCGTTTTTTTGTGATCTCTTGATGAAATTTGCGTTTTTACGAGAACCTTTGGTGAAATTTGCGTTTTTTCGTGATCTTTTGACGAAATTTATATTTTTCTTCACGATCCTTTGAACATTTTTTTAAGCGATTCTGTGGAATTTTTCGAATTTCGGTTTTCTACGGATTTACATGTTTTAGGGCTCAGAGAACCCGAAAAACATGTTTTTACAAAATGTTTGTGTATTACACAAATATTGTGAGTGCCCTATCTAAAGAAGTAATGAACCGAATTCAATAAAACTTTAGATTCAGCTAGTTTCTGATATAAACTAATGTTGATTACTTCTTGGTGTAAATCGCTCAATAGGTGGCGCTGATATCCTGCCTTTTTCACGATTTCCGCAATTGCTATATCTCAAGAATTAATCCACTAATTTTCATCAAACTTCAGAGTCGGTTAATCCTTGATATGAATTAGTGCTGTATATATTTTGGTGTAACCCTACGCGTAAGCTATTATGCCAATTTTCTGCTCGTCATATGTTCGAAAGTTTGGAGGCCCCTGTAAATGCTAATTCTGCAACTTTGAATTGTTTTAAATACATAAAATGAAAGAACATACTTATGTCTTTTATATCAATAAAAATTATGTAATCCTTTTAAGATATTAAATGTTGAAAATGATCTCGTTTTTTCTCCTAATTTTAATAGTCCTGAGATCCCTTAAGTTAAGTTTATATCGACTGAATTACTGTCTGCTGTTACATGTTGTGTGATGTCTACTCTGAACTCTTTCGCCATTTGGTTTCAATTCCAAAAAATCCTTTGCATTCACCACCGCTGTCTGGAAATGTAAATGATTGCTTGAAAATTCAATTGCTTTTCCCTTTTGGGTTTTTTATTCTTATGTTGTTTTGTCTGGTTTATTTCCATTGTCTGCAGAGATTTGTTTTCTTTTATTGTACTTCTCTTCTGTAGTACGACTTTAAAATAAATCCCGTAAAATGGATTATGTGAGAAAATTGAAAATTCTTTATTTAATTCTACATTTACTTGTCTGTAAAAACTTTTTTCTCTCTCTCATGGTGCTATTTTTTTGTGAAATTGTAAACATATTTTTAATACTTGCTAAAAAAAAAGAAAAAAAACATGCGTTTAGCATAGATTATGAAACTTATAGTTAAAAATGTCCAATCAGGGTTGCTAGATTGTACGGGTTTACTCGAAATTTGTACGTTTTTTAGTGTAATTTATCCCTATCTTATGATTATACATTTAACACTAGAAAGAGGGCAATTTTTACTCAAATTATAAATATAAAATTGATGTCAGAATTTTTATTAAAACCATTTAAGTTAGATACGTGACTATTCATACTTCTACTAAGCGTTATACCAACTTAGTGAGAAATGTCCAAGCCGGGAATCGAACCCGGAACCCTTGGAATAACGCTCCAAGTGCTCTACCATTTAAGCTACGAGGACGATGGCCAGCTCAGCATTTTTCACTTCATATGTTGAGCACTAGATCAGTCTTCATGAGCACACAATTCTGCGGCGTAACAAGAGACACTAGAGAACCAGCATCGGTAAATCACATTTATTTTTGGTATTAATCAATTTCTCTAATTTTCAGCAGTGAAATTACGTCTGAAATTTTAGATACGTGATTATTCATACTTCTAATAAGCGTAATACCAACTTAGTGTAATACCAACTTAGTCCGGGTTCGATTCCCGGCTTGGATATTTTTCAATAAGTTGGTATTACGCTTAGTAGAAGTATGAATAGCCACGTATCTAAAATTTCTGGCGTAATTTCACTGCTGAAAATTGAGAAATTGATTAATATAAAAAATGAATGCAGTTTAAGTTTCTCAACTAAGTCTTTTTCCTTTGTATTTTTTAAATTTATTTTACAAAGAAATTTATAGTTCGAACTGAATTATTCATTTATTAGGGGCCAAATGACCCCTCGCTGTCATTATAATGTTAAATGTTTTCCTTACGACGATTCGCTAGTTAACCCTCGTTGGGACACCACAAACTCTAAAAACATGTCATTTTAATTCGTTTTTAAAGATTTTTAACTATAATTTAACTGTTAAACTATATTTTTTATTTTTGTGGCGATTTTCATTTAAACGGACTTCCATTCATTTCCTTTTAATTGGGGGAAATTTAAGGTCGAATCAGTTGCTGTTAAACATCTACTGGCTGTTTACATGTTTTGAATCAAGATTAGTAAAACAGTGATATACACAGCCTTTGCCTCTTATTTTTTAACGTCTAAGGAAATTAAGAAATAAGGTCTAAGAAATTTATTTAAGTAAGGCATTTTAAATGAATCGTTTAAATCTTATGTAATTTTCACTATTTTTTTCTTTTTAATATTCATATGAAAGTACTTCTATTCTTTGAAAAGAAATATTCGTGCCGTCTCAAAATTCACAACTGTAGTTAAAAAGCATCAATACATTTATATTTTATCAAATAAATACCAAATATTTTTAGAGTAAATTCTTTTAGTATTTTTCCAATTTATTTTACAATATCCTTAAATTGTCTTAACAACAAGTTTGAAAAAACAAAATTTCAGGCCCAAATTCTGGATTAAAATGTTTAACAAGCTGTTATTTGTTTTAAATCTACTTTGAATACAAAATGTTTTTCATTTTAAAATAATTGTGGCACTTCAATTCGCTTCACTTCCATCTCTGCCCCCCCCCCCCCCAAAAAAAAAAAAAAAAAATGCTTTTCACATTTTTAGCAACTAGTTAGGATAGAAAAATAAAATACGTAGCTTATTAATAAAAGCATTGCGCGGTATTTTGCTGGAAGGAATAACTTTTAATAATGTATGCGAATCGATTATGGGTGTCCTAGAAACCAGAAAGGGTATCGATATATTGAGTGCAGAAAAAACAAAAATTGACAGCTACACCGAAGAGTTTCAAGGCCGGCAAGAATGGAAGGGGGTGGGGTTAAGAGAGTTGTATACTTTGGCACATTTGTAAACACTAAATATCGATTTACAGATTCTTTTTTGTTATTCTATGTCAAATATTTATACGAAATTTTCGTGTTATCGACTTAGATTTAGAAAATACAAATTGATTCAAAATGTTTATGCATGGCTTGTTTTTTTTATATTTATAAACTGTCTTAGCATCAATCGAATTTTCTGTCGAATTGTGCAGTCAATCGAAGTATAGCTTTTGAATAAGTTTGATATAAACACCAGGGGATATAGTGTAGGTAGGTTAAGGTATACGATGTTATTTGCAATATATCTTCGGATAACTTCGTATACCCTAAGTATCTATAGCGTATATTTTCTGCTGTATATTTCGGATTATTTTTTTATGAGTACACCAGGACAAAACATACACACAAAATTATTATTTTTTTTTAACTGACAGATTAGGAGGCGGTAGCACAAACAATCATCTCATAGAGTTCAGGGATAAAAATCTATAGGATTAGTTAAATTTAGATTTGCATATTAAAACGCAATCAGTCGGCAGTGTCATATCTTGGTGGAAAACACTTGAAAACCCAATTTTAGCTGTTGACTCATAGGTTTACCATTGTTTTCCTGCTCCCAATTCTCCGTGTTTTCATACTTCTGGGTTCAGGAAAGTACAATGGTCCTAACAGTTTGTTCTTAACAGCCACTTCAGTCACGGGAAGAAATGAACACGCTAATGTTAAGCTTATGGAGGTGTAACATTCAAGTATCTCATTTAAATTTTAATATTTTTGAATAATTTTTTTCGATAGACATGGACATTTTTTGAATAGAATTTTCCCAAATAGGATACAGAGGACAACTTACAACCGAACTAGTTTTTGCTTTTCGGATTTTTTTTAAAACTTTTATTTATTTTTAAAAATTTTCGTTTTTGGAGACGGTTTTAAAGTTGAAACTATTCCAATATTTAAAAAATGTCACCCCCCCCCCCCCTTTAAAAAAAAAGGTAAAAACTAGCCTGATTGTAGAATCGTTTTCACTTAACGTATAGAATTAGAGAGAGCGAAAAAAAAAAAAAAAATCAAAGCGAGAATTTTGTAAATAACGTTCTGTATAGACCCATCATTAGCGTTTTCCTTTTTTCTAGTAATTGAAGAGGTCTCTTAATCTCTTTTGAATGTCAAATGTTTATTTTTTTACATCCATTTTAAAATTGTAACGACACGTCAATTTGTCCACTTCACTTTAACATAAAATATATGCATTTCAGATTTTCAATTATTCGTTAAAAACTATGTAATTAAATAATAAAATAAATACCTTAATGAAAGCATTGCAAAGTATTTCGCTGTAAGAAATAGCTTTAATCATATGTATTATAAAGCAGAAGTTCTGAAACTTCCAAACGGGTGTTTTCAAAAACTACCCGAAGGATTTTTTTACCGATTGTATCATTCGATAGGAAATATTTTCCCGAAGGTTTATAATTCAAATTTACAGGGATAACACTGATTTTTCGTAATAAATTTTGTATTTTTCGGTTATTTTTGACAACAGGGTTGCCAATAGCTGTTTTTGGCGAAAATTATAATTGTTAAAAGAATTAAAATGGCTATATCTGTTAGAAACATTACAAATATCTTGCAAATAATAGCAGAAAATAACTACTGATAATACTAATAACGATAAAGAAAGACCGCTTAAATGAGGCGTAATATTATAAAAATATATTTATCTTGAAAATGAAAAAATATTTCAAATGCTTAAAAAATAAATTAACGCGAAATATAACAATTGGTTCAACTTTTGGCGACTTATCCCTGGTGTTAGAATAAAAACATGAATTTCAGAAATTGATTAAATGAATTTTGAAAGATAGTTATATCCCTTTTTAGCATCCGATGCTATTTCTTTCAGACAAGCTAAAAATGTCGTGTCATCAGCCCTGAATTTTCTACTGAACTGATTTTGATAATTATTTTTTTAAATGAAAGCTATTTATTTGTAGTTGTGCCCATTTTAACTATTTTTTAATTTATTTCCATTTTTATATTTTATTTTTAATTTTAAATGCTTTTTTACGATATTTCTTCAAAATGGTGGCAACTTAGTTTAGCTTTTCTCTCGATAATAAAAATTTATTTTCCATTATTACTTTCCACAAGTCAGAAACTTTATTTCATCAGTGAACATGTCCTCGCATTTAAAAGAAAAAAGTTAATTGTTTTCGTAAAATTTAACCACAATAAAATGATTGCATATAATTATGCACTAATTGAGGTAAAAAAATATATTTACTGAGAAATAATATTAATAATGTAAATAAAATAACAGAAAATAATTTATGATAAAAATTAATGTCTAAAGCAATATAAGAAATATTTCAAATGAGTAAAATGATGGCATTCAGCAACCAGATAAAATGAATTTACAATATTATTACGGACGCCTTTTCATATTACTAATAACAGTAATTTTAAAAAAAAACATGTGAAGAGAAAATGACGTCACTATTTAAAACATCGCATTTTTTACTCATAAGGATATTACATTTCAATTTTCTTTTCATTATGGACACTGAGATTGAGATTTTACTTTCAGATGACTTCAGTTAGTGAAAATAATGTCACAGTAAAAATGAAATTAGTTTTTTTTTTAAATAAAACTATTTTCTGTGAGTGCATATAAAATAAAATTTCTGGATTTCGCCGGCACTCGGATTACAATTTTAACTGAAGATGTGCGAATATTTATTATTGTAAAATTGTAACTGGCAGACTTCACATTAAGTTTGGAAATATATTTATTATATATTGATTCGATAATGTAATTGCTTTTGCTTTTTTTAATCCAAATCGATCTCTTTTATCTTTTAATCTTTTCTATATTTTTCTATATTTTAATCTTTTAAATATTTCATTCGTCGAATTCGACGGGATTCCGCTCGTTTTATTGTTAAAATGCATTTCCTTTTTCTCAGTATCTATAAAAAAGTGTTTAAAGTAATGCAAAAATCCGTTTTTGATGAATCTAGTCAATGAAGAAGTAGCACGTCAAATTGTATCTCTTTATTATTCCGCAATTCTAATGACTCAGAGAGAAATTGCTAATCAATTGGGTATTTCACGTCGTTCTGTTTGCTATTATATTGATAAACACAAGAAAAATGAAGTTAGTTCATTGCATTCTAAACGAGGTCGCCCTTCTAAAAGACTCTATCGATTTTATTTTATTATTATTTTTTTCTAATCGGAGGCGAAACTGAATTCTGCAATGGCAGAATCTACATTCAACTTGTTATTATTTTCTTTCTCTTTTTTATCGAATTTCCGTATAATATAACTTACAGCAGAAAAAAAGCAGATCTGATTGTAAAAGACACTGTTGTGAGTTACTATTCGTTTCTATACCATTTTCATCTTGCTTTTGTCGCCAAAGAATGTGTTTTTAAGCCGAAAATGCACTACTGACTTAATGGTCGCAATAATGTTTTTTTTTTTTCAAGTGAAGATAATTTTTAGAGTATATTTTAATATTCAATCGTAAATTATATAGATATGAGTATAACTCTTTTATTTCTTTTTAACCATTTGAAAAATGGTTGTTGTTTTCGGGAGAATGGACCCGATGATGTTACCACTTTTGAATGATGTTACCACTTTTGAATGATGTGGTCACTTTTGAATTTAAATTAATTTCTTTACTTTTAGAAGAGTTTTTATTTGAATTTAAATTAAATTCTTTACTTTTAGAAGAATTTTTATTTGAATAGTAAATTAAAATGGTTAAAATCATTGTAATAAAGGAGAAAACTAACAAATTTAAAAATGGGTAGACGGAAATTAACAGATACGGAAAAAGCCGAAGCCAAAGAAATGAATGAACGTGAATATCGCATTCAATGATATTAAACACAATACGCGTACTTAAACAATCATAAAGTGATTTTTATTTCTTCTTTTGCTATTTAAAATAAAAATTTAGTCAACATGTATAAGTTGCTTATTAGTTTGGCGATTCGTATCATTTGGCGAAATTGGTCGACGGGATAACTGAGTAATACTGTATTTGGTTTGGCGCCAAAACGTCTTTCAATGCAGAAAATGATAAAATCAAAAGATTATTGAGCCGCTGAAAACCAATTACGTGTTGAAAGGCGATCACGAAAAAGGAAGCAATTTAATGCCGAACCGATTAATTGTAAAACATCATGTCGCCAGGGCGACCAATCCACTAGCCATGGCGTTTTACTATCGGTCGGTTCTAACCAGGAAAATTTGAGTGCCAATAGTGATTCTAACAAGCCGGAAAATGTTATAGCTATTACTCTTGATTTTCCACCACCTAAAAAGAAAACTAAAAAGCAATCGGCTTGGGAAAAACTGGGAAAAAACTTTTTTGATTCGATGTCTGATGGACCCATTCACAGATGCATGTGCTGCGATCGATTTTGGTTTAAAACCTCCATCACCAAAATTCTGCTCTGTAAAATCAAACAATATATGCCAAAGTCTTACAAGTATAACAGTATATGCCAAAGCTGTATTTTAATAATGATTACTTTTGCACCAACAATGTTAAATAGTTTGAAATGTTTCTTTCGTCGCCAACTTTTATGCTTGGCGACAATAGAGTGATATAACTTAAACGAACCGTACCTTCAAATTGCAGCATGTATAAAGTCATTTATAGCAGTGGCACGGATAATACACAATAAAACAACTGGTATTTAGCTTAAAATGATAGATGAATGTATCGAGTGAAACATTTTTCAAATGGTTGGGGTAATTTCTTAAATTACAATTTTTTTCAAATGTTTTCATTGTTAATTAAATTTTTCTTGGGCCATTTCGTCAATTTCACTAACAGGAAAAATTTCAGTTTTAAAATTTAAAAAATGAAGAAGGAAAGATTACCCCATCGATTAAAAATCTACCCCCAAATTCTAAGATTAAATTTCAATAATGGATGATCGTAAATGTCACATTCACTTGACATTAAGTATAATATAAATACTAATTATGTCATCAAGTGATTTTTAATTCGACATTTTATTTCTACTTTTATATATGTCCTGCTAATTTGTTTTTCGTTATTTAGATGAAAATTTATGCTAATCTATATAATCTGGCTAATAGTTTGGCGATTTGTATAATTTAGCGAAATTGGTCGACGATATAACCAAGTAGTACTGAAGGAAAAATTTTGCAATTCAAAGGAAATTTATGCAATTATGCGTTATTACTATAGATAAATTCAACATTTTGAAATGAAAAATTCTCGCTGAAATAAATGTACAAGTCTTTTTTAATTGTCAAACTTTCGCTATTCTGTTTCGCGCAGGCTAACAAAAATGTATTTTAAATATTTTATTAGATGAAACGTAAATAACATTTTTCTATTTTTTAAAAAAAATATTTTTAAAATCTAATTCTACCATTATGTGTCTTACAGGACAAAATAGCAGAATTACTTTTAAAAATGGTTTTATCTCTTAATTGTATGTTATTTGTTTATTTGGGTGTTTGAATTTACTTTTGTCATCAAACAATGCGATTTTATACCAAGAAGGCATAAGCCGGAGCGATGTTCACAATTATTAAATTCTCTCACTCTCTTTTAAATGTGTGAGAGCATTTTTAGGATATTTTTTAACCATTTGAAAAATGGTTGTTGTTTTCGGGAGAATGGACCCGATGATGTTACCACTTTTGAATGATGTTACCACTTTTGAATGATGTTACCACTTTTGAATTTAAATTAAATTCTTTATTTTTAGAAGAATTTTTATTTGAATTTAAATTAAATTCTTTACTTTTAGAAGAATTTTTATTTGAATAGTAAATTAAAATGGTTAAAATCATTGTAATAAAGGAGAAAACTAACAAATTTAAAAATGGGTAGACGGAAATTAACAGATACGGAAAAAGCCGAAGCCAAAGAAATGAATGAACGTGAATATCGCATTCAATGATATTAAACACAGTCAACATGTATAAGTTGCTTATTAGTTTGGCGATTCGTATCATTTGGCGAAATTGGTCGACGGGATAACTGAGTAATACTGTATTTGGTTTGGCGCAAAAACGTCTTTCAATGCAGAAAATGATAAAATCAAAAGATTATTGAGCCGCTGAAAACCAATTACGTGTTGAAAGGCGATCACGAAAAAGGAAGCAATTTAATGCCGAACCGATTAATTGTAAAACATCATGTCGCCAGGGCGACCAATCCACTAGCCATGGCGTTTTACTATCGGTCGGTTCTAACCAGGAAAATTTGAGTGCCAATAGTGATTCTAACAAGCCGGAAAATGTTATAGCTATTACTCTTGATTTTCCACCACCTAAAAAGAAAACTAAAAAGCAATCGGCTTGGGAAAAACTGGGAAAAAACTTTTTTGATTCGATGTCTGATGGACCCATTCACAGATGCATGTGCTGCGATCGATTTTGGTTTAAAACCTCCATCACCAAAATTCTGCTCTGTAAAATCAAACAATATATGCCAAAGTCTTACAAGTATAACAGTGTATGCCAAAGCTGTATTTTAATAATGATTACTTTTGCACCAACAATGTTAAATAGTTTGAAATGTTTCTTTCGTCGCCAACTTTTATGCTTGGCGACAATAGAGTGATATAACTTAAACGAACCGTACCTTCAAATTGCAGCATGTGTAAAGTCATTTATAGCAGTGGCACGGATAATACACAATAAAACAACTGGTATTTAGCTTAAAATGATAGATGAATGTATCGAGTGAAACATTTTTCAAATGGTTGGGGTAATTTCTTAAATTACAATTATTTTTTTTATTTTATGTTTAATTGTAAATATATAAATAGCAGTTATAGCAAAACAAAAATGCGTATAATGTTTAAATTTGAGTATAAATGTCTTCCTCATCCAAACTGTAAAATAATTTAATTGCAACTTTTTTAAGTTTTGGCGCAGATGTCATATACGCACCACATTCGCACGATTGCAACAAAATGGCGACTTTATGCCACACATGGTAAACCGACTATGGTTGTTTATTTATTAATAAACTATTTATTAACTTTCATTTTGTTTTTTAAAATAATATAAATCATTTTATTCTATAGCTATTAATTAAACTTTTTTATTTATTTTTTTTTCAAATAATACAAAATAATTAAAATTTTTTTATGAAATTGGTAATTAAAAACCAAGTTCTCCAAATTGGCGCCAGAAAAAAAATGCGCCAATGTGGTGCATACATGACATCTGTGTCAAAGTTTTTTCTTATACATAAGTAGGGAAAATGCAGTATAAATACCGATTAAAGTTTTTTCCAAATGGAAATTTTGTCACGGATTTGGTCATATACTCATCGAGTTATCTCCCTGGCGCCAAAATGGCATTATTTGCCTTGCCTCATATGGTAACCCAGCTATAGTTATTTATCTGATGATAAGTTGTTTATTTACTTTCATTTTTTTTCTTTTTTGAAATGATATTTGTTGTTTTGTTCTACAGTTACTTTTTATTTATCGTTAATGATAAAAAAAATGTGTTGTTTAAAATGATAGAAAATAATAAAATATACATAAATTTCTTTGGTATTCTAAAACGATTGTTTTGCCACATTGTAGTTGCAAGATAATCGTGCTAAACCTATTGCGTATATGATGTCTGTGTAGGAATCTTTTGTGAAATATGAAAAGTGTAAATTGGCTACTACTTGATTATCACGTCAACCAATTTCGCCAAATCGTTCGCCAAATTATACAAATTTACATAATTTTATCTTAAATAACTAAAGAGAAAATGCTTAAATACGAAAGAGCAAATAATTTTGTTTTCATTTTTCAGGAGGAATTTTTGCAATAATAAAGTAATTGTTGTAGTGAGAATTTTAATGTTTTTTTTTTTTTTTTTTTTTTTTTTCGTTGGCAACTTGCTGTAACGAAAAATGTTTATTTTTTTTCCTGCCATTGTTTTGTAAGAACTGGTTTTGTCAAAGCCATGTTAAGATGGTATTCCAATTTTTGAACCCTTCCCAATTACCACTCCCTTGATCCGATTTTGCTCATTTGCAATTCAGTGGGATCCCAGTGAATTGCTCAATGGGATCCCACTGAGATATTAACCATCTCAATGTACTTGACGAGTTTGAAGATGATTCTTGCATAATTGTGCCTTTTATCGCGCGGACAAATTTTAATATATATATAAACTTTTTAGGTGGGAGTAGCTTTGGGTTCCTGGCTTCACATAATGAAAAGTTGTGAAGAAATTTTTCAGAAGTTGTACCATGGTAACGACTGTAATAATTAATATTTCTTCAGATAAGGGAAAATTTTAAATCCTGTTGCCATAATGGTCTCATTTCGCTTCCAAATGGTGCACTGTTAGTAATAAACTAAAATAGTTACTTCTAAATAGCTGGTTTTTGCGCAACGTTTAAGATAATTTAATATCACAATTGTGTCTAAATCGTTTTCAGCAATGAGCAAGGTGCTGCTGGAGGTCCAAATTATTTAAAATACAAATTTAAATTCACCAGTTCGTTTCATCCACGGTTGATTTTAAAATATTGACCAGCGCAGCGGGCATAGCCTGCTAGTAAGTAAATAACTAAAAAATCCCGAAAAACGTGGATGTTCCCCCCAAAATTTCCCGAATAATACTTGTTTCACAAAAATTACCTCCCCCCCCTCCCCCCACACACAGAAGGAAAAGAAAATAGTCAGGGAGCCGACCGTCGATTTACCTATGTATCGACTAAAAGGACCGGACATACATCAAAATGTAGGTCTCAATGTGGACATTAAGAATATCACTGTCTGCCAAGTCCTATCTTGCCGGAACGCAAGGCAGGCGCACTTTTATGACGTCAGTTTTGAGTGTTTACCTATGTATCGAGTACAAGGACCAGACATACATAAAAACATAGGTCTCAATGTGCACATTAAGAATATAACTGGCTGCCACATACATAAAATGTAGGTTTCAATGTGCACATCACTCGCTGCCAGGTCCTATCTTGCCGGAACCCGGTGGCAGCCGCACTTTTATGACGTCAAGTTTGAGTGTTTACCTATGTATCGAGTAAAAGGACCAAACATACATCAAAATGTAGGTTTCAATGTGCATATTAAGAATATCACTGGCTGCCAGGTCCTATCCCGCCGGAACCCGGTGGCAGCCACACTTTTATGACGTCAATTTTGAGTGTCTGCCTATGTACCGAGTACAAGGACCCGACATACATCAAAATGTAGGTCTCAATGTGCACATTAAGAATATCACCGGCAGCCAGGTCCTATCCTGCCGGAACCCGGTGGCAGCCGCGCATTTATGACGTCAAATTTGAGTGTTTGCCTATGTATCGAGTACAAGAACCCGACATACATGAAAATGTAGGTCTCAGTGTGCACATTAAGAATATCACTGGCAGCCAGGTCCTATCCTGCCGAAACCCGGTGGCAGCCGCGCATTTATGACGTCAACTTTGAGTGTTTGCCTATGTATCGAGTACAAGGATCGGACATACATGAAAATGTAGAGTCACATTAAGAATATCACTGGCTGCCAGGTCCTATCCTGCCGGAACCCGGTGGCAGTCTCACATTTATGACCAGTGATATTCTTAATGTGCACATTGAGACCTACATTTTGATGTATGTCCGGTCCTTGTACTCGATACATAGGCAAGCACTCAAAATTGACGTCATAAAAGTGCGGCTGCCAGCGGGTTCCGGCAGGATAGGACCTGGCAGCGAGTGATATTCTTAATGTGCACATTGAAACCTACATTTTGATGTATGTGGCAGCCAGTTATATTCTTAATGTGCACATTGAGACCTACGTTTTTATGTATGTCTGGTCCTTGTACTCGATACGTAGGTAAACACTCAAAATTGACGTCATAAAAGTGCGGCTGCCTTGCGTTCCGGCAGGATAGGACCTGACAGACAGTGATATTCTTAATGTGCACATTGAGACCCACATTTTGATGTATGTCCGGTCCTTTTACTCGATACATAGGTAAATCGACGGTCGGCTCCCAGACTAAAAAAGAAAAGAGGGGTGCATGGCAATCGTCAGTCTGGCAAAATTGAGTTTTCAAAAACCGGAAAAGCAAGCTTAAAATTCTGAAAAAGTAGCAAATAACGCGACACATGACATTTCACGAAGGTACGTATGTGAGAAAGTAAGTCTGAACAATTCTGCTAACTCGACAAAATGTTGCTCCGCTTATCGCATTGAAGCCCTCTTCTCTCTTACGTAGATTTCTCTGCTACTGAAACCGGAGGTCGAACGAATGGGGAGTTTTCCCCATTCTTAAAATTTCTTTTACATAATGAGAAAAATGGGAAATTCAAAATTTTATCAAAACGAAAAGTAGTGAATTTTTCAAAAATGTTTATTGCCCACGTTAAAATTGCCTCGTTATTGCCCACAAATTAATATATTGTTATTTGAAACATGAATTGCATTTTTAAAAAATTACAATCTTTTTTAGATGATCTTTAAGTGTTTACAAAAAAGTGCTTTTATAAAGCTTTTTAGTTTTATTCATTCTATTGCTTTGTTATCTAAACTTGTATTATTGCAATCTAAAAGTGTCTTGCATAGTACATTTTAATTTAGTTTAGCTAAATTTTGAATTTTATTTGTTTTATTATTTTGCTTTTTTAAACACAAACATTTCTTTTAGTACGTTGTCAAAAATGTTTGTATTTATAGCCGGATTTTAAGATGTTGGATTTGTTTCTGTTGCCACATTTTATTTTTGATCCTTAATGGGACATAAGCAGCAGAATTGGTTAAACCATTTTGATAAAATAATTTAATACAGTTACTTTTGAAAAAATATAATTAAAACTATTAATAAATGCTTTGAGGAAAATTCCATAATAAACACGTTACTGGCACATTATATGTAGTTTATTAGTACATTAAAAATAACTGTTGCCATAAATATAAAACTACACTGTTATCGATGAAAATTGTCTTTTTTAAAACACAGATAACTGTAGAAACCGATGTTTTCGCATATTTTATTACATAGTTATTATTTTTATTTTTAACTAAAACGCTTAATCGTCACATCCCATACATTCACCGGCTAATTGCACGTGAAATGAAAATCACGACCATTATTCTTGAATTTCGAATTAAAAAAAAAATTGCTTCACCTGAGTAATTTTTTACGTTAATGTCTAAGATATCCAGAACAATATTTATAATAATAATTTGATTAAAAAAAATAATAAACTAAACAAATTAAATAAATTTATCTTTAGAGCTGTTTTTGCAAAATATTTACAAGAATAGTGCCATTTTCTAAGCTAACTGCCGAGTATATACGTTCTCGATCTTTTCAGATATTGCCTACGAACCTTATATTTTGAAATATATATGATATAGATGACATCATTTAATATAATTATAGGAAAATATCTAGAATCGGAACTTAACTCGAACTTATTGTGAACCTTGTTGTGTTTGCTCTTTATGCAAATCGATCGTTTCACCTATCCTTGCGCCTGTAAATCCCATTCTACGGTGCAAATAATCCATGTGCTCGGAAAACAATAATAACGCAACGGCTTATCCATGTCTGTTAGATGCGATACAAAACGCCTGTTTTATTGCTAATTTAATTTTTAATGTAATGGTTTTTATGGTTTAAATACATTTTTTTTCAATCGTTTTTTTATATGTATATCTCTTATTCTCTTCCAGTTTCTTAAATGTATTTTATGAATAATCGCGTTGTTTCATTTCGCCTACCTTTGCGCCTGTAAATCCCATTCTACGGTGCATATAATTCGTATGCTCGGAAAACAACAATAACGAGCCGCCTTGTCCTATTCTATGATATTAGATACGAAACATCGATTACATTGTTAATTCAATTTTTAGTGTAATATCTTTTTTATGGTTTTAAATACATTTTTTTTTAAATTTTTCAATCGGATTTTTCGTGTTTATATCACTTATTCTCTTTCAATTCCTTAAATACATTTTATGAATATTCGCGTTCTTTCATTTCGCCTACCCTTGCGCCTGTAAATCCCATTCTACGGTGCATACAATCCATGTGTTCGGAAGACAATAACGCAATAGCTTATCCTTGTCTGTCAGATGCGATACGAAACATAATTATATTGTTAATTCAATTTTTAATGTAATCTCTTTTTATGGTTTAAATATATATATTTTTCAATTTTCAATAGGATTTTTCGTGTTTATATCGCTTATTCTCTCTCAGTTCCTTAAACACATTTTATGAATAATCGCGTTCTTTCATTTCACTTATTCTTGCGCCTGTGAATCCCAATCTACTGTGCAATATAATCCAGTGTTCGGAAAACAATAAAAACGCAACGGCTTATTCATGTATGCCAGATGCGATCCAAAACGTCGATTTTATTGTTAATTCAATTTTTATTGTAATATCTTTTTTTATGGTATAAATATACTTTTTTTAATTTTCAATCTGATTTTTCAATGTTTATATCATTTATTTCTCTTCCCATTTCTTAAATATATTTTATGAATGGCGCGTTCTTTCATTTCACCTACTCTTGCGCTTGTAAATCCCATTCTTCGGTGCGTATAATTCATGTGCTCAGAAAAACAACAATAACGCGCTGGCTTATCCATGTCTATCAAATGCGATACGAAACATCGATTTTATTGTTAATTTTTTAATGTAATCTTTTTTGAGTTATAGTTTTTTAAAAATTTCAAATTTTTCATGTTTATCACCTTTTATCTTTAAGTTCCTTAAATGCATTGTATGAATAATCACGTTCTTTCATTTCACCTACTCTTGCGCCTGTAAATCCCATTCTACGATGCGTATAATCCATGTGCTCGAAAAACAATAATAAGGCAACGGCTTATCAGTGCCTGTCACATGCGGTCCAGAACGTCGATTTTATTGTTCAATTTATAATGTAATATTTTTTTATGGTTTAAATACATTTTTTTTTTAATTTTTCAATCTGATTTTTCATATGTATGAAAGGATAAAAACTAACCCCTTTTTAAAATTTAAAATTAAAATTCTTAAAAGTTAAAATTCCAATTAATATTTTTAACTTTAATTCTGGAGCTTAAAGCTATTTTGCTCCTGCTAACTTTCTTTCCCAGCCTAACATTTATTACTTTAAGATATCATTTTTGGACGCTCCTTAAGATTAAAATTGATTATCTAAGGACTTTTTGCAGGCATTTGTGGTTTGGGCCTGATACGTCATCGACCCGGGATTGTGCGGGCTTTGACCACATATCAATGAAAAGTTAATGAACCAATTGAATTAAATGTTCCTCCCAAATTCACGACTGTGCCCCCTGCTGGAAAACATTACAATCCCCAACATATTAGCAATAACGTGCGCGAAAAACGAAAGACTTAGCAGTTTTGAGATGCCTGCTTCGCTACGGCCATGTAACTAACCATAATCCACGTAAACGGCTCGGGCGACCTCTCTGATCCAGATGTAAGATGAGCGATCAAATAAAAGAGTTCGATCTGCCAATAGGTTTCCGAGTCCAGTTCTTATGCCACGATTTATGACACCTAAGAAGTCGTTATAACTAAGGGATTATTATGCCACGACTGACACCCCTGAAGACGATACATGTGTATCGCCTATTCTATTCCAGTTCCTTAACCTTTTCGGGTCCGAATTTTTTTTTCAATTTTGAGAGAAAAATTACTTTTACGTTAATTATGTTAATACTAGTATCAGAATAGATTTACTGAAGTTTAACAAGTATGTCAGTGTCTGAAATAAAACGAATGTAGTTATTTTGCGTATTATTCATTTTCGTTTGAAAATAGACTAAGGAAGAGTTTTTGCAGAATCTGCGAAAACATCGAATTGCAATAAAATTTAACAGATATAACTTTGTAATACTTTTTGAGCCTTATCACATGTTACTCTTTCTAAAAAGTAACTATTTTAAATTTAAAGAATGAAATATATGTTTAAAATAAAAGAATCGCAAACAGTAAAAAGGGAACTAACCAAATTTTTATTATTAAATGTCTGAACGTTGATGAAGTCGTATTGTAAATTAGGGATGCACAACCTGTGGCCCACGGGCCAAAAGTGGCCCGCGATGGGTTAACGTGTGGCCCGCGAACTTCGTCAATTTAAGCTAGGAAAAACTGCAATTTTTCTGGAAAAGTCGCAGATAAAAATCATAAATTTCGTCAATTTACCGCAAAAAATTTTAAAATTTCGTCAGTCACTTAAGAATCGCAAATTTCTTAGATCGGGCGCGGAAAAATCGCGAATTTCATTGATCAAGTGCGGAAAAATCGCACTTTTCTTTCATCAGGAATGAAAAAATCATGAATTTTGCCCATGATGCTCGGAAAAAAATAGCAAATTTAACCGATCGTACACGGAAAATACGCGAGTTTTGACGATTAGGCACGGAAAAATCGCGAATTTTGTCGATCAGACGCGGATAATCGCACATTTTATTGATCAGCCAAGAAAAAAATCGTCAGATTTGTTAAAGATGCACGAAAATATTGCAAATTAAACTCATTGGCTGCGGGAAAGTTCGCATGTTTTCTTGGTTTGCCGCGTGAAAAAAATGCGTTTTTCGTTGATCGTCCGCGAAGAAATCGCAAATTTTGTCGATCAGGGGCGAAACAATTGCAAAGTTCGTTGGTAAGGCACTGGAAAATCACGAATTTTGCGATGATGCGCGGAAAAATTTAAAATATCGTTGATCGGCTGCGAAACAATCGTGAGTTTTGTAAGATTCTCAAGAGAAAAAAATCGTGAATTTCATCTTGCCGCGTAAAAAAATGCAGATTTCGTCAGTTAAAGGCGGAAAAGCGCGAATTTCGTTTATCAGACACGGAAAAATCGCGAGTTTTATTGATCGAGTTCTGAAAATGGCAAATTTTGTCAGTCGGATACAGGAATTTTGCGAATTTTGTCGATCTCATGCGCAAAAATTGCAAATTTCGTCGATCAGGCTCAAATAAAATTATGAATTTCGTCGATCGGCGCTGCAAAAATCGCAAATTTCACCGATCAGGTTCGTTAAAATTGCGAATTACGTCAATCGGCTTTATAAAAATCGTGAATTTTGTCGATAAGGTTTGTAAAAATCGCGAAATTTGTCGACCTGGTATGGAAGAATCGCGAATTTTATCAATCATGCAATGAAAAATAAAAAATTTCGTCGATCAGCTTCGTAAAAATCGCGAATTTTGGCAATCGGTTTCGTTAAAATGATAATTTCGTCGATCAGTCGCAGTAAAGTCGCGTATTTTGCCGATCAGCTTCGTAAAATTTGTCAATCAGCTTCGTAAAAATCGCGAATTTTTCCGATCGGCTTCATAAAAATCGCAAATTTCGTCGATCGGCTTCTTAAAGATCGCAAATTTCGTCGATCGGCTTCGTAAAAATCGCAAATATCGCCGATCGGCTTTGTAAAAATTGCAAATTTCGTCGATCGGCTTCGTAAAAGTCGCGAATTTCGCCGATCGGCTTCGTGAAAATTGATAATTTTGTCGATCATGCTAAGAAAAATCGCGAATTTTGACAATCGGCTTTCTAAAAATCGATAATTTCGTCGATCAGCTGCAGAAAAGTCGGAAATTTCACCGATCAGCTTCGTAAAAATCGATAATTTCGTCGATCAGCCGCCAAAAATCGCGAATTTTGCCGATCAGCTTCGTAAATTTCGTCGATCGGCTTCGTAAAAATCGTGAATTTCACCGATCATCTTTGTAAAAATTGCAAATTTCGTCGATCGACTTCGTAAAAGTCGCGAATTTCACCGATCGGCTACGTGAAAGTTGATAATTTTGTCGATCATGCGAAGAAAAATCGCAAATTTTGACAATCGGCTTTTTAAAAATCGATAATTTCGTCGATCAGCTGCAGAAAAGTCGGGAATTTCGCCGATCAGCTTCGTAAAAATCGATAATTTCGTCGATCAGCCGCCAAAAAATTGCGAATTTTGCCGATCAGCTTCGTAAAAAATCGCAAATTTCGTCGATCGGCTTCGTAAAAATCGTGAATTTCGTCGTTGAGCTTTGTAAAAAAAATCCATGTTTTTGTAGATCCGCCTAGTAAAATTTGCAAATTTTGTCAATCGGTTTTATAAAAATTGTAATTTTTCTTGAACGGTTTCGATCACAAATTTTGTTGATCTGGCACAGAAAGATCGAATTTTCTCTATCAGTTTTGTAAAAATTGTGAATTTTGTTGATCACTTTCATAAAAATCCATAATTTTGTCGACATGCATGGAAAGCTGCAAATTTTGTCGATCGGGTATAAAAAATCAGGAATTCCAGTGATGAGACACGGAAAAATCTTATTGATCGGATCCTTCCCTCTACTTTGTTCATAAAGATCTTTTTTTTTTTTTTTTTTTTTTTTCACCAGCCACTTATCTTTGTTTTTTACTTAGCACTTTTAATAAAACAAAATTTACTCTCCTGAATAAAGTCAAGAAATATTACATCTTGCGAATAATCCTTGCTATATATGTTATACACAAACGTAAAAACAGCTGATAGATACTTACCAATTGAAGTGGATATTTTGACTGGTTAAGCGAAACCTAAAAAGGTATTTCCCACTTTTCTCTGAAAACATATATTTTATCCGATTATATGCCAGAGATCATCTTCGAAATCGAATTATCTCCATGTTATTGATGTGGCCCTCGACTGCCCAGTCTTTTTTGTAAGTGGCCCTTCTTTTGAAAAGGTTGTGCACCTCTATTGTAAATGCATAGACATATTCTACCTATAAACAGTAATAAAAATATTTGTTAAAGAATGTTTAATTAAAATACATGCACTATTAATTGTACACCAGACACGCAAGGATTAAGTGCCTTTTACAAATGATCGGGTTCTTTCATTTCACCTACCCTTGCGCCTGTAAATCCCATTCCATAGTGCATATAATCCATGTGCGCTGAAAACAACAATAACGACTTGGCTTATCTATGTCTGTCTAATGTCTCCCACTGGGCCGATACTTTTTATTTTGGTCGTAAGCATGTTCTAGTTGCTCTCTGGTGGGGTCGTATAATACAGAACACTCCCTCAAATCCGTACAGCTTGGGATCAGAGGTTGTGTGGATTTTAGAATTTTGCGGGTTTCTGGTCATTGATTTGTTTATATCTATGTTTTAAAGGCCAAACGTATCTGTGCGTAACGCATACGTCATTTTGCGAATGGCAACACTTTCCCATGCAATTTAAGTTTTGCATTTTCGCTACTGCAAATTTTATACTTCTAAAGAACGTATATTTCCGATTTTTACACCGTTGTATAGAGAAAAAAATGTACTTTTAAATGAAATTTGTTTGAAAGCTGTATCTCAATTTGTTTTTGAGATATTAATTTTTTTTTTTGTAGTTTTTATTACCAATTTTAAAATTGTGGCAACAGAATCACTCCATTTTCTCTTAAAATTGAAAATAAATAAATAAATAAAAATGCGTATACTTTGCCAAAAAAAAAAAAAAAAAAATCCGTTATAAAATTCTGTGATTTTTTTTTTTAATCCTCAGTTAAATAACTTCGTTTTGAGTTAATGTGATTTTAAAATGATCAAATTAAAGTACCTTTTTTTTTAACTTAGTGAATACGGATATAAGAAGTAAGTGTTTAAATTTTTAGAAGATGAAAATTATAACTGGTTTTAATTTCGCGTGAAATTCTATAATCGTGTCAATTTGGAATAAATTTTGTTTTTTCATTTGCATTTATACCAAAAATAATAGTTTCAATCGATAAATTCATCATAATAGCTGATCTTTATTATATTTTACTGATTAAAGTATGCGATTGAAGTTTAATTTTAAAAATTTGGACAACTGAGTTTTATAGTGTTTTGTTAATCTTAGATTAAAATAATATTTGTTTTATAGTTAGACTGATCAATATAAGATGTATCTTTTATAATATTTGTTTGGGAGGTAGACTGATCAATATAAGATGCATTTTTTACTGTAAGTAATTTTGTAGATTTATTATAAATCAATGATGCAGTTCCTTCTTAAACATTTTCTTTCGTCGAATTTCGACTGGTTCCACCTCCCTTTTTTTTTTTTTTTTTTTTTTTTTTTTTTTTTTTTTTTAGGAATTTGAATGCAATTAAAAATCAAATCAAAAGTATATTCTATGCTTACAATGTACTAAAATATTAAAATAAATAATAAACTAAAATAATAAAAATGTAGATGATTTTTAAAATGATTAAAGAACTAAAAGCAAAGGTCAAGTTAATAATCAATAATGTACAATTAAATATTTATTATAAAGATGAAATGTGTTTTTTCTAAATTATTCAATGAAACTTGCCTCATAAAGGTACATTACTAATCCACGTCAGAATAATAAAATAACGAAGCTTTATTCCAGGTTTAGCCAGACTTAATAACTAAAAAAAGCTTGATTAATATATAAATATATTGGGTAAGAAGATCGTTATTACCATTAATAACAACAATATCTTGAATTTTTGCAGAAAAAAAAAATTATTCTTCTCATGAAAAACATGAAATTAGTAAAATTAACAAAAAATAAAAACTAAAATACATATAAAATTGATATAAAACTAAAAAAGTCAAATTTTGTCTCTATATCTGAAGTGAATATTTTGTTTACATCCGTAAATTATGTGCGGATTTGAGGAAGTCTACTGTATTTGTAGTGTATTGATTTATTTTCGTTCTTTTAGAAGTTCACGAATTTCTTTTGTTACATAGCATGAATCGAAATTTCGATCTGGCGGGAAAAAGAAAAAAATCTTGCGTCAAGCATTGATTATGAAATACTTTCAATACATTCAGAATGTAACAAAGCAGCAGCATCTAATAACTGTTAACCCTTATTAACTGTACAACCTTAACTTTTTAATTCTTTTTCGTTCAATAAATTGAAAATAGCGGACTCATACCACTATTATTTAAATAAAATATTCGTAAAATTTAGTCTAAACATTTCCGCCTTTCAAATAGTATGAAAATTTTCTTAAAAATAATAGCGGTGTCAAAAAGCTTTAAATGATGAATTAAGCAAATTAGTCTTGCCCGAACGTCGTTCGGGCAAACCAGTTAAGAGGTTAAATATTACATGCATCCCTCGACTTACGTATTATGCGACTTACGTAAATTCGCAGTTACGTAATAAATCTCGGAAGCTACATTTATCAACATTCTAGTGCGTTTGATATGCATTTATATTTTTTCTTTAACTTCACTTGTTCGTTTAATGCAAATTGAAAATTGTTTAAATCAATTCATCAATGTTAATTTTATAAATCCCGTATTCCGTGAAAGTTTTTTAATTTTAAAGTATTCTTTCAGTTTATTTTTTTTCCTATTTTTATAGTTTATATCAGTCTGCCTGATGCTTCATTCGTGAAATATTACGTATAATATGTAAATAATATATATGTTTGTGTGTAAGATACTGTACTAAATTCTAAGTCGTTAAAATCTATCATTATTCTTTATATGTAATAAATGCTGCAATTTCTCGCGAAATTTTACCGAATCAATTTAAAAATTTGATATTTAAAAACCGAATTCGTAAAATTCAAGTTGCGTTAAACTTGAATGTTTGCGGGGCGCATCACTTATGTAACTTGGGTTGTGCTATGTCTAATTTAACCTTATGGAAACGAATAACGCCTTTTAAAAATACAATTTCAGCTTGTTCCGACCCTGCAGTCGGAAGATTTTCAGAATTCTTTGAGCAGCCCTGTATATGACATATAAATTTGTATCTATTTACTACATACATTCCAAAATTTAGTTCAATTAAGAAATGCATAATAACTCAGTTTTTTTTTTTTTTTTTTTTTTTTTTTGTAATTCCGAGACCATTTACCAAATTTTATAATATTTAAATTTATTCCAAGATCATTTGACCAATTTCGTGCTTTTTCTCCGAGAACTATTTAACTAATATCGCGATTTTTTTCGGTGCCACTTGACGAATTTCGCGATTTTTAAGTCCGAGACCATTTACCAAATTTTATATTTATTTCAAGACCATTTGACGAATTTCGTGCTTTTTTCTCCAAAAACTATTTAACTAATATCACGATTTTCTTCGGTGCTAGTTGACTAATTTCGTGATTTTTTTTTTTTTTTTTTTTTTTTTTTCTCAAGAATATTTATGAATTTCAAGGTATTTTTTCGCAGGGCTTATGACAAATATCGTGATTTGTTTTCTGAAACAATTTAATAAACTTCACTATTTTTTCCTCGAAGACATTTTACAAATTTCATGTCCCCCCCCCCCCCCCTTCACTCCCCAAGACCATTTGATGAATTTCCTTTCAAAATCATTTTGTGATTTCCCTTTCATCATTTGGTCATTTGGTGATTTTCACGATTTCTACCC
The DNA here is from genome assembly GCA_964019185.1 of Maratus speculifer. Classification (NCBI taxonomy): domain Eukaryota; kingdom Metazoa; phylum Arthropoda; class Arachnida; order Araneae; family Salticidae; genus Maratus; species Maratus speculifer. The sequence goes on along the minus strand of OZ025301.1, from coordinate 210,879,776 downwards.
AAGATTATTTGATCAAGTTTCTTGTTGTTTTCCTGGGCTAGATTGTCGAAACTCGCTATTTTTTTTTCTTTTTTCAAAATCCAATTGGCGAAATTCATTTTTTTTTATAACTGACTGGCTTGCATTGAAAATGCTTGCTGTAGATAGTGTCAAATCTTAGTGTTTGTCTGTATATCCGAAACATTTATGTTGGTCTCTTTTACTTGCGATTTAATCTCTTTTCTCTGTTTTTCAAGAGTGACTCAGCAGTAATAAGCCTATTTATGTTATAAAGAGCTTAAGCAATTAAGAAATAAACAAAATATGAAGCAAAATAAACTATCGATGAGAATTTTCAGAAGATGACAGAAAATTTGCGATGAACGTCTCCCATTTCGACCTTTTAGCTATCGGGCGTCAAAGTATCTTCGGAGCATAAAGAGTTAAATTAATAGGTTTCTGTAATCTTTTTAATTATTTTACTTTGTGATAATGAAATGTTTCAATTCGCTGGAATTATTTAAATTCTGAAAGTGGTTTATTTATCTCCTAATATTTTCAACTTTTCGTCTCATGATTACACACAACACACACAATATGTGCATATATGCATTAGATATTATTATAAAAATAACAAATTGATTTCGAATTCATAATCGTGATTCGCAAATTGATTCGAAAAGATTGATAACATTTTCAATCTGAATTCTACATTTATACCCTTTTTTTTCTTCGTTTCATAAACCAATTTTATTAACGACCGTGTTGTTCCATTTCTCCTGCCTTGCGCCTGTAACTCTCATTCTACGGCGCATATAATCCATGTGCTCAGAAAACAACTATACCGCGTCGTCTTACCCGTGTCTGTTGACAGTCCCCCATTCCTTATTATTTTGCCCGTAAAATTCTAGTTGTTCTCTTTATGAGTCGTATGGTGTTCCCCGCGTATTGATTTACCTTTGATCTCTTGGAGGTCGTCGAATTTCTTCTGCCAAGAAGAAATGATCAGAATTTTAAAATGAAAAATATGAATTTATTTACCCATCATACGTAATATAGGGTAAATCTTCTATAATCGTTATAAAAAAATTAAAATGACGAATGTACACGTTTTAGATAATGGAGATTTCGAAAAATATTTTTGGACAGAAAGAGAGAAAATTCCGTCAGTCTGCTTAAACGCTCTATTTTCCAAACAAATTGAGATAGACTTGAAATTGATATGTACTTAGTATGGAATAATGGGAAGAAGTCTATTGAATATCAGTAACCCCAGTTAACCGGAACAACTTATTTCGGACTTTCGAAATATTCTTTCTGATAAAAGGTACATAAACATTTTCGAAATTATTATTGTAAGGAACGGATGTAAAGGACAATAAAAATAAATTTTTGCGTTAAGAATGAAATTTACCAAACATTGAGGTATTTGTAATATATTTTCCACTCTCTTCTGTTTTTCATGATCCTGTATTTCATATTTCATTCAAATTTTAGTTCACAGATATATTTTAATTCGAAATGGGACACTTATTCCGACGCAGTAAACTGTTAGTGTCTGCGATTTTTTTTTTAAATGAATTTTTCTTAAATTAATTTGTGAATCGGTCACAGAAAAAATCGAAAATTTCCTTACCCTTTGAGCTCTGATGGGTAAATTTCTTCTAAATTCCAAATGTCACATTGGCACCAGTATTTTGCAAGGGAAAAAAAACCGGTTAACGATATACATGAAGAAATGCATCAAACCTTTTTCAAATAAATTTGGTCGAATTTTCTGGTGCCATTGTGACATTTTGGAATTAAAATTATGTGGTAGAAAATTCTACCATCAGAGTTCAAAGGGTTATAAACGATCTTGGAAAAATATCGGATGTTTCGTCAAAGATCCCACAAACAAATGGTGATTACCATCAGTTGATCACTGAATAAAATCGCTAATTTCGTTAAAAGTTTAGAAAGAAAATCAGACTTTCGTCAAAAGATTGAGCAAAAAATCGCAAATTTCGATAAACTATCAAGGGAAAAAATATTGCTAATTTTGACACGTCGCAGAAACGAGTAGTGTATTTGTTTGTTGGTCAAAAAGAGATTTCACGTATTTTGCCTTTCGGTCACGAGAAAACTTGCTGATTTTGCCGATCGGTAGCGAAAATTTCAACAAATGAACGTTATTCGTGAATTCCGACAAATGGACGCGTAAAAAATAAATTTCGTCAATTGATGCAAAAGAAAATTAATGTCGTCAAAGGATCGCAATAAAAATGCACTTTTCGTCTAAATACTGTGGAAAGAGTACGTGAATTTTGTCAAAATATTGTGAAAAGAAAGAGTGAATTTCGGCAAAATATCGCGGAAATAAATGTGAATTTACAGAAAGAAAAAGCAAATTTAAACGAAAAATCAGTAAGAAAACTCGAATTTTAACCGGAAGATCGCTTCTCAAAAAATCGTGTTACGACACCAATATTCATCAAAGCATCGCGGTAAAAAATGGCAGTTTTGTCAAAAGTTTGCAGTACAAAGTACGGATTTCAACAAAGAATTCTGGTTAAAAAACGTGAATTAAGATTGTGTAAAAAAATTGTGAATATCGTGAAAGGATCGCGGAAAAAATCGCGAATTTCATCAAAATTTACCGTGCTGGGGTGAAAATTTGCAACTAGGCTCTTTTGACAAATATTAAAAAAGCTGCGAAATGAGAAGAAACTTTAAAATCGTTGAAACATTTTCATAGGGGGGAAAAAAATACTATATTGAGTTGAAGGATTACCTTACACCTTTTTACAAATGTCCCCCCCCCCCCCCGCCGCCAAAAAAAAAAAAAAAGCACGAAAAATTAACCAAACAATTTCCAGAGTAATTAGTACCTTGTGTGCTATGATCCCTCATTTTCGAGGATCGGCAGGTCTGCATATTTTCATATTACATTTAGATTCTCATTACGATAGTTTTTTGGTTGAAGGATAATCAAATAGTACTTTTTTTTTTTTTCACCGCGTATATAGAAAGGTTCTTTATCCTTCCAATAAAATTTTAAAGATAATTATGAATATTTTAAAATTTGTTTCATAAATTACGAAAAGTAAAAAAATCATTCCTACTCATCTGTAACTTATGACAGGGAAAAAATAAATAACTAAATGGAAAATTTGGCACTTACAGGGGGATAAAGAACCTTCCTTTCTACGTGCTGGGAGAAAAATATATAAAAATTTCCAAATTTTAAATGATCAAGGATAAGTGTTTTCTCCTTTAGGATAACTTGAAATTCCTCTCTACTCTACAGATCTTATACTGGACTGCAAGAAAGAGTTTTCTTATTTTCGCTATTGATGGTAATTGTTGAAATAGGGTTTTCAGATGTTATGCATATCCCAAATTGTTTAATTTTATCAACATCTTTTACCTTCTTGGTCTACTTTTCTTCTTACGTATGAATACTGGCTCGTTAATGTTAATCGTATTGGAGGATTTTTTAAAAATACCCATTTGCATTGCAATTTTTTATTTTATTTTTCTTTTTATAAATTGTTATTATTGGATAGCCAAAGTCGATCTTTATAAAGACTGTTTTCTTTAAATTTTTCGATTTTTTTTATAGGTTTGTTTTATTAAAATATGATAAATTTAATTTTGGAATGGGTTTTAAAAATGAAACTATCTCCTTTTGTAGCGATCGACCTCAGCGACTCAACCCCCCCCCCCCCCCCTCAAATAAAAAAATCACTTTATAGAATTAACATTAGCGAGCAGATGTTTCCACTTGAAGGAAGTAATCTTTTAAACATTTGAGTTTTGTTGAAGTAGTCTGGAAATGTTGGAAAGAGTTTCGTAATCTACGCTTGATTTTGATCCCTCGCTTTTTTTTAATTCCTTTCGTCCGTAAATGTCTAGTCTCTAGCTTATGGATGGGTATTATCCAACTATTGATTTACGTTCGATGGCTAGGATGTTCTCCGATTTCTTCTGCTCTATATCGATTTTTTTTTTCGATCTTGCTGAAGAAATTGATTTTTGAAATTTTTTAATTCGACCTGTAAATCTGTAAGCTGCCAGATTTGTTTTGTGTACATTTTTACCCTGACTATCGTTCTATATTTTTTCCAGCTATTATTGTTAAACGTAAAAACTATTTTTTAAATTTTCCAACGAAGTTGAAAAGTGTTTGACTTCGGTTTGTCGAAATTCTAACTGTTGTAAATATACTCGGATTGACCTGCAATTTGCATGCTCATTTCAAAAGAAATGTATCGCATTAATTTGTTTATTAATAGGGCTATTCTCCGATATTTTACATAATTTCTTGTTCAAATATTTTGTACATTGTGCAATATATAGATTCAGTATAAAATTTACAATTCATTATGATTACATAGAAGAAAACTGAAAAAAAAAAATATCACCATGTATGATTAGATATATTTTTCCTTTCTAGGTGTGTTTGGGCGTGCTGAATGAGATGAATGGCTGAAACGGCATCGCCGTCCGAAGGACCATGGATGTTGGGATTAAGCCCTGTTGCCAGGATGATGGAGAACCACCAATCGGTAAGAAAGTTCTATCTGCAACTAAAACTCGATAATAGTAAGAGTTAACATTTCAACTTAACAGGTGATCTTGGGGAGTTGAACAGAATGCTCAACGACGCACGACCGTAGGTTTTGAAACAGCTAACATAATAAATACTTATATTCTTTTTCTGAAATAAAAAGCCCAAGAAAAGGATATCTGAAAGATAAAAGGTTGGAAAGCGTTGAACTGCAAGAAATCCACAATCAAAACAATACATTAAAAAGTAATCCATGTATTTGAAACCCAAAGCTTAAAATTTAAGACAGACATCGGCTGATCTGAGCATGCGAATGAACAATTTGTTTTGTCGTTGTTAAACAGAATGGTAAACAGTTTTGAAGTTCTTCTGTTTCAGAGGAAAATTGATCTTAATCCAAATGGGCAAGTGGTCTGAAGCTCCTGAAAGAGAAATTTGATTCTCTAGTGCAATGTGTATTCGAATTCCTGTTCTATATTAAAAGGCTACTTCAGTTAAGCGATAAGATTTACTCGCTAATGCTATTCCTATGGAAGAAATTTATAAAGATAATCTCGATTGCATTTCAATATTTTTAAATGACTTTTTTGCATTAGATAGCTGAGATCGATCTGTACAAAGGCCATTTTTTTTTTTTTTTTTTTTTTTTTTTTTAATTGCCGATATTTTCAATAAGAGCAATTTCATTTTCGAAACCAGTTTCAAATGTGAAAGCATCCTATTTAAAAAAAAATTAAAATCGATAAAATTAAAAAACGAAGTACAAGATCGATCCTAGCTGTCGTGAAAAAAAAATCTTTTAAAAATATTGAAATTAACCGAAATATCTTTATAAATTTCATCCATAGAATTCACATTAGAGTGTGTGTGTTTTCGCGTGACTGAAGTAGCCCTTTAAATACGTTCTTTCACGTAAAGTTCAATCTCCACCCTCCGCAAAAAATCCTGAAAAAAATTGTCGTTATTTTTTTGCTTTTGTTGGAGACTGAAAAACGCAACTGGGGGAGGGGGGGGGAAGCGAGACATCGCGTGTGTATTGTCTGGCTTCGTGGCTTGATCACAAAGGTTTCGCTTGGCCGAGAAATACTGCCCTGAAAAAAAAAAAAAGACGTATCGAGCGGCAGGTACTTAGAAATTAGCGGTGACGATTTGAGGTTGATCTTGATGATGGTAACCGCATTTAGCGATTGATAATGATTCTTCTTATTTAAACTAATTTCCTTCCCTCACCATTTCTCTTTTATCCTGTTTATGGAGAACGTTAACATTTCGACAGTTTCAGATATTGCGTATATCTGTATGTTAGGGAATTTCAGAATTTAGGTAAGAAGTCAGGGAAATATCAAAGAAATTTTGAAATATTTGAAGTGGTCAGGGAAAAGTCAATTTTTGATGTATTATTCATTGTCATAAATTTAAAAAAAAAAATCGATTTTTTATTTAAATAATAAGAATAAAATTGCTAATTTCGTTACGAGTACTGAAAGTAATTGCGAATTTCGTCAAAACTGTCACTCAAATTTGCCGATCTGCAGAAATAAACAATCGCGAATTTCGACAAATGACTGCGCAAATAAATAAATAAATAAATATACTAAACAAATTTCGTCAATTGGCTGCAGAAGAAAATAAATTACCTCAAAGGACCGTGGTAAAAAAAAAACCACTTAATTTCATCACTATATTGCATGGAGAAAAAGCAAATTTAATTGAAAGATCAGTTAGAAAAACGCAAATTTAATCGAAAAATCAGAAAAATGTAAATTTCTTCGAAAGATGAGTTAGAAAAATCCAAATTTCACCGGAAGGTCGGGAAAAGAAAACTTAAATTTCATCAAAGGATCATGGTAAGAAATGCAAAATCTATGAAAGTAAGTATCGTAGTAAAAAATGCGAATTTCGTGAAAAGTTTTTGTTACAAAATGCAGATTTAAACAAAAAATCGTGATAGAAAAATGTTAATTATGACACTTTGTGTGTGTGTGTGGGGGGGGGGGACTAAATATCGTGAAATGATTTAAAAAAATGTGAATTCCGTCAACTTACAGCATAGGCTAAAAAAAATTTAATCAGGCTCCTTTTACGTATGTCAAATGCGGAATGAGAATCTCTAAAAATCGTATAAAAAATTTCAGAGGAAAAAAGTAGTACATATTGAGTCAAAAGACTGAAGTCTTATTCCTTTTACGAATGTCCAAAAAATAGCCGCGAAACAATGAAAAACTAACCTCCCGATTAATTTTAATTTTGTGTGCTACGATTTTTCATTTTCAAAGGTTGGCAGGTCTGTCAATATTGAAGTAAATTGTTCCCTTAAGAATTGTGTAATTTTTCTTTTGGAGTCTGTGAAATTTAATTCACTTTAATTTCTAATAATGAAATAGAACTCGCATGAGATCAAAATACCACTTTCTGTTTTTATTTTTCGATTTGCTGTATTCTAGAAGGAAGCACATATGGCTTTCCCCATTTGTCCCATCTGCATTCTAACCTGCAGATCGTGACAAAATGGCAAAATGTCTTGTCTGTTGCCAAGGTTAAAACACTTACACTGTTGTCAATAGAGTTGACATTAATGTGATAAACGTTGTTATTGTAGGAAAAGGGAAAGACGTCACTTCATAAATGATTGAAATTAAATATCATAATACATTTAGTAAAATGGCAATTCCTTTTTAATTTTTAGTTTTCGATTTGGTTAATTGGAATTTTTTTATATTAATTCTTTACATCCTGACGGTACTTTTAATAGTTCCAGAACTGGCAGCTTAAAAACTTAAGGTATTGGGCACAAAAGGAAAAACTTATTTTATAGAAGAGTAGTAATAGGGGAATCTAAAGTCTGTCGGAAGTTAAGTGGTGCATAAGCCTAAAAATTAATACCACTAGTGGTTTACTCATGTAGTGTAGGTTTATCATTGCGTTTGTCGACAAATACCACCTATGTGAAAAAATGTTGTAAAAGACAATCAAAATAAAAATGAGATTATTTTAAAAAGTAGTGAATGCGAGCAGTTCTAAAAATAGAGTACTCTCATTTAAAATAACTACTATCGAAATCGGTTCAGTAGTAAGCTCAGGCTAGATGACTAAGAAAACAGCCTTATCTCTTAAATATATGGTTTATGATGAAAAGGAAATGAGGTAATTTTCGGAAATGTTCATCGGTACATACCAAGAATTTTTAAATACAGTAGAATCCTGCTAATTCGGACCCCTTTAATCCGGCCCTCCGGATAATCCGGGTCGGTTTGGTCGTTTTTTTCCCCCAAGTTTGAGAAATGATCGACAAATTTCCATAACATAAATTTATTTCAGCCTCATATCAATGACATTAGCAAATGGTTGAAAGCAGAAAATAATGCTTCGCTTACAGATGACTTAATAATCGCTTTGTGCACAACTGAAGAAAATAAAGATGATGCAGATGAAAACCATTATTAATGATGATCAACCAGAAGTTCTAAACTATAACGAAGCAACTTCCCATTTTGAACAATTAATGATTTATTTTGAACGTCGTGTGGAGACTACATCCAACGAACTATTAGAGGGACTTGAGGGAATGTGTGACCACGCGGCCCGCAAAACTGGCACAGCTATGACAAATTTTATAATTACAAAGTAAACACTTTTAGTCTGTAAGTATTGAATATGTTCAGTATAGAGATGATTTTCTGTATGTATGTTTTATTTCATTTCTTCATATTCTCCGAATAATCCGGATTGGGTCTGGTCCTAATTATTCCGAACTATCGGGGTTCTATTGTAAATAGTTAAAGTTTAGTATATTTAGATACAGGAATAAACGTCAGTGAATATTATGTCATTCCTAACACAATTATAACAGCGTTATATTATGTTCATGGAGTAAATTTATATGCTTTCTGAATAACAAATTTTCCTCATCGGAAGCATTTCGCTTTAGATATAACTTTTTATTATACTTAATTTACACATTATTATTATTTCGCAGTAAATAATTCGCTCTTCCGTGATTACTTAATACTTAATTACCGACAATCATTTTATTATGATTAATTTAAAAAAAAAAAATACATTTTTTCTTTGAAATAAGATGCGACTGATAAAATCATGCTTCTTATTGATGGAATATGATTAAAGCAAAATAAATTTATATTACCGAAATAAAAGCTTAACCTGATTGCCACCATTTTAAAGAAAAATAAATAAACTTAAGAAGATAGAAATAGAAAACCACTTATAAAGAAAAAGAAAACCACTTTAAAATAATAAATAAATAAATAATAAAAATAATAAATAAATAAATTAAAAAAAAAATAGCAAATAAGGACACATCTACAAATGAAGATCCTGCATTAAAAAATATTAATTATCAAAATAGGTTCGATAGAAAGCTTAGGGATGATGAGGGAAACAAAAAAAAGTCAGATTTTTTAAAATATGTAAATTGCATTTACCATACAAAATAATTTGTTATATCATATGTAAGTGGAACATCAACATGCCCAGAGACACAGTCGAATCTACCTTACCCCTGTGTAACTTAATTCGTGTTTAAGTCTACTCTCTAACTTTAGAGTATGAATCCTATTAAAAATCAAAAATACGTGAATAAGTTGGTTTTCGGATCCTTGTATTCGCGCGGTACCAAAATTTATGGGACATCGGTTAAATAAGTTTTTTCATAATGTCTAGTTTTAATAGTTTAACACTAGAACACCTGGAAGGAGTCGATTCGATTCCAACCATGGGATTAAATTTAAATTCGAACCAGATAAATTTTTCTTGAAATAATTTAAATTTAATCAACGCAGATTTGCGTTAAATAAATTAAGTAATCTATACATATAATAAAACAGTAGGACCCGGTGTGTCTGTACATTGAAGATAATTGACAAAAATGGAGTCAGGGCGATAAAAGAAAACCAATGAAACACAAAAAAATTTTTTTTGAATTTTTTGTCTGTCTGTCTGTCTGTCTGTCTGTTTGTTCGAGGTTATCTTCGTAACTACTGAATGGATTTTTATGCGGTTTTCACTAATGAAGAATGCACACTCCCGGGCAGTGTATAGGCTTTGTTTCATCAAAATCGGACAACAGACAAAAAAGTAACAAAAAGAAACAAAAGAAACTATTAGGTGCGCTGCTCACGTTTTTTAGTACATAACGTTTTTTAGTACATATAAAATCCAATAGATGTCACTGTGCGATTTTAAAACGCGCTATCGTTATGTTTTCGCCAGTCTACTTAAGTATGAGAAAGTTTCAAGCTGGCTGTCGTTCCATGTGGTTTAGTCGGTAGAACGTCAGTGCGCCATACTGATGGCCCGGGTTCGATTCCCAGCATGGAATTTTTTTTCACTATGTTGGCATTAACGCCTATAAGCAATTAAAAGAATTTGAAATATTGTATTCAAGGCGAATTTTCTCTCTGGGAAAATTTCCTTGCATTAATATGTCAGTGTAATTTTTTTTTCGATTTAATTTTTTTTTTCGAAACTTTGTTTTTCTTAAAAAATTACAGTAAATATTTGATATTTCCCAACGTTTTTTGAATGATCGACTTGCTTTTTTTTTTTTTTTAATGTATGTCTGAACCTTATCTAACTACTTCTTCAAGATTTCTTTAGATAAACCGACCAGCGTAGCGGGCGAAGGCCGCTAGTTTTAAATAAAATTTCTTGTGAGAAATATCAAATTTGTGTAAAATTTCCGGGCGTTCTAGTGTTTAAAAGAACTAGATATTAAGTTCGTACGTCTTCTTATTGCAAAAATACTATAAAATGTTCTAATATAAAGAAAATAGAGCTATTTTACTTCAATAAAAACTAATATTAGAAATTTTTGGCGAAAAATGGTTGGATTAAGGGGTGTATCTATTAATAAAGAATGAGGAACTGATAAAGAGTAGCTTTACTTGACAGGGAGAGTATTTTTTTCGGTTGAAAATACTGGAACAGTTGTATAAATACCTTTTCAATTGTACAACTCAAATTTATTTTTGATCTACAAAAACAATAAATCACCCGTCCCATTTCATCAAACTACTGAATCATTCCAAGACTTTCTGTATGTAGTTGTGTGCACTAGCATCATCTTTTGGAGCTGTTGTGAAACTTCCTGTAATGACCCTGTGAGCGGTAGAGGGGGAGTATCAATGTGCCCCATGTGTCAATGTACCCCAGTTCCCCCTACACATTTTGTATCTGTATTCACCTTTTCAGAAAAAATTGGCATTTTAATTTGATCATTTTGATTCAAAACTTGAAGTCTCAATGCTATTAGCTATTAAACTATTTATGTTTTACGTGTACATCAAATTTTGTAAATGAAATCAAAATTCACCGGATTTTATAGCAGAAGATATTTAAATTTCAATCTTTTTTTCTTTTAAAGAGAAAATGGCAACATAAAGATACAGTAATCAATTTCTTCCTTTTTTTCCCTTTGTTTTTCATAGAAATGGAATACTCCTGTTGCCATGATTTGAAAAGTGGTATTAAAAACTACAAAAAAATTAACATTTCAAAAACAAATTATGATAGAGCTTTCAAACAAATTTCATTATAAAGTACATTTTTCCCCTACACGATGGTGTAAAAATTGTAAATCTGCGATATTTAGAAGTTTATTAATTTTCAGTAGCATAAATTGCAATACTTAAATTTCATTTAAAATGTGAAACTGTTGTCATTCGCAAAATGACGTATGCGTTACGCACAGATACGTTTGGCCTTTATAATATAGATACGGGAAAAGTGCAAGAAAAATTCACGTAAATACGATTTCATAAAATAAAGGTTTTTGATTTGGTTTGTAATGTATTTGTATCATGCAATGCTTCCTTTGCCATCTTTTCCTCCATTAGAGATAAAGATTACATGTCATTATATTTCCTGTTATATTCTTTCCGGAAATGATGTAACGGATGTAAAAAAGAGGCGTTCTGTGTAGTGCTGTTCTACTACCCAGGAATTATTGTCATCCAGGTCGATAAACTGTGACCTCGTGAATAAATGATCATTGTCAAGGCAAGCGATAGGAAAAAAAGTCGTGCGTGGGTCGCTTTTGCTCCAAACCGCCCGTGCAAAATACATTAAAAATCTGTTCATAAACCTACTGAGATCACTTTGAACATTTTTTTTTTTTTTATCGCTTGGAACAATATCTGCGGCCTACTTTTAAATAATCGCTACAGTAATTATTAACTGTTGAGTTCTAAATAAGCGTTGAATATTGCCACACCTCTCAAAACTAAGTACTTTAAGATAGGTTATCAATGATTTTATCCTTAGATCAGCGATTAAATCGTGATTTTAATCAACTGATTTTTTTTAAATAATTAAAATAAAAAAAAAAAAATGCTTAAAACAACATGAGTATTAAAATTTAAGATTGATGCAATTTGGAATATTTCCATATTCACAATTCAATACTTTCTTGTAAATGTAGAAAAATAAAATAAAAACATTGAAAACAAAATCGACAAAATAAAACGGCGGCTTTTGCAGAGATCTACAGCTCATATTCAAAATATTAGAATAATTACTTTTTTTTTAGAAATTGAAAATATCGTTTGGTAATTTAATGTCTTTTAATGAAAATATGCAAACGATATTTTTTATTAAGAACTTATTGTTGATTAAACTTACTTGTTATCTTAAATTTAATATCATTTTTGAAAAGATTAATTGCAAAAAAAATTATTTTGAAAAGTCAAAATATTAGAATATTTATTCAAGTGGTTCAAAATATTAGAATATTTCACATTAATTCTCCTTTAATTATTACCAATTCTTAACTGGTGGCATCATTGATTAAATTCAGACTATTTTATTTAAAATCAGTATTCTTTTTTGCAGTTTGTTTCTTTTTCGTCTTAAAATGGGCCGTGTGAGTGATATTCCTGAATCTACTAAACTTCGTATGGTTGATTTGTATCGGCACGGTAAAAATCAATGTTTTATAGCGAATTATTTATATTGTTCGCAATCGAGCGTTAGTAAAATACTAACACAATATTCAAAAATTGGAAAATTTCAAAATAATCGCCGAAATGGTGGCCGAAAACCAAAAACATCTGCTAGAGATGACAGGAAACTGAAGCGTATAGTTAAGAAAAACCGTTTTAAAAGTGTGCGATTCTTGCACCGAAAATGGAAAGAAGAAGGAGTTGAAGTTTCTACATCGACAACATTAAGACGTCTCCATAAATTTAAATCTCGTGTACCGAAAACAAAACCTCTCATGACTGCAAGACAAAAGCGTATAAGATTGAATTGATGTAAATCAAGACGTTTATGGAGCAATGAAGATTGGAAAAATATATTATTTAGTGATGAAAGTATGTTTTGTGTTTCATATGGTAATCAAGGTATTCGAGTTTGGAGAATGAAACAAGAAGCATTTGATAAAGAATGCCTTAAACGTTCCGTAAAATTTGCTGCTAGTGTCATGGTTTGGGGTTGTATGAGTGCAGAAGGACCTGGAAAGTTATGCATCGTCTACGAAAAGGTTAACTCTCTGATATATCAAGAAATTTTAGAATATTACATGATTCCATCATCAGAAGATTTATTTGAAGATGATTTCATCTTTCAACAAGATTTAGCGTCCCCGCATACCTCGGTGTCAACTAAGAATTGGTTCCGCCAACGCAACATTAAGGTACTTCCTTGGCCACCAAATTCACCAGATCTTAATCCCATCGAAAACTTATGGTGTATAATGAAGAAAAAACTTCAAGAAAATCCTCCTTTAAGTAAAACTGAGTTAGTGGCACGTATAAAGTCTATTTGGGCTAATATTGATAGAAATGTTTGTAAACACCTTGTATATAGTATGCAAGATCGATTGTACGCTGTTATGAAAGCTAAAGGGGATGCTACAAAATATTAACTACCATTTACTTCATATTCATAAGGTAATATTGTTGCGTAAAATAAAATATTCTAATATTTTGAACCAATCTAAATTTTATTCTAATATTCTGGTGTGTTTAAGGAAGCTGTATACCTAATTTATTGTGCTGTATTTTATATTTTATAAATGTTAAAATCTTATCTAAACATTCCAGATTTAATTTATAAGAAATTTAATTGCATTTACTTAGTATAAAAAATAAATAAATGACAAATAATTTTTTCTTATTACTTTTTCTCAATTATTCTAATATTTTGAATATGAGCTGTAATTTAGTTATCCAATGTCCCTTCACCCCAGAATGAAAATAAGACAATAATATATATATATATATTTTTAATATGGAAATGGAATTGAGATATTTTACAAAAATTTTCTCCATAGGATTTACATTTGCCAGCGGATATTTTCACGCGTGCGAAGTTACCCCGTAAGAGATTTCATAAATTATAATACGTTTCTATTTTTGGTGCACCGATTAGGGATATTGCAGAGCTGCTAGACACTAAAGTCTGTCTAGACAACAATTAAGTATAATTAAGATGGACTGAGACCTCTTACTAATAGAACATTTATATTAAACATATAATATGACTATAAAAATACCGCTGTCATGACGGCGTCGGAAAACTAACTCTTCTTGGACGAATTTGAGAAAAGATTTTCTGGTAAGAACTTCCCCTTCTGGAATGAGGAATTTTCTCGCTTTCTCTGAGGAGAAATTTAATGATTCCTATGGCAGATAAAAAATCGATGCTAATGGAAGAGACTTGCTTTCAGAAATCCAATTTCTCCTGAGCCCAGATAAGTTAGGGGGTGGGGGTGGAGTTCATACTCGAGGTTACACGAAATTCTGGAGAAATTGGATGTCAAAATGCCAACAAAGAGAATTTTATCCCCCCTCGCCCCTCACTTCTGTTTTCGTGGTCTTTAAGAGATTTTCAATATACTCGGAGGGAATGAAAAATGCTGGTAAGATGATTCAATGATGACAAGCAATTTATATTTGACATTTGGATATTTAAAAATTTTCAATGATGCTAAGAAGTAAAAAAAAGGAAGTTGTTTATGATCCAGAATGTTATCGTTGATAAAAATCATAGAAATTATTTTTATTTTAAACATTTTTCAAAATCTTTCCCTCGTTATAAAAGTTTTACTTCCCCGTTAATGCATCATATTAATTTAGAATCTTTTCTTGAGGTTGGTCGATAATGTCTGTCACACATAGGATGTATGTCGAAATCCGTTTCACCTCAAAATGAGTGAATAGAGCTAGCTACGACAATGAAGGCGAGTTCTCACTTCAGTAAAATGCGTATGCGCTACACGATGAGGTAACATCCCCTAATTGTATATTCCGGAATTAGATCTCGAAAATTATGGCAAAGGGTCAATTACAAAGTTTTAAAGCTATCTCCATTTATTATGAAATGTCCTGCTTGCAAGAATAACTTTATTAGACTGCAGTTGTTTTATATCCTTAAACTCCCCACTCATTCCATGCAAAGTGTGGCTCAGTAATCAGACGAAAGTAGTAGGGAAACGACAGTTTAAGCTCAGGAGCAGGTGGCACTGTGGCACCGTGCCTCCTGCTCCTCCGGCTGCCCCGCCTGCTCCTCCGGCTGCCCCTCTTGCTCCCACCGTGCCACCGCCACCCTCCTGCTCCCACCATCTCACCGCCGCCCTCCTGCGCCCCCTAGTGGAAAAAAGGAACATTCTATTATAACAGAGAGGTGATCAACCTTCCCTAATTAAAAATATTATCAATCACATCTCAACTCGGAATCATACTATAAGATGAAGATTAAATTTATATTTGAATTTTGAACAACCATAATTTTAATGAGTATTATTAATTAAGCGAAACAATTAAAATTTCAGTTTTCAACCATTTTATTTAGATTTCTTCAACTACAAGATGAGATTATCAATTTAACACAAGAAAGTTAAACATATATTTGAATTTTGCTTGATAGACATCTTAATGAGTAGTATTAATTAAATAAAAACAATAGAAAATATCAAGTTTTATAGAAAAAGACTGATTTCTTATGATTTTTATCAACTATATGATGAATGTAACGACTTAAAAGTTGAAAGTTAAACGTACATCCTAGTTTTTCAACTGCTATAACCCTTATGAGTATCGTTAATTAAGTAAAAAAACAATGGAAAATATCAAGTTTTATGGAAAAAGACTGATCTCTTACGATTTTTATCAACTTAAAAGAGAAAACTTAAACATACATTTCAGTTTTTCAACAGCTATAACCTTAATGAGCATTCATAATTAAGTAAAAAACAATGGAAAATATCGATTTTTATAGAAAAAGACTGATTCTTACGATTTTTATCAACTACATGATCAATGTATCGACTTAAAAGTTGAAAGTTAAACATGTATCCTAGTTTTTCAACAGCTATAGCCTTAATGAGTATCGTTAATTAATTAAAAAAACAATGGAAAATATCAAGTTTTATAGAAAAAGACTTATTTCTTACGATTTTTTCAACTCAAACTTCAGAATATCAATTTGATAGAAAGAAATTTAAGCATGCATTCCAGTTTTGGACAACCATTTCCTTCATGAACATTATTTATTAAGCAAAACAACGGAAAATATTAAATTTTTAACTGATTTCTTCATATTTTTTTTAATATAAAATCAGGATACACAACTTAAAATAGAAATTTAAACATATTTTTTAGTTTTTGAACAGTCGTTACCTCAAAGAATTTCGATAATTGAACAATTAACAAAAGAAACTAATGATTTTTTAACGAAAAAAGACGAATTAAACGAATTTGGTTAACTTTTACTCTAAATGGAAATTTTATCATACTTTTATATACTAACTAAGTAGAATTTTAATGCATAAACGAACACATTTCAGTAAATATTCAACGCACACACACAATTTGAAAACAACATCTGCTCCTTGTGACGTCATATTGAAACCAAACCTCATTCCTTGGAAGTCCTTCACCATGCCTTTTCACCCCCATCTCCCCCAATTTTTTACCTTAGGTAGGGAAATGGACAATGCAATGACCTCTCATTCTTGTATATTTAGAAGTCTGGGAGAAAAAATGAGACATTTTATACACTCCAATTTCATAACAGTTACCGCAATATCCCAAAATTTGAATTTTGGAAGACATAATCAGTATAATTAATTAAACAAAATAATAAAAAATATTATTTTTTAAGGGGAAAAGGTGAATTTAAGCGAATTTGATTAGTTTTACAATAGTCTTTTAAACAACAACTTGGAAATATAGATTTCTAACAGAAGAATTAAACGTATATTTTAATTTTAACAACAAAAACTTAACAAGTATCATTAATTTAGCAAAAATAAATATCAATTTTAAAGAAAAGACGAATTTGAATAATTTTACACTAGTATTTTCAAAAGCAACATAGAAATATCAATACTTATTCACATATTTCACTTATTCACTGTATTCAATACTATATTTAATAAATATGGATACAATTTAAGAATTTTCTAATCTATAATTAAATATTAGCTGTATATTTAATGTTACCCATGTTTTCAACATTAGTTCATAATCGTGAATTTTGTATTTTAAATACCATGTATTCAGGTTCAGATTATTTTCACTTGAAATCATACAGAATTTTTTAACAGAGTTTGTTTTTGAAATCATTGAAGCAACTGTATTTAATATTTTTAACACCAATTTTCTAAGATTTTCTAACATTTTCCGATTATACATTCTTCAGAAGTACATTTCTAAATGCTACAATCACTTTACATATCGAAAAGATATCATTGAAGCAACTGTATTTAATATTTTTAACACCAATTTTCTAAGATTTTTTAACATTTTCCGGTTATACATTCCTCAAAAGTTATTATTACGTATTCTAAACAATAGAAAATATTAATTTTAAGAATAAAAAGACGAATTTAAACAAATTTTATTAGTTTTACACTATTTTTTCTCACCTCCAACACGGATATATCAATTTTAACAGAAGAATTAAACGTATATTTTAGTTTTTAAGAACAAAAATGTAATAAGTATCATTAATTAAACAAAAAATAAATATCAATTTTCAAGAAAAGACAATTTTTTACACAAATTTTCAACTTTGAAATACATTTGTTTACATATATTGTTACAATATATTACTAAACTTAAACTTTTTAAAAAGTTTGAATGTCTTTGGTTCATACTTATATTTTTCACGTCTTGACTGCATTCGAAATCTTACAACAAAAGTATACTTTTATTATTATTATTATTATTATTATTCTAGAAAACCTAAAAAATCGTTTCTTGCTGCTTTAGACACTTGACATATTAAAACTACTCTGAGATATTCTACCCATATAATTAATCAAATTAGGACATGATTCATCTTACACTTCAAAATTTCTGAATTTTTACAATACTTATTTTCATCAAACTTTATTCTTGATCCTATATATTTTAGGAGTACAAAATTTTAACATCTGTTTTTATCTACTTATCAGAAAATTATTAAAACACCCAACAACATTTTCCAAATATGAATATTATCTTCACAGTTTAATAATACAAAACATACACGAATACAAAGTTTAATTTTTACAAACATTTCATATTTCAAACAAAACTTTTCGAAATTTTCACATCATAAGAGCAAACATTAGACGAACTTTTTAACTTTTTAACTTTTTTTATTGCTTAGATCTTTTCATCATCACTTTTAATTATGATAATTATCCATTTTTAGGTTGATTGTCGAAAAACTGTAACTGAAATTACATACACTTAATGTAAAAAAACCATGTTCTCACACAATTTCTTGAAATGCAACAAAGAATTGACTATTACTTATCTATTATTATTCTTATTAAATACTTATCTACATCAATATCGACTCTCGATAGTATATAGATATTTCATCATTACACACTTACAACTCTTTTCAAACGTTTATCAGAAAAATAAGTCAATCAAAGTCTAGTAGTTATCACACCTGTTCCTCAGAAATATTACTATCATATGAAACAGTAAAGAAAATTAATAGATATTTAATATTTAATAACCTCATACGTGAAATTACTGTTGAATGAAAATATTAATAATCTATAAAATCAACTGTTGAACAAAAAAATAGTACAGATTACCGAAAATTCAAATGTTTTTTCTATAAAACTTACAAAAATTAACAAATGAATGACAAGTTAGAGAAATAACTAAAAAAGTTAATGAACATATTTACAAATTTATTAAAATCACACCTTTTTCTGGATTACAAACCACAATTTCTTGAAAAATTTAACACCGAATTTGTAAGATTTTAGTCCTAGTATTACATACACTCAATAAATATTCAAAATTAACAAAAATATAATTTTTTACTCTCATCAATAAGCAGAAATTCTATATTAAAAGTATATTTTCATAGTAGTACTTATAAAAATGAGAGTTTACAAACTGATTTTCATAATTTTATCACATTTAAACTTAATATTTTACATAAAACATTATTTAATCAAATTTTATGCTTTCTAATTCAGTAAAATTCAATACTTTTTTTAGTTTTTAAACCAATACCACAATATTTATTTACATCAAACTTGATTCTTCACCTTTTATATTTCCACATTACACACGTGAGATAAATACTAACTTGGATCAGGAGTTGAAGTCAATTGATTCCATTCGATTTTCATCATGTACGCATTGCTCCTACACGAAATTTCTTACTGCTATAATCATCTAATGTATTAAAACTAATCTACTCATATTTTTAATCAATTCATCAGATGTTTCATCTCGCACTTTTGAATTATCGTGCATCAAGTTGCTTAAAATATAAATACTATCTTTATAGTTTTAATGATATATAGTATACATGGTTTATCTTGAGTTAGCACTTCCATAGTATTAATCAAATTATATGTTTCATCTTGCACTTGATCTTAATGATTTCATCTTGCATCTGAATTATAATCCATCGAGTTTTTTTTTTTTTTTTTTTTTTTTTAAATAATAATATATTTATAGTTTTTGATTATACATAGCATGTACGAATACAATCTTTAATTTTAACATTTCATATTTCAAATAACCTATTTCCGAAACCAAGCTATGTGAATTTTACCACAATGCTTATTATCATAGAATAATTTGTGTTTCACACTTTTCTAAAAATTATCAGATATGTACCCCTCAGAGAAATTACTATCATATGAATAAATGAAGAAAATTTAATTTATATTAAAGGTACACGAAATTGATTGCAATATACATTTATTTAATAAAAATAAATAAATAAGCGATTATTTATGCATTAAACCTTTACTAAATATATATTTCTTTCATTATACAGATGTTTCAACAAGATGAACCAAAACAGCAGCAAACTTCAGAAATTAATGATCCGAATGATTCATCCCTAGCACATGTAGCGTTAACGAATAACACATATGTGAGTACTTATATGAGAAATACTAGAATTCGTATATGAAACGTAATTAGAGTAAATACAAAATGATTTGTCTTACTACCTACACTTTAACAAGTGCTTTTTACCTATATTATTGAAGAGAATCCTAACTGTGTCCATTTATTTCTATTACAGATGTGGTCTATTTGCTACAAACACCTCTTAAGTAAATGGAATTTAACAGAACATACAAAAATCTATACAGGTGAAAAACCTTACACTTGGAAAGATTACCATAAATGCTGTTTTCAAGGAGACGTGAATCAAAAATGCACACATCATCATATAAAGCATCGTCAGATATATGTAAACTTAGCGAAGATATTCAAAAATTAGTCAGACTTTTGAAGAATTTAGAAATAAAGGAAGATATTTAGGCTATTTATCCATCATATTTTCACAACACTTACCACAATATCTCAAACTTAAAATTTGGAAGACATACACACTGCTGAAAAGTAATTTTGTGATTCTTCTAAACAGCATGAATGTATAGATATTATTTTGCAATGTATTCTTTAAATGCTCACATTAAATATTCTTTTATATGCATATATCGTTGTGTTTATTTTTCTAATACCTATTACATTAATGAAATACATAACATTTTAAGTGAAATAACACTCTCACAACTTAAAAAATGCATAAGAACATACAAAAAATAAGCAGTTGTATGAAAAAATATGCAAGTTTACAAAATAATTTCATTGTTTTCTAGAAATGTTAACAAAAAATATTTACAATATGAAAAAATTGCAAAAAGTGAAAAGAAAAAACACGAATGTAAAACCAAAAACCACAAAGTGAAAAACTCATAACAAAGTTTTTGAAAAAAATATTTACAACAAATTTTTTTTTTTACAAAAACCAAAACTTCCAAAAATATTTTTTTCAAAAAAAATTTTTTTCAAAAACATTTTTTACAAAAAATTTTTTTTCAAAATAAGTTTTTACAAAAGTAAAAAAAAGAAAATCACAACGTTAAAAAAACGAAAAATTTTTGTTAAAAAAAGTGTAAAAAAATTGCAAAAAAAGTTGCAAAAATTTCAAAAAAAGTTATGAAAAAAGTCTCAAAAATTTTGTTGTTTTTAATAGCAAATGCAATGGTTTCTCCATTGCATACTGCATTAAAACCAACGAAATTTTTTAAGCTTTTTTCATAACTTTTTTTGAAATTTTTGCAACTTTTTTTGCAATTTTTTTACACTTTTTTTAACAAAAATTTTTCGTTTTTTTAACGTTGTGATTTTCTTTTTTTTACTTTTGTAAAAACTTATTTTGAAAAAAAAATTTTTGTAAAAAATGTTTTTGAAAAAAAATTTTTTTGAAAAAAATATTTTTGGAAGTTTTGGTTTTTGTAAAAAAAAAAATTTGTTGTAAATATTTTTTTCAAAAACTTTGTTATGAGTTTTTCACTTTGTGGTTTTTGGTTTTACATTCGTGTTTTTTCTTTTCACTTTTTGCAATTTTTTCATATTGTAAATATTTTTTGTTAACATTTCTAGAAAACAATGAAATTATTTTGTAAACTTGCATATTTTTTCATACAACTGCTTATTTTTTGTATGTTCTTATGCATTTTTTAAGTTGTGAGAGTGTTATTTCACTTAAAATGTTATGTATTTCATTAATGTAATAGGTATTAGAAAAATAAACACAACGATATATGCATATAAAAGAATATTTAATGTGAGCATTTAAAGAATACATTGCAAAATAATATCTATACATTCATGCTGGTTAGAAGAATCACAAAATTACTTTTCAGCAGTGTGTATGTCTTCCAAATTTTAAGTTTGAGATATTGTGGTAAGTGTTGTGAAAATATGATGGATAAATAGCCTAAATATCTTCCTTTATTTCTAAATTCTTCAAAAGTCTGACTAATTTTTGAATATCTTCGCTAAGTTTACATATATCTGACGATGCTTTATATGATGATGTGTGCATTTTTGATTCACGTCTCCTTGAAAACAGCATTTATGGTAATCTTTCCAAGTGTAAGGTTTTTCACCTGTATAGATTTTTGTATGTTCTGTTAAATTCCATTTACTTAAGAGGTGTTTGTAGCAAATAGACCACATCTGTAATAGAAATAAATGGACACAGTTAGGATTCTCTTCAATAATATAGGTAAAAAGCACTTGTTAAAGTGTAGGTAGTAAGACAAATCATTTTGTATTTACTCTAATTACGTTTCATATACGAATTCTAGTATTTCTCATATAAGTACTCACATATGTGTTATTCGTTAACGCTACATGTGCTAGGGATGAATCATTCGGATCATTAATTTCTGAAGTTTGCTGCTGTTTTGGTTCATCTTGTTGAAACATCTGTATAATGAAAGAAATATATATTTAGTAAAGGTTTAATGCATAAATAATCGCTTATTTATTTATTTTTATTAAATAAATGTATATTGCAATCAATTTCGTGTACCTTTAATATAAATTAAATTTTCTTCATTTATTCATATGATAGTAATTTCTCTGAGGGGTACATATCTGATAATTTTTAGAAAAGTGTGAAACACAAATTATTCTATGATAATAAGCATTGTGGTAAAATTCACATAGCTTGGTTTCGGAAATAGGTTATTTGAAATATGAAATGTTAAAATTAAAGATTGTATTCGTACATGCTATGTATAATCAAAAACTATAAATATATTATTATTTAAAAAAAAAAAAAAAAAAACTCGATGGATTATAATTCAGATGCAAGATGAAATCATTAAGATCAAGTGCAAGATGAAACATATAATTTGATTAATACTATGGAAGTGCTAACTCAAGATAAACCATGTATACTATATATCATTAAAACTATAAAGATAGTATTTATATTTTAAGCAACTTGATGCACGATAATTCAAAAGTGCGAGATGAAACATCTGATGAATTGATTAAAAATATGAGTAGATTAGTTTTAATACATTAGATGATTATAGCAGTAAGAAATTTCGTGTAGGAGCAATGCGTACATGATGAAAATCGAATGGAATCAATTGACTTCAACTCCTGATCCAAGTTAGTATTTATCTCACGTGTGTAATGTGGAAATATAAAAGGTGAAGAATCAAGTTTGATGTAAATAAATATTGTGGTATTGGTTTAAAAACTAAAAAAAGTATTGAATTTTACTGAATTAGAAAGCATAAAATTTGATTAAATAATGTTTTATGTAAAATATTAAGTTTAAATGTGATAAAATTATGAAAATCAGTTTGTAAACTCTCATTTTTATAAGTACTACTATGAAAATATACTTTTAATATAGAACTAGCTGAGATGCCCGACGTTGCCCGGGCCCGTAATTATATTCTAAAACTAACCTGAAATTTGTATTGCAAAATGTCATAAAAAGACCCAATCTCGTACCGAATCCCCGGTGCCTATGGTACCATTTAGCAGAAGTGCTGTGCACACACGGCAAGAAAAAAAAAAGATGGTGGAGAGAGGAGGGATTTTCTGGAATTTTTTAGTTTCACATTTAACCACCAAGGGGCGAACTCAACAAAACTGTTTCTGAATTTAAGAAAGATATTTAATGAAATTTTCTATCTTGCTTTTATACCTCTGGACCGAGTTGGCGCATTGCCAAGATTTGCTTCCTCTGGACCGAGTTGGCGCATTGCCAAGATTTGCTTTCCCCTGTGCCTCAATTATCCTCGGAATTCCTTTTATTTATAGAGATTTCTGCTTATTGATGAGAGTAAAAAATTATATTTTTGTTAATTTTGAATATTTATTGAGTGTATGTAATACTAGGACTAAAATCTTACAAATTCGGTGTTAAATTTTTCAAGAAATTGTGGTTTGTAATCCAGAAAAAGGTGTGATTTTAATAAATTTGTAAATATGTTCATTAACTTTTTTAGTTATTTCTCTAACTTGTCATTCATTTGTTAATTTTTGTAAGTTTTATAGAAAAAACATTTGAATTTTCGGTAATCTGTACTATTTTTTTGTTCAACAGTTGATTTTATAGATTATTAATATTTTCATTCAACAGTAATTTCACGTATGAGGTTATTAAATATTAAATATCTATTAATTTTCTTTACTGTTTCATATGATAGTAATATTTCTGAGGAACAGGTGTGATAACTACTAGACTTTGATTGACTTATTTTTCTGATAAACGTTTGAAAAGAGTTGTAAGTGTGTAATGATGAAATATCTATATACTATCGAGAGTCGATATTGATGTAGATAAGTATTTAATAAGAATAATAATAGATAAGTAATAGTCAATTCTTTGTTGCATTTCAAGAAATTGTGTGAGAACATGGTTTTTTTACATTAAGTGTATGTAATTTCAGTTACAGTTTTTCGACAATCAACCTAAAAATGGATAATTATCATAATTAAAAGTGATGATGAAAAGATCTAAGCAATAAAAAAAGTTAAAAAGTTAAAAAGTTCGTCTAATGTTTGCTCTTATGATGTGAAAATTTCGAAAAGTTTTGTTTGAAATATGAAATGTTTGTAAAAATTAAACTTTGTATTCGTGTATGTTTTGTATTATTAAACTGTGAAGATAATATTCATATTTGGAAAATGTTGTTGGGTGTTTTAATAATTTTCTGATAAGTAGATAAAAACAGATGTTAAAATTTTGTACTCCTAAAATATATAGGATCAAGAATAAAGTTTGATGAAAATAAGTATTGTAAAAATTCAGAAATTTTGAAGTGTAAGATGAATCATGTCCTAATTTGATTAATTATATGGGTAGAATATCTCAGAGTAGTTTTAATATGTCAAGTGTCTAAAGCAGCAAGAAACGATTTTTTAGGTTTTCTAGAATAATAATAATAATAATAATAATAAAAGTATACTTTTGTTGTAAGATTTCGAATGCAGTCAAGACGTGAAAAATATAAGTATGAACCAAAGACATTCAAACTTTTTAAAAAGTTTAAGTTTAGTAATATATTGTAACAATATATGTAAACAAATGTATTTCAAAGTTGAAAATTTGTGTAAAAAATTGTCTTTTCTTGAAAATTGATATTTATTTTTTGTTTAATTAATGATACTTATTACATTTTTGTTCTTAAAAACTAAAATATACGTTTAATTCTTCTGTTAAAATTGATATATCCGTGTTGGAGGTGAGAAAAAATAGTGTAAAACTAATAAAATTTGTTTAAATTCGTCTTTTTATTCTTAAAATTAATATTTTCTATTGTTTAGAATACGTAATAATAACTTTTGAGGAATGTATAACCGGAAAATGTTAAAAAATCTTAGAAAATTGGTGTTAAAAATATTAAATACAGTTGCTTCAATGATATCTTTTCGATATGTAAAGTGATTGTAGCATTTAGAAATGTACTTCTGAAGAATGTATAATCGGAAAATGTTAGAAAATCTTAGAAAATTGGTGTTAAAAATATTAAATACAGTTGCTTCAATGATTTCAAAAACAAACTCTGTTAAAAAATTCTGTATGATTTCAAGTGAAAATAATCTGAACCTGAATACATGGTATTTAAAATACAAAATTCACGATTATGAACTAATGTTGAAAACATGGGTAACATTAAATATACAGCTAATATTTAATTATAGATTAGAAAATTCTTAAATTGTATCCATATTTATTAAATATAGTATTGAATACAGTGAATAAGTGAAATATGTGAATAAGTATTGATATTTCTATGTTGCTTTTGAAAATACTAGTGTAAAATTATTCAAATTCGTCTTTTCTTTAAAATTGATATTTATTTTTGCTAAATTAATGATACTTGTTAAGTTTTTGTTGTTAAAATTAAAATATACGTTTAATTCTTCTGTTAGAAATCTATATTTCCAAGTTGTTGTTTAAAAGACTATTGTAAAACTAATCAAATTCGCTTAAATTCACCTTTTCCCCTTAAAAAATAATATTTTTTATTATTTTGTTTAATTAATTATACTGATTATGTCTTCCAAAATTCAAATTTTGGGATATTGCGGTAACTGTTATGAAATTGGAGTGTATAAAATGTCTCATTTTTTCTCCCAGACTTCTAAATATACAAGAATGAGAGGTCATTGCATTGTCCATTTCCCTACCTAAGGTAAAAAATTGGGGGAGATGGGGGTGAAAAGGCATGGTGAAGGACTTCCAAGGAATGAGGTTTGGTTTCAATATGACGTCACAAGGAGCAGATGTTGTTTTCAAATTGTGTGTGTGCGTTGAATATTTACTGAAATGTGTTCGTTTATGCATTAAAATTCTACTTAGTTAGTATATAAAAGTATGATAAAATTTCCATTTAGAGTAAAAGTTAACCAAATTCGTTTAATTCGTCTTTTTTCGTTAAAAAATCATTAGTTTCTTTTGTTAATTGTTCAATTATCGAAATTCTTTGAGGTAACGACTGTTCAAAAACTAAAAAATATGTTTAAATTTCTATTTTAAGTTGTGTATCCTGATTTTATATTAAAAAAAATATGAAGAAATCAGTTAAAAATTTAATATTTTCCGTTGTTTTGCTTAATAAATAATGTTCATGAAGGAAATGGTTGTCCAAAACTGGAATGCATGCTTAAATTTCTTTCTATCAAATTGATATTCTGAAGTTTGAGTTGAAAAAATCGTAAGAAATAAGTCTTTTTCTATAAAACTTGATATTTTCCATTGTTTTTTTAATTAATTAACGATACTCATTAAGGCTATAGCTGTTGAAAAACTAGGATACATGTTTAACTTTCAACTTTTAAGTCGATACATTGATCATGTAGTTGATAAAAATCGTAAGAATCAGTCTTTTTCTATAAAAATCGATATTTTCCATTGTTTTTTACTTAATTATGAATGCTCATTAAGGTTATAGCTGTTGAAAAACTGAAATGTATGTTTAAGTTTTCTCTTTTAAGTTGATAAAAATCGTAAGAGATCAGTCTTTTTCCATAAAACTTGATATTTTCCATTGTTTTTTTACTTAATTAACGATACTCATAAGGGTTATAGCAGTTGAAAAACTAGGATGTACGTTTAACTTTCAACTTTTAAGTCGTTACATTCATCATATAGTTGATAAAAATCATAAGAAATCAGTCTTTTTCTATAAAACTTGATATTTTCTATTGTTTTTATTTAATTAATACTACTCATTAAGATGTCTATCAAGCAAAATTCAAATATATGTTTAACTTTCTTGTGTTAAATTGATAATCTCATCTTGTAGTTGAAGAAATCTAAATAAAATGGTTGAAAACTGAAATTTTAATTGTTTCGCTTAATTAATAATACTCATTAAAATTATGGTTGTTCAAAATTCAAATATAAATTTAATCTTCATCTTATAGTATGATTCCGAGTTGAGATGTGATTGATAATATTTTTAATTAGGGAAGGTTGATCACCTCTCTGTTATAATAGAATGTTCCTTTTTTCCACTAGGGGGCGCAGGAGGGCGGCGGTGAGATGGTGGGAGCAGGAGGGTGGCGGTGGCACGGTGGGAGCAAGAGGGGCAGCCGGAGGAGCAGGCGGGGCAGCCGGAGGAGCAGGAGGCACGGTGCCACAGTGCCACCTGCTCCTGAGCTTAAACTGTCGTTTCCCTACTACTGACGAATATTTACTAAACACTAACCACATGCACATAACGAAGAATTTATTTGCTAAAATAATTCAAGTAAATTATGCACAGTTTAACCTCTGAATCAAGGACATTCTATAGCTTTGCCATTGAACTCTGTCATGTGTTCTGTAGTTTTCAAGGCATCAATTCCAGGATTTATTGCTAGGTGGTGTTGCCACGTACAATATCATAATACCGTTATGTACGTCAAACATGTGGCCCGCCGAGCTTTCGATCTTTTTCTTATGTTTGATTTAATTAATGTTTGATACAGAAAATACATATCTCATGAACACACCTGCAATTGTAGTGACATTAGCTGCAATGTTTCTAAGTTGAATTTTTTTTTTTTTTTTTAATTCAAAATGTATGTCACGATTTCAGTCTAGTAATTTTTCCTTTGTTTAATGATTGGGACCGCTAGCAATCCCAATTCGCTTCGTTCGCTCGCTATTATTTTTATCAACTCTGTCCAGAATATTTTTAATTTATAAAAAAAGTAATTGAAAACATTGTTGCAACTGAAACATTCTTTTTTCCCTGTGATATTACACGCACGGTTTAAATTAATTTAAAACACTTTGGAGAATGTTATGGACATTCTATGTATAACGCGAACGAAATGCAAACAAAACTTCCGCCGTTATGTTTAACACGTTGACTGCCACGGCAATTTTCAGAAATCTGGCCTAAAATGACAGTTTGATTTAATCACATATTATTAAAAATTCCCACCAGTATTTTCCTAATATAAATACTAAAGTTGATTTCGCTTGCAAATGTTGTTAAAGGATGAGTCAAGCATTTGTTTTTTAAAAGTGGTGTTGTTTAGGGAAAATACAATTAACACATTGACTGCCGACTACGAGATAACTCGTAGCTGGCTTCCTAGAAAAGAACGTAACCTACGAGTTACCTCGTAGTCGGCAGTCAATGTGCTAAAAGACAATGTTGATCAGAAAGCTGATTCGCTGAATCCACGTCATCTTAAAATGAACTAATGGAATAGCTATTCATACAAATTATGAGAGTAAGTTATTCATTCACAAGTTTATTCATATCAGACGGACTTGTTTTTAAAGAGATATCTGAATTTTCATTTGCTGAATGGGTCGAGTCATTGGATCGTAAATTGACCACTGAAAATCGTTGTTGTTAACCACGTTTCAAGCTA
Organism: Maratus speculifer; assembly: GCA_964019185.1. Classification (NCBI taxonomy): domain Eukaryota; kingdom Metazoa; phylum Arthropoda; class Arachnida; order Araneae; family Salticidae; genus Maratus; species Maratus speculifer. Next base: position 210,851,105 of record OZ025301.1, on the reverse strand, counting down.
TAAATTCAGCCTCATTTTCGCGCTACGAAAGAAAAACTTAAACTCTTGGTACAGTCAGACCCATTAAAAAACTTAATGTTTTGTCGGCTTAGTCCGACCCATTTAAATTTGTAATATCTGGGCGGTTGGCCCACTGAGTTTTTAGTTGGCTCGTTTAATTTCTTTATTAGCTTATCTTCGCTAATTTATTATTTATTTTTTTGGTTTTGTAAAAAAAAGTTTTTTTGCTGGTTTGTTTGCAAGTCTACTTATTTTTCCCGGCCTAGTAACGACCTGAAGCAAGAGTCCGGGCTTATACAGATCTTAAACAAGCATAGTGATAATTTATATGTAATTGTTTAATTATCATAACTATATAATGAACACGTTTTAACCCGAAAAAAATATTTAATCAAAATTAGTCTTGTTTTTTAGCAGTTTTTATTTTTAATGAAACAAGATGAGTACAAGGAAATTCTAACTCATTTCCAGAATTTCGTTGCATAAGTACTTTCGAATGTATTGGGGGGGGGGGGGGGAATCATTCTTTTGGAAAAGATTGGCGGCTGATATCTTTTATTGATTTTTCTTTTTATGGGGTCCTATAATGGTGTCAACGACCACTCGTAAAAAAAACCGGACCTCAATATGAGGGAGTGATTAGAGAATCAAAAAGTAAATCCATACTAAATCCATCACCGACAAAAATTGAAGCAATTAAAAAACCAATCGTTGAGGACCACCATAATAATTAGAAAGGAAAAATAAGAAGGAAAAAAAAAAAATAAATAAAACAAGTAAGAAAAATCATGCGTTAAGCATAGATTATGAAGCATTTTCCAATACTTCATGAAATCTTTAATAAAACTTCGTCATTTAGGGAAATAAGATTACTGTATATAGCAAAATATGTTTTCCAATATTTTTGAACAGTCCTGTATTTGATCTGTCGGTTTATATACTATATAACGAGAAAATTTAGTTTAGTAAGAAAATGTCTAGCAGGTTGAAATTTCACTTTCAGCAATTTATGCTAATCGAATGAAACATACTAGAATACTTTTGTTCAGCCCTGTAATTTACCTGGTACCTTCATCACATGTCAGTATTAAACTAAAATTTATTTTAAACTAAAGCATTCTTAAAGCTACTAAAATCATTCTCAGAAATTATCATTCATAGGCGTCCATGTATTCAATTATTTATGTGGCCCTGTATTTCATTTTATCTATTTTCCGCAAACATTTGTTAGTAAATTGAATGTAGTTCAGCGTAAAAATGCATAACTTATTTAATAAAAAACCATCTTTAAGTAATTTAAGCTCATATTCAAAAAAGCTTGCAACCTCTTTTGGGCAGCCCTGTATGTCAACTATAGTATTTATGCCATATAATATGCATAGATTTAATGAAACTTAAACGCGCATATCATAATTAAAATGCAATACATTCATACATCAGCCATCATCGGATACATGTACATTTACTTCGGAAAGAATATACCATTTAAAATCTTTTGTGTGTCCCTGTAAATGCCATGTACTTCATGCGGACAGACAAACCGAATGCAATAAGTACTTTTCAACTTTGTTGGAAAGTGTTAAAAAAGACATGCACGCCAATTTTGATCTTTAAAGATTTATGAGATCGCTACCAAGATGAGCCTTTTACAAAAGAAAAGGCATTTTTTAAAAATTATGTGCGTGCATACTTTTACAAAAATTGAATAGTGTAATCTCCTATCTTCTGCAGCTTTTTAAAAATCAGCTCCATAGTAACCTAAAGACGCAAATAACGATGATGTCTGTAAGGAGTAGTCCTGCATTGGGTCCAGTAATCCGATTTAACCCAACCCAACACGACCAGGGATGTAGTGGAGGGCATACGGGGGTATACGCTGTATGCCCTTAGGATTTTTTTAAGAAACACCGTATACCCCCTGTTTCACAAAACAGCTATAAGTATATTTACTCTAGTGTATACACTCTGTCTTGAGCATATATACTCTCTACTTATGTCTCTACTTATGTCCTCTTTTGTTTTTACGACTACACCACTGAACACGACCCGTGGTTTAGATCATGTTTATACCGTTGCAGGTCGGTTTGGGTTTTGTCTCTTTCGGGTTGAGCCGATTTCTAAGTTTTGTATGAAATGAAATAAAAAATTTATATTTGCATCAATTGAGTGTGTATGTGTTAATTTTTGTTTGAAACCGATAAAACTGATATCAGAGGTTTAATTGACTACTTTTCCATGAACGTATCGAAGGGTTATCTCCTAAAGGAGGAATTCCACCTTTTTAAAGCAATTTTGGACATTCTCTGGATTAATGCAAAAATGCAAAGAAAATTTTAGAAGGATATTTGGGGGGGGGGGGGTGGGGGGAGGTGCCTGAAAAATTTTCTAATTTGACATTTTGTCTATTCAAATCCTTGGAGTTTGTTCTTGAATTGCTGTGAAAAAGAGACATAAAATGAAAGATGATCTTGCATCATATTTAAGCATCTGAAAATCATGGAAATAAAGATGTTCAAAATGTCTTTCAAGAATGGTATATATTTTTTTAACCGACTTCAAGGAGGAGGTTATGATTTCGACCTGTATGTATTTGTTGTTCACGCATAACTTTCGTAAATATGTACCGATTTTGATAATTCTTTTTTTGTTTGAAAGCGTATGGGGCCCATGTGGTCCCATTCAAATTTCATAAAAATCTGTTGATTAGAACTTTTTAAAAAATTAAAACATTAAAATTCAATATCTTTTCGAAGCAGTCGACCAATTAGAAACGTTCATTTTTCATGTTTTTAAGTTACACTTACATAGACACACGATCTTTTCAAAGTGTGAAATCCTAACTGGACAAGGTTCACATTTATTAGCAGTGTACACTGTAAAAAAATTGACCCTTTTGCTGCATAATCACTCCCTCGTTTTTATAGAATATCTCTCTCTTGGCCCATGAGAATTCTCCACGATAGGCTGAAGTGATCGTTTTCTATAAAAGCGGTGGATTGACGATGCAGCAAGAGGGCCAAATTTTTTACAGTGTACACTAAAAATTTTGATCCTTTTGCTGTATCGTCACTCCCCCGCTTTTATAGAATATCTCTCCTTTGACCCATGAGAATGCTCCATGATACATTGTTAAAAATTTGACCCATTTGCTGCAGCGTCACACCACAGCTTTTATAGAATATGTCTTTTATGACCAATGAGAATGCTCCATAACACAGTAAAGTAATCGTTTTCTATAAAAGCGGTGGACTGATGATGCAGCAAAAGGCTCAAAGTTTTTGTAGTGTAATTAAGACAAAAGCGTCTGTAAAAGAAATATTTGGGAATCAAATGCTGTCACTCTCTTATAGAGGCAGCCAGGTATAGGTAACGAGTTTCAGATTCCTCATCGAATACGCCACCGCTCATTTCCGATTACAGTGTCACTGTAAAAAATGTGACCCTTTTGCTGCCTCGTCACTCCCATGTTTTTGTAGAATATCTCTCTTTTGACCCATGAGAATGCTTCGTAATTGGGTGAAGTAATCATTTTCTATAAAAGCAATAGAGTGATGATATAGCAAAAGTGTCAAATTTTTTACAGTGTAGGATTCCTAGATATGAATATGACGACACATGTAGCACAGTATATAATTGGTTGAAACGATTCTGGACAAAAACGAGTCACCAACTAACTTGTTGAGCGAGCAATTTTCGTCAATCTTGTTAACTTCTCATACGAGTACAATCGAATTCTTCCTGGAAATCATCATCAAATTCCATAATAAAAAAATGCCTGGCAATGCAATGCACTGTTAAAAATTTGCAACTTTTGCTGCATAGTCACTCCATCGCTTTTATAGAATATCTTTATTTTTATCAACGAGAATCCTTCATAATGCATTTAACTAATCGTTTTCTATATAAGCGGTGAAGTGATAATACACTGTTAAAAATCTTCTGCATTTTGTTGCAACGCACTCCGCCGCTTGTATATACTCTAGTGCGACCTATGACAATGCTGCTTAATACAGTCAAGTAACCGTTTTCTATACAAGCGCTGGAGTGCGTAGCAAAAAAAATGCGGCAGATTTTTAATAGTGTACAGCAAAAGTTTCAAATTTTTAACAGTGTTGTTGGGACAAAAGCGTCTGTAAAAGAAATATTTGGGAATCAAATGCTGCCACTCTCTTATAGAGGCAGCCAGGTATTGGTTATGAGTTTCAGATTCCTCGTCGAATCGCCACTGCTTATTACCGATGCCATTACTGCCTCTATAGGTATTAGATTGTTGCTGTTTATCGATTGAAGCATAGTGCGATTTTTGCTAAAATCTTTCTTTTTCCTTTTTCTGAGTGAAGGGGGAGTACTTTTGACTGACTACACTAGAAAAGCATTTTACTATACATTAATATATGAAGTCATTTTGCTGCGTGCTCATATATGGAAGCACTATGTCGCGCTCTTATGTGAAAGGACACTTTACTTGATGGATTGTCACCTTTTGATACCCACTTTCGATGACCGTAGGATTCGATGCAGACTAAGATTTCATAAAATGCGGTAGCTTTTCGAATTGGCAGATCTTGTCTGAAGAAGTTACCATACAAAGAAATTCTTAAGATTCACAACGATACTAACCGATATTGTAAGTGGTTTCAGAAAAGTTGACGATCAAACAGTGACAAGTAAACTGAATACATCAGAACTTAGCAAAGTGCGTACATTAGTAATGCATTGCAAAGAGCTATCGTGTGCCAGTACACATAATTATGCATTACGGTATGCATAACTAAAAAGTAGGAAATAAAATAAGCTTTTTAAGAAAAAAATATCAACCGACTTCAAAAAAGCGCTAAAAAGAATTAAATAATTCTTTAAAATTCTTTAATGACAAAACGTTATCCAATAAGCACACATCGGATATCAGGTACCGGCATAAAAAACGGTTAAATTTATTATGTATCTTTAATATCCACCAAACATAGATTTTAGAGATAATATTATTTTACAAGAGATGAATTGACATATTTATGATTTATTTTATTAATATATACATATAAAAAGTAATGAATTTCTTTTTGAAGTTGGTGCCAAACTATTTGATGTATATTAAAAATTGTAGCTAAATTATGCCTAGTACCATAATTAAAATGGGGATAATCATTATCGATTGTGATTGTTTGGCACCAACTTCAAAAAGTAATTCATTACTTTTTATATGTATATATTAATAAAATAAATCATAAATATGTCAATTCATCTCTTGTAAAATAATATTATCTCTAAAATCTATGTTTGGTGGATATTAAAGATACATAATAAATTTAACCGTTTTTTATGCCGGTACCTGATATCCGATGTGTGCTTATTGGATAACGTTTTGTCATTAAAGAATTTTAAAGAATTATTTAATTCTTTTTAGCGCTTTTTTGAAGTCGGTTGATATTTTTTTCTTAAAAAGCTTATTTTATTTAACTTTAAAAATTCAAAGTGAAAGGAGGTTTTTTGGAATAGAATATTTTGTACTATTTATACAACACTTTAGGATAATTTCTGTGATATCCTTTTCGAGATGTATGTCTGAAGTAAAGAGTAGTTATAATACTTTTTAAGTTATTAATATAAAAACCAGTAATGTGTGCAGTTACATTTAATTTGATTGTATATGTAGCTGTTAACATAATACTTAAATTATACAAGTTTGGCGCGGCTGTCTAGATAAAGAAAATTTTCCACCTTTTTTCTCATTTCCTACTTTTATGCCTGGTACTTTGTATTTTCTTGCAGACCATTTTAAATGCTATCATGCTATTCTTAAAGCGTCTCAACAGCATCACCTTCTTCACGTCTTATATCTTTATTGCGTCTCGCTGATAACGAATATTTCTAGCTTTTTTCTGGATACAAATTAAGAGGACTAACATAACTGTCATGCAGTTTCTTTTAAGATGCTAGAAGAGAAAATTATTTACCCCTAGGAGAGTTAAAAACTGTTCTTGTATCTGGGTAGCTCAACTCTCTTGACTTTGAGACAAAAACGCATCTATCTGCACATGAAGTCTGATATTCGAACGAATAATTTTAAAGCAAAATATTCGCTTAGATGCATGTTTTAATGTTTATTTTATACAATCAAGTAAATTTGGTATTGTCAAGCGCATTTTGAAAAAGGGATTGTAAATATGCAACGCCACTGTTTACTAGATTGGTTTTTAATTAATATCTCGGCTAATTACCTACAAATTATTTCGAAAATCTTTATCAACAATCCTTGGACTAATCCTGGGCCAATAAGTTCACCGAGCATATGTCAGTTACCGCGCTCAGCGCCCCCCCCCCCCCCAAAAAAAAAAAAAAAAAGAAAAAAAATTGTGTTGAAGAAACAAATGAAATTTTCCCAAACCATGTGACTTAGTATAATCGCTGTAGTTTTCCTGCAAAGTTTAAATTAATTCCTACTACCCCTAACTTTTCCACTCCGAACACCTAGCAGCCGGTATTTGGCCTTTTTCCTCTCTGATTAAAATGTTTATTTTATCCCTGTAAAACTAATTGAGCTATTACCTTAACAGAACTAAATTTTTATTTATTTAATATGTAGTAGATATAGGAATCTATATATTGTGACATCTGTTTAGAAAAATATTGGGTCCTTGAAAAAACTCAATTTTCTCTTTTTACCCTTCACAAAAATTTTCCACAAAACTCAATTTCACAAAAACAGGATCCTAGAGGAAAAACTCTGGATACATCCCTGAAGCTGTATAAAACATTTCAGATATTTTTTTCGACTCTAGATGGTATTATTGAAATTGGTTTACAATTGCGTTATGCGTAGAGTGGGGGGAAAAAAAGTAAAACTAAAAAAAAAAAATTGTAATTTAACAAATTACGACTATTTGGAAAATATTTTCAAAGATTATAATTTTAAGACTTATAAATGATTTCTATATTAAAAAAAAAAAAAAAAAAAAAAAAAAAAAAAAATCCCTAAAAAATCCCTGTAATATCATTTTTTTGATGATCGAAACGTAGCTTATGTAATAAGTCATATTAATATGCCTGAATCAATTATAAACAATTATTAAATAAAATTTCAGCTTAACAATTTTCGGTATTACAAATTTTAAAACTTCTAAACATCGCACATTTTCAATTTTTACATCGTTGTATAAAGGAAAAAAAAATTAATTTTAAATGCAACTTGTTTGAAACCTGTATCTGAATTTGTTTTTGAGTTAATTTTTTTGTAGTTTTTAATACTTTTTTTTTTTTTTTTTTTTTTTTTTGTCATCGTGGCAACAGAAGTATTCCATTTCTATACATTAAGCATGGACCAATAAGAAAACGAATAAAATAAGTTGCGGAATTCAACCAATAAAAAGATTCAGACATACTTCAGATTTCCCATTTCTCTACCAAGAACAACTATTTTCCCAAGTAGTTAAAAAAAACTTTTTATCAAACAAATCGCATTTTTTATTTTATTTATTATTTTTATAATATTTTTGTGATTTGACCCTGGAGTCTTGGAATAAAAGGGAGCAAACTGCATGAAAATACGATAATAAATTGGAGCAAAATTGACATCCAATTAGGCGGATAATAGTTAAAAACAAACATTACACTAGAAAATGCCCCGAGTCGTATTTCTATTTATCGCACTAATAGCAAATATTCCTAGCTTTCTTTCAGCTATAAGTTAGCGGTGAAATAAATGTCAGACTATTTCTTTGCGGCAAAAGGAGATAAAATTAGTCATTCTGAAACCTATTAAAAATGAATGTAAATAGCACAAGTGTCTCGACTTTGAGACAGGAACATCTGCATATGCCTCTGACATTTGGAAAAACAACACGTACGTACTGCATCATCGCTTCAGGCTGAGAAAAGGATAAACATATCTGAAACTGTGGAAGGATTGGTATTTTCACTTTTCTGTTTAAACAAGAAAAAAAAATATGTGCCAAGCATAGAATGAGAGTTTCCAACCCAATCACAATAATGTAACAAACCTTCCTCGTTTTATAATTTAAAATATGACTTCTCCTGTTTAGAAAACATGCATAACACATTGGAAAATCGAATTTTAGCTGTTGCCGTGCACAAATAGAAAACGATCCTAATTTTTTTTTTTTTTTTTTTTTTTTTTTTTGCGCAGCTTTTTATAGAACACATAAGATAAATGCACCAGTAGTGGGCCACTTAAAGACATTTATCTAATTATTATTAAAGTATTAGTGAATATTAAAAAAATATTTTTTTTTGCCTAGTCCTTACCTTTATGTATAAGAATAAACATTCAAATTTTTAAAATATATTCTCTAGAAAAAATGAAAAATAAAAAATGTTACCTTTCTCTATGCTCCAGTAGTGAGCCATAGTAACTTTCTGATGCTCCAGTAGGGCCCCTTTAGAAGTGGGCCACTCCATTCTTGAGTTTAATACATACTGTAGTGAAGTTATAATTTTTCTTACATTTCTACACTTAAATCTACACAATAGTGAAATCATATTTAGAAGTTTTGATGATTTCATAAAATAATTTTAGCTTCTCTTTAGTTTTTTCGTATATTCTGTAAAAACACTATTCCAGCTCAAAAACTATGGGAATACCGAAGTTGTCCCTTTGCCTGATAAAAGATAAGGGTTTCAGCCAATCAACAATTAGTTATCTGACAGGGGTGACTAGAAAACTTGTTTTTCAACTTTGAAAACTGGTGGCCCACTATTGGTACGTGGCCCACTACTGGTACACTTACCCTAGATCTGTATTTGTTAATTACATATTCAAAAATTAAGTTAGGAAATACATAATTCAGTTGAAAATTTCCTTTCAAACATTTCTTCCAAAAAAAAAAAAAAAAAAAAAAAAAAAAGAGAATAATACGTATTTTTTTTTTTTTTTTTTTTTTTTTCTGAAGCTCTGTATATGATTCATAGATTTGTATTTGTTAATTACATGCATTCAGAAATAGAGTTCAGTTAAGAAATACATAACTCAGTTGAAAATTTTCCTTCAACAGTTTCCTCTAAAAAGAAAACTAATGCATAATTTTTTGCGCAGCCTTGTTAATGAGGTATGGTGAAAAACACTTGAAAACCCGATTTTAGTGCTGGACTCGTAGGATATCAATGTTTTTCTGCATCTACAGGTATGAAAAGATGGAGGACTGGGAGCAGGAAAACACAATGGTAAACCTATGCGTCAATCACTAAAATATGGCTTTCAGTTGTTTTCCACCAAGATAAAATTCGGCAGACCGAATCCGTTTTAGTATGTGAATATAGTTTTAACTCATTCTGCAATTTCATCCGTAAACTCGATGGGGTGATTATTGTTTGTGCTGCCGCCTCTCGGTCTAGTATTGTAACCTATATTTTTAGTGTGTCCATGTCAATGAATGACAAATGCTACGTATGCCCTAACCTATCGTAATCGTAGTGAAATTCGGGGATTTCTGTCGGTTTCAATAACGTAATAGTATCCCTTCAACTATTTCCGCTCATAAGGATAAATGGGGCGGGAATTCTTTTGTGCAACCCTGTATACGAGTACAAAATTTATATGCAGCGAGTAACATGCAAAAATTGATTTGTATAGCTAACGAGACAGAAAGAGGAGGCAGTTAAAAGAAAGAATGTTCCAAGATGCAGTTATATCGAGGTTTAATTAACAGTTCTTGATTAAATATCAAGTACAAACAATTAGACATCATATCTCTTGACTAGCATATATATAATAAAAAATAATTGTAATTTAAGAAATTACCCCAACCATTTGAAAAATGTTTCACTCGATACATTCATCTATCATTTTAAGCTAAATACCAGTTGTTTTATTGTGTATTATCCGTGCCACTGCTATAAATGACTTTATACATGCTGCAATTTGAAGGTACGGTTCGTTTAAGTTATATCACTCTATTGTCGCCAAGCATAAAAGTTGGCGACGAAAGAAACATTTCAAACTATTTAACATTGTTGGTGCAAAAGTAATCATTATTAAAATACAGCTTTGGCATATACTGTTATACTTGTAAGACTTTGGCATATATTGTTTGATTTTACAGAGCAGAATTTTGGTGATGGAGGTTTTAAACCAAAATCGATCGCAGCACATGCATCTGTGAATGGGTCCATCAGACATCGAATCAAAAAAGTTTTTTCCCAGTTTTTCCCAAGCCGATTGCTTTTTAGTTTTCTTTTTAGGTGGTGGAAAATCAAGAGTAATAGCTATAACATTTTCCGGCTTGTTAGAATCACTATTGGCACTCAAATTTTCCTGGTTAGAACCGACCGATAGTAAAACGCCATGGCTAGTGGATTGGTCGCCCTGGCGACATGATGTTTTACAATTAATCGGTTCGGCATTAAATTGCTTCCTTTTTCGTGATCGCCTTTCAACACGTAATTGGTTTTCAGCGGCTCAATAATCTTTTGATTTTATCATTTTCTGCATTGAAAGACGTTTTTGCGCCAAACCAAATACAGTATTACTCAGTTATCCCGTCGACCAATTTCGCCAAATGATACGAATCGCCAAACTAATAAGCAACTTATACATGTTGACTAAATTTTTATTTTAAATAGCAAAAGAAGAAATAAAAATCACTTTATGATTGTTTAAGTACGCGTATTGTGTTTAATATCATTGAATGCGATATTCACGTTCATTCATTTCTTTGGCTTCGGCTTTTTCCGTATCTGTTAATTTCCGTCTACCCATTTTTAAATTTGTTAGTTTTCTCCTTTATTACAATGATTTTAACCATTTTAATTTACTATTCAAATAAAAATTCTTCTAAAAGTAAAGAATTTAATTTAAATTCAAATAAAAACTCTTCTAAAAGTAAAGAAATTAATTTAAATTCAAAAGTGACCACATCATTCAAAAGTGGTAACATCATTCAAAAGTGGTAACATCATCGGGTCCATTCTCCCGAAAACAACAACCATTTTTCAAATGGTTAATAAACAAACACATAGTAATTATCCAAGCATGGATCATCAGCCGATCCGTTTTTAAAAGATTTTAAAAGTAAAGGGCATAGTCCCGGTAAAAAAAACACGAGCATTCGAAAACCCGTCTACCTCCAGCCAATGCTCTAGGTCAGCAGTTCCCAAGCTATGGGTCGTGGCGCTATTTTAGTAGGTTGTGAAAACAAGCGAGGTTTGTCACAAAAATATATATATTTTACTCCAACTGTAAAAAAAAATTCATAATTTCAACAACAAAAATAATATTCTAAGGGAAATTCCTTAATTTCCTTATGAAGAAATATACGAGCAGAATATTCAGAAACATCTAAATGAGCAGGGCTGTCCAACGCGGCGCCCGCGGGCGCCATGGCGTCCTTTGCAGATTTTCTTGGCGCCCTTTTGAAGGTTTAGTATTACTGGGCTTTTTACAAGTAAAATTCCATGTTAAAGAATACTTTCTGCAAAGTCATTAATATTTGCATAAGATATTTTCAAAACCTGCAGAAATGCATTAAAAGCAAGAAACATACTTTGTAAATTTAATCATGCATATTTTCGCAATTTGTTAATATTTTTTATAAAAGTGTTATCATTACGATTAATTGTGGTAATAATTGGAAATAGCTCTTTTTAATAAGCAATAATATATAAATAAATAAATAAATGTTTTCCCACATTTCCTGTCTTTTTGAAAGTGCAAGTGCATGAATGCTCATACTTTTTCTTAGCCATTGGCTGTTTTGCACGAGGAATAAAGGGGCTCAATTTTTAATTCTTCACTTTTGAAATTTTAAGAGTTTATTTTCGATTTGCTTAGAAAAATTAAACCGTGCAGCATCCCCCCCCCCCTTTTTTTATGCAACTAAATTCATGCCTTTAGTCAAGGCATATTTTCACAACCTAAAATAAACTTAGCAATATCTTTGATTTCCTTGTTTGTTTGTTTATTTTTTATTGTTGTTACTATAGGCGCAATTGAAATTTCTGGTATTTTACCCTACAAAATTTTTTTAGATACACCTTTCATAGAAATATGCATAATTTGAGATTTAATACATGCAATTCCAGAACCTTTTGGATTCTTCAGAACCAGGGTCTTTTGTCTTCCGCTCTAAGATTCCCTGTTAAGAAGAGCGTGTATACTAATACTACTGTGCTGTATCACTACAGCGGATTTTCAGTCGTGCGACTAATGGCGCCCTTCATTGAGTGCCAAGAGCTGAGATGCGTCCCTGCTTACTAAAGGGTTGGACAGGCCTGTAAATGAGCTTTGAATTCCTTGATGGAGTTCAACACAACATACTCGTGTGAACACGATCTTTTTACTTGGTTGTTTCTGAAAAACAAATACAGAAAAAACCGTGCGTTGAAAGTGAATTAAGATTGAAATTAAGAAGTATTTAACCCTGATATAGATGCTTTCATCGGTAAACGCCAGTGCCAGAAAACGCACAGATAATAAAGTTATGTTTTGATGGTAATTAAATGTATTTTTAATTATCTTTCTGTTTTGTGTATTGTGTTAATTATAATTCCCCTTACACACATTTGAATTACGAATTGTTTTCGTTGGTAATGCATCATCCTTCGTAAGAAACAGCGTAATCTCATTAAAATACTCTGCAAACGATTTTTCCCATAGACCATAGTGTAATGGAATACTTTTGAGTGCCCCTGCAAATGAGCTATTAATTCTACACATTTCACCTACAGAACTATAGTTCATTTTTTTAATGGAGGCGGCTAGCCTTGACAAGGAGAAACTGTGTTTTCGCGGAACTCTTAATAGAACTACATGTGATTTTCCCCCTCAGTTGGTGAAGGTGAGGGATAAGCTTGTCAAGGTCACCCGCCTTCACTAATTAAATGGACTATAAACATGCTCTGGGCACTCTAAAGAACATTTATCAATTGCATGCCGAGTTTATTTACGGGAATTATAGTGTGGACACACTGCCAGACAAACCGAATACATAAACACTTTTTAGCTTTGTTGTAAAGAGTTAAAAGGATAGAAATGAAATAGTATTTCCACAGTAGACGTAGAAGGGCACTGATGTTCAGATTTTTCAGCATTAATATGATATCGAAGCATTAGCGCAAATGTGTAATTTAAAACTAAATTTAGATGTGAATTCGGTCTGTAGATTATTACTGATACTGTAATGGTGTCGTTTACAGCCAGAACACCACCACCATCATCATTATTATTACAGGTGCATTACTTAATATCAGAGATCCAACCTAGAAATTATTCAACACAATCCTTTTACGCGAATTGGAAAAAGACATCAAAGAGGGTGTGTAGTTAGTTCTTTTTGCTCGGGCGTCGTTTGTCCTGAATAGAACTATTGCCTGTTTATTTTGCAAATGCAGACGATTTCCAGCAGAGGCGTGTAAATTGCGGAAAGAAAAGAGAGGGAGGATGAGTAAGTCGATATGGGTTTCACTCATTCTAAAGGGATTTAATTATTAAGAAATAAAATGTAAATATAGTATTTTTTAGTTGAGTCTTAAATGTAAAGTAAAAATAGTTTTTTAAAACTCTTTTATAAGCACGAGATGGAACCCGTCGAAATTCGACGAAAGAAAATGTTTAAGAAGGAACTGCTTCATTGATTTATAATAAATCTACAAAACGGCTTATAATAAAAAATGCATCTTATATTCATCAGTCTACCTGTCAAACAATTATTATTTTAAGCTAAGATTAACAAAATACTATAAAACTCAGTTGTCCAAATTTTTTTTAAATTAAACTATAATTTCATATAAAATCAGTATAATATAATAAAGATAAGCTATTATGATGAATTTATTGAGACTCGTATATTTGGTATAAATGCGAATGAAAAAAAATATATATATTCCAAATTGATACGATCATAGAATTTCACGCGAAATTAAAATCCGTCATAATTTTCATCTTCTCAAAATTTAAACACGTATTTCTCATATTCGTATTCATCATGTTTAAAAAATGGTATTTTAATTTGATCATTTTAAAATCACTTTAACTCAAAACTTGAAGTTATTTAACTGATGAATAAAAACGAAATAAAACCGAAATCACGGAATTTTATAACAGACGATATTTTTTGCAATATTATATTTTTTTGTTTCTTTCAATTTTAAGAGAGAATGGAGTGATTCTGTTGCCACAATTACAAAATTCGTACTATAAACTTAAAAAAATAATCTCAAAAACAAATTGCATTTAAAAATTCATTTTTTTTCTGTATACGACCGTGTAAAAATCGGAAATATGTGATGTTTAGAAGTATAAAATTTACAGTAGCGAAAAATGCAAAACTGAAATTGCAGGGGGAAAGTGTTGCCATTTGCAAAATGACGTATGCATTACGCACAGATACGTTTGACCTTTATAATATAGATTATTCATCTTGAAAATATCGCCTGTTTTTTTTAAATGTAATTTGTTTCTCCGTTGTATGTTTTCAGTCTTTTTTTTTTTTTTTTTTTTTTTTTTTTGTTCCTATTTTCTAAATTTTTTAGTAAAATATTTATAATTTTTTTTTTCTTAAGCCAGAATGAAAATGGCTTCTTATTCTCAAATTGCATGTTTGCTGACACCAGAACAAATTTTAAGGGGATACAATTCAACAGGCTTTTAAAAAAGTGTATCGAACAGACATATTGTTAAACAAAATATGCAAAAAGTTCATTTGTTCTTCAAAGCTAATTTATGCGTGAAATTATTTTTTAATTTATGTATGCACTATAAATTGTATAATTACCGGAAAAAAAAAAAAAAAAAAAAAAAAAAAAAAAAAAAAATCTATCTCTAAGTAAAATACATGATGTTAAATTGTTCGTAATAACTGCATCATTTCACTTGTGAAGATGTTTCATGTGTCCTTTCAACTATGTTGGAAAGTGTTAAAAAAAGATTTAAACAAAAAGAAAATAAAACAAAAAATCTTAAAAGAAGAAAAAAAACTAGTTATTTGGAGGTCCTCGTAATACTTGCCAATCATGGGCATGCATAATATATGAAAAAAAAAAAAAAAAAAAAAAAAACATGTGTAAACTGTTTGTAAAATGCATTGTTATTCCAAAATAAAATTTAAATATATACATTATTGTGTACATTTAAATATTTTTAATGTAACATAGTAATGCTCTGTTAATGAATTGCCGATGAACCAATTTCGACAAATTATGTAAAACGCCAAACTTCTCAAGTAGTACCGGATTGCGTTAAATAAAAATCCTTATAACTCCAAAAATAATAAGACTATTAACTAACAATTTACTGCTTCGAATTAAGCCTCTCATTTCCGATTAAAATATATCTTTAAATTTGAAGGAAATACAGTTTCATGAAAAATCGAAGAATGTGGAAAACAGGATAACAAATATCTTGACAACTAATAACCCGATCGACTTCATTTGTTATGCAAAATTTGTCTTATTTTATTGTATTTTATATCAACTTCTTAAAATAAAAATTTTTGACAATTTTTATATATCTTACATCAGAACAAATATTTCGAGAGTCCGAAAAAAATAGTTCCGGATAATCGAGGTTACTGATATTAAATGGGCTTCGTCCCATTCTTACGTACTAAGTACATACAAAGTTTCAAGTCTATCTCAATTTGTTCGGGAGATAGAACGTTTACAGGCACACAGAGACGGACAGACGGCATTTTTTTTTTTTTTTTTTTTTTTTCTGAAAATGTTTTTCGTAATCTCCCGTGTCTGAAACGTGTAAATCCGTCAAAATTTTTTCGATTTTCGAAACGATTGCAAGACCTTACCCTATAGTATGTATGATGGATAAGTACTTCTATTTTATGGAGTTATAGTAAAAAAAATTTCCATAAATAACTACTGTTAAATAATAATCTCAAGGGTGTTCTTAAATCAAGAAGGGCAACTTTGTGACATATGCTTTATTTTTGTTCGGAAATGCATGAAAATAACAGGTGTTGTTATTCAGAAACTAATTGTACTAAATTTTCTGCTTTTTAAAAAACACAGTAGATTTTTCTTAACAAGCCTTCAATGATGACTTTTTGAGCACACTTCCCGACGAAAGCAGAAAAACCGGTGGAAAAGCATGAGAAAAACGGGTGATCATGTGATCGAAATAGCTTAGAACTGGGTAGGTAATTTAATTATCATAAAATGGAAAATTCAGTTCGATTCGAAATCGCTTCCATAGTCAGTCATTCCAATTTTATATCTTTCTGATAAAAAATGAATTTGTAAATGTGTCAAAATGTTTTGCGCTTGTTGAGGGGAGCAGTTAAGAACACCCTTAAAGTTGTTTTTATTCTTAGATGTACTTTTTTTTTCTTTCGATGGTGGATCCTTTTGTTTAGATTTATATCGATTTATGAACTTGAATACACTCTACAGAAAAGTGAAAAGAAGCTTTTATCATGTAAGAGTCAAAACGTGACCTTGAGATTTATTATTGAATTCTGCGAAGGAACGTGAATTTCTGTGATGTGGAGAAACTTTGTCAGACCGTAATGAGGCTGATGGGGAATTCTACGCATACTCTGCAGTTCTCCGACCTTCTTTAGTACTGTGGTAGTGTAGAAGCTTTTATCCGTTTTATTGCATTATTTTTTCTCTTTAAGAAGCAAGAACGAAAGCTCATTTTTAACTTTCCAACAAAGTTGAAAAATGTTCATGCTATCGGTTTGTTTTTCCGCACTCTAACTCCCGTAAATATACTCGGATTGCCATGAAATTTTTAGATAATATTAACGTTTACCCGAGCACGAACCCTATTGAAAATGAAGTTTCTACCATGATTAGTTTGTTTACAAAGATAGTCAAAAGTTTTCCCATTACATTAGGATCTATGGAAGAAAAATAGTTTCAAATGAAATCTAAAGGTGTTGCAACCCTGACAGACATATTCAAATAAATATGCATTTGCGAACTGCACCAAAATATACATTTTGCAAAGTATGCAATGAAAAAAGTAGTTTTATTCATTTGCAGGGCCACACAAAATAATTCCATTACACAATACTAATAAAAAGGGGAATTGTCTGCGATATATTTTAATTATGCTAAACAATTTCATGTATACAAAAATTGATTTACGACGCTGAGACTTAATATTTCACGCATAATATGAAGTGCTTAGCGTTTACATGGATGTAGAAAAGATTTCAAATAGTATATTCTATCGGAAGTACTGTATGTTATCGATAATGTCTGATGAATGGATGAAATGCATTTTAAATTACGATATGCGCTTTTAAGTTTCACTAAATATATGCATATTATATGGTGTGTATAAATGCTGTGTTGATATATAGGATTATAGAAAAGAGCTCGTAAATGTTGCTGAATTTGAGCATAATTTAAAGTGATTTTTAAATAAGTTATGCATTTTTACTCTAAACTGCTATCAATTTACTAAGAAATGTTTGTAGAGTATAGATAAAATGATAGACAGGATCAAGTAAATAATCGGCTTCGTGGTCACCTATCGATGATAATTTCTGGAAATGTGATTTAAGTAGTTTTAAGAGTATTTTTATTTAAACTAAATTTTAGCAAAATACTGGCGTGTAATAAAGTACTTAGGTAAACTACAGGGCTGAACAAAAGTATTAAAGTATGTTTCCATCTTTTAATATAAATTGTTGAAAAAGAAATTTCAACTTGTTAGGCGTTTTCTTGCTGATTCTAATTTTCCCATTATATAGTGTGTGTGTATATATATATATATATATATATATATATATATATATATCAATCGAGAGATCACATACAGGGTTGTTCAAAAGTATCGGAATAGATATTTGGCTACGCACATTGACACCTTATTTCCTTAAGTAACGAAGTTATGTTAAAGATTTCAGGAAGTGTTGGAAAGTGTTTCATAATCTGTGCTTAATGCATGATTTTTCTTGTTACATTATGAAACATTTCCAGAATACTGTAGCCAAATTTACTGTCTGACCATTTGTAGTCCGATGGTAAAGCAGGAAAATAGAAAATGACTTTACTCACAATATTTCTCCCATTCCATGTGACGATTTCCCCTAAAATTATACGACATCGCATATTACATATAGGCTTAATTAAATTTAGTATTACTGTAAATACATATATCAGTTTCCCCCAGAGGGTTTCAGGGGGGCGCTCCGCCGCTCCTGCCTTTTAGTTTAAAAATTAGCGCCTTTCTTGCCCCGTCATCCAAAAACTAGCGCCCCTCTTGTCGTTCATTCAAAAAAAAAGCTTTCTTTTTGCCCCACATTTAAAAAAAACGCAGCCCTCCAGCGATGATCCGAACGCGCTATAGCGGGTAAATTATCCAAAAAATTGTCGACGGAACGCAAAAAAAGCCTCATACTCGTCCCGCGAGACGAGAAATTTCGTCAAAAAATCGCTAAAAAACAGCAAGTTTCGTTAAAAATCGCGAAATAACGACTAATTTCCGGCAAATTTCGCAAAAAAATGACTAATTTCATCTCAAAATTTCACAAAACAGCAGATTTCCTCAAAAGATCGTGCAAAAACAAATTTCTTCCAAAAGTCGCGATAAAACAAATTTTGTAAAATGAGTCGCAAAAAACGGTAAATTTCACCCAAAAATCGCATTAAAACGGAAAATTCTGTGAAAAATTCCGTTTTCTCGGTATTTTCACGATATTTGTTTTTGATTTTCGTTTTTTCGCGATTTTTTAGCAAAATATGTAATTTTCTATGATCTTGTAACAAAATCTGCTGTTTTTGCGATGTTTCAATAAAATTTGCCGTTTTTTTCACGAAATTTGACGTTTTTTCGCATTTTTTTTTACCAAAATATGCCGTTATTTGCGATCTTTTAACAAAATCTGCTATTTTTCGCGATATTTTAACAAAAATTTCTTTTTTTCTTTTCTTTTTGCAATTTTTTTTGATGAAATTTCTGTTTTTTCACGACTTTTTGAACCGCTAGATTCTAGATTCAATTCTATAAAAATGCCCTTAAAAATAAAAACTGCTCTAAAAAATGTAAAAAGTGCCCTGAAAAATGTTAAAAGTGCTTTTTTCAGAACAGTAACTCCCTGCCCTTTTTTAAACCTGGGGGAAACTCTGCATATATATATACAGGGGTCAGAGTTGTCCTATATTTCCTATATTTATAAAATAAGCTTAAAAAATGTCCTATATTGTCCTATATTTTTCTAATTGTCCTATATTTCCTATATTTCTCTACTTTCTCATATATTTGGTATTAAAATCATCGCTTTGCTCGCTGAGTTAGTCTAATGTTCAACGTGGTTCTGAGTTTCATTGCAATTATTTTAGTTTCTCTTATTTAGTTTCTCTTATTTAGTTTTCTCTTATTGTGTGCAGTAAAAAACAGTTTTAAAGAAGCTCTTGTGTCATAGAATAACATTAACCAGACCACTACAAAAAAGTTCTCTTATTGTGTATACAGCTGCAATACATTGTTTTTATTTATGTTATTTTTTAATGTAGAAAAGGCATATTTATTGTATTACATTAATGGAATGTCACAATGTGAACACAGATTGATGAAATTCTGTAATGCTTGGATAAATCAGATTGACAGACATGAAAAAAAATTGCTGAATGGTGTGTGAAGGATAAAGATCAGTATCATGTCCGGTTCCCATCAATAACAGTGGTTATTTGCAAATAATGCAGCATCCCAAAAAACGAAGCACAAAGATAATTCAGAAAAACAAAGCGATTTGCTTCAATTTATCTTTGTGCATTTTACTGGCAGAAAAAACTTGAGTTTGAATATCAAATAAAAAAAAAAAAAAAAAAAAAAAATGTGGATTGAGTACTTGGACTTTAAATGAGGGAGATAAGATCTCCCATTCCAAGATTCTGTGGATAATTCACATGGTCTTAATTAATTATTTATTTCAGTCATCAGATGGAATACAAAATTTATTTTTGAAATTTTTACAGTTTCCTCTTTGCCACAAGGTATACAGTTAAATTCAAAGAAAGTGTCACGTGCCATTGCCATATCTCATGGCCTTGACTCATATATTTTAAAACAAATCACTGTCTGATGATTTCAACAAAGAATCCTTCTTTTGTCACTCTCATGTAGGATGAGACATTAAATGACCAGAACTTAAAACAATTAAACATTTTTGCTTGGTATTAGAGTGGGGAAATTGGTGGTATTACCAAAAAATATATTTAAAGTAAGCTTTTTGGTCATTTAACTGCAAAATTAATGTAATGAAAGTTTTTAAATTGGATCTAAACCATTTGCTGATCTTTGGATCAAATGATTCTAATGTAAATAACTCAGCTTTTAAAATTTCGGATAAAGAAGTACAATTTATGAGAAAATTTGGCATAGTGTTGGAACCTTTAATTTACACATTGTTGATTGTTTACAATGCATTGACAAGGGTATCTATCACATGTGAGCCTTTCTCAAGCATAACAGATTTCCTTGAAATCTGATTTTATAAGAATCTGTGATTATCAAAGATTTTCTTGAAATCTAACATTGTTGGTTTGGAAATTTTCCATTATACCAAGATTTAAGAATAACAATGGAAAAATTAATTTCATCCATATTTTTTAAATATTGTATCTTGATTTACCATCGCTAATTAGTGAAAAATTATAAAATAACATACATTGTTTTAAAAATGTATTTTATAGCAATAGCGTTATTTTCTAAATGTCCTATATTTTTCACAAAAAATGTCCTATATTTTATGAATTGATCACTCCTACCCCTGTATATATATGTAGAGGTAAATTAGCCCCAGAAACCACAAGACTTCGACTGACAATGTATGTGCATAGTTCCAATAGCTGAGCGAAGTTCAAAAAGCCCATCCCAGGAAAATATTTGCAAGCTAAGTGCCATATGAAAAGAGTGAATGTTCGAAGATTTGCAGAGAGAGAATGCCTCGATCTGCGGTGCTGAGCAGATGCGGCTTCCTTACGCTCATGTTTTTATCGGAACGAGTTTCCGATCAAGAACTTAGTAAGAGGGATCGGTTGAGATCCGTTTTTGACTTTAATCGATAACAATTTCTGTTCATTTTATACTATATTTAGTCCGGAATTGTATATTCATAAGTACCAGTTATCTAATCAAGACATTATGAATTAAATATTCATTCAGTGAAACATTGGGACTGTTCTTTATTTCGAATACCCGATTTTCATCCGCCCCACTCCTAGATATATATATATATAAAACATTTTTCCAAAATTTTCTACTTATGTACGAGTATGTACCAGGGCCGAAACTACGGGGAGAAGGAGGAGAGTATAGGGCCCATGTGCCCCGGGCGCCAAATGAAGATTTTGTTTGTTGATTTTTCTCATTTCTATGTTTAGCACGGTATTGTTAAAATCGTCCTGTCTGGGGTATGCCAAAGCATATCCTAAATCGAATCTAAAGGATGGTATGACATAAGGATCCTGTATAAAGCGTAATTTGTTTTAGATTCCGTTTTTGAGATTTAATGAATCAATATTTGACAAAGAAGATCGCATAGTTCAGTGCTACATTTTCTGTTATCACACATTTTAAATAAATAAAAAACTGGCTAATAGAAAATGACTAACATTTTCTTTGTAAATATACTTTTCGAAGGAGAGAAAGGACCGCCAAAATCTATGTTTGACCCGTATGCAAAAAAGGTTATTTTCAGCCGTGGTATATACGGTACATATTATTATGAGACCGACTTTGTGAAGGTCGCCATATGGATCTTTCTAATTGTAGCAAAAACTTTCCCAAGAAATTATTAAAAATTTGAGGAAGATATTTGAAAATAATGCTCCCATAGACTTAACATTATCATCCGGAACTTTTTAAGCGACTAGTGTGTGTTCTTAAGGCCCCACACTAGGCGCAGAAAAAGACCCGGATGATACTGTAGAGCCTATGGGGGCGTTCTTTTCAAATATCTCCCTCAAATTTTAATATTTTTACATGATTTTTTTTGCACAAGATAGCTGAGGACGATCCACAACCGGTCTAGTTTTTACTTTTTCAATTTTGGTTTCAGATTTTATTTTTTAAATTACTTCCAATTTAAAAACCGGTTTAAACCGGTTCTAAAATTATCATAATATAAAAAAATCGAAAAAGTAAAAACTAGGCCGGTTGTGGATCGTCCTCAGCTGTCGTATACAAAAAAAAAAAAAATATTAAAATTGGAGCAATATATTTGAAAAGAACACCCCCATAGATTTTACATTATCATCCGGGTCTTTTTCTGTGCCTAATGTGGGGCCTTAACTCTAAGTTAAAGAACATTCCTGTTATTAGTGAATAAATTGCATATCCTGTACGTTATCGTTAAGTCATCTTATTGGAAGCGGTAGAAAGTAAATTCTTCTAAATAATCCAATTTTAACAGTTGTCAAATACAGATGGATTTTTTTTTCCAAGTTATGAGTGTCCGTATTATTTCATTAGCGCTAATTGATCTGGCTTATTGACTGAAGCCTCGTGTAATGGGGGCTCTATGAGTGATGTGTGTGTATTTCATTTCCACTAAAGCTTCCGTTATTAATAGTTAATGGCTGCGTGCCAGCAACTTTTTCCAAGATATTTCGTCGTTCCGCTCGTTTTTGGAAGTTAAAGGTACTTTAATAAAAAGGATTATCCAGAAAAAAAGATATATTGACACATCATCGATAACTCGCTCCTTGTGTAATCGTTATGAAGTAATGGGCGAAGGACAAATTAATTTTCCAGCTTCTCGAAATGCGGGTAGAGAGTAACTGGTACTCCAGTCTTCAAGCATTCACAGAATATTTCTTGCGAGTACTGACAAGGGAGGTCTCCATGCGTACAAACTCAGAAAAAACTGAAAAAATGACTATGTTCTTATTATGAGTATATATTTGTAAAACAAAATTCGCTGAAACATCGATAGAGCGTCATGTTATATGGCGGTTGAATAAAATTTCAAAAAATGCTTTATGTAAATACTCTTTGAAAAATGTTTCATGTTGAACTAATTTTAAATAAATTTATTTTAAAAACCTTTTTACCAGTTTTAGTTTAACTATAGTTTTGTCACCTATATTTATCTATATAAGTGCATATATTATATTTTATATACCGGGTGTCCCAAAAATGACTGATGGATTTTAAAATTAAATAACTTGCAAACGGTGACAGCTATTTAAAAAAATTTTGTAGGAGGGTTATGTATAATGGCAGGAGTTTTTTTTACCGTAATTTTTTATTTTAGTTCGCATCTCAAACAATAAATGGCGCTGACGGCGATTGAAGGCCAGATCGACGCTTCACTCAGCACTGATCACCTGGCTTTCAATCGCCGTCAGCGCCACCTATTGTTTGAGATGCGAACTAAAATAAAAAATTACGGTAAAAAAACTCCTGACATTATACATAACCCTCCTGCAAATTTTTTTTTAAATAGCTGTCACCGTTTGCAAGTTATTGAATTTTAAAATCCATCAGTCATTTTTGGGACACCCGGTACATATAAATGCATTACATTATATATACATATTTATATGTACTTATGATGAAATGTAGTTAAAATTTTGCGATTTAAAAACGAAACTAAAAATTTACATTAAAATTGAATTGTTTCAAGCTCAAAATTAAACCCAGTTTAACACTGTCAATTCAGTTTTGTTGTTATGGAAACAACAATTTCATTCATATTGAAATGCATAGATGCAACATTCTTCATCTGTTCTTTATTTTAAATACACTTAAATGTATAAATAAATTGTTGAATACATTGTATATCCTGTACGTAATCGTTAAGTCATCTTACTGGAAGCAGTAGAAAGTAAATTCTTCTAAATAATCCAATTTTAACAATTGTCAAATACAGATGGATTTTTTTTTTTTTTTTTTTTTTGGGGGGGGGGGGGGGCTACTTTGATAACTACTCACTCGTTGTGTAATCGTTATGAAGTATATGGGCGAAGGACAAATTAATTTTCCTGCTCCTGGAAATGCGAGTAGAATATTTCTTCTGAGTACTGACAAGGGAGGTCTCCACGCGTACAAACTCAGAAAAATTTGGAAAAATAACAGAATTTCCTTATTATGAGAATATATGTTTGTAAATAAATAAAAGGTTTTAGCAATTTGAGGGTATGAGAAACTGAAAGCGCCTATTTACATGTTTAAATTTAAAAAAAAAAAAAAATGTAATTTAACAAATTACAACGACTATTTGGAAAATTATATTTTCAAAGACTCAAATTTTAAAGACTTAAAAGTAAATTCTATATTTAAATTAATAATAATAATAAACATCGTTTTTTGGATGATCATAACGAATCGTATATTGCGTAGCCATGCATTAAACAATATTCATAGACCAATGATTAAAAAAAAAAAAAAAAAACAGTAGTTAATTGATATACTACTTTAACTGTTTAAGATGTGCATTTTTATTGGATGGAGTTAGACTGACTTTTGAACGCCCCATATTACGCACGGTATGGATTAAGCATCAATATTCCTGGACCCGTCACAAAGAAATTTTAAATGAAATTTCAGTTTTACAATTTTCGGAACTGCAAATTTTTAAACTTCTAAACATCGCACATTTTAGATTTTTAACCCGTTGCGTAGAGAAAAAAATGCACTTTTAAGTTAGTTTTAAATTTTTATCACAACTTGTTTGCAAATTATTGTTTTAAAGTTTTTATTAAGTTTTTGTCATCATGGCAACAGAAATATTCCATTTTTGGACATTAAACATGCACCAATCAGAAAACCGGGGAAAAAAAAAAAAAAAAAACTAATTTTCCAGTTTTCTACCGAGGACAACAGATATTTTCCAAACGGTTAAAAAGTCATTTCGCGATTTATTTACAATTTTACTTTTTGACAAAGATTAATCTTTGTAAAACTGTTTGATTATTTGTGTTATATAAAATTATATTAAAGTACATAGTTTTAAATTATATTAATCGCTATTAAAATAAAACTGATTTAAATCAAAGGACTCTGTTGTTGAAAAGGTTAAATTGAATTATGTAAATCTTAATGTATCTGTATGTAGGTTGAACAAAAGTGTTTCTTTTTTATTTCTAAGCTTGGTAAAACTGTTTATATTTTAATATTCTTTCTCTATTCCTCTTTTTGTTTTCTCTATTATTATTACTCTATTAGATACTTTTTGTTCTCCTGTATGATTATACCATGGACAATCCCTGTGTTCAGAAATATTCTACCGTTTCCTCTCCTCCCCTTATTTTCCCTATCTCATACATCCATTAGTGAAATCATGTTACGATCTAGTACTAAAGTAAAAGTTAAAAACTGCTAAATTACTATTTTTATTGTTTTCCCTCTTTTTCCCCCGCTTTTGTCTGTCACGTAAAACTGCGCTAAATCGATCGAGGCTAGTCTTGTATTTATAATCTTGTACCTAGGAAATGTAGGCCATTTAGAAATCAAACAGCGAAAACTCATATATAGGACAATCACCTCGAAATGTGTTAATTGTGGACTACAATTATCACATTAAAAATTGCTTTTTTCGTTGTTATTTTAATGTTGTATATTACGCTATAGCGATTCCAGGAAATTTGGACGAGGAAAAGGGATTCGATTCACCAGCTATCACATTTTAAATGTCATTAACGCTTTTGTTGCGAGTTAAACATTTTATTTTAAATCTGATTCCAGTTTGATATTTTATTTGAGCTTTTACTTTTAAAAATTTTTTTGTGAAAATAAGAGATGTAGTTTCATTTTTATTTCATATGTGACTTTAAAGTTACCAATACAGTAGCGCGTCGATTATCCGAACAAGTCGGGACCAGGGGTGTAGTCGTAAAAATAACAGAGGATATACTCTCTAAACAGAGGGTATACTCTCAAGGCAGAGAGCATACCCTAGAGTGTGTATACTATAGCTTTCTTGAGAAACAGAGGGTATACTGTGTTCCTTTAAAAAATCCAGAAGGTATACGGCGTATATCCCCGTATACCCTCCACTACATCACTGGTCAGGACCGACCCTTATTCGGGTAAGCAAAAGTACGAAAAATATCCTCTTATAATGGATTTACGACAACAATTTGATACGAAACATAAATAACATTTGTTTTTTGTTGCACCTTTCTCAAGTAAGATAAAATTGTTCATTCAAATATTTATGATTTGCGAAGATTTTAAAATCTTGTGATTTAAAAATCGACTAAATTTAATAAACTTTTTTTTGGAAAATGCCTTTTTTTATTGTTTTACTTTTAATTCAGAAAATTTGAAAAAAATATTTACTTTTGAAAACATGATTTTTTTAAATTAAACGTTACATAATTTTAATTTTCTTATTTTTTTTAAATATTTTTAATTTTTTTAAGAATTAATATATTTTTTTAAATATTGAATCCAAATTAAAATTTAGATATTTCTGTTAATTTAAACGTAAAAAATTGAAATTCTACAAGTAATATTTTGAGTTATAACAATTTTTAATTACCCCACTTTTTTAATAAAATTTAAATATTTTTTTTTTTAATTCTGAAAAATTTTATGTGAATTTGTGTACAAATGATATGGTTAACCATCACAGAAAAATCAATTTTAATTCAATAAATAAAAAACACCCGCCCGTGGGTCGACCTTGCTCATGCCTTGTCCCGAGGCCCGCCCCGTACTGATCTTTAAATTCTACAGTGCACGTTTTCATTTTATATTCATCTAATTATGTTGTACTTTAAGTTTTTTTTATTTATTTATTTTATTCGGTTTTATTCTACTCAGTTACAGTAAAACCTCATTATCGCGAATAGTAAAAAAAAAAAAAAAAAAAAAAAAAAAAAAAATTGTAATTTAAGAAATTACCCCAACCATTTGAAAAATGTTTCACTCGATACATTCATCTATCATTTTAAGCTAAATACCAGTTGTTTTATTGTGTATTATCCGTGCCACTGCTATAAATGACTTTATACATGCTGCAATTTGAAGGTACGGTTCGTTTAAGTTATATCACTCTATTGTCGCCAAGCATAAAAGTTGGCGACGAAAGAAACATTTCAAACTATTTAACATTGTTGGTGCAAAAGTAATCATTATTAAAATACAGCTTTGGCATATACTGTTATACTTGTAAGACTTTGGCATATATTGTTTGATTTTACAGAGCAGAATTTTGGTGATGGAGGTTTTAAACCAAAATCGATCGCAGCACATGCATCTGTGAATGGGTCCATCAGACATCGAATCAAAAAAGTTTTTTCCCAGTTTTTCCCAAGCCGATTGCTTTTTAGTTTTCTTTTTAGGTGGTGGAAAATCAAGAGTAATAGCTATAACATTTTCCGGCTTGTTAGAATCACTATTGGCACTCAAATTTTCCTGGTTAGAACCGACCGATAGTAAAACGCCATGGCTAGTGGATTGGTCGCCCTGGCGACATGATGTTTTACAATTAATCGGTTCGGCATTAAATTGCTTCCTTTTTCGTGATCGCCTTTCAACACGTAATTGGTTTTCAGCGGCTCAATAATCTTTTGATTTTATCATTTTCTGCATTGAAAGACGTTTTTGCGCCAAACCAAATACAGTATTACTCAGTTATCCCGTCGACCAATTTCGCCAAATGATACGAATCGCCAAACTAATAAGCAACTTATACATGTTGACTGTGTTTAATATCATTGAATGCGATATTCACGTTCACTCATTTCTTTGGCTTCGGCTTTTTCCGTATCTGTTAATTTCCGTCTACCCATTTTTAAATTTGTTAGTTTTCTCCTTTATTACAATGATTTTAACCATTTTAATTTACTATTCAAATAAAAATTCTTCTAAAAGTAAAGAATTTAATTTAAATTCAAATAAAAATTCTTCTAAAAATAAAGAATTTAATTTAAATTCAAAAGTGGTAACATCATTCAAAAGTGGTAACATCATTCAAAAGTGGTAACATCATCGGGTCCATTCTCCCGAAAACAACAACCATTTTTCAAATGGTTAAAAAAAAAAACGTGTGGCACTTGGGGACTGCCGCGGTAAAGCTATTGCATAGCATTTTTTATCAACTTATGCAATTATAATTATTTATTTATTTTTTATTTATGCAGTTTTTTTTTAGTTTTTGTTTTTGATATTAATTCAAGTTACACTTTTTGAGCGTGAGGACCGATAACAAAAAATTTTTTTTTTCTTTTATTGAACAAATGAGAAGTAATATCGTTTAAAATATTTTTTATTATCTTACAATACATGTAGGTTAATCAGGAATTTTTATCATTGAAAGTATACGTTTATGGTAGCTGAAATAAAAAACATAAGTTTGAGACTTGATATGCTCAAAATATCTGAAAAATACCGCGTCAATGTCTGCCGATGCCTAACGAAGTATACCGTGCCGAAGTCTTCCAAACTGAAGCGACGTTAGCCGGAGTGTTAGGTTTTTTTTTTTTTTTTCTCGTTACGGAATTTCTAGATTCTTTCGCCGCGCTCAAAGCCCGCGATAAAAGCCATGCAATACCTTAATAAATTACCAAAAAAAATTTGGCCGCGCTACGAAAATTAGATCGCGAGTTATAAGCATTTTAAATTTCCCGAACCTCACCGTGGGGGTCTCCTGTCACCAAAAATTAACACTGTCTGTTAATAAATTACCAAACAAATTTTGGATGCACTACGAAAATTAGATCGCGAGTTATAAGCATTTTAAATGTTTCTACCCTCACCATGGGGGGGGGGGGGTCTCCTGTCACCAAAAATTAAAACTGTCTCATAATAAATTACCAAAAAAAAAAAAATATATATATATATGTCCGTGATACGAAAGTTAGATCGCGAGTTATAAGCATTTTAAATTTTTCGACCCTCACCGTGGGGGGTCTCCTGTCACCAAAAATTAACACTGTCTCATAATAATAAATTACCAAACAAAATTTGGCCGCGCTACGATAATTAGATCGCGTGTTATAAGCATTTTAAATTTTTCGACCCTCACCGTGGGGGATCTCCTGTTACCAAAAGTAACACTGTCTAATAAAAAATTACAAAACAAAATTTGGTCGCATTACGAAAATTAGATCGCGAGTTATAAGCATTTTAAATTTCCCGAACCTCACCGTGGGGGTCACCTATCACCAAAAGTAACACTGTCTCATAATAAATTACCAAACAAAATTTGGCCGCGTTACGAAAATTAGATCGCGAGTTATAAGCATTTTAAATTTTTCTACCCTCACCATGGGGGGGGGGGGGCTCCTGTCACCAAAAATTAACACTGTCTCATAATAAATTACCAAACAAAATTTGGCCGTGCTACGAAAATTCGATCGCGAGTTATAAGCATTTTAAATTTTTCGACCCTCATCATGGGGGGGGGGGGTCTCCTGTCACCAAAAATTAACACTCTCTCATAATAAATTACCAAACAAAATTTGGCCGCGCTACGAAAATTAGATCGCGAGTTATAAGCATTTTAAATTTTTCGACCCTCACCGTGGGGGGGGGGGGGGCTCCTGTCACCAAAAATTAACACTCTCTCATAATAAATCATCAAACAAATTTTGGCCGCGCTACGAAAATTAGATTGCGAGTTATAAGCATTTTAACTTTTTCGACCCTCACCGTGGGGGGGGAAGGTCTCCTATCACCAAAAATTAACACTGTTTCATAATAAATCACCTAACAAAATTTGGCCGCGATACGAAAATTAGATCGCGAGTTATAAGCATTTTAATTTTTCGACCCTCAACGTGGGGGGTCACCTGTCAACAAAAGTAACACTGTCTCATAATAAATTACCAAAAAAAATTTGGCCGCCCTACGAAAATTAGATCGCGAGTTATAAGCATTTTAAATTTTTCGATCCTCACCATTGGGCGGGTCTTCAATCACCAACAGCTACATTATCCTACCTTGTTTTATCTTAAGACGATTCTTTTCTATACACATTCTATCAGGAATTTTTATTATTGAAACTTTAGATTTATAGTAACTGAAATAAGAAATATAAGTTTGAGACTTGATATCCTCTAAATATCTGAAAAATACCGCGTCAATGTCTGCCGAAGTCCGCCGAGCTGAAACAACGTTAGCCGAGTGTTAGGTTTTTTCGTTACGGATGTGTTAGGATTTTTCGCGTTACTGAATTTTTGGATTCGGTCGCCACGCTCAAAGCCCGCGATAAAAGCTATGCTATAGCTTAAAAAAAAAAAAAAAAAAAAAAAAAAAACTTTTTGTTAAATGCATTCTGTATTATCCGAATTTTAGTACATCACATAAAAAAGTAGTCGGGGCAATCGGAATCTATTCGTGGTATTTAGCATGTGTTTTGGATTATATAGAGGTTTGAATTAGCGGGATTCTATTGTACCGATCATACGAAATATCATACCCTCTCTTCTTCCAATGTATTTTATTAAACCATATCGATATTTTCGCTTTTGTGTAGTTGAATTAAATAAATGTTTTATATTTAATTATGGGTTTTTTTTTTTTTTTTTTTTTTTTTTTTTTCAAATGCGTTCATTATGTGTAATTATATTCTATTGTGATTTTGAACCTCCATCATGCCGTGCCGAAAATATTGTGTTGTGTATCCCACTTTTGCCGCCTTGTACTATATAATATTATAAATAAAATAAAAAAAAATAAATTTAATAAACACATTTAATTATTATGTGTATTTAAAAAATGTGTATAATTAAAAAATATGTATTATTAATTAATAACTATGCATGTTTAATAAATACGTATAATTAATTAATAACTATGTGCATTTATGTATGGCTTACTTTTAAAATTTTTTTACATTCGTTTTCAGCCGAAAATAGAAACATCACCGAAATTCCGTATCAGTTTCGACCTTAAAAACTTGTTTCAGTCTATCCTTAACCTCAGCACTTAAATAAACATTTTCATTTATTTTATTTTGCTTTAATATTTTATTATCATTTTTGGTATGCATTTCAAGTAAAATTTTCCTGTAAATTCAGATCTACAAAAATAGTTTTCGTATTTTAAAAAGTTTCAAAAATAAAAAATATGTATTGCAGATTAAATACCGCAATCTTTAAGTAATTATTTCTTAATTGACCGGTAAATCGGAAGATGTGGGGTGCCGTTATCTGTAAAAGGTTTGCAATTTTTGCACAACACATGTTTATTAGCGCCAAAATTTCGCCAAAGCAAATAAATACATTTTTATGTAAATTTTATACGTACATATCATAATAATAGTGAAAATTTTTAACTTAAATTAGTTGCATTTGGTGAAAAATTCGTTTTTGCATTAAAATTTTGAAGAAAAAACAGATACTGAGGGAGGTTTTATTGAAATAGTCAACGAACTTTTTCTTGTCGCGGAAGTATAACATTCACAGTATAAACTGTACTTGCAATTTCATCGTTCCTCAAGTATAGTAAAATAATTTTGTATGTGGGGATGGGGAACTACGCACAGGATATGAATTACATTTCAACGTTGTTCATAAATCTGAAAAAGAAGATATTTACTGTCGCAGCTTTCCTTCCTTTTTAGATACAATTCCTCCGATTACATTGGCAGTGAGGCATGAGTAAATTCTCCTCCTCAAAGTTTCAGAGAGATCTATTGATATAATGAGATTAGTATTTTGTTGTGCAACACGTGGCGGATTATAAGGATTCTTGTTAAGAATATTAACTACCCTTTTAGCGGTGGCTTAAGTGCTTTTTAAAACACGATGCCATTAATTACCTAGTACTTTTGATTTTTGAAGTATCTAGAATTTCGATTAGCGGAAAGATTTATTTTAATTTACTGGTTTGAAAATTTGGCTTTTAAGGTTGATGTTTCGAGTTAAATTACACTGCTTTACACGATTTCTTATACTTTCCTTGAAACGTGTATTTTTTCATAGACTCTAGTTGACTGAATATGGGAAAATTGTTGTAAAAAATTTGTCATCTTTTTGGTAATATATATATATATATATATATACACATTAATTACTTAAAATAATGATAACAGGAAATATAAAAAGAAAAAATTAGAAATGATTGATTGTACTCTTTTTACAATTTCTTTGATTTGTTTCTCTTAACCCTTTATCTACCGACGGTACTTATAAGTACCATAAAAATTATTTATTATAAAATCCTTTTAATACGTCGATTAATTGTAATACTGTTTAGAATGAAATACAGATACATTACTTTACTTTGTTCGAAAAGCATTATTGGTTACACAAAACAAAAAATATTTTTAAAAGGATGATTTCTTTAGCCTTTGTATCTTTTTATGTGGGATGGGGATTTTTGAATTCGGAAATATTTCTTTATTTATATTGTAAGAAAATCATATTTGTACATGTAAAATTTTCATGAATTCATAATTCGGTAGAAAAAGGGTTAAAATAGACCAGTAGTAGTCCCCTAATATACTTTTGTCCGAAAAATCTTTGTGTCTGTCTCTTAAAAAAGTTTAAAATATTGGTGAAAACTTTCGCTCTGCTCGACACTCATGGCGACCAAGTTTCCAGGCAAAAAAATCCCATTAAATGGAGAAAATGCCGCAAGAGATATGTCCACATCCATTGCATGATATTGTTTTCATAAAACAGCAATATTTTTTTTTCATAATTTTAATCTTTATATTTTTCTAAGAATCGATGAATGACCGTCTTTCTCCCATGTCTATACTGAGACAAAAGTTTTGTTCCAACATGTCGCTTTCTCCCGTTGTAAACTTTCGTTATTGGGTCATTCCATGTCAATTCAACCAGACCTTGTAACCCGACCCCCAGGGATTTTGATGAAACTTTGTGTACACACTAATTCTATCATGAAATGATTCCATCAGAAATTTTTCCTTCCTAGAACTCATAGTTTGTGAGATATGGGGGGGTCCAATCCTTGGGGTTTTCTCAAATCGCACATTTCTGAGTCTGTATTTTGAGATTGCAGTTCCATCTTCAAAAAATTGTTTCTCTGGATCTAAAATATGAATCATCTTTAAAATTTCACTGTAAAAATATAAATAGATGCAGACTTTAATAAAAAAATATTTAAAAAATTTACTTGTAATATTTAGGATAAAAAAAAATTAGCCAAAGTTGAGAGTTATGGTTATTTTTCCAAATTTTTGTGACTTGACAAAAAAGGTTGTACACAAAAAGGCAAATTAAATTTCCAATTTCTTTTTGTTTTAAATAAAAGTTTACACTTTGGGCTTTCTATCTATGAAATAAAAAAGATGTGTTTCGCATGGCTTATGCAAAAATTTTGGGTACTTTCCAATTAGCCGGATGAGTGCTTTATTTTTATATATTACATATGCACACAAAAAAGCAAATGAAATTTCCCATTTCTTTTTGTTTTAAATAAAAGTTTACACTTTGGGCTTTCTATCTATGAAATAAAAATGTCTTTCGCATGGCTTATACAAAAATTTTGGGTACTTTCCAATTAGCCGGATGCGTGTTTTATTTTTACATATGTACACATGTATAGATCTATATAAATGCAGATGTATTATACATGTACATATATATGTATATATACAGTATATTGATATATATATGTATAAAACTGGTGCCCGTCTAACCGAAAAGTACCAAATTTTGCCTTGTTTTGAGAATCTGCACCAATTAAGAGGAAAAAAATCTGACTAAGTTTAGCTGTGGTACTTAAATAATTACTGGAATTTCTATGAGTTATTGAATTTAATGTTATTTGATGCATGTTTTTTTTTTAATTTTCAAAGTAAAGTTTAGGCTTTGTTTTTTCTGATTAAAAAAAATCTGACTGTAATATGTTTCCCCATCAAATTTAGTGAATGGTCCATTTATTTCATTTAGTTATTTAATAATGGGCATTTTTTGACAATCTAAAGAATCTCTTACTTTTATTTTCAATAATTAAACTCAAAACAGATTTTTTTTGTACAGTATAAAATAGAAATTTTTTTCTTCTCATATTTCCATTCTTTTTTTCGAATGCTTATATATTAATTATTTGTGTTTAAAAAAATGTTCATAACCTTGTATTTCCTTTCCTTCGTTAATTTTAATCAGTTTAAATATTTATATTGGCAAGTTTAAATACACAAATGTTTAACAGAACTTGAATTTGTTTCTATAGTCTGAAAGATTTAATTGCACCTGCCTTGTATAAACACCTTCTGATAAAGGCAGGGTAATGCTCGTTAGTATGAAAGCAGATGTTTTGAAATCAAGTTAATCAAATTATTGCCATTCTGTTGTTTCTTATCATAGAAGAATGATTTAACTTTTACTGTGCTACAAAAAATACATTCTGATCGTTACATATTTTATAGTTTATGATATGTATAAATATTTTTTTTTGCTTTATTGTTTTAATATGGAGCCTGATATTAAACTTTCTACTAGTCTTCAGGCTTGCAGTATTGTAATATTAACTGGTTTAGAATGTCACAAAACTAGCTATACAAATAAGAGAGAAATAGACTACATTGATAATCTCTGTGATTCAGAAAAAGAACTTTTATTAGTTAGGACTATTGCATTAATAAAACAAAAATTAAGTGAAAACCGTTTGATTAATATATGTGAGCATCACAGAATTTCGCTCGTAATGAAATATGAATTATATAAATGTGGAGATCCATTTAAGTGGCATAAAAAGCAAATGAAAAAAGCAATTAGGGCAATTAATAGAGATTTATTTACGGACGAAAAAGTAAACCAAAGTTGAAAGTCATGATTATTTTTCCGAAATTTTATGACTTTATGAAAAAGTCTCTACATGAAAAGGAAAATGAAATTTCCAATTTGTTTTTGCATCAAATAACATTAAATTCAATAACTCATAGAAACTCCAGTAATTATTTAAGTACCACAGCTAAACTTAGTCAGATTTTTTTCCCCCTTAATTAGTGCAGATTTTCAAAACGAGGCAAAATTTGGTACTTTTCGGTTAGACGGGCACCAGTGTTATATATATCAATATACTGTCTATATACATACATATGTACATGTATAATACATCTGTATTTATATAGATGTATACATATGTGCATATGTAAAAATAAACAAGCATCCGACTAATTGGAAAGTACCCAAAATTTTTGTATAAACCATGTGAAAGACATAATTTTTATTTCACAGATAGAAAGCCCAAAGTGTAAACTTTTATTTAAAACAAAAAGAAATGGGAAATTCCATTTGCTTTTTTGTGTGCATATGTAATATATAAAAATAAAGCACTCATCCGGGTAATTGGAAAGTACCCAAAATTTTTGCATAAGCCATGCGAAACACATCATTTTTATTTCATAGATAGAAAGCCCAAAGTGTAAACTTTTATTTAAAGCAAAAAGAAATTGGAAATTTAATTTGCCTTTTTGTGTATAGCCTTTTTCGTGAAGTCACAAAAATTTGGAAAAATAACCATAATTCTCAACTTTGGCTGACTTTTTTTATGCTAAATATTAAAAGTAAATTTTTAAAATATTTTTTATTAAAATCTGCATCTTTTTACCTTTTTATAGTGATATTTTTAGGATGATTCATGTTTTAGATCCAGAGAAACAATTTTTTGAAGATGGAACTGCAATCTTAGAATACACACTCAGAAATGTGCGATTTGAGAAAAACCTAAGAATTGGACCCCCATATCTCTCAAACTAAGAGGTCTGGGAAGGAAAAATTTCTGATGGAATCATTTCATGATAGAATTAATGTGCACACAAAGTTTCATCCAAATCCCTGGGGGTCGGGTTACAAATGGGGGAAAAATTGGTTGAATTGACGTGGAATGACCCTATTATTATTTTCTTTTTTTTTTTTAACTTTAAAATTTGCGATTAAAAAAAAAATTTTACGTGTTTATAAAAAAAAAAAAAAAAAAAAAAAAAAAAAAAAGTAAATTTTGGATTACAAATCAATTATCAGGGGAAAAAAATTACAAGCTTGTGTAACTTAATAATATTTTAAAGTATGTATCATTTTGTAAAGAATTGAAGGCGTTAATTTGCATAATTTTATTTAATAAAATGTCTGTTCATTAAAATTGTATATTTTGTAGTAATATATCAATGATCAAATATTTCAAATTTATATTGCAATGTTACTTTTACCCTTAACCATTTTTTAATGTATCTGAAAAAATTATTTTTCTATTAAACTTGTGAATGATCTCTAATTTGGAGCAAAAAATATGCTCCAATTTTAAACAGCTATTATTCGGTCAATTTTAATCGTAGAATAATGGGACTTAATTGTCAGTGTAGCAGGAAAATTTTACTGAAATGAGGAACTGTATAAAAATTTAGGTTTCATATTTTTTAATATATGTTTTTATTAACCCAAATCGCTTGTAAAATATTTCTTTACCTCATTTAAGACGTTTTTGTAATAGGAGCTGTATGTCTGACTAATGATTTTAGGAATTAGCCATCGGCTCCTGTTGAGAGTGGACACCCTGTATATAAGAAAGTAAAAAATGTGATGCGATAGATTTTTTTCAAGTACCATTTTTCATAAGTACGAGGTAATATAATAAGAAAGTAGGTGTTTCATCAAAAGTATATAAAAAAAAAAGTTTACATTTATTAACCACTGAAGTGATATGAAAAATTTTGAATTGGTTATTCCAATTATTAATTTATTCTATCTATAACAGAAGGAAGTATTGTAATCTAAAGTTTTTTTTTTTTTTTTCTATTTTCGGTGAATTAATACGTTTTATGTTTCGGAGATCCCGAAAAATATTGTTCTTACAAAATGTCTGCCCGACCGTCCGTGTATTCTTTTAAACGAAAAGTGCCTGAAGTTTTGCATATATTGAAACAGCTTCATGTATGTGTTTTTGACTGTATACGTCAGGTCCAGTTGGAAATGGGCATATCCTCCGGAAAGGAGAACGCTCTGATAAGGATTTTCCTGTGTTTTCTCGATTTTTTTTTTCTTCAGTTGTGTAGAATTATATTCATAGTTGGAGTAGCAGAGATATGGTTTAATTCCATCAGAACGAAAAATGTCCTGACCAAAAAGAAGATTGGAGATCTTGACTTGCTGTGCCAATGCTCCTTTTTAAGCTAGATTTTCAGAACAAACCAAAACGAAAAAAAAAAAAAAATATTCCCTCTTCTAATTAAGATAAACATGAGTTAAACGTCAGTTTAAGGCTACAGTGGACTTTCAAAATCACAAATTATCAAATTGTCGAATTTTCATTTTTTAGCATAATAACATTATATGAACTCTCTGCTATTGAACCAAAAAGAATTTTTCAGTTTCGACTATTTTTACTGGAGTTAGAAGCATTTTTGTCCAATCAGCTGATTGTGCCACGCCCCTTTGTTTTACTTTTTTGCCGATTCACATCCGTAAAATTTAGCCTAGTGTTTAGTTTTACCATACAAAATATTATTTTGCACTGAAATTATTAATTTTGTCATTTCGCAAAACAATACTTTAACTGCAACTTTTAACTGTTTCTTTAAGCGTTTGTTTATAATGTATTTAGAGGAATTGCTTTTTGTCCCCAATCTTTTTAGCGTAAATTAAAAAATATTAATGTATTTAAAATATTAAAAATATTAATATA
Source organism: Maratus speculifer (assembly GCA_964019185.1). Classification (NCBI taxonomy): domain Eukaryota; kingdom Metazoa; phylum Arthropoda; class Arachnida; order Araneae; family Salticidae; genus Maratus; species Maratus speculifer. The sequence continues at coordinate 210,813,637 of OZ025301.1, read as the reverse complement.
TTTAACAAATTTGTACAATAAGAGGTATTTATACCATGAATATTTCTAGTAAAATTTGAAAAAATTTCATTAGAAAATACAAAATGTTACTTTTGAGAAGATTTTTTAAAATTCAGATACTTCACATCCTTTGCATGAATTACTGTCGAAGCCACATATTTTATGTGAATTTACCATAAAAACATAAAACACTTACATATAAGCTAGAAATGATATTATATTCCTTAATAGCTGAAACTGTGTCAGTAGGAAAATATTAAGCAATTATAACCACTGTAGTTACTAAAACCTGTTTTTCTCGGAATGAATATTTTCGTCATTTTCATGATTTCAAAATGTTCCATGCGAAATTCCTTATGCCCAATTTTTCTGATTTTTTGTTTAAAATGCTCTTTATGTATGTGTTAACAAATGTTACTAGAAATATATTTTTTTAGACTCATGTAAATTTTTTTAATATCAGTTATATGAAATTTTTAATGATTTTTTTAACGGAAAATACAAAAGAATTAAGTTAAAATCATTTTTTTTTAATGTTCTACAAGTAATATGCTAAAAATGCTTAGTAACATTTGTTAACACATACATAGAGAGAGCATTAATCAGAAAAATTGGGCATAAAGAATTTCGCATGGAGCATTTTGAAATATTGCCATCTTTTGTTAATTAAAAAAAAGAAATCTGTATCTCAAAAACTATTGAATATACTTTTTTAAAAAAAATTGTGAAATAAGAGATATATATATATTATGATTATTTCCAGAAATTTTTAGAAAAAGTCATTGAAAATTAAAATTAGTTTTGAGAGTCTACTGTAGCCTTAAGCATTAAAAATCAAAAAATTTTAATGAAATTAAATGTTTTTAGAAAATTTGAAGATTTTTGTGGCCCGGAACCTTTAAGGTGGTATTTAAAAAAATTTCATCCTCTCCTTTTCCACCCCCTTGGCCGATTTTACCCATTTGCAATCCCCGCCACGGTATTAACTGACTCTGTTTTTGGCGAGTTTTAAGGCAATCCAACTTTAAGTATTTTAGTTATAGGGCTTTTATCATGTTTCAATACGTTTTTTTCAAATTCGCATGACGTTACATATTCACCTGCTGAAGTTCATTATATTGGAAATATGACATAATATTCAGTTTTTTTTTTAATTTGTCAAACTATTTTTTTTCAAATCATAAGACGAAATGCAATATTTCACCTTGATTCAAACATAAAATACGTAATATGAACTTTAAAAAAAACTCACTGATTTACTTAAAAGGGGACTAAAATAACAGAAGAGATGTTACAGTTTAAAATACATTTTATTTCAAACAAATAAAATGTATTTAAACTTGTAACATCTTTCCTATTATTTTACTCGCCTTTTAGTAAACCAGGGAGTTTTTTAAAGTTCATATTGTACATTCTATTTATTTTTCATTTTTCACGTGGAAATTTCGCTATAGAAAAGTTATGATGTAATATTAATTTTTTTTTCTTTTTAATTCGTCAAACAATTGAGTTTTCATTTTCACGTGGAAATCTTGCAATAGAAAAATAATTCTTATAGTAAGACTTTTTTTTTTTTTGTGTGTGTGTGTGGGGGGGGGGGGGGGCAACTACTATAACAGAAATGATTAAATGTTACTGTCATTTTTTCGGTAAGAGCTGATTTTATCAGAGCCGTAGCTGCTATTCAAAAATTTTAAACCTCTCCGTTTCCAGCCCCATGAACCGATTTTGCCCATTTCAATCACTGCCGAGATGTTAGCCATACTAATGTTTTTGGCGAGTTTGAAGACGATTTGTGTGTTATTGCGACTTTTATCGCGCGGACAAAATTTAGTACACACACACACACACATGTATCTCTAGATGTATAAACTTTTTAAATGGTGGTTGGGGGGGGGGGAGGGGGTTAGATTGCACGGGTAATGTAAAAAGAAAAAACTGTGAACATCAGATTGAGACTTCCTCTGCAAGCATGTTACAGAAACCTAATGTTTTTCGAATTAAAACTAGTCGTTGGGGGCCACCGTAGTACTTACCCATCATGGATATGCATACTATAAAATATTAAAACAAAACATGCCTAAATTTAGAAAATGCATCAGAATGCCAAAATAAATTTTATACCTATATTTAAATATTTTTGATTTAACACATAGTAATGCTCGATTAATGAATTGCTGATGAACCAATTTCGACGAATCTATATTATAAAGGCCAAACGTATCTTTGCGTAACTATAGGATGGACGAGTCCTTACTGTAAATAAAAACTATTCTCTGACAGTCACATACATTTATTATCAGACGAACAGGACAAAAACACACAAACAAAAAATAAACAAATTAAATCGTCGTCACTTTTCAAAATGCTACTTTAAAAATCACATAATTCGTCGTAAAATCTATCGTCATTTTTACTCTTCGAAATGTCAGTCTTAGTTTTTAATTAACGTCGTTCATCGTTGTCGCAAAACATTCTATTTACGTCTTCTTCATTCTTTCACTCTTCGCCACACAGCTTGGAAGCTTCGCGTTTCTTAATTAATCTCGTGCCGGCGTTTCGGAGAGTCCGATGCAGGTGCAACAGAAAGGGAGTGTAGCCCACGCATGCGAGAGTATATCCCACATGCGGCCGTCCTGACATTTGGAGCTGCCGCAGCGACATGTGATCTTATAGGATCTGAAAAGAAACAAAAACAAAAAAAAGTAACTGTTCTTAGGAAAAAAAAATAGAGTTCGTTTGCACACTAGAAAGGTCAGTCGTCTTTCTTCTGAAATGGTGTAACATCGTAGGAAAATGTTCTTTAAAATCGCTGACTGTTAAAATGATCAGACATACACATTAAAGATAAGGGGAAAAAATAATGTTTCAGTTATCGTCATGCCAAGGCTTCATGTATTCAGCACACGAACTAGTACTGATCGGTCCTTCAGTTGATGAGATTTTCTCTACGTCGTAGGTGTCGTTAGATTTCACTTTGGTTACTTTATATGGACCTAGGAATTTAGACTTCAATTTTAACCCTGGTCCTTGTTGGGTTCTTTTAATTGCTACGAGGTCTCCAAGGTTATATTTCCGGGGTTTCTTACGTCTTAAATTATAATGCTTGCGATTTTCTTGTTGGATTTCCAGAATATTCTTCTTAGCTTCTTTTCGGAGTTCTTCTCTATTTTTCATGAATTGTTCTTCGACTGGACTGTTCAGGAGTTCAATAATTTGTAAATCTTCTTTCTGTTTCATTTTTGTACCAAATAGTATTTCAAACGGTGTTCTCTTAATGCTTCGTTGGTAAGTTGAATTAATGACTTGTTGAACTTTAGGAACATATTTAAACCATTTGGTCGGTTCGTCTTTGGACATTTTAGAGATTACTGAAATTATGATGGAGTTAAGTCGCTCCACTTGACCATTAGCACGGGGAAGGCCAGTTGTTATTGTCTCATGTTTTATATTCTCATTTTGGCAATAATCAGCAAATTCTTTACTTGTAAATGCAGGACCTTTATCGCTAATAATTTTGGAAGGGTTGCCAAAAGTATAACTTTGTTGTTGCAGTTTCGAAATGACTTCGGCAGAAGTAGTAGTTTTACAGGGATATAGCCACACGAATTTGGTAAATGAATCTATTAAAGACAAAATATGTTTATAGTTTTTGTTAGTTGATTCGAGAGGGCCTAGATGATCAATGTGGTAAGTTTGGAGGGGAGTCTCCTCTTTGTGTAAGGGATGTAACTCACCTTCTTGTTTTCCACGTTTTCGATTATATAAAAGGCATGTTACACAATTTGCTATAACTTTATCAATCTTATTTGCCATATTAGGGATAAAAAATTCTTCATTAAGGAGTTCTTCACAACGTTTGCGTCCGAAGTGTCCTTTGTCATGAACGTGTTTAATGACGTTTAGCTGCATTTCATCCGGCACAACTACCAGATCGTAACCTTTATGATTTTTATAAAGAACGTTATTTTTGAGGAAATAATTGTCATATGGCTTTGTTTTCAAAATTTCTTTGATGGCCTGTATATGTTCGTCGGTGTTCTGTGATTGTATGATTTTGGAAGTAAAACTGTCTTGAATGGTCATACATACGGGATTTCTGCTTAAAGCGTCAACGTGGCGCATACGTGTACCTTGTCTGTGTTCGATTGTATAGTTATAATCAGCTAACATTAAAGCCCATCGAGCTATCTTGGTGCAAAGATCTTTTTTATTCATAGTTAGGGCAAATGCATTGCAATCTGTGACAATCTTGAAAGGAATACCTAAAATATAAACACGAAATTTTTTAAGAGCCTCGATGACAGCCAAAACTTCTAGTTCATAACTCGAATATTTACGCTCAGCATCTGTGGTTTTTTTGCTCATAAAGTAGACAGGGTGAAATTGATTATCAATAGAAGACTTTTGAAGGAGGACTGCTCCGTAACCATCAATAGAAGCATCGCCATGAACTTCTGTTTCATTACTAGGGTTATAAATGCTTAAAACAGGACCTGAAGCAAGAATGTGTTTCAACTGATTAAATGCATTTCGCTGTTGGTCACCGAAGTGAAATTTAGTGTCCTTTCTAAGGAGATCTGTTAAGGGTTTAGCTATTAAAGAATAATCTTGAATAAATTTACGAAAATAAGAGGTTAATCCGACAAATGAATGTGTACATCTTTTACACTTTTAGGTTCCGGAAAATTTAGAACAGCTTTAGTTTTGGAGGGAGATGGATGTAGTTGACCATTTTTAATGTGGTAACCCAGAAAATCAATTTCTCGCTGTAAAAAGTGGCATTTTTTTAGATTCAGTTCCAAACCATATTCTGATGCAGTTGTAAGAACGCGTTGTAATTTCTGGAGTCCTTCGGCTTCGTCTTCAGACGGTATTATAAAATCATCCATGTACACGATAAGTACTTTTTCATTAATGAGATCGCGAAAAACATTATAGATATATCTCTGAAAAACTAAAGGAGCATCGCTAAGGCCATAATTCATGTATAGAAATTCAAATTGACCAGAATGTGTTACAAAAGAAGTGTATTTTCGGCTATTTTCTTCTACTTCGACATGAAAAAATGCATTTTTAAGATCAAGAGTTGTAAATACTTTTGCAGACCCAGGTAAAAAAATCAGCAAAAAACCTTTAGAAAAAATAAGATTTTACAGGGATTTTGAAGGTTTCTACAGGGATTTTGAAGGCAAATTAAAAGCGCAGGTTTATTTGAGGGAATTTACTGTTAATCAAAAGATTTTATGCAGGCATTTATCTGACCTCCAAATTACTAATCGGGTATTTTGAAGGTCACTTCAGGTATTTTGAAGGAAATTGAAAACTGAACAAAATGCACAGATTTTTAAAGGTTGTATAGAGGCTTTTATCAGCAAGTTAATGGCTTTCAATTTACCGTTAGTGACTTAGCTGATTTTTGATAAGCATACTTCAGGTATTTTGAAGGAAAATATAGCCTTCAATTTACCTTCAGTGACTTAGCTAATTTTTGATAAGTGTACTTCAGGTATTTTGAAGAAAAGTATAGCCTTCAATTTGCCTTTAGTGACTTAATGACTTAGTGAATATTTACAATTTCTTAGTTCAAGCCTTCGTTTTGTTACGTGAGGACGTGTCCCAGAAATGCTCTTCAAAATACAAGAATAGGCGCGACCCACGGCCCGCGGGACAGGAACATTCTGTTGATTTAGATGAGTTAATATCTCAGCTACATTTTGAGGTAAGTTGCATGTTTTTAGGACAATTATTAATTAAATTATAAGTAATTAATTATCACATCCCTTTGCCAGTTAATTCTATCGGCGTTTACAGATACTAAGTTCCACAATTCTAAGAATTTAATTGCTTAAACTCTTAATTAAAAATTCTCAAATCATGTAAAAATCATCTCCATAGTCTAATTTTCAATCAAGATTAGTTTATAAAAATTTTCTCATAAAAATTCTCGCATTAATTAAAGTTTTATTATTATTTCTTCCAAATTAATCTAGAACCACGTGCTCGAATTTGAGCTAAATAACGCTAAGTTCAGCCTAATGGGGATAAGTATTAAGATATATATCCACAAGATAGCGTCTCGTTCATCCCTGCCGGCAGCAATTCAGCCCCGTAGCGACCACGTGGAATTTCTGAACTTTGAAAAAAATCTCAAGATTAAAAATCTTCAAGACAATACACTGGCCTCAAATGTACCCGTAAATATATATTGTAATTATATTTATATATTGTAATTATATGCATTTATATAAAAAACTTTAACTATTTTCTCCATTTTTAATGCTTTAATTTCTAAACTTAGAATATTTTTCGACTTTTTTTTTCATTTTTTCGCAAAAATATTTTTTTTCGAATTTTTAGATAAAAACTGGGAAATTGACTAATTATTACATAAAATTAACGATTTTAATTAATTTTCTTTAAAATTTAAAAATTTTTTTTAGTACGGCATTTTTGTTTTTATCGGAGGTCGGCTTGATTACGCCGCACTCACCGTACTATCCATCCAGCCGTAAAACACTAATTTCTAATTATCTCATTAATTAATTAATATTTATTCTTTTCCGCTGGGTTCCTATACCTACGACTTCTAAATTGGGGGGAGGAGGGGTTATTGTTTATTTTGAGTACAATTAAGAAATGTGAAATTTAAATCTTTGTTTTCACACACATACAGGGAAATTGCAGGTTTTTTACCTTCAAGAAACCTTAGTTCCAAATACCTGTAAAATACCTGAATACTGTTTTTCAGGGAAATTGCGGGCTTTTTACCTTCAAGAAACCTTAGTTCCAAATACCTGTAAAATACCTGAATATTGTTTTTCAGGGAAATTGCGGGTTTTTTACCTTCAAAAAACCTTAGTTCCAAATACCGGTAATTTACCTGAACTTTTTTTTTAAAGGTTTATTGCTGATTTTTTTACCTGGGAGAGTGCAACTGATCAATAATGTCATCGATGACTGGGAGGGGAAAGCGTTGTTTATGTGTTTTAGCATTTAGCTTCCTATAGTCAACACACAATCTATATGAACCATCTTTCTTTTTTACGAGGACAATAGGTGATGAAAAATTACTGGTGCTTTTTCGGATAATTCCCTTTTCAAGCCATTCAGAAATTTGTTTTTCGACAAATTCTTTCTCTATAGGAGCTAGGCGTCTGGGAGGACATGTAACAGGTATTTCGTCTTTCAGATGAATTGATAATATAACATCAGTAGTCTTTACTTTTCGGGGGGAATAATTTTGAATAAGTTCCGTAATTTTTGAACGTATAGTTTTATCGGTAATATGAGATAAATCAAGATTACTATCGTCTAATACATGAGCAACATTAATCAGAAAATTATTTGACATATTTTCATTTTGCTTGATTTTTTGCATCGAAATATTATTTTGAGAAACTGTTAAAATACTTTGCTGTATAACATCTGTACCAATAATAAAATCAAAAGATATGGAATAATCTGGTACTACATAAACATTAGTGGTGTAATTAAAATCATCTATAGTAATATCCGTAGAGAAAAAACCCAGGGGTTTGATCATAGTATTTCCTAATCCAGTTAATGTGATTGTTGAATGTTCGAGGTTCGAAACCGTTGGGAGTTTGCGATAAATACTTTCTTTTAACAGACTTCTTTCACTTCCCGTATCGATCAAAGAAAGAACATTTACTGACGAAATAATTACTTGTTTGGTCATAAAAGTATTCGACGTAATGGTGGAAATATTGGATGGTTCAGGCTTATTTCTAGATTTCCTTGGTTGATCGCATTGAGCCGACTTATGGCCAAAATTCGAACAATTAAAGCAGCGAGGGCCTTTGTCTTTATGCCTACATTGGCTACTTTTATGGTTGGCTAAACCACAATTAAAGCAGAGAAGATCAGGTTTTGGACGAAAAGATTTCTCTTTTAATGGCATTTCTGGTTTAGATTTACGAAATTTAGTGTTCTCATAGTCATGCCGAATTTTATCATAAATTTTGAGCTTTTGTTTAAATTCTACTATAGATTGGCAGCCATATAATATTGATTTTCGAAAAACAGGGTCGGGTATACCGTTAATAATATACTGCATCAGTGCTGAATCTTCGATGTTACCGCGCGAACATAATTGTTTCATTACGAGAAAATATTCTTCAAGAGATTCATTTTCTTGTAATTTTCGTTTATTTAACATGTCATGTAACTCAGCAGAATTATAAGTAATGCCAAATTCAGAAATTAAGAGTTGTTTGTTTTTCATACGAGTTAATGTGAAATTCTGTTTGTACTAACAGCTGGGCTTTTCCTCGTAAGGATCGTTTAGCAAATACAAATTTATGAAATTCTGATAAATTGAGCATGCTAGCGACATCGTCAAAATTACTTAACCAAATATTTATATCTTGAAAAGAACTACCATCAAAAGGCGGTATAACACTTTCAACATCATTAAAATTAATAGTAGATGGCAAAAAACTTTGAACTGGAAATTGCTTGTTTTTATCAAAATTTGATGATTCGGTATTACTTGCAGTGTCCTTATTCAATGTAGTATTATGTGAAGATATTTCAGGTTCCGAATCGGTATCACTTTCGTTTTGGATAATGTTAGCTTGCAGTGAATTTAAGTCTGAAAGATATGTCACTAATCTGGTTGCAAGTTCAGTTAAAGAACCGTCATTTGAGATACAGAGTAAATTACAAATTGTGATTAAATCATTTAAAGAAAAATCTGCTTGAACTTTCGTAACTTTATTTTTGAATTCAGTGCTGGTCGTTTCGAAATCGAAACCAGTGAAGTCACGAATTCTTTTCCGGTTTGATCTATCACCATCAGTGTCGAACAATAATTTATGAAGTAGTTTAATTTTATTAGTACGTTCATTTTTAAATGCAACTTCCAGTTCTTTGATGTCGACTAGCTTCATAGTAAATATAAAATATGGAATAATTAACTCACCCGTAAAATGATATCCGACTTGAATCTGAAGAAAAAATATCTAGTTCATAACAATGAGCAAAAATGGTAAGTGGTCACTTCTGGCACCACTTTATAGGATGGACGAGTCCTTACTGTAAATAAAAACTATTCTCTGACAGTCACATACATTTATTATCAGACGAACAGGACAAAAACACACAAACAAAAAATAAACAGATTAAATCGTCGTCACTTTTCAAAATACTACTTTAAAAATCACATAATTCGTCGTAAAATCTATCGTCATTTTTACTCTTCGAAATGTCAGTCTTAGTTTTTAATTAACGTCGTTCATCGTTGTCGCAAAACATTCTATTTACGTCTTCTTCATTCTTTCACTCTTCGCCACACAGCTTGGAAGCTTCGCGTTTCTTAATTAATCTCGTGCCGGCGTTTCGGAGAGTCCGATGCAGGTGCAACAGAAAGGGAGTGTAGCCCACGCATGCTAGAGTATATCCCACATAACGCATACGTCATTTTGCGAATGGCAATCCTTTCCCATGCAATTTTGGTTTTGCAATTTTCGCTGCTGCAAATTTTACACTTCTTAACATCGCACAGTTAAAATTTTTATACCGTCGTATTGAGAAAAAAAAGTACTTTTAAATGCAATTTGTTTGAAAGCTGTATCTTAATTTATTGTTGAAATATTAATTGTTTTTGTAATTGTGGCAACAGAATCACTCTTTGTTTTGCTCCATAAAATTGAAAAAATAAATAAATAAATAAATAAATAAATAAATAAATAAAATGCGTATACTGTGTCATACGTATTGTCTGTTATAAAGTCCGGTGAATTTTGGTTTTATTTCGTTTTTATTCATCAATTAAACGGGGGGACTTCAAATTTTGAGTAAAAGTGATTGAAAATGATCAAATTAAAATACCATTTTTTAAATATGGTGATTACGGATATGAGAAGCGTGTGTGTAAATTTTGAGAAGAAAATTAAGACGGGTTTAGATTTCGTATAAAATTGTATGATCGTGTCAATTTTGTATAAATTTCGTTTTTTTTTTTTTTTTCATTCGCAATTATGCCAAACATAAGAGCCTCAATTGATAACTTCATCATAATAATTGATCTTTATTATATTTTACTGATTTCATATACGATTAAAGTTTAATTTTAATAATTTGGACAACTGTAGTTTATAGTATTTTATTAATTTTAGCTTAAAATAATATTTATTTAAGAGTTAGACTGATCAATATAAGATGCATTTTTTTTAATGTAACTAATTTTGTAGATTTATTATAAATCAATGAAGCAATTCCTTCTTAAACATTTTTTTGTCGAATTTCGGCGGGTTCCACCTCGTTATATAAAATGCCAAACTACTCTAATAGTACCGAATTGCGTGAAAGAAACATCCTTATGACTCCAAAAATAATAATCTTATTAACTAACAGTTTACTGCCGTCAGATTAAGCCTCTTATGTACAATTAAAATATATCTTTGAATTGAAATTTAAATGAAATACAGGGTCATGAAAAATCGAAGAGTGAAAATTATGATTATAAATATCTCGGCAACTAGTTATACGATAGAGTTCGTTCTTTATGCAAAATTTGTGTTATTTTATTGTCTTTTACACCCACTCCTTCAAGTAAAAAATTTCGGAAAATTTTATGTACCTTTCATTAGAACGAATACTTCGAGAGTCCAGAAGAAAATAGTTCCGGATAATCGGGGATACTGATGTTTAATAGTCTACATATTAAGTACACACCCAGTTTCAAGTTTCTGTTTCAACTTGTTTGGGAGATAGAGCGTTTACAGACGGACAGACGGCTATTTTTTTTTTTTTTTTTTTTTTTTTTTTCTAAAAATGTTTTTCGGAATCTCTAGTGTCTGAAACGTGTAAATCCGTCAAATTTTTTTTTTCGATTTTCAAAACGATTGCATGATTTATCCTATACTACGTATGATGGGTAAGTAAAACTAAACCAAAAATCTTAGGTGAAGAGAGAAAGAAAGAAAATCTCAACTGAAACTTCCTCACAGTGTCTATGAAGTTAAAAGAACAGGAAATAATATCATGACCCATCATTTACTAATATAAAGAATCTCAAACAGCTGCAAAATATTACGTGGAAGACACAGTAGTCTGAAACCTATGACTCGAGTGCAGATGAGGAAAATACTGTTTTTGTAGTGTTTGTGCCTAGTTAATCTCGCATTGTTTTTCACTTCTGTAATTTTTTAACTTGTTCTTCATTTTACTAGAACTTATTTTTAATTTAACTTATCTTACACTTCATGTATATTTTAAGAATTACTTTATTATAATTAGAATCTGTAAAAGCTATAATTTTGTATCTTTTAACTGAGATCTTTTGACACTGTTACCTTCTGACAGGGCAAAAATTTCGCTGTATTTTGTTTTAAATGCTAAAAAAAAAGATGTTTCTTTCAACATTATAAAAAAAAGAATCTTAATTATGAATATCACTGTAATCCTTTAGATTAGATTATTAAACTTTATTCAAACTATTAAAGATACTTTAAATCAGTAGAATTATTACTTTAACCCTTTAACGTTCATTGGTTTCGCCACGAAACCACAAAATTTTAATTCCGATACGCAACACTGACACTGGTATTTTTATCTAAAAATATCCTTTTTATTTTGTATGTGAAAAATCACGTTTTCTTATTTAGAAATATATTTGTTCTTAATTACCGGTGTCAATCATTTATTTCGACATCTTAGCAATGAAAATGCTATGATCGTTAAAGGGTTAAATAATGCTTGTATTGCAGTGAAACTTGGAGCTTAGTGAACATACTAACACGGGCTTGTCAGTAAAAAGGTTAAATAGTTTTAATTAAACACATCATTGCTGTTTTAGTTATATTATTTTTCTCATCTTATTGATAGTTTTTTACACTTTTTAGCTCACAGGCTATCATAGCCTGAGAGCTTATGTGCCCGTCCGTTCTGTATGTATGTGCGTATGTGCGTAACGCGATAACTCATGATAAAAATATCGGATCCACTTGAAATTTTGTATATAGGTATATCCTGATAAGGCGCTTCCCTGATTAGTTTTTGGAGTTCATTCGATATGTATAAGAGGGGGAACGGGGGGCTCATGCCCCCCGTTAGTTGATATAAATGGGATTTTCATGCAGAATTAAGTTTTCAAAATTTAGATTAGGATCATTCTGATGAGGCGATTCCGTGACTGTTATTAGGTGTTCATTGAATAAGTATAAATAGGGGGAACAGGGGTTCTAATCCCCCCCCCCCGTTAGTTGATATAAATGGGATTTTCATGCAGAATTAAATTTTCGTTCAAAATTTAGATTAGGATCATTCTGATGAGGCGGTTCCGTGGCTGTTATTAGGTGTTCATTGAATAAGTATAAATAGGGGGAACAGGGGTTCTAATGCCCCCTCTCCGTTAGTTGATATAAATGGGATTTTCATGCAGAATTAAGTTTTCGTTCAAAATTTAGATTAGGATCATTCTGATGAGGCGATTCCGTGACTGCTATTAGGTGTTCATTGAATAAGTATAAATAGGGGCAACAGGGGTTCTAATGCCTCCCCCCTCTCTTAATTTATATAAATAGGTTTTTCAAGCAGAATTTTCAGATTTCGTTCAAATCTCTGAATCGTTTTGGAAGTTTAATGGTTAAGTATAAAAGAAGGGGATAACTCCTTTTAAATTATATAAATGCTAAATGGGTTTTTATTAAGAATTATCTAATTTGCTCTGAATTTTGGATATAGATTTTTTATATGATAAAGCATGTCTTTGATAGTATAGGAGGTTCAATGATTAAGTATAAAAAAAGAGGAAAGGGGAGAGCTGTTTCCCCTTCTTAATTTTTTTTTCGAACGGAATTAACCCTTGAAAATATAAGGCTTTAATGTACAATTAGTATTTGTAGCCTGTGAGCTCAATGCCATCAGTTTAACTGGGCAGTATTCTTTATTAGCTCACAGGCTATCATAGCCTGAGAGCTTATGTGCCCGTCCGTTCTGTATGTATGTGCGTAACGCGATAACTCATGATAAAAATATCCGATCCACTTGAAATTTTGTATATAGGTATATCCTGACAAGGCTCTTCCCTGATTAGTTTTTGGAGTTCATTCGATATGTATAAGAGGGGGAACGGGGGGCTCATGCCCCCCGTTAGTTGATATAAATGGGATTTTCATGCAGAATTAAGTTTTTGTTCAAAATTTAGATTAGGATCATTCTGATGAGGCAATTCCGTGACTTATTAGGTGTTCATTGAATAAGTATAAATAGGGGGAACAGGGGCTCTAATGCCCCCCCCCCGTTATTTGATATAAATGGGATTTTCATGCAGAATTAAGTTTTCGTTCAAAATTTAGATTAGGATCATTCTGATGAGGCGATTCCGTGACTGTTATTAGGTGTTCATTGAATAAGTATAAATAGGGGGAACAGAGGTTCTAATGCCTCCCCCCCCCGTTAGTTGATATAAATGGGATTTTCATGCAGAATTAAGTTTTCGTTCAAAATTTGATTAGGATCATTCTGATGAGGCGATTCCGTGACTGTTATTAGGTGTTCATTGGATAAGTATAAATAGGGGGAACAGGGGTTCTAATGCCCCTCCCCCGTTAGTTGATATAAATGGGATTTTCATGCAGAATCAATTTTTCGTTCAAAATTTAGATTAGGATCATTCTGATGAGGCGATTCCGTGACTGTTATTAGGTGTTCATTGAATAAGTATAAATCGGGGGAACAAGGGTTCTAATCCCCCCCCCCGTTAGTTGATATAAATGGGATTTTCATGCAGAATTATGTTTTCGTTTAAAATTTAGATTAGGATCATTCTGATGAGGCGATTCCGTGACTGTTATTAGGTGTTCATTGAATAAGTATAAATAGGGGGAACAGGGGTTCTAATGCCCCCCCCCCTTAATTTATATAAATGGGTTTTTCAAGCAGAATTTTCAGATTTCGTTCAAATCTCTGAATAGTTTTGGAAGTTTAATGGTTAAGTATAAAAGAGGGGGATAACTCCTTTTAAATTATATAAATGCTAAATGGGTTTTTATTAAGGGTTTTTATATATTATCTAACTTGCTCTGAATTTTGGATATAGATTTTTTATATGATAAAGCATGTCTTTGATAGTATAGGAGGTTCAATGATTAAGTATTAAAAAAGAGGAAAGGGGAGAGCTGTTTCCCCTTCTTAAATTTTTTTTTCGAACGGAATTAACCCTTGAAAATATTAGGCTTTAATGTACAATTAGTATTTGTAGCCTGTGAGCTCAATGCCATCAGTTTAGCTGGGCAGTATTCTTTATTTTTTATTCATTTAGACTTAATCTGGTGGAGCAAGTCTTAAGGGACTTTGCGCCAACTAACCAGAACTCCTCTTGGCCACTACATATTTGGACCAAGTTTACTTTACTCCCTCTCCCACCACCACATACACACACGCACCTCTTTTATGGAAAATTTATAACTACATTTAACAGATGTTTTACATTATTTCAATTTATGCAACGCCTTCCATTCCCCAAAAAATCACTTAGGAGTAACAAGTTGTCTAAACGGAACATTGCCTGCAGTCACGGTTGCGATTGCTCGTGATCGAATTTTTATTTTAAATACCGACTTCCTAAAAGAAAAATTTTAGTCATTTCTTTCAGTTTCGGTGGACCTTGGTCTTGATGAAGAGATGTGTACATGTGAATTTCTGAGAGGAGAGGGTGTGCCTGCGTGCAAATTTTCGCTTGACTGAAATGACGTTTAACAAAATAACATAGATGAATCTACACGTATCGCTACTCTACTTTTGTGGATCCAAGGTTGATTGATTTGCCGTTTATCAGAGAAGTATTTACACGATCGCATTGAATCCATTATTCCTATATAAGGATTATGCATTGTGATATATATTATTCCAATTTCAATCCATACGTGTGTATATATATACATATATAAGGGCACATGACAGGTTTGTACATAACTATACTATACTATACTATACATTAGGGCGGAGCGTAAAAAACTTTTTTTCGAAATTCTTTTCTCCCTAGAGCGGAAAAGTTGTCTAGTGGTGTCAGTAATATACTCACAAAATTTTAAAACAATCAATAAATATCTTCCGGTTCCACTTTTGGGTCGAAATATGCAATTTTAGCCAAAAATGTTGTAATTTTTCACATTTCAGTAATATTTTAAATTTTCAATTTTTCTTCGCCCTAGTGTGGAAAAACTGAAAGAGTACATAAGGAACACAAGTCCAAAATATTAGGGTAATTAAAAAATATTTTCTGGTTCCACTTTTTGTTTTAAATATGTGAAATTTGTCGAAAATTATACAAATTTTCACATTTTAGTCATTTTTTTATTTTTCGATTTTCTATTCCCGCTGGCATGGAAATGTTAGAAAAATATGCAAGAAACATAAGTAAAAAACTTTATAATAACAAATAAATATCTTCCGTCTTCCTTTTCGGGGGCCTAAAAATATCAAAGTAGCCAAAAAGTATGGAACTTTTCACATTTCAGAGATTTTTTTTTCTTATCAATTTTCTCTTCTTGCTGGAGCAGAAAGTATGGAAAATCATATGAGAAACATAGCAGAAGGGGGTTATTGGTGACACTTGCCCTATATAATCGCAGCCAGGTTCTTCTATAAGTGTCCAGTATTCTTCAAGCACTCTTTGTTCATGGAGCGTTCCCTCAATATTCCTCTGAATTAAAGTTGGATCTTTTCGACGGTCAAAATACAATCTTTTCAAGATATTGGTGGATATGAAACTCTAATCTTGGACTTGGCATTTCATGCGATATTAATTTCTTTTTCTGCTTGTGTTATGCCTGTCTATAACTTTGGACATGTCGTCACGTGTCACAACTCGCAAGTCTTCAAGAAATGTTCCTGTTACTGATACTGCAACTCGGTCGGACACTCCTATTGTGTCTCAAGTTCTGGCTAGGGCAGGACGACGGGTTGTTCGTGATATACTTACAGTATTTATATTCGAATGCGATGAAACTAAAGGTTTATCTCTAAGATCCTGACACAGTTGTTCATCAACAAAACTAAAAGATTTAAATAACTCTAAGTGTTAGATGAAGCAGTAGTGATTGTTTTTTCCATTTTATACCATTTTCTGAAACTTTCTTATTCTTTTTCGAACCTCCTCATTCATTTACAAACTTTCCGTGTTGTGGACCGTGTTTCCGAATGTATCAATTGGGTCCATCAACAATTTCCTTGACATTCTTTGATCCTTAAGAAACTGTCTTCCAATTCTAGAATTTTTATATCACGTGGGCATTTACATCGTTTTAGATATGTATTCTTGTAAGAAAATATTGCTAACAGGTGTTTTTTTCCCTTCCAATACGAAAATTTTCAATTTTGACTTTGTTTGTTCTTTAGCGTCAAACTTCTTTATACTCTTGTATTTATCATTATATGAACCAATCATTTGGACTATTCTTGGCCTAGAAATCGTTGGAACTGAGGAGCCTGCTAAATTGCTTCAACCATTTCAGCCCATAGTCCGCTATAACCACAAAGGTGGGTCCGATTTTTAATTATATTTCGATTCGTTTCTCACCAACAAAAAAGTACATTATATGTTCAAAAGTTGGTAGAACGCCAGTTCTTCATTCAGTAGGATCCCAAAAAAAAATGGGATGAGAAAAATCCCGTGTATACTGCGCCTTAATTGTGATATTGTAATTATATATATAAAACTCCTCCGTGTACGACGATTCCGGGGTCAACCCATCCACGAGAAAAAGAAACTTATTGCAACTGCGTCCACGTTAGGCTTAACTATTCCGAGCCGTTCACAAATATTCTAATTGTTCAACCTATGAAAATATACATGCAAAAGATTTATTCATTACGCATTTTCTTTAAAACCTACAAAAACTATTTAATTATAATGTTTAAGTTCTAAATAAAACAACCAGCAATTACGAAAAAGAACAAACAATGTAAACAAGTTAATACTGTTGCCATTTAAGAATGACAAATTCCGTGAATGAATCTTTCGAATGACTCCATTGTAACATCACGACTCAGGAATGATTGGGTGCGTTCGGGAGCTATGCGCGCTGAGCGCGCGTGTTCAGGAGACAGTTACATGGAGTGAATATTACAGCGGATTTAGTACTCGGAAGCAAAAATCCCTGAGCTCGCGCGCGCAGCACGTGTGTCTCACGAACACGCGCTGTTTACTCTTTGTTGTTTTCATTTGTTTCCGATCTTATAGAGTGTTTTTGTTAAGTATTAGCTAAAAAGTAGTCCAAAATAGGAAATTTTTTTATACATTTTAGCTATTTTTATTATTTTCTCTCAGTATTTTTATATATTTTTTGGCTGTAGTTTCACAATATAATCTTTTATAATTGATTTTTTGCGTTACTTTATTCTTTTAAAATTTATGTATTTACGATTTGTTCATTACAATCCCCCCCCCCCCCTCCACCAGACAGTTTTGTTATAGTTTTAAATGCAAATTTCTGTTAAAATTTCCTTTTTTTATCAAGATTTTTTTCCGCGTGTTTAATCGCTGTATTTTTTAAAAATTGTTTAAGCCTACAGTGGCTGATTGACCACAGTTGTAATTTTTTTATCATCCTTTTAAAAATGCAAACACGTCATTTTGACGGGCTGTCTTCTAGTATTTTATATGCACACTATGAGTTCAACACAATATTAAAAATTAAAATTTTGTAAACACTTTCAGATGTATTATTTTTCAATAACATACAGAAGCTAAAATTGAATATCACATTAAGACCCTATCACGAGCGGAGCACTAAACCAACAGTAACACTACAGTAAACGAACAGAAAGCTAAACTTATTAGAGGAATTTAACTCAGATCGCTTTTAATTCGATTGTTCTATGATTTTTGAGTACATTAATGCCATGAATTTGCCAGTTTAAGTAATAAAAATTAAAAAAGATATTTATTAATTATTTTAAATTTTTACACTTATCTTTGTCATATGATTTTCCGCGAGAGCGAGAAGAGAAAATTGATAAGAAAAAAAAATCTCTGAAATGTGAAAAGTTCCATACTTTTTGGCTATTTTGACATTTTTAGACCCCGAAAAGGAAGACGGAAGATATTTATTTATTATTCTAAAGTTTTTACTTATGTTTCTTGCATATACTTCGAACATTTCCATGCCAGCGGGAATAGACAATTGAAAAATAAAAAAATGACTAAAATGTGAAAATTTGTATATTTTTCGACAAATTTCCCAAATTTAGAACCCAAAGTGGAACCAGAAGGTATTTTTTAATTACTCTAATATTTTGGACTTGTGTTCCTTATGTACTCTTTCAGTTTTTCCGCATTAGGGCGAAGAAAAAATTGAAAATTTAAAATACTACTGAAATGTGAAAAATTACAACATTTTTGGCTAAAATTGCATATTTCGACCCAAAAGTGGAACCTGAAGATATTTATTGATTGTTTTAAAATTTTGTGAGTGTATTACTGATACCAATAGACAACTTTTCCGCGCTAGGGAGAAAAGAATTTCGAAAAAAAGTTTTTTACGCTCCGCCCTACTATACATTATTACTCCTTTTGGTCCATCATAATAAAAACTTTTTTAGCAACATGTGCAGATAATTTCTTACATTTGTTTTCTTTGCTGCAATTTTCTAGGTTAGAAAGACTTTTAATTTAGTATTTTTTTTCTTAATTCTTTTTAATCATGTTTTATTTTAAACTTTTTTGTTTATATATTTTTTCAATATTTTATTTCTCTATTGGGTGTGGTAGTTTTGTTTTAAATTCGTATTCTTTAGTTTTTTAGGGTTTAGTTCATTTGACGGAACCCTATTCGTCACTGTCTTCTGTCTCTCTCTCCATCAGAGTCCGTACACAAAAACTGTATGAATCAGGGACTACAAAAGTACAGCTGAATAAAACGTGTCACACGACAAATTATGAAATTTTGAAAAAAGCTATAATTTTAATTGAACCAAATTTTTTTAATATCATCCGTTCATTTTTACAATTTAAATTTTAAAAGATAAATCTTAATTTCAACGTTTTTCATTTAGATATCATAGCTTAGAGGTAAAGTTATGTAACAGAATGTTCTTAGTCCGAATTCCAGTGCTGGAATTTGAAATTTTCATACTAAGATGGATTGAAAGAAGTGTCGCATTTTTTGCCAATTTTAGGATTTATATATTTTTTAATCACTGACATTCATAATATTTTTATTAATTTTTTTAGAGAGGGGGGAGGGAGACTTTTTACTTGTTTATGGCTAATACGAAGAAAAAACCACACACTTTATTTGTGAAACTCGATGCATTGAGGACCTGATGAATCTTTTTGGTTATACAAATTTCCATTATTCTTTTTCTCCTACTTTTACTATGTTTTTATAATCTATGTTGAAAATGTTAAAGGGAACAAACAGTTTTACTGTCAATATTTTTATTTATAATTTAAAAATTTTTGTTGGTAAATTGTAATGGTTATATATATAGAATATGTATATAATCTGTCTATAATGGCAATGAGGGCGTAAGAACTATTACTCATTTTGGTTAAAATAGAAGTATTAAAAATCAGGCAGATTAAATTTTGAAATTAAAGTATTTTGTGTTTATAAAATAATGATACGATTTATAGCCAAATATATTGAATACCATTTCAAATTCCAAAACACTATTGTTTCCAATTTCTTTTTCATATTAATATTTTACTAGTATTGTATGTTATAGTTATATTTTTTGTTGTAATGTTATTTCATACATAAGTACACGAATATTTTTTATTGTTATTATCGCAACTGTCATTGTTGTGAAAGCGTAAAAATAAAATTTGAAATATGATCTATAACGTCGTGTTTTGTTTTTGAACTACAAGCATATGTTTATGTAATATAGTGCGACTTGTGTCAAGAAGAGAGAGGGATGAAAATATTTAAAAATTTGTGACATCATTTATGGACAGCTCCGCAGATAACACTGATAAACAAGGTTTCTGTTTCTAACTAAGTATGTGGTGACTTTTATATTTTAGGTGGTGCTGTGAAAGAATATGCCATTAAAAAGTTTCCATCACCCACAGATTTTTAAAAAATTCTAAATCCTGAAAATCTCTATTTTGTAGTATTTATTCAACACATACACCTTATGAAATTTATCATTTGATATTTTAGTAATGACAAACTTTTAAATAAACATTTATAAAGCTTAAAATTAATATTTAAAACACTGAAAGTATGCATTGTTTATAAAGTTCCAGAAAAATATAGATTTTTGTAAAAAGAAATGATATTAATAAGAAATTTCATACTTTATGTAGCTGTAAATGTCTTATCTGTGGGTGTTCTCTTATAGGTCATTGTTCCGAGTTATATTGTCAATTTACAGCAGACATTAAGCCACTTAATATCATTACAATAGCGTAAATCATCTTTTCTTTTAAAAAATGTTGAATATTTCTTATATCAATCTCGATAAATAGATATCTTTGTATAGTTTTTCAGGAGATTCCAACCTTGCAATCTTGATCAAGTAATTCTGAGTTTTTCTTTGATAAATTTAAGTCTCTCACAAAATCATTTAATTCTTTTTGAGTTATTAGGTGTGGTTCTTCATTTATGCCAGGAGATTAGTTCACATAAGATGTCTAGGAAGTTTCAGTTTCACCGATTTCCATTTCTACTGCTACATCATCATATGTAAAATTCTCTGGAGGTTTCGGTATTTTTAAATCATCATTATGTAATGCTGGTCACATTGCTGAATCTAAGTTCGTGTACTTAATTTTATGTTTACTTCTTGGAAAGAATCCTTTAATTTTTGTAATACATTAGTAGCAGTCAGTTATTTGATCCTTCGGCACGTGTCACATCATGGGTATAGCAAAGGACATACTTTTTTGTACCTTTCATCCACGTCCGGAGGTTTGTAGCACGTTGTGTATAACAAGAACGAGGTACTTATTTCTTATCTCGTTCAACTACTTTATATCCAAAGTACATATGATAGGCGCATCGATGCTTTTTCAAAGTTAGCTCCTCGCACACACAGCAAAAAGAATCGGGTTCATTAACGCATCCTCTAGACATGTTTTACATATTGTAGAGGAAAATATGATAATTATAATCAAAATTCAATTAAAAAGGTCTTATAGAACAAAGAAATAGTAGTATATTCGCCCCGAAAGATAAGTTTCTACTGTCAGGGATTTGCGTTAAAGTCAAATACTGTGGGGGTGGCTAGAGCTGTCTGTTCAAGGTCGCTAACATAAAATTTATTAGGGGGACATAATTTCACAAAAATGGAGGGTGACAGAAAATTTCTACAAACATATTCTTTTTCAGCAGCTTGAAATCTATAAGAAACACCCAATGTATATAGAGAAATCGAAAATTCGTTAAAATTTGTTTATCAGTGTAATAAAACTCCATCCTCGTAAATGCGTGAAAATTAATTGTGCAGTCGTTAAAAAGTTTTCCGAAGCGGCAGGCATTCCAAGTTCTCAGCATTTCGCGTCTTATGCATTCTTTGCTTTAAAGCGATCGCTTTGTATTATTTTCCCTCATCAACCAGCAGAGATCAGTTTTCGTATGAACTCGCATCGAAAATTAATTGAAAATATTTCTATATTTTCCACCATCCTTGAAGATCCTCTGTTTTGAATTCGAACATGGAGTTGTTGTGGTATCCATAATACAACTCATTATACTTATTTATGTACTTAAAAAAAATACTTCCGATTACGCTTTACATCAATTATTTGTTTGTATGTAGTTCCGCGTGAATGTTTTCTGTATGTTAAATAAGTTACATAAGTTCAAAAATAGTTGTGTATATATGACGAATAGATTTTTCCCGTCTGAGTGGGAAAATGTCCAGTTCGGGTGTTGAACCGAAGACCGGTAACCTAAATTACTAACGCTCTGCTTATTGAGCTACCTGACCCGACAATCTGCGGACACATTTCACTCAGGTATCATTATTGACTATAGCATCTGATTTGCCATTTCGAAAACCTAACAGAATATTGGCAGACTAGAATATTTGACAAAATTGGAATGTAAAAAAAACATTGCTCTCTGAGCGCCGCAACCTTACTGATTACATCCCAAAGAAAGAGAAATTGCTAATATGTAGTTATCATTTCTATTAAGTTTCTATAAATGGGACTACTTCAAACTAGTGCAATATTAAATATGTATTAAAATAATTCATCTGTATAAAAACCGGTGTGCCAGCATGTTTATCTATCATTTCTGTATAAAGCTACCCATTATTAATTTATTTATATGCAAGTTTTCTTAATATTATTTTACAAAGACTTCCGGCTACAAAAAAAATTATTTACGGTAGTGACAGTTACTTTTTATTTATTATTATTATTATTATTTTAGAGATAACTGAATGATCAGCGATTTGGATTCTGATATTTGAAGTTGTTAACCCATTTCTAACAATAATTAAATCCATAGTTTACATAATTCACGTACATTTTTTTTTTCGAATTATATGCACTTTTAGTAATTTACCTCGCTTAATAAAGCTTCATCCGAGTAAGTGCACGGAAATTAATTATGCAGTCTCTAAAAAGTTTTTCGAAGCGACATTCCAAGTCCTCGGTATTTCGTGTCTTCTGCATTCTTTGCTAAAAGCGCTCGGTGATCGATAGCTTTCAACTATTTCATCTCGTCAACCATAGCAGAGTTCAGTTTTCGTGTGAAGTCGGATCGAAAATTAATTAAAGATTCCTATATTTTCCACCATCCTCGAAGCTTTCTCTAGTTTAAATTCAAACATTGGGTTATAATGGTATGATAAGTACAACTCATGCTTGTTTGCGTGTTTGTAAAATGTCAATCTTAAAACTTCCTTCTGTCTCTTATCTTAATATTTAAAAAAGTAATTTCTCATGACAATACTGCATTACTATTAATTCAATATTATATCGACTTTGATTTTCATCTTAAATCTCTGCTTCAGTCAGTTAATCGTAGTGAAAACGAGTTAATCATGATATTTGTTAAACAATATAGTTTTTCGTTATTCTGCCGTACATCAACAGTTTGCGGTTTTAGCAGGACGTCAGTTCTCGTCACTGCACGAGCCGCCGATGGTCAACAGAACTGCGAAAAATTGAGAAATTTTACATCGTTATTACAATGCCCCTTTGAGACAGAATATTTCGGAATTTAAGGAGAAACTGTTAGCCACAGCCAAATACATGAACCAAAAAAAAAAAAAAAAAAAAAAAAAAAAAAAATTGGCTGGTTTCTATGCATAACTTCATTCTGGTGACCATCTCTGCTCTAGTGTATTTTATGTCGGAACAACAAATCTTAAGGAATATGCAGAAACAATATAAAATTGTCATTTCTATGTTGGGGTAGGAACTTAAAATTTGTTATAGTGGTTACATTTAAGATGTAAATACTTGCTATAAACGTGTTAGTAAGTCTAAATTTTGGATTTCTATATGATTGTTAGGGATAGAAACTTTTTTTGACATGGCTACTATTTTCATAATGCAAAGGCTCGCACAGACGATTTGTGAAAATAAATAAATAAAAATGAATTAAAAGCTCTAAAATTGAGATGTCTAATTACATTGCTACGGCTAGAAACTTGAAATTTGGTATTGCTGCTTCTTATAAGAATTAAATGCTCGTTAAAAATGGTTTCTAAAAAATGGTATTTTATGATGGGGGACATGAAAAGAAATAATAATAAAATCCAATTTAAAGTATAATTTGAAATTTTATAGAGTGCTTCCGGTTGATGCAGAATCTTAAAGTTTAACGTGGAGTAAGGTTTATGTAAAAGGGGAAAAGATACAAAAATTATTCTGTCGGGTTTCTTATGCTAATGAGCCAGGTAACTAATTAAGAGTGCTGTTATCTGGTATTATTTTCTTACTTAGTTTATTTCATATGTACCTCTCTTCCATACGCGAGTTAAAAAAATATATTTCTTCATCTTGAAATTCAAGGTATTTTAGTTAGATTCTTTTGTATGAACAAGCCTCATTGTATCAACGAATTGTAGTTTGTCTTCCTATTCAAGAAAATAGATCACAGAAAAGGCAAACAAAGAAATTTCCTATCTGGTAAGTAATGAATGTCATCTGGGAGAGAAATGGAAGATCTGGAAAAAATACTTCAAGAAGGAGGTTGGTGTGTGTTTGGTTGAGTTTTGGGAAGTAGAGTGTAGAGAATTGTGGGAAAAGGCTCGAGGTCTCGTACGGAGCTGGCGCAACGGGAGGTCCATAGTTATCCTCTGATAAATCTAATGGGATACCGTGGGATGAGAAGGTAATAGAGTATTTTAATAAGTTGATTCAGTGCGCAGAAAGTACTTGCCATCTACATAAATTAACATCGTGACATATCGTCTATATCTGAGCTCTTAAATGTTTTGTTTCTATGTAAATAGTCTTTTAATAGAAATGAAATAAGTTCAGCAGTTCAATAACTATTCTCTCATCATGTCCGATATCACATATTTATATCTGTAATGGCAGCCTATCAAATAAAAGAACATTTTTTTCGAAGTCTGTACGAGTGGTGATCCTCAATATGGTACAATTCATCAGCATGTGGACAAAAAAGGAGCGCAACACATTCATTTATAAATCTGTGTTGATTTAATTACAAGACAAAATCATAAATTTCCTTAATCGGGACTAACGCCAAATCAACGTATTATAATGAAATATTTTCTATGCTTATCAAGAAACTAGGTATTCTATCAGCTTTACTATAATTATTACATAACAGTATTGCATCGACCAAGATCGCACTTGCCGTGATTTTAAATTCCCGAATAGAAATGTGTGAATCTAGTTAAAAATAACTATATTTCGGAGGCGCTGGAGCGCACCATCTATGTGCATCCGAGCGTTGATTTTTTTTATTTCTTGTCTAATCTCGAATAACCGTACTGTCCTTGAATACTTCCTTGTAACACAAACCTGATGCTCCACTACTTTTCCTGTTAGTAGTGACAAGCTGATTACACACTGGAATCGGTCGTTTCTGGTGGGTGTTGCTTGACTCGAATAATGAACACAGTGACACCGAAAGGAAAGAAAGAAATACAGGCGTTTTTGTGCAGGATTGGCACTGTTTAAACCAAGCTGTTTTAACCATGATTTAAATCAACTTTTTATTTATTTTTTATTTTTTAACCCTTTATCTACCGATGGTGCTTATAAGTACCATAAAAATTACTTAGTATAAATTTCTTTTAATACGTCAATTAATTGTATTACTTTTTAGAAAGAGTTTGCAGGTACATTAATTTATTTTGTTCCAAAAGCATTATTGGTTACGCAAAACAAAAATATTTATAAAAGGGTTATTTATTTATTTATTTTTTTTTTCAGTTTTCTTGGCGCTGATAGAGAAGGATAGGGATTTTTAAATTCGGAAATATTTCTATATATTGTAAGAACATCATATTTGTACATTTTATAATTCTACAAAATACTAAGAAAACAATTTAAAGATTTCAGTGGGGTATTAAATATTGCACAAAATCTCTGTAAATTCAAATTTAATTAAAAATCCTCCATTCCTTCTAAAATCCTTCCAAAAATGTATTAAATGATTATGTAAATCTTTTAATTTAGTTTAAACAATTTACGTAAAATGGTTTAGAATATAAAATTTTCACGAATTCCTAATGCGGTGTATAAAGGGTTAAACAAAAATCCAATCTTTTATAATTTAAGTATTTAAAATTTTTGGATGTAAATGATTTCTACTTTAACACTTTATTTCAGCATTAAACATTACATATAATGGGTCTAAGGCCAGTTTTTACCAACCTGTGCCCATTGGTGGTCGCGCCAGATATTTCGATGGGTCGCAAAACAATCGAAGTTTTTCACAAATATCTTTTACTTCATCTGTTTAAAAAACATTTACAATTTCAACAGCAAATAATATTTCAAGGGAAAATCTTCAAATTCCTCTTCGAAGAATATAGAAGCAGAATATACAGAAATATTTAAATCAGCTTTGAGGTTCTTGATGGGGTTTCAGCACCACATACTCATGCTTTTTCTGTTTTGTTGTTTTTGACAAACAAGTACAAGAACAAACTGCGTGTAGATAGAGACTTGAGGTTCAAATTATCCAGTTTTAATCATGATACAGATGCCATCATTAGTAAAAACCAATGCGAGAAATCTCACTTATTATAAAGTTGTTTTGATAATAATTAAACATTGTCTTTATGGTTCGTATGATGTTTTAATAATTATTTCATTTACACATAGTAGGATTACCAAATCTTGTTTTTTATGATACATCCTTCGTATGAAAATTTGCCTTTTTCGCAAAGTAAGATAGCCGATAACTTATAAAGGTTGGGGAAGAAGAAGAAGAAAAAAAAAAAAAAAAAAAAAATACCATTCTCATATGCCCCAGATCGGTCGCGAAAAATATTTTTACTTACAGGTAGATCGCGTACCAAGAAAAGTTGCGAATTGCTACTCTCAGAGCAGTAGCGTGAATTTTTGAAAAATATTGGGTGGGCTCAAAATTTTCATTGTAGTTGCAATATTTCTTTTGTAATCGTGCATATAATCTGCTATACCAATTTTCTGCTTGTCAAATATTTGACAATTTGGAGCCATCAGTAAATGCTAATTCTTTAATTTTTTAAAATACATAAAATAAAAGAAAGTTTCTTTCACCTCAATCAAAAATAATCAGGTATATTTTAAGATGTTAAATGTTATAAACATTTTTTCTCTCTCTCAATCGTAAGTCTTTTTAGATCCCTTGTTTCCGATGAGTTTAAAATACTAAATCTTCGCTTCTTTTCCCTTTTTTTTTTCTTTTTGTCTATAAAAAAATTGGAACTGTTTTTCTATGTAAGTTCTTGAATGAAAGCGCGTCTTAAATCATTAAACCTTCATTAAATTAAGTACTACTAATTAAACGTAATTAGGAACATTACCCTATCTGCTTGCCGGGAAGATTGTGGTAATTTTGTTGCCAAGTAATCTTTTATTATTGTGAAAGACTTCTATCGATTTTGTCTCATTTGTATTCTTTTCTCTTTTCAGGTAAGCTCATTTCTGTTTGGGTTTTTTTTTTAATAAAATCTTCCCCCGCCAATGAGGTAATGAATTTTATTTGTATCACTGTACCAGATGTCTAGTAGACTGTTGTTTTCGTTTCTTTGATTGTCGAAGGGGATGAACACAGTTTACAAACCACATGTCAAATAGCTGGCATGAATGAATGAATGTTTTTCTTGGAAATTACTGAAGCGATTGCTATACTTTTTTGTTTTAAAGTTTTTGCCAGTAGCTAAACTATAGATTGATCTATCATTTTAACACAGTCAAACTGACTGGAAAAGTTATTGTACGAGTTAAGAATTTCCAACTGAACGAAAAAATTCTCAGGCCGGAAATCGAATCCATACCCTTGGCTTGCAGGGTCAATGCTCTATTCTTTAATCCAATATAATAATACTAGTTGAAATAATAGTTCATCAGCATAGCCGTCGTTTATATAAAATTTCTTTAAGTGCGGTTTATTCTAGAGAGCTGTCTACATTACAACCAGTTGACACTACCAGTAAAGTTATCTTAGTGAAATATGCTCGCTGGTTGTCTGTCCAGTTAGCTTAAACGGTAGAGCATTGACCCAGTAAACCAAGGCTTTGTGTTCAATCCCCGGCCTGGACTTTTTTTCGCTCAGTTGGAAATATGCAATTCGTATACATTGATCGTTCGACAAGATTAAAAAAAAAACATGCGCCAGGCATAGATTATGGGACACTTTCCAACGCATTTAAAATACTCTAACAAAAAGTCAGTCAATAGTATACAAAAATTCCAGGTCAATCGAAGCATGTTTATGAAAGCTGAAGCATGGCCAAACGACCAGACAAACCGAAGTTATAATCATTTTTCAACTATGTTGGAAAGCGTTAAAAAAAGAAGAAAACAAGAAAGAAAAAATCGTCAAGAACAGATTATGAAACACTTTTCAACACATTCAGAATACTATAACAAAAAGTAAAAAGCATTAAAAAATTCCATGGCAATCCAAGCATATTTACCAGAGCTAGAAGAACTAAAACTTTAAAAGATAGATTTTTATTTTAAGTTTTTGATGTTTTTTTTTTTTTTTTGTTTGAATATAATTTTTGGGCCATGTAGATTGTTTCCTGTCGTTTTTTAGGAAGTTTTACTCCTGCAGATGGGTTTGAAGACTATCCACTTAACTGATGCTTTTTTTTTACATACAATAAATTGAAATGATGCGATTAACACCACTTTTTTAAAATTAAAATATTCCTAATGTTCAGTCTAAAGATTTCTGCCATTAACTAGTATGAAATTGCATTTTAAAAAATTACTGCAGTCAGAAAGGTTTAAGTGATGCATCAAGCAAACTCCACGGGCAAGCAGAAATGTATTAAATATTTGAACATTTACTCATTAGTATTTAGAAAAACTTTTGCAAGTTGAAGTAAAATAAAATCGTATGACTTTATGTGCTGTACTTTGGTGAAGCCTGCTATATAAGGATTTGAGCAAAATCTGAATCAGCAATTGATTTATTTAATTTAATATAATTGATCTCAGCCCTTTAGAATGGTGGAAGATATTTTTGTTACAGTTATCAAAAAAGCTCATACTAAAAATAGAATTAATGATCAGCTAGCTTTTTACTGCAATAGATTTATCTGCTTCAATCGAACAAATGTTTTTTGCCTTCAGTTTGATACTTTCAGAAATTAGAAATCAACAGATAAAACTGTTAAACCGCTGCCATTGAAATGCTCAAGGCCAGAGGACACAAATTGTGAGGTATTCACTAATTGATTTACTTCTCTCTTATTTTGAATAACAATTTACTTTTATTTTATTTGTGGAATATCAATCATCGTATAAAACACTGAACATACTGATTAACTTATGATTAATTACTTCTTAAACATACAGATGAGAATTTGGAATCTCCCAATAAAAAAATATCCAGATGCGGCAACACTGTCGCATTCCTTCTCTGGCTGAATTTTTATTTAGGGATTCCAAGTTCTTATTAGTGAGTTTAAATAGTTATTGTTTTATAAGATGATAAATATTCCACAAGTAAAATAAAATTGCTATTCAAAATTTTCCTGTGTAAATTCCAACACTACTGAGAAGTCAGTCGATTAGTGATGACATCTCAATTTGTGTCCTCTGGCCTTAAGTATTTTGATGACAGCAATTGAACTCATTTTTCTCAGTCAACACTTAAAAGAAACAAAAGTTAAAAACTTAGTTAAAAACTTCCAATTTTGTTTAAATTTTTTATGTGTTGCAGATGTTTTTTATTTTAATTAAAATATTGAAGGTTGAATTCATTTTTGACATCTGATTTGTAGTTTTTCATGCATTTTGTGTAATCAAGATTTTTTTCATAGCCTAAAATTTTACATTGAAATAGTATGAATCATTTATGTAAATTGTGTAATATTAGTAATAGAATGATACTTATAATATGCATGTCTATGTATGTAAACCTTATATTAATTAAATTAATCAAAAAATCATAAAATAATAATAATGTGCGGCAATTTTTAAAAAAATCAAAAAAATCTGATTTAAATCAAAAAAATCCGATTTAAATCAAAAAATCCGATTGTTTAGATTTTTATTAAAAAAATCAAAAAAAATCACGAACCCTGAAAAATACTAATGAATAAAGCCAATTTCGCAACTCAATACTAACTTGTATTTTAAAGTTTTTTTCAAATAGAGATGTGTGTTTCGGGGATTAATTCTATGTTATTATTCCGTAAGTCATCACAAAAAATGCATTTTCAGAAAGCTATGCTACTTTAAAAATCGCAAACTACAATTTTTGAAGACATATTGTAGGTTATCTAACTTTGACTTATAGTGCCGTAAAATGCACCAGATCTCAATGACAGGTGACAGCTTTACCAGAAATAGTTTCCTGTTAAGTAAAACAGGGATGTAAATCAGAGTGTTTGTGTGTGTGTGTGTGTGGGGGGGGGGGCATTAAAATTCTTGCTTCTTAAAATACGTCAAAATTGTAGAATAATTTGGCTGTTCTTCAAGATCAACAGGCGATGCTGATTTCCCCAATATTTAACGAATGTATATTTAAATCACAAGAAAGTTTTATTTTTGTCCAATCCGGAAGAGTGAGGATAGGAGGTAGGAAAAAACTGCTTTAAAAGGTTTACCTTGAAGTGTAATTGGTCTGGGTAACGGGAGCACACAGTCATCTCATCGGATTCGCGGCTGAAATTCCAGAATTAGTTAAAATTTGATTCTCATATTAAAATGCAATCGGTCTACCAAGTCCCTATCTTGGTGAAAAACGCCTGAAAATTGATTTTTGCAATTGATCGGTAAGTTTACCATTATGTTTACCTGCACCCAAAGGTATGAACCAATGACTTAAGATATGTATATTAGAAAGTCAATCGTATGAACACATGGAAGATTGGGTACAATTGTAAACCTAAGATTTAACCGCTAAAAAGGGGTTTTCAGGTATTTTCCATCAACATAAAACTTGCAAGACCGATTATATTTTAATATGCGAACCAAGTTTTCAGTAAGTTTGGAATTTCAGCCATGAACGCGACGAGGTGATTGTCTGTGCTGCCGTTTCCCGGTCTCTATTTACGACCTGTCTTGGCAGTTATTTCAATATTATGATATATACATTATAAGTAATATCTGCAGAATAAATAAAAGAGTAATGCGACTAGTATTGCTACATAAATAACAAATATTAATGTGTCCTAAGGAAACAAAATACTGTCGAGCCTCTATATAACGAAATCCATCGTTCCAGTAAAAAATTCGTTATATAGAGAAATTCGATGTATAGAGTATGATGTTAAAAATAGTATTTAATGTGTAAATTTTGAACAAATATTTTTTTTTATCTTTTTAATTAAGAATTTGAAATGTTTAAAATTATATATCAACCTAACATTTTATTTCTTACTTATTTAAGCAGTTTCAAAAAAGAGAAAAGACATTTATTTGAAAGCTTAATGAAAATCAAATAAGGAAGACTTGCATAAATTTCAGAGGAAGAAATCTGTAATTTTCTGCTGTTTTGATTTTAAAATTACAATTGTTACGCTCTCAAAAAAAATTCTCAAATTTTAGCAAGGAATGAAAAATTGTAGTTGATATTTTCCTCCATTTGAAGGTCTCTCTTATGTGCTCTCATTGATTCCTCTCTTATATGTGTAACAATTCAATTGACTGTGTTTTGAGAAGGATGTTGAAAGGTGTGTAAAAGAGGTGGGATGAACTTGTTAAAGAATAAGGAGAGAAGTAATATTTATAAAAAAAAAAAAAAAAAAAAAAACTCAGCACTGAACGATAAATCAAAAATAAGCGATGGAAAATTGATTCCATATGATTTCGAAGCTTTTTTAAAACTGAATAAATTAAGATCAATTTATGAAAAAATTCGTTATATGGAGACAAATATTTCGCTATATAGAGTCTGTTTTTAATGTAATCATGCGAAAAGGGGACCGTTCTTACTAAAAATTCGTTTTATGGAGAAATTCGATGTATGGAGTTTCGTTATATAGAGGTTCGACTGTATCTCGTAAATTTCTCTTAACACTTTTTTCACACACATTTGAAAAGGTTTGATTTCGGTTTGTGTGTCTTCCGTCTGCCTGTGACCCAACTCGCGTAGTCAAATTGCTATGAAATACATGTTATTCCATGGCATGTTCGGTATTGAAAATGAAGTGTGTAGCATTTACGGTTCACTTACAAGGACACTCAAAAGAATTCTATTACATGGCGGAAGGGGTGCTGATTATTATTATTTAACACACAAAAAAAATTAATTAAACAAAAACAAGTATTTACAAACAAACAAACAAAAAAACTAAATTTACATTCTTCGGTGAAATGTAGACACCACAGAGCTCCTATTTTTCCTACTTTCTCCTATTTTTTAGGTTTCTTGCTCTTTTTTTTCCTATTTTTCGGCCATAAATGTGGGATTCTTATCGCGGCTGAATAAAATAGAATTCTTAGATTCACAGAGTTTGGGGCGTGACGTCCTGCGCGCCTTGAAGGAAACCAGTGAGAACTCTTTTTACATGTTCGATCCCAACCGATGGAAGTTAGTTTTTTATATCTTGTTTGTAAATTTCTGTTAAAAGTATATATATTTTTTTTTTGTCTCTCTGAGTTAGTTTGCGCGTTTTCGCTCAGTCTGCGAAAGCAACGATATGAAGAGCTTTTAACGATCCGGAACAGCAAAATAGGCTAGTTTAATTTCTACGGCCAACGCATGGTCGTTTTTATTATATCACAGAAGGGATTCAGTATAGAATTCGCTAAAAGTTTAAGGCTTTCGATTCAGAAAATGTTTAAAAAATCGGTCATCAGTCTGAAAATTCGCACATAAAATAAATATCGCGAATTTCGACTAATAGTTACCGAAAACGACTAATAGTTACTCGTCCGCAGAAAAAAAGCTAATTTAATCAGAGGATCCCAGAAAAAAAAAAAAAACAACTGAAATTTCGTCAAAGAATAGCGAATAAAGCGTGAGTTTCGACAAAAAATCTTTTTTTTTTTTTTTTTTTTTTTTTTTAAGCAAATTATCAAAAAATTGTGGAAAAGCGCGAATTTCGTCAAAGGATCGTAAAATTTTCGTTGCGGGATCGCAAGAAATGCGATTTCTTCAAAAACGCAAAGAATCATGGATAAAATGCAAATTTTGTTATATAAGCTACAGCAAGTGCACAGTTAATATTATACAACTCTCCTAAAATTTTTGTATTTCCGATCGGAAACAAGCCTTTTTTACATTTTGATGCGCATGTATTATTTTCGGCAAAGTGAAATTTGTATAATATTACTAATTAAAGCACACTAGAACACAGTGTTTTAAATAATAAACGTCAGGACTGTATCTTTAAATTTTAATCACACACGATAAGCAGGAACACTCTGGTCGCCGTTCTTTTTCATACACTCAAAAACAAAAAAAATTTTTCTCTACTCAGTTCACTTTACATTTCAACCAAGAGTTCACGACGAGATCTTATGGAACTTATAAATTCTGAAATTTCAACAATAAACAATGAAACAAAAAATACATTTTTTTAAACTATCAAAAGTAAGATGTGGGAGAAAAGCGGGAGAAATTGTCGTACGACACACATTTAAACGTACACCGGGGAGTACATAAAAAGCTTGGAAAACCTGCAACTTGCGAGAAAAACGTACAATCTGGCAACCCTAATACACACACACACTCACAAAAGACTTGATGGTAATAATAAAAATTGAATTTTCGAAATCATTCATTTACACATCCTCTTTCGCCTTAATAAACGGTAAAGTTTTATTACAGTATTCTGAATGTGTTTGAAAGTGTTTCATAATCTATGGCATGCCCATAATTTTTCCTTTTTTTTTTTTTTTTTTTTTTTTTTGAGCTGCTTTATTTTTAACCTAAAGTGCTTTTCCCCTAAATTAAGAAATACATATCGGACCTAAACGAGTTAAGATTATGTAGTTATTTATTTTTTATGTTATTCAAACTTTAATCCACATTCTTGAAAGTTATGTATAGAAGTTGATTTTAAAATAATCTTCAAAGGTGGGCGGATACTTCAAAAGAGGGTAGAATAATTGGATAATTTTGGCATGCCTTCAAAATCAACATGTGTAGTTGATTTCCTTCAATTTGAGCGAAAGTGTAAACAAATCGGAGATAAATGTATTTTTGTGATCGTGTTGGAAGGGAAAAACCCGCTGTTAGACAACCAGATGCTAAATATCAAACAATAAAAGATCTTTAGTCGTTTTGGAATGCGAGGGGGGGGGGGGGATTCTTCTGACATACGAACATGGACGAAAAATCGTGTATTCCTTACTTTCCAGCACTGCCGAAATCTTCAATTTCATTTTTGTTCTTTCAACGAAATGAAATATCGAAATAAACATGAAAACAAGTGGATAAGTATGATCTCAGACCTCACTGTGGATTCCATTTAATATCCATTTCGAACATTTCGTTAATATCTGTTATAAACTATGTCAAAGTTTAAAAGCGATCGGTTCTTTAATTTTTCTGAGTTCAACAAAATTTAGAAAATAACCCCTTCCCGTACACCCTTCCCCTGGATTTTCAACTCTCAAATGTTTCATGTTAAGAAGTTTTTAATAGTGCTCAGTGAAAAAACTCTTTCAAAACGCAATAAGCAGATTATCTGAAGAAAAAAAAAAGTAAATTGCCCCTTCCCTCTCTCCCCGACAAAAGTTCAACTCACTTTTAATGTATAAAATTATTATTTGTTATAAACTATGTCAAAGTTTACAAGCGATCGGTTCTTTAATTTTCCTAATTTGAAGAAATTCTTGTCAAATATCTGTGCGAAAATCATCTTTTTATAAGTTTAAAAATCTATTTTTTTATCAATCGGAAAATTGTGGTCAGATTTATATATATACAGATTTTTATGAATCAGCGTACAAAATAACATCTGGATGCAAAATAATCAAATTTGTAAAATATATTGTTAAAAAATTTTGTACTTCGATTATCAAACAATTGTATAAAAATTTCTCTTTTCTTTCCTTGTCACTGGTCTGGTGTGTGTGTGTGTGTGTGGTGGGGGGGGGGGATGAAATTCTGGAATTACCAAAAAATTATTTTCTCTCCCGATTCTTCAAAAAGTGAAGACATGTTGTCCAGTTTTTATGTATTTAACCCTTTAACTGGTTAATTATTTTCCGTTCAATAAATTGAAAATAACGGACGCACACCACTGTTATTTAAATAAAATATTCGTAAAATTTAATTTACACATTTCCGCCTTTCAATAGTATGAAAATTTTCTGAAAAATAATAGTGGTGTCAAAAAAGCTTTAAATGATGAAATAAGCAAATTCGTCTTGCCCGAACGCCGTTCGGGCAAACCAATTGAGGTGTTAATAATAAAATAAGACTATTGGATTGTCAAAGAAGCTATCATCTGTCTGGCTTTGTTTACTAGTGTCTGTTGTTTCTTTTACTTCTCGCATTACAGTGAGCATTACAATGAAAATTATGCCAGTCATTAATTCTTCTCCGAAATACGACTATCGCATATTGGTCTTTTTCTCAGCGATATCCATCCGTAACGTCGCGGCAGATATGCGACCATTATTAATGCTTTCTGCGTCATTTATATTGCATCGACCGGTGAAAAAAAAACTACTGGCCACAAAAAAAAGGATAAAATTCGCAGAAAAAGAGCAGCCTGTATGTTTTTTTCTGGTCATGAACAAGTCGAAGGCATTTGATACACTTACGAATTCCGTTTTTAACGGAAAAATATATAATTGAAAGGCCTGAGGAAGCGAATCGAACTAAGGATTTTGAATCGAGCTGTGTTTTCCATATTTGGATCAATAAGTTATCTGTTGAGTAATAAGCGATTTTGATCACATGACAAACACGTTTTTTTTTTTTTTTTTTTTTTTTTTTTGGGGGGGGGGGGGGGGGTTGTTAGAGTGGTTATTCTTCTTTCGTGCAGAAATTCAGTTCAAAACACCCAGCATGACACTATTTATGAGCAATATTGCGTTTGCAATAATAATAATAAATAAAAATTGGATTTGAATGCGATTAGATTGTTTTTGAACAGCAACACTTGCTAATTTCATACATTTCCAAACAAAATTAAATGAATTTATGTCATAAATATGCCCTTTTGGATTTAAGAACAACCTTAATTTGTTCGGGTACTTCTCTGATTATAGTAAATATTTAACTGTTGGTCGGAATTTAGCGGAGCCCAGTGCATTAGATTCCGAAAAAAAAAACGAAACCTTAATTATCCCTCCCATCATTATGTGTTCTGCTTTCTTTTATATCAAAAATTCAGTTATATCAATTGGTCAAAAACTTTCTGCAAATTAATTTAATGTTTAATAAAATTACGTGTTATATTATTTTGGCATGAACGAAATTCGCGTTTTTTACGCTATTCATGGACGAAAATCACATTTTTTGCGCGGTCTTGGGACGAAAAATGAGAAAATGATTTTCTTATGGTGTTTCCAAAACCGCGACTGAATATTTTGGATCAGTGAAGACTAGGAATAACAAAGTCAATTCCTTCATGGTATGGAAAAAATAAGTTAGGCCCAGCCCGCTGTTATGCGTCAGGATAGAAAACTGCAATAACATACTTGCCAAGTTTTACACATTAGGTGTAAAATTTACACATTTGGGCTGTTTTTTACTCTTTTACACTAAGGAAAGATTTTTTGTACACATTTTTGCAAATTTTTTTCCAAGCTCCATTTTCCCCTTAAATTATGAATTATTTTCTAACTGCTTTCAATTATAAATATTTAAGCGAGTATATTTAAGTATAGTTAAAAAATAAGCTTGTTTCATTATTAAAAAATATAGAATTTTTAATTTTCATTGTGTGTAAAAGATACCTTTTTGTTTTGAGTAAATTTTGCCTGTATTTTCTATTAAAATGTGAGAATTGAAGATCTGTTAAAAATTAGTGATGCAAGTGGATAATGGTTTGACCAAATTACTGAATAATCAAATATTCAGCATTCCTTTCATTATTATTTTTGATAATGATGTTTTAAGTAAAGCAAACAAAGTTACTATTGTCATACTAAATGTCATTCACGTACTGTTTTACACATTTGAATTTTCTCAGGTTGGCAGGTATGCAATAAATTTATGCCTGCGTAGCCAACAGCTTTGTGTCCTTGAATCGCTGTGTTAGATGGAATATTCAATTTTATTGCCCAGACATTGATGAGGGGGATTTGTCAGCTTTAGAATTGAAGGCAGCTACAGACAATCATCTCATCGAGTTGGAGGCTGAAATTCTAGGTTTAGCTAAATCTCGATTCACATATTAAAATGCAATCGGTCTGCCAAGTCTTGTCTCGGTGGGAAAACACCTGAAAACCATATTTTAGCCGTTGATGCGTATGTTTACCCCCTTTTTTTTTTTTTTTTTTGCTCCCGGTCCTTCATGATTTCATATCTTTGGGTCAAAATCCCATGAATATAAAGTTTAATAAGGTTCTGCATATGTTAAATTCAGTCATACGGAAATAGTAGGACTTCATCATCATGGCAACGTTGAATCTATCAGGGGATATGATTGAATTAATTATGATAGGTTTTAATAGAAAGAAGAAAATTTAACATTTTTTTAAGTTTTGATTCGATTTTAATAAAATTTAAAATAACTCAAAAATTGTGCACTAATTCTATGTATTGCATTTCAAACCATTTGATTGGATAGTTTTTGCGCTGTTATCTATGGGCCGATAGATGGACCAGGCGGCGACTATAGGTGCTACCCATTTATATAATTACGAATGCACCTAAATATTCTTATTTTTGCTCAACAAAACAAACCATCTTAACCCTTTCCGGCGCACTGTGCCCAGTCCGGGATACCTAATTTTAATTCCAAACTTGCAATCGGCACCAATAATATTTTAATAAAATTTTGCTTTTATAATAAAAGCTTAAATTTAAAGGATTCTTAATTTCTAAAAAAGTCGTTTGTAAATTCCGGTGACAGTCGATAATTTCTCATTTTACTAACATAATTTGCCCGCGTCGGGAAGGGTTAACACTAGTAGCGCCAAGAGCGGTCAATATGACTGTACCAAATGTTATAATTCGATTTGAACCAGAAATTTCTTTAAAAATAAAATTAAATATCAAGCAGAAATAAGTGAAATGGATTTGTTAAAAATCTTTATAAGTTCGTGTACATTTAAAAAAAAAAAAAAAAAAAAAAAATAAGTGAAATTTTAAGCGTTTCTAGCGTTAAAAAAGCAAGCTGAAATAGACATATGCCTGCGTATCAACCATCAAATATATGTACTAGAGTTTTATTTTCTTGAATTGCTGTTGTTTTGACGGAAAATTCAATTTTATTGTCCAAACATTGTTGGGGTTTCTGTCTGCGTCTCTTAACTATCTATAGTAAATAGTATTCAATGGGAAAGCGAATGAAGGAAATTCTGAGTATTCCTATGTCATCACTATTTGTCATTCGGAACAAAACGTCGGTCGTCTAGAATTCTAAGCAGTCTCCTAGGTTATAATCAGAGTTGCGAAATTTGAAGATTAATGCGTAAGCATACAAACTTCAATTTAATGAATTTTTCTATTTAACGAAAATTTCTATAACTTGATTTTGAACACCATTAACATGTAAATTAATTTCCATATAACGAAAATGTATTCCACATAACGAAGTTACTTTTATTTTCGTAAGTGTACTAGCTGTCTGAAATTTCCGGGCCCGGACCGACGTATAGCAAAAGAAGTTCGGCCCGAGTCCGGCCCAAATGAATTATGAATATGGGTTTTACTCGTACAGAGGAATTCTGACCAAAAAAAACTTTTTTTCTTTACTGTTTATAACTTTCCTTTTTATAGAAATGCCATAGGCTGCGATATTTGTGTTTTTAATGAACCTCTATTTGTTTTATGTAATTTTTTTTCAGTTATCATTAATATTAGTTATCCCTATTCTATGCAATTAAGAAAATAAAAAGAACAAAAAATGGTATACAATGAAATCTTCTAAGATGGAATAGTATAGGAACGGGTGAAAGAAAAAATTAAAGACAAGTTTCCTTCTTAGCAGAAATAAATGTTATATATTTTTTACTTAAGTATTATTGTATACATTTTGTATGGATAAGCACGTTTTTAACTTTAAAATAGGATTCCGTCAAAGGCAGGTTCTTTTTCATACGTTTTACTATATTTTAATTTTGCTATATTTTAAAAAGCGTAGAAATCTACTATTCCGAATGACAAATAGTGATGACATAGGAATACGCAGAATTTCCTTCATTCGCTTTCCCATGGAATATTATTTACTATTGATAGTAAAAAGAATAATGAAAAAGTATAAGAATTAAAGAAAATATTTTAATGTTTAATCGTAGAATAATAGCAATTTAAAAATAAACGCGTTTTTTGAAATTTTTTGGGGGCCATGCCAAATTTTAATGACCTTTGAATGGACCTAGTCACACCCGGTCAATGATTTTCGATGCGGGCTGGCTGAAAACCAAGACTGAAAATTTTAGCCCGTTAAGACAAGGAAGAATGAAATCGGTCCCGGTTTAGTACAGCAAAAAATGAGTTAGGCCGGAGAGCCTGCTGTAAAAAAAATAAAGCCGGGGTGCCGTGAATGAAATTTGGCTCATGCAGATATCTAGCGTGTATGTCATTCAAAAATATAGCTTGCTGCTGCGAGGAGTGTATGATTTTATTTCAGCGGATTGTATGGAAATGAAATTATTTATTTACTTAATCATTTCCATTCAAAAAAATGAAATTTTAAACGCCTACGACATAATAAGAATGGAATTCCACGTTCGGGTATTTACAACGTAAGTAAATTTTTATGAATAGTGTTTTTTCCTTTTCTTATAGAAAACCTGCACAGAGAAATACAGTATATAACCTCGAAAATCTGGCATCGTTGGGACCGAGACTAAGCCGGATTTTTGAAAATTCCTGATTTTTGAAGGAATATAAAAAATATTTCTATTGCCGATATTCCTATTGTCGCCTTTATTCGTAATTTAATTCATAAAATGAAAAATATATGACGAAAGAGAGCGCGAAAAATAGTTTTAAACTTATTTTGATATTTTTTATGTTACAAATGATTAATTAAAAAAAATAATCTAATAAACAGTAAAGTCATTTACTTCTCATGTATCATTTAATGTTATGCTTTTTTAGGTGCGTTCTTAATTATTATGTAAATATATTGTACCTATAGTCGTTGCTTAGTCCGTCCGTCTGTCTGCACATAACAGAGTAAAAACTACCCAACCGAATCATTTGAAATTTAAATTATATAATTGTTGCGTAATTCTGTCGTCATTCGGAATTTTATGAAAATCGAATATATACTTTAATAATCAGAAGTATTCAGTTACATTATGCCAATGGGTGGGGGGGGGGGGGATAGTTCCAAGTGCATTTTAATGATGTTACATTCCTTCGAACATAATACAATTGATAAGCATCTATGAAGTTTATATTCAAAATACACATTTTGTGTATCTGTGGTGCAAAAAATATTTGTTATTAATTTACAGGGTTACACAAAAGCATTCTATTACATAGTGGTATAAGAGGGAGCATTGCTTGGGGCGCGTTTTAATTAAATTATTTCACATTATTTGAAAATGATATGCGTTGTAGAGGTTCACTACAAGTTACTTCTTGTATATTAGAAAGCAGATAATATTTGCAAGGAATACAAAAGATTTCGAATACTCCACTGTATCTGAAATACTGTAATTATTACACCAAAATCCTGAATATTTAAAAAACTTCTGTATAGTACGAACGTACCTCATTTGCTACGTTTGACGTGCAATTTACAACTTGTTCTTTTTTTACTTTTACCCGTTCTTTAACATTTTTTTTCTCTGGTATTTTAGATAAGTAAAGAATGCCTTTTTTGGAAACAGTCTTGTTTCTCTAAATTGGGATAATTATTGTCAAATTTATGCATTTTTCCATTGATACTTTTCTTTCATTGAGGCCATATATTCCCATTGTCGAGTTTTCTTAGAATTTATGTAATTCAATGAACTAATCGGGTATACATCTGAAGCAAACATGCGTACTTTTTAGACAGTGACTTATTTATCACATTCTTACTTTCGAGCTGGGTCATTCCATGTCAAATCAACGCAGCCAAAATCCTCATCACCTCAGAATTGTATGATAGTTAGCTCATCTGTTAGGTTCATAGGGAAATGAATAAATACCCAATAATAAATCTCAATCTCACCTGGTTACTGAGACAATTACCGTAAAATGAGGTGAATCGGAACACTTTTCAACTTTAACGTTAAAAAAAAGCAACAACTGATTTTTTAATTTTCCTACTAGAAACTTCGGCCTTGTTTTGTTCTTTATTTTTTAAGCAAAAACGAAACATTTTTACTGTTTATATATAAATTATTTAAATTTTTAATGGTGTTCCGATTCACCCCGCAGATAGGGGTGAATCGAAACAAATGCTATAATCTTTATTTATTCCGATTCAAACTTTAATACGGTTAATAAAAACAGGTAATAATGATAAAGGAGGAATATGAACACATAGTTACTGTGAAACCAAGCCTTTATTTTATATACAAGTAAAGATATGCCTTTTTAAAAATTAGAAAACAATTTTTAAAACAAGAAAAATTAAAATTTATTTTAAGAAATTATATTCGAATTGGAAATGTAGAATTTAGCCCTGTTATGTGTTATCCTTTACTAGTAGTCATTGGGTAAGTGAATCTATTGAATAGCCCCAATCGCTGCATGTATTAATACGATCTACTTATACGTCCTCATCCCCAGCCCATAGTACTTTTTGCATCCCTCTCTTTTTTAATTGGTTTTTCATTTTGAGATGCTTGTGTAATGTTGTGGATGCCAGAGAATAATTCTGTACAATTTTTCCAACTAATTTGCTATTTTAAAAGTCTTTTATTGTATGTTCTATGTCTGTTGGATTGGGCGTTGACTTTTTTGTTTAACCAAGCAATTTTTTGGCACTCTTAAACTCTTCAAGTAATTAGAACAAACAAAGTATTGTTACAATACATATTCATACATATGTTTTCATATATTACATGAAACTATTATTGTATAGAAAAATTAACCATGAGAGAAAACGTGTTCCGATTCACCCCCTAAATCTTAAACCTCTGATGTTTCAAGCCATTTTTCATTTTTTTATTTTCTAGTTTAGAAATAAGTAGAATTTAATACAGAATATCGTTAACAGGACTATCATTAATTAAAAATCCCCTCTCTTAGGTTCAGAATACGAAAAACACTGTAGTTACATACAAAGTTTTGAAGACATTGCAAAAATGAGGTTTTTGAGGATCCTCTTGGAGTTTTTTTATGTACTCCAGTAGTTGTGAAAACATGTCAAAACTGAATTTCCCAACTCTTAATGTTATAACCTTCTTATAAAAAATTTGGTAACTAAAAATATCATCACATATTTATAATGAATTTATTTGTATGACTGGGAAGTTTCGTTCCTATTCATCCCGCTGTTCCTATTCACCCCATTTTACGGTAGCTTCAAAGATGGACGAAAAACATAAATTTTTGTACTTCATGCCATACAAATTTAGCCATAACTCGTTCCCTAATTTTCACAAAGACTAAAATTTTATGTATATTGAAAGTCTTTGAATTGGGCTTTCATATGATATGTCACATGCAGGAAGTATTTTATGAAAGCCCAATTCACTTTCCAAAGACATAAAAAGTAATTCTTTGTGACAATTAGGGAGGAACAAGTTGTGGCTAAATTTGGATGGCGTGAAACGCAAAAATTTGTTTTTTGTCCATCATTGAAGTTAATTATTTCAGAAACCAAATGAGATAGATTTATTATTGAATATTTATTCATTTCTCTATGAACCTAACAGATGAGCTAAATATGATAAAATTCTCAGGAGGTCAAGTAGAAAAATGTCACTTATGTATGTTGATTTGACATGGAATGACCCAGCTGGAAGTTTTTAATTTGCAAAAAATTGCTATTTTACTTTCTTCTGTAAGTTTGGAGTGTAAAAGATGGAGAGGAGGAAAATATGATTTAGATGCCGGATTTTTGAAGTTGCCGATTTCTGACTCTCTAATTTTTGGCGTCATACTGTATTATAACTCTTTTTTAACATTAAGGATTTGGAATACTGAGGGGGGGGGATTACACTTTGCTTCAGTTTTTGTTTGTTTCTCTTTATTATGTGTTTCTAGACTTTTTTAAATTTAATTTTCTTCATATGTCTACATAGCATCAAATAAATAAATAAATAATTATAGCCCGAATGAAAATACACTTTTTATTATATCCATTTTATGTGTATTTTTCATTTGTGCTTCTATAAATTAAAAAAAAAAAATTTCATGAATTTGAGTTTTCTATTCAACGAATTTTTTTATAATGAAGTTTTTAAGTATAACGATGAGACTTCGTTAAATGGAAATTTCGGTGTACAGTAGTCCGCCGATTATCGGGACTGGTCGGACCGAGGCAAATCCGGTTCATGAAAAACCGGATTATTAGACAATTAAAAAAGAAAAAAGAAAAAAAAAGCCATGACAAGATTTTTTTAGGAAACTTTTCTTTACTTTTTTCTGCCTTAAAGACTGGAAATTGCAGTAGTGCATATTTTATCATATTACAAATGGCGTGTTCAGACGTTATTTTTTAAACTTTTTGAAATTATTTTTTATACAAAAAAATATATATATATATGTGGGATTAAAGAATAAAGTATCCAGCAATAAAAGATAATAAACTCAATGATTAAATGAACGTGATATCCAAAATGAGACTCATGTGATGATGCGTGGAAAGAACGAGGTGTTCTATAGATTTCAGCGATAGCGAGTTTGATGGATTTTTAATCCAAAGCTTACAGAAGCTTATTTATACTGAATATTATTCAGTTCTACTGTTATTTTTGAATGCTACGTATATATTTTATGTTTATTAAACCTTTTTTATCTTATCAAGAATATTAGTTTTTCTTAAATCATAAGTTAATCACTTAATATCCCACATATATATATATAAAGTTATACACAGAAGTACACATAGAAATTATTACTTGTATATACATGCACTGTACAGTACATACATTTAAAAAAAATATTGTGATAAGGAAAATAAATTCTGGATACTCTTCTGCTGGGGGAAAAAAAAAAATATGCATAGCACTCTCGTGAGTTAGACGTGAAACTTCTTAGGTTCTAGAAACAGTTATATTTATTTTTTTTCATTTTTTGTCTATTTATTATTTTAGGATTAGAAAATAATTTCCATATTGACTCGTGTATAACGCACACCCCATACTTTATAAACTAGTTGGGTGTGCCAAGCATCCCAAAACTTTCTTCTATCTCATACGTACATTTTGATATTTAAAAAAAATAGTTACTCATTTTAATACTTTAATGATTTTAATTCAATACCATACCAACTTTGATTTTCATTTTAAATTTCTGCTTTAGTCAATTAATCGGAGTAAAAACAAATTTCCGTCTCTGCACGAACCGATGGACAACAGAATGATAGGCAGATTTTTTTTCAAATTCAGGGAGGATCTATTAGCCTTACCAAAGAATAATCATATACAAAAATTTAGTTCAGTTCTAGAGCTAACTTCATACACTTTTAAGTGTTGCAATATTGAAAATGGCATAAAATTCGCTATCGCAGCGCCCCCTTCCGGCGGATTTTTTTCAAATTTAGGGAAGACCAACTAGCCATAGTCATACACTTACACAAAAAATTTGGTTGAATTCGATGCATAACTTCATATACTTTTGGTCGGTACAATATTGAAAATGGCACAAAAATCGTGATTGTAGCGCCCCCTTCCGGCGGAATATTTCAAAATTGAAAGAGGATCTGCTTGCCACAGCCAAAAACATTCACAAAAAATTTGGTTCAAGTCTATGCATAACTTCATACCTTTTTGATGGTAGAATGACGACTTACGGACACACACACGGACAGACAATTTGTAAAAACATGTTTTTTGGCATCTCTGACCCTAAAACGTG
This sequence comes from Maratus speculifer, assembly GCA_964019185.1. NCBI lineage: Eukaryota > Metazoa > Arthropoda > Arachnida > Araneae > Salticidae > Maratus > Maratus speculifer. Next base: position 210,769,007 of record OZ025301.1, on the reverse strand, counting down.
TAAATCCGTCGAAAACCGGAAGTCGAAAAAATTTCCATTACAATACTTTCTTCTATTAAAGATTAGAAGAAAGTAAAAAAAATATCGATTTTTTAAAATCTCGTATATAACACGCACCGTAAATTTGATATACAAATGAATGAATGACTAAATGAATTTCAGTAAAGAAAGTCGAAACAAACATTACAACAGGCCAGTAAAAAAGGCGAAAATACTTTTTTAGACTTCGGGTAAGGAGTTAATGACGGCAGTGAGAATTGCTAATTAGCGTTTATAAAATGTTAATGCATAAAAAGTGCAAAGAGTAAAATAAAGATGCAATAATATTTCAATAAATAAAATTTTTCGAACGAGTTCTTTGGATACATTTCTTGATTCATATGTATATCGTGTGATTACATCCACCAGTAAAAAATTATATTCTCTGTATTACGCGCATCTAAGAGTTTTGCTCTAATTTTTTTTTAAAAAGTGCGCGTTATACGCGAATAAATACGGTATTTAACGGTTTGTTTTTGTTCACCCAGCCAAATTTTACCCTACTGCGCCTTAAAAAAAAATCACTTCAAAAATTTTGGAGAATACAAGAAAAAAATATGACCCTTAATCAATCCGGTTGTAAGAAAATTACTTATCATTAAAGTTGTATAAATTCATAATGCATAACAAAGTTAATATAGATCTTGATAAAATCGCAGTTTGTGCGTAAGAAACAAGCAATTTATATGCTTTCAACCTTTTAAGGCAGGATTTTTTATTTTGTTCGGAAAACATATTTGAATCTATTAGACACTATTAGAAAAATAGTAAAATAATTCATTTATATTTCTGTTGAACACATCGTAATCTCACTTCCGAATTATCTATCAAAAATAGCTCAAAAAATAATTTTAAATTATATGTTTACTTGAAAGTGATTACACTGGATACTAACAACAACAACGATGTAATTTTTGTAATTCCAATCATGTAATTTCTAATATGATGTTTACATTTCGACATTTTTTTTTTTTTTTTCATTGGATAGCTGAGGTTCATCTGAACATCACTCCTTTTTTACTTTTTCGATTTTGGTTGCAGATATTTTTTATAAAGTTAATTTCACTTTCTACACCGTTTCCGAAAATGAAAGTATCATTCTAAAATAATATCGGCAACAAAAATCAAAAAAGATAAAAAGGAGTGATTTTCAGGCGAACTTGAGCTATCCAATGAAAAAAAATGCTTTTGAAATGCAAATGATATATTAGAAAATAACCTCCCCATAAGTTTAGCATTACTTTGCGAGTATCAGCGACAGGAATTCTTAAAAGTGTATCCGAAAAAACGCTTTTCCACCTTCAACAGCTCGAAATTTTCCGATACAATTTCAGACACATTTCTAAAAGTAGAAACATGAAACTTGCTGAGGGGATTTTTGAAGAGACGTAGGAGGTGCCGTGTGATGTCATTTTACGCTCCATTCATTAGAATTTGATTTATGAACAATTATCTTCTCAGTAGGACTTTTTTTTCGTTCTCAAATCTCCCGCTTCGGAAAAATCTGTTCAAAATGCAGTTTTTGATTGCTTTTTTTGCAATATTTTTAGCATTTATCAAAGAATCGTCAGTCACGGCACCTTGTGTAGTTCCTAAATAAGAGAATCTGCGAGTTTGATGAGTGATAGCAAAAGTGAATTCAAAAATAAATCGGAAAATAAGCAGTTTGAATCGAAATACACCCTTAAGGCGAGGGTTTTAGTGAAATAAATGTTTGTACAGTTTATGTATTTACACCTATGCAGGGCTGGGTTTCTGACGTCAGAAACTGGTTTTTGACATGACAAGTGTCGAAAACTGGCTTAAACTGTCAAAAACATGTAATGCGCTTTAAAATATTTTAAGAAGGAAACATTGAATTACTTGATTACTTAATGAATTAAGTAATTTTTTATTTAACATTAATTACTGCAATTTAATAATTACAAAAAATTTAATTATTTTAATTGCAATAAAACATTTTTGTTTTTTAAACTGTTTAAACAAAAGAAAATGATTTTGTACAGTTAACCTGGAACAGTCTTACCCCACAGCATCCAATAGCACAAAACCAATTTAGCACATTCATTTACATTCAAACTATTTCTGAGTTTAGAGCAGGGCTGCGGAGTCGGTGGGAAAAATGGCCAACTCCGACTCCGACTCCGGAATTTTTAACGACTCCGACTCCGACTCCGGAAATTTTAACGACTCCGACTCCGACTCCTGGCTTCCTGGCTATCTAGTATACTAATGTTGATACTGGTTAAAGTTATGAGGGAAAGAAAGAAAAACTAGTCGTTGGGGGCCACCGTAATACTTGCCCATCATGGATATGTATAATGAAAATAAAACATGTGAAACTACCGGGTGTCCTGAAAAGGACTGAACCATTTTAAAAATCAATAACTTGCAAACTTTTACAGATATTTAAAAAATTCTTGCACGAGAGTCATCTAAAAGGTCAAAAGTTTTTTTCCAGCGATTCTGGATTTTAGTTCGAATTACAAACAACAGATGGCGCTGAGAGCGCTAGGTGCTGTGTTGAGATGGATATTGACGTCATTTGGTACTGAAGCAAAATAAGGAGGTTAAGCCTGTGGAGTAGGTCTCGTTTGACAATGTAATCTTGCTCTTAGGGCGCGATTTTGAACTTTTGTTTATTTGTTTTTATTGAACAACATATATCTGACCTGTGTACTCGACATGAAGCCCGATTTTGGACTCAGTCGGTATGATTTCAATGAAATGTGTTGTTGTCATGGAAATAATAAATCCTTTTATATAATAGCAGCGATTGAAACTGGGCATGAATTTAACGAGCAGCATACGAGTTTTGCAGACGATTTTACATTTAAGAAAGCTGTATTTTTTCGGATTAAATTACTTTTTATCACCTAATTTAAAGAATATTTTGTGCATCATATTTTAAAACTGAGTGAAACAATTTAATAGTTTTTTATTTTATTTTATTTATTTATTTTTTTTAATTAATCAATTTTCCTATTTTTAAAAAACTGTTATATTTTAAGAAATGCTAGTTCTTTTAAAAAAGTTTTTTAGTAGAGTTTTCTGTATGCTGTAAAAAAAATTGCGGAAATGGTTTATTCTTTAGAACAAAGAATATTTACAGTATAAACATTGAAAACTTGGTGCAATAGCTGTTGCACTCTTTCGAATGAATACCTAAATACAAAATTTATTACGTTTATGTATATTAAATTCATGGTAATAGGGAAATAATACTACCTCCATCTTAATGAGCCATAATCATTGTGACAATCTAGAATCATCAGCTATCATTCGATATCATCTAATTAGTCACGCATGATAGGTTTTAATAGAATGAAGAAAACATTTATTAATATCCTTTTAAGCTTTGATTCGTTTTTCATAAAACTTTAAATGAGTAACGAAAATTCGGCAACGAGTATATATATTATAATTCAAAGCATTCTGTTGGGTAGTTTTTGCACTATTATGTGCGGGCAGATAAAAGAACATTCCAGATGGCAAATATAGGTGCTACATATATAATTATCCTCAAAGAACATAATGTAATGGAATAGTTTTGAGTGTTTGTGTAAATGAAACATGAATTATGCATAGTTTGTTAACGATACCCAACACGGCATAATAAATCTCATTAACATATTATCACTTAGAGACCAATTCAATTATTTCAACGCAAGTTAGAGTTTGGAAAGACAGACAGGCAGACGGCCAACTAAATAGAAATCATAAACACTTTCAACTATGTTTGAAAGCGTTAAAAACACAAGTTAAGTTGAAATTTAACATTTAGCAATTTATTTAAATAGACGGAAACATATTTGAACTCTTTTATATAGCCCTATAGTTTACCTACCATCTTTAAAAACACGCCATTATTTAGCTAAAATCTATTTAAAACCGAAACATGATTTAAACTAATGAAATCACACTTCTAGAGATTACAATCCAGAGCCGGCTATTAATCCAATTTTTGAGTGCCTCTGTATATCATTTCATTTCTATTCTTTAAACATATCGTAATATACTTAAAGCTGTTCAGCGTAAAAAATGCATAACTCATTTACAAACCACCTTTAATATATTTACTTACACACTTTGTAAGGAGTGCGAATTCTTTTGTGTAGCCCTGTATATGATTTGAACCAATTATATACGCATGCAAAAATTTAGTGAAACTTAAAAAAAAAATCATATCAAAACTAAAAACTTCAAGCAATTATCGTTAGCGTACAGAATTTCTGATGCAGAATAGTTTCCGAAATCTTTTGTGTGTCCCTGTAAATACTTCGTATTTTCTATTACGCAGTAACTAACTCGTAGTAAACCTAAATAACTTATAACAATTTTATTATATGTGTAACAAAATTAAAATATGCCTGAAAGTATGTTCCCTTCTATACCGTTATGTTACATAATTATTTTGTGTGGCCCTGTAAATGAATAATAACTATTCTTTGTGCAGCATATTCTACATCATTTGTATTTTAATTTAATTCATAAATGCATATTAATTTCATTATGTTCGGACGGGTGTAACATCATCAAAACGCATTTGAAACTTTTTCCCCCGTCGGCCATAATGTAACGCAATACTTTTGACTGTCCCTGTATTGGAAATACAGATCCGATTTTCTTAAAATTTGAAATAACTGGACAAAATTCTTCAACAAATATATATTTAAAATTTCAAACGATTCGACAGAGTAATTTTTGCATTGTTATATGCGGACAGACAGACAGACGGACGGACCAGAGACGAGTGTAGGTGATACGCATTTATATAATTACTAACGTATCTAAAAAAACAGTTAAATTTAAAAGCGCATGCCGAAATTGAAAACGCATTTCCAGCAATTATTACTTAAAGAGAGTACAGTAACCGATTTCTTTTTGTGTGCCCCTGTAAATGAACGTTAAATTCTATAAATACCAAATACCCTATTCTATCATAATCATCTTATACTGAAATTCAGTGATTTATATCAGTTTCAATGCATTTGAAATAGTGTATTTCATTAATATACACTGCAAGCGATTTTCCCCCATAGACTATGATGTGATGCAATCTTTTGGGTGTACCTGTAAATAAACTTTTAATCCAACATACATAATATACAATACAGGACATGACTATGTGACATATAAAAAGGTTTAAAAAATACCCAGATAAATAAACAGATAAATAAGATATCCTGTTCTCAAAAATACTTACATTCCTAGAATGTTAAAAAAAAAAAAAAAAAAAAAAAAAAAAAAAAAAAAAAAAAAGTTGGTAATTTGAACGTTGTTGTTTCACGCATTTCGATTTCAAAGAAGTTGTACCCATGAAAACAAAATTTTTCTCTATTATTGCGCTGACGCCAGCAAAATCAAAATTATATGGATTGCATTCAAAATCGAATGGTAAAAGCAAAAGTCCATTTTCGAAGAAGATCCACTCCACAGCCTTAATCTCCTTATTTTGCTTCAGTGACAAGTGACGTCAATATCCGTTTCAACACAGCACCTAGCGCTCTCAGCGCCATCTATTATTTGTAATTCGAACTAAAATCCAGAATCGCAGGAAAAAAACTTTTGTCCTTTTAGATGACTCTTGTGCAAGAATTTTTAAAATATCTGTAAAAGTTTGCAAGTTATTGATTTTTAAAATCGTTCAGTCCTTTTCAGGACACCCGGTATTTATACAATGCATTGCAATTCATAAACAAAATTTAAATATTGTTAATATACATAGTAATGCTATATTAAAGAACTGTTGATGTACCACTTTCGACAAATTATGTAAAACGCCAAAGTACTCAAGTAGTACCGAACTGCGTAAAAGAAACATCCTTATAACTCCAAAAATAATAATTCTATCAACTAACAATTAACTGCGTCGGATTAAGCGTCTCATTTCCAATTAAAATATGCTTCTGAATTGAAATTTGAATGAAATACAGGGTCACTTAAAATCGAAGAATGTGGAAAACAAGATTACAAATATCTCGGCAACTAATAATCTGATCGACTTCGTTCTATATGCAAAATGTGTGTTATTTCATTGTCTTTTACGTCCATTCCTTAGAACAAAAAAAATTCGAAAATTTTTATGTACCTTTCATCATAACGAATTTTTCGAGAGTCCGAAAAAAATAGTTCCGGATAATCGAGGTTGCTGATATTAAATAGGGTTCGTGTCATTCTTACATACTAACTACATACAAAATTTCAAGTCTCTATCTCAATTTGTTCGGGAGATAGAGCGTTTACAGACAGACAGACAGACAGACGGACGGCAGAAATTTTTTTCTAAAAATATATTTTTCGGAATCTCCACTATCTAAAACGTGTAAATCCGTCAAAAAAAATTTTCGATTTTCAAAACGATTGCAAGACTTACCCTATACTACGTATGATGGGTAAGTAATAAGGCAAAAAGTCATTATTTCGGTATTCAGTTCTTAGAGCTTTGGAAAAAAAAAAATATTTTTCGTTTTACAAATTCTTTAATTTTATGTACCACAAATCTGAAAAATTAAATTACCGAAATCTAAAAGAGATAACAAAACGGATATTTTACTATTTCGGATCCGTGGTCTCGAAATGAGGAAATTTGTACAATTTTTATGTTCAGAGCAGAAAAATTTCAATGGAAAAGAAAAAAATAGTCAGATGTGTTAATCTTAGAACTTTCATCTATATCACACATCTTAATACTTCCTGAAAAATGCAGCATAGCAGCGCCACCTCTTATGTGATTGACACCAAAATCTAGTCAACAAATTATATAAACTTCTAACTGAATTTGAAGTTTGGTGAAAATCAGTACATTAATTTCTGGGATAGGGCTATTGCTGAAATTTTAAAATTCTGCATAACAGCGCTACATGTTGAATGATGTACATCAAAAACGAATCAGGATCAATTTCTATCAGATACTAACTGAATCTAAAGTTTAATGAGCATCCATGCATTAGTGATTGAGCCACAGCTATTTCAAAATCGTAAAAAAATCAGCATATCAGCTCTACCTGTAGGGCGATTTACACCAAACACTAAACTATACTAATCTAGATTACAAACTAATTAAATATAAGGTTTAGTGAAAATTCGAGCATTTGTTTTTGAGATAGCGCTGTTGCAATATCTTGAACAATGCAGTATAGCAGCGCCACCTATTGAGCGATTTGCACCAAAAAATCTTCAGAACCTAATTATATCAAGGACTAACTGAATCTAATGTTTTATAAAAATCCATGCATTAATTTTAAAGATATATCTACTGTGGAAATTGTGAATAATGCAGCATAGCAAATCCACCTGTCGAGTGATATACACCAAAAATTAATCAGATCCAGTTTCTGTCAAGATCTAACAAAAACTAAAGTTTTGTGATAGAGCTTAGTTCTTGAGATAGAGCGCTCCAAAATTTTTGTCGCATGCAGACTGACGAAATGACAGACACTGACAGACATTTTCGAAAAACTATCAAATCATGTTCAGTTCAAGATTTTCTAAAACGTATAAATCCAACGAATGCCGGAAATCGAAATTTTTCAAGAATCCAATACTTTATTCTTATAAAGATAGAAGAAAATAAAATTGAAGATGAAAATTTTATTAGTTCGCAAATAAACTGGGATCTACTAGAGCTTTTAATTAAAAACAGTTTTCATCTCCTGTGTACGCTGGGCAGTTTATTGGGATTTTTTAACTTGGGTAGTCCGATATAATCCAAAAATAACAATAAGAATTGTTTTTATGGATTTAAAATTACATTTTATTGGTTTAATTTCACTTCAAACTGTCTAAGAAAAAAGCCGGAGTCGGAGTCGGGTTGTTTTTTACGACTCCGACTCCGACTCCTTTTTCTCAAAAATGGGCCCGACTCCGACTCCGACTCCACGACTCCGACTCCGCAGCCCTGGTTTAGAGTGAATGAAGACAAAGTTAGAAAATATTCTCTCAATTTATGCTAAGCTAGCAGGGCTTGATAGCAGAAGCACTGCTAGTTGAGCATGTTTGGATTTATGACAGATTTTTTTTCTTTTTTTCTAGAAATGACAACATACAATACAGTAATAGGGAATTTTTTTTTTTTTTTATTACAGCTAATGTTGTATATGTGTAACATATATTTATCGTAAAATTTTACAGATCAGTGTAGTATTTGAGGTTTTTGGCTAGAGATTTTCGACATGAAGGTTTAAACCGGATAAAACCGCACACTGTCAAAAACTTGCCAACCCTGCACCTATGTACAATGCATTATAAACTGCAAAAATATGTAAAATGTATGATATGTAAAAATATTGTATTGTCTCCTTAGTTTAATATTTTCTTAAATATGTTTTTACCGCCTCGACCCACTCCATCTCCAAGATTTGTGTTCCAAACGGTACTTCTCGTAGCGTCGGCGAAAAGAACGCGGCTGTACTGAGATACTGCTGCGTGTGAGTAGGTGTGAAACTAATTAAAACGAATGTTCTTTTGAAACGAGAAAATCTGTTTCGTTGGGAATTAGAAATGGAGACGCGTTCGCGCTAAATATATCCTTTTCAATCTTTTTAACCATTGATTCGTACACGTGTGTATTTATTTGATTTCAGTACATAGAATTTTTTCACGCTACCAGATGTCTCAAAATTTACTTTAGAGAGACTGAGATTTTGGTTTTAAAATTATCTGGATGTTTTAATTTTTATTTTCTTTATACTCACATTCATCTGTTCTACAATGATTTATGTAATAAGTTTACTTACCCCACACACATTGTATACAACAGTTCTTTTCATTAATATTATAGTGACCACTTATTTACCATCTGTTCTACAACGATTTAAATGATAAATTTTCATGCCATACACTCAATATACGCAACACTGCTTTTTCCACAAAATTATAGTGACCACTTAGTTACCATCTGTTCTACAACGATTTATATAGTAAATTTACTTGCCATATACACTAAAGGACTTTTTCAACAAAAGTATAGTGACTATTTAGCTACTATCTGTTTTACAACGATTTATATAATTTGCTTCCTATACACTAATACACACAATGTTTTTTCACGAAAATTATAGTGACCACATACTTTCTAATAAGAAATCATCCATATTGGTCTAGTGATTGTAATCGCTCAACAGGTTGCGCTGTTATACAACATTTATCAAGATTTCTGTTATAGCTCTAACTCAAGTATTAATGCACGGATTTTCATCAAACTTCAGATTCAGTTAGTCCATGACATGAATTTACATTTTGTACTTTTCGGTGTAAATCGGTCCACCTATGGCGCTGCTATGCTGCATTTTTCACGATTTCCGCCATAGCCCTATCTCGAGAACTAATGCACGGATTTTCCCATAAACTTCAAATTTAGTTATATGTTGACATAAGTTGTTACAGATTATCTTTCTGTGTAAATCGCCCAACAAGTGGCGCTCTTGTGTTTCATTTTGCATGATTTATGTTCTTTTAGCGATAATCAAATCTCAAGAACACTAGCACAGTATTTCATATCATTAGAATTCTCAAGGTAGGCATAGATTGCCATTTAATTTCAGCAAAACATTAATATGGTATAGATAGAACAAAGTTTTGGGATTGTCATCCGACTAGCTTATTCACGATCAATATAAGTAATTATTTTAACATTTTATAAAGCATTAAATGTTGCTTAAGTGTTTTACAAAGTTTAATGTAATTTCAAAAAGGATTTAGAAAGTTATGTAAACTTAAAATTACATCCTTTAACACTGGCAACGGAGATTTTAAAACGTATGAAATCCCTTAAATGTTTATCAATATAATGTGTGTAATTAACAAATATAATTCTCCGTTCGCATTTTACAGTTTAATATTTTTTCAAAAACGTGTTTTCCACCCACCACTCCATGGAAACATCGCCTGCCTGCGTGTCTGTACTGGGATACTGCAATAAGTGGGTGTGAAACTAATTAGAACGGATGATATTTCGTTTGAAACTGAAAAACATGTTTTGCGGTGGATTTGGAAATGTAACGCCCTCGCCAAATAAAAATTCTTCAATACATGTGTTGTCATATTATGTGTAATAAACTTTTTGTAATTATTAACTGTTAAAACCAGGGTTCGTATTTTTTTTTTAATCATTCATTTAAATCATAAACTTTCTAAATGCTTAAGATGACATTTAAAAAAAAAGTATTAAAATCTCATATGAATATAATTTGAAACGTTTGTACAGGTATTTTGATTCGCAAATAACAAATGGGGAGGGGGGGGGGGGATCCCACTTACTGCTTCTATTCTTTGTTCCTGAATGTGAAAATTTTAGTACAACAGTTTCTTAAAAGCATAGTTTTTATCTCACATAAAAATTATTTATTTAAATATGATATTGAATCTAATTTGCAATGTCACAATTTCCTTTAAGTAATCAAATTATTTGAAGAATTTTATGTAAAACAAGTTGGAAATTGCACGTGAAGCGTAGCAAATGAGGTGCGTTCGCACGATAACGAAGTTTTAAAAATATTCAGATCTTACTGTTACAGTAGACAGTACTTCGGATACAGTATAGTGGACGAAATCTTTTTTGTATTCCTATAAATATAAAGGAAGTAACTTTTATTACACTTTACTACGAATATCATATTTATAAAATGTAGAATAGTTTAATATAATTAAAACTAGAGATGGGAATGGTCGAAAAAAACCCGGAAAAATTGGGGAAAAAAATTGGTTTTTTTCGGGTTTTTTCCGAAGGCTTATTTTTCAATTTTTCCAGTTCAGAAAAATTGAAATTTCATTTATGAAATAATATAGTGAAAATTTTGTAATAGCTACATTCTCATACTTTTTATTTTATTTATTTTTATGTTGAGTGTCTCGCATGAAAATTTAAATGTGGGTAATCTGATCTCTGAGCAGAAATCTGTTTGAGAAGACTTGAAAGGATCCTTCACATTTTTTTCTTGTTTGAAACACAAGACCCTTTGCAAAATTTCTCTTGAAAATAGACATTTCAGAAAAAGTTTAATCAACAAATTGAATCTTCACAAGTGCAGTGATTGAAGAAAAAAAAATCTCATGTCATACAGCAGCTGAATCTGATTAAGTTGCATATATGTATGTAAATAACCTTATTAAAAATTTCTAAATAGGAACCTAAATATAGTAATAACTAGCGGCCTTCGCCCGCTACGCTGGTCGGTTTATCTAAAGAAATCTTGAAGAAGTAGTTAGATAAGGTTCAGACATACATTAAAAAAAAAAAAAAAAAGCAAGTCGATCATTCAAAAAACGTTGGGAAATATCAAATATTTACTGTAATTTTTTAAGAAAAACAAAGTTTCGAAAAAAAAAATTAAATCGAAAAAAAAATTACACTGACATATTAATGCAAGGAAATTTTCCCAGAGAGAAAATTCGCCTTGAATACAATATTTCAAATTCTTTTAATTGCTTATAGGCGTTAATGCCAACATAGTGAAAAAAAATTCCATGCTGGGAATCGAACCCGGGCCATCAGTATGGCGCACTGACGTTCTACCGACTAAACCACATGGAACGACAGCCAGCTTGAAACTTTCTCATACTTAAGTAGACTGGCGAAAACATAACGATAGCGAGTTTTAAAATCGCACAGTGACATCTATTGGATTTTATATGTACTAAAAAACGTTATGTACTAAAAAACGTGAGCAGCGCACCTAATAGTTTCTTTTGTTTCTTTTTGTTACTTTTTTGTCTGTTGTCCGATTTTGATGAAACAAAGCCTATACACTGCCCGGGAGTGTGCATTCTTCATTAGTGAAAACCGCATAAAAATCCATTCAGTAGTTACGAAGATAACCTCGAACAAACAGACAGACAGACAGACAGACAGACAAAAAATTCAAAAAAAATTTTTTTGTGTTTCATTGGTTTTCTTTTATCGCCCTGACTCCATTTTTGTCAATTATCTTCAATGTACAGACACACCGGGTCCTACTGTTTTATTATATGTATAGATAGATTTCTTATTCAAAAATTCTGAATATATTTTGTACAAGTATATACAAAAAGTTCACAATTTCACAAAAACTTGCTTGCATGAAAAAAGTCTAGATTATGTAATTAAATGCAACTTCTCTTTTTAAAAATTAATTCATGTGTAAAATTATTGCAATAATATGCCGATTAATGGAATGATAAAATTAAAAATTCAACATAAAATTTTGAAGTATGCATTTATTACTTTAATCTACCTTTTCAATAAGTAAGTATTGAATTCGTGAAAATTTTGACTTCCAGTTTTTGGTGTATTTAAACGTTTTAGAAGATCCTGAACACGTTTTGATGGTTTTCGGAAAATATCTGCCACTCTGTATGTGACAAATTTTATGGGCACTCTATCTCAAGAAAGGATGCACATAATTTCACAAAACTTTAGATTCAGTTACACCTTGATATAAACTCGAGATGTTTAGTTATTAGTGTATATCACCAAACCGATGGCGCTGCTATGCTGCATTATTCGTAATTTCCACAATAGTTCTATCTCAAACTAATGTATGTATTTTTATAAAATTTCAGATTAAGTTAATCTTTGACATAACTTCGTGCTCATTACTTTTTGGTGTAAATTGCTCAACAGATGACGCTGTTATGCTGCATTATTATAGATTATCGCAATAGCTTTACCTCAAGGACGATTTTTCTTTTTAAATCAAACTACAGCTTCAGACAGTTTCTGATATACATTAATGTTGTTTAGTTTTTGGTGTAAATTGTCCTATAGGTGGCACTACTATGCTGCATTTTTCAAGATTTCGTTATAGCTGATTAATTGAATGTTTTCTCAAGGTGTTGAATCTAAAATTGACCTCCATTTTACCTCCATAATGTACAGTAATGTTGCAAAAACATGGGCAGTTTGCATTAGAAATGTAGAACTGCAATGAAGATAAAACCCCATATTTTATTACAAGTAACTATGTTCCAAATTATACTTTCCCTCTTGATTAAACTTTGAATTTTTGTAGTTTTCTAAAGCACAGTAGAAGTTTATCTCTGTATGTAACTGCTTTTGTTAATTCCTCAAATAGTGAGCATTTTCTATTTGTAGTGTTCTGTTTTCATAATACCATGTGGAAATATTATTGAATATGGTTTCTTATTCAAGAATAGAATACCAGATTTCAGGGTAAAAAGAAAAAAAATTACATTTAATTGAACTTATATATATATTTGGTTTCAGTGAGTAAAAATCTAACAGTCAATAAATCCTATGCTATTTTTTAGTTGCAGACCTGAGTAAGCCAAAGTAAAACTTAGTTTTGTTTGAATTTAGATTATAAAACTAAATGAAAACTTTTGAGTTGAGATTGGAAAGCTATACCAAAACTAAACATCTTATACTATAATGCGAGCAAAAATTGTGTGTGTGTGTGTCTGTGTGGGTAAATTTTATCTCAAAAACGGCTCTAACGATTTTCGCAAAAATTTGGATTTTACCATTTTCGGGCACGAGAAGACCATTGGGCTAGGTCACATGTTCGAGAAAATTCGATTATTGGGTCATTTTGGGTCATAATGGGTCAGGATCAAGCTATTTATATCTAGAGAACGGCTGGATCGATTTTAAAGAAATTTTGCATCCAAACGTTTTTTGGCACGAGAAAACAATTGAGCTGGGTCACATGTTCGAAAAATTTTGATTAGTGGGTCATTTTTGGGTCATTGTGGGTCAAGCCATTTTTATTTAAAAAACGGCTCTAACGATTTCGACCAAATTTTATATTTTATCGTTTTGGATTACAAGAAGACCATTGGGTTAGGTAACATGTTCGAGAAAATTCGGTTAGTGGGTCATTTTTGGGGTCATTGTGGGTCATGCTATTTTTATCTAGAGATTTTCTCACGCAATTTTGACTAAAATTTACATTCTATGGTTTTCGGCCATGAGAAAAACATTGGGCTAGGTTACATGTTCGAAAAAAATTTTAATGGGTCATACTGGGTCATTAAGGGTCTGGGTCAATCTATTTATATTTAAAGAACCGCAGAATCAATTTCATCGAAATTTTGCCTGTAATAGTTTTTTGACACGAGAAAGCTAATGGGCTAAGTCACACGATCGAGAGATTTCGATTATAAGAGTCATTTGTGGGTCATGATGGGTCATAATGGGTCATGGTCAAGCTATAGCTAGGTGGATCGATTTTAACGAAATTTTGTATGCAACATTTTTTTGGCACGAGAAAACTATTGGGCTAGGTCTCAGTTCGAGAAATTTCGATTACTGGGTCATTTTGGGTCATAAAAGGTCTGGGTCAAGCTATTTATATATAAAGTACAACAGTATCAAATTTAATGAAATTTTGTATGTAAGTTTTTTGACACGAGAAAATTAATGGGCTATCTCACATGTTTGAGAGATTTCGATTATAAGAGCCATTTATGGGTCATAATGGGTCATAACGGGTCATGTCAAGCTATATCTAAAGAACATGTGGATCAGTTTTAACGAAATTTTGTATACAAATTTTTTGGCACGAGAAAATCATTGGGCTAGGTCACATGATCGAGAAATTTCGATTAATGGGTCATTTTGGGTCATAAAGGGTCTGGGTCAAGTTATTTATATTTAAAAAACGGCAGGATAGAGTTTAACGAAATTTTGAGTGTAACAATATTTATACACGAGAAAACTAATGGGCTAAGTCACATGTTCGAAAGATTTCGATTATAAGGGTCATTTGTGGGTCATGATGGGTCATGGTCAAGCTATATCTAAAGAACGGGTGAATCGATTTTAACGAAATTTTGTATACAGCATTTTTTTGGCACGAGAAAATCATTGGGCTATGTCACATGTTCGAGAAATTTCGATCAGTGGGTCACTTTTGGGTTATTCTAATTTTATCTAGACAATGTCTCACAATCATTGGGTTAGGTCAGATGTTTGAGAAAAGTCGATTAATGAGTCATTTTGGGTCATAATGGGTCAAGGTCAAACTATTTATACCTAAAAATTGGCTCAATCGATTTTATCTAAATTTTGTATTTAACGTTTTTCGGCACGCAAAAATTAATGAACTAAGTCACATTTTCGAGAGATTTCGATATAAGGGTCATTTGTAGGTCATGCTAATTTTATCTAGAAAATTGTTCTCACCATTTTGAATATATTTTCTATTATATCGTTTTCGGGCAAAAGAAAACCATTGAGATGGGACACATGCACGAAACAATTCAATTAGTGGGTCGTTTTAGGTCTTAATGGGTTCGGGTCATTCTAATTATATATAACAGCGACTCAGTCAATTTTACCTAAATTTTGCAGCGGAACGTCTTTTATCACGAGAAGACTATTGAGCTGAGTTGCATATTAAACAAAATTATATTAGTGGGTCATATCGCTTCATTGCTGAATGCTGTCAAGCTAATTTTACTTAAGAAATGGCTTAAACGATTTTGATTCATTTTATACTCTACTGTTTTTGATTACCTGAAGACCATTGAGCAAAGTCACATGTTTCATCACATGTGATTAGTGGATCATTTGGGTAATAAGGGTCAGGATCACGAGACTATGGCAAAAGCCAATAAGTTGGCGATATTTGACAAAATACTGGCGAAATTTGGCCGAAAAATCGACTATTAAGGTTACGAAACCAAAACACATATTTGGCGCCAAATGAAAGAATGTGTCCAAATTTGGTTATATCTGGCAAAAAATATTGTATTTCAGAATGTGAAGAAATTTCTTATACATTCTTAATAGTCTTCGAGATGCATAGTTAAACTAATCAGAGTCGAGCTAAAAAAGTGATTTGGATTGATGTCCTTTCGTTGTAAATTTTAAAATAAAGTAAAATTTATGAACATGTGCATACAAACATAGTTTTCTTATTGATTGTTTTTCTAAATAATACTATTATTAATAACATGTTTTACAGCAATAATACTATATCGAGTTGAACACAAAGTTAATTTTGACCGAGCTGAGCTCGGTCATCCCTGCTAGTATTTTATAAAGGAAATACAATTCTAAGAAAAAAAAAGTAATAATATAAAAATATACATTTTTTAAAGAAACGATGGAATTTTTGAACACTGATATTCATAATAATGACAAAACTGCAATAATTTCTTTAAACTAGTATCATTTACTTAAAAACTATACTTATGTAAATGGAATGCATAATTTATTTCATTCCAAACTGCAGACATATTGGCTCAGGTTTTTACATTAGGTCAATTGGTAGTTAAACATGTAACTGAAAAATCATTTCAACGGAGATATGATATAACAAACAATAGCATTTAATAAAAATTCATAGGCTGTTGAAAAAAAAAACTAAACTTTTAAAAGCAGGCTTTGCTACTTTCATTTTATTTTGTAATATAAAGTGAAAATAATTTTCATTTAATACATATAAATGGGAAAAAATGTTTATTATTTAATATTCTCTAAGAAAATATAATTTATTTGGGAGAAACAGTCATGAAAAATCAATTTTTCCAATTTTTCCGAAAAAAAACCGGTAAAAAACCAGTTTTTTTCCGCCACTTATATTTTTCCGGAAAATTTACATCTCTAATTAAAACACGCCCCAAACAATATTTCCCCGTATAGCATTATGGAGTGTAATACTTTTGTGTGGTCCTGTAATTTAATAATAAATGTTCTTTGTATCACAGATTGTATAGAATGTTTATTTTAGTACATATATATATATATATATATATATATATATATATATATATATATATATATATACTTCATAGGTTCAGGTCAATTCTGTTATATTCGAAAGAGTTTAACATCATTAAAATGTACTTGAAACTATTTTTCCCTGTTGACCGTAATATAACAGAATACTTTTAATTGTCCCTGTAATTGATCTATGCATCCGATCTTCCTAAAATTTGAAATGACTCGACAAAATTATGTAATAACTATATATTTTAAATTTCAAACGATTGGGATGGGTAGTTTCTGCGTTATTTGCAGACGGACGGACGGACTGAACGACAACCATAGGTGCTAGGTATTTAAATAATTACGAACGCACCTAATAAGCATAGCAAGTAGCATAATAAGTTTCTGTGAATAAAAGAATTAAATAGCCAGAATCTTATTTTCTCATGCTACTTTTGCAATAATACGTTTGTAGCAAACATTAGAGCTAAATAAGAATGACATCTGTCCAATAGTTATTGTAAAAGAATGTATAAAGAACCTAATTGGTATGAAAATCGTAAGAACAACAATTCTAGTATACGCTTTTTTTTTTTTTTTTAACTTTGTAATTTACATACACCAAATAATATGCTTTTTTAAAAGTAACACTAACCTACTTCAAAAAAGAATCAAGCTTGGCGACAACTTGGCGCTAACGCATATGAATGCATAGTTTTAATATGCTTATGATTTGGAAACGGTTGCAACAATGAAAGATGATTTGCGATGAATCATTATTTTTATTTTTATTTATTTTTTTTTTTTAAATCAAATCCATATTTTTTCACTAACAAAAATTCTAATCATCAGAATTTAATGAAATTAAAATGGGACCACATGGGGTATCTTATACTTTCAAACAAAAAAGGTACGTTTCTGTTATCTCGTAGACCAATTTCGCCAAATTATACACATTGCCAAACTAATACCCAAATTATACATATTGACGTAATTTGTATTTTAAATCTTATACTATAATGCGAGCAAAAATTGTGTGTGTGTGTGTGTGTGGGTAAATTTTATCTCAAAAACGGCTCTAACGATTTTCGCAAAAATTTGGATTTTACCATTTTCGGGCACGAGAAGACCATTGGGCTAGGTCACATGTTCGAGAAAATTCGATTATTGGGTCATTTTGGGTCATAATGGGTCAGGATCAAGTTATTTATATCTAGAGAACGGCTGGATTGATTTTAAGGAAATTTTGTATCCAATCGTTTTTTGGCACGAGAAAACTATTGGGCTGGGTCACATGTTCGAAAAATTTCGATTAGTGGGTCATTTTTGGGTCATTATGGGTCAAGCCATTTTTATCTAAAAAACGGCTCTAACGATTTTGACCAAATTTTATATTTTATCGTTTTGGATTACAAGAAAACCATTGGGTTAGGTAACATGTTCGAGAAAATTCGGTTAGTGGGTCATTTTTGGGGTCATTGTGGGTCATGCTTTTTTTATTTAGAGATTTTCTCACGCAATTTTGACTAAAAAATGCATTATATGGTTTTCAGGCACGAGAAAAACATTGGGCTAGGTTACATGTTCGAGAAAAAAAATTTAATGGGTCATATTGGGTCATTAAGGGTCTGGGTCAAGCTATTTATATTTAAAGAACGGTAGATTCAATTTCATCTAAATTTTGCCTGTAACAGTTTTTTGATACGAGAAAGCTAATGGGCTAAGTCACACGATCAAGAGATTTCGATTATAAGAGCCAGTTGTGGGTCATGATGGGTCATAATGGGTCATGGTCAAGCTATACCTAAAGAACAGGTGGATCGATTTTAACGAAATTTTGTATACAACATTTTTTTGGCACGAGAAAATCATTGGGCTAGGTCTCAGTTCGAGAAATTTCGATTACTGGGTCATTTTGGGTCATAAAAGGTCTGGGTCAAGTTATTTGTATCTAAAGTACGACAGTATCAAATTTAATGAAATTTTGTATGTAAGTTTTTTGACACGAGAAAATTAATGGGCTATCTCACATGTTTGAGAGATTTCGATTATAAGAGTCATTTATGGGTCATGATGGGTCATAACGGGTTATGTCAAGCTATATCTAAAAAACATGTGGATCAGTTTTAACGAAATTTTGTATACAACATTTCTTGGCATGAGAAAATCATTGGGCTAGGTCACATGATCGAGAAATTTCGATTAATGGGTCATTTTGGGTCATAAATGGTCTGGGTCAAGTTATTTATATTTAAAGATCGGCAGGATCGAGTTTAACGAAATTTTGAGTGTAACACTATTTATACACGAGAAAACTAATGGGCTAGGTAACATGTTCGAGAAATTTCGATCAGTGGGTCACTTTTGGGTTATTCTAATTTTATCTAGACAATGTCTCGCGCAAATTTGACTAAATTTTTTCTTCTATTGTTTTCGGACACAAGAAAATCATTGGGTTATGTCAGATGTTTGAGAAAACTCGATTAATGAGTCATTTTGCGTTATAATGGGTCCAGGTCAAACTATTTATACCTAAAAATTGGCTCGATCGATTTTATCTAAATTTTGTAATTTAACGTTTTTCGGCACGCAAAAATTAATGAGCTAAGTCATATTTTCAAGAGATTTCGATATAAGGGTCATTTGTGGGTCATGCTAATTTTATCAAGAAAATTGTTCTCACCATTTTGAGTATATTTTCTATTATATCGTTTTCAGCAAAAGAAAACCATTGAGATAGGACACATGCACGTAACTATTCAATTAGAGGTTCGTTTTAGGTCTTAATGGGTTTGGGTCATTCTAATTATATATAACAACGACTCAGTCAATTTTACCTAAATTTTGCAACGGAAAGTCTTTTCTCACGAGAAGACTATTGAGCTGAGTTGCATATTAAACAAAATTATATTAGTGGGTCATATCACTTCATTGCTGAATGCTGTCAAGCTAATTTTACTTAAGAAATGGCTTAAATGATTTTGATTCATTTTATACTCTACTGTTTTTGATTACCTGAAGATCATTGAGCTAAGTCACATGTTTGATCACATGTGATTAGTGGATCATTTGGGTAATAATGGTCAGGATCACGAGACTATGGCAAAAGCCAATAAGTTGGCGATATTTGACAAAATGCTGGCGAAATTTGGCCGAAAAATCGACTATTAAGATTACGAAACCAAAACACATGTTTGGCGCCAAATGAAAGAATGTGTCCAAATTTGGATATATGTGGCAAAAAATATTGTCTTTCATAATGTGAAGAAATTTTTTATACATTCTTAATAGTCTTCGAGATGCATAGTTAAACTAATCAGAGTCGAGCAAAAAAAAGTGATTTGGATTGATGTCCTTTCGTTGTAAATTTTAAAATAAAGTAAAATTTATGAACATGTGCATACCTTATTGATTGTTTTTGTAAATAATACTATTATTAATAACATGTTTTACAGTAATAATACTATATCGAGTTGAACACAAAGTTAATTTTGACCGAGTTGAGCTCGGTCACCCCTGCTAGTAATAATAATAAAAAAAACAAATAATTAGTAGAATATTAATAAAAATACAAATAAAAAGTCGAAATAAAAATCACTTAATGACGTCTTAAACACGCGTATCGTATTTAATGTCATTGAATTGACATTCACGATCATCCATTATTGGCATATAATCTTATAATTTGGCGATAGTATTTTGGTCGACGGGATAACAGAGTAGTACCAATAAAAAATATACATATGTATTTTAAATTGAAATAAGAGAAAAACCTTTTCTTTTAAAATAAATATAAAACCTTTTTGAAAGTTAATGATTACCACTGAGAGATAATATAATGCTATTATTTAATATTTTGAGGATTTCAAACATAACTTTTCTTATATTTACTTTGTATACATGCATGAATGAGTTTAACTCATTTTTAGCTCACAGGCTATCATAGCCTGAGAGCTTATGTGCCCGTCCGTTCTGTATGTATGTGCGTATGTGCTTAACGCGATAACTCATGATAAAAATATCGGATCCACTTGAAATTTTGTATATAGGTATATCCTGATAAGGCGCTTCCCTGATTAGTTTTTGGAGTTCATTCGATATGTATAAGAGGGGGAACGGGGGGCTCATGCCCCCCGTTAGTTGATATAAATGGGATTTTCATGCAGAATTAAGTTTTCAAAATTTAGATTAGGATCAGTCTGATGAGGCGATTCCGTGACTGTTATTAGGTGTTCATTGAATAAGTATAAATAGGGGGAACAGGGGTTCTAATCCCCCCCCCCCGTTAGTTGATATAAATGGGATTTTCATGCAGAATTAAGTTTTCGTTCAAAATTTAGATTAGGATCATTCTGATGAGGCGATTCCGTGGCTGTTATTAGGTGTTCATTGAATAAGTATAAATAGGGGGAACAGGGGTTCTAATGCCCCCCCCCCCCCCGTTAGTTGATATAAATGGGATTTTCATGCAGAATTAAGTTTTCGTTCAAAATTTAGATTAGGATCATTCTGATGAGGCGATTCAGTGACTGTTATTAGTTGTTCATTGAATAAGTATAAATAGGGGGAACAGGGGTTCTAATGCCCCCCCCCGTTAGTTGATATAAATGGGATTTTAATTGAGAATTAAGTTTTCGTTCAAAATTTAGATTAGGATCATTCTGATGAGGCGATTCCGTGACTGTTATTAGGTGTTCATTGAATAAGTATAAATAGGGGGAACAGGGGTTCTAATGCCCCCCCCCCCCCCCGTTAGTTGATATAAATGGGATTTTCATGCAGAATTAAGTTTTCGTTCAAAATTTAGATTAGGATCATTCTGATGAGGCGATTCCGTGACTGTTATTAGGTGTTCATTGAATAAGTATAAATAGGGGGAACAGGGGCTCTAATGCCCCCCCCCGTTAGTTGATATAAATGGGATTTTCATGCAGAATTAATTTTCGTTCAAAATTTAGATTAGGATCATTCTGATGAGGCGATTCCGTGACTGTTATTAGGTGTTCATTGAATAAGTATAAATAAGGGGAACAGGGGTTCTAATGCCCCCCCCTTAATTTATATAAATGGGTTTTTCAAGCAGAATTGTCAGATTTCGTTCAAATCTCTGAATAGTTTTGGAAGTTTAATGGTTAAGTATAAAAGAGGGGGATAACTCCTTTTAAATTATATAAATGCTAAATGGGTTTTTATTAAGAATTATCTCATTTGCTCTGAATTTTGGATATAGAATTTTTATATGATAAAGCATGTCTTTGATAGTATAGGAGGTTCAATGTTTAAGTATGAAAAAAGAGGAAAGGGGAGAGCTGTTTCCCCTTCTTTTTTTTTTCGAACGGAATTAACCCTTGAAAATACAAGGCTTTAATGTGCAATTAGTATTTGTAGCCTGTGAGCTCAATGCCATCAGTTTAACTGGGCAGTATTCTTTTTTTTTCATAATTTATTTCGTTAGCTTACACATACATGCTTGTAAGTTTAGTTTTAGGCGATTAACAGTGATTTTTTTAAAATAATATTTATTGATTTTTATTTGTCCTACTAACCAGGGTTGGCATGATTTAAATCAACTGATTTAAATCAAGATTTAAATCTAGATTTAAATCAACTGATTTTTTTAAAAAAATCATTTGATTTAAATCATTTTTTTGCAATTTCACATGAATGCACATATCAAAGGAAAATTTTAGGTAAAAAGTTAGAAAATGTATTAGATAACGATAGAATTACAAAATTTAAAGCAAGATATGAATAAACTATTAATGGCTGTCATTTTGCTGGAGTTTTATTAAGTTTCTTTCTTTTAAATCAAAATGAAATGAAACAATGTAAGAAAAAATAATGAAGATTTGGCATTCATTAAAAAAGATTGTCTAAATCTTCTCACCACTGTAGCACATTTTCAAGCAAAAAATGACCCATTCTACAAATTACCATTGCTTGAGAAAAAAGTTTCTGATATTATGACAGATTATGATTGGCGGAAATCCTTTTATGTAATGGGAGGTATAGAGAAAATCAGCGAAATTGAATTTATTTACCAAATAACAACCGTGGCTTCATCTACTGGAGTAAAAAGACAATTTTCTTCTTTTGGAGTAGTTTATTCAAGCCTTCATAATAAATTAGGAGTAGACAAAGCTTCTAAATTAGTGTTTTTGTTCAAACAATTAAATCCCTGATTTTTTCCTATTTGCTTAAGAAATATAGAATTGTGATTTTTATCCCTTAATAAATAGCTTGCATTAAATGAATACAGTAGACTTCCTCAAATCCGCACAGCTTGGGACCAGAGGTTGTGTGGATTTTAGAATTTTGTGGATTTCTGGTCATGGGTTTGTTGTTTGTTTACCTTTTTAAACAGTAATTTGATTGCAATTAATAATTCTACTGAAGTTAATGAATGGTTATAATATAGTAAAACATTAAAACAATTATGTAAGTTAATAAACTATAATAATAAAAATTTAGATAATAAAAAATGATTAAAATATTGAAAGCAACAAAGATGAAGTAAATAATCAATAATGTATAACTAAATATTTATTATAAAGATGAGATGCATTTTTTCCTAAATTATTCAATGGAACTTGCCCCATAAAGGTGCACTACTAATTCACATCAATATCATAAAATATAGAAGTTTTATTTCAGGTTTAACCAAACTCAACAATAAAAAAAAAAGCTTGATGAATGTATAAATGCATTTTGCAAAACGATTGTGATCACCACTGATATTAGCAATGCCTTGAATTTTTTTCAGAAATAAATTTATTCTTCCTTCATGAAAAAGCATGAATTTAGCAATATTAATGAAAGTTACAGATTAAAATATATATAGAATTGATATAAAAATAAAAAAAGTCAAATTTTGTCCCTATACTTGACCTGAGAGCTTCATTGTTTACATCTGAAATTATGCGCGGATTTTAGAGAGTTGTGCATATTAGGGCACCGGATTTGAGGGAGTCTACTGTATTTAATTTGTTTTTTAAATTTTGCCAGTTTCTATTCATTTACAACGTATTTAAATTTATTTCTTATTTGTTATTTAGTATGCACAATCCAATTACAAAATAATAGAATGGCTTTAGAGTAAAGTCTAGATGTTTAATTCTTAGTACCAGTCAGTAACTAGAATATAATATTTTCTTAACTATTTAATTATTTCTTATATTATTTTTATAAATTATAAGTATTATTTATTCTTTTTTAGTTATTTATTATAAAAAACTGCTTCATGTATTGTAAAAACATAAAAACACAGTAATTAAATATAGGATTCTAAAAAAAATCAAATAAATCCGATTTAAATCAAAAAAATCTGATTTAAATCAAATAAATCCGATTTTTTTGATTTTTTTTTAAAAAAATCATGATTTTTTTTTAAAAAAATCATGATTTTTTTCCAACCCTGCTACTAACTGATACAAAAAAAAAACTTTTTTGCAGTTTATTGATTCTATAAATAGTTACTGTTTCTTTAGGTCTTTTTTTAAGGACCCTTTTTAGGTGCGTTTGTAATTATGTAAATACGTAACACCTATAGTCGTCGTTCAGTCAGTCTGTCCGCATATAACAGAGCAAAAACTACCCAGTCGAATCGCTTGAAATTTAAAATATATAATTGTTTCTTAATTTTTTAGAGTCATTTCAAATTTTGTGAAAATAGGATGGATGGATAGTTTAATTACAGAGTCGATCAAAAGCATTCTGTTTCATTACGGTAACTGGGGAAAAAATAATTTCAAGTGCATTTTAATGATGTTACTCTTTTGAACATAATAGAATTGACATGCATCTATGAAGTATATGCTAAAAGATACTTTACACAACCTGTGATACAAAGAATATTCGTTATTATTTTACAGGGCCACACAAATGTATTCCATTAGCATAATGGTATAAGGGGGAAAAATTGTTTGGGGTGCGTTTTAATTACATTAAACTATTTCACATTTATGAAATTGGTACACGTTGTTGAGTTTAATTTCTGTACAATAGAAAACAGATGGTATATACAGGGGGATACAAAAGATTTCGGCCACTATACTGTATCCGAAATACTGTATTCTTCAAGATCTGAATAATCTCAAAACTTTGTTATAGTACGAACGCACATCATTTGCTACTATTGGCCTGCAATTTTCAACTTGTTTTTTAAAGTTATGAAATGTAAATTTATGTGTGCTACCTGAAACCTAACCTGTATGTTTTAACAAGTAAAATAACAAATTCTGTTTTACGATAAGATCTTATCTTGTTTAGGCAGTTTGAATTTTATATTGCTACTAAAATCAGAAAACTTTGTTTTCCCCCAAAAAATTGTCCGGGGAAGAAGGGTGGGATTTATATTTTAACAGCATTTTACATTTATTTGCCTCTGCATTTCATATTATCTAAATTTAATGTTGTTAAAATTTTGTTTTGCGCATGAGATTTTAGTGTTACTAAATTGAATTATTTTTGTTTATAGTATGAAATTTTAGTGAATTCTAACTATGTTCTTTTTATGTTTCTAGGTAAGGCTTGATTTTGTGTATAAAATTTCCTGTAACTAAGAAAATGCCATGCTATATCCAGGTGAATAGTTATGTATTTTTATTATGGATCCTATAAGGAAATTAAAAAAAAAAAATTGTTATATTTAATACAAAAAAAAACTAGTCGTTGGGGGGGCCACCGTAATACTTACCCATCATGGATATGTATAATATAAAATATAAAAATTAAAAATGTGTAAACTATGTATAAAATGCATCGCCACTCCAAGATAAAATGTAAACGCATATTTAAATATTTTCAATACATAGTAATGCTCTATTAATGAATTTCTGATGAACCAGTTTGGACAAATTACATAAAACGCCAAATTACTCAAACAGTATCGAATTACATAAAAGAAACATCCTTATAATTCCAAAACTAATAATCATATTAACTAACAATTTACTGCGCCGAATTAAGCGTCTTATTTCCAATTAAAATATATCTTTGAATTGAAATTTGAATGAAATACAGGGTCATGAAAAATCGAAGAGTGCGAAAAACAGGATTACAAATATCTCGGCAACTAATAATCCTATCAACTTCGTTCTTTATGCAAAATTTGTGTTTCTTTATTGCCTTTTACGTCCATTCCTTAAAATAAAAAATTTCGAAAATTTGTATGTACCTTTCATCACAACGAATCTTTCGAGAGTCCGAAAAAAATAGTTCCGGATAATCGAGGTTACTGATATTAAAATAGGCTTCGTCCCATTCTTACATACTAAGAACACACAAAATTCCAAGTCTCTATATCAGTTTGTTCGGGAGCGTTTACAGACGGACGGACGGCAATTTTTTTTTTTTTTTTTTTTTTTTTTTTTTTTTTTTTAGGTTTTTCGAAATCTCCAGTATCTTAAACGTGTAAATCCGTCAATTTTTTTTTTTTTTTTTTTTTTTTTTTGTTAAATTCAAAATGATTGCAAGACTTACCCTATACTACGTATGATGGGTAAGTAAAAAGCAGTTTCTTACGGATTTTTTTCCCTCTTCTTATGAGTGGTGTTATGACATATTTTTTTTCCATTAGAGAGAGGTAGAAAAAATGCGGTTTGTATACTTAACTATACTGTACTAACTCTTTTCTCGATTATTCTTTTTAACTATTTTAAACTGTAAAAACAACAGTTACATATAATCTTACCCTTGTTTTCTTTTTTGATACATTATTGCTGATTAAGAGGACCTTTAAGTGCTAATATGTTTTTTCTTATCTTTTCCAATCCATTTGCATCCATATTTATTTTTTAATTTCATTACCACATTTTTTCTTATTTTATTCTGTGTTGGTAGCCCTAAATTTGTATTTGACCTTTTTTATGGCCAATACGAAAATAAAACAACTCACTTTATTAGTACTGCCAAGGTAATGTAGGGTTTGACGATTCTACTTTGGTTCTGTAAATTTCCATATCTATCTATCTCTATATTATAAAGGCCAAACGTATCTGTGTATAACGTATACATCATTTGGAAGTGGCAACACTTAGAAATTTGAAATAAAATATCGGATTTGCAATTTTTGCTACTAAAATTTTTAAATTTCTAAACATCTCACACATTCAGTTTTATACCATCGTATAGGGAAGAAATATACTTTTAAATACATTTTGTTTGAAAACTGTATCTTAATTTATTTTTAAGATATTATTATTATTATTATTATTTTGTAGTTTTAATACAATTTTTGTAATTGTGGCAACAGAAACATTCCATTCCTGTTAAAAGTAAAGAGGGGAGGGGGGGGGACAAACTACTGTATCTTTTTATTGCCATTTACTCATTAAAAGTGAAAGAAACTGAAATTAAAGTTCGTGTGATGTGAAGAATATCGTCTGCTATAAAACTCGCCGAATTTTGTTTTTATTTTGTTTTTATTTATCAATTAAATGATTTTTAGTTCATTACAAACTTAGTTTACACTCGATACATTACTTTCTCTTTTCAAAAATGTAATTAAAAGAATAGTTGTGACATTTTCTCCGCTTCTATTTAACTCGTATCAAATAGTTGAAAGAATGCAAATTTTAGTAATCTGTATGTGCAAAATCATTTTCCGAATTTTGAAAAAATATATAAATGAATGATTCCCGATGGCCCTATTGCATGAAACATAGTGCTATTATTATAAACAAACGAAGGCGAACGGATTGTTAGATAACCCAATATGCTTCTTAAAAGGAGATATGGGTTTTTTGCCGGGTTTGTGTATTATTCCGCGATAATGACATCATATATATGTGTACTATTCTGTAGACGTTGTTTAAAAATAAATCATAAAATAGTAATGTTTTATAGAGGATTCAAATGACGTCATTTTATTATGAAAAGCGTTTATTTTAGTTCGTAAAACTGAAACATGTTTTATAGAACTGTGTAATTTTGACCCCACCTTTTTAAAAATACGTCACCGATGTAAATACTTCGAAAATTAATGTAATCGAAATCACACTCTGATAAAACGCAACCCTCTACAAAATTTTTGAGTGTCTTTATAGAAGAACCGCAACATACATTGTACATGTACATTGTGTGCTCAGACGTCTTTGACCAAAAAATTTCAATTTATATTACAGAACTTTGATTTTCGAATGGATGAACTCACTTAGCAGATTTAGGCAAGCAAATGAAGATCTTGGCGCTAATTAGAATTCGGTACTATAAAAAATCGCCATTTTACATTATGTGGTGTCACAGGAATATTTTCTTTCGTATTTATTACATGCTGAGTATTTCAGAAATTTTCATTTACACTTAAAGCAATTAATATAAATATTGTAGCATATGTTTTGAAGTAACAGCGATTGAGACTTCAAGTTTTGAATTAAAGTGATCAAATTAAAATACCATAAAAAAAAAGTTGATGACGTATATGAGAGGTGCATATATACATTTTGACATGCTGAAAGTAATGTCGGGTTTAGATTTCACGAGGGAAAATTTCTATGAGTGAAAGAAAAATAAATTTTGCTATTCTTCATTTTGGAATACCAAGCATAAGAGCCTTAATTGATAATTTTATCAAAATAACAAAACTTTATTATGTTTTACTGTACGATTAAAGTTGAATTTTAATAATTTCTACATCTAAATTTTATAGAAATAGTATTTTAACTTTCGGTTAAATTTCATTTGTTAAAGAGTTAAACTTACCAATATAAGGTGTATTTTTTACTGTAACTAATACTTTTAGGTTTATTATAAATCATGGAAACAGTTCCTTCTTAAACATTTTCTATCGTCGAAATTCGACGGGTTCTACCTTGTTCCTTTTAATTCTAGTTTTTATTATACTTTTACGATCTTAAAGTAATTTATATTTGTTATTAATGATTTTATATAATTGTTATGTTGTGCATTTTAGTTCGTAAACAAAATCTTCAGTGAATAAATAATTTCCTTCAATGGAGTTAAGATGGAGATTCAGCGATTTAATAATACAAAAAGTCGGGTTATAACGTTTTATTTTTTGTTACTTTATTTTTATTTTATATAAATAAGTTCTATTTTGTACAATGAGATATTTAAATCTTTATGTCCCAAATCATGAATTAATGAAAACTTCATCTTCTAAAGCTTTTTTCGTTAATTGTCGAAACTATGTAGAAAAATTACGCAATCATTTGAGAAAGTTTAGAATTTTGCCAATTAAATTCATAGGGATTTTTTGTGCAATATTTATAACTCCACTCTTATCTTTTCTTTACAATATTTTTTTTAGTATTTTGTAGAATTAGGAAATGTATAAATATATATTGCTCTTATAATAGGGATATTTCCGAACTGATAGCACCCCTCCCCTTCACTCCCAGTCTTTGGACGTCAAGAAAGCTGGAAAGAATCAAAGGCAAAAGAAATCATTCTTTTAAAATATTTCTTTTGTACAATCAATAATGCTCTTTAGACCGGGAGACACTTCATCAAGTTCACGGATGATAACCTAGGATTAGTTAAATCTCGCTTCGAATATTAAAACGCAATGGGTCTGTCAAGTCATATCTTGGCTTAAAACACTTTAAAACCAGATTTTAACGGTTGGCTCGTGGGTTTAAAATTATGCTTTCCTGCACCTAAAAGTATGAGAACACGGAGGATTGGGAGCAGGAAAACATAAAGGTAAACTTATGAGTCTCTCTTTGTTGTATATAAATGTTCCGATTATCATTAATTTTCTTAATCTATATTCTGCGTATTAGAGACTTAAAAATTTGTAAAATGATATCCAGTAAAATCTTGTTAGACGAAATTTCATGGGAAAGAATATATATATATATATGCGCTATGGATAAGTTCCCTTTTTTAGCATGTTTAAATGTATTGTATGATCTTTTCTCACGTATTATATACTGATTTTGCATGGATCAAAAAGTTTTTTAGTTTAAGAAAGGTTTCATCATAGGCAAAGTTTTTAAAACATATTACTATATTCTAATATATAAATATAAAAATGCTCAGTTTTTCGATATTTATCCCAGGCTTTGATTAAAAACGTGGGTGCACACCTCAAAAATAAATATCCACCCGCTCGGTATTTAAACCCTTCTCGCATCATTGTTTACAACCTGCTGTTTGAGAACGAATGACGTGATTCACGAAGGAAGGAAAAAATAACACTTTGAAAACCGAAAATAAAGTAAAATTCCCTGAACTTAAAGAAGAGATTGTCGTAAACACGTTTCTATAAGAAATTGGATTCACTTTTCTGCCTCATCCCAGACGTTTTACTATATTTTAGAACACTGCATCCTGAATGGGATTCTGTTCTATTTCCGCTCTGTCTGGGGAGGGTGGGTGGGTGGTAAGTGATGTCGGCATGATGCCAAGTAAAGATTTTAAAGCTTTGATACTCTCAAGTTTTTTGTCAAGGTTTCTCCTTTTTTCTTCAATGAAAAAATGGCTTCCGCATATGACAATGTATTTTTTTTCTTCTTTTTGATTTCAGTTATATTGGCTTATTACGTCTTGCCCGAAATTCTTGTTAAATCCGTATTACCCCTTTTATTCTGTGTGCATTTCTTTTTATGTTTCTGGATCAAAGAAAGTATTGCACTTATGCGATGTTGTTTGGTGTATCAAGTGCGTTGTTAAAGATGATTCAGGCAAGTATTAGTATGTAATGGCAAAATAAATCAAATTACCTGCAACTAAAATTAAACTATTCGATCTTGAAACAAATAAGGAATCACTGGGCATAGCAACGATACCTGCTGGGCTGTATGGACCCAAACTATAACATTGATCTATTTTTGTCAAGGACTAACAGAATATGACGTTTTGTGAAACTGCATAGCAGCGTCATGTGGTGGGGGATTTACTCTGAAACCTAATTAGTGTCTATTTATGTTAAGTCTAACAAAATGTAAAGTTTGGTGAAATTCTGTTCATTAGTTCTTGCGATGAAATGTCGGGCCAATTACTTTTAAACTTATTCAGAAACAATTTGTCTAGGTCTAACTGAGAATGAATATTACTTCGTACAGTTAAAATTAAGCTCTAAGAATATTACTTCATTTTGTATATTACTTCGTACAGTTAAAATTAAGCATTAAATTAGTTGTATATTGAATTTACTCTTATTACATCTTAATATTCGTTATATATTCAATATATATGTAAATTAACATAGACCTACATTTACCAGTCAGTTTGAAAATTCCTTCTCTATGGTAATCTAACTGAAATAAGTCTATGGATCTATGCAAATTCCTCTCTCCAAGGTCACTAAATGAATTTCTGTTCCAAAAATCCAAAGGAAATTATGTTCAAAACTCTAATTTAGATTTCAGGCCCTTTTACAGTTTTGCAGAAATAGTAATTTCAAACTAAAATGTTTCAACGTTCGCTCATCCTATTTGCAGATATGAAGTTAACAGAGTTTTTAATAATGCACTTGTTATGCACTCGAATTTTTCATCATATTCGTTTTTTAGCAGAAAATGAAGTTTACTGCAGTTTAATAAGAAACATAGTACCCACAATGTGAATATGCACTATTTTATCTATCTGCATCCGAGAGAGACAGAGGGAGAAAATATAAGCCCTCCCCTACATTTTCTTGAGCCCCCCTCGCCCTGATATTCACTTCTAGCTACGGCTCTGGCCCCGGGTAACCGTGCTATAGTCAGGACCTGTTCAGGGCGCTTCGTTTACAGCCGTGATCTAAAGTTGTCTTTTGTGTTAAAGCAAGGAATGTGTGGTTTTATTTTAACTTCGTGTCTCGAGAGGTTAAAAAGCAACGAAAGTGTCAAACGATAAAGTCTCTCTCAACAGCCCTTTAATATATATAGTATTTTGTACGGCTCATTCAACTTTAGTGGTGCACGTGCTCCCATAACATTCTGCCGAGTGTGGAGTATTCATTCTAATCGATTGAGGAGGGGGAAGTGTTTGGGAGTCATCTGGCAAGATGCCAAGCTCAAAAACTGAATTCGTGGGGTTGCGTAACCTTCTAATGCGTGATGCCGAATTTTTGTTTCCTACTTAGTTTGGGCTATACTTATATAATTTTATAAACTTTTTTCCAATTTTGGATCACCCTCCATCCCATTACGGCATTATTTCATCATATCCTTCCCCCCCCCCCCCCTCCATGCTCTATGATATCGTTATTGTCTTAAAATTATTATTACATTCAACGTATAAAAAACTTAAGTTATTTTTACGTTATTTTTCTTTCTTTGTATACGTTTACAACAATATAGTCAGACCTTGCTATCCCGACACCCGGTTTTCACGTTACTTTTTCAAAATCCTGCTTTTCTGTATCCAAATTTAATGTAAATAAACTCCGGATTTTACGTCGTTGAATAATTTTGTACTCAGGCTATCCCGGAGGTTTAGGAAAATAGTCCATTTTTAATAATCCATCTTACAAGCAGGGAAATTAAGCGATAAGAAATGTCTTAGCCAAACTTTAAACAGAAGTGTCTAAAATACCCATTGTCATAAAGGAGAAACTTTATTTTAATCGTTTGTCAAAATAAAAAGAATAAACACTCCACACCTAATGAATGACATGTAATATAGAAGGTAATGATGGAGACATCCTTCTTCCAATATTGTTTAAAGAGTTATTCGATCGTGAAATAGATGTAATGGGAGGTGCCCAGATGTACATTGATTTTGATAAGGATGTAACCATATCGCCAGATGCAATGATTTCTGAAATTGTAAAAAAGAAAATTCCTTCAGGTTTGGGTATCGAAAATGTTATGGAACTTGAGCTTCCAACTCAATTGAAGCATTGCATTGAAATGATCAGAAATTATCTAAAATCTATTTCTGAAACAACGGATATTGTTCAAAATTCATTGTATAATATAGAAAGACAGGTTGGCTACAGATTCTGGAAATCATGGAATCAGGGAAAAATCAGGGAAATTTATCAATATGGAAAAATCAGGGAACTTTATAAAAAAATCTCAAAAATCAGGGAAATTTTTCTCTATGTGAAAATATTTCTGTTTTCATCTTACCAATAAAATGTGATAAAA
The DNA here is from genome assembly GCA_964019185.1 of Maratus speculifer. Classification (NCBI taxonomy): domain Eukaryota; kingdom Metazoa; phylum Arthropoda; class Arachnida; order Araneae; family Salticidae; genus Maratus; species Maratus speculifer. The sequence goes on along the minus strand of OZ025301.1, from coordinate 210,736,274 downwards.
AGACATAAAGCCGTACTCTGCTGCAAGTGATATCTATTTGCATGAAATGTCCCATAACCCAAACTTTCAAAAGTTAGTTCATTTGTTATCTTTTGATAAAATTCGTCAATTTTTGCAATCTTTTGACGAAATTTGCTTGTTTTTCGTGATTTCTTGACAATATTTGAACATTTTTCGCGATTTCTTGACAAAATTCGAACATTTTTCGCAATCTTTTGATGAAATGTGCATGTTTTTTGCAATTTTTTGTGCATTTTTCACAATCTTTAGATGATATTTGCACGTTTTTCATGATATTAAGATGAAATTTGCACGTTCTTTTGCAATCTTTAAAAAGTTTGCACATTTTTTTTTTAATTAATAGATGAAATTTGCATGTTTTTTGCGATATTTTGACTAAATTCTTGCTTTTACGTGTACCTTTCACAAAATTCATATATATATATTTTTTTAACGCAAGCCTTGGATGCAAATTTCTTTTTATGTGATCTTTAGGACTAATTTTGTGCTTTTCTGCGATCTTTTGACTTAACTTGTGCTTTTTTCGCAAAACTTTGAAGAAATGAGTGCATTTTTAATATGATCTTTTAACAAAATTTCATGCTTTTTCTGCGATCCTATGTCAAAATTCGCATTATTTCAAAAAATTCTTTGACGAAATTAGCATTTTTGTAAATCTGATGCTCGTAACTCCATAACTTTTGTTGCGTATCTGTGATAATTACAGATAAATCATAATACTTGGCACCTCTGCTAATTAAATGCTGTGCAAGTTTTTTTTTTTTTTTTTTTTTCCTTCCTTCCAAAAGAGATATTTGCAAGCTGGATAAGGGTGTTATGCGGGAAAGCAGCATATGTTAAATAAATACCGTGATATGTTATTTAACAATAAAAATCAAGGAAATCTGATGCAGAAAATCAGGGAACTTTTTTTCATCATTTCTGTAGCCACCCTGAAAAAGAATTGTAAGAAGTATATCTAGGAATACGCCAAACTTAATTCATTAGTATTTCATGTAACAATAAAAAAAGAAGTCATCAGAAATTTTATTTTTATTCTCTTCAAATTCCGTTTTTGTGTTTATTTTGTTTAATAATAATATTTTATTGCTTAAAAATGCAGAAACAGTTGTGAATTCAAAATTGGCTTAATTAATTAAAAATACAGCTGTTTACAAACATTTTTCTCCAACTCCGCTACCGCAACACTCCGCTTTTGACACTGTTTTTCTTGTAATGAGAGTTGTCGGGATAACAAGGTTCGACTGTACAAATTATTATACATTTAAAAGATTGAATAATATAAATTAAGACAGACTTGAATACACTTTTAAAAAATAAATAAAATTTATATACAGAAAATTAAAGCACTAAAAAATTTTTTTAAAATACAAAAATGTAAAAATAGGCTCGTGCTATCCCAAATGAATATTATCTTTGTTTTTAAAATAACTAACTGTAACTGTCTTGATTTTGTTTTTAAAATAACTAACTGTAACTGTCTTGATTTGTTCCAAAGTTTGTTTTGCAATGAATTATTTGTACTGACGAGGCCTTGCGTGTAGCTTGGCGAAACCTTTACTTTTGGTATTTTAAAAATGTTTTTTAGTGTTTTAATTTTCTGTATATAAATTTTATTTTTTAAAAGTGTATTCAAGTCTGTCTTAATTTATATTTTTCAGTCTTTTAATAGTTTTTTTTAATTCAGACGTTAAACGTATGTTTATTGCATATTGTACGTTTATTAGTCGCATACTTTACAGTTTGAAGAAGTCAATAAAGTATCAATACATGAGATAAATTTATATCAAACAACGTCTAAAAGAGATAGTTACTATTTAAAAGTATTTAATAATAGCTCATTGTTAGATACTGCATTCAGCAGTAATATTGTTTTGCAATTGCCCTCTACCCTGGAAGGGTAAAATCAGAACTTAACAGCAAAACAGTGGATTTCTCCTTTATTCATAGACGGAATTATAATTTTAAACATATTTTGTTCCTGGTTCGCTAACTGCGAATTATATGCAAATTTCGAAATGAAATGATTTTATAAGCAGTTAATGACTTAATGAATAGCTTTGTATTTTTTCATAAAAACTTACAAAAATGATAATAAGTAAAAGATAATAGACCATTTGGAAGTAAAGAAAAAGGTACTCGAAAAAATATAATTTGATTGCACCAAAAATAATATCAAAAATCACCCCTCCCATCCGCCGTCTCTGGAGATAGCTACGATATCAAGTGCTAGACATCCCCCTCCCATCCTCCTTAAAGTGATAACGTTGTATAAGCAAGCCCTTTTTGATGCCGAGCTAAGAGATTTTTAAAGGTTTTAAAACTTGCGCCAGTTTTCCGAATCGTATTTCTTTGCAAATATCTTTGCAAAAATCTTTAACAATTAAGAACTTAACATTGTAAAATCGAATGCAAACAAAAGAGAGGTTGCTAACCAGCGTTTACTTTAATCATAAATTTAAAGATTATGTAAAAATTAAAAGACACGAATAAAATAAAACTCAACGTCTCTGTTTATTCTTTAAAGTGGTCCGGGGCACAAAAACTTTCAAATTTTCTAAAGCACAATTTATTGCATTAAAATTTTCCTTTTCTTTTTCTGCTTAAAGTGTCATTAGTAATTAAATTATTTTTCTATCATAGTTGGAATAGGAAATATTAATTTTTATGTTTTTGTTTGTTTTCAAAATTTAGCTTCAAGCAATATTTGTTGTGGGAACTATTTCATGTGAAAATTCGTTTTTCTTTTATGGTATTTTTCCCCCAATTTTTTCTTTTAAAATTCTTGTTAATGAAGAACCGTAAAGATAATTTTTTTGAAATTGAAACATATGTTTTTTAACATTTTAACTTAAATTTTGATTCAGTAAATTTGAAAAAATATTTGCTTTTAAAAATATTATTTTTTAAAAAGTTATAGTATTTTCACTTTAAATATTTATATTTTTTATTTAAATTAATATTTTAAAAAATTCTGAATCGAAATTAAAGCTCCTATGTTTATTTAAATGAAAAAGAAAGAAAGAAATTTTACAATGCCTGATATTTTTGAGTTATAACGATTTAAAATTATCCCACTTTAATAAATTTTAAAACTATCTAAAAACAAATATGATTAGTTTTATGTGATTTTATTTATAAATAAAATAGTTAACAGTCACAAAAATAAATAAATAAAAAAATAAAAATAAATAAAAATAAATAAATAAATAAAATAAATAAATAAACTCGATTAATTATAAATTCTTTTAGGTAGCTTTCATTACAAAAAGTAAAAAGCTACCTATTGCAGCCGTCCGGAGGAAAGCACTTCCGGAAAATTTTGGTATATTTTCACCGATCATGACCCCCAGACCCCAAAACCACCCTCCGTTCAAATGTTGACATATATATATATATATATATATATATATATCTGATTTTTGTCATGCGATAACTAACGTATTTATGAACCGATTTGAATGAAACTTGGCATGTACATAGTACATACAAATGTCTCGACCGAGTTCGTTGGTCAGCATCATCCGCCATTTTGTTTCAAAATGGTGGCCATTTTAAATTTTTAAAAAAATTTAAAATTTAAAATTAAATGCGAAAAAATTAAAAGTTGAAAAATATTTTTCTTTTACGTGTTAGAACTTAAAACAAAGATTCCAGAACACTTTTTATTTTGTCTATATCTTAAAAAATGATTTGAGTTATAGCACTTTTAATTTTGCTTATGGCTGACATTTTGAAACGGTCTGATCTGAACAATCCATCATGTTGCTTTAAAATGGCATACACTTCATGATATCGTGGAATTTGGTGACTCTCTAAATCGCTTAAAATAAAACCAGGTTGAATAAAAGATGAGTAATTTCTAAAAATTCCTATTAATATTCAGTCTTGACCAAAACTAGTATTAAATCTTATAAAATCACTAATTTTATAAGATTATTTCCACTAATTTGAGCTTAGTATTTTTAAACGATGTAACTTACTTTAAAATAAATAAATAAATATATAAGTATATGAAAACTACCTCTTCCTCCCGGCATTGCCGGAAGGACTTTTTAATGTGCCCCGACCTCCTTAACCCTTTTAACTACCGAATTATTTATCATAAAATGGTTTCACATCAATAATTGTCTTCTTTAATATCAAAAGATACACTGGAATTTTTAAATAATAATGTTAAATTTAGAAGTGTTTTTTCATTAAAACTGATTAAATATATCGGTATTTATAATTAAAAAAATACAAAAATAATTATTTACAAAAATAATCAAATTAACCAAAAATACTCTTATGGAAATATTACAATTCTTATAAAAAGCAATGTATTTAAATGTATTGTGATCCTCTTTGTAAATGGAAAGGCTTTTACCGTCGAAAATATTTCATATAACTTTTATTCAAGGGGAAAAAAGATATACCTATGAAAATTATTAAGAAAATTATTTGGGTTTTATTTTTAAACTTTTAACTTCTATTCTGTCTAAATGAGGTCAAATAAAGTATATTGTGTGGTAAGAAAAAGAACTTTTATTAAGACTGATTTTATTAATAGACTTTTTTTATTAAATTTTACTTAAAAGTACCGTCGGTAGATAAAGGGTTAAAGCCATCAGCAGGAGTAAAATTTTCCAAAAATAAAATCGGTGGGAAACAATCCGCAATTAAAATTTATGAATAAAATATATGTAGGTTAGCAATCTCTAGTTTAAAGTATCCGCGCATCTTCAGAAGTGATTTTTTGAAATTTTCTCTTGTTATCCATTTTTTTTTATAATGACATTTATCTTTAAAGTTTTCATGTTTAGCAGAAATGTTTATATTTTTTCAAATTTTAAACTAAAATTATGTATTGACATTTTGTAAAGTGCATAATAAACAGAATAACTTTCTCTAGGACTTGAACTACACACATATTATAATCGCATCTCTGTCTCGGATGATGTGGCAGTTAAAGTATACTAATGTAATGAAAAATTCGCAAAATTTATCCCAAGTTTGTCATTTATGCCAATATAAATATGAAATTATTTAATATATTTATCATGAGTGTAGTCTATTCCTTCAAAAGACATCTAAGTAAAAGAAGTACGGAAAAATTCGTAGCATTTCATGCATTTTTTATTTATTTATTTATTTATTTATTTTTTTTTTTTTTTTTTTTTTTTGGGGGGGGGATGTTTTGCGTGTAGTAAAAATCTGAAAAACTTCATCTTGAGAAAAAGCTGAAAATAACTCATTAAAGCCGGTTGGCAAGAACACTTGACACGTGAGGCGAAAAAAACTTTTAAATTTGAATACCACTATTAGTTTGGAAAATTTCACGTTATCTAATCTCAAGTTTTGTGCCAGTGGCGTAGTAAGCGGGTGTCACCCTCTAAGGGGTGACACCCAATTTTTATATGCAAATGTATACACATAAGCTTATAAAATTTTGGAAAAAAGTTCTGGAAAATAAAATTTCTAGCGCACGATACATCAAAGCTAATTTTCTTTTCTTTGAGAAAGTGAAATTTATATAGAATGGGATTTCTAAATAAGATATGCACCAGGGATCAAAAACCAATCTATCCAACGAGTGGATAGCGAAAAGCAAAGAATAGCAAAAAAAAAAAAATTAATTTAAAAAAAAACTTCTCTTATAAACACCGCATTGACTTATGCGAACTATGAACGCATAATGAGTTGCTCCTGTTTTTTAGGTGCGTTCGTAATTATGTAAATACGTAGCACCTATAGTTGTTCACTCTGTCTGTCAGTCAGTCTGTCTTTCTGTCCGCATATAACAACGCAAAAACTACCCAACCGAATCTTTTGAAATTTAAAATATATAATTATTACATAATTTTGTCGAGTCATTTCAAATTTTATGAGAATCGGATGGACAGATCAATTACAGGGACGATCAAAAGTATTCCGTTACATTACGGTGAATGGGAGAAAATGTTGCAAATGCATTTAAATCGTTTGAAATTTAAATTACATAATTATTGCGTAATTTTGTCATTTCAATTTTTTGAAAGTAGGATGCATAGATCAAATACAGGGACAATCAAAAGTACTCCGTTACATTACAGTCAATGGAAAAAAAAGTTTCAAATGCATTTTAATAATATTACACTCATTCGAACATAATATTTATATGCATCATAAAGTACATATTATAATATATTTTGCATAATCTGTTGTGCAAAGAACTTTAGTTATTGGTTTACAAGGCCACACAAAAGTATTCCATTACATAATGAGTATAGAGAAAACATTGTTTGTTGCGCATTTTAATTGTAATTAACTATTTACAATTTTATGCGATTGATACATGAGAATGATATTTTTAAAACTTCATTATCGTACGGACGCACCTCATTTTCTATGCTTCACGTGCAATTTCCAACTTGTTTTATAACGCAGAAGGAGAAAGAGTAAATAAGGAATGGTATTGTCATTTGTTACAATAACATAAAAATTTGAGTGAAAAAAAAAGACAATTATTTGGTTGGTAGGGGAGGAAAGTGACACCATTTACTTCCGCCCCGGGTGTCTCCCATCCTAGCTATGGCACTGTTTTGTGAAAGTAAACAATTCAAAATTACAATGTAGAGAAAACTGGTGTCGAAGAATTAAAAGAAATGTGAAAGATACTCGTCGCTAAAAGGTTAAAACACAATTCAAAATTTGTAATATCTGTAACTTTAAACGTCTGAAACTTTTGTTATAATTAAGTTACAAAGCAGAATTCAACAGATAAGAGTAGACTTTAATATTATTGCATAAATGAAAAATCGACATTTTGATTGAAAATTGCGATTTAAGGTTGTTCGTATACCTTAATCTTTTTAATTAATAACCGTATATGATGTAATAAAAGTTTCATACACATGTAGATTGTTTTTGTGTGTATGTGTCTGTGCGTGTGCTTATGGAATTTGAAACAAATTCGTAAAATATTTCGGAAAGGCTGAACCAGTTTCCACCAAGCTCCAAATAACTAGTTTCCGTTTCAGAGGGTTGCTGCACCCCAACTCCAGTTTTATACTGCACTTAATTTACTTGTATCCAGACAAGTGTATGGCGAAAGATCATGGTGATGTTTTAAGGCGCAACTCTAGTCACAGAAAAAGACCCGGATGATAATGTAAAATTTTTGGGAGCGTTCTTTTAAATATCTCGCTCAAATTTTAATATTTTTACATGAATTTTTTTTTTTTGCATAGGATAGCTGAGGACGATCTACAACCGGCCTAGTTTTTACTTTTTCGATTTTTCTTTCAGATAAATTAAAATTCAAAACCGGTTTAAACCGGTTCTGAAATTGAAATCATCATAATATCAAAAATATATAAGCAAGATTGAAAAAAAAAACAAGGCCCGTTGTAGATCGTTCTCAGTTATCCTATGCAAAAAAAAAAAAAAAAAAAAAAAAAAAAATCATGTAAAAAATATTAAAATTTGAGCAAGATATTTGAAAAGAATGCTCCCATAGACTTTACATTATCTTCCAATTCTTTTTCAGTAACTATTGTGGGGCATTAATATACTCGCTCGCAATTCCCAGTAAAGATTGAATGCTTTGGTACTACTGAAAGTAGTAAAGTAGTGATTTACTCTTAAACTAATTGAATGTGCCAATCCCAAAACAAAATATAAATTAGCCGGATGCGCTTTCTCCTATCGCATATGTTGATAGTTAATTCTGTCCAAGGCGAAATCGATCGGGACTGAGAATTTTCAATGGCAGACAATATTCCGGCTTATGCAAAATACAACTCCCCCCCCCCCAAAAAAAAAAAAATAAAATAAAATAAAATAAAATAAAATAAAATAAAATAAAATAAAAAATAAAAAATCTGACCAATTGTTTTTTTATTTTCCTGTCTCGAAAATCGGTTGAAAACTAAAATTCTGAAAGATCTTTGTCTTTTGTAGATAAATAAGAAATGATATTCAATTTCTTAATACTGCTGTATGCTAATTGGAAGTTTTTATACACAAAAAATATAAATAAACTAGCGAGCTACGCCCGCTAGCTGGGCCACTTTTTCCAAACGAACCTCGATATTAAGCAATATATAATAAACAAAAAAATTCATTTAATAAACAAATCTTGGTGTTCGAATCCTCAAGCACAAAAAAACTAAATTAAAGAGCTATGGTTGTTATGCGCCCATTATCCCGTGAAAAATATGGATTTCGCTCAGTGGGCTCTACGCTCCATGGTCGCCATCGTCCCATTAATATTTGGTTTTGTACGGTTGGCTCTGCGCACCCATAAGACATTTTCTCATATTTTTTGGTTCATCAGAAGCAGACTTTTACGCAGATTCTGAATATGTAATCAGTTTTTTTCTACTTTAAAAACTGTCTGCATGATGGTTTAAGAAAAAACGCGCAAAAAAGGCAGAAAAAGAGGTTTTCGACTGCTTCTTCTTTTAGCCAAAGGGGAAAAGTTCAGGTTCTTCACCGCAAGGTGGCGCAGTGTTCTGCCTCGGAGCTCCGTTTGAGCGCCGTTTGGGATTTGAGACATTTTTCATTCCGATTCCCAAGGGCTTTTTTATTCATAACTTTTTTAATTTTGGTCCCACGGTCTCGAAAATGCCCGAAATGACTTCCCCGGAATTTTTCCAATCGAAAGACGCCCCTCGCGACTTCCAACTCGCCCGCGTTGCGAAGTTTAATCGGCTTCAAGCAGACAGAGGCGCACGGATTTTATTAGTATACTAGCGAGCTACGCCCGCTAGCTGGGCCACTTTTTCCAAACGAACCTCGGTATTAAGCAGTATATAATAAGCAAAAAAATTCATTTAATAAGCAAGTCTTGGTGTTCGAATCTTCAAGCACCAAAAAAAAGTAAATTAAAGAGCCATGGTCCCGTTAAAAATATGTGATTTCTGCTTGTGGGCCACGTGCACTTGGAAAAAAAAAAGAAAAACGGGACTATGGTCGCTTCGCGCCCATAGTCCCGTTAAAATTATTTGGTTTTGCACGGTGTGCACTACGCGCCCATAAGACACTTTTTCGTATTTTTTAGTTTATCAGAAGCAGATTTTTACGCAGATTCTGAATATGTAATCAGTTTTTTCAACTTTAAGAACTGTCTGCATGATGGTTTAAGAAAAAATGCGCAAAAAAAAACGCAATTAGCGCCGGTAGAAAAAGCGGTTTTCGGCTGTTTCTTCTTTTAGCCAAAGGGGAAAAGTTCAGGTTCTTCACCGCAAGGTGGCGCAGTGTTCTGCTTCGGAGCACCGTTTGGGAATTGAGATATTTTCCTTTCCGATTCCCGGGTTTTTCCGGTTTTTCCCGGGGTTTTTAATTCATAACTTTTTAATTTTGGTCCCACCGTCTCGAAAATGCCCGAAATGACTTCCCCGGAATTTTTCCAATCGAAAGACACCTCTCGCGACTTCCAACTCGCCCGCGTTGCGAACTGTAATCGGCTTCAAGCAGACAGACAGACAGAGGCGCACGGATTTTATTAGTATAGATAGATAGATAACTTAAAATATCGTATTACAACAGGGTTTAATTGATAATACAACTTTCTAATGTTTTTTGCGTTTCATCACACATCATTTGTTCAGAACCTATATTTCGATTTTAAAGAGGGAAATATATATAAAATAAAGGAATAGTCAACGTGGAAAAGAGAATTAAACAAACTTTTATTACTGTTGTTATTACTAAATACCAAAACATAAACGAAATCATAAAAAAGCATCGCCATATACTATCACTACTTCTATATGTAGAAAGTAACAAAAGTAATTAAGACAAAATAATTCTCGATGAAAAGACATGTATTATTAATAGTATACCTGGCCCGAAAATGTTAATATAAAAAATGTTGCAGCGTTTTAAGCAGATAAAATGACTCAATTTAGGCTCATTGAGCTGCAAAGTATAGCAATGCAATACTTTAAAACCCTAATACTGTATCTATGGCACGCACCATAGAATATAAAAATTTTGCTGAAAATTTAAATTTTTTTTTATTATTTTCCCATTATTAGACTGATATAGACCGATTAGTGACGGATTAAAACAAGTAGTTATTAGTTAACTACATTTCTGATAAATCAGTTATAGATCGTTATCATACGATTTTTTTTTCTGCCCGACCACAATATCACCTCATTTTCACTGTCGCTCTCAAATTATCAAGTGAGTTATCATAAAGGTATTTTCGGGTCTCTATTTAACAAAACTGCAAAATTCAGATTAAAGAAGGAAAAAAAATAAAAGTTATTGTATTTACAAAGTCAGTATTTTGCAGCCTTATCTTTAATGAAATTTATGTGCTGATTGTTTCATCACTTTTTGCACTGTTTTAATTGTAATCAGAACTTTTTATTTTTAAAGTAAAATGTCTTTAATGGCAAATAACCTTGATCCAAATATGTATTTATATATTATATTCATATGCAGAAGGTTACTTGCTGTTAATCAATATCTAATTCCTAACGATTATGCAAATCTCTCTATCATCGCCTGCAGATGATTACCAGAGATGAATCCTTTAAGCACTATAATTAAAAGCACTAGCTCATCATTCGATTCCAGCTTATATTACATAGCGAAATCAATACAACAATAATAAATATAAATAAAGATCTGTAATTGAATTTTGCGCTTAATCCACTGAAGTAATCAAAATTAATAAGGGTGATTGTCAATAGCGATCTTTGGAGATCTCTTCGGCTATTAAATTCTGACATGATGCCAATATGAAAACAACCCTTTTTATACGTTTCAAAAATTTAATTGAACCCATTATTGCTATTTTTCATATAAATATGCTTATTAGTATTGTTTGTGGGCATTATTAGAAAGTTTATTAAATAAAGTAAATGATAATAAAATGGCTCTGGCATTTGCATATAAGTTTTATTTACGCATCTGTTGAAAATTAACGTGATATCGGGGGGGGGGGGGGGAGATTTTGTCATTATTAAGTCTTCCAAACAGTCTAGCAAAGTTAAAAATTTAAGACACATTCTAAAAGATGATTTTTTAAAATCCTTTCAAAAAATCGGATCCCCCCCCCCCCTTCCAAAAAATGCACTTTGCAATCTAGTTGTTTGTGTGCCTGCAAAAAATGGTTAAATTGCTATGTACAGTTTTCAATCCTACAAAACTGTTTAAATCGAATTGTTTTGTCTTCAGTGTTTGTGTTTATTCCACATATCATATTTTAATATGCTATTGCTTTTTATTGTGATCAAAGTAAGTCAAAAAGTCATAAATTTAGCTGTGGCAGCAGCGGCGACTATAACGTTTTAAAATTTATTCTTTGTAATAAATAGAGAGGAAAGAGAATTTTTGTTTAAAAGTAAGATTTTTAATACTGTTTATATAGCTCTCAAATTTGAATTTATTGGAAATGTTTATCGAAGTCCTATTAGAGTTTGGATCGAATAAGACATAATGTAATTTCGCAAATTGTAACGCTATTTCTCCTTTAGTAAGTTCTCTTTTATTATGTGTTTAAAGTAGCTGTTTTTTTTTATTGGAATTTTAAAAATTAAACTTAGTATGGCATGAAATGTGAATTATGCCTCAATATTTCTCCAGTCTCTTATTTTTTGCAAACCCTATTTTCAATTATTTAAAAAGAAAAAAAAAAGTATATTGAAGTGTAGGAGGAATACGAAATGTTTTGATGCAATTCGAAAAGTTTTATTGAGATAAGCGTTCCGACAAAATTCATCTCTGGTTATCAGTGAGGCCTCACCGTGCATGTCGTAATGAAAGATAAGATATACAAGCATTGGTTAGGATCCAACTTGTCCTCGGTGGATCATTTTTTAGTCTTTTTTTAATCGTAAACCAACCATGCGGTGGAAGCAGCATGTTCTAAAAATTCGGAATATACCTTTGTTTGTGCTTTGTTGATTCTTAATTAGTAGAACGGATGGAATCGACAAAATACCAAAGCATTAAGCACAGGAGATCGAGTAAAAGTGAGTAGCAATGCTATTTGTTTTACTCAATTTCACTGCTGACTTGTGTGTAGGTGTAGTTCTCAATATTTTTAATTGACATTATTCGCAACATTCAATATGTGTCTTTTCTTCTTTAACTTTTCTTTATACTTCTTTCGGAGCAGGGCCGTAGCTAGAAGTGAATGAGGGCTCAAGAAAATATAGGGGGGGGGGGGAGCTCATATTTTCTGTTATGCAATTGTATTGGAGCATATTCACACTGTAGTTATTTTGTTTCTCATTAAACTGTTGTAATAGCTTCCTTTTATGCTAAGAAAGTAATAGGATGATGAAAAATTAGAGTGTATAACGAGTGCGATCTTAAACATCATGTTGGCTTCATATGTGCAAACAGGATGAGTGAGTGTTGTAACACTTACTTTAGTACGAATTGAATATTTCCAAATGAGCGAAAAATTGCCCAGGCCGGGAATCGAACCCGGATACTTGGCTTGGTTATCGCCCGGTTAGCTTAACAGGTAAAGCATTGGCCTTGTAAGCCAAGTATCCGGGTTCGATTCCCGGCTTGGGCAATTTTTCGCTCAGTTGGAAATATTCAATTCGTTTGATAACTTTACCAATCAGTTAGATTGTGTTAAAATAATAGTATACTTACTTTAGTAACAGTTTAGTATTTTTGCAAAACAGTGAAAGGTCCTTAAAACCAGGGCTGCGGAGTCGGTGGGAAAAATGGCCAACTCCGACTCCAGAATTTTTAACGCCTCCGACTCAGACTCCAACTCCGACTCCGGAAATTTTAACGACTCCGACTCCTGGCTTCCTGGCTAGCAAATATACTAATGTTGATGCTCGTTAAAGTTATAAGGGAACGAAAGAAAAATGAGGCAAAAAGTCATTATTTCGGTATTTAGTTCTTAGAGCTTTGGAAAAAAAAATATTTTCCGTTTTACAAATTCTTTAATTTTACGTACCACAAACCTGAAAAATTAAATTACCGAAATCTAAAAGAGATAACAAAATGGATATTTTATTATTTCGGATCCGTAGCCTCGAAAAGGGGAAATCTGTACAATTTCTACGTTAACTAGTGCTCTCCAGAGCAGAAAAATTTCAATGGAAAAGAAAAAAATAGTCAGATGTGTTAATCTTAGAACTTTCTTCTATATCACACATGTTAATACTTCCTGAAAAATGCAGCATAGCAGCGCCACCTCTTATGTGATTTACACCAAAATCTAGTCAACAAGTTATATCAACTTCTAACTGAATTTGAAGTCTGGTGAAAATCAGTACATTAATTTCTGAGATAGGGCTATTGCTGAAATTTTAAAATTCTGCATAACAGCGCTACATGTTGAGTGATGTACATCAAAAACGAATCAGGATCAATTTCTATCAGATACTAACTGAATGTAAAGTTTAATGAACATCCATGCATTAGTGATTAAGCCAGAGCTATTTCAAAATCGTAAAAAAGTCAGCATATCAGCGCTACCTGTAGGGCGATTTACACCAAACACTAAACTATACTAATCTAGATTACAAACTAATTAAATATAAAGTTTGATGAAAATTCGAGCATTTGTTTTTGAGATAGCGCTGTTGCAATATCATGAACAATGCAGTATCGCCACCTATTGAGCGATTTGCACCAAAAAATTTGCAGCACCTAATTATATCAAGGACTAACTGAATCTAAAGTTTTATAAAAATCCATGCATTAATTTTTAAGATATAGCTACTGTGTAAATTGTGTTTAATGCAACATAACAAAGCCACCTGTCGAGTGATATACACCAAAAATTAATCAGATCCAGTTTCTATCAAGATCTAACAAAATCTAAAGTTTTGTGAAATTCCATCCATTAGTTCTTGAGATAGAGCGCTCCGAAATTTTTGCCGCATGCAGACTCACGAAGTGACAGACACTGACAGACATTTTCAAAAAACTATCAAATCGTGTTCAGTTGAGGATCTTCTATAACGTATAAATCCATCGAATGCCGGAAATCGAAATTTTTCAAGAATCCAATACTTTATTCTAAAGTAGAAAGATAGAAGAAAATAAAATTGAAGATGAAAATTTTAATAGTTCGCAAATAATCTGTGATCTACTAGAACTTTTAATTAAAAACAGCTTTCATCTCCTGTGTACACTGGACAGTTTATTGGGATTCTTTAACTTGGGTAGTCCGATATAATTCAAAAATAAAAATAAGAATTCCTTCTATGGATTTAAAATTACATTTTATCGGTTTAATTTCACTTCAAACTGTCTAAAAAAAAAGCCGGAGTCGGAGTCGGGTGGTTTTTTACGACTCCGACTCCTTTTTCTCAAAAATGGGTCCGACTCCCCGACTCCGCAGCCCTGCTTAAAACTAGGTTAGATTTATCGTAAACCCTTTTTAACTTTGTTAAAAAGTATTTAAAAAAAATCTGACCCGAAAGGGTTGAGATATATTCATTTGGCGTGGGTACTGAACTCAATTTAAAATATTCATTGTATATATTATATACTAGCAGCCTTCGCCCGCTACGCTGGTGAGTTTTTTAAAAGAAACTTTAAATCAAACGAAATTTTTATATCATAGTAATTTTTAGTTTTATATTGTATTTTAGACTGTATGTCATCGGAGAAAAGGCAGTCATCTAAACAGAAAGTTCAAAGTTAGTCACCAACGAATGACGTAGCGCTCAACATGTTAACAGTTTTAATCACATAAAAATTCATTCAGCGGATTAAAATAAAGCCAACCTTTTGTAATTTGGTTCATCTGATTTAAAATATCTTTATAAGTATTCAATTAAACAACGTAGAATGCTATATTTCAATTGTTACAAAATTTCTGAAAAATTATCCAACTAACAATGTAAGTTCTATTAAAATCTATCTAATAGAACTTAATTTATAGGAGGCCGGAATAAAATTTCACTTTACGTTTTATATATATTGAGATAATTAAATATAGCTTACATAATCATGTTAACCTGATTATAGAACTCACTTCCAAATTGCAGGTTCAATAGATTTTTTTTGTACGATTATTATACCCAAACTTTCTTTTATATATAAAGATTGAAAATGTCAGCTTTTTGCGCCGAAGACATCACCAAATTAGAAAAATGTGAAGTATCTCACGAACTACTGGATTTAAAAGAATTTGCTTGGTACTATTAGATTCAGCATGGAAAAATACACTAAAACATGGTACCACTTGAATCGTCTACAAAATGGTATCAATATAATTGACTACAAAATCTGATCTATATAGATAAGGATTGAAAATTTCAGGTTTTTGCGCCGAAGACATCGCCAAATTAGGAAAATGTGAAGTATCTCACGAACTAATGGATTTAAAAGAATTTGCTTGGTACCATTCGATTCAGCATGGAAAAATACACTAAAATATGTTATCAGTTGAAAAATAACTACATAAGCCGATTTTTAAGGAATTTTTTTAAAGTTCGTTCTTTTTTTTACCCCCCCCCCCTTTAGGGGTGGAATTTTCGAAAATCCCTTCTTAGCGGCGCTCGGTGTTATAAGAAGTATTTTTACCCCAATTTTGAAGATTATCGGTTCGCTAGATTTTTTTGTGCTGTGATTAATACGAAATCCAGACTTTCTTTTATATATAGATATAGATAAGGATCGAAAATTTCAGGTTTTTGCGCCGAAGACATCGCCAAATTAGGAAAATGTGAAGTATCTCACGAACTACTGGATTTATTAAAAATGTAATATTTTTTAAAAATGAACCTCAAATTTGCATGATTTTATATCTTTAACTTCATTTTGTATGAATTTATATTTTAAATTGAAAAAATATTTAATTGAAAGTATACGCTATTTGATATTATTTTTTGCGTAATTTGATCTTTGGCGTTCATACGTGCTGAAATAGCGATGAAATACTGGGGATTTCACCTATTTCGTCGCCATTTTCTTGTGTTTTATTTTGTAAAAAATATTTCCAATCATCCGAACGTTTCGAAATTTTTATAAATGATGTAAATCTGATCTATTGAAATGCCCTAAAAAGATTGTGCTGAAAATACAGATGTCTATAGCAGATCTAAATTTTGCAAGTGGGTGAAAAAAGTCCGTTCCACCCAGGGATGTATTGGCTGAGGCCGCCAATGCTCTTCCACCTGAGCCATCCCGGACGAATTCTGGAGGACTAATTCATTCAAAAACCCGTAACTATCACAGGATCTGATACTATGGAACAGCTCAACAGAATAGATCGAAGGTCGATATATGGAAGTGCAGAAAACGCTGCATACGATGTTATAATAGATTAATTTATAACACAATTATTCAATCGGTAAATGAATTATAGCAGATGTAAATTTTCCAAGTGGGTGAAAAAGGTCCGGTACAGGATTCGAACCAGGAATGTAATGGCTGAGCCCGCCAATGCTCTTCCAACTGAGCCATCCTGGGCGAATTCTAGCAAATTCTTTTTCCAACCCACTTGGAAAATTTACATCTGCTATAGTTCATTTACCAATTGAATAATCGTGTTATAAACTAATCTATTATAATATCATATCCAGCATTTTCTGCAATTCTATCTATCGACCTTTGATCTATTCTGTTGAGTTGATCCATAATATCATACTAGATTCTGTGATCGTTAAGGTTAATTGGGTGAATTAGTCCTCCAGAATTTGTCCGGGATGGCTCAATTGGAAGAGTATTGGCGGCTTCAGCCAATGCATCCCTAATTCGAATCCTGGCCCGGTCTTTTTTCCCCCACTTGGAAAATTTACATCTGCTATAATACATTTATCGATTGAATAATCGTGTTGTAAATAAATCTATTACAGATGTTTAGTTACTTTTAGCTTAGAAAAAATTATCTTGTCTCCGTAAGGTGAGAAGTAACCCGAGTTCAGTGTATTTGAAAAACTTTATTTTTTTAAACATCAACTGCACCATGATTAGAAGAAGGCTTTAGCTTTAAGGGGCATATTTTTGGTTTGTCAATGTCTAAAATTGCGTCCTAGTAGGACGTAACCATAAGGAAGAAAAACAACCCTTTTATTATTCTTTTCTCCAAAGGATTAACTGAAATATTTTTTAACCATTTGGAAAATGATCATCGCTGTCTGTCAAGAATAGAGATATTAGAAGCATATCTGAAGTGATGTTCGGATTTTATTTGTTTTATGATTGGTCCATTTTTTTATGTCCAGAAATGGTATACTTTTCTTGCTATGATGACCAGAAAAAAATAATCAAATAAATAAAATAAATAAACAAATAAAAATAACATTAAAAACTACAAAATAAATAAATAAATAAATAAATAAATAAATAAATAACTCAAAAACAAATTGAGATACAGCTTTCAAACATACTTCATTTAAAAGTGCGTTTTTTTTTTCTCTGTACGACGGTGTGACAATTGAAAATGTGCGATTGTAAAACTGAAATTTCATTTAAATTTTCTTTGATTGCTCCAGGAATATTAATGTTTAAACCATTGTGTTCTTAATATGACTCTGTTATTACGTAAGCCACGTTTTGATAATAATGAATATGTTTTATTTTATTTATTTATTTTTTTTTTACGAAATTCTTTACATTCAAAAGAATTTTTATTTGAATAGGGTAAAAATGTCGTTAATAAACAAGAAAGAAAAAAAAATACAAAGAGGGTAGAGGCAAACTATCACATACGTGGGGGAGGGGGCAAAAAAACTCCTCGTATGAAAAAGCGTCTTTTAAAGCAAAGCGAAAGGAAAAAAAAAAAAAAAAAAACTCTCTGATTATAGATATTACCAATTACGAAATATGCGACGATCACGAAAAAAGAAACGATGTAATTTTGAACTAATTGTTTGTAAAGGATCATGTTTTTAATATAGAATTTATTTATAATTCTTAAATTTCACTTTTTGAAAAAATCATTTACCAAATAGTTGTTAAAATTTATTAAATTACATTTCATTTTTATTATTGCCTCATTTTTTTTAAAGAGCAGTGATTTTTTTTTTTTTTTCATTATATTAATCGGTTTCCACCCACGCCAAATTAATGTATTGTAACGGAAGTTTTAGGAAATAAACATGAATAATAATAATAATAATAAAAAAACACGAATTATAATAAAAAAAGTTATGATTTTCAAATTAAAACTGAATGCTTATAAAAGTGTGTTTTTAAAGCCTTCTCTAATACTTTACTTTTCTTCTCTCTCTCTCTCTTTTTTTTTTTTTTTTTTTTTTTTTCCTAAACTTACGCAAAATATTGAACGACCATTATCGACAATTACATATTGTGCCACTTCCGTATCTCTCTATGTTTTTTCCTCCGAAGAGTTGTATATATACAGTCACTCAAAAAAGTATTGGGACACTTGGAAAATATCAAATGTTAAGCTATTTATAAAAATATTAATAACATTAACGCCAAAACAACATTAAAAATGAAATGATTTAGCGTTTGGCAAGCATTATGTATAAATAAATCTGAAATATTTTACAACAGCAGCTTTTTCTAGTTTTATAAATATTATACAATCTCAAGTAGGCCTCAAAAAAGTTTTGGGACACTTTCGAAAACAGAGAATTAAAACACATTTGTCGTATTAATAAAATTAATTTGCCACCAGTATTTTTAAAGCACATTTTAAGTACATGTTAGACGTTAAATTTCAGTCACGTATTTGTGTTTTTCGTGTAAGGATGGGGCGAAGCAAAGATATTTCTGTGGATGTGAGAAATCTGGTTATAAATCCCTGGAAAAATGGGAAATAACTTCGTCGTATAGGAGAAATTTTAAAACTGAGTAAGTCTACTCTGTTTAATATTATATCCAGATTCAAGCAAACAAATACTGTTGAAAACAAACAAAGATCAGGGCGTCCAAGAATATTTAATGAACGCGAAGAGAGATGAATTGTGAAACAAGTTCACATTAACCCCAGAACTAGCGCAGTTAAATTGACTCTGAAAACTGAAAAAGATTAAGAAAATCTGCAAATGTTGAAACTATCAGGAATATCTTGAGAAAATACAAGTTTCATGCCAGAGTACCTAGGAAAAAACCCTATATCAGCGAAGCAAACCGACGTGCTAGACTGGCATTTGCTAAAACCTACGTAAAGCAGCCAGCAGAATTTTGGGAAAATGTTCTTTTTGTGGACGAAAGCAAATATAACATTTTCGGATCTGATGGCAAACAAAAAATTTGGCGCAGACCAAATTACAGAATTGCAGACCAAAAATTTACGACCTACTGTAAAATACGGAGGTGGCAGCCAAATGGTGTGGGGGGTTGTATGGCGAGTACTGGTGTTGGAATCTTAGAACTTATTGATAGTACAATGGACAAATATGTCTATCTTGACATTCTAAAACGGAATTTAATACAAAGTGCAAATAACTTGGGAATTGCACAACATTTTAAATTGTACCAAGATAATGACCCGAAACATAATGCTTACATTTGCAAGTTGTGGGTTCTTTATCATTGTCCTGATGTGATTCAGGCCCCTGCCCAGAATCCGGACCTTAATCCCATTGAGCATATTTGGGATTACATTCAGCAAAAAAATTATGAGCACCCTATTTCTAACAAGCAAGATTTAAGAAAGTATCTTGTCGAAGAATGGGCCAAAATTGAACCATCCTTTTGCGCAAAATTAGTAAAATCTATGCCAAATAGACTACGAGAAGTCATAAAGCATAATGGTGGCCCAACACGGTATTAACTATCTCTTTCATAATATTTTCTTAATTTATTGGATAGTGTCCCAATACTTTTTTGAGAACTTTTTTTGACTTTAATTCTTTTATTTTAAATATTAACCATAATTGAAGTAAAATATACATTTTGTTTTTGTTATTATGATTTGCATTCATCAAAGTATGATGTACTATATTCTCTTTTTTTTCTTCGCATATATCAGTCATATAGGAAATAAAGTTTAGTGCAATTTTATCATGTCCCAATACTTTTTTGAGTGACTGTATATATATTTTTATCATGCGATTTGAATGTGTTTACAATTTTTTATGGGAAGGGCAAAAGTTCTGTTTGCCCTTCATCGTAGTGTTACAGCTGATAACGACCAAATTTCATATCGGTTTATTTTCATCGATGAAATCTGTTTAATTTATCTATAGATTTTATTTATACATTCCATGCATTCATCCTGACCAAAAGTATTGAGCATATTTTTAATGTATATCTATAATAAAAAAGAAAACGTATCTGTGCGTGACACTGACGTCATTTTGATGGTAGCAACAGAAGACTATTAAATTTAACTTTTATTGTATTCTATTGCAATTGTTTAAACTTCTAAATACTGCACAGCTTCAATTTTTACACCCGCTAATAGAGGGGAAAAAGTATTTTCAGGTGCAGTTTGTTTGAAAATTATATCGCAGCCTGGCCGTAGCTAGAAATGAACAAAGGGGGCGGGGGAGGGGTCAGAATTTTTTTTTACTCTCTGCGGCAGAAAGATAAATGACTGCATATTCACATTGTAGGTACTATGCTTCTTATTAAACCGTTGTAATAACTTCATTTTATGCTAAGAAAAGAATAGGATGATGAAAAGTTCGTGTGTATAACTGGTGCAAAATTAAACATGTTAGCTTCATATGTACAAATAGGATGAGGGAGTGTCGAAACACTTATTTTAGATACAATTTAGTAATTCTGCAAAACTGTGAAAGGGTCTCAAAACAAAATTAGATTTTTGAACCGAATTTCATTTGAATTTTCGGAACAGAAAATCATTAAGTGACCTTGAAATGTTTTCCAGGGGGGGGGGGGCTCAAAATATTTTAGGGAGGGCTGAGCCGCCTATAGTGCCCCTCTTTAGCTACGGTCCTGTATAGCAGTTTGTTTGAAAACTATCTCAATTTACTCAATTTTTACTGTTCATCTAATGTGTTATTTTGTTCAAACACTCCGACCTAAAACCCAATTTTGATAACTCGTCTGCTTCTATTTATACCTACTTATATTTAAGTGTAAAAAAAAAAAAAAAAAAAAAAAAAAAAAAAAAAAAAAAAAAAAATCAAGATTTATCTAATCCTTTCCGGTCCGATTTTTTTTGTTCTTTTTTTCCATTTTAAGAACAAAATTTATTTTTAATAACGTTTATCGTAGCTATCTAAGTAGACTTACTGAAGTTTAAAGATTATTTCATTATCTGAAATACAGTCGAGTCCCTATATAACGAAATCCATTGTTCGAGTAAAAAATTCGTTACATAGAGAAATTCGTTGTATAGAGAATAACGTTAAAATTATTATTTAATGTGTAAATTTTGAACATTTGTAATTTTTTGTGTGTTTAATTAAGAATTTGTAATTGTTCATAACTCTGCTTAAAATATCACTATCAGTAAGTACTGTGTCAGTACTGTGCAATAGTGAGATTGTAATCTACTTCCAAAAAAAATCAGAGAGATATTGTTGACATATTCCTTAATTGATTTCAATTTCTCTTTTTAAGTGTGCACAAGTCGCATCTTCTCCGTCCTCAGAATCCACATTATCCTCTAGTATACGAAATTTGGCCTTTTTGAAGCAATTGTAAATTGTTTTTTCTTCAATTACTCCCATTGATCCCGTTCTTATGTGTATAACTATCCAATTGACACTGTTTTGAGAAGGATGTTGAAAGGTGTGTGGGAGGAGGGGGGGGGGATGAATTTGTTGGACTTCAAAAAGAAGGAGATTCAAGCAGAGAAGTAATGTATAAAAACTCAGCACTGAACGATAAATTAGGAATAAGTGAATTTCAAAGCTTTTTTTTAGAACTGAATAAAGAACATTTTATGAAAATATTCGTTATATGGAGATAGATATTTCGATATATAGAGACTGTTTGTAATGTAATCATGGGTAAAGGGGAACGTTCCTACTAAAAATTCGTTATATAGAGAAATTCGATGTATGGAGTTTCGTTATAAAGAAACTCGACTGTATAACAAATGTACTTGTTTTTACTATTCGATTATATTTATATGATAATATGCTAAGGATGAGCTTTTAAAGACGTTAGGGAAATGAAGAATTGCAATGGGATTTGAGAGGGTATTACAACTTTCTAATGTCTTTTGAGTTTTATCATATTTGATTTGATTCAGAAAAATTATCTTATATTTTAAATTTAAAGAGTAAATTAAATGTATAAAATAAAGGAATCGCCAAAGATAAAGAGTATTAAGTAAACTTCTGTTATTATTATTACCAAATGTCAAAACATGAATGAAGTCATAATAACAAAGGTGTATAGCCATATACTATCATTTCTATATGTCGAAAGTAACTAATTGTCAATACAAATTAATGCTCAATGAAAAGACATGTACTATTAATAGTACACCAGACCCGAAAGGGTTAAATTGGATTTTCTTTTCATTTTCTTTCTCAGCGTTAAAATGGAATCGTAGCGTTATATATAATGGTATCATAACGCTACATAGCGTTAATATAATCTCAGTTTTAAAATGGTCAGGTACTGCAATCAAGAGTTTATGCTGCCAAAACAATTAAGCCTTTAATTACTGACATAATCTATGCATTTAAACTTTATTTAATAACAAGGCAAAACCCGTCGAATTTCGACGAAAGAAAATGTTTAAGAAGTAACTGTTTCATTGATTTATAATAAACCTGCAAACTTGGTTACAATAAAAATGAATCGTATATATTGGTAAGTCAAACTCTTAAACAAATGATATTTAAATTTTAAAATTAACAAAATATTATTTCTAAAAAACTCAGTTGTAGAAATTATTAAAATGAAACTTTAATTGTGTGTGTAAACAGTAAAAAATAACTAAGATCTATAATTTGGATAAAGTTATCAATTAAGGATCTTATACTTGTATTCTAAAATGAAAAAAAAGGAAAGTCTTTCCCACTTTGACTCAATCATAGAATTTTTTCTCTGTAAAATCTAAACCTTGCATCATTTTCACCATATCGAAATTTTTGTATCCATCTTTCATATCCATACTCATTATTAAAATAGTTATTTTAATTTGATCATTTTGATTTAAAACTTGATGTCTCGATGCTGTTAGCTGAAACAGATACTAAACTATTTATATACTTTTAAGTGTAAATGAAATTTCGTAAATTAAATCAAAATTCACAGGCTTTTATAACGGGGATTTTCTTGACATCACAGCACGTATTTAAACTTAAATTTTTTTCCACTTTTAATGAGAAAATGGCAACATAAAGATACAGTAATCATTTTTTTATCCTTTCTTTTTGCTTTTAAGAGAAATGAAGTACTTCTGTTGTCACGATTAGAAAAAAGATATTAAAAACTACAAAAATAAAATTAATATTTCGAAAATAAATTAAGATACAGTTTTCAAATAAATTGCATTTAAAAGTAGATTTTTTCCCCTATAAAACGGTATAAAAATTGAAAATGTGCGACGTTTAGTAGTTTAAAAATTTCCAGTAGCAAAAATTGCAAAATCGAAATTGCATTTCAAATTTCAAAGTGTTGCCATTCGCAAAATGATGTATGCGTTACGCACAGATACGTTTGGTCTTTTTAATATAGATATTTAATTAGTAATTACATAATTTTTAAAAATTACAAATTATTAGTTTCATTAATAAGTAGAATGCAATAAAGTTATAAACATTAATATTTTGTTATTTAAAAGGTTATTTAAAATACTAGTGATATTTACATTTATCAAAATGATCAGTAATTGCATTTAATATTAAATTGTTAACACTCATTGCGCCATTTTGTAAACAAAGTAGTTATCGTTGCCAAATTTCAAAAGCCGAATGTTGATTTTTTTATTCATACATTACAAT
This sequence comes from Maratus speculifer, assembly GCA_964019185.1. Lineage (NCBI taxonomy): Eukaryota > Metazoa > Arthropoda > Arachnida > Araneae > Salticidae > Maratus > Maratus speculifer. The sequence goes on along the minus strand of OZ025301.1, from coordinate 210,712,494 downwards.
GTCAAATTGGTTTTAGATTGGTACAATGAAATTTAATGCAACAGAGAGAAAAAACAAAACATCCATTTTAATGAATGCCAGGTCTTGGGGGCTGTTTATAAATTTCACACTTTTTTTCAATATTTTTGACACCCCCCCCCCCTTTTGTCACAAAATATCACATTTCACCATATCCCCTCCCACTTGTCACATATCACACTATATTACAAAAAACATATACTTGCACATATAACAATAAAGATATAACAAAGCACTACGTTATAGATCATATTTAAAATTTTATTTTTAAACTTTAACTATGAGTTTTAACGACATTTGAGAGAATAAGAATAAAAATGATTTGTGTACCTGTTTTACATGAAATAAAATTAAGTTCGCAACAAAAGACATATTAATATACAAAAGGTAATAAAATATAAAAGTGAAAAAGAAATAGAAAATCAAATTATTTTTGAATTTCAAATGGAATTTAATGTTTGACTTCTATTTTCAAATTTAATCTGCTAATTCTTAATGCTTTATTTTACCAAAATATGCGATGTCACTTTTCTTCTTCCCCCTTCTACCCCTATGTAACAAACTGTCACAACTTCCCAAACCCCCCCCCCCTACTCCCTCTTAAGCGAGACATCCTTTGTGGACGGCCCCTCAGGAGGATTATAAATTACAATCAGGGGCGTGCGAAGAGAAAACTGCGCCTGGGGCAACGTTTCAATTTGGCACCCTTTCACCCAATTTTTTCCTATAACAGGCCAAAAAATGAATTTGGGGTATAAATTTGGAGCCCCCTCCCTAAAGTTCCGCGCCCGAGGCGACCGCCCCCTTTCGCACGGCGCAGATTACAATCACTATTAAGTTTTTTCAAATAGCAATAACAGGTGGTAGAGGACATTTCATTATCTTCAATCATATGATTAATTTTTTTCGGTCACATACCAGCCTTATCAACGGTAGAATTAATAAAAAAAAAAAAAAAAAAAAAAAAAAAAAAAGTTACTGGTCTTAAGAACCAATAATCATGAGTTTACTGGCCCGCTATATAAAATTCTATTAAGTGCCTTTAACGCATTGAGAGAAATCCCCCTTCCCCTCCTACTAGAATGTAAATCAACCTACCTTTGCATTTACCCAAAATTTTCGAAATAATAAAATGCGTAAAATTATAATTTGTAAAAAAAAAAAGTATACCGTACATAAAAAAATACTATAAAGCTGTTAATTATGTATTTTATTTCCGATCATTTATTTCAACTGATTGTAAGGATTAGTGCATTTTTTTATATTTATTTTTTATATAAAATAAAATTTTTGTGTTTGGTTTGATTTGGTTATCTCAGGGACGGGAAAATTTACGTTTACTTGTCAGAGAGAAGAAACAAAAGTTACTGGTCCTGCGGACCACTAAACTTTTTAAACTAGTGGTCCAATTGAATTTTTAGTTGTCTCGGACCAACGGACCACGAAGGATTTCGAACGCTGTTTATCATCTAAGACTCATCTATTATAAACACTTTATTTAAGAAAGATGAATAACAAACTTACCAGAGACAAATTTTAAAACTTTCCAAAGCAATTAACAACAAACAAAACAATGGCTGCTCTGTCATGCACTGGTGTTGCCAAAGCGACAACTAAATCAACTCTTCCAAGACTGAAATCGAGTACCATTTGTTAGATTTTACCGAAACTAATAACAGTATTACGGATTGGTCATTTAACTTTTTTGACCACATTAACATCACACATATACATAAATCTGAAAATAAATATCTACAGTGATCATTAACGTATGCGTCTCTTAACGGTCTTTCATGCCTATGCATTTGTTATGTCACTATTATTAACACACTCGCTCTCCTTTGTTGCGTCGGATCTTTATTGATTTCTAATTACCCTGTACATCTTTAGTCTTTCTTTGTTTTCTCTGGGGTTTTATAATTTATTTCTAAGTGCGTTCGTAGTTATATAAAATAGGAGTCAGTGGCGCCAATTTATATGGGCCCGTGAGGCGTTAACCCATCCAATAATTTTATCTCTCCGGCTACCCGAATTCCATTGATTCGTTTCATTTATTTAATCACTGAAATAAAATTTTGTTTTATTGACGTTAAAATATTTTTGTTAGAAAAATAAAACAGTAAGGACTTACAGTTAGACTTACAGGAGCACTGAAAACTCCTTCAGCATATGTACGATTAAATTTCTCTCTCGAAAAAACAAATCTTTTGAATGATTTATTAAGGGCTGTGCAAATATAACGTAATCAATTTTTGGTAATTTTGGACCCCCTCCCTTCCTTCCGATATCATACGTTAGCATCCTTCGAACCCCCCCCCCCCTCATTAATAATATCGTTATCGAAGTGTAATTTTTAATGTAATTATTTCTTTTCGTTGGAGTGATACACAGAATTGGTTACATTTTGTTACTAACTTTGTTACATAATGCTTTCAACAATAATAAAGTCTTGTTGCACTTGTCCCTAACGGGGGAGGGGTGAGGTTGATAAAAATTCGTATCAACAAAGCAAGTAGACACCATTTTTTCTCTTTCTCTACTATTTATTAATCACTTGCTTCATTTCTTATTCTTTATCTCAATCTTTCAGCCACGAGCAGGGATGTAATGGAGGGTATACTTGGGTATACGCCGTATACCCTCTGGATTTTTATTAGAAGTTCCGTATACCATCTGTTTCTCAAATAAAGCGTTAGCATATATCCTGTGTATGAACATTCATGATGTAGCGTATACCCCTTTGCCTATACCGTATACACTCTGCTTTTTTTTACGACTACAACACTGGCCACGAATCTCGTTCATTTTCAGAACGAAATCGTATATTTGTACTTATAAAAGAAAATATTCTCTGAGGAAGAGCCTAATTAAAAGGTTTGAAAGTACTAAGATATTTTTAAATAAAATTAACTAGTAACATCTATAGTTCATTATTTAAATCGCCTTTTAAGTAAACCTGAACATTTTAAAGTTCATATTATATATTTTGTGACTAAATTTAATATATAAAATCGTAATAAGCTTTTTATTCATGATTTATTGCAGAATAATGCGTAACAGTTACGGCACCAAAATCTGACTATTTATAAAACTAGTTACAATTCAAACTCATTTCATTTAGCTATGTTCGACGTACAGCATCCTTATTGTTATTAATTTGCGTAAGACAGTCTTCTTAAAAATCGCCTGTTTAAATGTATTCCGCTGTATGGGGAAGTAACCAATAGTTCGTATAAATTTCTATTTCCGTGCATGTTTAGCTTTCGGATTTATCTTTTAAGAAGTAGATTACGTCATCGAAATACAGACATAATATCCTTATGAAGGTGATACGATTTTCATTTCACCTGGGTTTTTTAACCAGATGAAATTCGATTGCAGTCCGTTAAGTAGATTTTTGTATTGATTTTTGTTATATTAACGATCGGATGTGTATGATTCTCCAGCCAGTATGCTATATCTGTTTTCTTAGCATTAATATTGCGGAACGAAGTTGTTTTATTTGTGGAAGCTGATCAAATTTCAGATTGGCGAAGCCCCTGAAATTGGAATTGACGCATTGCCGCCATTTCTTTGCTCATAGGTAGGAAAGAACGTTTGGCAGTAATATTGTCAGGCGCATTATTTGGTGTTTTTACTTTCTTCTATCTTTACAAGAAAAAAGCATTGGATTCGTGAAAATGTTAGACTTCCGGTTTTCGAACTACAGCTCATATTCAAAATATTAGAATAATTACCTTTTTTTTAGAAATTGAAAATATCGTTTGGTAATTTAATGTCTTTTAATGAAAATATGCAAACGACATTTTTTTTAAGAACTTATTGTTGATTAAACTTACTTGTTATCTTAAATTTAATATCATTTTTGAAAAGATTAATTGCAAAAAAAATTATTTTGAAAAGTCAAAATATTAGAATATTTATTCAAGTGGTTCAAAATATTAGAATATTTCACATTAATTCTCCTTTAATTATTACCAATTCTTAGCTGGTGGCATCATTGATTAAATTCAGACTATTTTATTTAAAATCAGTATTCTTTTTTGCAGTTTGTTTCTTTTTCGTCTTAAAATGGGCCATGTGAGTGATATTCCTGAATCTACTAAACTTCGTATGGTTGATTTGTATCGGCACGGTAAAAATCATGTTTTATAGCGAATTATTTACATTGTTCGCAATCGAGCGTTAGTAAAATACTAACACAATATTCAAAAATTGGAAAATTTCAAAATAATCGCCGAAATGGTGGCCGAAAACCAAAAACATCTGCTAGAGATGACAGGAAACTGAAGCGTATAGTTAAGAAAAACCGTTTTAAAAGTGTGCGATTCTTGCACCGAAAATGGAAAGAAGAAGGAGTTGAAGTTTCTAAATCGACAACATTAAGACGTCTCCATAAATTTAAATTTGAATCTCGTGTACCGAAAACAAACAATCTCATGACGGCAAGACAAAAGCGTATAAGATTGAATAGGTGTAAATCAAGACGTTTATGGAGCAATGAAGATTGGAAAAATATATTATTTAGTGATGAAAGTATGTTTTGTGTTTCATACGGTAATCAAGGTATTCGAGTTTGGAGAATGAAGCAAGAAGCATTTGATAAAGAATGCCTTAAACGTTCCGTAAAATTTGCTGCTAGTGTCATGGTTTGGGGTTGTATGAGTGCAGAAGGACCTGGAAAGTTATGCATCGTCTACGAAAAGGTTAACTCTCTGATATATCAAGAAATTTTAGAATATTACATGATTCCATCATCAGAAGATTTATTTGAAGATTTCATTTTCAACAAGATTTAGCGTCCCCGCATACCTCGGTGTCAACTAAGAATTGGTTCCGCCAACGCAACATTAAGGTACTTCCTTGGCCACCAAATTCACCAGATCTTAATCCCATCGAAAACTTATGGTGTATAATGAAGAAAAAACCTCAAGAAAATCCTCCTTCAAGTAAAACTGAGTTAGTGGCACGTATAAAGTCTATTTGGGCTAATATTGATAGAAATGTTTGTAAACACCTTGTATATAGTATGCAAGATCGATTGTACGCTGTTATGAAAGTTAAAGGGGATGCTACAAAATATTAACTACCATTTACTTCATATTCATAAGGTAATATTGTTGCGTAAAATAAAATATTCTAATATTTTGAACCAATCTAAATTTTATTCTAATATTCTGGTGTGTTTAAGGAAGCTGTATACCTAATTTATTGTGCTGTATTTTATATTTTATAAATGTTAAAATCTTATCTAAACATTCTAGATTTAATTTATAAGAAATTTAATTGCATTTACTTAGTATAAAAAATAAATAAATGACAAATAATTTTTTCTTATTACTTTTTCTCAATTATTCTAATATTTTGAATATGAGCTGTATTTATACGTTTTAAAAAGACCTGAACACGATCTGATGGTTTAAAAAAATGTCCGTCTGTCAATTGCGAGTCTGACAAAATTTTTGTGGGCGCTCTATCTCATAAATTAATGCACGGGATTTCATTAAACTTTAGATTCAATTAGATCTTGATATAAATTGGAACGAATTACTTTTTCTGTATATCTCTCAATAGGTGGCGCTGCTACGCTGCATTATTCTCAATTTCCACATTAGCTCTCTCTCAAAAACTAATGCGCGGATTTTCGTAAAACTTTAGATTCAAATAGTCCTTGATTTAATTTAATACTTATTACTCTTTAGTAGAAATCCCTCTAGAGGTGGCGCAGCTATGCTATTGCTTCAATTGTTTCATCTGCTTCAGCTTTTATTTCTGCAACACCTCTTTTATCTTAGAATTGCATCATTTGTTCTTGGGTTATAAAACGTTTTTGTTCTAATCCCATAATCAGTTCATCTGTCAGATTAATGCACTTATCTATGAGAATGTTTATAGTTTTCTGTTGATCGGTGTCGTCATTGGTGGTATCATCATTATTTTCTAAATTTAAAACCATGTCGCAAATCTCTTGGTCTGTTAGTGAATGTGTTATAGATGCATCGTTATCTACATTGAAAAAATCTTCAATTGCTTCTTCATCCAAACTTACGTTGCCTGTGTACGTCATGGATTTTGCATAATTCAGCAGGTCTTGGATGAGAATCTTTTCTGCGGAAACCGAAAACCCACGGAATTCACCATTACTTTGTCTGTCATCTAAACTGGTTAATGATGGCTTTAATTTATGTCATCCATTTATGAGAGTTTACTCAGGAATGCTTTGCCAAGCACTAGTTGCCAGCCATAACGCATTTTTCACATTAAATTGCTTTTGGAATTGCAATACGCCACTACCGCTATTGCATGCAATTAGCATCACTTTTATAAACTCTTTCTTGTAGAAACATTTGAAGCTTTTTAGAATGCCTTGATCCATCGGCTGGATAAGTGGGGTGCAGTTGGGTGGAAAATAATGCAAAAAGACGTTCTTTTCAACAACTCCTGAACTAGTGTGATCTGAGCAATTATCGACCAAAAGATATATTTTTCAGTTTTCTGGAAAACCTCGTTTCTGGCAATGGTCACGAGCTTCCGGAACAAAATGATTTTCAAACCATTCTTTGAATATTTCCGTTACATTCATGCTCGTTTATTCGCTCTGTAAAAAACTTGCAAAATCTTAACTCCCTTTAAAGCTCTTGCATTTTTACTTTTGCCTATTATTAATAATTTACATTTATGGGTTCCGGCAGCATTTGCGCAAGCCATGATAGTCAGTCTTTCCTTGGAGACTTTAAATCCAGACGCTGATGTTTCTTTAGGCTTCACATAGGTTTTCCTGGGCACATACCGCCGAAACAATGCAGTTTCATCGACATTACAAACCTGTTCTTGCGAAAGTTTCTCCCGGTTAATGATTTCCTCAAATTTTTTGATGAAGGAATCGGCAGCTTCAAAATCAGCTGATGCCCTTTCACCAGATATCTGAACTAAAAGTAATCCACGACGCTTCTTAAACTTGTTATACCATCCTGTTGAATAATCAGGGCGTAGAAACGTTGAACTCGGCAACGAAATTTTTTTGCCTGTGCCATAATAATAGCACGGTCTAATGGAAAGTTCTCTGATTGTCATTGTCGAATCTTTTTTCATTAGAACTCTATCAACATCAATATTTTTCGAATTGTGCAAAGTTTTTCGGTGCGCCATCAATTCTGGAACATCGCTTTCCGCAAAAGCTTTAAAAATCTTCTCTCATTGTTTCTTTAAATCGTAAACGGTTGATGTTCCGACGCCATACTCTTTACACACATCTTTTTACCGAAGTGCCGATGTCTAATTTCTTTAATAACTCCACTTTATTAGCAATGGTTAGCGAAGAATGCTTTCTTTTAAGAGAAGCTAAATTCGACATTGCTTATAATAATAATAATAATAATTAAAAAAATCTTTTAAATGAGACCAAATAAAATTGCAAGCAATAAGAAAAATGACAAGAACGTCAGCACAAGTATAGAGAATGAACCTGCAAGTGAATGATAAAATAATGCCTACGCATTCCGAAGTTCTCAAGGTACCAAGGTAAAGTGCGCGTGCCTCATTCCTTTGATACGGAAAGAAACAAGTATGTAGGGCCACAGTTTTTCCGCCGGCAGAAATAGCAGAATTTTATTTTATTTTATTTTATTTATTTTTTTTTTTTTGAGAAAAATTTTACTTTTTTTTCCGTTAAGCTAAGAAAAAGTTTCGGGATTCCGGATTTGAGGTCCCATACTGTATCACTTTTTCTTTTATGTATTTTGAAAATTGTAGGATCTAGAATGTAAACAAAAGTGGTGGTTGCCGGTCTTTGGATCTTTTCCTCTTATTTTAAAACATTACAGCACCCTAATCTTTTAGGTCCATAATCATTTAATACCATAATCTTTTTTAGCCTCCGATGCTATTTCTTTCAGACAAGCTAAAAAGTGTCGTGTCAAAAATTGTGTCCCACTTTTACTTACCTATCATACGTAGTATAGGGTAAGTCTTGCAATCGTTTTGAACACATCGAAAAAAAAAAAATTGACGGATTTACACGTTTCAGATACTGGAGATTCCGAAAAACATTTTTAGAGAAAAAAATTTCCGTCCGTTTGTCTGTTTGTCTGGCAACACTCTATCTCACGAACAAATGGAGACTTAAAATTTTGTATGTACTTAGTAAGTAAGAGTAGGACGAAGCCTATTTAATATCAGTAACCTCGATTATCCGGAACTATCTTTTTAAGGACTCTCAAAAAATTCGTTCTGATGAAATGTATATAAAAATTTTCGATTTTTTTTTCTTTAAGGAAAGGACGTAAAAGGCAATAAAGTAACACAAATTTTGCATCAAGAATGAAGTCGGTCGGATTTATAGTTTCCGAGATATTTGTAATCTTGTTTTCCACATTCTTCTATTTTTCATGACCCTGTATTTTCTTCAAATTTCAATTCAAAGATATGTTTTAATTGGAAATGAGACGCTTAATCTGACGCAGTAAACTGTTAGTTAATATGATTATTGTTTTTGGAGTTATAAAGATGTTTCTTCTTACGCAATCCGGTACTACTTGTGTAGTTTGGTATTTTACATAATTTGTCGAAATGGGTTCATCAGCAATTCATTAATGGAGCATTACTATGAATATTAAGAATATTTAAATATACGTTTAAATTTTGTTTTGGAATTGCAATGCATTTTATAAATAGTTTTCACATTTTATTTTCATATTATATAATGCATATCCATGATGGGTAAGTATTACGGTGGCCCCCAACCACTAGTTTCGTAATCTGGCCGTTAAAACGAGACATTAATACAATTTTATTGTTAAAATGCATTTCCGTTTTCTCAGTCTATAAAAAAGCGTTTAAACTAAAGAAAAAATCGTTTTTGATGAATCTAGTCAATGAAAAAGTAGCACGTCAAATTGTATCTCTTTATTATTCCGCAATTCCAATGTCTGAGAGAAATTGTTAATCAACTGGGTATTTCACGCCATTCTGTTTGCTATTATATTGATAAACACAAGAAAAATGAAGTTAGTTCATTGCATTCTAAACGGGGTCGCCCTTCTAAAAGACCTCTATGGAATTTTTTTTTTTTTAATCGGAGGCGAAACAACTGAATTCTACAATGGCAAAATCTTCATTCAACTTTTTATTATTATTATTATTATTATTAAGACTAATAGTTAAAAATTAAAAAACTTGAGCCATTTTATGTTACTTTTGCCTTTTTAAGTGAGCAACAAAATGGTAGATGAATCGGCCTCTATTCAAGATTAAGGAATTTTAGGGAAGCCCTAGCAACATTTCTAATCGTCTGCAAAAAACTAGCACGTGGCATTAGCGCTCTACCTTGAACTAGTGAAGCATTGGAACAGTTACTGCCCTTGAAATGCGTGTTCTAGCACGGGATGGCAAATAAGCTTAGAACTTGCGGGAGTTAAAGTGATTCATTAGAGTATACTTGTTCGGTGAGTATACTCGTTATTGCTGTGTTCTTAGCGGAAAATGTGAAAATATCTCGAATATAATGTGGACAGGGCCTAGCTATAACATTTTTGAGCCAAGAGAAGTTTTCAATTTTCGTTCGCCTACCAATTGGTTATTCGGAAGAGAGTCCATATTTGAAACTATCATACGGAATAAGGCCTTCAGGAGAAACCGTGGCGACACAACTTGGTGGAAGTGGGTTCTAGCATCACGGGATTCGCTTGGCATAGGAGGTGAGATTTTGTACTAGAAATGATTTCTAATCTCGGAACGAGTAGAATAAAAATGACGTTACTTTCGACGCAAACTTATTTCCATTTTTATGTTCTTTATTTTGAGTTTTTTTCTGAAGTTTCTTTTAAATGGTAGCAATTAATTTCCATACTGTTGCAAAGAAAAAAGAAAACAGTTTGTTTATTGATGACATTACGCTTTAAAAAAACACGTATTTACCGCTTAAAACTGTTATATTTCAATACTTTTTCATTCCGTTAATATTGATGAGATGCTAAACGAAATGCTTTTTTGAAATGAGAGAAATATGAGATAAAATGACATCATATTTAAAAGAAAAGACTTATTTAATGAAACTAAATTGCATTTTGTGACAAATGCTTCTAAAATGCCATAAATTTCGGAATTCTTTATTCAGCGCTCAGCGGTACTCAAGTTAAGAGTGTAAATGTTTAAATGCGAAGTTGTAATTGACAAATGTCGCTTCCTACTTGGAAAAATATTTAGTAATAACTTATTGCACGTAAAAATATTTTTAATATGATGAATACTAATGTCAGATATGCGTATGCAGATTTTGCGAGCGCAAAAATGATGCAAAATTTAGATTTCATGCAGAAGAAAATTCTTATGTTTGTGTCAGTGAAATATTTTTTTACTAATTTTTTATTCCGTAATACGTAGCATAAGAGCCTCCATTGATAATTTCATCATATCTATTTATTTTAAGTACGTTTGACTAATTGCATATTCAAATAAGAAAAAAGGTTTTTGCTATTGTTAGATTAAAGTAATATTTGTTTTAGGAGTCAAGTAATGTTCGTAATGTAATGGAATGCATTTTTTATTGTAACTAATTTTGTAGTTTTATTAAGGAATTAATGAAACAGTTCCTTCTGAAATGGTTTCATTCCGTCGAAATTCTATGGGTTCCACCTCGTAATTGTACAGGGTGATCAGAAAATAAGTCACTCAATTTAGAGGACTCTAGAATGCATGCTATTGGTCCAAATGCGTTCAAATTTGAACTACAGGCAATTCAAGTGATGCGCTTGAACATAATTACAAAAATTAAAAATTCAAATTTTGTCACTTGGAGGCGATACACATAAGCATTCAATGGACCACAAACATATCTGATGTCAAAGAGCGTCATGATTGGCTAATCAGCTTCTCGCTTTATCCCACAAGCGTTCACCAAAAGCTGCCAATCAAATACCGCATCGCTTGTGGGAAACATTGCAAACTGCGCCCAGTGCTAGTAGTCAGTTGGCTTTATAAATAATAACATTAAAAAAGTGAAACTGGTTAATAAAAATACAAAATCCACCGTAGGATTTTCATTACAGTGGAATACAGCATATCCAGTACTCGAGAAACAATTGGCAGATTCACACAGCCATGCAGAGGTTGCAAGAAATAAATTGCCCATTTCACAGGTTTCTAGAATGCGTTCTATTGGTCTAGATGAGGTCAAATTTGAACTACTTAATAGTTCAAACGATGCGCTTGATATTTACTAAAAAAAAAGTTGCAAAAATTAAGTTTACAAAATTTCGCCGCTAGTGTTTAAATGTGTTTAAGTGTATCGCATCACAACGCCCCCTGGCGGCGAAATCTTGTAGTTTTAATTTTTGCAATTTTTTATTACCTTATCGAGTTTAAGGCTGAAATTTGAAAATTAGTTGTTAAAACTCGATTCGCATATTAAAACGCAATCAATCTGCCGATTCACATCTTGGTGGAAAACACCTAAAAACCTATTTTAGCGGTTAACTCGTAGGTTTTTTCCCGCTCCCAGAGATATGAAAATATGGAGGACTGCGAGCAGGAAAACACAGTCGTAAACCTACGAGTAAACCGCTAAAATCGGCTTTTCATGTGTTTCCCTCAAGATAGGACCTGGCAGACCGATTGCGTTTTAATATGCGAATCGAGATTTAACTAAATCCTAGACATTCATCCGTGAGCTTGATAAGGTGATTGTCTGTGTTGCCGCCTCTCGGCCTAATACAGAATCGTAATGAATTTCGCATTCATGCATTTTTTTTTCCCCCCATAAGAGTGCAACAGTTATGGCACCATGATTTGAATACTTATAAAATTATAGTAAGAACGCACCTCATTGGGCACGTTGGACGTACGATTTCCGACTTGTTACAAACTTGTTTTGTAACGCTAAATTATTTATTTATTAGTCGAATTGCTGGTTAAAATTGAACTTAGTGCAAATTTATTTTTGTAAAGATAAATCCGTAACTATTTAGTGAAAAACTAGCTATAAGGATTGAAAATTTTTGACTAAATGAGCCTTTTGACTGCGCGCCAAAATACTGACAACGATGGGACTTACTTTACAATCCTGTTGGTCGGGTAATCCAATTTTTCGTAACCCGACCCGTGATTTGAGTCAGATCAAATTTTTTCGTTACTAGTCGGGTTGCCTCTGATTTTTTTTTATTTTTTTTCGGAAACGCTTTATATTTATTTCGAGTTAATTAACCCGATTTTTCCAACATAGTACATTTTAAGATGAAATACATTGAATACAAATGAATACCTATGTGCTAATTTTTCTACATAAAATGTAAAACTGGTATTAGAAACCTTATTACAGCGGGGTTTTTTCTTCTTTATTTTAATTAAAATATGGACAAATTTTCTTTCATTTGGAATTTTGAGACTGAAATGAGCCTGGTTCGGGTAGACTTCAAATAGAATTTTGAGTTCGGGTCTGTGTAAACCTAAGAACCCAGTGGCGTAGTGGTCAGAGCATCTGACTGTCTTGCTGTTCGACTCCCGAATGGGCAAGGTTTAATCAGCCTTTCATCTCTTCGAAGTCAATATAATGAATACCAAGCTTGCTTGTTAACTAAGCACCGAGAGTGGTGCTGCGTTAGGCTGACCACTTGGCCGGAACGCATGTTGCAGGGCATATCGCGCTCATGATCAATAAAACAGGGATGGGCACTAAAGGTTTGCACGGACCAAAATTTCCACGCCCGGACTGGTCCCAACCTATTAAAAAGGTCCGGCTTAAGTGAATTTCTACAAAATATTGATGAAGCGCCGCTGGTTGCGATATTTATTTAATAAATCTTTATTTGTTGTATGTAAATTTTTCAGTTATCATTAATATTGTTAATCCATATTCCATGTATTAAAAATATATATTTAAAATCTCTTAATACTTTCATAGTAGGAAAGAACCTCTTCATAGAATTGGCATTAGTAGCTCACGAGTTGTCTTCGCTTTCAGAGACAGAAACCTCAAAGGTTTCTTTCAAAGGGTGAATAGGTTATTAGATGTTTGTTAAATCAGCCCTAATCATAATTCGCTATTCTATGCCGTATCAGTCGGAAATTTTGTCAAAATGTTGTCGAAAGTGAGTGAAACTTGATAAGATAAAAATCTGAAAATCGAAACTTCTTACGAAATCATAATTATTGGTAGGGTGCCGATGTCGCCTTGAAAATCTGAACATTCCGCGCAAATCGGGCCACCTGGCAACACTGTGTGCGCGATGCTGGGGCGACCTGGCATCGCCCTCTTGCGTGACTCCTTTTGTTTACTGTCTGCGCTTTCGTTTCCGATGTAGGTCGTCGCAGTGATCGGACAGACAAGGCACGCTTCCTGCCGTTTTGTTTGTTTTCTCCTTTGAATAGTTTTACACTTTGTTCTCTTTTTAAACACAGGTATGAGTGAGAGAGAGGTGCGCATTTAATCTGAATAGATCATTTTATTGTCACAGTTTGTCTCCTTGTAACCTTTATGCGGTAAATAAAAATTATTCAGTAGAAAGACAGGAAGGAAGAATGATTTTTTTTTTTTTTTTTTTAAGTACCCTGTATGGCAAACAGGGTTTATAAATATCAAGATATTTTCGAAAATTTATATACCAGGTTATCCAAAAGTTAGGACAAACTTTTAAAATGAATAATTCGAAAACGAATCAAGGTACAAAGATACGATTTGCACCAAACGGATGCAAAAGAAACCGGGTTTTGTGTGGCAACGAAAAACAGTAGTTCTATTGGCGACCAACAGAGGGCACTGTAGTCTTTTATTGCACCAAAAGGTGATTTACTAATGAAGAAATGTTGACAACTTACAAGCAGGCTTAGTTAATGAGTACTGCAGTAAATGTTCAATGTGATGTTCATCAATCAGAAGTGCATCTTTGAGATGAGTCACTACACTGTTCATAGCATTTAGTAGCCTTTCTTGCGTTATGGCAGACACATTTTGGCGGATTGCATCTTTCAGTGCTGCTAGTGATGCCGGTTTAGTCACGGTACATTTTTGACTTCAAGAATCTCCACAGCCGAAAGTCACAGTGTGAAACCCGTCTGTGCGACTTCCTCGAAAAAAAATGGACCAGTTATGAAATCAGAAGTGAAGCCACACCAGACTGTCACTTAAGTTCGTCATATATATCTTCAAAATAGTCAACTCACTGTTGTCAATAAATATTTTCAAGCATATTATTAGTTAGAAACTAAAACCTATTGCACTTCACATGAAAACTTATACAATTTTTTAAAAATACATTTTCATCCCCCCCCCCACGTTTTTTTCCCCTTGGAACAAAATTGAAGATCATCTAATTAAGATTAGATATAATTTACCAAAGCAGTGTATAAATTAAGCATCGTAAGATGAATGGGAGAGGTTACCGCAAGATTAAAGGCGGGATCATATCAATCAAGGTCATACGTTACCTAGCGGAAGGGGTGAACTGCATAAGGGTTTAGATTGTAATTTATTTTGTGTGAATGGCAACGAAATTGTTTTTGTTATCTCAGATTAAAAAAATTAACTACTTCTAGTCTTCTTTCTATTATTGAGGTTGTTATAGAATTAGATATTACTTTAAAATGTTGGCTGGTAAGTACATTGAATGAAGTTTAGGTTTGAAATATTATTGTAAATAAGTATAAAATAAATAAATGAAGTAGACTAAATATTAAGATAAAATATACTAAGATGAAATATTATTTAATTTTGTAATACAAATGCTGCTGATTTAAACACGTTCGATTTTAATTCTGTTTTCTAATGTTATAAAAGATAACGCATAAAAATTAGTAAGTATTTAATATGTAAAGATAGAAATTTTATAGTGTCGTTTTTACTAAATTCTTGAAGTGTTAAATTAAGAAAAAATGATCAGGAAATATTTAATTCGTACGATTACCCTAATGTTACGGAATTCTTTTGAGACCTCTGTAAATGAATTATGAATGCTACACACTTCCTATTTAATTCCGAATATGTCACGGTAAGCATTATTAACCTATATCCGACCATGGCCTTATCAAGGCTGAAATTCCAGAATCAAAACTTTATTCGTATAATAAAGCTCAATTCATAAGCAACTTCAATTTACCTGTTCACTCGTAGATTTATCATTCTGTGTTCCTGCATCCAAAGGTATGAAAACATGTTAAGCCTACGTGTTAACCACTAAAATCGGGTTTTCAGTTGTTTTCCACCAAGATAGCTCTTGGAAAAGCGATTTTATTTTAACCCTTTATCTACCGACGGTACTTACTTATAAGTACCATAAAGATTTCTTATTGTAAAATTCTTTTGGTACTTCAATTAGTTGTAATACTGTTTAGAATGAGTTACCGATACATTACTTTATTTTGTTCCAAAAGCATTATTGGTTACACAAAACAAAAATATTTTTAAAAGAATGATTCCTTTTACCGTTGCATCTTTTCAGCTTTCTTGGCGCTGAGGGAGGGGGGGGGGGTAGTTGATTTTTCAATTCGGAAATATTTCTATATTTATATTGTAAGAACATCCTATTTGTACATTTTATAATTCTACAAAATACTAATAAAAGAATTAAAAAAAATTGAGTGGGGGCTATAAATATTGTACAAAATCCCTGTAAATTCAAATTTAATTCATCCTTCTAAATTCTTCAATCCTTCTAAAATTCTTTAAAAATTTATTAAATGATTATGTAAATCTTTTAATTTAGTTTAAACAGTCTTCGTAAAATGCTTTAGAATGTAAAATTATCATGAATTTATAGTGTGGTATGGTAGATAAAGGGTTAATTTGCGAATCTAGTTTTAACTCGTTCTGCAATTTCAGACGTGAACTCTATAAGATGATTGTTTGTGCTGGCGCCTCGCAGTCAGTAATGAATAGGGTGGTTACTAAAAGAAATTTTAAAAAGTTTGTGCGCCATGGTAGATTGGGAATTTTTGACATCCCGCTTAGCGGTTATGCGGGAATATTTTGAAGCCATTGAAAATCGAGACCCTTGACAAGCCTATTTACAATGCTGCATATATATTTAAAAAAATCGTGGCATACTACAAGTGTAAACTGACCAATGCAACTCCATGTAAGATATTTTATTTTGTACTTGTATATAACATGGCTGCTGCGGGCGATTTTTTTTTTTAATTCTATTTCGCACCACTTTTCTAAAACAAACATTTTATTTTAATGTACGTTTTGATAACACTTGCAAGAGAAAATATGCGACAAAAACATTTTTTTAAAAAATAGTGGTACGAACAGAATAAAAAAATAGTCTATTAGAGCCTTGAGAAAGGGGTATGATGATTTTCGTGTTTCATCTGATATCTGTGATGATAAACATTTTCTGACCTTTTTTCAAGGCTTTTCCTTTTATTCTTTACATAATGTCTCTCTCATAAGCTATTCAGTAATTATTTCGTTTGGCCGTAATTTTTACATTGGTTTGTAGTTATATTAAACTTTATGTAGCATCTATATAAGTTATGTAAGTTATAAATAATGTACAATGAATTTCTCAGGATGTGAGGATGGGAAACAGAATGTTTTATTTTCTCTCAGGGAAAAAATGTGATGATGGACAGTGCTTTTCTTATAAATTTTGTCATTTTTTTACTAAAAAATATCACGAGGCCCCACTTCTTTTTCTTTTCCATGTTTTTGTACATATGTTCAACTATTGCGTGATGCATTTTTTTTTTTTCATTCAACTGTGGCGCTTTTTTGAAATAAATTACTTTAAATGTTGCAGATTTTGGAAATTTTGAATATTTAACAAGTTATAGCTACTATCAGCAACAATATCTCCGTGCAGTACTACATTATTTAGCTTGTGCTAGTAGTGCACTTTCATATTCTATAAGAAAAACTTTGGGGTATTATAGCTTAAATCTATACTATTAACCGCAGTAAACGTCTGTCTGTACCGCTAAAAACTTTTCTCAACGGCCGAGTGGAGTGGCGCTCTGGGTGTCTATCGACTCGGGACGATTCGGCCTTTTGTGATAATGAATTTCGAGAAAATCGCCCAATAATTACCCGAGATATTAATTAAAAACTACCCGGGAAACGTGACAAAAAATCAAAGTTCCGAGACGGTTCTCTGACGGAGCTCTCTGGTCGAAACTAGCTTTCCGCGGATGAAGAACCACGAAGGTGTCGAAAATACGAAAATTAAGGAGTTTTATATAACGTCGCATCCGCGCTGCAGATTCACGGATTTTAAAACAAATTACATATTCTTGAAGGAAATTTAAAGACCTTTCTGACGGTCTATTCGGTTTCAAGAAATATGAACATTAACCTTTTGAAAAAAACGTTTTCCCGAAAGCTTTCATTTTCCATTTTTCTCCGCAGAATTTTCGGCCGAAAACTATTGAATTTTAAAACGATTCCATCCTTTTTAATTTTGGAGGCACGACAAAGAAAAAAAATACCCCCTCAAAGACGCTTCTGTCTAATTTCCAACGGTGTGTTTATTTTTGAAATATTCTAATATTAACCCTTTGAAAAAAAATCGAGAAAAAGAGTCTCCGATCGTACAATTTTGTTTGCTTTTTCGACACTTTTTCCGCTCATATTTATATGAATAAAATCCCTAATTTTCAGTATTTCTTTTCCATCTTTATACACCTCTTAGTGAATACATCGTTTTGAATTGTGTCAAAATTTCAAAAAGATACAACGGTTAGAAGTATTTTTAAATCTGTAAAAACCGCGAAATTACGGCGTAAAACGGGCGATTTTTTTTTTCTGCCATATTTTTAGATAAAAGTAGCCCTTAAATCCTGTATTCTTCAATGATCTTTATATGTGTGTTTGGGGTACTGGTTTTACACCTTGCATAAATTTTTTGAAAAAATCGGGAGGCCTTAACTGTATTTTAAATAATATAATAGGCGAATTTTTTAATTTAAATTATTAAATGTGAAAAAGGAAAAAACTAAAAATTAAAATTTTTGTACAAAATATGCATATTTTTACACGAAAATTATACTCGAGGTTTTTTTCAAAGTTTGTAATAGTAATACATTGCGACCTCACTAATCCGACACTCGGTAATCCGTATATTTTTAAAATATCGTTAGAGAACATTATTGCAAATAAATACATTTTAAAATTTAACATTTCTTTAAAATCTTCATAAAAGCAGTTAGAGAATACCGTGGTACAAGTTGCATCACTATTTTGAAACGATACAACAGTTAGAAGTATTTTTAAATAAATAAAAACCGCGAAATTACGGGGAAAAAAACGAACTTCTTTTTTGTATCATATTTTTAGGAACAACTTTTACTTAATTTCAATACTTCCTTAAAATCGGCTAATACCATTCTTGGTAATCCACTTTTAATGAGGTATGAAATTTTTAAAAAAATATGGCTATCAGAACTATCTTTTAAATAAAATAATAGGTGTAACCATTTGCAGAACAACAAACATATTTTTATAAATATTAAATCTTCATCTTTTGTATAAACAGAAACAATGTTTTTCGCATTGCGCATGCGTGCACTTAGCCAAGCTACGCCGATATGATAAAATCAATGGGTTTTTTTATATCCACATAAAAGAACAATTTAAGTAATGAAAAAACAATTATGAAAATTAATAAGAAAGTATTTTTCTTAATGCACTTTGACGTACGGGAGGAATATTTACGAGCACGAACAAAACTAAGATTTGTAATCGACATTTTCGCGCACGAAATTGATTATCATGTAGGGAGCATCGAAACAACTCAACTCTTTCCAGTGTTTCAACTTGAAACTTTATACGAAGCGCCTGCTTTAAAAATTGTTCCTGTTGAAATATCATAGAAAACTTGATTAAATTTCTACTAATTATATTGTGAATATTTTTTAACATTCAGGCATATTAGTGAAGTATATGGACTAAAATGGATTAATAATACAGATTATATAAGTAGATTTATGATGATTGATGGTTTGTGGTCAGCGGACGCACGTGTAGAAAACGCAAGTGTGCACCGGGCCTTAGAGAGATTATTTTTTTTCAGAAAGGGGCCGCTAGCGGGCGAAGCTCGCTAGTAAGATATTAAGAGCGGAAAATGGACAAAAACGTCATTTTGACTGTATTTTGTGGCAACATAACAATCCCCCCCCCCCCCCCCTAGAAACAAATAAATTTTAATGAGCAGGTAGTGTTATACTATAAGTTTATGTCAAAAGAAGTTTGGGATGTTGTTGCTTGCCAGATATATACCACGCCAAACATATTGGGATTCAGGGCCGTAGCCAGAGGGGGGCCAGGTCGGGCTTCGCCCGACCTGGAAAAAGTTTTGCCCGACCTAGCGCAAAACTCCACATTAAATTTCTAAGAAAACAAAGAAAAAAACATTAAATTTATATTTTTTCCAGTTTTTATTCAAAATGAAATTCGACATTTTGGTCACTTAGAATCCGATAATTTTATCACTCACTAGTATTTCCTTTTAAAAAGCTTTTTTGTAATACAACAATGAAATTTCCGTTTTTCTTCCTTCATGCCAATTTTCTTCTTCTACCCCTAAATTTAGTTTTTAGTCTGGAAACAGTAAAAAAGCTTTTTTTTCTCTCTCTTTAACAGACCTCTGTCAAAAATTGAGGCGTTCTGGATTCCCCGCATTTTCGCTTTGTAGGAATTATTCCACACCGCTCCAAATTGAACAAATCTGGATTAGTTTATTAGTTAAAGATTCGTCTCTTTGTATAACTGTCACTGTTAGAAGGCTGGCTGAAACCAGGGGATTCTGAAATTACGGTGAACTAGTTTACAATATTGTTTCCTTTACAGTTAGTCGTCTGTTTCATGTAAACTTGATCTGATTACAATAAATAGCAAATGTCACGCATTAGGACTTTTCTCTCTCTTTTGTTATGCTTACTTGTTTGCTTTGGAAGAGGGTCCTTTAAAAAACCCAATATTCTTTTTGATGTCTTTTTTTCTTCTCACCATTCATGAACATATAAAAGAATAATAAAAATATGTGAAGCCAATGAGCAAACACAAAAATTATAGGTGTTATTCACCATAAAGAAATGTAATTACTATGAAAAATTATCATTTATCAATATAACTCCCATCAAATTTCATATTTATATATTTCATATTTAAATAATATAAATTTAAATTTCGAATAAGAAATTTACAGAATTATTTTTTAATACACATGTATGTCTTACTTTTTTCATTCTTTTGTGAGATTTTACAAGTAGCAATTAGCGAAGGAAATTATTACCATGTTGCATGTATTTCGCTTTAAATGAATTTTATATGGCGTAATATAAATAATTTTTATCTTAAAGTAAAAACATCTCCAAGGAATGACATAATATCAATCAATAGTAAAGTAAAGAAGAAAAGGAAAAATGTAACTATATAATTTAATTAACATTAACTTTGATTTTATGATAAAATGTCTTCTCTTTCATAAAATGTTACTATTTAATTTTCTTTAAAAGGGATTCAAGCAGAAATATCCATACAATATGGTACAAGTAAGTTAAAAAAACTCAAACATTTTCCTGCATAAAATAAATAAATAAAAATCAGCTAATTAACAGCATAACAAAATAAATCCTTCATGAACATAGACTCCAGGTGGTTGGGAGTAGAGATGTAAATTTTCCGGAAAAATATAAGTGGCGGAAAAAAACTGGTTTTTTACCGGTTTTTTTTCGGAAAAATTGGAAAAATTGATTTTTCATGACTGTTTCTCCCAAATAAATTATATTTTCTTAGAGAATATTAAATAATAAACATTTTTTTCCCATTTATATGTATTAAATGAAAATTATTTTCACTTTATATTATAAAATAAACAGAAAGTAGCAAAGCCTGCTTTTAAAAGTTTAGTTTTTTTTCCACAGCATTAAGAATTTTTATTAAATGCTATTGTTTGTTATATCATATCTCTGTTGAAATGATTTTTCAGTTACATGTTTAACTACCAATTGACCTAATGTAAAAACCTGAATCAATATGTCTGCAGTTTGGAATGAAATAAATTATGCATTCTATTTACATAGGTATAGTTTTTAAATAAATGATACTAGTTTAAAGAAATTATTGCAGTTTTGTCATTATTATGAATATCAGTATTCAAAAATTCCATTGTTTGTTTAAAAAATGTATATTTTTACATTATTACTTTTTTTCCTTAGAATTATAATTTTATTTCCTTTATAAAATATGTTTAGTTTTGGTATAGCTTTCCAATCTCAACTCAAAAAAGTTTTGATTTAGTTTTATAATCTAAATTCAAACAAAACTAAGTTTTAATTTGGCTTACTCAGGTCTGCAACTAAAAAATAGCGTAGGATTTATTGACTGTTAGATTCTTATTTTTCATTGAAACCAGAAATATATATATATATATATATCTTAAGTTTAATTAAATGTAATTTTTTTCTTTTTACCCTGAAATCTGGTATTCTATTCTTGAGTAAGAAACCATATTCAATAATGTTCCCACATGGTAACTTTATATTTCTAAGAGTGGAACTCAAAAGTTATGAAAACAGAACACTACAAATAGAAAATGCTCACTATTTGAGGAATTAACAAAAGCAGTTACATACATAGATAAATTTCTACTGTGCTTTAGAAAACTACAAAAATTCAAAGTTTAATCAAGAGGGAAAGTATAATTTGGAACTTAGTTACTTGTAATAAAATATGGTTTTTTTTTTCATCGCAGTTGTACTTTTCTAATACAAACTGCCCATGTTTTTGCAACATTACTCTACATTATGGAGGTCAAATGGAGGTCAATTTTAGATTCAACACCTTGAAAAAACATTCAATTAATCAGCTACAATGAATTCTTGAAAAATGCAGCATAGTAGTGCCACATATAGGGCAATTTACACCAAAAACTAAACAACATTAATATATATCAGAAACTTTCTGAAGCTGTAGTTTGATTTTTAAAAAAAATTGTCCTTCAGGTAAAACTATTGCGATAATCATGAATAATGCAGCATAGCAGCGTCATCTGTTGAGCAATTTACACCAAAAAGTAATGAGCACGAAGTTATGTCAAAGATTAACTTAATCTGAAATTTTATAAAAATACATACATTAGTTTGAGATAGAACTATTTTGGAAATTATGAATAATGCAGCATAGCAGCGCCATCGGTTTGGCGATATACACTAATAACTAAACATCTCGAGTTTATATCAAGGTGTAGCTGAATCTAAAGTTTTATGAAATTATGTGCATCAGTTCTTGAGATAGAGTGCCCATAAAACTTGTCCCATACAGACTCGCACAATGACAGATATTTTCCAAAAATCATCAAAATGTGTTCAGGACCTTCTAAAACGTTTAAATACACCAAAAACTGGAAGTCAAATTTTTCATGAATTCAATACTTACTTCTTGAAAAGATAGATTAAAGTAATAAATGCATACTTTAAAATTTTATGTTGAATTTTTAATTTTATCATTTCCATTAATCGGCAGATTGTTGCAATAATTTTACACATGAATTAATTTATAAAAAGAGAAGTTGTATTTAATTACATATCTAGATTTTTTTCATCTAATCAAGTTTTTGTGAAATTGTGAACTTTTTGTATATACTTGTACAAAATATATTCAGAATTTTTGAATAAGAAATTATTACTATATTTAGGTTCCTATTTAGAAATTTTTAATAAGGTTATTTACATACATATATGCAACTTAATAAGATTCAGCTGCTGTATGGCATGAGATTTTTTTTTTCTTCAATCACTGCACTTGCGAAAGATTAAATTTGTTGATTAAACTTTTTCTGAAATGTCTATTTTCAAGAGAAATTTTGCAAAGGGTCTTGTGTTTCAAACAAGAAAAAAATGTGAAGAATCCTTTCAAGTCTTCTCAAACAGATTTCTGCTCAGAGATCAGATTACCCACATTAAATTTTTCATGTGAGACACTCAACATAAAAATAAATAAAATAAAAAATATGTGAATGTAGCTATTACAAAATTTTCACTGTATTATTTCATAAATGAAATTTCAATTTTTCCAGTTCGGAAAAATTGAAAAATAAGCCTTCGGAAAAAAACCGAAAAAAACCGGGTTTTTTCCCAATTTTTCCGGGTTTTTTCCGAGCATTCCCATCTCTAGTTGGGAGTACATAGAAATAAAAGAACCTTTAGAAATTGCTATAGAATTTTTTACAAGGGCTACTCCCCTTCCCCATGTGAAAATATAAAGTACATTATAATAGATCTGTCCCTTCATTTCTTCGATTCTCTCCTATTTCACTAAAATTTTAAAAAGTTGGTGCTTCTGAGATAAAACAATTATTATTTCAAATTTAAATAATACAATATGTTAGTTACTCAAACAATTTTACAAATCGAAATTTATTACTTACTGACACATTCGTAAAGTCATTTTTATTCTTAAATTAAAAAATGTTACATCAGGTGTTTTTGTTAAGAGACGAAAAATGGTATTTCTGCATTTTTTCTTAAAAGTAAAAAAATTTTCAGAGTAGTCGTCTAAGTTGCCATTGTAAGCCAATTTTTGCAAGGAGACAGTTTGATAAAAACCATCATAAGATAAATATCAATTGAAACTCAAAGTGCAATGTATTTATTGAAAACTGAAAAATAATAATTCCAAATCACTTAAGGCTATTTCCATGCGAACTTGTTTGTCTGTTACGTACTACGATTTTTGGCTACCAGTATTTGATGTCGGAAAAATGTGACTTACTTTGTTGAAGATATCGCATCAATTAAATATAACGAAGCAAACTTTACGAAAAATACCGGTGGCCAATAATCATAGCAATTTTTAGCTGCGTAACAGACAAACAAATTCGCATGGAATTGCCCTTAAGTAATTTGCTGTTATTTATTGTTAAATACGATGGCGCAAATTTTTAAAAGAAATTCGTATATTCGGCCCTGAAAAATAGAGACGTTTGATTGAAATATTGGGTCGTTCGGAAAGTCGTGTTCGTTTGGGAAAATTAATTAGTAGGAGAGAGGGGGGTTAGTGTGGACGTAAAAATTTAATTTAATTTTATAAAATTCTAAGAGCATTTTTAAAATTTCGCAACCCATTCAAATTGAAAAATGACATTTCCTGTTTATTAATTTACAGGAAAAATGCTGATAAATGCGGTTAAACAATAAGAAAATTGGCAATTTTTAACATTGATCCATGTGTCCACACTAATCTTTTGTAGGGGTTAGTGCAAACAAAATCAAAAGATTTTGGGAGCTAGTGTGGACAGGTAATTTTTTCACAAATATTCCTTTACAATTATTGTTATTATCTAAACTTCTAAGTTTAAATTACAGTCTAAAGGGTTTATGGAGGAAGACGTGACACCAACAATCACAAGTTGTATGATTTTTTTTCAATTATTCCCCATTTTGAATTTGGGAATTATTTATCATATCAAGAAAAGTAAAATGATGTGCTGGATCTTTTTTTCTGCAGAAATATGACATCATAGACACTAAAACCATTTACACTTTCAACTTTGCCAACAAAATATACAACACTGCAACATCTAAGAGTTGGTGACGATGGGATTCGTTTGTAATAATGTAACAGTTGATATTTCTCCTGCTTCTAACCATCATAGAAAAAAATGTATATTCTATTTTATTGAAGGAATTTAAAATTAAGGCTAAATTAATGCTCTAAAAATTCAAAATTGGTCAATTTAAACAAAAAAAATAGCAAAAGAAAAAATTTCAAATTTCTGCTTGAAATGATTTGATAAATTTAATACATATATCCTTATTTATATGGAAAATAGTCTTATTTGATGTTTAATATAGTATTTACATTTGTAAGTTAACATACTTTCTGTAAATCTTTACATTATAATAAATTTAGTACTTAAAATGCAAATAATGAAGTATAATAAGCTGTCTACATTAACCCCTAGTAGTGTGTCTACACTAACCCCATGCTAACATTCTGAAGTTATTCTTCAGTTATACTCATTTAACCAATTTTAATATCTTAATGAAGGTTATAGAAATAAAGAAGACAGTTCACACTTGTCTTATAGCAACTTGTTTATTGGATTAAAAATTTAAATTCTTTATGCTGCAAAAATGAAAAAGAAATCATATTTTTACTTTTCATGCATGAAATTAAACTTCTTGCAATTATTCAAAAATTTTTTAACCCTTTGCAACTAAATTTTTGCTTAGTGTGGAGTACATTGTTGACATTTAGTGTAAATTTTTTAGTAATTTTTTCTACATTATTTAAATTGTTATTTTTAATGTCTACACTACCCCTTGTCCACACTAACCCCCTTCCTCTCCCCTACCGAAAAAGTCTATCATTTAATTATTAGATATTGTTTCCGATATCTAATATATAGTAAGTAATGGGCAAATTTTTCCGGTACGAACTGATTTTCCCAAACAGACACCACTTTCCGAAAGACCCAATATATGATTAGAGAGAGAGATAAAGATGCATATACTTTCGGTCCATGCTATAATTTAGAACAGAAATAAACACTGTTTTTACAGTGCGTTTTGTGCTTAAAAGTATTCTCAAATATAAAATGTTGTTTAATATATATGTATCCAATGTATGTGTGTGCGTGCGTATAGAAAACTGCTTTTCTCTCCCCTACATATTTGAGTTGTCCTAATTCTTCATTATTAATTATTAAAAAAAGATGCATAATACATTGAATCATTTATTTATGGAATTAATTTCATTTTTTATTAAATGTCACACTTTGAAATATAAGGGATTTTTGAATAAATACCTTCCAGGATGATAGTAAACTAAGTTAAAAATGCTCAATTTGATAACCTTTTAAAAATTATCCTGTGTTTCTATAGAATTTTTGAAAGTGTTTGATTTCAATGCTCCAACAAAAGTTTACTCTACAGCAAAATTGTTAACTTCTGTTACAGAACTGCAATTTATCCTCTTACAAACAGGTACAAGAGGAAAGTTTTAATTCGTGTTATTGTATTAAGAATTTGTGGTATAATTTATCGTAGTGTTAACAATATTTTCATAAATTTTGTGTCAATTTAATATTTTTTCATAAAAATCCATTTAAAAAGTTTATGAAAATACAGTGTTTTTAAGCTTTTTTTTATGTTTCCTATAATTTACGTTTTTTCAAAATTCAAAATTTTACAGAATAACAGATAATAAAACAGGCATTAGAGTTTAAAAGATTTAATCTATTGTAAAAATTAGAACTCTGAATTTGACGCTCCTTGCAAGGTTTTTTTTTTTTTTCCCTTCATTTTATCGCATTTGTAATTAAGATTATACAATTTTAAACTAGCTTCCTAGAGATTTGACCGCTAACAAATTGCCTGTTTAAGGACCACCAAAGCAGCCGAATTGTTTAATACTCTTTGGTACTATGCTATTCAATGACTTTCTTTCATTCAGTGGAACACATATCGTCTGTGGTCTGAAATTGTGCTTTTTCCTTTGAAATATTTTTTAAAGAGCTTAAGGGATTATTTTCTAAATAAAGAAATACTGTGAAATGTTTTCTAAAGGTTGGTTTTTGACAATTTTACAAAGGGATGAATGGCAAATTGGATCTAGAGATCCAATTTGCCATCCCTGTGATTGTGCGGCTCTTTGTTTGTACCTAGCCGAACCGCTCCGGAAATTTTTTTAATTACCTGACAGCGTGTTTAAGAAGTAAATAGAAACTCATGAAACCTCGCTTAAACACTTTGCACAGTTAAACCCCCAGTTGCAGAATTTTTTTTCTGTAGTCTGCAACACAAGTAAAAACTTAAAAAACAGTCTGCAGACCAATCCCTCGCATTACATCATATGCACTCAAACCTCCAAAATATTTGTGATAGATATAAAAGAAAAATATAATTTTAAAAAGAAGTTGCCTTTCTTCTCAGAATTTTTAACACTTCATACATTGTCGAAGGAGGGTGCTCCCCTACAAGTGCTCCCCTTTGACAAAAATTGCGGGTTTTTCACGACCTTTTGACGAAATTTGTATTTTTTCGCGTTTTTTACAAGATTTGACTATTTTTCCGATCTTTTGACGAAAACTTCTATTTTTTCGCGATCTTTTGAAAAAATTTGTCGTTTTTTCGTGATTTTTTGGCGAAAGATGCCGTTTTGTCGCGATCTCTTGAAGAAATTTGCCGTCTTTTTTCGCGACCCTTTGAAGAAATTTGCAGTTTTTTCGTGATTTTTTAACGAAAACTGCCTTTTTTCGCTATCTTTTGAAGAAATGTTCCGTTTTTTGTGATTTTTTGATGAAATTTGCCATGTTTTCGCTATTTTTTGAAGAAATTTGCCATTGTTTTGTGATCTTTTTACGAAAACTGAAGTTTTCTCGCAATCTTTTCACGAAATCTTCCTTTTTTTCGCTATCTTTTGAAGAAATTTGCCGTTTTTTCACGTTATTTTGACCTTTTTTTGTGATTTTTTGACGAAAACTGCTGTTTTTTCGTGATCGTTTGAAGAAATTTTCCGGGTTTTTTTGCAATTTTTTGAAGAAATTTGACGTTTTTTCGTGATTTTTTTTTTGACGAAAAGTGCCGCTTTTCGGGATTTTTTGAAGAGATTTGCCTTTTTATGCAATGTTTTGGAGAAACTTGTCGTTTTTTCGTGATCTTTGCACGGGATTCGCGTGTTTTTCGCGATCTATGACGAAATTGATTTCTTTTCGAAGACTATTTGGCGAAATTCGCGATACATTTTATATCCTAATTTTTGGATTTAGGACCAAATTTTTTTTTTTTTTTTGCTACATTTTTAACAGTTAAAAAATAGTCTGCAGACATTCCCAAGAGTCTGTGACGTGCGTTGCATTGCAGCGTTGCGCCGATTCTGCTTCCGTGGTTAAACCATTTTGATTTTTAGCAGCCATTTAGTCTTTGGTCACAGAGTGAAAAAGGGCGGTTAACTTTTTCATTGTTATGCATTTGGAGAATGTTAGTGCATGCGAAACATTGTACAAATTTTGTGAAAAAAATTGTGCATTTAGCAAATTGTACTTAAAAGTATTATTAATATAAACGAACATAGTACATGTATACATTTAAATTATTTAATAAAAAAAATAGCAATTTATTTGCGCTAAACTAAAAATATGTATTTAACATTTTTTTTTTCCTGTGCTTCTGAAGAAACTTTAAAAATTTGACTCTGGCTTTAGAAATCCCTCATATTTTAAGTGAAAAAAATCCATGAAATCGCAGTACATGTGTTTGAAGAACTACGCATAAAAGATTAACAAAAAGTGGAAAATAATCTGCCATCCCTGGAAAAACTTTTGCCCTACCTGGCAAATATGGTCTAGCTACGGGCCTGTTGGGATTCAGTGGCGTAGCAATTTAAAAATTATGGGGGGGGCTCAAATAATTTCTAACTCAATACGCACAAAATAACTACAAAACTGAGAAAATCTATAAAGGATAAAACGTCTCAATTAGTAATTATGTAGAATTATAAATATATTTATTCACAATTAAAAATATGTGTATGCACATTATTTAAAAGCAAACATTAAAGAATAGGCTAAATTTCACAATTTTGTTAAATATGACACTACAATACGAAAGAAATTTTTCATAAATATAACCGAATTTTATAAAAGAAACACCGCAGCGTTTACAAGTTTGAAAGTTTGTTTTATTTTTTTCGAAATGCGACGTTTACTTCCGTTTTTACTCGATCTTTTTACGAAATCGGTCGTTTTTTCTCGATCTTTTGACGAAATCGGTTATTTTTTCTCGATCTGTTGACGAAATCGGTCATTTTTTGCAATATTCGAAGAAATTAGTCATTTTTCTCGATCTTTTCGCGAAATTTGCCGTTTTTTCACGCTTTCTTGACAAAATTGATGTTTTTGACTCATTTTATTACACAAATTAGCCGTTTTCTCGTAATCTTCTAAAAAAAATGGCTGTTTTTTCGCGCTTATAAGACGAAATTAGTCGCTTTTTCGTGATTTTTTGATGAAATTTATTGTTTTTTCACGATTTTTTGACGTTATAGATTGTTTTTTCACGATTTTTTTTACAAAACTTGCGTTTTTACTACGCGATTCTTTAGAGAAATTTGTTTTTTCGTTAATTTTTGAGCAATTTACGTTTTTTAGCGCTTTTTTCGAAATTCGCGAACTTTTTATATATCTGAATTTTCCACTAAAAGTAACGATATTATAAACCTGGAAGATCGATCGAAAAACCCGAATCGAATTACATTAAAATATTTAAAGTTTAATTTAAATATTTTAAATAAAGTTATAGATAACTCAAATAAAAGACATCTCTTACTTTACATTATTCAGAAAACGGTAATTGAAGTCAGATCAATGCAACGCTGTCCACAAAAGAAGCATTCATATGAGTTAAGCGATTACAATAGTTAAAGGTTATTGAGGGGGGGGGGGGGGGTCAGTTTTGACGAATACAGTGATTATGGCGAATGCGGCGTTTCTTCGATAAAATACAGTGCTTAGAAAAATAAATATATATATACTTACAAATTTTGTCATCATAATACAAGGTAAGTGCGGTTCGAAGCCATTGTGTTCAAAATGGATTCAGCATTTAGTTTTATTTCTTGATGAATGTTCATCAGTGCAAGTCCAGAAAGCCGAGAATTTGACATACTGTTCCTAAGGTAAGTTAATATTTCCAGAATCTCTGTGACCACGTAATGCAAATCCTTGTCTGCCGCAAACAATAACTGTTTTAATTACGGAAAGGAGCTTCAGCCTATTTTTACAGATTTCTGCATTTCTGTTTTGATGAAATTGTATTTCTATATTTTCATTTTGCCCTTTCATAATTTTCTTGAATTCTTCTGCCATAATAACGTAATTCTTATGATATTGGCACATTTGATGCTATGTGAAGCATGCTAAAGCATCTTTCCATTGTGAAAATGGCGATAAAACTAATTTACCCAATCGCTGGTTTCCTTGACCACCTTGCCCATTTGAAAATACTACACAAATTTTGCAAAATGCTCCATCAAGTTTTGCAGAGTAACTTAACCATGGAAATTTTTCAAACCAGTTATATTGAAATTTTCTTTTTTTATGGTTTGCTGGGAAAGAAAAAGATGGATCTGGCTTCCACGAATTTTCTAAAACTTTTAATTTTTGGCAGTCATCGAGATAAATGCCATCGCCAATAAATAGTCCTATATCCATATTACTTTCAGAGAACGATTTAGATAATGTATTTACATCACTTTGTCCAATGCTAATAGCTTTTCTCGCTTCTTCACACGTTTTTCTTCCATGACTTCAGAATCTTCCGTTCTTTTTGGAACTTTAGAAGAGAAAAAACTCAAAAATGTTTTTTTCGGTCTTGTATATAACGTTCACATAAACTGCTACCTAGAGCGATAAAATTCAACTAAACCTTAACAAATCATAACACGAAAGGCACACGCAAAATCAAAATGATTTTGAAAACAATCTTTTCGGAAGAAATTCTGTTCTATTCATAAAATATCAGGGGAATGACGCAATCCACTGCTAGCAATAAGTTTTAATTCGACCAATGACGTGCCACTAAAATCTCCCCCTCTTGCTGGACACGTGTTTTGTTCACGTGTTATACCAGTCGGGAGTTCGAAGCACTGCCGTTTCCAGAGGATTTAAAAAAAAAGGAAAAAATAAGAAAAAAAAAGCTTTATCTATTTTTTTCCAATTACAAATGTTGCTTCTAACAGTTCTATTATTCTACTATAATATGCTTTTAGTCCCCCCCCCCCCTTTTACTGAAATTGATCGCTATTAAATATTGCAGATTAACTTGTTCGAACTTCCTAGAATGTTTCAAATTTATTATTTTTGTGAATTTTAACAAATTAACAATACAAATTAAAACCTATTAGAATTTTCAGATTATAGATGAGCTTAAGCATATTTATTATTTTACATAAATTTAAGCAACAGAATTTCAAATATTTAAAATTTTCATTATCACGAAATAATTTGAATGCGTTTATTAAATGAAATTTTTTGCCTAATTAAGCTTCTGATAAAATCCAATGGGGGGGGCTTGAGCCCCCTGAGCCCCCCCCTTTCCTACGCCCCTGTTGGGATTTCATTTTCATAAAAATGGCATTCACAGCCTCGAACTTTGATATTTTTTGTAGGAAAGAGGAAAGTTTTTGAGGGCTTCAAAATTGCATACTATTCATTAAATAAGATCTACTTCAACATATAAAAAAATGAAGCAAATCAAAAAATACAACTATCACACTTTGTCCGATTTTCAAATTAAAGGCTCTTAAACAATTGCTATCGCCACTTTCTCTCACAAACATTTGCGCTGCAGTGGAGGTAATCTTTCATACAATAAGAAGGGGATTGAAGTTTCACGAAAATGTTAGGATACACGAAAATTTTAATCAACAGTGTATTTTTATATGTATATATATAGGATGGACGAGTCCTCACTCAAAATAAAAAGTAGTCTCTGACGGACACATACAATTATTATCTGACGAACAGAACAAAAAACAAACAAATTAAAAAAAAAATCATCAAATCTCTCTTTGTGGTTATTCACAACATTCTTTATGAAACATCAATTCGTCGTAAATATTTTATAGTTCTTAAAAGAATCGTCTTAAATCTTCGCTTTTAAATCGTCGGAATCATCACTTTAGTTTTTAATCAACATCGTTAGCCGTCGTTCAAAACATTCTATTTACTTTCTTCCTCTTTTCACTCCTGGTCACACAGCTTCGTTATTTCCCGTTTCTAATTTAATCTCGAAGCAGAGTTCCAGTGAATGAGTTGCGTAGGGAAAATACAGTCCAATTCAGGTGCAACAGAGAGTGTATGCCCACATGCGAGCGAGAGTATATCCCACATATATAAGAAACCCGTAGTATTTAATAATACATTATACAGCCAAAGGGGACCGGCCTCTTGCGATTTTGGACGTTTTGTTAAATATCTAGATAAATACATGAGAAATTATCCTGAAAATCCACGTCTTTAAACAGAATAGTACAAGCAATATATTTCCGTGAAGATTTTTTTTTCCCGAAATTCCATAGGGGACCGTCAACAAATTGAAAAAAGAAAGAATATTTTGAATAACCCTGTCAAAACTAATATAGAAAAAGCGTTCAAACTATAGATTATGATTAAGTGGTTTGCTGTAATAAACTCTTATCATTTTCATGAGGACAGTAACCCGTAGAGAAATTCAGATTTTTATAAAGAGTCCCAAATTTTGACAATGCTTTGCTTATAATTTGCTGAGTTCTTAATATGAAAAATGTTCTATTAAGAAAATATGAGAAACAACATTGTACACAATATCTTGTAATAAGAACAAGAAAATAATAAAAATACATGAAAAATGAACAGGTTTACTAAATTCTTTACTGCGCATGCAATCAAATGTAATTTGCATAATGTGTTAACTAGATGTATAGAGTAACTTTCGTGAAAGTCTCAAAAGCATAGATGGAAATTTCTGATAATGATCGTCAATAGAATAAGCTCAAAATCCGTTATTACAAAAAAAAAAAAAAAAAAAAAAAAAAATGCTTATTCAATATATTATATATATATTGATTAATGTTAATATAATATAGTACCCTTTTTTTTTTTTTTCCCATCGGTGTTGATACTAAATTCTGAAAAGGCCCAATTTCTGTTTTTCCTAGTTAGCTCACAGGCTATCATAGCCTGAGAGCTTATGTGCCCGCCCGTTCTGTATGTATGTGCGTATGTGCGTAACGCGATAACTCATGATAAAAATATCCGATCCTCTTAAAATTTTGTATGTAGGTATATCCTGACAAGGCGCTTCCCTGATTAGTTTTTGAAGTTCATTCGATATGTATAAGAGGGGGAACGGGGGGCTCATGTCCCCCGTTAGTTGATATAAATGGGATTTTCATGCAGAATTAAGTTTTCAAAATTTAGATTAGGATCATTCTGATGAGGCGATTCCGTGACTGTTATTAGGTGTTCATTGAATAAGTATAAATAGGGGGAACAGGGGTTCTAATCCCCCCCCCCCGTTAGTTGATATAAATGGGATTTTCATGCAGAATTAATTTTCGTTCAAAATTTAGATTAGGATCATTCTGATGAGGCGATTCCGTGACTGTTATTAGGTGTTCATTGAATAAGTATAAATAGGGGGAACAGGGGTTCTAATGCCCCCCCCCCGTTAGTTGATATAAATGGGATTTTCATGCAGAATTAAGTTTTCGTTCAAAATTTAGATTAGGATCATTCTGATGAGGCGATTCCGTGACTGTTATTAGGTGTTCATTAAATAAGTATAAATAGGGGGAACAGGGGTTCTAATGCCCCCCCCCCGTTAGTTGATATAAATGGGATTTTCATGCAGAATTAAGTTTTCGTTCAAAATTTAGATTAGGATCATTCTGATGAGGCGATTCCGTGACTGCTATTAGGTGTTCATTGAATAAGTATAAATAGGGGCAACAGGGGTTCTAATGCCTCCCCCCCTCTTAATTTATATAAATAGGTTTTTCAAGCAGAATTTTCAGATTTCGTTCAAATCTCTGAATAGTTTTGGAAGTTTAATGGTTAAGTATAAAAGAAGGGGATAACTCCTTTTAAATTATATAAATGCTAAATGGGTTTTTATTAAGAATTATCTAATTTGCTCTGAATTTTGGATATAGATTTTTTATATGATAAAGCATGTCTTTGATAGTATAGGAGGTTCAATGATTAAGTATAAAAAAAGAGGAAAGGGGAGAGCTGTTTCCCCTTCTTAATTTTTTTTTCGAACGGAATTAACCCTTGAAAATATAAGGCTTTAATGTACAATTAGTATTTGTAGCCTGTGAGCTCAATGCCATCAGTTTTACTGGGCAGTATTCTTTATAGTTTTTATCATTTATTCATTCTTCTTTTTCTTCTTAAATTTTATCTTCCTTAGATCTTGTTAGATTCTCTTTATTTTGTCACATGTGAAACGAGATGATATTCTATTATAATATTTCCACTCCAGTTCGCTTATCTTTTCGCTTATTAGTCTGTTTGCATCATTTACCAAATTGTCATTTCTCTTGTTTATTTGCTAAGTACATCTTTCTGGACTATATTATTGCGTTCTTTAATAAATATCCGTTAATACTTATTTAATGACTTGGAATACCATTGTGAAATAGAATGATGGAAAAAAGGATTGTCATTTCTGCTCTCGTTGCTGAGCAACGAAAACATAAAAAATCTTGAAAAATTATGTAAGGGTTTTTAATTGAATATTTCGGAGGAGTAATGAATTTAAAACATTTACCGTTTTCCTCCTTTTAGAATGGGTTTTCTCTTATTTTACCGGAAGTAAATAAAATAACTTTAACCAGTTCTTTTTAACTACTTGGAAAATAATTATTGTCCTCGGTTGAGAATTGGGAAATCTGAAATATATCTGATATTTTTATTGGTTGAATTCCGAAACTTTTTTTTTTTTTTTTTTTTTTTTATTCGCTTTCTGGTTGGCCCATGTTTAATGTCCAAAGATGGAATACTTCCGTTGTCTATTTTATTAGTTTTCTGATTGGCCCATGTTTAATGCCCAAAAATGAAATACTTCTGTTGCCATGATGACCAAAAAAAAAAAAAAAAAAGTGTTTAAAACTACAAACAAATTAGTAACTTAAAAACAAATTAAGATACAGCTTTCAAGCAAATTGTATTTAAATGTACATTTTTTTCTATATACGACGATGTAAAAATTGAAAATGTGTGACGTTTAGAAGTTTAAAAATTTGCAGCACCAAAAATAGTAAAACTAAAATTTCATGTAAAATTTCTATATATTTGGTACAGGAATATTAAACAGGAATATCAATTTTTAATCCCTGGCGTATGTAATATAGGGCTCTGTTATTAAGCAAACTACGTTTTGATCATCCTAAAAATGTTCAATTTTTTTTTTTTTTTAAATTTCAATATAGATTTTATTTATAAGTCTGAAGTTTTATTCTTTGAAAATACAATTTTCCAAATAGTCGTTATAATTTATTTATTTGTTTTTTATTATAATTTTTTCTTACTTTGTTTTGTTCTTGTGCATGAAAGCTTTATTTTGAATATTTGAGCTATTATGTGTTAGTGATATTTTAGTAAACTGACTTGCCTGTGGTTGTCCGAACCAATATTATTCAGTTTTCAAATGGGTTATCTGTTTTCAAAATAACCATTAAATGAAACTAAAATTTGATCATTTTATATCTTTAAGTCCATTTTGTCAAAATTTATATTTTAAAATGGAAAATCGCGAAAATATATTAAATAGAAAGCACATGTTGTATTGTATTTTATTTTCTGCGTAATTTGATTTTTGGAGCCTGGTGTGTATTGAAAGCGAACGACACCGCAACAGAACTCTCAGGTTTTCACTGATTTCGTAGAAATTTTTACACAGATTTTATTTTGGATAAAATAATTCTATCCATCCGAACGTTTCAAAATTTTTGTAAGTGCTAATCTGCGTTTAGTCGAAAATTCGTTTTCGATGAACGGAAACTATTTGTATTCCAAAATCGCATTTCGTTCTTCAGAAATTCTCAACAATAATCATCGATTTGAGTTGTATCGGATCAAAAAGACTATTTATTAGGTACTACTTAATTATCCCGTCGACCAGAAAACTATCGCCGAACTATAAGATTACATGCCAATAACGGATGTTTAATAATGTCACATTCACTTGACATTAACTTACGATACACATGTTTGTTACGTTATAAAGTGATTTTTAGTTCAATTTTTTTTATTTGTATTTTTGATTATGTTTTGCTAATTTATTTGTTCTTCCGTTATTTATAAGGAAAAATTATGCCAGTTTATATAATTTGGCGAACAGGTTGCCGATTTGTATAATTTGACGAAATTGGTCGACGAGATAATTAAGTAGAACCATTTATTATTACCAGGGCCATCGCTAAGACTTTTTATTGGTGGGGGAGAAGACCTTAAATTGCCAAGTCAATTTTTCATATTTGCCAACTTGTTTTATAATTTTGCCAAGTTACCACACTTAGAAAATGTAATACAGTTCTTATTTGTAAAAAGTTTAATAATATTTCCAATTAGAGTTGTAACTTTTGCAAATTCTATCAAAAATAGAAAATGTACTACAATTTTTATTAAAATTTTCATTAAATTTGCCAAGTGTAACAACATTTGCGAATGTTTGGGGGGGGGGAGGCTCCCCCTGCCCCCCCCTTAGCGAGGCCCCTGATTATTACGAATTTCTTTGTTTATAAATGAGTCATAACTGACTCAAGACTTGAATGCAAATTATAAAGCAAGTAATGCATATAGGGCTAAACTTTTTGACGTGTTTAATAAAAGCTGCAGAACTTAACAGAAATAGAAAACTTTTAGTTTGAAACCACAGAAGTGTTTTTTGAATACTCTTTGAGAAAGTTTTAGTATAACAGAGGATTCTTTACAAAAATAATTATAAATTACAAATAA
The DNA here is from genome assembly GCA_964019185.1 of Maratus speculifer. Taxonomy (NCBI): domain Eukaryota; kingdom Metazoa; phylum Arthropoda; class Arachnida; order Araneae; family Salticidae; genus Maratus; species Maratus speculifer. Next base: position 210,676,042 of record OZ025301.1, on the reverse strand, counting down.
GTGTGTGTGCCTAAAATTGTTTTTTAATTGTTAAATAAAATTCGGAAATAAATTAAGAATTAATCGGAAATAAATTAATTAGAAAATCTTTGTGTCGTTGATGAATTAAGTTTTCTTTAAAATAAAAATAAAAAGGTTTGGACTAAGACACAGAGAGCCAACTTTTGCCACAATTATAATTAATAATTATGTATATTTAATAAACACATATAATTAATAATTATGCATATTTAATAAAAATGTACAATTAATTAATATGCTGCTTAATTAATTATGCTGACAGTTATCAAGTATATTTTTATAGTTTCCGGTTGAAAATAGGAAGATCACAGAAATTCGATTTCAACTTCAACTTAAAAAATCTGTTTCGATCGGTGTTTATTTTTAACGTTGTTGCTGGAAGTAGAAGTTATTTTTCGATACAATATTCGTTATATGCGATAAGTAACACGATATAATAAAACCTTCATTTATAGTTTTACATTTTCAAAAGGGGATTTCCTCATGCATTAACTAGTATATTTAGTTAGTGACATTTTTTTTCCTTATTTATTACTAGTTAAATGATAATTCTCCTTTCCATTGTACCATTGTTAGAAATTTTGGATAATGCAGTGCCCTTCTCGTGCTAACTTTACGGAAATGGTTAATTCTTTGACATCATTACGTCATCAGATAGTTTTTAAATAAGTTTAAAAATAACGTGCATAAATACTTAAATAAATTATCGTTTGATTAGAATTGTGCGAGTGCTTAAGGAAATGTTAATGGGGATGTTCCGTTGCGAGATAACATGCATTATAAGAATTGTACGAGTTCCTTTTAAATGTCGCGTTTTTAGTTTGTTTTTTGCACTTTTTAATTTATCTAGGTTTGTTTGTAACGAAGGAATATATATATATATATAAGGAGGTGCTAAATGGAAAACTTGCTAGATTAAAAACCTGTGTGTAATAATAATTTTGAAAAAAAAAAAATGTAAATACTGATTAAAAAAAAAAAAAAAAAAAAAAAAACTCAGTTTTATGTATATATAAAGTTTAGTAATTGGAAAAATCTGCCTAGAAAATCTCCAAAGTAAAAGGAATTCTCGTTTCAAACAATTCTCCTAATGTGGTTTAGCGGATTTTTAACTATTTTTGCAGATTTTTTTCGCGTTTAATTGTGATTTTTTATAATTCGTAAAAAGAAACCAGTTTAAAACTTTAAGCCTAATACAGTAAATTTTGTTCTCCGCGTTTATAATTTTTGTTGTAACTTTTAACTTTTTTTTTTTTCCTTTGTTCCGTGGCATTCACGAATGGAATTCGGTTTCAAACCTTTAGCATAATATAGTAAAATTTATATTTAACGATTTTCTGATACTCATAAAAATAATTAACTTTTTAATATTTAGCCTAATGTACTACAATGTTTTTCTCAATTTCCAGCGTTTTCTTCAATGTATCTCATCGATTTTTGCCACCATGAAATTATTTTGGTTATAAAGTTTGTCTGCTGCAGTAGATTTTCACTTTAGCAAGTTAGGTATTAAGAGATTCCATTTTAAGACTTGGCTTTTTTTGCGCTGTTTTAACGCAGGGGTGCAAAAAATGCTTTTAATCTCAACATTTCCCACAATCCATCTAAAAATTTCCCCAAACTTTTACGATATGTTATACAGACATTGTACAGGCACAACAAAGAACAAGCTGAACTTTTACAGCCTAACGGACTTTTGATGAAAATTGTATTTTTTTTTTTTTTTTTTTTTTTTTTTTTTCACCGTTTTGACGAAATTCACATTTTTTGAGAGAATTTGCATTTTTTTCGCAATTTTCCAACAAAATTCGAGGTCTTTCACATGAATTTTGTCAAAATGTACATATTTTCCACGATCTTTCACCAAAATTTGAGTGTTTTAGGCAATCATTTGACATAATTTGCATTTTTCTGACGAAACTTCAATATTTTTATGATTTTTTTCCAAAATTTGCTTTTTTCGTGATTGTTTCTCAATATTCACATTTTTCCAAATTTCTTCAATGGAAATCGCTTCCTTTTTGCGATTCTTTGACATAATTCACTTTTTTTTTCAACAATCTTCCAACAAAATTTGTATATTTTACACGATCTTTTGTCAAAAATTATGTATTTTACAAGATTTTTCATTTAAAACTTATTTTATATTTTACAAGATCCTTTGAAGAAATCTGCATTTTTTTCACAATCCTTTAACGAAAATTGCATCTTTTTCGTAACCCTTCTCCAAAATCATGTCCTTTGACAGAAATGTCATTTTTTTGCTGGAATCCTTTGACAGAAATGTCATTTTTGTTGCAATCCTTGGATGGAAATTGCATTTTCCTCTATGAACCTTTCACAGAAATTGCATTTTTTTTTCATGCTTTTTAGACAAAAATTGCAGTTATTTGTCATTTGTTGACAAAAATCGCATTTTTTTCTATGAAACTTCGACTTTCTTTTGTTTTTTCTGTGATCCTTAGAAGAACTTTGCTCAATTTTGCGCAGTTCGTACTCCCATTTTTGTAGCATTTCATCTGGTATTGCTACCTACACTGCCCCCCCCCCCCTCATAAAAAATGTCATCAAATTTTGATGCATATTTGTATCGATCTGTATTACCATAGTTAAAGGTTTTCCCCCCCAAACTTTTTCAATACATGTGCAAGTATATATTATTATGAGATCAATTTTGTAAAGGTCACCATACGGATCTTTTTAATTATAGAGGCAATTTTTCTGTCTTGAGTGACTTTGTAATTCATTGTTAAAATCAAAATTTTGTGCAAAATTTCCCTAGGTGACCAAAATTTCCCCCGATCCTAGATCGCCGGATCGGACATATTCTGCACCCATGATTTTAACGTTGAAAGAAAGATAATTATGTATTAATTTTTTAGCACAATATTGTAAATTCTGTACTCTTTTCAATAAATGTAATTCACAATTCATACAGAAACTTTTGAATTTTTTAAATATTTATGCAATTTTTATAGACTTTTCGCATTTTTCGGTAGTTGTAAAAAAAAAAAAAAAAAAGACCAAATACCGTAAATTTTGTCCCCCGTTATTTTTGAAAGAAATTTTCCTGAATTTTAAATGTTCTCTTGTTAAATAAACTTTATTCAGAATTCTCGCAGTGATTTAAAAAATTTAGCAATCTGCGATTTTTAACGCTTTTTCGCTTTATCAAGCCCGGACAACCCTAGGTTGATTAATCAGGCGTTGCATGGAACAAATGAATCAAATTATGAATAATTTTATCGAAAAGTTTTAAGCAATTTTAAAATTTATTGCTTGCGCGGATTTTTTTTTTTTTTTTTTCATTAAATTACATCAATATTTCTTCTTTTTAAGGGCGTCCGGGACACATTTTAATATAATTTTTATTTATTGAGTTAAAATTTATATATTTTTTGTGATAATTAACCTTTTTTTTTTTTTTTTTTTTTTTTTTTTACAAAATAACGCGATAAAACTTCTCAATCTTTTTTAAAACCTCAAATTTATTAAACAAGTAGGGTAATTTAAAATCGTTGTAGCTTGAAAAATTATTTGTTAAATTTCATTGTTTTTTCATTTAAATATACAAAAATATATTTTGTAACACGCGCTTTCCAAAGGAATAAAAGAAAAAAAAATAGACTCACGCGTCACGTGACCTGAGATTTGCTAAATTAAAAAAAAAATGTAGTTGTAATATTTCTCGTTTAAAAGAAATCTGGCAACACTAGTTCTATTAAAAAATGTTCTTTTCTTAGTGATATTGGAATGTTGGTTGTGAATTGTGGTTTTATCTTGTGATGGTGGCATGCGCCAGAATTATGTAAAAGCTTTATTTGTATATAATGTGTGTACGTTAGTGTTATATTTGTAAGTGTCGTCTTTTCAAGTAATAAAAAGTTTATAAAGAAGAATGCAACCCCGAGATATTTATTAAGATAAGTTATCACTTCTTTCTTCTCTTCTACATTTGTAAGACGACTTCTTACAAAATGGCTACCCAACGTCTGGCTACGAATCAATTTCAAAGTATTCAGCTATCTTAGTTCCAGAAAAGTTCGATATTTTTATAATGAAATATGATTAATAAGAATGAAAAAAAATGGCTCGAGCGGTCGTGCTCGTCTGTTTGTGAAGTATATTTTAAATGATTAACATAGCAAGTTTGTTTCGTTGATGTGAAATCATTCGATTGTGAAATACGCACGAAATAAAAATGCATGCATGTTTAATGCAAGAAAATGGCACGAGCAGTCGTTGCTCGTTTTTTGTGAAATGTGTTCTTCAAAGCTTGCATGTTCTGTGCCTTTAAAGTTCTCGTTCTTCGTTTGCGAAAAAATTTCTACGGAATAATCTTATGCCAAGCGCCATTTTCATTTGTTTGTGATATATGTTCTACGGACTGAATTTGTTTAATTTTCTGCTTCAGTCATCGTCGTTTCTCTTATATGTGTTTATTTTGGAACATTTTAAAGTTCGATACTTTTGTCATATATTTTCAATAAGTAAGCCAAGTTTTAAAGTATCTATAATTCTTTTCGCAAGTTACCACATTTTACCTGTCTGTAACATTTTGCATACCACATATTAGTTTTAATTTATTGATTACTTTACAATTTATTTATGTATTGTGTAATTCCCCTTCCCCCCCATGCTTATATTTTTTATTCTTTTGTTTATTTTCATTCTCTGCATGCATGTTTAATTTTTATCTTGATAAACTAACAAATTTTCTTACTTCGAATTAAAAAAAAAAGTTGAGAAATAATGAAATAAGTAATTATTTGTGTTGATATTATTTTTCTTTTCTTTTTACAAAAAGGGAAATAAGTTGAGAATGAAAAAAATATATTAAAATACATTGATACCATCAATACAAGTGTCATACGGTATGTGTTTATTAATTATTTTTTGTTTGTTTTGTTGTTGGTTTCGCAAGGTAACAGAATTTAATTAGAAATTTTATTTGAGTGTTCTATTGTTAGTTGTTTTAAGCATTTAATTTAGAGTTCTTGATATATTGTGAAATAGCATTGAATACGATTTTTAAAACAGATTGAGTAAGTTTTTGCATTTATTTATTTATTTATTTTTATGAAATAAGATTTTCTTTTCTTTTAAAGTTATATTGAAAAAAAACTATATTACGTAGTCTTGTCTTGATAATATGATAATAATATTGCTTGACATTTTAATTATTCAGATATGTTTTGACTTATTTAGAACATTGTTTATGAATGTTGCCAACAATTCAGTACTAGTTTTATATCAGTTAAAATAATGTTTTGATTAAATGACACGTAATTTAAAGTATATTTTCTTTAAAAAAAAATAATAAAGTTTAAATTTTAAAGATATTTTTATGAAGTTTTATGAAGTTTAATTATTTTAAAAGTATATTTTGCTAACGTTAAAGTTCACTGTTTTGTTTTATTAATGTCTTGTTTATATGAGTTGTAAAGCAAAGCTCACGTCCGGGGAACAATTTATTTAAACGAATTTTTAGCATTAGTGGGTATATATCTTGTTGTTTGCTAAATTTACAAATGTCCGACATCAACAAAGCACGAAAAGAAGACCTATTTCAGGTCGCTTTAGAAATGAATTTAGATGTACAACCCTCTATGACTGTTGTCACATTGCGTGATAAGATTAAATCCTCTCCCTCGTATGAAGTTGATTTCGTAAATTCGTTAGTCAGAAACCAAATTGCGACTCGCGAGGAAGAACAGCGTAAACGAGACTTAGAGGAAAAGCAAAAAGCAGTTGAATTAGGACAGCGTAAATTAGAAGTAGAAGAAAAACGTCGTTCGGAAGAACTGGAATTAAAAAAGTTTGAGATGAATTTTGAGCTTGAGAAGCTTAAGTTACAGGCTCAGAGCCAAAGTGTTTCCAGTGGAGCGGTAGGTGGTAATGCGGCAGGGATAATGTCTCATCCAGAGAGTAAAATAGATATCCAGAAGCTGTTGCCTACATTTAAGCCAGAGACAGATGATGTAACATTGTTTCTGGTGCTCCTGGAACGACAGTTAAAGCTTTCGAAGGTACCAGAACACCTCTGGGTTTCTTATTTACTAAGTGTTGTACCCTCTTCTATATCTACGCTTATTGCTCGTGAAAAAGAAGAAAACGCTTCAGATTTTTCACATGTTAAAGGTCTACTTCTAAAAAGGTTTAAAATTAGCGCTGAAAGGTTTAGGCAGCTGTTTTTCACGCATTGCAAAGATGAAGAAATTACTTGGAGAGATTATTACTTCGAGTTACGTGCTTACTTTGAAAACTGGCTTAAAGAGTTAAATGTAACGTCTTTTGAAGCTCTTCAGGATCTGATCATAGCGGATCAGATGAAAAGGCGCGTGCCTGTCGAATGCAAACAACATATGTTAGATGATTGGGAACATTTAAATTCACCAGTCGACCTTGCCGGAAAATTAGATGCGTATGATACCATAAGATCTACGTTCCCTAACGAAGACTCGGTTGTACCCCAGAAGAAAAAAGATTTTTCTCGTCGAGAAAATACATGGAAGCAGAATAAGCCTCCAAAAGATAGATCTTCTCCTACATTTAATAATCGACGCTTAGAATCCGGTGTATTCTGCTATGGTTGTGGCAAAGTGGGATTTATAAAGAAGAAATGCCCAGATTGTTCCCCTACGATTGAGAAACAAACAGTGCAAGCTCAACGTCTCAAGCTGTATAGTTTAAATACATCAACAGTTTCAGCGCTAAATGTACCTATTACGATCTGCAATAAGAAGGTATTAGTCTGTGCAGATACAGGAGCAAATCATTCTATTGCAGGAGAACGTATGTATAAATTATTTTTGAAAGCTGGTGTTGCAATGAAACCTCTTACTCATGAAGTAACATTAGGTGATGGGACTACGATGGCTAGAAAAACTCTTTCTGCCACTGTGCGTGTAAAGATTGAAGATCGAGTTTTCAAAACAGAATTTATTGTATTACCAAATGCCAAATATAATAGAACACTTTTAGGAATGGACTTCCTGCGCAAAGCTAACATAGTGTTAGACATAGCTAACAAAAGCTGGCATTTTAGTGATAAACCACAGAAAAAGTTCTATTTTGTGGATGTATACGAAGAAGAAATAAGTACGTCTGCTCATGCGGTCGAAATCTGTCCGTATGCCTTACCTGAAGATGAACGTAAAAATTTAAATTCCAATGAAAGGAAGAAACTTAAAGATATTCCGAAAAAGTATGAAAAATGTTTTCAACCAGGGGGAGCGAAGACCCCATATCTAAAACATCTTGCAAATAATTCGAAAGATGTAAAAGAGCCTGTTGAAATGAAACAAGGTAACCGGAAGAGATATTACAATAAAAACCATAGACGAGTACATTTCCAGCCTGGAGAAAAGGTATGGATTAACCTACACCCAGTGAGCAAGGCAAGTAAAAATAAAACAGCAAAATTTATGCCTAAGAGAGATGGGCCATACATAATTTTGACTCAAAAGTCACTAGTGACATATGACATTGCTAGTCTAGAAAATCCTACTGAACGAATTGGATCTTACCACGTTTCTGCCTTGTTGCCTTTCCAAGAATCTGAAACTATTCCAGTTGCACCCTTGAGAAAAAGAGGAAGACCAAAAAAGCATCCTGTTTCCTCTCCGAGACGTAGATCGGAAACAGAGGGGGAGGATGTAACACGCGCTTTCCAATGGAATAAAAGAAAAAAAAATACTCACGCGTCACGTGACCTGAGATTTGCTAAATTAAAAAAAAAATGTAGTTGTAATATTTCTCGTTTAAAAGAAATCTGGCAACACTAGTTCTATTAAAAAATGTTCTTTTCTTAGTGATATTGGAATGTTGGTTGTGAATTGTGGTTTTATCTTGTGATGGTGGCGTGCGCCAGAATTATGTAAAAGCTTTATTTGTATATAATGTGTGTACGTTAGTGTTATATTTGTAAGTGTCTTTTCAAGTAATAAAAAGTTTATAAAGAAGAATGCAACCCCGAGATATTTATTAAGATAAGTTATCACTTCTTTCTTCTCTTCTACATTTGTAAGACGACTTCTTACAATTTTTTAATTTTGATTTAAGATTTTTAAAAATATTAATTTAAATAAAAATTTAAAATATTAGTTTAAAAAATAGTGATGTAATTTAAAAAAAATCATACTTTCAAAAACAAATATTTTTGTCAAACTTGCTTAATCAAAATTAGAGTGAAATAATTGAAAAAGACAAAGTTCCAGTTTGAAATATTTATTTTTAACGATTCTAGATTTGCAATAATTTAAACACGAAAAATGGTGGAAAAAATACAATCATGAAGGAAAACATATTTTCAAAAGAAGTCATTTCCTTTTTACAATTTAGATAAAAACAAGACTTAAACGCCATTTTTAGCAGCAGGGGGGGGGGGGGGAAAGGAGGGGGGATTTTAATGCAATAAACATTTTTTCAGAAAATTTGAAAATATTTTTTTCCCGTATCCCCTTAAACTTGTAAACAGTTTTAATTTTATACATTAAAAAATATTGTTATCCTTTAGAATCAAAGTTTTTTATAGCTTCTTGTATTAGTCGTAATCAGAAGTTAGATAAATAAAGTTTTTATTTTATTCATACTTGAACGCTATGGTAAAAACCTTTCAATTTAATTTTTTACTTTTTTTTATTTTATTTATTATTTTTTATTTTTTATTTTTATTTATTTATTTATTTATTTATTTTTTTTTTTTTTTTTTGTCTGAGTAAATGTAAAGATTTCTTTAAAATGTAAAGATTTCTTAAACTATCTGATTCCTTCTATATGTAGACGTTTTCATTTTTTAAAAGCGAGAGTATTTATTTAAGATCTCTCTAATGTAAAAGCACATACTTTCCGATTAAACTGCTTTGAATATTTTAAATATTTGTATTCTGTTCTTGATCCTGTATTCGTATTTTCCTCTTTTTATAGCTTTGGCTTTTCAAAAATGAAAATTTTGATTTTATTTCTTTTTTTACTCTAACACTTTCCAACATGGTTAACCTCTTATGCCCTGGCGGTACTTTAAAGTATTAAGATAATTTGTGTATAAAATTATTTAATAAATCGATTAGTAGTAATTAGGGTGTCAGCGATTTTAATCAGTTTTCAGTTGATTTAAATCAACCTTTTTTTTAATCATTGATTAAAATAAAAAATGTTTTATAAATGTTCAAAATGACATGAAAGTATTAAAATCTGAGATTAATTTGAAAATTTTCTACAGATATTTTGCTTTATGAATAAATAAGGGAAAAAAACTTTTACTAAATTTTCGCTAATCTTAATTCCTGATAACTGCAAAAGATTAAGTACAGTAAATTTTGTAAAAACTTAAAAAGCATTTCATTCAAACATTTTATTTTAAGATAATTTGTGATGTCATAATTTCTTTTAAGTAAGCAAAATATTCTTTTATGTAAAATAAGTATGTCAAGTATAATAAATTTCAGCAAATTAAGAGAGCAAACAACCAGAATCTTATTTTCGCATTCTACTTTTGCGGTAATAAATTTATACAAATATTGGAACTAAAGAAGAATAGAAGAATAACACCTACTCAACAGCTGTTGTAAAAGAATGTATAAGGGGGGGGGGATTGTTATCAAGCGATCTTGGTTAACATATACATATATCCTGCAAGTTAAGATTTTAGCGATTAACATAAAACTTTCTTAGTACAAAGCAAAATGAGCTATCAATAACATTTGTGCTAATAATTTATGAAATTATTTACTCGTAGCTTCTATTAATTCTATAATTGTTTCTTCTAGACCATTTTCTAAGAAGACCCTTTTAAAATTGATAAAATGCACCCTGCCTTAAAAAGTTTTCAGTATCACGTTTTTTAATACATGTGCCCAAGACAAAAATGATAAAACTTTATTTCTTGGCAAAAAAAGAAAAAAAAATACTAAATCGTATTATTTAACATTATTTTCCTATAACTTTAACTTTTATATTTTCCATAACTTTTTCTTTAAATTAGTAATGATTTTTTATTTATCATAGTAAAACTTTGTGCTACTTTTTCCTTTATTGACTATTTTCTTATGGAATAGTGGCCTTTTTTTGAGCTAACATCCTGCCTTTTTTCCCTTTAAATTGAATACTAAATTATAAATTATCACTTTTGTAAATAAAGCGTGAAAATGTGTATTACGTACCTGATTAAGGATTATTTGTTTAATAATTATTAATTTTAAGTACTGTTAACAATTTAATATTAAATGCAATTACTGATCATTTTGATGAATGTAAACATCACTAGTATTTTAAATAGTCTTGCATATTTCTTACAAATTATTAATGAGTATAATTTTATTATTCTATTAACTAATAGAACTAATAATTTGCAAATTTTATCATTAACTAATAATCAGGCATAAAAGAGTTCCTACTGAAGGAGGAATTCCACCTTTTTTAAAGCAATTTTGGTCATTCTCTGGATTGGTCCAAAAATGCAAAGAAAATTTTGGAAGAATAATTAGAGGGGGGGGGGGGGAGCAAAAATTTAATAATTGGACATTTTGCCTATACTTAAAACCTTGGAGTTTGTTCTTGAATTGTCGCACAAAATAGGCATAATCTGAAAATTGAACTTCGTATCTGAAACTATTGTAAATGAAGTTGTTCTGAATAGAGATGTAAATTTTCCGGAAAAATATAAGTGGCGGAAAAAAACTGGTTTTTTACCGGTTTTTTTTTTCGGAAAAATTGGAAAAATTGATTTTTCATGACTGTTTTTCCCAAATAAATTATATTTTCTTAGAGAATATTAAATAATAAATATTTTTTTTCATTTACTTGTATTAAAAGAAAATTATTTTCACTTTATATTACAAAATAAAAAGAAAGAAGCAAAGCCTGCTTATAAAAATTTTGTTTTTTTTCACAGCCTAAGAATTTTTATACTATTGTTTGTTATATCATATCTCTGTTGAAATGACTTTTCAGTTGCATGTTTAACTATAAATTGACTTAATGTAAAAACCTGAGCCAATATGCCTACAGTTTGGAATGAAAAAAAATTATGTATCCCATTTGCATAAGTATAATTTATAAGTAAATGATGTTTAATGAAATAAATTATTGCAGTTTTGTCATTAATATGAATATCAGTATTAAAAAATTCCATTGTTTCTTTAAAAAATGTATATTTTTACAATATTACATTTTTTTCTAACAATTATAATTTTATTTCCTTTATAAAATATGTTTAGTTTTGGTATAGCTTTTCAATCTCAACTCAAAAAAGTTTTGATTTAGTTTTATAATCTAAATTCATACAAAACTAAGTTTTAGTTTGGCTTACTCAGGTCTACAACTAAAAAACAGCTTATGATTTATTAACTGTTAGATTTTTAGTCACCAAAACCAGGAAAATATATTTTTTTAAGTTCAATTTTTTTTTTCTTTTTATCCTGAAATCTGGTATTCCATTCTTGAGTAAGAAACCATATTCAATAATATTTCCATATGGTAATTTCACATTTCTAAGAGTGGAACTCAAAAGTTATGAAAACAGAACACTACAAATAGAAAATTCTCGCTATTTGAGGAATTAACAAAATAAAAACAGTTACACAGAGAAATAACTTCTACTGTGCTTTAGAAAACTACTAAAATTCAAAATTTAATCAAGAAGGAAAGTATAATTTGGAACGTATTTACTTGTAATAAAATAAATTTTTTTTTCCATTGCAGTTGTACTTTTCTAATCCTAACTGCCCATGTTTTGCAACATTACTGCACATTATGGAGGTAAAGTGGAGGTCAATTTTAGATTCAACACCTTGAAAAACACTCAATCAATGAGCTATAACGAAATCTTGAAAAATGCAGCATAGTAGTGCCACCTACAGGGCAATTTATACCAAAAACTAAACAACATTAATATATATCAGGAACTGGCTGAATCTGTAGTTTATGAAAAATCGTCTTTTAGTTCTTGTGATAGAACTATTGTGGAAATCCTAAATAAAGCAGCATAGCAGCGTCATCGGTTGGGTACACTAATAACTAAACATCTCGAGTTTATATCAAGGTGTAACTGAATCTAAACTTTTGTGAAATTATGTGCATTAGTTCTTGAAATAGAGTGCCCATACAATTTTTGTCAATTTCAGACACTCAGAGTGACAGATATTTTCCAAAAACCACCAAATCGTGTTCAGAACCTTCTAAAACGTTTAAATACATCAAAAATTGGAAGTCAAATTTTTCACGAATTCAATACAACTTACTTCTTGTAAAGATAGAAGAAAGTAATAAATGTATGCTTCAAATTTTATGTTAAATTTTTAATTTTACCATTCCCATTAATCGGCATATTATTGACATAATTTTGCACATGAATTAATTTTTAAAAAGAGAAGTTGTATTTAATTATATCTAGATTTTTTTCATGTAATCCTGTTTTTGAGAAATTTTGAACTTCTTGTATATACTTATATAAAATATAATCCGAATTTATGATTTAGAAATTATTCCTATATTTAGGTTCTTATTTAGACATTTTTAATAAGGTTATTTACATACATACAGGGTTGGAAAAAAAAAAACAGGTTTTTTTTAAAAAAAACCAAAAAAACCGGTTTTTTTTGGTTTAAACCGGGTTTTTTTAAAACATCCTTTTTTATTACATATACATGCATATTTATTGATAAAAATAGACATTGTTGAATTATAAGTAGTATAAAATCATTTGAAAATAATTTAAATTAAATAATTATAGTTAATTATGTAGAAAATTTAAAAAAATCATATTTTAATTTAAATAGATATTAGTAAAGTTATATGTTCAAACAATAAGCTACTCTACACAGTGAAACATTGATGCTTTGAAAATGTTTATATATAATCTTTTTATTACTTATAATAAACATTTGATGTAGTTTGATGAATATAATTCTTTTCTACAATTTAAAAAAAAAAAAATCAAAAAATCAATTTGAGATTATTCTTGAGGGTTTTGTATTTTGAGAGACAATTTGAAATCAACATTTATGGTCATTGGATTTAGCAGATAACTGAGGAGAAAAAATAATTTGTTATTATTAAAATACTATAACTAGCCCCCAATTTTTGAATACTTATTCAACTTCACATTTTGATTTTAATTCTTAAAGATAATCTCCCCGAGAGAAAAAAAAAAAATTCTTTTATACTTTCACCAAAATCTTAAAGATTATCCAGTTATGTAGCTCCATATTCAAAAGCATTGTGCATGTTATGATAGATTGCTTTAAATAATCTGCATTTTTTAATGAAAATATTTTATACTAAATATGGAATATTTTTAATCCATTTTATCTTTGATCAGTTCACATATTCTAAGATTTTTCTTTAGAGCAATGGAATATGTTCACCAATGCATACTGAATTTCTTCCTATACATAAAAAATAACCTAGAATCACTATATTTAATACTTTTTGCTGAATTAAAGTGTTAAACATAGAAAATATCTATATCCAATAATTTGTAAGTCTTAAATTGCGAAGAAAAACGAGAAAATATCATTAGATTTTTTTTAAAAAAAACCAATTGGTTTTTTTTGAGAAAAAAACCAATTGGTTTAAACCGTGGTTTAAACCATGGTTAAAACCAATTGGTTTAAACCGTGCCAACCCTGCATACATATATGCAACTTAATAAGATTCAGCTGCTGTATGGCATGAGATTTTTTTTTTTCAATCACTGCATTTGTAAAATATTCAATTTGGAGATTAAACTTTTTTCTGAAATGTCTATTTCTCAAGAGAAATTTTGCGGAGGGTCTTGTGTTTCAAACTAGAAAAAAAATGTGAAGGATCCTTTCAAGTCTTCTCAAAGAGATTTCTGCTGAGAGATCAGATTACCCACATTAAAGTTTTCATGTGGGACACTCAACATAAAAATAAATAAAATTAAAAGTATGAGAATGTAGCTATTACAAAATTTTCAACATATTATTTTACAAATGAAATTTCAATTTTTCCACTTCGGAAAAATTGAAAAATAAGCCTTCGGAAAAAAACTGAAAAAAAAACCGGTTTTTTTTTTCCAATTTTTCCGGTTTTTTTCCGAGCATTCCCATCTCTAGTTCTGAATGTCTTTCAAGAAGGAAATCTTTTTTATACTTTGAAAATTCAAAGTGAAAGGAAGTTCCTTTTTGGAAAAGAATATTTTTTGCTATTAATACAACACTTTTGGGTAATTTCTGCGATACCTTTTTTGAGTTGTATTTCTGAAGTAAAGATCAGTTTAGCTGGGAGATTTTGTTTTTTATATAAAAGTGCAAATTTAACAGCTGAATTATTCAGGATAATATTTGTTTCGGAAAATTAATGACTGTACTTCACATAAGTGGATCGGATATATTTGGTTCATCCTTTTAGCATTATTAAAACTTTCTAAATAAATAAATAAATAAAAAGCAATCATACGTGCAATTACATTTATTTATTTATTTATTTATTTTTTTGTTAAAATGATACTTAAATGATAAGTGTTTAGCGGTGTTGTATAGATGGAAAAAATTGTCCACCTTTTTTGTCGTTTCCCACTTTCTTGCCTGAATAATTAAATCCTTATTAATTAAAGTGTAAAAACGTAGATTATGTTAGTAATTAGAAGTTTAATTGTTCTGGTAACTTAAAACTCTTGATTTCTATTGAGTATTTTAACACTTTCACACCTTAGTTAGTTACATCTTAGTATACAATTTAGAATGATACTTTATGTATCTCAATAAACTGTAAAGTTCTGTTACATTATTCTGAATGTGTTGGAAAGTGTTTCGTAATCTATGCTTTAAGCATGAATTTTCGTCTTTCTTTTAAAAAAATATTTTTGTACTTATTTTGTGGCATTAAAATTTATTTTCATTACTAAGATTTGCAATTTCAATGTTCTGTAACCGTGTTCTTTTCATTCTTTTCAGGTAAGCTTGACGTTTCTGTAAATAAGAAAATATTGTCCTACATTCAGGTGAATAATTCACTTTTAACACTGTATTCTGTAGAAAGTATATTTAATGTTTTTGATGGAATTCAACATCCATTAAACCTAATTTTTTTGTTGTATTTTTTAGGTTGACCATTTAAAAACTCAAATTTAAACCACTTCAAGTTCAATGTGCCCTTAAGGCACCCTTTATTATTATTATTATTATTATTTGTTACACATTATCACACGCTATTAAAGATCGAGAGCTTATGTAGCTGCCCCTTCCGTGTGTATCTATGTATGTGTATGTAAAGCGATAATTCTTGATAAAAATATCTGATTTACTTCAAATTTTAGATTTAGGTCTGATAAGATGCTTCCCAGATACTTTCGGGAATTCATTCGATAAGTATACAGAGGGGGAATGGGGGGAGAGCTTATGTAGCTGCCCCTTCCGTGTGTATCTATGTATGTGTATGTAAAGCGATAATTCGTGATAAAAATATCTGATTTACTTCAAATTTTGGATTTAGGTCTGATAAGGTGCTTCCCAGATACTTTCGGGAGTTCATTCGATAAGTATAAAGGGGGGGAATGGGGAGGCTAATCCTTAGCTTCATTTATCTAAATGGGTTTTCATGCAGAATTACCAGATTTGATTCAATTTTTAGCTATAGGATAATTCTGATGCGGCACCTCCATGATTAGTATTTGGGTCTTCATTGGTTAAGTATAAAATGAGTAAATGGGGGTAACCTTCATTTATGTAAATGGTTTTTGATGCAAAATATACAGATTTGCTTTAAATTTCGGATATAGGTTTATTCTGATAAGGCACTTACCTGATTTGTTTTGTGGATTCATTGGATAAGTATAAAGTGGGCCTACCCTCTTAATTTAGATAAATGGTTTTTCATACAGAATTAACCTATTTGCGTAAATGTTTGGATATAGGTTGATGTTGATAAGAGGCTTCCCTGATTAGTTGTAAAGTTATTTTGTTAAGTATAAAGGAGAGAATGGGAGATTTATCTCCTCTTAAATTAGGTAAATGAATTGTAAGCAGAATTATCCGATTTGCTTTAAATTTTGAATATACGTTCTTTTTGATAAGGCGAATCTCCTGAATAGTTTTGGAGGTTTAATTTTTAAGTATAAAGAAATGAACGGGGATAACCATTTTTGAATTATATAAATGAGTATTTGCATAGAATTATTCGATTTGCTTTAATTTTTTTATGTACGTTCTTTTTGATAAAGCGAATCCCTGAATAGTTTTGGAAGTTTAACAGTAAGTATAAAATTGGGAACGGGAGATAATTCTGCATAAAAATCCATTTATATAATTTAAAAGGAGTTATTTGAATTGCTTCGAATTTTAGAAATAGCTTTATTATATGATAAGGAGTATCCATGATTAGTTTGGGGGGGGGGGGGGGTTCAATGATTAAATATAAAGAGGGGAAATGGAAGAGCTAATCCCTTCCTGATTATTTTTTTTTTTTCGAAGGGTATTATTCCTTTGAAAAATAAGACCGTATATGCAGTTA
This sequence comes from Maratus speculifer, assembly GCA_964019185.1. Lineage (NCBI taxonomy): Eukaryota > Metazoa > Arthropoda > Arachnida > Araneae > Salticidae > Maratus > Maratus speculifer. Next base: position 210,659,545 of record OZ025301.1, on the reverse strand, counting down.
GTGTACATAGCTTGCGAAGCCAATGCCATCAGTTTAACTAGGCAACTATCAATTTAACTATTCTTTTTATTTTATATAATTTTCTCTGTGAACCATCTAACAAAATTTGGTTGTTTTAAATATTAAATATAATGTATAATAAAAAAAACAATAAAAAACCTATAAAAATATTAACCTATAAAAATTGTTTTTTAAAGAAATATCATGAATCCATCTTCCCCTCCCCCATCTCCAGAACACATTTTAAAACAAACATTTAAGTTAGACAAATTTTAAATCATTTTCTTAATTTGTCCACATAGAACATTTAATACTTTTCTAATCGCAAAAATTTCGGGATTTATTATTTATTTTTTAATGTTCAGAATATATATATATTAAAATTTTAACAATCATATGACCTTTTTAAAGAGGTGAATGAATGTGGAAATAATAAATAAACTTTCTATGTAAAAGTGAATTTGAAAATGATAATTAAAAAGAAAATTATCTGAAGAAAAGCGAAATTTCAGTGAAAGTCCTCCTCTAGAAATAACTTGGTACTCAAATACGATATTGAATGTAATCTCTCCACCACAATATTTCCCTCCGGCTTTTTCCCCCCTCCTGGAGTGCTCTTTGGAATTCCAAAATTTCTTAAAATACCTCAATTTTTTTTTTTTTTAACTTAGATAGTATTTGCTTTTATAAATAATCCGGGATTTAATTTTTGAATGTCTCTCAAATGTAAAAACGCAGATGTACTTTTGAATTTGTAAAGTCGTTTTAAAAATGTAAAATATTTAGATTTTTATTTTGGAAAAAAAAAAAAAAAAACCTTTTCATGCTCAGATGTTTTCGTTTTTAATATTTTGCTAGTTTTAAGTAAATGAAAGGTTTACACTTTTATTTATAAGATTATGGATGAAATTCACTTAAAATCACTCAAATAGAGCTAATAATTGCGAAAAGTAATTTAAAAAAAAAAAGAACTTTAAGGGGCATATAAATACCTTTATTGCGATTAACATACAATTCATCACTCAGTCCGTGACTTTAACAAGAATTTCCATTTTCACAAAAAAAATTTAAAGACAAGAAATTGGTAAATTAAATCACGAGACTGCATATATATTAAGTGAAACATTTAAAAAACATGGAAATTTCAACGCGAATTTTTATCTACTATCATTTTTATTAACACTTTCCAACAAAGTTGAAAAGTGTTTATGCATTCGATTTGTCTGGTAGGCCTGGCCGCGCTCTAACTCCCGTAAATTTACTCGGATTGCTATGACATTTTTATATGTTATTGATATTTAGCCTACGACGAACCCGATTGAAAATGGAGTTTCTACCACGAGTAGTTTATTTACAAAGATAGTCTAAAGTTTTCCGATACATTACGGACTAAGGGAAAAAATCGTTTCAAATGAATTTTAAAGGTGTTACGCTCGGTCAAACATATTCAAATTTATGTGGATTCGCAAAGTGCACTAAAATATGCATTGTGTAAACTGTGCAGTGAAAAAACGTTATTATTCATTTGCAGGGCCACTCAAAAGAATTCCATTGTACAATAATAGAGGGGGGGGGGGGAGATTGTTTGCGACGTATTTTATTAATGTTAAACGATTTCAAGTATCATAAAATTTATAAACGATGCTGAGATTCAATATTTCAACATATGAAGTGCGTTGAATTTACAGGGACACACAAAATATTTCAAATCGTATATTCTATCCGAAGTATTGTATATTATCGATCATAACTGATGGATGGATATGGATGAAATGCATTTTCAGTTGTGAGTGATAGTTGCTTTTAAGTTTTACTAAATGTCTGCATATTATATGCTCTGTATGAATGCTATAGTTGATATACAGGGTTACACAAAAGAGCCTGCAAACCTTATTGAATATGAGGGTACTTAAAGGTGGTTTTTAAGTAAGTGATGCATTTTTACGTTGAACTGCTTTTAGTTTACTAAGAAATGTTTGTAGAATTAAATGAAATGATATATAGGGTCACGCAAAGAATTATCTACATGCTCACCCATGGATAATTTCTGGAAATGTGATTTAAGTAGATTTTAAAGTGTTTTTGTTTGAACTAAATTTTAATAAAATACTGGCGTGTAATAAAGGTACTAGGTAAATTACAGGACTGAACAAAAGTATTGAAGGGTCATTCCAAGGTGACCAGCGTAACATTTATATCTTGTGTAGAATATAATTTTACTTATTATTACTTTAAAAGCAGACATAGCTAAAATTCTTTTGACTTTTATGGTAATTTGTTTCATTATAATATTATAACACATATTCTTAACATTGAATTTTTAACTTAATCTTAATTAATTCTTTTAATAGGTTTGACCATCGTAACATTTTTTTTCAACCCCATGAAAAGCTATCTTAATTGTTAATACTACTACTCTGAAACTTACATTTCTAAAATCCTTTAATTTATGAATTTTTAAACCTTAAGGTGTAATGTTTGATTTAATGTATGCAATAAGAATCATAATCCTCTATAACAATAGTTAAAAACAATTATATGTAAAAACTAATGTGACCAACGTAACATGCAAGTAAACAATCAAAAAGAACATGTTTAAGATAGGTCAAAGGGTATCATATTTTATTAATGGTTTTTTTTTTTTTTTTTTTTATTACAATTTTTATACAGAGTAGTTATTTTCTTTCTGTCGCTCACACTTATATTGAATGGCTGATTTCCAATTAATGTAATGGATCCACATAAAATAAACTTAACTTCTACAATTTGCATATCATGAGTTGGCCACTTAAATCCTTCATGAGTCTCTTGCAAAAATTTCATTTTACAAATATTTAATTCTACATCATGTGAAATAATATGACCTATAGGTACCACTTGTCATCATAGTACACACTATAATATTTTTCAGGCTCAATTAATAACTCATTAGTTATATTTTCTGGTGAAGCATCAGGTTCAGAAATTTGATTTTCATTATCAAGTAAATTTATATTTTGTGCAAATGGAACTTGTCTCCTGTATTAATGAACATATTAACGCACAAAAAGCCCACCTTAGTGATACAATGAGCCATCTGAATTCCATTTTGTAGTTTCACATTATTATTATTATTATTATTTTTCCATTTCAGGAATTTGAGTTTCGATAAAGTGTTTTGAAATATACAGACATTTAACATTTAAATATGCAGAATTTTCTTCATTGAAAAAATCATATGCATTTTTAACTACAACAATACCTTGTAGTACTTTTTTTCCACACATGTCTTTTAAGGACTGCACCAACTCCGTCATGAGGTCCTTTTCCATGATAAGATTCACAGAGACTCCATTCAGTAAAGATACTTGATGAAGACATTGAAGATACTGAATAGCGATTTTTAAAATGCGCTGCAGCTCCATTACTCCAAATAATAGCTTTATTTATTGAAACATTGAATGATTTTTCAAAATCATCAACTATCTCATTAAAGACTTTTACTTTAATAGATGTGTGCATTTTAGTATCCGATATAATACCATAAGTCTGTGTTATCTAATCACCATTTGATTCTCTCCTATAATCATAGAAGGCGGCAGCCTTCAAGTGACGCAGCTTTAAACCTACCATCGTCATAAGGGTAGATGCGGAACTTCATATATACAGCTAACTCAACTTCAAAGGAAATCGGAAAAGCCGCCTTCTAATAACTCAGCAAATATTGGTCAGAATGGTCCAATTTTTTTAATATAGTCCTATGTTCCCAGTCTAATCCTATCCTACAATTTTTACATTTCTACGTGCCGTATATTTTTAGATCTCGATAACCATTTTTAAACTGAAAACGATGGTGTTTGTTCCTGATAATGAGATCTACAAAACGGGCTGGGAGATTTTATTAAAACTTATATATAATATGAATCTCTTTAAGATAGGGGGAATAAGACTTGCCTTGTTTCTAGGAAAACTCTTGTTTGTTATATATTGATCTTGGAAAATTGGACTATATTAGCTCGCGGATTACATGTTATTCTATGGGTTAGCAGACGGTGAGACTGCAAACAGGCAAATGTACTAATGGTCACAGTTAAACCACCCGCATCGAAGCAATAAATGTTTTTGAAACTACAAAAACATCTTATCATGCGCTTTAAAACATTCAATAAATATATACTAAATCAAATTTCTATTTATTTTGCCTTTATTTTTCGTAAGAAGAAAATATTACGTTTCTTACATCGGATATTTTTGCATTTTGTGGAAAAAATATTTTGAATCCTTTTTTAAAATAGGAAAATATTTTTTAATTATACATATTCAATATACTTTCGACTTATGAATTTTTTTTTTTAAGTTTTCAAACGAAAATTATTTTAAATTATTTGTTGTTGAAAAGTCATGTATTCATACGCGTAGAGGCGCCACTTGTCTAGTTTTGTTTTGAATCCGAATCCGAACGCGGCAAGTTATGGATATTGGTGTTAACAATTCAGGTAGGATTTATTTATGTACAATTGAATTTGATAAAGAAAATGCACAAATTGAAAAACATCGAACAAACATGATAGAATCATTAAGTAATTTTCATGGTTTTAATAATCCACATGGCTGTTTCTTGTTATGCCAATTCAGTCTTGCAATGTCTTAATATACAATGAATAAAGTTAACCCGAGAATCTTGCAATGGATTTTTAATATAGAATGTATTAAAACTTATGGATTAGACTGAGAAGGCAGGGTATATTTAAAATTTTACGAGAATGCCAGGTAAAAATCCTGCAAAAAAATATTTAGAGATTATTTATTTTTAAAAATTTTTTTGCTGCTTGAGCAAAGAATAGGTTTGCACCCAATCAACTAAAACTTACTGATTTGCTTAAAGTATTGTTTTTAAATACAGGGTGAAAAATACGTGAATTTTCTTAAATCCCCAGTTTATTTCATTAAAAAATTTGTCATTTCATGAAAATAAAAAGTATTGCATATCTTTATCTTTGAGTTTAAATGTTAAAATACTTTTCAATGTTTACATTTTAGCATATTTTGCAGATAATGCATTTTGTGGATTTCACAGAGTTGACTGTATTATACTCTATTATAAGCATTCATTATGATTTCTTCTCCATTATTACAATCAAAGTACTCTTTTTAAAAATGTAAACAAAAGATGAGCACATTATATTTTGCACAATGTCTGATCCCAAGTTACACACACTTGAGGGACTTTACAATTTCTATATATTGCTTGTTTTAAACTTAAGTGAAATGTTGGATAAAACATTTTCAGTTACATAAATTATTTCTATTATGAAATATTTTAGTAATCGGTACTACTCTGTTATTCCGTCGACCAATTTCGCCAAATTATACAATCACCAAACTAATAGCCAAATTATACATGACATATTTTTTATTTCAAATAATGAAAAAACAAATAATTAGTAAAATATTAATAAAAAGTCTAAATAAAAATTACTTAATGACATTTTAAACACACAAATCGTATTTAATGGCATTGAATGTGACATTCACGATCATCCATTATTGGCATTTAATCTTATAGTTTGGCGATAATTTTTTGGTCGATGGGATAACCTAGTAGTACCTAGTAACCTATAGAGTTAACAAGTAAAATTTATACAACATTTCATTAACTCGATTCCTCTTAATTAAGTAAATATGAATAAGCGGCAGGAAAAATCCATTGCAAGATTCTCCAGTTAACCTTATTGCAGACTTTATTCATTGTATATTAAGACATTGAAAGACTGAATTCGCATAACAAGAAACGGCCTTGTGGATTATTAAAACCATGAAAATTATTTAATGATTCTATCGTGTCTGTTCAATGTTTTTCACTTTTTGCATTTTCTTTATCAATTCTATTCTAAATAAATAAATTATACCTGAATGAAAAATGCTAAACCAATTTCCATAACTTGCCGCATTCTGATTGAAAACAAAACTAGACAAGTGGCGCCTTGTTAATATACAATATAATATAGAATGCATGAAAACTTATGGATTAAAGAGGGGAGATAGGGTATATTCAAAATTTTACGAGAATGCCAGGTAAAAATCCTGTACTGTAATTTTTTTTGGTTTGTTTTCAATAATTTTTTTTCTCATTACTCCTTGCACCAACATAAAATTGTCTTGTTCAAGAATATTTACTGAAGGAGATATGTATCAGTTTTGTTTGATTAAAAAAAAAAAAAGAAAAAAAAAAAAAAGAGATAAAATTATTTATTTTTAAAATTTTTTTGCTGCTTGAGCAAAGAATAGGTGTGCATTAATCATACCCAATCAACTGAAACATACTGACTTGCTTAAAGTAATGTTATTAAAAAATACAGGGTGCAAAATACATGAATTTTCTTAAATCCCCAGTTTATTTCATTAAAAAATTTGTCATTTCATGAAAATAAAAAGTATTGCATATCTTTATCTTTGAGTTTAAATGTTAAAACACTTTTCAATGTTTACATTTTAGCATATTTTGCAGATAATGCATTTTGTGGATTTCACAGAGTTGACTGTATTATACTCTATTATAAGCATTCATTATGATTTCTTCTCCATTATTACAATCAAATTACTCTTTTTAAAAATGTAAACAAAAGATGAGCACATTATATTTTGCACAATGTCTGATCCCAAGTTACACACACTTGAGGGACTGTACAATTTCTATATATTGCTTGTTTTAAACTTAAGTGAAATGTTGGATAAAACATTTTCAGTTACATAAATTATTTCTATTATGAAATATTTTAGTAATCGGTACCACTCTGTTATCCCGTCGACCAATTTCGCCAAATTATACAATCACCAAACTAATAGCCAAATTATACATGACATATTTTTTATTTCAAATAACGAAAAAACAAATAATTAGTAAAATATTAATAAAAAGTCGAAATAAAAATCACTTAATGACATTTTAAATACACAAATCGTATTTAATGTCATTGAATGTGACACTCACGATCATCCATAATTGGCATTTAATCTTATTGTTAGGCGATAATTTTTTGATCGACGGAATAACCTAATAGTACCTAGTAATCTATAGAGTTTTCAATTAATATTTATACAACATTTCATTAACTTGATTCCTCTTAATTAAGTAAATTTGAATAATGTCACACTACTTAATTTCATAAATTTTTGTGACGCTTTGTGAGTTGTTTATTTTATTTATAAGTGATTAATAAGTCAGAGGTGGATCTTGATTGATGAATATTATTTTACATGATTTATGTCAAAAAAAAAATTTTCATATCGTCAATTTCAAGATATATCATACAATGTTACTATAATTTATAAAATTACTCCTTGCACCAACATAAAATTTTGTTGTCAGTGGCGCAGCCAAGGGGGTGGTTTTGGGGTTAAAACCCCTCCCAGAGCTAAGAAAGATCACTATAATTGTCACTTATATGAATCAAAACCAAACTTAATATATAAATGTTTTGGCACATTTTAGAATCCGCCGCTTTTTTTAATCAGATTTCATTTAATAAAGCAATTCAATTATCTGGCGAAAATTCTACTTAAAATTGTGAAAGTGCATATTACATGGATTAGTTAAGAAAAAATTCGTTATTTGAAATAAATCACTTTTCTGAGACGCATTATGCTAAAAAAATGATAATTTCTTGTCACACCGATGCTCTTTGAGTTTAAGGAGGCTCAGGGGTTGAAAACTTTTCAAAAAATCGATTTTTTTATGATTTAGTTTGATTATTCAATTAATTCTTAACTCAATGCAAAAAACTACATAAAAATATTTGCATTTTTAACGGAGTTATAAGCTTTTATGTATTAACACATTCATAGTCGCACCCATAGAATTTCAACTTTAAGTCGCGTTTTCTCAAAACTTTATTTTTGACGACTAACACCAAGATTTAAAAAAAAAACTGTTTGATGGAATGGCTTAATTTTTTTTTTTTTGCTTGCATATAACATTATTATCTATTGAATGAATTAAGACTATAACTATCACATTAAAAAACTCTCAAATTTGAAAAATTAAAAAACTTCTAAAGTAGGGATGCACAACCTGTGGCCCGCCAGTTTCGTCAATTCGTCTTCGACAAAAAGCTCAAAAAATGCAAAATATGTCTACGAATCGCATAAATATAGCAAATTATATCCATAAATCATGTAAAATGTAAATTACATTCATTAATCGCATAAAAATCACGAATTATGTCCATGAATCGCTCAAAAAAAGCAAATTGCATAAAAAAAATGCGAATTACGTCCACAAATCGCTCAAAATGTGAATTACGTCCATGAATTGTGTAAAAAAGTGAGAATTACGTTCATAAATTGTATGAAAGATGTTGTCTAAGTTGTCTTGTCAAATTATGTCTATAATTCGTGTAGTAAAACGAGAATTATGTTCATAAATCGCTCAAAAAACACGAATTTTGGCAGCAGAAAGCTGAAATGCAAATTACGTTCATAAATCACTCAAAAAATGTGAAACACTTCCATGAATCGTGCAAAAAAACACTAATAAAATTAATAAATTGCAAAAAATGCAAATTACGTCCAAGAATTGGTAAAAAAAAAGCGAATTACGTTCATAAATCCTATAAAAACATAAGTAACGTCAATAAACCGATCAAAAAACACAAATTTCGTCGATAGAAAGCTCAAAAAATGCAAATTATATCTATGAATCGCATAAATATAGCAAATTACATCCATAAATCATGTAAAATGTAAATTACATTCATTAATCGCATAAAAATCGCGAATTATGTCCATGAATTGCTTAAAAAAAGCGAACTGGGTCCACAAATCGCTCAAAACGTGAATTACGTCCATGAACTGTTTAAAAAAGTGAGAATTACGTTCAGAAATTGTATGAAAAACACAAGTTATGTCTATGAATCGTGTAGTAAAACGAGAATTATGTTCTAAATCGCTTAAAAAACACGAATTTTGGCAGCAGAAAGCTGAAACGCAAATTACGTCTATAAATCGCATAAAAATAGCGAATAGTGTTTTGCATTCATGAATTGCATAAAAAATGTGAATTACGTTCATGAATCGCTCAAAAAACGCAAATTATGTCCATGAATTGCATAAAAACGTGAATTACGTTCATAAATCACTCAAAAAATGCGAATCACTTCCATGAATTGTGCAGAAAAAACATGAATAACGTTCATAAATTGCAAAAAATGCAAATTACGTCCAAGAATTTGTAAAAAAAGCGAATTACGTTCATAAATCCTATAAAAACACAAGTAACGTCAATAAACCGATCAAAAAACACAAATTTCGTCGATAGAAAGCTCAAAAAATGTAAATTATATCTATGAATCGCATAAATATAGCAAATTACGTCCATAAATCATGTAAAATGTAAATTACATTCATTAATCGCATAAAAATCACGAATTATGTCCATGAATTGCTTAAAAAAAGTGAATTGCATAAAAAACATGAGTTGGGTCCACAAATCGCTCAAAACGTGAATTACGTCCATGAAATGTTTAAAAAAGTGAGAATTACGTTCAGAAATTGTATGAAAAACACAAATTATGTCTATGAATCGTGTAGTAAAACGGGAATTATGTTCATAAATCGCTCAAAAAACACGAATTTTGGCAGCAGAAAGCTGAAACGCAAATTACCTTCATAAATCACTCAAAAAATGCGAATCACTTCCATGAATCGTGCAAAAAAACACTAATAAAATTCATAAATTACAAAAAATGCAAATTACATCCAACAATTGGTAAAAAAAGCGAATTACATTCATAAATCCTATAAAAGCACAAAAAGCGTCAATAAATCGATCAAAAAACGCAAATTTTGTCAACAGAAAGCTAAAAAAACACAAATCATGTCTACAAATCACATAAATATAGCAAATTACATCCATAAATCATGTAAAATGTAAATTACATTCATTAATCGCATAAAAATCGCGAATTATGTCCATGAATCGCATAAAAAACGCGAATTGGGTCCACAAATCGCTCAAAACGTGAATTACGTTCATGAATTGTTTAAAAAAGTGAGAATTATGTTCAGAAATTGTATGAAAAACACAAATTATGTCTATGAATCGTGTAGTAAAACGAGAATTATGTTCTAAATCGCTCAAAAAACACGAATTTTGGCAGCAGAAAGCTGAAACGCAAATTACGTCTATAAATCGCATAAAAATAGCGAATAGTGTTTTGCATTCATGAATTGCATAAAAAATGTGAATTACGTTCATGAATCGCTCAATAAACGCAAATTACGTCCATGAATTGCATAAAAACGTGAATTGCGTTCATAAATCACTCAAAAAATGCAAATCACTTCCATGAATTGTGCAAAAAAACACGAATTACATTCATAAATTGCAAAAAATGCAAATTACGTCCAAGAATTGGTAAAAAAAGCGAATTACGTTCATAAATCCTATAAAAACACAAGTAACGTCAATAAACCGATCAAAAAACACAAATTTCGTCGATAGAAAGCTCAAAAAATGCAAATTATATCTATGAATCGCATAAATATAGCAAATTACGTCCATAAATCATGTAAAATGTAAATTACATTCATTAATCGCATAAAAATCGCGAATTATGTCCATGAATTGCTTAAAAAAAGCGAATTGGGTCCACAAATCGCTCAAAACGTGAATTACGTCCATGAATTGTTTAAAAAAGTGAGAATTACGTTCAGAAATTGTATGAAAAACACAAATTATGTCTATGAGTCGTGTAGTAAAACGAGAATTATGTTCTAAATCGCTCAAAAAACACGAATTTTGGCAGCAGAAAGCTGAAACGCAAATTATGTCTATAAATCACATAAAAATAGCGAATAGTGTTTTGCATTCATGAATTGCATAAAAAATGTGAATTACGTTCATGAATCGCTCAAAAAATGCAAATTACGTCCATGAATTGCATAAAAACGTGAATTACGTTCATAAATCACTCAAAAAATGCGAATCACTTCCATGAATTGTGCAAAAAAAACACGAATAACGTTCATAAATTGCAAAAAATGCAAATTACGTTCAAGAATTGGTAAAAAAAGCGAATTACGTTCATAAATCCTATAAAAACACAAGTAACGTCAATAAACCGATCAAAAAACACAAATTTCGTCAATAGAAAGCTCAAAAAATGTAAATTATATCTATGAATCGCATAAATATAGCAAATTACGTCCATAAATCATGTAAAATGTAAATTACATTCATTAATTGCATAAAAATCACGAATTATGTCCATGAATTGCTTAAAAAAAGTGAATTGCATAAAAAACATGAGTTGGGTCCACAAATCGCTCAAAACGTGAATTACGTCCATGAAATGTTTAAAAAAGTGGGAATTACGTTCAGAAATTGTATGAAAAACACAAATTATGTCTATGAATCGTGTAGTAAAACGGGAATTATATTCATAAATCGCTCAAAAAACATGAATTTTTGCAGCAGAAAGCTGAAACGCAAATTACGTTCATAAGTCACTCAAAAAATGCGAATCACTTCCATGAATCGTGCAAAAAAACGTACAAGAATTGGTTTAAAAAGCAAATTACATTCATAAATCCTATAAAAACACAAATAATGTCAATAAATCGATCAAAAAACGCAAATTTCATCGACAGAAAACTCAAAAAATGCGAATCATGTCTACAAATCGCATAAATATAGCAAATTACATTCATAAATCATGTAAAATGTAAATTACATTCATTAATCGCATAAAAATCTCAAATTATGTCCATGAATCGCATAAAAAATGCAAATTGGGTCCACAAATCGCTCAAAACGTGAATTACGTCCATGAATTGTGTAAAAAAGTGAGAATTACGTTCATAAATTGTATGAAAAATGCAAATTACGTCTATGAATTGTGTAGTAAAATGGGAATTATGTTCATAAATCACTCAAAAAATACGAATTTTGGCAGCAGAAAGCTAAAATGCAAATTACGTCTATAAATCACATAAAAATAGGGAATAGTATTTTGCATTCATAATTTGCATAAAAAACGCGAATTACATTCATGAATCGCTCAAAAAATGCAAATTACGTCCATGAATTGCATAAAAATGTGAATTATGTTCATAAATCACTCAAAAAATGCGAATCACTTGCATGAATCGTGCAAAAAAACACGAATAACATTCATAAATTGCAAAAAATGTGACTTACGTCCAAGAGTTGTGTAAAAAAAGCGATACATTCATAAATCCTATAAAAACCCAAGTAACGTCAATAAATCGATCAAAAAACACAAATTTCGTCAACAGAAAGCTGAAAAAACACAAATTATGTCTTTGAATTGCATAAAAGTAGCAAATTACGTCTATAAATCATGTAAAATGTAAATTACATTCATTAATCGCATAAAAATTGCAAATTATGTCCATAAATTGCTCAAAAAATGCAAATTACATTCATAAATCGCATAAAAAACACGAATGATGACCATGAATTGCACAAAAAATGCGAATTACACCCAACATTAAATTAATTTGCAGAAAGTTTTTGGTTTTATACAAGTTTGCCAACAAGAACCTACAAGTTATCCTGAAACCCATTCTAAACCAACAAAAATTTAATGGAAAGATAAATTTGTCCAAGAAAGACAAAATAATTTCTATTGAAATACATTGACCAGAATCGAAAAATTCCTATTGAAATCTATCCTATACAATCCAAAACCAGAAAGAAAAAAATCCCTCCAAGAGTAACTCAATCTATCTGCTGCAAAATAAAATACATTGAAATGCAACTGAACAAGAACCTGAAAATTACATTTGAAGTCAAACTGAAACCAGATTCAACTCCCCCCCCCCCCCCCCCCCCAAAAAAAAAAAAAAAAAAAAAAAAAATTATCCAACCATATCTCGGTTCGGGAAAGAAAAATTAATTTCCAGAGATATGCGTGATCAGAAATCTGGAAATTCCAATTAGTCTATCTTAAACCTAATCTGAATCTGAAAAAGGAAATTCCATATAACCGGAACCCAGTATCTATACAGTACAAAATATTTTCCATTAAAGCACAACCTGACCGGAACTTGAAAATTCCATTTGAATTGAACCTGATTGAAACCTGAAAAAAATTTCTATCAAACCTTAACCTAATCCGAAAAAGAGAAAATTATTTCTGCCGATACACACTGACAAGAGTCTGAAAGTTAACATGAAACCTAATCTAATCCAAACCCGAAAAGGAAAAAACAATGGAAACACAAGTCTGTCCAAGAAAGACCAAATAATTTCTGTCCACATACACTGACAAGAATTTCAATTGAAATCTATCCTAAATCCATTTCAAACACTACCCCCCCCCCCTTCCACCCGAAAAAAAAAAAAAAAATTTCAATTGTAACCCAATCTATCTGCCACAAAATAATATACTTGAAATGCAACTCAACAAGAACCTGAAAATTCCATTTGAAGTCAATCCGAAACCAGATTCAATCCCCCCCCCCAAAAAAAAAAAAAAAAAAATCCAATCAAATCAAGATTTTAGAAAAAAAAAAAAAAAAAAAAAAAAAAGAACAATTTATGTCGATATGTACTGACCAGATCATGGAAATTCCAATAGAAGTCTATCTCAAACCCGATCCGAACTCTTAACCTGAAACCCAATCCAATCCCCCCCCCTCCCCCCAAAAAAGTAAAATAAAAAAAGTAGGAAATATAAATCTGTTCAAGAAAGACAAAATAATTTCCGTCCCCATCCACTGACCAGAATTGAAAACTAGTACTTGAAATGCAACTTGACAAGAACCTGAAAATTCCAATTCAAGTCAAACTGAATCGAGATTCAAACCCGAAAAAAAAAAAAAAAAAAAAAAAAAAAAAACAATTATCCAACCATATCAAGATTTTTAGAAAAAGAAATTATGTAAATACGTACAGACTAGATCATGGAAATTTTAATAAAATCTTAAACCCGATACAAACTCCCCCCCCCCCCTCCCACCAAAAAAAAAAAATAGGAATTGTAATCCAGTATCTGTACATGACAGAATATTTTTTTCATGTAAACGCAACCTGGCCAGAACCTAAAAATTCTATTTGAATTGAACCCAAATCGAAACAAAACAAAAAAATATAAATAAAAATCCCATCACACTGTAACCTGATCCGAAATTGAAAAAATAATTTCTGCCAATAAGCACTGACAAAAACCTATAAGTTTACCTGAAACTCAATCTAAACCAAAAAAAAAAAAAATTAATGGAAACATAAATTTGTCCAAGAAAGACAAAATAATTTCCTTTGACATACATTGACCAGAACTGGAAATTTCCAATTGAAGTCTATCCTAAACACAATCCAAACACTAAAAAAAAAAAAAAATCCCTCCAGTAGTCAATCTATTTGCGACAAAATATTATAGATTGAAATGTAACTCAACAAGAACTTAAAAATTTCATTTCAAGTTGGCCCATTACCAGATTTGAACCTTAAAAAAAATCTATACAACCATATCCTGAAACAAGAAAGAAAATGTAATTTTCATTGATACGGACAGACTAGAAGCTGTAATTCCAATTGAAGTCTATTTTAAATCCAATCCCTGCACAGAACAAAATATTTTCTGCGGAAATGCAATCTGACCAGAACTTGAAAATTATATTTGAATTGAACTCACTCCAACAACCCCCCCCCCCCCCAAAAAAAAAAAAAAAAAAAAATTCTATGGAATCTTAACTTGATCCGAAGAAGGAAAAATAATTTCTGCTGATACACATTGACAAGAACCCAATTTGAACTGAAATAAAAATCAGTGTAACCATTAATCTGTTTAAAAAAGACGAATTAATTTCTGTCAACATTCTGTCATTGAAAAAACCACAAGAAAAAAAAAAACCTAATTAGAACCATTTTACCTGTTACAAAATAATATATTTTGAAATGCCACCTGAAAATTCCAATTGAATCTGGTTTAAATTTTTCGGGTTTAGGGTAGATTTCAATTGGAATTTGTATTTATAGCTGTTTAGTAAATCAAATGTGGTTCTTAATGGATAAATGTTATTTTACATGATTTATGAGAAAAAAATAAAAAATTTTCAAGTCGTCAAAATATTACATACAATGTTGAAAATCTAGAAAATTGATGTATTGCACTGCAAGACTATTCCGTATTTGCTAAGCAAATACGGAATATTTTTTAATAGCTGTCTGCTTTTTTCACAAAATTATGTTAAAAAAAAAAAAAAAAAATCTAAAAACATGAAATGTTTAAATTTATGTACTTTGCATGTTTTATGCTTAGTGACTGAAATGTTCAATAAAAATATATTAGTTTTATTTTGTAAGTTAAGTCGTCCAAGAATGGAAAGTTTCATATGAAATGAAAATATTTAAATAAATAACAGAGTCCTGATTTTCTTTCTTTGTCAGTTAAACATTTTCCTAATTGAAGTATGAAACTTATAGGGTGGACTGGGGTAATTCCTGATCAAAAAACACTAACATCTAAATATCTTTTTAATGTTTACAATAGATGTGACCAAATTTAGCATGGTTAATGATTCACCATGTTTCTATTCAATAAAATATAAGCTTTGATTAAAATATTATTTAAAGTTTGCTTAATTAAAAATTTTTGATTCTCGGTAACTACCCTGGGAACATTGTAATTATCAATTACACCGGGGCAATTACCAATCAGGACATTCTTTTGTACAAATGACAGGTACATTGATTAATTTAGAATATATATTGTCAATTTTAATATAAGCCTGATTTAATTAAATGCCTTCATCTATCTGCAATAATTTTATCAATGTGTAAAGAAAAAAAAAGAAAAAGAAAAAACAAGAACGAAAAGTTATGTGTGCAACATAGAATATGATGCAACTTCCAACATATTCTGAATACTATTTTCATCCATATACAGCAATTTTTCCACCCAGTGCAAAGAACAAAACATAACTAACAAGAACAAAGAATCATGCATACTGCATCGATTATGATGCATTTTCCTACTCATTCTGAATACTGTAAACTTATTGTCACATGTACAAGAATTTTACCATTCTGTGCAAAAAACAAAGCATAATTAACGACAATAAAAATTTTTGCATACAGCATGTTTAGATACTTTCCAATTCATTCTGAATACTTTAAACCTATAATTTTCATCTTTGTACAGTAATCTTCCCACCCTATGCAAACAGCAAAACATAAATAAACTAAGAAGAATGAAAAATTACGCATAAGTATAGATTATGAAACACTTTCCAATACATGTTCAATATTGTAAACCTATCATTTTAATCTATTTGCAGTAATTTTACCAATCTATATAAAGAACAAATCATAACTAACAAGAAAGAAAAACGTGTGCAACATAGATTATGAAACATTTCCAGCATATTCTGAATATT
Source organism: Maratus speculifer (assembly GCA_964019185.1). NCBI lineage: Eukaryota > Metazoa > Arthropoda > Arachnida > Araneae > Salticidae > Maratus > Maratus speculifer. The sequence continues at coordinate 210,643,162 of OZ025301.1, read as the reverse complement.
GTAATGCATATAGTCTTAATCAATCTGCAATATTACCAACCTATACATAGGTTGAAACATAATTAACAAGAATCATGCATGCAGCATAGATTATGAAATACTTTCCAGCACATTCTGAATATTGTATCCCTGATCATTTTAATCCATCTGCAATATATGTATCAACATGTGTAAAGAAAAAACATAGTTAACAAGAATGAGAAATGATACATTACATACAGCATAGATTATAAAACCCTTTCTGAGATGTATGGTGCTGAATGTACATTACCTTCTTATCTTTTACTAACGTATTTTACTACAGAGTTGTTTTTAACAAAATCAAGTAGTACAGCACACATTAATAAAATATGAAATATCTTTTTTTTAAGTGGATGGGGGAGGGGTAATTAAAGGTGAATGAATCATGAATATGAATTTTTTGCATTAGTCTTTAATTTTTTGTTTTTATCATTAACCTAAAAAAAGCAATGATATCAGTACAAAAAACCCTGAACGGGTTAAAAGCTTGTGACGCAGCATTTTATCTTATATCTCTAAGAATTTTAAATTTGGGACTTAAAATTAATGATATCAAAATTTATGTGACGCTATGCTATTAATTAATATACATATTAAAATTTATTCATTAAGGTTTTATCAATTACATCTTTCATAAATTCAAAATATGAATCTTGAAAGATATGATATCAAAATTTAAGTGACGCCTTGACGAGGCTTTAAACGATGTTTTAAAATTCCATTTATTTATTTATTGTCCAAATACATTTTCATATCTAAACAATATTTTTTATTTTCCAATACACTGTTAAATACATCACTTTCACTGAATATATATAATGCACTGAAATGTATTTATTTGAATAAATAATTTTATCTTTTTGGGCTACGCTGTCCAAAATCAAAAATAACATTTAAATGAATAGTTTTTGCGTCATTGTATCCAAAGTAAGTTAAATAGATGCAAATAGATACAATGATGCAAAAACTATTCATTTAAATGTTATTTTTGATTTTGGACAGCGTAGCCCAAAAAGATAAAATTATTTATTCAAATAAATACATTTCAGTGCATTATATATATTCAGTGAAAGTGATGTATTTAACAGTGTATTGGAAAATAAAAAATATTGTTTAGATATGAAAATGTATTTGGACAATAAATAAATAAATGGAATTTTAAAACATCGTTTAAAGCCTCGTCAAGGCGTCACTTAAATTTTGATATCATATCTTTCAAGATTCATATTTTGAATTTATGAAAGATGTAATTGATAAAACCTTAATGAATAAATTTTAATATGTATATTAATTAATAGCATAGCGTCACATAAATTTTGATATCATTAATTTTAAGTCCCAAATTTAAAATTCTTAGAGATATAAGATAAAATGCTGCGTCACAAGCTTTTAACCCGTTCAGGGTTTTTTGTACTGATAAACAGTACAAGTATAAATTGTAACTGCCTGGATCATCATCACTTTTCCAGTGAGCAGCCATGACTTCGTTTTGATACTTTATTTGATAATTTTCCGCAAAGTCAATTTGTACCAATATCTCATTTGGTTGCAAATTATTTTTTTGCTCTCTTAGTTCCTTTGCCTGGCGTGTAATATTGTAAATATGTTCTGCAACTTTTATAACTTGTTTTGACAATTCTTCTAAAAATGATTTTAAATTAAAGCTTTTTTTTTTTTTTTTCCGTTTCTCCCCGTTCCATTGTTGAACTTTAATTTCTTCAGCATTAATTTTTATTTATTGAAGTATTACTTCAGAAAACTATGAAGAGCATTTCTCACATTTGTTTTTCATGTTACCAGAATATTTATCTCAAATAATTAATGATAGCAAATCATTTACAATTTTAATATTGGGATCTTTCCACTTGCGTACTTGTATTAGAAATGTTTTCACAGTAAGGATAACAACAAACTTCATGATCTTTAGATTTAATCGTGTCTAGTTGTATTGGCCTTAATTCACAAAATTTAGAAAGACAAATGGCAATTCCAAGATTATCAGCCTTTAAATGTTCGTATGTCTCTTTCAAATTGTTCATTAGTAACCGCTTTTGCAAAATTTCTATATTGCCGGTAGTTGGATCTCTAAATGATTTAACATCTTTTTTCTGGAAGCTCACGAGAAATTTCATCATTACAGTAAAAATATCTTACTATATTTTTAACTTCATTTGAAATTCAATTTGTTTTATGTGTCGACATATTACTTTCCATAAATGGGATACCCAGGTCTGTAGCCACTTTCTTCACAAAAGCAAATTTTTTCTTGGATTTTGAGGTAAAGCTGTTCTAGTTCGTTTCATAGCTTTTTCAAAAGTTTGAAGTCTTGAAAATGGATTTTCCGAAGATTCAGACAAAGATGGCTCCAACGTTTTCTTTGAACGCATTTTGCGCATTCTAAGTTTTGATACTTCATTTTCTTTTTTTTTTTTTTTTTTTTTCTATTTAACATAACATTTTTTAAAATCTCGTTTGTTTAATATGATTTCTTGCCGCCTTATCCCTTTCTTTAAGTATTTACTCTACATTCCGATTAGCTCGACTTTTCCTTTTTCTTTCTTCAGCAATTAATGGCGCCATTTTTTTTTTTTTTTTAACGTTTAAAAGAACAATTTAAAAAAAAAACTAGTTTTCAATGCACTTATCATCTAAATGTAAATTTAAGTTTTAAAATATTTAAATAGAACAAGATCAAGTGTGACTAACATAACAGGTAATTGTTACGTTGGTCGCACAAATGTTACGTTAGTCACATCCATGAAAGAAATTAATGATATTAAAATTTATTTCAAGAGTGTTAGAGACAAAACATAAAATGAGTAAAGAGAAGCAAAAGTTATAAATTCTTAGTAATAAAATTTATTTGTTTAAAAAGAAAAATATTCATTTTTGTGACCAACGTAACACAAAAAATATAAAGAATAAACAACATCAGAAGGTATACATACCTTTTGTATTTTCCAGAAGTAGCAATTGGTTAAACAGTTGAAGCTCTAATCTTTAAAAAAATTAAACTTCAAAGAAAATTTCATTAAAACATTCACATAAATATCGAAATCTTTAACATCATATTCAGTCTGTAGTTCGGCTTACATGACAACCATATGCTTCTCATTTTCTGTATGTTACCACATTCAGATTATCCCAAAACTGTTGCCAGATTCTTATACTAGAATATATATGAAATAAAATAACAAGTTGAAGTAAAAGTTTTTACTGAGGTTTATGTTTCCATGGAATGACCCTGAAGTATTTTTCCATATATTGTATAAATTGCTGAAAGAGAAATTTCAATCTGTTAGGCGTTTTCTTGCTAAACTATACTTCCGCATTATACAATATATATATATATATATATCAACCGGCAGATCAAATACAGGTCTATTCAAAAATATGGAAATACATATTTTGCTTTGGACAGTAACATCTTATTTATCTAAACGAAGTTTAGTTAAAAATTTCCGGAAGTGTTGGAAAGTGTTTCATAATCTATGCTTAACGCATGATTTTTCTTACTTGTTTATTCTACAGAGCGTGTTTTTAATTCTGCTTTTTATTTTATTCCCTTTTATTTTCGTGATCTTGTTTCTTTTCCCAAACTTTAGGAAACTTTTAAATGAGAATATTTTCCTGTGATTCAACTTCCATAGAGTTACCTAAAATTTGGAAAGAGGTGTTTTGTAGATTTAAAAACCAAGGCATGACATTCTTCCGCGGATCCGCTATTTTCCGCTTTTTTGTCATTTTCCACTTTTCCGATTTTTTTCTTATGGTCAAACAATTGTGAAAAAAACGGCGATTTTCGTCATAAGATTGTAAAAAAAGGTCACATAAAATTTGCTGCAATATTAATGTTTTCAACTTTTTTCAGTTGAGTAACGAATTAAACATTAGCTTGTTTTTTAAATGATCTTTTAAGTGAAAACGTTATAATTTGAATTGGACAACTAGCTAAAATTGCTGTTTAAAACAATTCATCAGAAGTACAAACTTAAAATAGAAACTTTCATATCAGAATTACTTTTAGTAGTATTTGCATAAATTGATTCACTCTGACCCTCCCCCTCCCTCAAAAAAATAAATAAATAAATAAAATAAAAATGAATAATATAATATAAAACAGAATTTAAACAAAAATTTCGATAATTTTATTGCTAATAAAATAACTTTCTTAATTGACTTTAACACGCGCTATTTAAAAATAATTTTTCATTTTCCGGTTCACGCGCTTTTCCTGTTTTTTTTTTTTAACTTTTTGCAATCTCATGCCTGAAAAACACAGATGTACTTTTGAATTTGTAAAGTCGCTTTAAAAATGTAAAATAATAAGATTTCTATTATGGAAAATGCATTTCAAATGCTTTTTTCATTTTCGCACTCTGTTTTTAGGTGCATTCGTAATTATGTAAGTACGTTAGCACCTACAAGGTGTCATTTAGTCCGTCCGTATGTTCGCATATAACATCGGAAAAACTATCCAACCGAATCGTTTGAAGTTTATTAAAATTATGTAATAATTATATATTTTTAATTAATACAGGGGCAATCAAAAGTATTTCGCTACATTACGGTCAATGGGTGGTCAAGTGCATTTTAATGTAGTTACTCTTCCGAACATAATAAAATTGATATGCATCTATGAAGTAAATACTAAAATATACATTATCTATGATATAAAGAATATTTGTTTTTCATTTACAGGATAACACAAAAGTATTAAATTAGATAATGGTATTAGAAGGAAACATTGTTTGGGCTGCGTTTTAATAATATCAAACTATTTCACAGCACTGTAAAAATTGAAGACCCAAATTGGGTTGAAAGATTTCTGAGTATAGTAATGTTCCTAAAATGGTACAGTAAGGGTTCCAAAATGGTAAAGTATTGTTCCCAAAATGGTAAAGTATTGTTCCCAAAATAGATAACACAAAATGGTTCAAAACAGAGCAGATCTTTATTACCATTAAATTAATCAAGATTTCTAAGGTATAATGTATATACTATCTAAGATATTTTAAATTGTTTTAATGTCATTAAAAATCAGACTTTTTTAAAACGATTTTGTGCTACAAACTGAACTTTCCAAATTGGAACAATGCTGTACCCAATAATCTTTCAACCCAATTTGGGTACTTTGTTTTTACAGTGAGTTCATGAAATTGATATACGTTGCTGAGGTTTAATACAAGTTAATGCCTGTATGTCAAAAAGCATTTAGTATTTACAGGGACACTGAATTCGGATATTGTATTGTACCGAAGTATTGTATATTTAAAAAACTTCATTATAGTATGAATTCATCTCATTTGCTACATATGACGTGCAATTTCCAACTTGTTATGTTTACTGTGTTTTAATAAAACCCATTAAAAATGCTTTGTGAAACAACTCTGAAATTACTTAAAATTTATTTCGAATGCAACTATTTAGATTTTATATCGTGTTTTATACTGTATGTGACTGGTTACTGACGTAGCCTAAATGGAAAGTTCAGTAGCATTCCACAAGTTAAGCAGCGAGTAAAAAATCGCCTATAATTTCTATTTGTAAAATTTCCTAAATGTTACTTTAGCCCCTCTCCTCATACAAAAAAAGTTGGAAATTGCATATAAAGCGTAGCAAATGAGGTACGTTCGTACGATAATCAAGTTTAAGATATTCAGATCTCGCTGTTATAATACAGTACTTCGGATACAGTGTAGAGGTCGAAATCTTTTTTGTGTGTCCCTATAAATATACAGGAACAGTAACTCTTATTGCACCTCATCAACGTATATCATATTCATAAAATATGAAATAGTTTAATATAATTAAAATGCTCACCAAACAATGTTCTCCCTAACCATTATGTAATGGAATACTTTTGTGTGGCCTTGTAAATCAATAAAAAATGTTCTTTCCACCACAGTTTATGCAAAATGTATATTATAACATGTACTTCATAGTCATATCAATTTTATTATTTTCTAATGAGTGTAACACCATTAAAATGCATTTGAAGCTTTTTCCCCATTGACCCTAATGTAACGGAATACTTTTGATTGTCCCTGTAATTGATATTTGCATCCGATTTTCATAAAATATGAAATGATTCGACGAAATTATGAATAATTCCATATTTTTAACTTCAAACGATTAAAATGCATTTGATACTTTTCCCCCCATTGACCGTAAGGAATACATTTGATTGTCCCTGTAATTGATCTATGCACCCGATTTTCATAAAATTTGAAATAATTCGATAAAATTATGTAATAATTATACATTTTAAATTTCAAACGATTCGGTTGGGTAGTTTTTGCGTTGTTATATGCGGATGGACAGACGGATGGACTGAACGACAACTATAGGTGTTACGTATTTACATGATTACGAACGCACCAAAAAAGCGGCGCTAAATTAAACAGTTTTACATATTCATTACACTTATTAGCAAGAGTGGAGTAATTACTTAATCTAATAAGGCGTAGTCCCATTCACAAGCTAATGAATGGAATAATTAAATGAAAAGTCGCCTGCATAGTTGAGTTCTTGATGAAACTGTCGTTGCCAATAGTTTGATTAAAATCTCTTTCGAAAATAGAAATGTTTCAGAGCAAACTCTTAATCTAATTAGAGATGCAGGATGTGGAAGCGATTACATCTGTTGGTCGATTTGTCACTGTACAAGGAATGACGGAAACTTGTTGCCGAGATTTCGCTTATCAAACTATGCGAATAATTTAACGTTAGGAAGTGTTCGCTTTCTGTGAAATTTGTTGTCATCTCAAATAATAGTAGTGAGTGATATGTTTTAACAGTGGTGTCGCGTGGTTTTGAGAGCCTGAGGTGTAGTTCTAAATATTGCTTTCTTCCTCCCCTTACCGTTGTGGCTATTGGTTAACCATGAGTTTTAAAATTAAAATTATTTGTTTGCATCTATTAAAAGCATTTAAAAACTATAGCAGCATTTTTTTCCGATTTTCTATGGATTAATATCAAAAGTAAAAAAGATATAAAATAAGTTTGTACATATTAAATAAATAATAATAATAAAACTTGTGTAGAAAATTATATCGCTATAAATCAATGTTCAATTATACAAATTAAGCAATATGAACGTAATCGGACCTATACGTTTCATGGGTGCTGGGACTCGCATCATCAGTATATAAAATAATCCCCCCCCCCCCCCCCCCAACTACGTGCAAGATGAAAATGCAAAAGTCAGCAAGTACAGCACCGAAAGACCATAAAGTACCAGCAACCAATAAAATCAAAGCCTAAATGAAGCATTGTAACACAACAAATCAACTCGGAAAGTTGAGATGTAAAGATACGTTAGATTCCATCCCGTGTCCCATCACCCCGTGTCCGACACCCGTCCCATCATCCAAAATGATTTGCCAATTTTTTCTTTGTTTGTTTGTGACATTGTGCGAGCCAGTTTAGATTCTTGTGTATCATTATCCCTAGTGATGTAGTCCTAAAAAAATCACAGTATATGCTTTAAGCAGGGGGTATACGCTCAAGGCAAGGCAGAGCATATAGCATAGAGTGTAGGTACTTATTATAGATTTCTTGCGAAACAGAAGGTATACGGTGCTCCTTAAAAAAATCCAGAAGGTATACGGTGTATACCCACGTGTACCCTCCACTACATCCCTGATTATCCCTAAATAATTTGTTCTTTAGCCTGGTAACCTTTTCCGTTGTCTATACCTTCTATGTTGTAGGAGTTTTCATTTGGGAGTCTATACTTGTATGTGCTCTGTTTTGATAATTCTGTTTTATCCCAGTTTAAGGAGACTCTTCACGTACTTGAAAACCCCCGTTGGCCTAATTTAAATTTGCCTTGTTTAAATTTGAATATTTTTATATTTTTTTTCTGTTTAGGGTAAGTGAGGTTTAGGACATCTAATATGGCCATTTTGTACTTTTTCGATTTCGTTTGCAGAATTTTTTTTTTTTTTTTAAAGAGTACTTTCACTTTCGAAACCGGTTCTAAAAGTGAAAGTCCTCACATATATATATAATATAAACCCTGACATCAAAATCAAAAGAGTAAAAAATAGCACATTAGAGATCGACCTCAGCTATCCCATCAAATCTTTTAAAAATATTTAAATTTAAACGAGAAATTCGAAAACAACCTGCCCATATCTTTAACTTTACGGAGCGGGTGTTTTCAAGTGAGTGAAGAGTCCCCTTAATTTTAAAAACCATTATTTGTTATCCGCACATTAAATTATTTTTACTACTCTATTTTTTGCTACCTTAACAAGTTATTTTTGTTTTTGCTATTAAGGGGACGGTGGACGTTAAAAATTTATTTTATTCATTTTTATCATAGCAATATGAAATTTTGTGCATATATACATTTCACCAAAAGCATATAGAATACCTTCAAAAAATTTCCAACCTTATTAAAATTTGTAATTTTTTTTTACAAAAATTTAAATTTTTAAACGAATTTTTTAAATGCTCCTCGTGTCTTAATTTTTGAAATGTTTTCTTGCTTTTGCATTTTTATCACTTAAAACTATATTATAAACAAATTTGTGTAAGATTTTTAAATCTTTTGAATAGTTAATATTTTACAGATTTTTTTCTATATTCCTTATCGATTTTCATCAAAATTTTGCCTTTTAATAAGCAAAAAATAAAATTTGACTATCTTAATGAAGACTAATTTTAAAAAGCTTACACAATTTCTTTTTAAATAATATCAGGATACTTCCTTATCAATTTTATAAATATTGATCAAAAATTAAGACGCAAAAAGCAATTCAAAAATCTAAAACCGCTGAAAAATTAGTTTTGAGAAAAACAGATTTAAAGTATATAAATAAATTTTTCTTTATTATTTATTCCTTAAAACCTTCATAAATGATATTGTAATAAGAAAAAACTGTTTAGGTACTATTATACCCCAGAAGTAGACCTTTTTTCTGACGATTTTGCTATCGATGATTTTGCTCAAATAAAGGTCCACTGTCCCCTTAAGAGTAGCATGAAGTCGCCCGCGAAAGCCTGAATCCTGATCATTTTTAACCCATTGCTTTTTAAGCATACTGTCAGGTTCTGAGACCACCTCTGCTGAAGATTGGAATTTCCGATATTTCTCTATTTTAATCTTTTGTGTATTGTATGGCTGTGTACTAGAATTTTCAAGATGACATTCTTTCTTTGTTGAAGGAAAAATCGACAAGTAATCCTGTACAGGTGGTGTTGGGAGAAAGAGGAGATTGCTGAGAGGCGTGTTCATCCGTCAGTGAGGTATGTGGATGATGAGCAGATAAGCAACATGTCACTAATCAAGAAAGGAATGTGGAATGTGCCCAATGAATAATCTCCAAAGGGGGTTGATATTGGGGACGCACAGTGCTTTGAGAAGAGCCAGTCTTGTCTCAGATTAGTTCAGTTCGTTCCTGGGTTTCGTACCAAGAAGGTGTGTAGGACCGAGGTCCTGATAGAGTGTGCTCTGTGTGGTAGAGCGGAAGCAGTGCGTATATGGAGAGCAAGGGACACAGACGTCCTGGTGTTTAGTGCTCTGGGCCGAGGAGTGCAGGCCGAGTATACATGTGTTGGGAGATTCGATATTGATCTCCGATAAAGTGAATCTAATGTGCATTGAGTGTGAGGTGGAAGGTGCAATTTGAATAGTACACAGCCAACCTTTACTGTATTTAATTTAATGTTTAACCGGATCACCTATATCCGAGTTGTAATTGTATATAATTGTAAATAGCGTATTTAGTGTGTACATACATTCTAAATAAACTGTTAATTCAGTTAATTGACAGCGTCAGTGTTCATTTACACAATCCTCACAGTGGGTGACCGATATCATCTAATAATATCGGTGGTGGCAGCTATAACTACCACGGACTTTTTTCAAAGTTGTGCGGACTGAGAGGAACGTCCGACGCATACTGTGTCAGCTTTTAACAGCTATAATAGTTATGAACATATTAACAGCCATATGAGTTATGTGCCTCAGCATATTATTTTATCTAGAAGTGTTATGAATAACTTAGTTTATGTTGGCTAAATGGACAGTCAATTTGTTTAAAAAATTGGTTCATTATTATACATGTATTAAAAATCTATATGTTGGGGTGAAAAGAGGATAAATGAAGTATAAGGTAAAATAATAAAAATTAAAGAAAAAACATTAATTAAAATATATTTTAATTAATAATAAATTATTAAATTTATGTTAAAAGATACACTAGTATAACCAAGAATAAATTGCCATGTGTTAGATGGAATAAATGTTATATACAGGGTGTTTCACTACAGACCGACAAACTTTGAGAGTTGGTAGTAGACATGAAGGCAAACATTATTAAATAGGAAACCATGGGGTGCAAACATCTTCCGTAGGAGCTAGGGGGTATTAAAGTTTAAGGTCCAAAACTTCAAACGATGATAAAAAACGGAAAAAAGGGTCGATTCGTTTGCGGTTTTCGCTAAGATCATTCTTTATATCACGATTTTTTGTAAAAATTCTTTAAAAGGTTACGTTCAAAAATTGTCGATAGAGGGTACTTTAGACTTTAGGATAGCGAACAACTACTTTTTACCTTTATTTTGTGCATGGGGTTAAAATTATTCTAAAGTTTAGACTTTAATTTTAAGCTCAAAATCGGAAACATTAGGATCGGGTTACTAGCAAAAATTGAGCTGTGAACAGAAGGAGGGATTTTAAACGGTCATAATCATTGGACAAACTAATCGATTTTGTTGCGGTTTGCGTGTAGGTCATTCCCTCGTTAATTGTTTTATTAAAAATGACGTGCAGCTTTGGTGTCCTCATTTTTTGATAGAGGGCGCTTCCGACACATCTCCGAATTTCAATGGCATTATTCCTGGGTGTTTTACTTCCAGATCATCATACTTCCAGGAAACGTTAGGGATGCAAAGACGACTCAAAATCACATACTAATTTAACGTAGGAAATGCCTTTTTTAAAAGTTACGGTTAAAGGAAACAGAAAAAATGCAACAAAAACAGCAGAAAAACAGCAAAACGTTAATTTGACAGAAAACAATTTATGTAAAGGCTTTACTAAAAGAAGTACCATATGAGACTCCCTTACCATCAGTTGAAGACCTCGCAGCTCTTATTTCTGTGGTTGCCAGAAAGCTATAAGAGATGCCAGGAATCTTTCAAAGCGCGAGTAATTTCATGTGACGCCGCTGTCAAGCATGCCGTACTATTTCTAGTCATAATTTCGAACACCTTTTGTAGTAAAGCCTTTAAATAAACTGTTTTTAGTCACATTAAGGTGTTGCTGTTTCTCTACTGTTTCTGTTGCTTTTTTTCTCTGCTTCTTTTAACCGTAACTCGCAAAAAAGGCATCTCCAACGATGAATTCCTATGTGATTCCGATTCGTCTTTACATCCCTAACATTTTCTGGAAGTATGTTAATCTGGAAGAAAAACATCCAGAGGTAATGCCATTGAAATGTCGGGGATGTCTCAAAAGCGCCCTCAATCAAAAAATGAAGACATTAAAGCTGTACGCCATTTTTAATTAAATGATTACTGAGGGAATGACCTACACGCAAACCGCAGCAAAATCGATTAGTTTGTCCTATGTTTATAAGTGTTTAAAATCCCCTCCTCTGTTCACAGTTCAATTTTCGCTAGTTATCAGAAGCCAATGTTTCCGATTTTGAGCTTAAAATTTAAGTTAGTCTAAACTTTAGAATAATTTTAACTCCATGCACAAAATAACGGTAAAAAGTAGTTGGTTGTTATTCTAAAGTCTAAAGCGCCCTCTATTGACAATTTCTGAACGTAACCTTTAATTTTTTTTTTTTTTAATTCGTGATATAAAGAATGATTTTAGCGAAAACCGCAAACGAATCGACCTTTTTTCCGTTTTTTATCATTGTTTTAAATTTTGGACCTTAAACTTTAATGGCCCCTAGCTTCTATAGAAGACGTCTGCGCCCCATGGTTTCCTATTTAATAATGTTTGTCTGCATATCTACTATCACCCCCTCAAAGTTTGTCGGTCTGGTAGCGAAACACTCTGTATGTGAACAAATCGTGAATAAGAATGTGCATATGTAACGTTATCACTTTAGAGGGAAAGGGGACATCATAGGCATATAGGTCTGGCATATGACATCATAGAACATTTCAGCGGAGAGGAATGTCTTAATTAGAGGTCTGCACGGGCCGAAATTTCCAGGCCCGGGCCCGGCCCGAAAGATAAATTTCGGCCCGGTCCGACCCGAACGAAAAAAATACTGGCCCGGCCCAAAAGTTAAAATTTCGGCCCGAGCCCGGCTTGGCCCGAACGAAAAAAATAATGGCCCGACCCGGCCCGGCCCGAAAGTTAAAATTTCGGCCCGGTCCGGAAAAAAGTTTAAAATTCGGCCCGAACCCGGCCCGGCTCGAGTGAATTTCTACAGTACATTGATCTTTAATCTTATGGAAGAATTCTGACCAAAAAAAATTATATTAGTCTTTTTTTCCATGTTTATAATCTCCATTTATGCAGAAGTGCCGTAGGCTGCGATATTTATGCTTTTAAATGAATCTTTGTTTGTTGTATGTAAATGTTTCAGTTATCACTAGTATTATTAATCCATATTCCCTGTAATGGAGACAAAAAATCGAAAAAGCGGTATATGGTAAAATTTCCAAAGACGAAATCGCTCTGGAACGAAAAAAATGCATTCCCTTCTTAACAGATGCAAATGTTTAATATATTTTTTTCTCCCGTATTGTTGTATTCATTTTGCATGGATGAACATTTTAAAAGACACTTTCAGTTTTCAGTTTAAAAAAAATTTCCGTCATAATCATTTTTTGTGTGTGTGTGTGTGTGTGTTTAATTCTATTTTAAAACGCCTAGTAATCTACGATTTTTTAAAAGGAATTGTTCCGTACCTAATATGAAGCGCTGTATTAGAGCGCCATCTGTGAAAAAGAAGAACTGTGTGGGTTCGAGATTATAGAAGAGAGTTGTGTTTTTGGTTTGGTAAAAAGTGGCGATATGATTTCGCATTTATAAGTTTGAGTTATGTCGTGAAATAAATAATATTTTGTGTGTGACAGTCCACTAAATAAGTGAGTGTTGTGATTTCTTCAAGCTATCGTCGACATGTGGTCCGTCGAGCCGGAGTATTTTCGCAATTTCGAAACCAATTGCCGTGGATGAAAATGCGTTTTTGTTTTTTCTTACCTAGAATAAACTACGGATCGTTTGAATGGAACACCTGCAACATTGAAAGAAATTAAGTAAGAGCTTGAGTTTTATTGGTTCATTTACCCCATAATATAGTAGCTTTTTATTTGTGTTATGTATTTTATTGTTTTATTTTGAGTTAAAGTGTTAATTGTTTGGGTTTTATAAAATTGTTCTTAAAATGTTTAAAGACGCGCGTAAGTCAGATTTGCTGATTGCTGCCGCGGAATTAGGAGAAAAAGTAAGCGATAAAGCTACGAAAGCAGAGTTAATTAATATTATAAAAAATACAGAGAAATTTAAAAGTGACTCTGAATTCGTAAGTAATTTAATAGACGGTATAATTGAGGAACGTAAAGAAGAATTTGAGCGGCTCGAGAAAAGTAAACAATTAGAATTGCAATTAGAGCAAATTAAATTGGAAAGAGCTAAAGCCGAATTAGAATTATCTCGTATGCAAATAAGTTCTAAAACTAACGACTGCGATTCAGAAAGTAAAATTGATTCTCTGGACTCTTTAATAAAAAGTATAAAAACTCTAACAATTAGAATTCCGAGCCGCCCAGAAGGTTGGGGTCTTTTTTTGTTTCTTTGGAAAGATCATTTATAACAAAAAATGTACCCGATAAATTTAAAGCTGAGATTCTTTTGAATTTATTAGGGGAGAAAGCTTCAAATGTAATTTCTTACATAAGCGATAATGAGTTGGGTGATTATGATAAAGTAAAGAGAATTGTTCTTAGAGAATTTGAACCAACACCCCAATGTTGTCTTGAGCAATTCAGAAAAACTGTTAGGCAGTCGAATGAAACACATATGCAATTTGCATCACGTTTAATAACTAGCTTTGATTATTATTTAAAATTGAGAGAAGTGTCCGATTTTGAGAAACTGAAACAATTAATTGTATCAGACAAATTATTTCAATGTTTAGATAAAGATACAGCAGCTCATATTAGTGTTAAACAATCGGATTCATGGTTCGATCCCGTGACGTTAGCGAAGGAAGCAGATTTGTTTTTTGTGTCACGCGGTAAATCATTAACTGAGAATAATAATCAAAAATCTATGAGAAATGTGTCTAAAGTATTTTTATCTGATTGTAAGAGTATAAAATGTATGCTTTGTTTTGAAAGCCACCCGATACATAAATGTAGGCGATATATGGCATTATCTGTTTCTGAAAGGATAGAGGTAATTAAGAAAAACGATTGTTGCTTTAATTGCTTAGGCAAACATTTAGTTAATAATTGTAAATCAAAATTTTCGTGCTCATTATGTAAACGAGAAGGTAAAACCAAGAGACATCATTTTTCATTGCATTTTCCGAGAAATGAGATATTGCGCAATGCAAATGTGAATGGTGAAAATGGGGGGGGAAGCGCCTTTCCCCACCGTAAGAGTAAGTGAATCAAATCACTCGGCAGATTCGCCAATATTTGAACCTAATCAAAACAATAGAAATAATAATTCCGTACTTTCTACGCGAGTAATAAATCTAACAAAAACTGTTTTGTTAAGTACAGTAAATTGTTTATTGAAAGATGAGGCGGGAAATTACTATAGAGTACGTGCGGTTTTGGATCAAGGGGCAATGAATAATTTTATGACGGTAGATTGTGCAAATAGCCTCAAATTAAAAAAGGAGAGAACTAATTTGGCAGTTTGTGGTATCGGTGATACATTCACAAAAATTAAATCTGTTGTTACCGCAACAATTTCAAATTTAGAAAGAAATTTTGAAAGAGAGTTGGATTTTTTGATTGTATCTAAAATTACGGATTTCATGCCATCAAAAATGTTTAATATTAATGTGCCAGAGTTAAAATATGTAAAACTAGCGGATGAAGACTTTAACAAACCAGGTCGCATAGATTTACTTTTAAGTGCTGAGATATTTTATGAACTGTTACGGCCAGGTCAAATTTGTCCGGTTAATAGTAATTTGATTTTTCAAAATACAGTTTTTGGTTATGTAGCAAGCGGAAGTGTTCCCATTCCAAGTCAGGGGAGGGTACACTGTGGTTTCATTCAGGACAATGCTCTTTTAAACGAAACCATAGAGAAATTTTGGAAACTAGAAGATGTTGAGATTGAGGTACCCAAAAATAAAGAAGCAATAATTTGCGAAGAACACTTTGAGAAAAACGTTAAAAGAGATAGTACAGGGAGATATATTGTTAAAATGCCGTCAAAAGAGGATCCGCTTTGCTTAGGAAAATCCAGAGATATTGCCCTTAAAAAGTTAAATTCGCTGTGGAATCGATTCTTAAAAGAACCTGAATATTTAACATTGTATAGAGAATTTTTATGCGAATATGAAAGGTTGGGTCACATGACAGAGATTTCGGAAAGGGGGGAAGAAGTAGGAACGTATTATATACCGCATTTAGGAGTCTATCGCCCTGATAAGAGTACAACGAAACTTCGTGTAGTTTTTAACGCGTCTTCGAAAACAACCTTAGGAAACTCTCTTAATTCCTTACAGTATAACGGTGGGGTTATTCAGGAAGACCTTTTTAAAATAATGACAAGATTTCGTAAACATATTTATGCATTCGTAGCGGACATTAAACAAATGTATAGAATGATTTTAATTGATCCGAGTCAAACCAAACTTCAGAGAATTCTTTGGAAGGAGGGGGTGAATGAACCAGTTAAGACTTATGAGCTGAAAACTCTTACATATGGAACAGTGAGCGCCCCATATTTAGCTACTAGAGTTTTGCTTCAACTATCGATAGACGAGCAAAACAACTTTCCCTTAGCATCCCCAGTTTTAGAAAGAGATTTTTACATGGATGATGTGTTGAGCGGCGCAGCCACTTTAACCGAAGCTAAAGAGCTGCAGTCAGAGTTAGTAGAGGCTCTCAAGAGTGCAGGAATGCATCTGCACAAGTGGCATAGTAATAATTTAGAGTTAAAAACAGAACCTGACAGTGATTATAATTTTAGAGAAGAGACAAAAACGCTTGGTGTGATGTGGAATCCTAGTAGTGGCAGCTTTACTTTCAAATACAAGTAGAAAGTGTAGTTTCGCCAACGAAAAAAAACGTACTTTCAACAATCGTAAGAATTTTCGATCCACTCGGCCTCTTAGGGCCTGTTGTTACTAAAGCTAAAATTCGCATGCAAAACCTGTGGTGTTTGAATCTAAATTGGAGTGATCCACTTCCTGAAAGAGAAGCACAAGAATGGCAAAGCTTTATCGAGTCCCTGCCAGTGGTGAACAATGTGAGTGTTAAGAGGTGCATTCTAAATTGAGAAACCTGTTAAGATCGAGCTTCATGGTTTTTCTGATGCATCCGAATCTGCTTATGGATGTGTTATTTATTGCAAATCAACGTCAAGTGATGGAGCCTTTAAAGTGAACTTGGTTTGCAGCAAATCCCGAATAGCACCCCTTAAGCGTCTTACTATTCCAAGATTGGAGCTTTCTGCAGCCGTTCTCTTAGCAAAACTGATATCCAAAGTGAAAAGTGCCTTACAACTAGAGACTGCTGACATTTATTTATGGAGCGATTCGATGATCGTACTTTCCTGGTTACGAAAAGAACCATATCTTATGAAAACTTTCGTTGCCAACCGTGTAGCGGCAATACAGGACTTGACAAAAGTTCAACAGTGGCGTCATGTGTCTTCTGAGAACAATCCAGCAGATCTCATTTCGAGAGGAATGGATCCTGAGAAACTGGTTAAAAATGAACTGTGGTTCAAAGGTCCGAAGTTTTTGACTCAACGGGATTATCCTAATCGTAAAATTTCTACGTCCATCATTAGAGACGAATTTTCACAAGAACTAAAAAATTTAGATCAAGACTTATCTGTTTTTTGTGTAGCTTCCAATCCTTTTATTGAAGTGTTATTTAATATTACTAATTGTTATACTAAACTATTGCATGTTCTAAGTTATCTTTTCATGTTTATTCACAATTTGAAGAATCCAACAGAAAAGAGGTTGGGTCCTTTGACAACTCAAGAAATATTAAAAAGTGAGATATTTATTATTAAAGAGGTCCAAAACAACGAGTTTTCTGAGGAAATTAAGTGCTTAATGCACCAAAAGAATGTACCAGATAAAAGTAAGATAAAATGTTTAAATCCTTTTTTAAATAGGGATGGAATAATAAGGGTAAATGGTAGAATAAAAAATTCTGATTTAAGTTTCAACAGTAAGTTTCCAATTATTCTACCTAAGAGTCATAAATTAACTAAGTTAATTTTAGAGGCATATCACAAGAGATATTTTCATTTAGGCCCTACTGCCCTATTACATTACGCAAGACAAAAGTTTTGGCCCGTTCAGGGTAAAGCAGCATGTAGAAAAGTCGTGCATGATTGCATTAAATGTTTTAGGTGTAAACCTGTAGGTGTTGAACAGTTAATGGGTGATTTACCAAAAGAGAGGGTAACTCCTGATTTTCCATTTAATTGTTCAGGGGTGGATTTTTGTGGGCCATTCCTTATTAAGTATAGAAATCAAAGAAAAGGAATTTTCCACAAAATATATGTGTGCATATTTGTATGCTTAGTCACAAAAGCCATTCATCTTGAAATTGTAACTGATTTAACATCAGAGGCCTTTGTGGCATGTTTAAAGAGATTTGTGGCTCGCAGAGGTTTGTGTTCGAAATTATATTCGGACAATGCGACAAATTTTATAGGAGCTAATAAAGAGCTTTCTAAATTACATAACTTAGTTTTAAATCCAGATGAGAGACTTTCAAATTATTTGTCAACTGAGGGAATTGACTGGAATTTCCTTCCTCCAAGAGCACCTAATTTTGGTGGCCTCTGGGAAAGTGGTGTAAAGTCATTTAAATATCATTTTAAAAGAGTTTTAGGTAATTCTAGGTTGACATATGAAGAATTCTTGACGGTTATTACTCAAATAGAAGGAATTTTAAATTCCAGACCACTTGTACCTCTGTCATCAGATACTGATGTGTATGATGTGTTAACCCCTGCCCATTTCTTAATTGGCAGACCCTTAAATGCCATTGTTGAGCCAAATTTAACAGAGATTAAAGACAATCGATTGTCTAACTGGAAAAAACTAACAAAAATAATTCAAATTTTTTGGAAGAAATGGCATATTCAGTATCTTAACAATTTGCAACAGAGATCCAAGTGGATGGTAGAAAAAGATAATGTAAAAGTTAATGAGTTAGTGCTTCTTAAAGATGAAAATCTACCCCCTCAAAAATGGGCATTGGGTAGAATAATAGATGTTTATTTTGGTGAAGATAAACGGGTCAGAGTTGTTAAAATAAAAACTCAATCTGGAGTTTATAAAAGACCAATATCAAAAATTTGTATTTTGCCTCTTAATCTGTAATCTTGTATATATTTTCTGTGTGTTTTTCTTGTAATTATATATTTTCTGTGTTTTAATATTATCAATATATTGTTACTATTTTATATTTGCATTTGTAAAGACTGTATAATTTAATGGTTGAATGTAACCATTGCAACGTGGGGCGGAATGTTCCGTACCTAATATGAAGCGCTGTATTAGAGCGCCATCTGTGAAAAAGAAGAACCGTGTGGGTTCGAGATTATAGAAGAGAGTTGTGTTTTTGGTTTGGTAAAAAGTGGCGATATGATTTCGCATTTATAAGTTTGAGTTATGTCGTGAAATAAATAATATTTTGTGTGTGACAGTCCACTAAATAAGTGAGTGTTGTGATTTCTTCAAGCTATCGTCGACAGGAATAAATTCTAATGTTTAATTGTAGAATAATGAAGGCTTAAAAGTATATGCTTTTTTTGCAGAAATTTTTGGGCAAAGCCAAATATTACTGATTTATAAAAAGTCGAGAAAAGGATTTCCATATAGGAAGATTCAATAGGAACTGATTATTTTGGTCCATGAAAACTAAGAAGAATGGAATCAGTCTCGGCTTCGTACGGAAAAAAAAAAGTTAGGCTCGGCCCGATACTCCAGCAAAAAAATTAAGGTCCGAGCCCAGCCCGGCCCGAAAAGATTAGTGATTAGGCCCGGCCCGGCCCGAAAGGATTAGTGACTAGGCCCGGTCCGAGTCTTCAAAAGTAAGGCCCGGCCCACGGGCCGGGCTCGGGCTTCGGGCCGTGGCCCGGCCCGTGCAGACCTCTTGTCTTAATATCGTTATTTTTTAATTTTTTTTTTTTTTGTTTTGTTTGGAAAAAATAGTTGTTCTCAGTAGTGAATTGGGAAATCTAAAGCATATCTGAATCTTTTTATTGGTTGAATTCCGCAATAAAGTTGGTTTATTTTATTCGTTTCCAGATTGGTTCAAGTTTAATGTCCAAAAATGGAATACTTCTGTTGCCACGATGACAAAAAGAGTAATTAAAACTTTTTAAAAAATTAATAATCTAACAACAAATTGCAATAGATTTCAAACAATTTTCATTAAAAAGTGCATTTTTTTTTTCTCGACGCAACGGTGTAAAAATTAGAAATGTGCGATATTTTGAAGTTGGAAAATTTGCTCCGAAAATTGTAAAACTGAAATTTTATTTAAAATTTGTTTGTGATGGGTAGAATAATATTAATGTTTAATCCATGTCGTACGTAATATGAGGCGTTCAGAAGTCAGTCTGATTAACTCCATCCAATAAAAATGCACATTTTTAACAGTTAAAGTTGTCTATCTTTAATCTACTGTTTTATCGTTGGCCTAGGAATATTAATGTTTAATGCACGGCGTACATAATGTATGACTCGTTATAATCATCCTAAAAATGTTTATTATTATTAATTTAAATGTAGAATTTATTTATAAGTCTTTAAAATTTGCATTTTTGAAAATATCGTTTTCCAAATAGTCGTTGTATTTTGTTATATTACTTTTTTTTTTTACGTCAAACTGGTTTGTTATCTGTTTTTAGAATAGTAAAACGTTATTACTAAAATGCAGGGCCGAAACTAGAGGGGGCACGTGCCCCGGGCGTCACCAGAACACAAGGTGAAGAGGGCGCCAAATTAAGATTTTGTTGGGTGTGTTTGATATAAACAATGCATATATGTGGGGGGGGGGATGGAGGGCGCCAAAATCCATGCTGCCCCGGGCGCAATAATGACTAGTTTCGGCCCTGCTAAAATTATTTAATTCCAAAGCATGGTATACCGCAACTTTTAGCATTCCTATTCTTCTGCCATACGTATGAGGATATATAATCCGCTGTTCGAGAATCTTGTTGTGAAGTATGTTTGAAATAATACATCACTTATTCTGCTTATTAGTACAGTAAAGAAAAAGAATGTTATCACCCTGTTTTGTCAATACGAAGTTCTGTATTCCCCCTTTTTTGAGAGGGCAACAGCAAGAAGATATTGTTACTGCTGAATATATTTTGTAACAAAAAGCAATTTATAAAATACTTCTAAATAGTAACTGTTTCTTTAAAATTTTATTTGATATAAAGTTATTTTATTAGTAATATTGATATTTTATTGACTTCTCTGCTTATAAATCAATGAAATATCCGAATAATAAATATATATAATCTTATTTGTATGTCACTTCAAACAAAAGAAAAAAAATAGATAATGATTTCATAAGGGACAGGTGAGGGTGTCAAGGGTTGATAACGTACGATATCATAATTGGTAGGAGGGGAAGGGGTTGAAAACAACCAAAAGTTGATAGCATTATATGTGTACCGCCCTTTCAATCTCATTTGTTAGAAGTTCGTTTATAAACATTTCAACGAAATTAAATTTCCATTGTCTGTATTTCAAGCTTCACTCAAACGAATTCTCCATCTGTTGTAAAGTAAAGAACTTCTCGGAAGCTTCTGCAAATATATAAGTAATGCAATTTAAGAAAGCGCTTTGTTAAAAAGCCATCATTATTCCTCTTTGTCGGCTTTCTCGTGTTTGTTGACAGACTTCTCTTTAAGCTATCCCATTAAGATGGAGAAGTTTTTATGATTCAAAATAATTAGCGTTTAAAAGATCCACGTAAGATTAAAGTGGCATAATGTCCGTTGATAGACAGAGTGCCGATAAATCATTTTCGGGGATTTCACTCTGAATTCCTGTCCCTAATATTAAGTCTATGGGCGGTTTATGCATTCTTATACTCTTAACTATCTTCTCGGAAAATTAATATATTTTTTTTTAATTATTATTTCTTCTCTCGGTGTTATTTTCTTAAAGGATGTAATCTTTTTTCTTAGTTTTCAAAATACAGTCGAACCTCTATATAACGAAACTCCATACATCGAATTTCTCCATATAACGAATTTTTAGTAAGAACAGTCCCCTTTTCGCATGATTACATTAAAAACAGACTCTATATAGCGAAATATCTATCTCCATATAACGAATTTTTTCATAAATTGATCTTAATTTATTCAGTTTTAAAAAAGCTTCGAAATCATATGGAATCAATTTTCCATCACTTATTTTTGATTTATCGTTCAGTGGAGAGGGTTTTTTTTTTTTTTTTTTTTTTTTTTTTTTTTTATAAATATTACTTCTCTCCTTATTCTTTAAATCTAACAAGTTCATCCCACCTCCCACACACCTTTCAACATCCTTCTCAAAACACAGTCAATTGAATTGTTACACATATAAGAGAGGAATCAATGAGAGCACATAAGAGAGACCTTCAAATGGAGGAAAATATCAACTACAATTTTTCATTCCTCGCTAAAATTTGAGAATTTTTTTTTTTTTGAGAGCGTAACAATTGTAATTTTAAAATTAAAACAACAAAAAATTACAGATTTCTTCCTCTGAAATTTATGTAAGTCTTCCTCATTTCATTTTCATTAAGCTTTCAAATAAATGTTTTTTCTCTTTTTTTTGAAGCTGCTTAAATAAGTAAGAAATAAAATGTTAGGTTAATATATACTTTTAAACATTTCAAATTCTTAATTAAAAAGATCAAAAATAATATTTGTTCAAAATTTACACATTAAATACTATTTTTAACATCATACTCTATACATCGAATTTCTCTATATAACGAATTTTTTACTGGAACGATGGATTTCGTTATATAGAGGCTCGACTGTATTTATAAAATCTATGCTTAATTTAATATATTATATTTTATAAACTGACGAACTGGGAGTAAAATTTTAACACATCCTTTAAGAAGAGAACACTGAAAGAAGTTGAAAAGATTAATTTCCTAAGGAGAAATTTTAAATATAAGAATGCATCAAACGCTTATAGACTTTACGTTAGTGAAGTGAATTCGGAAGCTGAGTGATCAATACTTTTTAGTTTAGAACATGACTGAAAAATGTTATATATTGGTAAAATACAGCGTGTCCATAAAAGAACGATCCAGTTATAAATTTTAACAGTATCAACTGTAAGCGTTTGGTTCCTGGTCACAAATAAAGAATAATTCAAGCAGTTTTAGATAAGCTCATGCGCAAGTGCTGCTTTGTTATGGACTCGCTTACAGTGCTAGATACGCAAAATTGCGCCTCCTTGACTGAAATTATTATTGCTGGGCTGGAGATTTAAAAGTTGTTAGAGCTATGCGATTTTTTCCTTTGGGCCTTTATAGTGTTTATTTCAAGAAGTAATTCTGGAGGAACATTTCTCCCCCCCCCCCCCCGCAGCAGTGAAACGCTCCCCCTAAAAAAATTTAGATTTTGTCTTCAGTGGTCAAAAAGTGTAATCCCCACTCCTCCCCGGAACCACAGAAGTCCCTCCCGAAGAAAAGTAACTGAATTCGACATTGTTTATAAAGTATCGCGTCTATGTTCCGCCAGTCCCTGTAATTATTTGCCAGAATTAAGACAGAACTGAAGAGGCTATTGCTTCCATGACTCCGGACCATGTTAGCTCCATGATAACTGAAGTGTCGAAAGAATTGGACTTCATAAGTTGCTGTTTTTCACGGGCGATTACCTGCACGAGAGATATAGGCCCAAAGGGGGGATGCCCTCCGTAAGAGTTGTCTTTCTAAGGGAACCTAAACCATACTTATGCAAGAAAATCCAAGGATAGAAGAAAATCACGGACAATTCCGAACGATTAGGCCAACGGGCATGAATGAATTCCAAACCAGCGCTTCCCGCCTACCAGCTTCGAGAGCAAAACCTCTCTTAACTAATGGCCTGGGGCCTTTGGGTATCTAGATAAAATCGAATATCACATTCGAACACACAATCGTCGAACACAACATTTTCACACAGTCGAATATCTCCGAAAACACATATTAATTACACCGCAATCCGGATATATAAAATACCAATAATTGCAGAAAAATTATAATTATTAAATATTTAAAAAGAATTAAAATAGATTTTAATTAGTAAAAAAATATTAAGAAATATATTAAACGATGTAAAAGTGTAACCAAGAATAAATGTGTGAGATGGAATAAATGTTATATTACACAAACGAATCGTATACTATAAACCTCTTTTGTTGGAAGTCCGTTAATAAACATTTCAACGAAATTAAACTTCTCTTTCAAGCATCACTTAAACGAGTTCTTTATCTGTTGTAAAGTAAAGAAATTCTAGGAAGCTTCTGCAAATATAAGGAATTCAATTTAGGAAAGCGCCTTGTCAAAAAGCCATTATTCTGCTGCTTTGTTGACAGACTCATGTCTTTAAGCTATCCCATTAAGCTGGCTAAGTCATTATCCTTCAAAACAATTAAGGTTTAAAACATTCAGATAACTTAGGGTGGCATAGTGTACGTTATATACCTGTCCATAAGTTATTCTCGGTGTTTCTTTACTCCATAACTTTTGATTTAGGAGCATGCCTGAAAAATATTTGTACATATTCGTAAAATATAGCCGAATTTTTTTCAACTGACAGACTATTAAAGCCTGAAAGCTATTGTTCCCGTAGTTTCTGCATGTACTTAAGAGATTTCTCATTACATAGTATATATTTGATAGAAATATGTGATTTGCTTCGAATTTTGGATGTAGGTTCATTCTGATGAGGCACTTCCCTTATTAGTTTTGGTGCTCTTTGGTTCATTATAAAGAAAAGAACAGGAGGCTAATTCTCCTTAAATAAATGTGTTTTTTATTCGAAATTATCGGATTTGCTTCAAATCGGAATTATCCGATATATCGGTTTATTTTGATAACGCGCTTCTGTGATTAGATTTTGGAGGTTCATTGCTCAAGTATAAAGTGGAGAAATGGGGGGGGGGGGCGGTAATTCCCTTCCCATCTTAGTTTAGATTGATGGTTTTTTGTCGAATTCTTTATTTCTCAAGGGGCACTATTCTTGAAATAAGAGTATACAATTAGTGTGAAAAGCTTAACTGGGCACTTTTCTCTTTATTTAGCTCTCTGACTGGAAAGCCCGTGTCAACACGTTCGCTGAACAACAATTTTCATTTTAAGGCATGCATTAATTAAATTGCATGCCATGTTGTTATCAAGTTTAAAAGGGGCCACTTTGACATAAGTTTAAATTCATTTTTTCTCGGAAGCGGATGAAACTGATTGCTGTTTGTTAATCAAACTATGTAATCGAAAGGCGTTTCCACCCTTTTCTTTTATTTTATTTATTTGTAAACGCAAAAGGTTTTTAAGAAAATACTGGCAAAGTAGGCGTTTTGTACCAGATGGCGCTGTTATGCTGTATTTTTCACAATTTTCGCAATAGCTCTACCTCGAACACTAATACACGAACGTTAATCAAACTTTAGATTCAGTAAGAAGTTGACAAAAGTTATTGCTGATTACGTTGGGTCTAAATCACCCAACAGGTGGTGCTGCTCCGTTGCATTTTGCATGATTTGCACGATTTTACAAATCGTCCTATATACAGAACTAATGCACGAAATTTCATACATTCACTTTGGGCATAAGACTGGCATTTAATTTTGGTAACTGTGCTAGAAAATTTTGAAGTAATAACATGCATGGAGATAGAAAGTTTTGGGATCGGACATCCGACTAGTTTGTTATTCCTTTTAATAGTTTTCATTGTGCGTTCAAATATCTGCGCGCTTGTGCGATTTATTCCTTTTAGCTCGTTCCTTCAAACAATTTTCAAACGAATTTCAATCTTTAGAGAATAAAATTTTATTCAGCTATTTGAAACAGCTGCATTTATATCCGTTCGTCTGCATAATTCTCAGAAATTGCACTAATGTTGCCATTTCGAATGGTTAAATGTGATTTAACAATTGATTCGTTTAAGAGACTGTATCCTAGAGGAGGGGGGGGGGGCGGGCCGCATGTAGCAAACTTCGATCTCTTCTGGGACACTATTTTTATGGTGATTTTTTTTTCTTTCTAACGATCTTTTCGTTTTATAGTAATCGGAAATCAAAAAAGTAAATAAAAAAAGGGAGAAATAATAAAAATTCGGGCCGCACACAGACACACACCATAGAGTAAAAAGAAAGAATAGAGAGGAAGTATAGTGGCTGGTGGTAAAGCAAAAAATGCAACCCTAAAATCTGCTACATTAGGCCCAAACCCAATCATGTGATTTCGAAAAAAAAAATTTTAGTAATACAGTTTTTAATTCATAATGCAAAAACTTTTAATAATACAGTTTTTAATTCATAATACAATGAAATACCACTTTAGAATGCTTAAACATAAGCAGATCATTTTCATTTAAAGAAAATATATACGGCTGATGTCAAAGAATTTGGTCTCTGTTACCCGTGATTAAATGCCCTCATTCGGCCAAAACAAAATAAATTTGAGCTATAATGCGCTTCACATTGTAAAACGATTTATGGCATACTTAATCTCCATCTATCCCTTTCCTCCATGCACTGGACACACACACAAACATTTGCATCCACTGAGCGTTAATGATAATTTATGAGTGAAATGATTACTAAGGAAAAAAAAAAACTAATAGTAAATTTCTTTCTTACATCTCTACAAATTATTAAAACTTGTAACAGGGTGACTGCCTTCCCTAAATTATAGTATCTATAGGTGGCGCTATTGCCACCTTCGGCAAAATATCCGGAGATATTTTGCCTTCCTTTTCTAAAAAGACATGAAATGAAGTGAAGTAATTGAGTTTGCAGTTAAGATGTAAGATTGGGATGTGTGTTCGCTTTACATCTCTCTTAGAGATGTTCTTTGTGCTAAGTAATTTTTATGAATATTCAATTGATTGAGTTGCGCTCGTATTGCGATTTGTATATAATGTGTTATGTGTTGTGTCGTCTACAATAAAATGTGACTGTAACATCTCTGTTCAATATTTTAAGTACCGAATAACATCCCACAAACTTAATATATTTAATGTATCTGATATTTTTTATTTGTTCAAATAATCAAATAATAGTAACTGCCGAAAAATGACTTCGCGCTTTTTTTATATCTCTAACTATACATCATTTCAGCCAAACCATAAAATTTTGACTTCTTGTTGAAATCATTCTGTGGTGAATAAGTTATCAAATTTTTGTTTTTTATTATTGACAGTAATTATAATTATGAAAAACTAAATAGCTACATATATGGCCAATAGCGTGAAAAGGTTAATACGCATTATAAATTTTGGTAACATTATAAAACTAGTCAGATGTGGCAATCCCAAAACTTTCTTCTATCTTACGCTTTTTAATACTACTTGAAAAATGCAGCATAGCAGCGCCACCCGTTAGGTGGTTTAAACCAATATTTAGTCAGCAACATCTTATGTCAACTTATTATTGAATCTGAATTTTGATGAAATTCCGTGCATTAGATTTTGAGGTACAGCTATTGCAAGATCTTAAAAAAATCTGTATAATAATGCCACGTGTTGGGTGATGCATACCAAAAACTAATCAGGATCAATTTTTTATCGGTTACTAACTGAATCTGAAGTTTGATGAAAATCTATTCCACCAATCTATTCATTCATCTGGGAAATCCATCCAGATGGATTTTCAATCCACTTGGATGGATTGATTGCGAAATCGTGAATAATGCAGCATAGCAGCGCTATCTGTAGGGCAAGTTACAATAAAAACTAAACAATATTAATCCATATCAGGGACTATCTGAATCTGAAGTTTTTGAAAATTTTGTAGATTGGAGCTATTGAGATAGAGCTATTGCGATAATCAGGAATAATGCACTATGGCAACGCCACCTGTTCAGCGATTTGCACCAAAAGGTAATCAGCACAATGTTATATCAAGTATTAATTAAATCTAAAATTTTATGAAAATCCATGCTCTAGCTCTTGAGATATGACTATTTTGGAGATTATGAGCAATGCAGCATAGCAGCGCCACCTCTTGAGCGATATACATAAAAAACTAATCAAATCTAGTTTATATCAAGGTCTAACAGAATCTAAAGTTTTGTGAAATTCAGTGCATTAGTTCTTGAGGTAGAGCGCTGACAAAATTTTTGTCACTGACTTACTGACAGGCTTACAAACAGACATTTTGTAAAAACATGTTTTTCGGGTTCTCTGATCCCTAAAGCGTATAAATCCGTCGAAAACCGGATTTTGAAAATTTTCACGAATCCAATACTTTCTTGTAAAAATAGAAAAAGTAACAAATTAAACTTCACTGAATTTAATTAGCATTAATAGCATTATTTAGTCGAAAGTTTTTCTTCTACTATAAAGAATTTTCATGAAGCTTCCGCAAATAAGGAATCTAATTAAGGAATCCAATCTGTCAAAGCCGTTTGGCTGGTTTGTTTACTTCTCAATATTTGAAATGGTTTTTCTGACAAGCTCAATCTTTAAGCTGCACCATTAAGATTGATGAGCCATTATGGATCAAAATAATTGGTATTTATAGATCCAGACTCTATCCTTGCGTAGTTTCCGTGATAGTTACTGAAATAGCATCGAACCACTTACTCCTTATTGAAAATGAAATGAGATTGAAGAAAATAAAAAAGTTAGAAATTGCACGTCAAGCATAGCAAATGAGGTGCGTTCGTACTATACGCAAGTTTTAAAAACGTTCAAATTTTGGCGTAATTGTATACAATGCTTTCGGATACAGTGTCCGAAATTTGGTGTGTATCCCTGTAAATATTATCTGATTTCTATTATACAGGGAATAACTTGTAGTGAACCACAGCAACAATATATCAATTTCATAAAATGTGAAATATTATAACATTTAAACTTATCCCAAACAGTGTTTTTTCTTATACCATTAAGTAATGGAATACTTTGGTGTAGTCCTATAAATTAATTACAAATATACTTTGCACCACAAATTGTACAGAATGTATGTTTTAGTATATACTTCATAGATGCATATCCACTCAATTATGTTCGAAAGAGTGTAACACCAGTAAAATGCACTTGAAACTATTTTTTCGCATTGACTATCATATAACTGAATACTTTTGATTGTCCCTGTAATTAAACTATGCATCCGATTTTCATAAAATTTGAAATGACTCGACAGAATTATGCAACAATTATACAGGGTGTCCCTAAACAAATGGTATATACGCTAGGGGGTGATAGAACACATCAAGACGAGTAATAGTAAATCGGAAACCAAGGGCCCAAACGTTTTCCAAAGGAGATAGCCGCCATTAAAGTTTGGGGTCCAAAATTTCAAATACACATAAAAAACGGAAAAATTGGTCGATTGATTTGCGGGTTTCACTAAAATTATTCTTTATGTTGATATTTTCTTGAAAATAAATTTCGAAAAATGCCGATAGAGGGCGCTTTAGACTTTGAAGTAATGAAAAACTATTTTTTGCCGTGATTTTTTGCATCTCATTAAATGGTTTCCTAAGCTTAGACTTAAATTTTGAGCTCAAAATCCGAATAGTTGGAAGTAGTTAAGTAGCACAAACTTAACTGTGTTCAGAGGGTTTAAATTTCAAATCATTATAAAAAACGGAAAAATTGGTCGATTGATTTGCAGTTTTCACTAAAACTATTCTTTATGTCGGTATTTTATTAAAATTGAATTATAAAGATAAATTTCAAAAAATGCCGATAGAGGGCGCTTTAAACTTTAAAGTAACGAACAACTACTTTTTACGTTATTTTTTGCATCTGATTAAATGTTTTCGTAAACTTAGACTTAAACTTAAATTTTGAGCTCAAAATCTGAATAGTTGGGAGTGGTTAAGTAGCACAAACTGAACTGTGTTCAGAGTGTTTAAATTTCAAACGAAACAGAAAACTATAAAAAAAACGGAAAAATTAGTCGATTCGTTTGCGGTTTTTGCTAAAACTACTCTTTAAATCAGAGTTTTCTTGAAAATAAATGTTAATGATAAATTTCAGAAAATGCCGGTAGAGGGCGCCTTATACATTGGAGTAGCGTACAACTATTTTTAACCGTTATTTTTTTAAATCTCATTAAATGCTTTGAAATGCCTTATATCTAAATTTTTAGATCAAATTCTGAGTCGTTGCGAGTGTTTAAGGTGCTCAAAAGTGAACTATGTTCGAGGGGGGGGGGGGGTAAATTTCAACTCCTGAACACACTTCAGTTTGCGCTTCTTAACCCCTACCAACGATTCAGAATTTGAGTTCAAAATTTAAGTTTAAGATTTCGAAAACATTTAACAAGTTTTGGAAAGCATTTAATTAGATACAAAAAATAACGGTTAAAATTTGTTGTTGGTTACTCTGAAGTTTAAGGCGTCCTCTAACAGAATTTTTTGAAATTTATCTTTAAAATTCATTTTCAAGAAGATACTGACTTAAAAAATAGTTTTATTTTAAACCGCAAACGAATCTACCAATTTTTCCGTTTTTTTATTATCATTTGAAATTTGAACCCTCTGAACACAGTTCAGTTTGTGCTACTTAACCACTCCCAACAATTCAGATTTTGAGCTCAAAATTTAAGTTTAAGTCTAAGTTTACGAAAACATTTAATCAGCTGCAAAAAATAACGTTAAATGTAGTTGTTCGTTACTCTAAAGTTTAAAGCGCCCTCTATCGGCATTTTTTGAAATTTATCTTTATAATTCATTTTTAATAAAATACCGACATAAAGAATAGTTTTAGTGAAAACTGCAAATCAATCGACCAATTTTTCCGTTTTTTATAATGATTTGAAATTTAAACCCTCTGAACACAGTTAAGTTTGTGCTACTTAACCGCTTCCAACTATTAAGATTTTGAACTCAAAATTTAAGTCTAACCTTACGAAACCATTTAATGAGATGCAAAAAATCACGGCAAAAAATAGTTTTTCAATACTTCAAAGTCTAAAGCGCCCTCTATCGGCATTTTTCGAAATTTATCTTTATAATTTATTTTCAAGAAAATACCAACATAAAGAATAATTTTAGTGAAAACCACAAATCAATCGACCAATTTTTCCGTTTTTTATGTGTATTTGAAATTTTGGACCCCAAACTTTAATGGCGGCTATCTCCTTTGGAAAACGTTTGGGACCCTTGGTTTCCTATTTACTGTTACTCGTCTTGATGTGTTCTATCACCCCCTAGCGTATATACCATTCGTTTAGGGACACCCTGTATATCATATATTCCAAATTATTCGGTTGGGTAGTTTTTGCTTTATTGGGGATGTAGTTGCAAAAATAACGGAGGATATACATTTTGAGCAGAGGATATACCCTAGAGTGCGTATACCATAGCTTTCTTGAGAAACAGAGGGCATACGGTGTTTCTTTAAAAAAAAAAAAAAAAAAAAAAAAATCAAAAGGTATACTGCGTATATCCCCGCATAACCTTCCACTACATCCCTGTTTTTTATTTGCGGACAGATTGAACGACGACTACAGGTGCTATGTATTTACATAATTGCGAACGCGCCTAAAAAACTTTATCTCTTTAAGCCCCTGCGGTGCTTTAAAGTACTATTAAAATAACTTGTTATGAAATACATTTAATATATAAATTAGTAATAAAACATTTTAAAATGAGTTATAAATACTTGATGCAAAAGCATTATTGGTTTCACAAAACAAAAATATTTTTATAATTACGATTTCTTTTTCTTTTGAATCTTTACAGCTTTCTTGACGTTGAATGGCAAAGCATGTCCCTAAAGGGACTTTGTGCCATTAAACTCCAACCAACCAACCAATATTGACGTTGAAAGATTAGGGGAGAAGGGTAGAGGTCTGCACGGGCCGAAATTTCCAGGTCCGAGCCCGGCCCGAAAGTTAAAATTTTGGCCCGAGCCCGGCCCGAACGAAAAAAATATTGGCCCGACCCGGAAAAAAGTTAAAAATTCGGCGCGAACTCGGCCCGGCTCGGGTGAATTTCTACAGAAAATTGATCTTTACTCTAACGGAAGAGTTCAGACAAAAAAAACTTAGTCTCTTTTTTTTTTCTTTCTCATGTTTATAATCTCTATTTATGCAAAAGTGCCATAGGCTGCGATATTTACGCTTTTAATGAACCTTTGTTTGTTGTATGTAAATGTTCAGTTATCATTAGTATTATTAATACATCAAAAAAAAAATCTAAAAAATGGTATGTAGTAAAATTTTCTAAGGCATCGGAAAGAAAAAAATACGTTCCCTTTTTAGCAGATGTAAATGTTTAATATATATATTTTTTCTCGCGTATTGTTGTATTCATTTTGCATGAATGAACAGTTTAAAAGAAATTGGCAGTTTTCAGTTTAAACAAAAATTCCGTCATAATCTTCTTCTTTTTTTTTTTTTTTTTTTTTTTTTTTGTGTGTGTGTGTGTGTGTTTAATTCTATTTTAAGACGCCTAATGATCTACGACTCTTTAAAAAGAATAAATTCTAATGTTTAATTGTAGAAAATGACGACTTAAAAGTATATGCCTATTTTGCAAAAATTTTTGGACCAAACCAAACTTTACTGATTTATGAACAGACTTTTCCACGTCGAGAAAAGAATTTTCATACGGGAAGATTCAACAGGAACTGATTATTTTTGTCCATGAAGACTAGGAAGAACGAAACCAGTCTCGGCTTCGTACGGAAAAAATAAGCTCGGCCCGGCCCGATACTCCAGGAAAAAAAATTAAAGCCCGGCCCGGCCCGAATGCCGTTAATGGAAATCGGGCCGGGCCGGGCTCAGGCTTCGGGCCGATGTGTACACGATGTGTGCACGGGCTACATGTATAAGGCTCGGCCTGTGCAGATCTCTAGAGAGGGGTGGGGTGGGGGGTAGTAAATATTTCTATGAACATTATACTTCAGGATTTCCCATTTCTATAAAATACTAGCAAAAATATTTTGAACAAAAGATTTATGTGAAGTTATAAATATTGTACAAAATCCTTAGAAATTAAATTTAATTTTTATCGGCAAAATCCTTCTAAAATTTTAAATCGATCGTGTATGTCTTCTAAAGTAATTTCAAAAATTCACGAAAAATGCTTTAGAAGATGAATCTGTCGTGAATCCATAACATTCGTTCACTTTGAAACAACACAGACAGAACGGGAAAATTTTAAAAAACAAATTTGTATTTTTAAAATAACAGATTAAGCCATCAACACACTCGCTGGGATACTACGAATTGATGCATTAAATGAATTTTAGAACAAATTATTATAATTGTACTTTAAAACAGGGTTACAAATAACAATAAATAATTTTTTTTTCTTTCGGGAGGAAGGGGGGATTTACCAAAGACATAAAAGATTTGGAAGAAAACGCAAATATTTAAAATATTCAAAGAAGTTTAATCGGAAAGTACGTGCTTTTACATTCGAACGATCTTAAATAAATACTCTCCCTTTAAAAAACATGAAAACTTCTTCTACGTATAAAAGGAATGAGATATTTTAAGAAATCTCTACATTTCAAACGTGTACTTAGAAAGGAGGGATTAAAAAGGAAGTCAAAAGATGAAATTGCAAGGCTTTTACCATCACGTTCAAATATGAATAAAATTGGAAACTTTATTTAACTTCAAATTGCAGTTAATACAAGTAACTATCAAAAAGCTTTGATTCAATTGGTTACTTTATTTTTAAGTGTATAAAGTAAGGGCTATTTTCAAGTTTAAAAAAAGAAACACAAAAGGACCTTCAAAGCAAGATGAAAAAAAAAAAAAAAAATTCTTTTAAAAAATATTTTCGTTTTGTGCAATCAGTAAAGCATTTGGAACAAGATAAAGTATGTATAATTCATTCTAAATTGTATTACTACTAAACTGATTTTCTGACTGCCTAAGAAAGACAGCTCACACAATGAAACCAGGTCTGTAGAGCATAGTGACCCTCCCGGTCGCCTTTATTAAGGCCTTAAAAACAGAATTCAGCCAAACTGAGACCGCCAAAATCGTAACAGTGGGCTGTATTAATACAAAAACTCGTGCAAAAGAACCCAAAGCGAGAGAGGGCAGGTAAGGGGGGGGGGGGAAGGGGACAAACAGGAATAAAAAAAAAACAATAGAAATAAATAGGAAACTGTCCGCCTGGTAACAGATCCCCTACGAGACAATGGGCGAATGTATGTCCGACAAAATTAGCGCTGAGAAGGAGCAGCAGAAACTGTTGCATACCCAAGCTGCGTTGATAGAATTGAGATTTGGAATAGGTGGTTGTGGAAGTGTTTTAGTTTGTTTAGTAGGAGCGTTACTAAATTAATTTTATAACAAGTTACTTTAATGGTACTTTAAAGTACCGTTGGGACATAAAGAGTTAATTTTATTAACTATATGCCAAATTTCTGGGCATCGAAGGGAGTGCGGCTGTTCTTTATTATCTTACGCTTTATTAGATTAAATTATATATAATAATATTAGATTTAATTATAGATATGTTCTTTATTAGATTTCCTCTAATAACTACGCAGTTAATTGCACAGTGCATTTTTGGGATGTTTTCTTTAAATCTGTCGTAACCTTGTGCACCTGATTATTTGAGGCATTACGTTAAGCCTTTACTAAAATAGAAAAGACTAATTACCGGAATCAACTAATACAATTAACTATCGGATTTGGCGTATGTCATCAATGTCACAAAGTTTCGTTAGCGGATTTGATTGCCATTGAAATGCCTCGAGGGTCATACAAAGGCTCCTCGCCTCTCGGTTTCCAAATTTCTCTCTGTAATCTCAAGTCTGTGGACATTTAGTGCATTCTTTTATTTAAAATATCTTCTCCAAAAATTAACATTTTTATTTTATTTTATTTTTTTTTTTTGAGGATACCCTTTTTTTTTTTATATCTTAGCAAAATATTTTTTTAGTCTAGGCTTAATTTTGTATGTAGTGTAAAAATTTTACTTCCACTTCGTCCGCTTTTAACACATAAAATATCTAATTAAACCTAGATTTTAGAAATATTTCGACAACTAAGAAAATAAAACGAAAAGTTCCCAGTTAAGAGCCTGCATCAGTCAAACCGAAACTCAAAATCCGATCACAAACCTATGCGTGTTGCCACCAGGAAGGCGTATCCCGAACCCAACGATTGACCAGGGTTATTCTATAGTCCTGACGATTAACACTTTAAAAGACCAATGATATTTTCCAAGCTTGTAATTAATAAGAAAATGGTCATCTCACGCCACCCTTTACCTCCAGGCGATAAAAAGGGGATAAGATACCCCAGGAAGAAAAAAGTTATTAGCAAATGCTAAAAACTCTCGCACCTTTTCAATACTGATAGCCCGAGGGATATGTGCATTTGGATAGTTTCTTCGAGATAATTTCTGACCAAAACACTCGGATCCGTTTTAAAACAAGTCGACATTGACCTTTTTTGTTAGATAGTTTCAAGTGAAATTTATATGTAATTTTAAAAGACAACATACAGATCGTGATTATTATGTCAGAGATTACACATTAAACATTTTCCAAAGAATCTCCTCTACATTTTAATATTTTTAAATGATTTTTTTAGCATTGAATAGCTGAGATCATTGAAGTGTACAAAGACCGTTTTATATTTTTTCGATTTTGTTACGAGTATTTTATAGTAGCTTACATCAATAGAGCGAAATCCCAAGATAGGAATTTTTAAGATATCTCGTTTGTATTTTAATATTTTTAAATGATTTTTTTAGCATTGAACAGCTGAGATTTTTCGGTATAAAGAACGTTTTGTACTTTTTTTATTTTGTTTACAGGTGTTTTAAAGAGGCTACTTCAGTCAAGTGAAATCCAATGGAAGAAATTTATAAAAATATCTCTTCTACATTTTTATATTTTTAAATTATTTTTTGGCATTCGATATCTCAGATATTTCGGTACAAAGACCGTTTTGTACTTTTTTGACCTTGTTTATTTAAAAAGCTATTTCAGTCAAGTGAAATCCCATTGTAGAAATTTATAAAAATATCTCTTCTACATTTTAATATTTTTAAATGATTTTTTTGTCATTGGATAGCTGAGATCTTTCGGTACAAAGACCGTTTTGTACATTTTCGACTTTGTTTAAGGGAATTTTAAAAAAGCTACTTCAGTCAAATGAAATCCAATGGAAGAAATTTATAAAAATATCTCTTCTACATTTTAATATTTTTAAATGAATTTTTGTCACTGGATAGCTGAGATCTTTAGGTACAAATACCGTTTTGTATTTTTTTTTTTTTTTTTTTTTTTTTTTTTGTTTTGTTTACAGGTGTTTTAAAGAGGCTACTTCAGTCAGTAAGTGAAATCCAATGGTAGAAATTTATAAAAATATCTCTTCTACATTTTAATATTTTTAATTGTTTTTTTTTTTCTGTCATTGGATAGCTTAGATCTTTCTGTACAAATAACGTTTTTTTACATTTTCGACTTTGTTTAGGGGAATTTTAAAAAAGCTACTTCAGTCAAGTGAAATCCAATGGAAGAAATTTATAAAAATATCTTTTCTACATTTTAATATTTTTAATTGATTTTTTTTTTTTTTTTCTGTCATTGGATAGCTTAGATCTTTCTGTACAAAGACCGTTTTGTACTTTTTCGACTTTGTTTAGGGGAATTTTTAAAAAGCTTACTTCAGTCAAATGAAATCCAATTGTGGAAATTTATAAAAATATCTCTTCTACATTTTTATATTTTTAAATTATTTTTTGGCATTCGATATCTCAGATATTTCGGTACAAAGACCGTTTTGTACTTTTTTGACCTTGTTTATTTAAAAAGCTATTTCAGTCAAGTGAAATCCCATTGTAGAAATTTATAATAATATCTCTTCTACATTTTAATATTTTTAAATGATTTTTTTGTCATTGGATAGCTGAGATCTTTCGGTACAAAGACCGTTTTGTACATTTTCGACTTTGTTTAAGGGAATTTTAAAAAAGCTACTTCAGTCAAATGAAATCCAATGGAAGAAATTTATAAAAATATCTCTTCTACATTTTAATATTTTTAAATGAATTTTTGTCACTGGATAGCTGAGATCTTTCGGTACAAAGATCGTTTTGTACTTTTTCGACTTTGTTTAGGGAAATTTTAAAAAATCTACTTCAGTCAAGTGAAATCCAGTGGTAGGAATTTATAAAAATATCTCTTCTACATTTTAATATTTTTAAATTATTTTTTGTCATTCGATATCTCAGATCTTTCGGTACAAAGACCGTTTTGTACTTTTTCGACTTTGTTTAGGGGAATTTTAAAAAAGCTATTTCAGTCAAGTGAAATCCAATGGTAGAAATTTGTAAAAATATTTCTTCTACATTTTAATATTTTTAAATGATTTTTTTTTTTTTTTTTTTTGTCATTGGATAGCATAGATCTTTCTCTACAAAGACCGTTTTCTACATTTTCGACTTTGTTTAGGGGAATTTTAAAAAAGCTACTTCAGTCAAGTGAAATCCAATGGTAGGAATTTATAAAAATAAGTCTTCTACATTTTAATATTTTTAAATTATTTTTATGTCATGGGATGGCTGAGATCTTTCTATACAAAGACCGTTTTTTACATTTTCGACTTTCTCTAGGGGAATTTTAAAAAAGCTACTTCAGTCAAGTGAAATCAAATGCTAGAAATTTCTAAAAGTATCTCTTCTACATTTTAATATTTTTGAATGATTTTGTCATGGAATAGCTCAGATCTTTCGGTACAAAGACCGTTTTGTACTTTTTCGACTCTGTTTAGGGGAATTTTAAAAAAGCTACTTCAGTGAAGTGAAATCCAATGGTAGAAATTTATAAAAATATCTCTTTTACATTTTAATATTTGTAAATCATTATTTGGCATTCGATATCTCAGATCTTTTGGTACAAAGACTGTTTTGTACTTTTTTGATTTTGTTTACAGTTGTTTTAAAGAGGCTACTTCAGTCAAATGAAATCCAATGGTAGAAATTTATAAAAATATCTCTTCTACATTTTAAAATTTTTAAATGAATTTTGTCATTGGATAGCTGAGATCTTTCGGTACAAAGACCTTTTTTTTTTTTTTTTTTTTTTTTTTACAGCTGTTTTAAAGAGGTTACTTCAGTCAAGCGAAATTTAAAAATTTTATAAATATGTCTTTTCGACATTTAAAGTTTTTTAAATGATTTTTTTGTCATGGGATAGCTGAGATCTTTAGGTACAAATACCGTTTTGTATTTTTTTTTTTTTTTTGTTTACAGGTGTTTTAAAGAGGCTACTTCAGTCAGTAAGTGAAATCCAATGGTAGAAATTTATAAAAATATCTCTTCTACATTTTAATATTTTTAATTGATTTTTTTTTTCTGTCATTGGATAGCTTAGATCTTTCTGTACAAATAACGTTTTTTTACATTTTCGACTTTGTTTAGGGGAATTTTAAAAAAGCTACTTCAGTCAAGTGAAATCCAATGGAAGAAATTTATAAAAATATCTTTTCTACATTTTAATATTTTTAATTGATTTTTTTTTTTTTTTTTCTGTCATTGGATAGCTTAGATCTTTCTGTACAAAGACCGTTTTGTACTTTTTCGACTTTGTTTAGGGGAATTTTTAAAAAGCTTACTTCAGTCAAATGAAATCCAATTGTGGAAATTTATAAAAATATCTCTTCTACATTTTAATATTTTTAAATGATTTTTTTGTCATGGGATAGCTGAGATCTTTCGGTCCAAATACCGTTTTGTACTTTTTTAATTTTGTTTACATATGTTTTAAAAAAGATACTTCAGTCAAGTGAAATCGAATGCTAGGAATTTATAAAAATATCTCTTCTACATTTTAATATTTTTAAATTATTTTTTGGCATTCGATATCTCAGATCTTTCGGTAAAGACCGTTTTGTACTTTTTCGACTTTGTTTAGGAGAATTTTAAAAAAACTACTTCAGTCAAGTGAAATCCAATGGTAGGTATTTATAAAAATATCTCTTCTACATTTTAATATTTTTAAATGATTTTTTTGGCATTGGATAGCTGTGATCTTTCGGAACAAAGACTGTTTTGTACTTTTTTGATTTTGTTTACAGGTATTTTAAAGAAGCTACTTCATTCAAGCAAAATCCTATAGTAGAATTTTATAAATATGTCTTTTTACTTTTAAAGATTTTTAAATGATTTTTTGGCATTCGATGTCTCAGATCTTTCGGTACAAAGACCGTTTTGTACTTTTTCGACTTTGTTTAG
This sequence comes from Maratus speculifer, assembly GCA_964019185.1. Classification (NCBI taxonomy): domain Eukaryota; kingdom Metazoa; phylum Arthropoda; class Arachnida; order Araneae; family Salticidae; genus Maratus; species Maratus speculifer. The sequence continues at coordinate 210,604,594 of OZ025301.1, read as the reverse complement.
GATAATTTTAAAAAAGCTACTTCAGTCAAGTGAAATCCAATGAAAGAAATTTATAAAAATATCTCTTCTATATTTTAATATTTTTAAAATATTTTTTGGCATTCGATATCTCAGATCTTTCGGTACAAAGACCGTTTTGTACTTTTTTGATTTTGTTTACAGGTGTTTTAAAGAGGCAAATGAAATCCAATGGTAGAAATTTATAAAAATATCTCTTCTACATTTTAATATTTTTAAATGATTCTGTTGTTATGGTATAGCTAAGATCTTTCGGTACAAAGACCGTTTTGTACTTTTTCGACTTTGTTTACAGGTGTTTTAAAGAGGCTACTTCAGTCAAGTGAAATCCATTGGTAGAAATTTATAAAAATATCTCTTCTACATTTTAATATTTTTAAGTGATTTTTTTTGTCATTGGATAGCTGAGATCATTCGGTACAAAGACCGTTTTGTACTTTTTTTTAATATGTTTACAGGTGTTTTAAAGGGGCTACTTCAGTCAAGTGAAATCCATTGGTAGAAATTTATAAAAATACCTCTTCTACTTTTTAATATTTTTAAATGGTTTTTTTGTCATTGGATAGCTGAGATTTTTCGGTGTTAAGACCGTTTTGTACTTTTTTGGTTTTGTTTACAGGTGTTCAAAGAGGCTACTTCAGTCAAGCGAAGTCCTTTAGTAGAAATTTATAAATATATCTTGGATATCTGAGATCTTTCGGTACAAAGACCGTTTTATATTTTTTTGATTTTGTTATGGGAGTTTTAAAGGGGCTTACTTCAATCAAGCGAAATCCTATGAAGTTTTGAAGTTCATATAAATATATATTTTTCTCTTCTACATTTTAATATTTTTAAATGATTTTTTTTTAGCATTGAATGTTAGAAATTTATAAAGATATCTCGTCTACAAGTAAATATAAACTGATGATTACCTCAATCAAGGAAAATCCCATGGTAGAAATTTATAAAGATATCTTTAAGATCATTTAAAAGTCATTTGTAAAGATCGTTTTAATATTTGTAATTTTTTTCCATCATATAACTGATATCTTTCTTTACAAAGAACGTTTTATATCTTTTCGATTTTGTTACGGGTATTTTAAAGTGACTTACTTCAATAGATCTAAATCACATTTTAGAAATTTTTAAAGATATCTCGTTTGTATTTTAATTGTCTTTAAACTTTTTTTTTCGGGGGGGGGGGGGCATTAGATATCGGAGATTTCTCTGTACAAACACCTTTTTACATTTTTTCGATTTTTTACGGGTATTTTAAAGTGGCTTACTTGAATAGAGAAAAGTCCCATTATAAAAATTTATAAAGATATCTCGTCAACATTTTAATTTTTTAAAATATTTTTTTAGCATTGAATTTCTGAGATATTTCTGTACAAATACCGCTTTATATTTTTTTCGATTTTTTACGGGTATTTTAAAGGGGCTTACTTCAATGAAGCGAAATCCTATCACAGAAATTTATAGAAATATCTCGTCTATATTTTAATAATCTTTTTTATATTGAACAGCTGAGATCTTTCTGTACAAAGGCGGTATTACAATTTTTGATTTCGTTACAGGTATTTTAAAGTGACTTACTTCAGTCAAACGAAATCCCATTGTAGAAATTTATAAAGATATCTCGCCTACATTTAAAAAAAAAAAAAAATTATTATTTTTTCTCTTACATTGAATAGCTTTTACGATTTCATTTATTTTAAAGAGGCTACTGCTGTTAAACGAAACAATGCCTTCGCTTTAAAACTAATGCTATGAAAGAAATTTATAAAAGTTTAAGTTTATCGTCTGCAAGCCATTTTCTATTTTTTCGATTTATTTTAAGGGTATATATATATATATATATATATATATAAACTTTAATTAAACGAAACAATTTACTAGCTTATGATAATTCTTTCGACGATAATCCAACGGTCGAAATTTATAAATAGGTCTCGTCTGCATTTTAATATTTTTCCCCTTTTAATAGCTCAGAGCGATCTCTTCAAAGGCCTTTTTCTACTTTTTTAATTTTCTTTACAGGATAGTTTCATTTTCGGAACCGTTTTCAAAAGTGATATTATCCTCATATTTAAAATCTACAGTCAGTATCGAAAAAAGTAAAAAGCGGCCTCTATACAAACCATCGTCAGCTATACTATGCAGAAAAAAAAATAATTAAAAATTGGAATGAAAATATGGTATCTTTTAAAAAAATCTTCCATAGGTTTAGTATAATTTAGTTTGTCTTTTTGCGTGACTGAAAAAACCGCTATTCTAAAACTTAGATCAGTTAGACTATAACAGGCTTTGGAATATATGCGTATTATTTAGTTAAAATAGTATAAGAACTTTAAAAATCATTCGTTTATCTTTCTGAAAGGGAAAAACAAAGGAAAGACAATTTATATACAATTAAGCATAAATATATCATTTATGGATGTGAATTTTACCGCAACAGAATATATTTTCTAAAGTATTGTAAATTAGTCATAATTTTCGATAGAAGTGTCAAAATAAATATATTTCTATTTTTTAAATTAGTGTTATCCAATTTAATCATGAATTGCATAATAATTACTTTATATTTTAGAGTGGGTATACTTCAAACTTTTATTGATTAAAATAGAAATATTTATGAAATATTTATGAAAAGGAACATTTAAACTAATTCATTAAGAATTGTCTAAAAGAATGATAAGAAAAATTTAATACAAATGTATTTATTCGCGAATATATCTATTCATTTTTAATGTCAGAACCATTGTTATTTTCTTTCTGCCCTTTCTTCTTTTCCCTTTGTCGTCTGCGGATGACAAAAAGTTAATTCTATTTTAGGGGTGCACAACCTTTTCAAGAGAAGGGCCACTTACAAATATGTCTGGGTGGTCGAGGGCCACATCAATAACAAGGATAGAATTCGATTTCGAGAGTGATCTGTGACGTATAATTGGATAAAAAATATGTTTTCAGAGAGAAGTGGGGGATACCCCTTTAGATTTGCTTAACCAGTCAAAAAATTCAATTTAGTTGGTAAGGATATATCAGCAGTTTTTAATTTTGCATGATTAACAGATATAGCAAGATTATTCTCAAGATGTAATAATATTCCTTGACTTTATTCAGGAGAGTAAATCTTGTTTTATTAAAAGTACTAAGAAACAAAGATAAGTGTCTGGTGCCAAAAAAAATGTTAACTTTATGAATGAAGGAAAAGAGTCGATCAACAAGGTTTTTAAGTGCCTCATCATTGAAATTCTAGATTTTTCAACTCCCAATCAACAAAATTTGCAACTTACCATGACTGATCGACCAAATTTGGGCTTTTTACGAAAATGATCGACAAAATTTGCAATTTTTACGAAACTGATCGACAAAATTCAATCTTTCTGTGCCTGTTGGACGAAATTTGCGATTTTTTACGAATCCGATAGACAAAATTCGCGATTTTTACGAAGCCAATCGACGAAATTTGCGATTTTTACAAAGCCAATTGAGGAAATTTGCGATTTAAACAAAGCTGATCGGTGAAATTCGCGATTTTTCTTAGCGACATCGGTAAAATTTGCAATTTTTCTGCGGTTGATTGACGAAATTCGTCATTTTACGAAGCCGATCGACGAAATTTACGATTTTTACGAAGCCGATCGCCGAAATTCACGAAGCTGATTGGATAAATTCGCGATTTTTCTTAGCATGATCAATAAAATTCGCGATTTTTCTTAGCATGATCAATAAAATTCGCGATTTTTCTGCGGTTTATCGACGAAACTCGCGATTTTTCTGCGGTTGATCGACGAAATTCGCGATTTTTGCGAACCCGATCGATGAAATTCGCGATTTTTACGAAGTCGATCGATAAATTTCGCGATTTTTACGAAGCTAGTCGGCGAAATTCGGGATTTTTTCCATTCGCGATCAACAAATTTCAAAATTTTTACGCTCTTGACCAACAAAATTAGTGATTTTTACTAAGTCGATCGACGAAATTCGCGATTTTTATTTAGCCGGTTGACGAAATTTGAGTTTTTCCTCACATGATCGATAAAATTCCATATTTTTCCGCGGCTTATTGACGAAATTTTTGACTTTTCTGCACCTGATCGATGAAATTATCGTTTTTTAAGAAGTCGATTGACGAAATTCGCAATTTTTACGAAGCTGATTGACAAAATTTGCGATTTTTTACAAAGCTGATCGGCGAAATTTGCGATTTTTACCAAGACGATTGAGAAAACTCAGATTTCCTGCGCCTGATCAACAAAATTAATAATTTTTACGAAGCCAATCGGCAAATTCAGGATTTTTCAAAACCGATTTTTACAAAGCTGATCGACGTAATTCGTGATTGTTTCGAAGCCGATCGAGAAAATTCATGATCCTTCCGTCCCTGACCAGCAAAATTCGCGAATTTGCAATTTTTCTCGTATGATTGTTAAAATCACGATTCTTCCATACCAGATCGATGAATTTTGCGATTTTTACAAACCTTATCAATGAAATTTGCAATTTTTTAAAAGCCGATTGACGGAATTCACAATTTTTACAAACCTGATTGACGAAATTTGCGATTTCTGCAAAGCCGATCGACGAAATTTGCGATTATTCTTCGCGTGATAGGCAAAATTCCTGATTTTTCCGCACTGATTAGACGAAATTTGCAACTATATTTGAGCTTGACCGACGAATCTGCAATTTTCCCACGTGATATTGACAAAATTCGCGATTTTATTTGAGCTTGATCGACGAAATTTGCGCTTTTGCCGCCTTTAATTGACGAAATCTGCATTTTCCTGCGCCCTATCAACGAAATTCGCGATTTTTTTCTCTTGATAAACTACCAAAACTCAGGATTGTTTCGCAGATGATCAACGAAATTTTCAATTTTTCCGCGCATCATCGCAAAATTCCCGATTTTCCCGTACCTCATCTACGAACTTTGCGATATTTTCGCCCCTGATCGACAAAATTGACGATTTTTTCGTGCCCGATCAACGAAATTCGTTATCTTTTCACGCGATAAACCGAGAAAGCAAACAACTTTTCCGTAGCTGATGAGTTTAATTTGCAATTTTTTTCGTGCATTATCAAGAAATCTGACGATTTTTTCTTGCCCGGCCAACGAAATGCCGATTTTCGCGTCCGAACGATAAAATTCGCGATTTTTCCGTGCCTGATCGAAAAAACACGCAATTTTTCTGTGGTCCGGTCGGCTAAATTTGCTATTTTTTCCGAACCTCGTGGGCAAAATTCGCGATTTTTTCATACCTAATGAACGAAATGTGCGATTTTTCCGCACTTAATCAATAAAATTCGCGATTTTTCCGTGCCCGATCTACGAAATTTGCGATTCTTAAGTGACTGACAAAATTATATATTTTCCCATGGTAAATTGACAAAATTTACGATATTTTTCTGCGACATTGGCAAAAAAATTGCAATTTTTTCTAGTTATAAACTGGCGAAGTTCGCGGGCCACACGTTAACCCATCGCGGGCCACTTTTGGCCCGCGGGCCACAGGTTGTGCATCCCTACTATTATTTTTTATAAATTAACGAATATTTCATTTTGATGTTGTCCGCAATTAAAGAATCTTTTTTAGAAATTAAACTTTAAATATATGGAAGAAAAATAATAAAGATGTTAAATGTGTTTTTATTCGAAATCAATAATGCTTTTAAAGTACATTTGAGATTGAATGCCTAGTTAAACAAACTTTTTGAAATCAACATGTATTTACATCATTTCTGAAATTCATTTCTGATCGAACTATCATGCATTCAGGAAAGGATGTTTTTATTTTTTATCCTAAACCAGCAAACAACATTTTAAGCCACAGGCAAGATTTTACACCTTCGTCCCTGTAAAACTCCCTGGAGGTAAACCCATATCGTCTTTCACCCTAATTACTTTTAAGGCGTCTCCCTTTTAAAGGTGGAGTTAAACACCATTTTCTACTATTTTAAATCAAAGTATTTCAACTTTTTATACAAATAGCATAGATTAAATTTTTGTAAAAATCAAAATAAAAAACATTTTCTGAAAGCTAAATAATTAAACTCTGCATGCTGTTTTACCAAATTTTAAAATGTCAAACAGATTTTTCGTAATAAGACATTAAAAGTGAATTTTAAAGACTATAAAATAACGCACTTGTATCGCCTTAAAATTAAAAAAACAAATAAAATTTCAGAATGACGTGCATAGTTTAAACCTACAGGTTTTCAAAACAACAAAAATTATTAAATTTGAGCAAAATGCAAAGGAATGAAAGCGATAAATTTCTTCCATTGAAATAACATTAGCCGTTCTATCTCGGAGCGTTACTGATGTAGGGCCTTAAACTGATGGCATTGAACTCACAGGCAATTCACATTGATTGCGTATTATACTCTTATTTCAAAGAATAAACCCCTAAAAAAAGGGTGGGGATAGCCCACCCTTATTTCCCTCCTATATACTTAACCAATGAATCTCTGTATCTAAATAGAGAAACGCCTTATCAGAAAGAAAGAAAAAAAAAAAAAAAAAGGTTTACCAAATTAAAAAAAAAAAAAAATTAATAATTCTGCATGGACAAAAACGCAGCGACATTGCCGCAAAAAAAGAATGATCCCTTGAAAAAGAAGAAAAAAATTACGAGTCACTAAACGTATTGTTCATGAAAATATTACTTTTTAAAAATTGTTTTCATTTTTTATGCAATTAAATAACTTCTTATTTTGCTATTAGGTGTGTTCGTAATTATATAAATTCATTGCAGCTGGGACGTTTACACACATCATAACTTTAAGCTTTTGAATAAATAAATTTAATCATCATTGACTTTAATTTTTATTTTCTCTTAATTCTGTACAGAGACGAAAATTGATATATTAATTTATTGTAAAAGTTTTGTATACATATCTTAACATTTTTATTATTTTTTTTTTTATTAAAGTGGCCAATTTTGGACATACATAACGTTAACTGTCCCAGTGTACCAAGAAAAAAAAGTTTAAACTTGTTTCCAGGATATTCTAATGATAAACAGCGAGTGCATAAAGAAAATGGATGATTGTTTTAAAATTTTTTTAACAAATGACACTACCGATTTATTGCTGTTTGAAGTTAGAAGGACATTTCTAGAAAGACTTTTTCTGTATCTGTATCTTCTTATGTCCAAAAGTAATGATCGAAACAAAACTGTTATTTCCACGCAAAACACGTTAAGTACTTTAATCTATTTTAGCTATCTTTAAAATCATTTTTGTTTAATTTGAAAGTATCTACAGTGTCTCACAAAAGTGATGGGACACTTGTGCTTTATAAAAAGAAACTGCAATAAAATAAATAAACAAACATGTGCAAAAATTTTTTGGGTGTGTTTCATATTTAAAGTTAGTAACAATTATTACATAACATACATTTTGTCAAAATATTAAAATATTAATTTAGTAAAAATACAATTGTTCAGAACGGAGCAAAAAATGGCTCACATAAGTGATGGGACACTTACTTTTCCATCAAATATTTATCCAAAAATTTTACTTTTTAAAAGGTTTTAATATTTTGTTGGATTTCCTTTTACTTTTAAAACATGATTTAATCTTTTTGGGATGGATTCGACTAATTTTTTCGTGATTTCTGGAGTGATTTTACCTCATTCTTCTTGAAGCACCGATTTTAGTTGTTGTTTTGAAGAAAAGGTGTGTTTGCGAATTCTTGATTCCAATTCTTGCCAAATATTCTCTATGGGATTTAAGTCTGGAGATTGTGATGGTGTTTTTATTATTTCAGGACAGTTATATAGCAGCCAGAGTCTAACGTTCAGAGCAGTGTGCTTGGGGTCATTGTCCTGGTAGAATTTAAAATCGTTATGAAGGTTCAATTTTCGTGCTGAAGATTTCAAATTTTACTTTAAAATATCAATATACTTGTACTGATCCATTATACTGTCAATAAAAACAAGATTACCAACTCCAGCGGACGACATACACCCCCATACCATAACTCCTCCTCCACCATGTTTTACTGTTGGTACCAAGTTCTGTTTGCGAAATTCTTCCCTGGGTTTTCTCCACACCAAGATTCTACCGTCAGAACCAAATATATTAAATTTACTCTCATCAGCAAATATAACTTTATTCCAGTAATCAGAATTCTTATTTATGTTGGATTTTGCGAAAGCTAGTCTGAGTTTTCTATTCTTTTCACTTACGAAGAACTTTTTCCTGGCTACTCTACCGTGATATCCAGCAGATCGAATTACCCTTCTAATAGTCTCAGGATTAAGAATTATTCCATATAATGCTTGTAAATCAGCAGGTACTTTTGAAGCTCTATTTCTTGGATTTTTTTTAATATTTCGAACGATAATTCGCTTTATTCCATTGGATAGCTTTGATGGTCTGCCAGGTCTTCTTTTATCCTGAATCATATGATTCTTTTTATATCGTTTAATGATATTGAAAACTGTTGAACGACTCAAGTTAACTGTTTCAGCAGTTTTTCTAATAGATTTTCCACGTTCAATATGCAAATTAATAACTAATTTTCGAATTTCAGGCGAAGTTTCTTTTCGTTTAGCATTCATGGCTACACAGAGCTAAAAAACACAAAAATTCCAAAACAAACTGGAGAGAAATACTGCAGACGATTTTATAAATTATTGCCAATTGCTTTTAATCTATACTAATAAAATAACAAATCGCTCTGTCTGCGTGTGTGTGTGTGTGTGTGTGTGTGTGTGTGTGTGTGTGTGTGTGTGTGTGTGTGTGTGTGTGTGTGTGTGTGTGTGTGTGTGTGTGTGTGTGTGTGTGTGTGTGTGTGTGTGTGTGTGTGTCTGCGATGGCTAGCAAAATCTATGGGACGTACGAAGCTCAAAATTTTTATGAGAGTAGCCCAATATCTCTCCTGATGCACCTGAGCTTTAGAATTTCGAAATTCTATTTATTAACTGAGTAATTAATTAAATTCCAAAGATCACTCTTATAAAAAATCGCCTTTTTTCTTCTTTTTTTCCCTTCATTTAGTTATGGTTGGTTGGTTGCATAAAATTTTCGCATAAATAATTAAAAAAGCTGGAACAGACCTTTAAAATTCATAGACTGGCAAACTGTCAGTTTAAATGATGATTTTTTATCACAGCGGTTGTAAACCATGGAGGAAAAAGATAGGTGGTGGTGAAGTAAACCGAAAAAGGGTCGCAATATTAAACCATTTATCGCTCAAATTTTAATGTCCCAAACAAAAGCATGTGGAAGGGATTTTGTATTAAGACGAATTGAAAGGAATGAATTACAGCTGAAGCGTATTTTACGAAGTAATAGTAATTTTTTAAAATGGTCTTTTTTCTATTATATCATTTATTTTTAAAAAATGTTTGCTTTTAAAATAATTGGAATTGATATATTCGAAAAAATTAAATGTAAAAATAAAATTAAATAAAATATTGAAAACATTTGATTTGAACTAAAAATTGTATTACTAAAAGTTTTCTTTTTTTTTTTTTTCAGAACTTTTTAATACTTTATAACGTAGATGAAAAAATGTTTTTAATTTAACAATATATTAATAACTCTATGTCAATATATAAAATATAATTATGAAAACATTCTTTTAAAATCATGCGCGAAAACTTAAATAACAAATATTAGTCTAAAATCTAGATTTCAGAGTGCAGACGATTTTAAGACATTAACGAAAGAATGTTAACTTTTCAAGCAAAGTCTTAAATGATGCTTCTATATTGATATTTCAAAGTGACGGCTAGGTTACATTTATGTTATATTTAAGTTACGGTAGGGTAATGTTAAGTCGCAGACAGATTATGGTTATGGTACAAAAATTTACGGTTAGGAATTTGTCCTCAGAGTCAACATTACGCATGCTTTGATAAAAATATACACTTTTGTTAAATGGCTCTGAAATTATAATACTATATACCAATCTTTTATCATCGCGTATCGATTTCATTCACGGTATAGTCGGATTTAAGAGTAATATAATTAGTTTGAAATTCAAAATATTTCACTTGGGATTTCTATGCGAAAAAAATAATTAGTTACGTGTTTTAACAGTGATTTTTACGGGTAAATATCAACACTTTAACACGAAACTAACGCAATCGTTGGATACATGTTCCCTCCCGTGTTTCTCCTTGCTCATTTTAAGTATTTTTAGATCTTAATATTAGTTGTTGTTTTTAAAACCGATTTTTCACAAAGTCAGCTGCGACGTATTTCAGACAATGCATTTCTGCATGCTTCCAGTTAATGATAAAATCATACAAATTTCAAGTTCGTTTAATATTGTTAATACGGACCCGGGCAACGCCGGGCGGGTCAGCTAGTTAAAAATAAAACCTCCAAAAATATTTTTATTGCTTATTTCAGACGATTTTTGTTGCATATATAATGGTGTCCCATCACTTATGTGAGCTATTTTTTGCTCCGTTCTAAACATTTGTATTTTTATTAAATTAATATTTTAATATTTTGACAAAATGTATGTTATGTAATAATCTTTACTAAATTTAAGTATGAAACACACCCACAAAAAATGTGTACATGTTTTTTTAATTTATTTGATTAGTTTCCTTTTGTAAAGCACAAGTGTCCCATCACTTATGTGAGACACTGTATATATATTTCCCTAACTTTTTTTTTTTTTTTTTTTTTTGCAATAAATGCACTTTTCTCAAATAAGAAATTGGAATGTCCAAATTGCGTAACGATCTAAACGCCGGTTTTTTTCCCCCCCGTAAATTTATTTTTAAAGATGATCTGATGTCCTGAAACGTATTAAGATATTTATTGTAATGTTTTATCATAAATAATTGTGTGTTTTGTGTAAATAAAGCGTATTTAGTACCTGTAATAATGTAATTTTACTTAGAAGCACGCTCAACTTTCACGTGTAGGATTTGACTAATTAAATTCTTTAGTAATTAATTTTCCAGAATAATTGCTGTCTTTTAATGTTTGTAAATAAGTTTATAGACTTATATACTCAATTGTAAAAAAAAAAAAAAAAAAAAAAAAAAGACCTTAAATTTGAAAATTTAAAAAATCACTAATAGTTAACGTTTAATGATCCCACGTTTTTGATAATTCACCATCTATAGTCGTAGTCTGGTCCTCCGTCTGTCTGCATAGAACAGCGCAAAAACTATTCAACAGAATGGTTTGAAATTTAATACATAGAATCGTTGCAGATTTGTGTCGTATTCTTTCAAATTTTATGAAAATCGAAATTTCAAAAAAATGTATTATGTTTTCTTCATTCTATTAAATCTAATCCTACGTCATTAATTCATTGGTATTCCAAGATAGTGATTCTAGACTGCTATGGTAATGACGTTTTATTTAAGAGGGAGTTATATTATTTCCGCATGACTGAATTTAATATATGTAATCGTAATTCAGGGTGTCGAGTGGTTAGGGAAAAACACAGTAAAAAAAGTGTTAAATGCTAGTATTTTATTAAAGAGAAATTCGCCTTATTTAATCCCTTTTATATTATTTGAAGTATTTTCTATAAGGAAATTGTGGTAGTTTCCTCTTTATGACTGTTTTTCCCTGACCACTCGGCACCCTATAATAAATTTTATATTTATGCATGAGAGTAACACAACCAGCTATTGCACCAAGCTTTGAATGGTTATAACACTAGTTATAGTACGAAGTTGCCTCATTTGACATGTTTAGAAATTAAGATCTATTTGTATGGCATTTCTTTTATTAGGCTGTATTAAATTTCTTACATTTAAAACAGGGTTCCGTGCTAAACAGGTTCTGTTTTTCTAGATTTTATTGACCAAAGTGCAATAAAACCCGTAAAAACATAATTGGTAGAAAATGGAAGAAATTATCGTCTAAAAGATTCCGATTTTACAGGTTCTCTGTATCAAGTTTCATTCATTGGCAGTTTCCATCCAAGTGCTTACGCACACACACATACAGAATTAAATAAAATTTATTAATAGTTTTAATATATATTTGTAACATGCTAAAAGTGGGTAAAAAAATAAGTTTAAAGCTATAAAAAGCATAAAAGAAAGTTATTTTAACAAGTTATAAAACATCATAAAAAGTTATGAAAAGCTATAAAAGTCGTAAAAAGTTATTTCCGCAATTTTTAATTTTTACAGAAAACAACCTTTTATCGATATTGATCTTGATAAGTTGCCGATTGTGTTTACGAAATATGTAAATCAGGTAACATAAAAGGAATTTACGATTTTAAATGTACTTTTTCCTCGCTTTTAGCAAGTTATAGCTTTGTTTTAAATGGTAATAAATTATTTTCTTATTTATTTTAAAAGGTGTGTTTTGCTATAACTACCCCGTTATAACTAATAACTAATAAATTTGAACGACTGCATTCGGCGATACGGAGATAATGAATTCATTTTACTCCCACTTCTGGTACTTATTAATTCGTTAAAGATCTTTCCTTGTTAATATAACTCCTCTCGCCTAATTAATTTATGATCGCCTAATTTAGCTTAATTTTCAATAAGCTAATGGCCTCTTCAGATCCAAGTAATTGTTCATTATTATGATTAAATAACATTTTCGTATGATTAAATGCACTTCGTTTGAACTAAGAGATTAGATCATATATGAAGGAGGCTTTGTTAATAGATGGAACAGCACCGAAAAACTGGTGATAAAACAAAATTAGAAAAATAAAAGCATGTTAAAACCACCATAAAATACAAAATAACACACTTTACTCATTTTAGGCTGGAAGTTTTAACAACCCATCATCGGTCAAAGTAAATACGTATTTAGGGTTCGAAAATATCAAAAATATCCGATATTTTGATAAGTATCAGACATTTATGTTTTTAATTTATTTATTTATTTATTTACTATCATGTTGACGATAATTATTTTTATTTTTCCCTTTTCATTTTGCTATCCAATTTAGCAATTTTGATGTGCCTTGTTTTTGATGATTTTTCTTCATTCAATTTTGGTTTATGTGTGTTGGTTGCCCCAAATTCGTATTATTTTGCTTTTTCATGACGAATACGAAGATGAAACCATATACTTTATTTGAAGTTCCAAAGTATTTGGGGCCCGAAGACTTTGCTTTGGTTCTACAAATTCCATTTGTATTCATTTGAATTATATACACTATATTGCCATTGATTATGGGACACTTGCGATTTTAGACATTTTACTAAATATCTAGAAAAATACATGAGGAATCATCTCGAAACTCTTAGTGTATAAATATAATAGTATACGTCATACATCTCCGTGAAGATTTTTTACCGAAACGCCATAGGGGACCGTCAACAAATTAAAAAAGAATGAATATCTTTTGAATAACCCTGTCAAAACTAATGTAGCAAAAGCGCTCAAACTCTGGATTATGATTGAATGCCTTATTGTAATACACTGTGTTCATTTTTATGCAAATAGCATGCACACTCGCAGAGTAATTAAGGTTTTTATAAAAATGGTCCCAAATTTTTCCAAGTTTTTCCATTATAATTTTCAGAGTTCTTAATATAAAATAATATTTTTTTCAGAAAATATGACAAACAACATTGCACATAGTACCCTGTAATCAGAATTAAAAAATAATAAAAATTGTATAAAAAATGAGTAGGTTTACTATATAATTTTTACTGCGCATGCGTCAAAGATATCAAAATTTCATTTGCATATTATGTTAGCTAAATGTATAGAGCAACTTTTGTAAAAGTCTCAAAATCATAGCTTGAAAATTCTGAAAGTAATCGTCTATAGAAAAAGGACAAAATCCGTTGTTATAAAAATGAAGCAAAAAAATGAGGGATTTTATCCAAATGCAGTAGTACATCCCATATTGTGTATTCTATATTGACACTAATCAATGAATATATGGATACAACCCCTCTTGTTTTTGCTTCATTTTAAGAATAACGGATTTTCGACTTATTCAATTGACGATTATTGTCAGAATTTTCAAGTTATGATTTTGTGACTTTCACAAAAGTTGCTCTATACATTTAGCTAACATAATATGCAAATGAAATTTTGATATCGTTGACGCATGCGCAGTAAAAAATTATTTAGTAAACCAACTCATTTTTTATACAATTTTCATTATTTTTTAATTCTGAATACAGGGTACTGTGTGCAATGTTGTTTGTCATATTTTCTGAAAAAAATAACATTTTATATTAAGAACTCTGAAAATTATAAGGAAAAAACTTGGAAAAATTTGGGATCGTTTTTATGGAAACCTTAATTACTCTGCGAGTATGCATGCTATTTGCATAAAAATGAACAAGGCTTATTACAATAAGGCATTCAATTACAATCTAGAGTTTGAGCTCTTTTGCTACATTAGTTTTGACAGGGTTATTCAAAAGATATTCATTCTTTTTTAATTTGTTGACGGCCCCCTTTGGAGTTTCGGGAAAAAATCTTCACGGAGATGTATGACGTATACTATTATATTTATACACTAAGAGTTTCGAGATTATTCCTCATGTATTTTTCTAGATATTTAGTAAAATGTCTAAAATCGCAAGTGTCCCATAATCAATGGCAATATAGTGTATTTATTCCCTCAGTATTCAATGTGGTATAAGTTATTAATTCCAATGGTTCATATATTGTAATACAATTAATGGTTATATATATATATATATATATATATATATATATATATAACCATTAGATAATACTACGAATCAACATCAAAATATGGAATAACTCGTTAATAATAAACTATATCAAACATAGGAGTTGACAAGAATTGGGATAATATTGGAAATGTGGTATTTAGCTCGTTATCAAGGGCAATGCTAAATAGACACATTAATTGCAATTAATTTCTGATTAGAAATCAGGATAAACCTAAAAATGATTTCTATATTGCCCGATTAATCGCAAATATATATATATAAAGACCATTAATAGTAAACAATATAAACCATTTGAAATTAACCATTGAATATGGAAGGAAAAAGAATAATATGAAAAGAAATGGAATTTGTAGAACCAAAGCAGAATCTTCAGGTTTCTAATAGTTTGGAACTACAAATGGAGTGTGTGGTTTCATCTTCGTATTTGCCATGAGAAAGCAAAACAATACGAATTTGGGACTACCAACACATATAAAACCAAAATTAATTTAAAGAAATACCAAGTAATCTGTAGTGGATATTGAGAAAATAAAACAGTTATGAACTATAAAGTAGAATGAATCTCATATGCACTACCTTAACCCTGATATCGCACGTGGTAAATTAAAACATGAAGTATTCATATATCATATGACAGAAAAATGCAGATAATAAAATAATAAAAACAAAAAACGACTTATCGTACACATCATAATATTAAATTAAAAGCAGAATAATGTAATAAAATTATATATATACTACCTCTGACAATAAAGTTCGGTGAACGACCGATCTGGCAACACTGGGGAAACAAAACGCTGCACCTGCATAGAGGCAAGTCTAGACTATCTCCCTCCACCGTTGTTCAGTTGAGCATCGTTTATGTTCTGTGTAATACGTTCTTTACTAAGTGCTTGTTCAGTGTGTTGGTTCTTAACTGAGAACAGGAAAATGAACGAATAAAAGATTAGTTTAAAGTTTGGTTTTAAGCTCTGCAAGACACCGGAAGAAATCCATGAGGGATGGTGCAAATTGAACACCTACCATACTCGCCAGATCTCAATCCTCCAGACTTCTTCCTATTTTCACTACTCAAACTCTCTTTGAAAGAGATTTGACCATATTGCTGACATAACGAAACGTGACGGAGTTTTTGGACTTCATTCCAAATGAGGACTTCTTGCGAATTTCCCAGGACAGGTATAGCAGATCTGAGCGGTGCATAGTTATGGGAGATAACTATTTTGAAGGATGGTATGGTAACTTTCGTTAATATTTCATCTACATTAATGCTACAGGCAATTCACCGAATTTTATTGTCAGAGGTAGTATATACATATATTCGATATTTTCAAAATTGCCAAAATTACTGTTGATAATAATTTCAGGCATAATATGTATTACAAGCTGAAATACACGTTACACTTAACTTGAAAATTATTCTAAAAATGCATTTTTTTTTTTTTTTTTTTTTTTTTTTTTCCAATTAAAAACAAAATTGAAGATCAGTTGATTGAAAACAAAGAATTTGCTTTATACACTTACCAAGAAAAAAATAGGATTTAATTTTAAATATTTTTAAAAAATCAAATTCTTAAAAAAAAAAATGAATGAATGAATGATTGAATAAATAAATACAAAATAACTTTTTTATATTGAAAAGTTTTAACATAAATTTAAGCTTTTATTATTTTGTATTCTTTAACGTCTTGTAAAGTTTAAATTGAATTGAACCTCCAAAACCACAAATTATTTTTTAATAAAACTGTATGTAACTGATTATTAAAATTAAACATTTTATCTTGCAATGGTTGTTCTGAATTAATTATGGCCCTTATAATTATTGGTTCTATATTTGAAAGTAAAACTTCAAACACAGAGTTTGAAATTTCTTTTTCAGCTAAAACATTATTGCCAGAGATAAAAGTTACGTAACTATAAAATGACACATTGTATAAAAGTTAAAACATTTGTTTACACTAGTTTTGATTAAAAATATCGAAAATATCTTATGTCAGATTATTTTGAAACTAAATATCAAAAGTAGAAAATATCAAACATCTTCATATCTTGAAAATAAATTTTAAGTATGTGAAAATGTCGAAAGTACCAAAGATTTTGATATTTTTAATTTTAAGTATCTGAAAATATCGAAAGTATCAAAGATCTTGATATTTTGAAAATAAATTTTAAGTATGTGAAAATATCGAAAGTATTAAAGATCTTGATTTTCTGAAAATAAATTTTAAGTATGTGATAATATCGAAAGTACAAAATATTTTGATATTTTGATTTTTAAGTATCTGAAAATATCGAAAGTACCAAAGATGATATTTTGAAAATAAATTTTAAGTATCTGAAAATATCGGAAGTAGAAAAATCTTCATATTTTGAAAATAAATATCTGATATCTAACACGATAGATATCCAACGATCCCTCGACGTGTTCGAAAGTGGACCCGTGTTTCTTGGGACTTTGTCTTCTTTCGGAAACTGACTGACTGGATATTAAAATGTCCAGTCCTAAACTCGTAATGTGTGTTATTTTGTATTTTATGACGATTTCAACAAACTTTTATTTTCTAATTTTGTTAATAGGTTATTTTCTTTTAAATGAAATTGTGTACCAGTATTATCTTTTTTTATAGCTTCCTCTTAGCATCTACACACTTTCTTCAACACAGTGAGAATTTTTAGGAGCTTTCATTACCAAAAAAAAAAAAAAAAAAACTAATTATTGGATTGTCCGGATAAAATAAATTTCGGTATATTTTTCACCGATTATGACCCTCTGACCTTGGACAAAAAATCGTTATATAGAGAAAATTATTATACAGAGAATGACGTAAAATTCCCTCTTTAATGTGTAAATTTGGAAAGAAAAAAGTTTTCGTTGTGTTTGAAATGTTTAAATATTAATTTGATATATATATATATATATATATATATTTTTTTTTTTAGTTAAACAATTTAAACGAAAAATAAACATTAATTTGAAATTGCAGTTAAAAGACACATAGAAAACATGTTTTAGGCAAAGAAATCTGAAATCTTTTGGCATTTATTGGACATTGTAGAGGAGTAAGGTAAAGAACTCATCTTTCAAAGACAAGTATCAGTGATGGGAAATTGATTCCACGTGATTTTAAAGCCTTTTTTTAACAAATGAAGAAAACAATTTCTAAAGATCCATGGAGATAAATATCTCGCTATTTGGAGGTTATTTTGAATGTAATCAAAATAAAAAGTAATCGTTCTTACAAAAAAAAAAAAAAAAGTAAATACATTATTTAGAGTAATTCGTTATATAGAAGTTTGTTATAAAGACTCAACTGTTCACATTTTTACAAATCTGGCAACATTTTTACCTGTAATTGATTTTCAATGAATGTATGCAATAAAACAATTGATGATATTAAGCATATAATGAAATTGTACTATTTATTATTTAATATAAAAACTGTTGTTTATGTACTTGACAGTGACAATATATATATATATATATATATATATATATATATATATATATACATACACAAGTTTTTACACGCATTAGACTTATGAATGGTGTCGAAAGTTTGTTCGAGCTGCCGGAAATTAAGTTGAAGGCAGTAATCAATATTTTATTCGTGAGGTCTTATTAAAAGAGAGAAAGAAAGATCTCACTTACGAAGCCACGATCCGTGCTTTGAATATCTAGCCAGTTATTAAAGAAGAAAATTCGTGTCAGAACTTCTATAAAAGAGAGCGGCTAAAAGTTTTTCAGTCGATTTTAGATGAGAATTTTTTCTTTTCTCCTTTTGTCACCTGCAGACGATTTTTCATTTAACGCCTATATAAAGTTGAAGTCAAATTCCATTTACTGAAAAACAAATTTCCATCTCTGAATTTTATTCGAACTCTAATTTTTATCTAGAGGCTTTTCTTTATTTTGCCTTCCAAAAATTCTAGTTATTTTTTGTAATTACTCATCCACCTCCCTTCCCCGGGGGAAAAAATGAATAATATTTAATAATTTATTTTGGTATAAGTCAGACAAGGAAAAAATAAACAAATTGAAACTGAGAAATTGTTGACATATTCTTTACTTATGCATGTATGGATGATACCTGCCTTCTTTTAGCGAAGTATGCGAACTCGTTTATTATTAAAGGAAGAAGGTAAAGAAAATTGGAATTCTATTCTGTATTTATTTATTTATTTATTTATTTATTTATTTATTTATTTATTTTCATCTTTTGATTTTTTATATTGCAATTTGCAAAGATATATGCATGCTTTTATTCATTAATTTTATTCAATAAAATAAAAATCATTTACATGAACAATATTTTGTTATTTTTATTTTAAAAATCGAAAACTATTGTTCTTCGTTTCTTGTAACGGTTATTGCTGTTATTAAATTTATAATAGAATTATTTAAAAATAATCCTGTATCTTTAATGATTTCATCAAATTGCATGCATAGTAAATAATGCATGTGCAGATTTTTTTTATTTTGGATTTTGTCGAATATTAATGGGATTACTGGAATATCTTTTTTTCTTTTTTGGCCCTAATAAAACACGAGAATGGGATTGATGCAAATGGTATACTGCTCAAACAATGAGACAGAAATCCGATGCTTGCGAACTATTTCGACTATACATCCAGGAAAACGGACAAATTACGCAAAATGGGAGTTTTGCGTTCCTCGTTGGTTTAATAAATTCAGTCTAATACAAATTGGCAAGTTCTTTGAGTAATAAAATTTCTGCTGGTTAATGTTAAACCGCTAACGCCGATGAAGAGGGAGGGGGGGGGGAATAAACCGTTTAATATAAATAAAACCAATTATTAATCATTATAGTTTATTAATTTTGTTACATTTAATAAAAAATATGTTAAATGACACTTTTGCGCTATGGCATTTTTTAAATTAATGTTCTTTACTGATTTTTGCACTTTTCACATGGTCATGCCCGACGCTAACGTGTTAACAGAAAAATGTCGATTGTCATGACCCGATTATGCTTCCCGTTTCCATATTTTGAAATAATAAGCTTTTTATATCAACATACCTTTAAATTCTATCTCATTATGTATATATGTATATTTAAAAACATTTTCGAACATATTGTTGAAAAATATTTGAGTCTCTATTGGCTGTCCGACCGTCTGTCATATCTGTCTGTCATTTAACTCTTATAAATGTACTTGGATTACTATGAGCTTGGTATAAGTTGTTTTATTATAGGACATTTCCTATTGAAATTGAGATATTTGGCATTTTTATAGTTCGTTTACTAAAACAGGGGTTGTTTGGTTTAAACCAAGTGTTTTTTTTATTATTATCCTGTTTTTTTTTTTTTTTTTTTCCTTTTTCCTAATGTTAGCATTTGTTTTACATATTATTAGAGTATGCAAAATATAATGTATGCGCAGAAGCCACGAGCAAAGCTTTTAGCGTGACAAACATTTTTAATCAATCCAACATTTCTTACTAGCGATAAATCTACATGGCAAACTAATTTTACTACAGTGAGCTGTGAAGAAAAAATTCTTCTTTAGTTTTAATTCTTCTTTAAAACTTTTGTTTTTTAAACATGGCATATTTCAGCCAAAAATGCAATTTTACTGCTTAGATAGCTCGATTAATTGATTTAGTAAGGATTGCATCGTATATCAAAGCATCAATGATGTCATAATCATAAGTAATTTTTTCCATTTGTATACTCTTTGTTCTGTATGCTAATGAATGATTGGCTGTGAATTTTCTCTGTTCTTCAGCTATTGGTTTTAGTAAGCTTTTGTTTTTCTTATATTGGAATTGGGATGTTTACATTATGATTTTATTCTGTTGCTAGTTACTTTGTGTTGTATTCAACTTTAAGAAAGTTATTTATATATATTGAAGTAAAAGAATGTCTAAAACTTGAAGAAAGAAAGATATAATCTGTTTTTCATTTGACCAAATAAGAAATACATTAAGAACATGCTCAAGAGTCAAATATAAAAAAATTGCATGCAATGCAAATGCTGTCAAATTAGTTCTTCCTTATAATACTAAGCGCAATTCTTTTTCAGATGCTTTAGATGTTTACCATAAAAATGGTCCCACTTAAAACTTTTAAATAATATATGAATGTTATTGATAAAAGTTTTTAAAAGCTTGTGTCTAATTTTAATCTGAAAAAGATATGTTGAGGATATGTTTGAACTGTTAAAGTCGATTACAGTTGCTCGGAATAATATCTAAAGTAATAATTGTTCCATTACTGATGCAGTTTATATTTGGAAATATCTTCAAAAAATATTAAGAGAAAAACAGGTAAGTAAAGAAGTCTTGCAGTATTTTGAGTCCAGGTATTGGCCCTTACGCCCATGTACTTTTTGATATATATGTTCGAACCACGATACATTCAACTATCTGAGCATCATGAAAAAAAAAAAAAAAAAAGAATATATTTAATTTTGCAAAGCACAAATATCCATGTAACTCGATGCTTGTAGTAGTAAAATTTAACACCAAATCTTCACCTTTTTGAAGAAAATTTTTTGAGCTGAATACAGTAAAAGATGTTGCCCCATATGATGAATGGTGGAAGAGTCAACAAGTTCAAATCAACAAATTTAATAGCATAGTCTTTACTGAAGTTGAAAAACTTATGACACCAAAAAATCTTGAATAAGTGTTGAAAGAATATTTACAACATTTTGACTGGTACAGTCAAAAATATGAAAAAGTTAGATTTAGAAGGATTAGAAAAGGCCTCAAAACTTGTCGTTTTATTTAAAACTTTTAATTAAAACTAAATACGTGGAGTTGTTTTTATAAAGAAATTGTTTTCCTAACTATATTTAACAGGGAGAAATAAAGTTTGTACTTAAAGTGATTTTTCTAAGTCTGTCTCAGTTTGGAATTTTTTGGAATAAAGGAATTCCATTCCATTAATATTATGGAAAGATCTTTTTTAAAACGTTACGCCTCTTCATAGTAAAATTGATCGTGTCATTGCTGAGATGCACTACAAATATTTACTGTAGAATACAGAGTACAAACATTCATTCATTTACAGGGACACCAAAAAGAATTCATTAACAATATTTTCTGTGAGTGAAAACAGCTGAAAAACATTTTTAGGTGTTATGTGCATTTTAAAGGTTCACGAAATTTTTGTTCATTACATGAACTCATAGTATAGTTCGTATGTAAAAGGAAAAAATCGTAAGGTTTACTGATATGGGTATGAATTGCTTACAGGTTTTTAAAAATTGTGGCATGTATTTTCCTGCTTAACTCTGTTTAGTTGGTATATACTGATGGTCCAAGAGCCGAGAGCACACAAATCTAAGGTATCGAGCACAAGAAAAAAAAAAAAAAAATCTTTATTTTATGGAAGGTTAAAAATAGGGGAATCTAACGATCCATGTCTGCGGGAAGGGAAGTGGTGCATAAGCCAAAAATCAATACCACTAATGGTTTACTCATAGTTTAACATTGTGTTTGCCATACAATCAAAGGTATGAAATGATTATATGATAAACACAGTGATAAACCAACGAGTAAAATCCACTGGTGGTATTAAATTTTTGGCTTATGCACCACTTCCCTTCCCGCAGACATGGATCGTTAGATTCTCCTATTTTTAACCTTCCATAAAATAAAATTTGTCTTTTCTTTTGTTCGATACCTTAGGTTTTTGTGCTTTCGGCTCTTGGACTATGATGTATGTTTGCATATAAATACATTTTAAGGAAAGACCTGAATATATTACTATCTGTAGATGGCAGTTGTTCTAAATGCATTTTTTATATTTTGAATTTCCTATCCAAGAGTTAAATTTTAACAAATCATGGTATATTATAAATATATATATAGATCATCTATGGGACTGACCAAAAGATTCGACTGTATGCGCTAATAGCTGAAATTCAACTGTGCATTCGTTTTTTAAATTGCTTATTTAGCTATTTTCTTTTTACCTCTTTAAAAAGACAGTTTACTTCAAAATTAATGTCGATTTATTATATGAAAGCCCGTTTAATTGAGAATATTTTGGCTCTTCATTTTTATCCATACTATAATTATATCGCGAGATATTGTAAATTAAAATTTTCCTAATACAACTAGCGCAGATCCCCACACAAATGAAAACTGTAAACGTTTTATCCATGTTCCTATTTTCTCCACTTTCTTGTTATTAAAATGCTAAGACTTTTTATACTTGAGAGAGAGATCTAAAATTTTATGTTCATTTCTTTATTATGTATGTGATAAATTTGCATATGGAATGAACCTTAGGTTTTTAATTTTTTTACAAATAAAAGTATAGGAAGATGTGTTAGATTTCATCGTTTTACACTGATGTATCAATAAAAAATTTACATTTATTATAATATTGGAGGTATCTAAAAATCTATACGCAATTTTGTGTAATATATATTTCAAAATTTAAAAAATATTTATACGTGCTGTTTAAATTATCAAAATGTGCGTTTTTCTATAGAGGCTACTTCAGTCAAGCCTAAAGACACTTTAGCTAATGCTAATCCTATGGAAGAAATGTATGAAAATATCTTGGTTGCATTTCAATATTTTAAAATAATTTTTGCATTGGACAGCAGAGATCGATCTGTACAAAGGCCGCTTTTTATTGTTCCAATATTTATCGCAGATTTTATTTTATGAGGATACTTTCACTTTCAAAATCGGCTCCAAAAGGAAAATGTTCATATTAAAAACAACTGTAAACAAAATAGAAAAAATTATAAACTGCCTCTGTACCAGTGTTGCCAAAAAAAAAAAAAAAAAAAAAAGCCAGGCCGGTGGCTTTTATTGGTTGTAATCGACTTATTTTGGCCAAAAATGGACTTTTTTGGCCATAATTGGCTTTTATACAGTGAAGATTTTAATTATATAAGCTAACATTTTTAAGTGTCTTTTAACTAGTTTTAAGGATGTTTAATTTACTTTGAGTTTAATAAATTTATTTATTAAAATGAAACATTGGGATTTTAAT
This sequence comes from Maratus speculifer, assembly GCA_964019185.1. Lineage (NCBI taxonomy): Eukaryota > Metazoa > Arthropoda > Arachnida > Araneae > Salticidae > Maratus > Maratus speculifer. The sequence continues at coordinate 210,580,980 of OZ025301.1, read as the reverse complement.
TATGATTCATTATGAAAAATTGGGTTATAACTCAATTTTTCAATAATGAAAACATTAATACTAGAATAACACATTGATAGAGTTGCTACTAGTTTATAGTCTGAATTGCAAATATGGCAGCTAAATTATAAAATGGCCGTACAGGTGCTTTTTCTGATTTACATTGACGTTTAATCCCACCCTTGTTTTTCCATTTTTACTGCTTTATAAAATTAAAGAGGATAATGGTTACTTAGTTACATGTTTTATTACTTAAATAATTTTAAGAGTTATTAAAATGTCATGTTTTATTTCCTATAAACATTTAAAATCATGCATATAAAAAAAACACCATTTCTCACTATTGAAAATAGTATTATGAATTATGCATATTTCATAATACAGTGGAACCTGCTAAAGTGGCCGCTTTTGGAAAATTTTAATTGTACTCATATAAAATGAGAATTGTCTGGTAATGTATCTACACCTGTCTAATGTATCCATCTGTGTAAAGTGACCAGTTAGCCTGTCATTGTCAATGTTATTTGAACCTGTAAAATGTGACCATCTATTTTTCTGCTTGTGAAAACTTTTAAATTAAATGACTAAAGTGATCACTTTCTGAAATTTTATCTTGATCAATTAAAAAAGTACTGGAATTTATTTCCTATAGTGGCAATTTTCTTAATGTATAAAGTGACCTCTTTGTCCTTTATTGTAATGATATTTGCACTTGTCTAAGGTGATTTTTAATTAAAAGTTTTTTACTGCCAGTTACAAAAACATTATCACTATGCAGTTACAATGAAAATAAAAATCCATAAAAAATTACTGTGTACCTTGTAGTTATGTGTTATTTAAATCAGTCACTACGGAAGTTTAACTGTATTCAACAGCAATAGCACGAGTTTTAAGTAAATTATCTTCTATGTAGCATATTTGAATTAGTAATTCAGTTACTATGGTTGTTAATTAATCAGTTCTTTGCTTAATGCAATGCATTTTTCCTTATTTATATTTTGATTTATTTTTTGAGTTCACAAAAATTTTTATGTGCCATTTTGAAAGATACTCCATAAAGTGACCACCTGTATATAGTGACCATTTTAGCCAGTCCCAAAGGTAATGACTTTACACAGGTTCCACTGTAAATTATATTTCACAATTTATTTCAATATTCTCATTTAGCATATGCATGAATATATTCATGCAAGAGGGCACATATGCACTTTTAAATAACAAACAGCTATTCAAAATTTTAGTTCAACAAATTTTATTAGAACACTAGCGAGCTATGCCCGCTAGCTGGGCCACTTTTTCCAAACGAACCTCGATATTAAGCAGTATATAATAAGCAAAAAAATTCATTTAATAAGCAAGTCTTGATGTTCGAATCCTCAAGCACAAAAAAAAAGTAAATTAAAGAGTCCCCCCCCCCCCGTCCAAAAAAAAATAAATAAATAGATAAATAAATGTAAATAAATAAAAATTACTCAAATTAAAATATTCAAATTTAAACGAGAAATTTGCACATACGTTTAACATCACGCAGCGGGTGTGTTTCAACTGAGTGAAGAGTCCCCTTAACTTGTGACGTTTCGTTTCAATATTCTGGAAATATTTAAGAGTTCCGTAATCTAAGCGATGCGCGTGATTTTTCTTTCTTATTTTTGATTAAGTTAATTCCCTGTGTTTATACCCCTCTTTCTTCCCCTCTTCTTATTAGTATATGCGTTACTTTTTAATAACTATTTTTTTCTTTTTTGCTTTCAGATTATGATCTCAGAAGAATACGGGCTAACGATCCTGCCTATAACGCCCAATTTAATTATGCGGTGAGTAAACAATTTCACTTTTACCTTAGTGGTGTTATTATACAGTACAAATATTATTCTAAATCTAATCGCATAAAGGAGCGATCAAGCCAACGAAACAATAGTTTGTTTTTAGATCAGTCCAGGCTCAAAGGTAAAATTTTATTTATTGTGCGACTTACAATATCTGGCATGGAAATGAAAAATTCTCTTTTGTTTCACTTTCAACTTAATGAGAAAAAATAAAAATTTACGAATAAAAAACTTCAAGATTGAAAATGATTTATTCGCACAGAACGAGATTGCTGACGCTGTGCTAAATAGAGCCGACGACAACAACGCTGGTAACAGTTCAGAGAAATGATATTGAAAATCTGTAGAAGAAAGAGCGTCGAAGAATAGAGAAAATGCTAACTTGGAGGATTTAATGCTTTATTATGTGAGATTTATATCTGCTTCAGGAAAGAAAATACTGTATTTCAGAAATAGATATTCGTCCCTTGCATAAAATGTATTGAAAAGTTGTTAAAGAACGACCAAAAAATTGAAACAAATATAAAATTTTTATTGTTGTTTTAGAAATTACACAAGAAAAAAATTACCTCTCTGTTCATTAGAATTATCGTAACATGAAAAATATTAAAGTAAGTTTTTAAAAATATTTAATTTTCTCTTTTTTTCCATATAAATATCACTTGAATTTCGCTCACATAAATATGAATTAAATTATGGATAAAGGCAACATTAAAAATATTGAAAGCGCTTTTGATATTCTTTCAGAAATCCGGCTTAGTCTCGGTCCAGACGATGCCGTATTTTCGAAGTTTGTACAATATTCACAAATTGAAACTAGTCTGATGTACCAATCTAAACTTTCTTCTTTCTTATACATCTTCAAAATTCGATATCACAATGCCAAAATTTAATGGCAGTCCATGTTCATTATGAGAATGGTAAAGGTGTAGCTGTTCGTTGAATTAGATGCATTTTAAAATCATACAGAAACATCGCATTTCTCAAAAAATCGCTGAATTCTAGCACCTACTTTCATTGATATCTGCAACCAAAATTTCCAATCCAAAGAGTCGAAAAGTGACTCCTGTTGGCAGTGTTGTAGTCGTTGAAAAAAAAAAAAAAAAAAAAGCAGAGAGTATACGATATAGGCAGAGGGTATACGCTGTCATCATGAACGTTCATAGATTGGATATACGCTAATGCTTTATTTGAGAAACAGAGGGTATACTGAGCTTCTTTAAAAAATCCAGAAGGTACACGGCATACATCCACTACATCCCTACCTGTTATGCAGTGTATACCCAAGCCTAATAAGGATCTATTGGTGAAGATGTAACAGAATATGAAGTTTGGTGGAAACCGTTCATTAGTACGTTAAACAGAACTATTCTGGAAATCAGAAAAAAAATTAGCATAACGGCACCACCTCTAGGTCGATTTGCAGAAAAAAATTAATCCGAACCAATTTATATCAAGGTCTAATTGAATCTTAAATGTTATTTAATTCCGTGTATTAGTTCTTGAGGTTAAGTCACCCACAAATTTTAAGTCTATTTTCTAAAAGCAATCAAATCGTGTTCAGGACGGACCTTTTTTAAAACATACTTTCGTTAAAATCCCGAAGACATTTTTTTACGAATCCAGTATCTATACTAATAAAATCCGTGCGCCTCTGTCTGTCTGTCTGCCTGAAGCCGATTACAGTTCGCAACGCGGGCGAGTTGGAAGTCGCGAGAGGTGTCTTTCGATTCGAAAAATTCCAGGAAAGTCATTTCGGGCATTTTCGAGACCGTGGGATCAAAATTAAAAAAGTTATGAGTTAAAAACCGGTCGGGAATCGGAACGGAAAACGTCTAATTTCCCAAACGAAACTCAAATGGAGCTCTCAGGCAGAACACTGCGCCACCTTGCGGTGAACGACCTGAACTTTTCCCCTTTGGCTAAAAGAAGAAGCAGCCGAAAACCTCTTTTTTCTCCCGGGAAAACGACTTTTTCTTTCGTTTTTCGGTTCTTTGAAAAAGAACTAATTGGTAAAAAATGTTAAACACGGTTTATATTCATACTTTTTCTTTTTGGTAGCATACACGAATATTGTGTAACCTAAGATTTACGCGATTAATACTAATTTCTGTTAGTACAAACGGAAGACGAGCTGCCAAAATTATTTGTTAGTTATGTTGTTTGTGATATTAATGAAATTATTTTTTTTTAATAGCAGTCTTTTGCAGTTTTTAATACCGAAACTTTTTTTGCGCGTTTTTAAACCATTCTTAAACCATCATGCAGACAGTTTTTAAAGTAGAAAAAACTGATTACATATTCAGAATCTGCGTAAAAGTCTGCTTCTGATGAACCAAAAAATACGAGAAAATGTCTTATGGGCGCGCAGCGCCAACCGTGCAAAACCAAATATTTTTAACGGGACGATGGCGACCATGGCGCGTAGCGCCCACTGTGCGAAATCACATATTTTTAACGGGATAATGGGCGCATAACAACCATAGCTCTTTAATTTACTTTTTTTTGTGCTTGAGGATTCGAACTCCAAGACTTGCTTATTAAATGAATTTTTTTGCTTATTATATACTGCTTAATATCGAGGTTCGTTTGGAAAAAGTGGCCCAGCTAGCGGGCGTAGCTCGCTAGTTTACTTATAAATATAGAAGGAAGTAAAAAATACTGAAAAAAAACCCTGATTTTTGATAAATAAGAAGGAAGTTCAAATTTGTTAATGTTTTTCAATCCTGTAAAAACCATTTTGAAAAGTAATTTGATTGATATGGATAGGATATGAGTAGAAATACTGTATCTGGCTCTGAAAACTTAGATGAAAAGTGAATATGAAGAATCACTAATGTTTGAAATTTTTTTGTTTCCTCATGGCTTTCTGTCATAGTTGTACAACAGTATTTTTAGGCAATAAGAATTGTGATTTTAGCAGATTTCTGCCAATGGCTGGGTTTTAATAACAAATTAGTTATTTTAATGCGACTTGAAAATCTAAAAATGCTGTCATTAGGAAGTATATTTAGGATTAATATTTATTTATATGTAAGAAAGGACAAAATTAATCTTGAAACATTTTTTAAATACTATTAACAATTTTCTTTTCGAGTACGTTAATGCTTGTTATCAATCAGGCTGGAAATTCATTCCCCTTTCTAATGCTAAATCTGAAGGCTTAACCCTTTCGGGTCCGGTGTATTAATAATAGTACAAGTTTTTTAATTGAGCATGATTCTGTTTTAACAATTACCTTTATTACTGTTTACATGTAGTAATGTTAGTATTTGTCTATGCATTTACTGTGTGAATTCATTAACGTTTAGACATTTAGTAATAATAATAAAATAATAAATATTTGCTTAGTTCTCCTTGCACCGCTTGCGATTCTTTTATTTTAAACATATTTTATTCTTTAAATAAATAAAAAAAAAAAAAAAAAAAATATTTTTTAGAAAGAATAACGTGATAAAACAGAAAAAGTATTACTAAAAAAATATAAAGTAAATATAAATAAAATGTCTACAAATGCTGTTACAGTTGGCAAATTTAGAAACTTACTTAGGAAATTTGTTTAAAACTTTAATAAAAACTAATATACTTTCTGTTTCTGATAGACTTGACAATTTACAAATCTAATTGCGTCTTTTATTAAATTTTTTATAAATAAGAACTATATTTCATTTTCTAACTATAATAACTTGGCAAAATAATAAAACTTGTAAGGCAAGTGCTGAAATTTAACTTAGCGGTGAAAGGTCTTCTACCCCCCTTTTCACCCTGACCAACAGACTTGTATAAAACCAAAAACTTTCTGCGTGCGTAATATTGGTTCAAAAACTTTCTGCAAATGAATTTAATGTTGGATGTAATTCCGTTTTTTGCGTGATTCATAGTCGTAATTCGCGTTTTTTTATGCGTTTTATGAATGTAATTTGCGTTTTTTTTAGCGATTTATGGACGTAATTCGCGTTTTTTATGCGATTCGTGAACGGAATTCGCGTTTGTTACGCGTTTTATGGATGAATTTGCTATTTTTATGTGATTCATGGACATAATTTGCGTTTTTTAGCTTTCTGCCGACGAAATTCAAATTTTTGGAGTGATTTATGGACGTAATTCGCGTTTATTATGCGATTTATGAACGTAATTTGCGTTCTTTTACAGGATTCATGGACGTAATTCGCGTTTTTTATGCAACTTATGAACGTAGCTCGCGTGTTTTATGCAATTTATGAACCTAGTTCGCGTTTTTTATGCAATTTATGAACCTAGTTCGCGTTTTTTATGCAATTTATGAACGTAGTTCGCATTTTTTGAGCGATTCATGGACGTAACTCGCGTTTTTTACGCAATTTATGCACAAAATTCGTGTCTTTTACGAGAATCATGCACGAAATTTGCGTTTTTACGCGATTCATGGATAGAATTTACATTTTTAGCGCGGTCTTTGGACGAAATTCACGTTTTTCGCGCAGTATTTTGCCTAAATGTTGGAGTGTTTTTTAACACGATTCTTTGTTGAAATGCACATTTTTTCCGCTTTTACTTCACAAAATGCATATTTTTTGCGCGATTCTTTGTTGAAATTCGCGATTTTTTGACGACATTCGCGTTAACAGTAAATAATTAGTTCATAAAATTGAGAGAATATTTTTATTTTTTGGTACTAAAAAAAGCTACAAAAGTAAAAATTCTTTCTTTCTTAAAATTTTCTGCAAATTTCATAAAATTTTCTGCTCACGGCCTGCGTCTATATTATACAACTCTGCTGACCAATAAACGGTATCAGCGATGGTCCTGGTGCATTTCCAGTTAAAATTTTGAAGGCAAGAAAACGCTCTTAGCAAAGTAAGAACTGTTTGTAGCTCTGTTGAAAGTCTTTAAATAAAATTAACATTTAATTGTTGAAACTGTATTTGTTTTACATAATATTAATTATTTATTAATGAATTATTTTAAAAATAATTTTTTTAATAAAATTTCAGCTTATTTTTATGATGTTTTATCACCATGTGAAATCGTACATTAAAAATTAAAAATTGATGCTTTTTTTTTAAATTAACGTTTTTGGCTAATTTTTTTTTTTTTTTTTTTTTAATTAGATATTACAACAGGTAAGAAGAAAGAAGAAAAATCACTTTTTATGTTACTACAAGTGTTACTTTGTCAGCATGTCAAACAAATATTTTTATTTAGTTGTGTAGTAATCGATTTAAAAATGTGCCTGAATTTTTTTTGAATTACTATCAAAAATCCCTCTAACGAAATCTTCTATTTAATCTCTAAATTAATCTCCGTATTATGAAAAATATTCTGTTTAACGAAGTTTGTTCCACTTTCATGCTTATACAACATTTTAACGTACAGATTGCTATTTCAGTGGATGTATGAATTTCTTTCAGTTGATTGTATCAAAATAAAATTTGTATATTTAATCATTTCCAGTTATAAGAAGTACTAAAAAATTTCGATACAATAAGAAGGGGATTTCAGTTGTACCGAAATATTACGGGTGAATTGATCAGATACTTTAATAGTGCGAAATTTTGTATGAACAGTGTATTTTTTTTTTTTTTTAATAAGAACCTTATAAACTCTTATAAAATTAAGAATTAAAAATGCTAAAAAATAAGAGAAAAATGTTACACTACAGTTTTTGTTTCTCTGTTTATAATGTGTTTTTCTAAACATTATTCTAATTAATTTTTTTTCATACAACATTACGTAAAACAAAAGCTACTGTCCAAATTAAAATATTTTTAAAATAGTTCCGTTTTAGATGTATTTTTCATTTTATGCATGTGTATTTTATTATAAAAATTTCATGAATTTGTGTTGATTTCTATATAACAAAATTTCTTCATAATGAGGTGTTTTAAAATGGAACGGTAAGGCCTCGTTAAATGGAAGTTTCACTATATTTAAGATTTCTAGCTTATTTCCTGAACAATTAAGTTTTTAGTGAAAGTGAATCTGATACTTAAGTGGTAATGCTGAACAATACATAATTTCTGGAATTTTGGTTATATCTTTTAAAAGCAACCTCTACATTGAATTTCAATTTTTGAACATTTTTTGCTTGTGCATCTTTTTGCATAAAGGTTGTAGGAGTTTATACTGACATAAAATATAGCACATGTTGGAGTAGATATAGTTGCCAGTGTTTTGCTAACATTATTTTTAAAATCTGTTCAGTAGTTCCAGAGATAATCTTAAACAACAAATGCACTAACAAACATTATTGCTTTGTAATATTAGTTTAGAGTAGAGCAGAAGAAACCAGTTGTGAAAAGTATTGAATGAAAAATGAATTGCAAAATTTAGTCTTTGCATATACTAAGTTAAATTAAAACATGTAATATACAGTAGAAGATCTATTTAACCTAAAAACGTAAGATTGTGCATTATATGGATCAAATTTCATACAACATTACATTTACCTTATAAATGTAGTCAAATATGTCTGAAACATATCAAAATGCATTAGAGTATCCTTTATAATGCATCCATTATCCAAATTATAATTTTTTGTGTTATAATATATCATTCCCCATTTTGTAAAATATACTTTTTTAAAAATGGACCAATTATGCTTGAACCCAAATCATTCTTTATATTACTCATTTTCAAAAACATTTATTGCAACATTTTTTTTTTTGTCATTAAAAAGTTGTTGTAGTAAGTAAGGAGATAAAATTGAACTAATGCATTAAATTTAGTTTTCTAGAGAGTAGCAATTTTTCATAATCTGGGAATTCAGGTGCTTTTCCACTGCAAAATTCATTGTTTACATATGATAAGTTGTGTGTTATATGGAGAATTGCATTGTTTGGATTTGCGTTATAAAGATCTTCTACTGTATACTGTTTTAAAAACTCATTTATTTTTCACACTCCAATTTCATTACCTAAAAATGCCATAAAAAGTGTGAAAAATACAGAAATATATAATATTATAATTGTTTTTATTATTATATTGATGCTGTTTTGTATTTATCTTAATCTAATTATTTTTTCTTATGTTTCTTCTAGAATAATTATATCAAAACATCAAAGTACACCTTCCTGACATTTGCCCCTTTAAATCTCTTTGAGCAATTTCAAAGATTAGCAAATTTTTACTTCCTTTGTTTGCTAGTCCTCCAGGTAATTATGCTTTTAAATCAATTTGATTAATTTGTATTTATTTTTATGTTTCCAAAATCTCTATATTACATATGCACTCTATTCTCTTTAATCCGCTATACATATTCAAATATAAATAATTTCACATTTAAGATTTTGAAGAAATTCAGTAACAGCAACTTATTTTGGTTAATTTATTCAAATTTTCAGTGTAATTCTTGTTTTTCGCTGAATCGTAACTCAATTACTAAACAAATTTTTAGGGATGCACCGAATATTCGGTATCTATTCGGTATTCGGCCATGTTACCGAATATTCGGTTAGGCCGAATATCAAACTATTCGGTTCAGCCGAATATTCGGCTTGGCCGAATATCAAACTATTCGGCCTGCCGAATATTCGGTTTAGCCGAATATCAAAGTATTCTGCAAATCTTATATATTCAATGAAACCTTTTTAAAGCACATTTTTATAAACTTTTCACAATTTCAACTTTTAACTATCAATTTATAAATATTTAAAATAATTAAAAAGAAAGTCATATTTAAATAAAATAGAATGTTTTTACAATTTATTTGTTGTTTATAAAGTATAACTTAAGAAAATTAACCATGAGAATGATTAAAATGGTGATTTATTAGGATTCTCCTTAAGAATAAATGATGCGCAAATGCAAGTTCCTCAATTTTGTTTAATAAATATTCTGTTTCTTGCTTTTCCCAAATAAAAAATCTTAAACAAGAAAGAAAAACTTTTGAGAATAGTAATAGCTATCAAGGCAATTTTTGTTCATGAAACCATAATCAACTTATTGACTCATAAATACATTGTATTTCATCTCAGTTTAGATCAAACTTATGTTTTCGTTTGTTACATTAACAATAAATAAGATACCGTACTGTATTTTCAACTTGCATGCTTTGATTTCTGTAAAATATGATATGATGGGAAGGGTGGAAAATGCCATCATTCATATGAAAAGAACTATGAGCTAGATATTTCTTTATTCAGAATTAAGTTGAAAGTATTTGTACTTTATATTGAAAAAAATCTGCCTTGAGTTATTGAAAAAGGATAATTAAGAGACTGTAAAGTTTTACTTCATCCATGTTTTCATTATTTCTCTTTGATTTTAAAATGTTTGTTTTAATTCAATTCGTAGAAGAAACCATGAAATTTAAAATTTTATTTCAAAAAGTCTCATAATTGTGCTTCTTAAATAACTAAAGGCAGATTTTTTTTCAAAACAAAATTTTCTTATAAAACACCCTTGTTTATCAAAATGTAAGTTTCTTTTATTAAATATTATGTAAAATTGTTTTAAAAAGTAACATTTTAATACCTTTAAACTTTAAAATATAAAAAGTATTTGGAAAGCCGAATATTCGGTATTCGGCCGAATAGTTAACTATTCGGTTGGCCGAATATTCGGTATTCGGCCCAACAATTACTATTCGGCCAGCCGAATATTCGGTATACCTGTCGGCCAAATATTCGGCATTCGGTATTCGGCCAAAATCACTATTCGGTGCATCCCTACAAATTTTAGCAAATTTATATTAAATTTCTATGTAAACAGTTTTTATTTCTGCATTTACTTTCATTTTAGCATAGCTTGCAACATAAAAATTTCAAAAAAGATATGTTAAATATAAAATAAAACAACAATTATATGAATATTTCAGAAAATCAAAATAAACCTGCGATGAGAGTGCTTTTGGATTTCTATATTTAAATACATGTATGTTTATTTTATTGCTATGTATTATTTGATTATGGTTACTTTACTTTTATTAAACTGCAACTTTTTTTAATGTTGAAGATTAATGATTTTATTGGAAAACCTATTTGGAATAATTAACATTCTTTTCATACTTTACTAATAACTCATTTTGTATCTGAGTCTGAAAGGATTGAAAACATAGTGACTTATAATCTGTGCAATCTTAGGCAAAAATTTTTGGGATTAAGAGAATTGACTGTAACTGTTATTTTTTGGAAAATAACGATAGTTTTATAGCAAAACAACTTTTTTTTCTCCTTAGTAAATAATACAAAATTCAAATATCACTATCTTTTATACAATGTTCCCTCTCTTCCTTAAAAAAAAAAAATATATATATATATATATATAGTAACCCAAATATTATTTATTCTTTTATAGCAATTATTTTATGACTTCTGACAGACTGCGTACTGCATGTTGCTACACATTGTTTCAATTCTCATTCCTTCTTCTGGTGTAATAAAAATCATTTTCACTTACCTGCAAAGTGATTGATCATATAATCATCTAGAAAATTGCTGAGTATCCAACAAATTTAATATTTACAGGATTTACTTTTTTAATTTTTCTTTTAAACAGTGCACATGTTTTTATATTTCTGATCAATAACTTCCGATTATGAATACACAAAATATACAAAAAATATTCAATGTTTATATTCATGTTTAGGTAACTTACAAGCAAAACAGACAAAATATGCACTTTGATACTTTATCATCTACAACAGTGGAGCATCATTTATATGACATTGAAGGAACTACCAAAAAAGTCGTATAAATTATAATGTCGTATAATCAATTTTCCTTTCTAAAATTTTAATTAATTTTGCTTTCACTTAAATTTAATGCTTAACATTGATTTACGTAAATTTTTAAACAAACCAAAGCAAACAAATAACAACAAAATAAATAAATAAAAATAAAAAATACAGTAAACAATTTAAATGTACATATCTTTTTTATTTTGATCATTTTACTTAGTATTACAGAAAAAATTGACTATGGTTGTTTGATGGGATGGCTGACATTGAGTTATAAAAAATGATTTGTGAAATGAATCAAAGACCTGAAAAGTTTTTGCTGGTATTATGGCAAACTAAATAAGTTTTTAGTGTTTCAATGCAATTCAGGTCATTTTTTACTATCAAATTCTTTCAGAATTTCAATTTTTTCCTTTAACGAGATGGACTTGTGTTTTCGACACATGTGTGAAAAGAGCTGTGGCCGAAACCGTATAAAGAATTGGTGAAAAAATGTATCTGCACTGTTAGTGCACTGAATAAACAAAGAACGTACTGTGTAACAATAAAACAGGATGGGAAAACTGACCATTCCCACAAAAAGAATGACCCCCTCCCAGAGTAATTCATTATGGGTAAATTGGTTTTTCCAACTAATCGCTCACCAGTCCACATTATCATGATGGGAAATATATTTAAACACATTTTTTGGTTTCATTCATAGCTGTAAATTTTGCCCATTCTTAAAATACACAAGAAAAATAAACATGTACAAAATTGAAAAACTGATGTATAAGCGATTTTATACATACTATAAAGGATATATTTTTACATTATAATTAATCGGGGTGATTAGGACACACTGAAACATTGTATAAATGTAAAAACCGTATAAACGATGCTTTACTGTACTAAGAGTTTAAATTTTCTTATCTCGTGTATTTTATGATTTGCGTTGGTCACAATTAATTCCAAAGAATAATATAAAATTCTTGTATTGCAATAAGTTGGATTATCATGTAATAATTGGAAAAAAACATTAAATGATTCCATCCTCCACCACACACACATTAAAAAAAAAAAAAAAAAAAAAAAAAAAAAAAAAAAAAAAATCTAATACATCTTTTTGAAAATTATATCAGCATACTTTAAATAAATTCTAGAAATAGATACCTTTAAGAAAAAAAAAAAAAAAAACTTCAAAGTCTAATTTTAATTTTTTAGCAGATTATAAACAATATTTTGGAAAGTACTCGTGTAATATAAATAAAATTAAAACATTTCTTTTTTTCTTTCTATATTTTAATCAGTGGTTAATCCAGAGTTTCCCCTAGACGGTTTCAGAGGGGCATTCCGCCCCTCCTGCCCTTTAAATAGCACCCTCTTGTCATTCATTCAAAAAAAAATATATATATATAGCGCCCTTCTTCCCCCACACTTGAAAAACGCAGCCCTCCAGCGATGATCCGAACGCGCTACAGCGCGTAAATTACGTAAAAAATCGGCGACGGAACACAAAAAATAGCCTCATACGCGTCTCGTAAAATGGGTAATTTCGTCGAAAAAAGGGCTTTAAAAAAACGGCGTTTCGTTAAAAATGGCGAAATAACGACTAATTTCCGGCAAGATTCGCAAAAAATGGCTAATTTCGTTACAAAATTTCACATAAAGGCAGATTTCCTCAAAAGATCGTGGAAAAACAAAATTCTTCCAAAAATCGCGATATAACGGAAAAATTTGTCAAATGTGTCGCAAAAAACGGTAACTTTCGTCAAAAAATAGCTATAAAACGGCGGATTTTGTTAAGATTTGCAAAAAAACCCGACAAATTTCGTCCAAAAATCGCTATAAAACAGAAAATTCTGTGAAAAGTTTCGTTTTTTCGCGATTTTTTTTAGAAAAATATGCCGTTATTTGAAATCTTTCAACAAAATCTGCTGTTTTTTGCGATCTTTTAACAAAATTGGCCGTTTTTCGTGATCTTTTAACAATATTTGCCGTTTTTTCGCGATCTTTTAATAAAATTGACCTTTTTTTTTCTTTTATTCAATTTTTTGATAAAATTTCTGTTTGTTCGCGACTTTTTGAACCGATAGATTTTAGATTCAACTCTATAAAAGTGCCCTTAAAAATGAAAAAGTGCCCTGAAAAATGTAAAAAGTGCCCTTTTCAGAACAGTAGCGCCCTGCTCTTTTTTAAATCTGTTTGAAACTCTGGTTAATCTTCCACAAAACAATATTTTCATATAATAGCAACTTCAGGAATAATGTAATTATCAAATTCTATTTGTGTTTTGACCTAAATTTACCATTAATGCATTAAATAGATAAACTCAATCTTATTGGGACAAAAAGAAAATAAAAATGGTAGCTTAATTACATTTTTTTTTAGTATTATTCAAAAATGGCTATTTTATTTTATTTTACTTTATTTTTTTTTTTTTTTTTTTTTTTTTTTAAGAATAAAAGCACTTAATGCTACATCTATAGGGCTCATATTTAAATGATATCTTTTGTATGAATTGATATTTATGAAAGGAAGTAATAGATTTTTGAAACAAAATAAAATCTATGTTCTTAAGTAATTATACAATCTAGTTTAGTGGCTTATTTATGATAAAGCATTTAGAGTATACACCCTGGTCCCTGTCTTATAAAAGGGTCCTAAAAACAATATGGTCAAAAAGTATGTCTTAAAACACCATAAAAATTAAAGATACATAAGGTCTTTGAAAAGAACTTTGTCTTCCTTCATCAGGCATAAAAAAAGTTGTGCTGCTTCTTTAAAACCAAGAGCAGCATTAATGTTTTGTTCCTGCATGTGGTACATATATGAACATTTGAAATATATACATGTTTAAAGGGATTCTTCACTTGCTTGAAAATACCCACTCCATAATGTTAAGCCAACAGGCAGGTTGTTTACGAATTTCTCGTTTAAATTTAAATATTTAAAAAAAAAAAAAAAAAAAAAAAAAAAATCTTATGGGATAGCTTATGGTTATATCTTACTTTTTCGATTTTGTTTACAGATTTTTTTTAGAAAGGTACTTTCAGTTTAGTTTTGAAAGTGAAAGTACCTTTATTTTAAAAAATCTTAAATTGAAAAAATATAAAATAACCATATTAAAAATTTAACTCAACTATTTTATGCCAAAATAAAAATAAAAAAAAAAAACTTTTAAACTATTCAAATTTAAACAAACAATTCAAAAACAATTTTGTCCATTGGTTTAACATTATGGAGCAGGTGTTTTTAAGTGGGCGAAGAGTCCCCTTAAACATACATATATAAGTTTGATCACCTTTGCATAATTCGAATATGGGGGCTACTATAGGAAAGAAGGACAGATTCTTATGTAACTTTTTTAAATTTTGTATGCATTTACATGTTAATCTGCATTTGAATATTGGATTTAGTATAGATATAATAAAAATTAGTGTAATACATTCTCAAAGGAATCCATATGATTGTTGTTGTGGTATGTCTAAATTTTATTATACATCTCATTTAGATGCTGCTTAATATGATCACCTCAGGAACACAAATTTTTCATAATATCCTAATAAAGTAATTATTGATATAAGAAAATAATTAAGGATAAGATTATAAAATGACTTTGAAAATAGTAAATTTACTTTTGTGGAAATAGTGTTTTAAAATGTATAAAATATTCATTGAAAGTATGGATATCTATTTGTACGCAACAATTACTTTTGATATAGAATTCAACATAGGCATTCAGCCTTGGCTGATTTCAATAATACCAAGTAATTTATAATTGTAATCAGACTTGCATTAAACAGTATTCCCTATATCTTTAAAAAAAATAACAGAAGATTTTCACTTACTTTTACTTAAATTTTAAAGTCCCACTGATTTTGAATTTAATGGTTTTATGTTTCTTTATAATTATGTCATTTATAAAATTTAATTTATAATTTGTTATATCAGTACTGAATTACAAAATGTTTTTTCCCCCCCTTCTAGCTTATACCTCAGATATCATCCCTTACTCCTATTACAACTGCTGTGCCTTTGATTGTTGTGTTGTCCATTACTGCTATCAAAGATGCTGTCGATGATATTGTGAGTAAATGTTAAAGAAGAGTTTCTTTCTAAAAGTATTATCTTATTTTTTATGACATTTATACACAGAGCTTTTGTATATATATTTTTTTTATTTGTCACTATGTACTTTATTTCTTAAATTTACTGTGTTTTTTGCTTTAAGAATGTGACCTAGTGTAACTTTTTTATTTTTCATAATTTACTGTTGTATTTTTTAGTACTATCTTCAGTTAAAGAATTTCATTAGAAATTGCAAGTCCAATAAAATAAGCTGGCCTTATACATATACTAATAAAAAGAAATACCTAATCATTGATGTTAATGATCATTAGCACTCTGAGCACAATTGTAATGTTGTTTTCTCCTAATTTTGTTTTAAATGCTCAGAAAATATTATTTCAACAGAATGTGTTCCAAACACTTAGAGGGTTAAAATCAATAAAAATTTACATACAGAACTAGTGCATCCTGTGGGCATGCCCTAAAGCTATATAGCTAAAATCTGAGCTCCCTGTGACTGTTAATCATTGAGAAATATTTTTTCTTTATATTAAACTTTGTTCCCACTGTCTTCAGCAACATCCTTTTCTGTCTGAATTGTACAATCTTCAGATTTTTTACTCAAGAAAAAGGATTAATTGTAACTAAATAATAACTAAACTAAACTAATATTAAACTAAATAATAATTAAAAAAAAACTTACTAAAATCATTGTCTTTTTCAACTTTTAAAAAGCATTTCTTTGAGAATTTCATCCAATGATTATTTTGTTTAGTTTACTGATTGTTGTCCCCCCCCCCTCCCCTCAAATGATCACAGATTTTGTTCTCTTTTTGTGATATCATTTGAAGACATCCAATGTATGCTTGTTTTTTGTGATTGATTTTAAAACGGATTGTTTATAAAGCTGACATTTGAAGATAGCAACAAACTTGTAAATGCATATGGGATTGCTGGGTTTTTTTAAGGAACTTTTTATACTTGTTTACTTAACTTTTAAACCCAACACCATAATAATAAACTAGGCACTTTCTTCATAGTGCCCTTTTTTTTCTTTTCCCTTCCCCTGCGACTAAGTATTATTGCCAGATTCTTTAAAAAATGATGATTAATAAAATATAAAAATAAAGGATAGTCTTACTTTATAAACTTTGTGGTATGTTGAAAGTAAAATGATGAAATAACTTTGTAGAGAAAAACATTCATTTATTCAGTATCATTAATCATGGAAAGTTACCAAAGATTACCTTGGTCACTGAGTCTTTCTTAAATTAATGTATTCTTAAAGAGAAATCTTGAAGAAATTTGTTTAATTTTAAGTTGAAGGAGAGGCAGCACTGAAAAAACATTAAATACATAGGCAAGGACAAATAAACTTAACATTTTAGTCTTTAATAGCACATAATTCTTTTTAGAAAAACATCACCAGTTCCTTTGAAAGGAGAGTTCCGGCTGAAGCCCACACTCAGCAGACATTTTAAAAGAATTATATCAAAACTGCATGCATATCAAGCATTCTTAGACATATTTTTAGTCAAATAAATCTTGTTACAATAAATCTGCTAAACAGGATTCATCTATCTTTCATGAGAGAATAGCTTAAAATTTATGATTGAATTTTTAATATGAATTCTCTAAATAGCATCGTCTGTTTTTTTTTTTTAATTTTTAATATGAATTCTCTAAATAGTATCGTCTGTTTTTTTTTTAAGTCTAACCTACGATTTTAGGAAAATTGTCTAGAATTGCAAAATATTTAAACAAATAAATGAACAGTATCTGTTTCTTTGATAAAACAACATTTAATACATGCATTTAAAATTAAAGTTATTCCGAATATATAATGAAATGAGTTTTAAATTTAAAAAAAAAATGAAATGTTTCCAAGTTAAATAATAAAAGTGCGATACGACCAAGAAAACATTGGATTCTTATCGTCTGCAATCAGTAAATGGGGGGGGAGGAGCTAAAATTGAATATTTTATTTAATATTAAATTCTATGCATATTCTAAACATTGATAAATGTTGTATTCCTAGGAATACAATTGTGTATACCATTTTGTATAACTTATCTCATCAAGAATTTAGTAAAATTGTAACGGCAAACCCACGGTGGGCGCTATTTGTAACGGTGCACGCACGCTGGGTGTCGTTTGTAACGTTATATGCAGACATACTCAGTAGTTTAGGTTAAAACAACAAAGTTTATTCAAGTGATAATGGCCGAAGGGAAGTGGAGCAAGTCTAAAATTTTACACACTGAGAACACTATGAACAGCTAAAATCATACTCACAGGCCCCAACCTAGCTCAGTCGTGGCACCGCCTAACACTTGACACTGTCTCCTGGCTGAGCTGTTGAACAAAGCTTAGTTAAACAGCCCGTGGCTGTAGGTAATTCTTTATTTCACCAATAATTAAAAATGGAACTACTATTAAACTTTCTTACCACGGCCGACTCTTAAATCCACTATCCAAACTCCTTTCCACTTTACTGGAGGCCGTTGCTACTTTCTATTCGTCAGCACTTCACTAAACAATCATCCACTTCGTTGTCTAATGGCAGAGGTCCGCACTCGCTGGCTGCTGGCTAATGCCAGAGACACACCCAAACTCACCCCCAAGCTTTTATATGCTGCAAACTGAGATACTTCACATTAACATATTACTAATAACCGCGAGCTAACTGCGGAATTCGAAAGAGCACACACACTCTAGAAAGTTAAAGTAAAAGAGAGGATAGGTGTCGCTTTTACGCCTACAAAATGTTAAATTATTGACGTCACGATCTCAGAAACACTAGAGTGCCTTTATGACAAAAGGTCACTCCCTCACAAAATATGAGACTACTTCAAAATTCTGCCTTTACATATTAACTACTTACTAATTTTTATGAATCATCTTTCATTACTTTAACAACATAATTAAAATCGAACATATTTAAATCAATGACATTTGTATTGCATAATTAAAGAATATTTCGTCTTAGTATATTTTATGTTCAATCGTACTATACTTATTTATTCTCTGTTTATTTACAATATTTCAAACTGAAAATTTGTTCTACGCAACATTTTAAAGTAACGTTTTATAGAAACAAAAAAGTTCCATTGCAATTCACACAAAAGAAACTGCAATCTACTTAATTAATAGTAATCTTGTTGTTCACCTCTCCTGATAGGTGATGTATGACCTTGATTGATGTGACCCTTCCTTTAATCTTGGGGACACCTCTCCCATTCATCATAGGATGCTTTGCTACAGCTTTGAATTGTATCTTGTTAGCTTCTCATCCCACAATCAGATCTGAATTTTAATATATAAATGACAAACTCAGGGGTTAACTAAGTAATTAAATATGAATTAAAAGTTACAGCAATATGATGAAAGACAAATAAAATGTTGTAGTCTTAAAAAGGTAAGTCCTGATTCGTAAAACAAACAAACTCAACCCTCTTCAAGACATCACAATAGCCTCAACTAGCAATTGCATTATGAACAGAAAGAAAAACCGCATCAATGATGTTTTGATAACAGAATTGAGAAACTACATCAGAGAACAGTGCAAGAAATGGGAGATGCTAAAGAAAGCATAGTATAGAGCACTCCCGTAAAAATAAATGTAGAATTAAACAATATTGATGCACAAGGCTAAAAATATTAATTAAAAAATAATAATAATTTGAGCATTGAGGTGTCATTTCACCTCCCCCCCCCCTTTCTTCTCAAATTATAACAAAAGCCAAGCATGCTAAATTTTAAAGCTATTATGAATCCTCAGTATTTTTGGAGCATGAAACCAATTTCCAAATCATATTACTTTCTTTAAATTTTTATATTGCCCCTCCATATAGCTTCATGATAAAATAGTATAGTTTCATATCAATAGCTGTCCATGGGTGTTGTGATCAGTTTTGCAAAGCATGCTAAACTTTAAAGCAATTACAAAAACAGTATTTTGGGATCGTTAAGCAATTTCCAACACACGACATTTCTTAAAACAACTTTTTTTCCCCCATCTCCATATAGCTTCATGATCATAGTTTCACACTATGGCCATTTTTGCAGAGTTGTTTTTAGAGTAAAAACATAAGCTTTTTTATTTATTTATTTATTTATTTATTTATTTATTTATTTTAGGATTGAGTCAATTAAAGGTCATGTTCTTATTTATAAACATAAATACAAACAATTGTTAAAAAAAATACAATATGCAATTAAAAACCTATCTAAAAAAATTTTACAGACCATCATGAAAAAGCAATGTAACAATTGGCATAATCATGTGCTGTTTCTTACTGCAATTTTATACCCAAAGCTTTTATACGTAATTGTAATTAAGTAATGTTCAGTTTTTATATTTTATACCTGTGTAATTTATTTTATTTCTTATTTTAATATTAATTGCCTTTATATTTTCAGCAAAGACATAGAAGTGACAGTCAGGTTAACAACAGGTTATCAAGAGTACTTCGAGGTGGTAAACTTGTTGATGAGAGGTGGCATAAAGTCCAGGTGGGAGATATCATTCGGATGGAAAATGATCAGTTTGTTGCAGTATGTGACCCTTTTTTGTTCTTCCTCAAATTTTATATTTATCATTTTCGAACACTTCATGTTGTTACTTTGTAATGTAAGCAGCAAAATACACAGTGATGAATGATCTCATTTTGTCATCTTTTTATTAATTTCCCCTCAAAAATGTTAACATGCTCATTACGAGCTTGTTGTTTTTCCTTGTTATGCAAAAATAAATGTTAGAAGAATGAATTATATCACTGTAGACAGTTGTTTCATCATTCACAAGATTAACACTATTTTTACTGGTATCATTATAACACCTTTTTAAAGTTTTGATTTGGGCTTATTTTACTTCTGATTTTTAAAGCTAGTAAATATTAAAACAAGTTTTTAATTTATTAGAAATGATTTGTGATTGCTTTAATCCAAAAATTATAAATAAAATATTCATAAATCAAATTTTAAAAGATGTCACTTGATGCAGATAGAAAGTGTTAAACATGTTCCCAAAGTTCTGCAAAAGAACTGCTTTATGTAGTTCTTGGCAGATTTTAACAGATAAGCAATCTTATTAACATTCTCCCAAAATATGCATCAATAGGTGTTTAACTGGGAGATTTCAATACCATCAAGTATAAATGTATTATATGTGAATATCTTAATTACAGAACCGCAGTAATTTATTTCTTTAAACTAACATCATTTGTATACTTAAAAGTCAGTTTTATTTAGATGGGATGCATAAATACATTTGATTTCAAACTGGGAGATATTAGCTGGAACTTATGAGGTTTTTACTTTAGCGTTACTGGTAATCAAACAAATGTAAGTGAAAGTCATTTTAACAGAGACATGATATAATCAGGCATGAAAGGGTTCCTCCTAAAGAAGGAATTCCTTCAATTTTAAAACAATTTTGAACATTCTCTGGATTGAATGCAAAAATGCAGAGAAAATTTTGGAAGGATAATAGGGGGGAGGGGTTTGGAAAATTTAGTAATCTGACATTTTGTCTATTCAAAACTTTTGAGTTTGTTCTTGAACTGTTGTGCAAAAGAGACATAAAATGAAACGTGATCTTATATCCTATAAGCATCTGAAAGTCGTGTAAATAAAGTTATTCAAAGTGTCTTTCAAGATTTTTTTTTTTTTTTAAATAGAATATTTTGTGCTATTTATATATTTCTTTTGGATAACTTCTGTGGTAACTTTTTCAAGATATATATCTGAAGCAAAGATCAATTTAAAAGGGAGAATTTTTTTTTTTTTTTTTTTTTTTTTTTTTTTTTTTTTTTTTTTTAATAAAACAGAGGTGAGGGAATATTTAAAAAAAAAAAAAATTAATGATTGCACATGTCATAAGTTGATCAGTTATATTTGGATTTACATTTTTAAATTGTTAATACTTTCAAAGTTTAAAAAAAAGCAATTGTACGTACAGTTAGATTTCATTTTATTGTATAGCTATCTGTTAAAATGACACTTAAATTATGAGTTTGGCACCACTGTATAGATGGAAATAATTTTCCACCTTTTTTCCCATTTCCCACTTTTATGCCTGTATAATAAACAATAGTGTTAAATAAAGCATGAATGTTACTGTAAAAATTCTGAGACTAAAAAGCTAAACTCTTAAAGCAGTTTTTTTTCTTCCAATACAGTTATATAAAGTGAAAATATTTACATCTTTTTGTTTATTATATGAGTTGTTATTTTCCAACTGAGTGAAAAATTGTCCAGGTCAAATTTGAGCATCCAACATTTCGTGGAGTTCCATCGCCTGAGATTTGTTCTATTGAGGTGTTTCAGATATTAGATCAGTTATCATAATCTCATCAGTGTTCTCTGGATGAGAAAGGTCCACCAGATTTCTCCAGGATAACTCTGTTGACTGAGCATTGGCAGCTTAAGCCAAAAAGTCCCTGGTTCGAATCGTGGAATCAACACTTTTTCACTCAATTTTGAAAACTACAACTCATAATTTATTTACTAATTAGATTAACTGTTAAAATTATTATGGTGAATTAATTTCTGGAAGGTTTTTACAGTGTTAGAACATTATATAGTCATCTTTCCTGAAGTACAGAATTACTGTGTGCACTATGCAAGCTACATGTACCTAATAAAATTGCATTTCATTTTGGAAAATGAAAGAAAAATTTTCAGAAAATTCATGTTGCGTTGTTTCTTTCATATTTACAAAAAAATCATTGTATTTCATGTCTTTCCAGGCAGATTTATTATTACTATCCACTAGTGAGCCAAATGGGTTTTGCTACATAGAAACAGCTGAATTAGATGGGTAAGTTTTTACTTAGTTAATTCAGAAGCTTGAATATACTTGTATTTTCTATTAGATATATGTTTTTAGAAACTAATTTTAAAACACTGGCTCTACAATATCTTACAACATAGAATTGGGTAAAGTACTCAATCAGTTCAGATGAAAAAAAGTTTGATTATACTCATCAAGTCTGTAAAGTAGAACTCTTTTCCTAAAATTTTTCTCGGAGTAGAAATATAAAGTCAGGTTTATAAGAAACTTCATATACATCATTGCTAATTCAGGTGTTTTGATTTTATTTATTTTTTTTTTTTCAACAAAAGTTTTGTTACAAACTTTGAAATGAAAGCAGAATATTGCGTAAAAAAATACTTTATCATCACATATTTTTATTGTTTATTATATAATTAGTTTACCTTCTACATTAAAGATTTATCATATGTATGACGTTTCAGTTCAAATGGCACTATTGAGAAAATTTCAAAATTGATAAAATGTCATGGAACAAGTAAACTTTCAAATAAGTCTATTTTCAAAACTAAATATCTGAACTGGTTGAGTATATTCCCTTGCAACTTTGGTAAGTTTTTGATTTTGATGTCCATGTATGTTGCTAGCTTTCTATTTCTGTAATACTTCCTTTTGTAGGTGAAAAAATTGTCAATTTATATCAAGTTTTTGAGGATTTAAAATTTATTTCTGAAACATGTTTCCTTTATTAAGATTTTCTTCTAATTTCAGTGAAACCAATTTGAAATGCCGTCAAGCTTTACCAGAAACTGCCGAATTAGGAGATGACAATGAAAAGATGGGAAATTTTGATGGTAGTAATTTCATATTACTTTGTTATTATATGATGAGTTGGATATTTTTTAAAAAAAATTCATTGATTTTGTTGATATTGAATTCTCCAGAAATAATATTGACAGGGTTTAACTTAATGTATTCCTTTTACACGAAAAGATGTGTGTGTATTTACCCAAAAACAGAAAAATTGAGATTGAAGACACAGATTTTCTTTTCTCTCTTGCAGATTCTTTTTCATCAAACCTTTATTTTGCTTCATATTTAACTCTTTATTACTTAATATGAAAAATTATAAATTATTAATAATAATCTTAAAATGCCAAAAAACACTACAAGTAAGTGATTGTTTTATTGATTACCTAATATTTCAGTAGTAAAAATATTTTACTTACAGGTATTTTTTGTCCCTAAAGTATCAGTCGCTGACAATAAGAGAGTTTTCTGCTGATCTGTGTATGTGTATAATATAAATGAGATCTGTTATCTGTTTAATATTGCTTTTCAAATCACCTTCTATTGAAATGAACATAATCATATATTAAAATTAGGTTATATGTTAATGTGACAATTCAGCATTATTTTAATGATGTAAAACAATTTTGCATAGTTTTAATGATGTAGAACTAAGTAAAAAACTGAATGATCAAATACACACTGTGTGTAAATATTGCTTACTTTGAATGATATGCTGAATATTGTACCTTACGAGTGTTTTCTTTGTTTTTTTTTCTTTTTGGCAAAATAGCAAAGTTCAAAATTGCAAATTTGAGAAAGAAAACACCCACAATAGATAAATATCGCTTATAAAAGTGTCCTGTCAAATTAAAATGCACATTTTTTCCTTATCAATTGTTCAACATTTGAAAAATGTATGTGTTTTATATTAAATAGGGGAAGGAAGGGAGAGATTACCTAGAAATTTTTGGAGGAACACCTGCTCATACACCTATGTTTTGGGTCCATTAAAATCTCAGAAGGGAAGATACTTCACTAGTTTGAATGAATTTTTTTTAAAGTAGACTCATTAAGAGCAACTTGAAAAATGCTAGTTGTGCCAGATATTTTGTTTCAAAAATTTGCAGAAGCTGAAAAACAGGCATTGCTTTACTTATTTTTGACATTCTCATAATTCGAAACTGTTTCAGTCAACCAAAAAAAAAAAAATCTGAAAAAAGAAATCTACATTTCTTGTTCGGCTATTGTGTACATATTTGCCAATTTCACCTAAAATGTTTTAGTTTGATCAAAGTCAGATGAATGCAAGACCTAATTATTGAAAAGCATATCTCAACATTCTTCTGTTTTTTCCAATCAAATAAATCAAGTAATTTTATAAAATAAAAGAAGTTAATAACTACGTAGATATGAGACATTTCATTATAGATACATGTATATAATATTGGTTCAAATTATATCTGTTTAACAGTTTTATATGAAAGTTTCATATTTAGAAACAAATTATTTAAAACATCTAATAAATGAAATATGATTTTTTCTTTCATAAATTAAGTGAATCTGTTTTGACAATTTGTTTTATTTTACTCTAGGTGAGATCGTGTGTGAAGCTCCTAACAATAACCTTAGCAAATTTGAAGGTACCTTGAACTGGAAAGGAAAAAGCTATATGCTGGATAATGACAAAATGTTGTTACGTGGTTGTGTCCTTAGAAATAGCAAATGGTGCTATGGCGTTGTTGTATTTGCTGGTAGAGATACTAAATTAATGCAGAATAGTGGAAAAACTATATTTAAAAGAACTAGTTTAGACCGTCTCCTCAATTTGCTAATAATTGGGGTAGGTTAACAGTTTTGACAATTTTAATCACATAGCTTTTATTATCTGAACTTAATTTTTTTTTTTTTTTTTTTTCCAAAAAATCTATTTAACATTTCTAATGAACATTGTTACAACATAAGTTTGCTAAATTTTATTCTTTGTAACTGTAAGTAATTCATTTAATTTCATAAAGTAAGTCTTTATTTACTTGTTTCAATCAGAGAATTGTTTTCATCATTTAAAATATGTTCCCATCCTCTCCTTTTCCACTTTATTTTATTTATTTATTTATTTATTTTTTAAACATTGTACAATTTTTAAAGAAACTTTCATTCAAGTTTGTCCCTCCCTTAAAAAAAAAAAAAGCTTTGTCAATTTTTAATTTTTAAAAAGTAATATTTAATAGAAAAATCTATATCATATTTTTAAAAATAAATTTCTGTGTCTAGATATCACATACTAGCTCATCAACTTTCAAAATTCTATTTAAAAAAAAAAATGTAAAACATTTTTATTTTTTATTCCATTCCATTATTTATTTTATTTTTATTGCTCTTAATCTTATGTTTTTTAACATATTTTTTTTTTTCAATTGCACTGTGACAAAAGTTACTAGACATTTTTGATTGTAAATATTTAGTCAAATAGCTAGAGAAATACTTGACTAATTCTTCTGGTACTTCAAGAATATAAAGAACATATGATTTGTAAATTTCCAACTGGGTGAAAAATGTCTGGCTCAAGATTCACACTAAAAATCTCTTGGCTGAAGCTGCCAATGCTCTCCATTGGCAGCTTCAGCTAAGAGAGTCCTAGTTCAAATCCTAGCCCATAACTTTTTTGCCCAATTGAAAAATTTATAACTTATAAAAATTATTTACTAATTAAAATAATTGTGTTAAAATTAATGTAATACAGTAGACTCCCTCAAATATGCACAGCTTAGTGTCAAAGGTTCTGCAGATTTCTAGCCATAGCTCTTTTTTTTTTTTTTTTTTTTTTAACAATTTATATGTGAAATTTAAAAATGCAGTCAAAATACAATGAATGCTTGCAATGCCGTAAAATATTAAAATGAATAAAGTAATTAACTAAAATAATAAAAAGTAAGGTAACTTAAAAAATTAGTAAAATATTAAAAGAAAAGGTCAAGTAAATACTTAATATTTTATAATTAAATATTAAAGATACATAATAAAGATACGTTTTTCTTGAACTATTCATTGAATTTTTCTTCATAAAAATACCCTGTTAATTCGCACCAAAATCATATAGTAAGGAAGTTTCATTTCAAGTTTAGTCCTAATAACCAAAAAAGCTTGATAGGTACATAACATATATCTGATAAAGAGATTGTGATTACCAACAATATCAACATATGTTTTATTTCTTAAATCTTTTTATGAAAAACCATGAGTTTAGTTATATTATCTAGAATTACATATTAAAGTACATACAGAATGATGTAAAACTAAAAAATTCTGTTATTTTGCCCTTTCATCTGAACTGAAAGTTTCATTTTTTGCATTTGTAATGATGTGCAGATTTTAGGGTTACAGTTTTAAGGGAGTCTTCTGTATAAATAACTTGTTTGACTTTGTTTTCAGTAAAGGTTTACACAGTGAGAGGTTAAAAATTGTGATAAATATAAAAAAGGATATTTCTGTATGAGCATAAAAATCAACTTTCTTTTTGCCACTGCAAAAATTTCCATTTCTTTTTCCAAATTATGCGAGTTTTTCTTTAAATCAGCACTGTCCTTATTTTGTTTATTAGGAGCTGCTCATTGGTTCTAATCAGAGAATTCAAGAAAACGTGATTATTTTAGTAAATCTGTGAAAAATTAATGTTCTGAGAGAACTAAGAGAGAATGACTGAGTAATATAGTTTGTCGAATATCTAATAAAATTCTTGACAAATTGTCCTTCAACTGATGATGTGAATAACATTTCGCTTCACATATTTCAGTCAAGATTGAGTTGCAGAGATGATTGGAGGGCTAACAGTAAACTTATTGACAAACTGTTTGTGATCACCCATGTAATAGAAAAGGCTGAAAAAAAGTCAGTAATTGGAACAAATAACTATGTGGGTCCCATTTGATTTTTATGTGTAAACGTAGCATGTATATTCAAGACTCAAAATATAATTTACGAGGTCTTGACAATATTTTACCACTAAAGCTCATAATATAAATAATACTTGAACATCTGATGCACAACTTTAAATAAGTTGAAAAATAACTTTCACTAATATTTAAAAGCATTTAAACACATTTAAAAAACATATGACACATCTTAAATGTATCAGCATACGACCCTGTCAATATCCAGTATTTTGATAATTTGCTTTCATTAAAAGAAGATAAAAGTGCAACTGAATGGTAGGTGTTTCGCATATTTATTTATCCAAATCCAAACAGATTGTAAACTACATTTAGGAGCAGTGCTCATGGAATAAGCCAATTATGAACAGACATCGTAATTTTTACAAAAGGAAAATTTGATATATGTGAAAGATAAGACTGATGAATGATTTGACGGATGTGGATTAAATTAATGATTTATTAGGAAATAGAGATGAAAACCATTATTTTTGATGGATACTCATAAAATAATACTTTAATGTGTCTTGATTGCAAATGTTGATTAAAAAAAAACTGCTCTTTCCAGAAAAGCACAATGTATAATTTTTAATTTTCTATCCGATTGAAAAAGTGTCCATACTAAGATTTGAAGCAGAGACCTTTTGCTTAAACTGCCAATGTTCTATCAGCTGAGATGCCCCACCAGTGGCTCAGAGGTTCTCACCTCTCAACTGGTAGATGACAGGTGCTGGGTTCGAACCCAATTGCGTCTGTCTGCCTAAACGTTTGGAAGTTTTCGTGGTTTTCTTCGAACCTTGCGTAAATACGGGTTAGGTTCCCTTAGAAAGACCCCCCCCCCCCCACAAAGGGCACTCTCCCTCCTGGGTCTATATCCCTAGCATAGATAATCGGCCGACAAAAATAAAACCAAACCATCTATCAGCTGAGCTATCCTGGGCAAATCTGTCGCACAGTTTATTCAAATTACTTAAATTCACCACTGAGTGATTATCTCTACTAGGTTTTTCTAGGATAGCTTAACTGGCAGAATGTTGGAAGCTTAAGCCAAAGGTCACTAATTATAATTGAGGTATGGACACTATTTCAATGAAATGTACAATTACAACTCTTGTTATTTATTTACAAATTATGATAATTATATTGAAATTAAGTGAAACACACAGTAATTGAATCCTATACTTCACACCTAACTATTTTTTTGCTGAAGACAGGATTCTGTTATACTGTACAGGTTCCATTTCTCACAAGTTTTATAGTATTTAAACTAGTATTTTTGCTTATAATTGTCTTTTTGATTTTAATTAATTTTATGCCACTAATTGAACCCCTCTTTTTTTTTTAATTGCAGATAGTATTCTTCCTTCTTAGTATGTGCCTCTTTTGTACAATAGCCTGTGGAGTGTGGGAAACTGTAACAGGTCAGCACTTCCGTATCTTCCTTCCATGGGCTACACCAGTGCCTACTAACAACGTTACAAGTGGAGCAACTGTGATTTCTTTGCTTGTCTTCTTTTCTTATGCAATTGTCCTTAACACTGTTGTGCCCATTTCATTATATGTAAGGTGAGTTCATGAACCTGTGTGATGGAAAAATTGTAAACCTTTCACTGCTCAGCCTGAAGAATGGCTTAGAATCTCCCGCCCCCCTTATATATTTTTTTCTTTTCTTGTGGGCGAAATAAAATCAAAATGTTTGGTTTTTTTTCTTCTTATCAAATGTACACATTGATTTTTATCTGGCATTTTAAGCTTTTAAAAATTAGTTTTGTTTTCATAAAACAGTTTTTAAGTATATAATTAAAAATATGTCTTTAAATAACAAATGTTTACTCAAGGCCTGATTATGATTCAGGCTGATTATGTCATAGCCTTGGGCTCACTATAGAGTTCTGCATAGGTCAAATTACACCAAGTGGAACATTTCATTTTAAGTCTATCCACAACCTCCTGACCTAAACCTGCCCCCCCCCCCCCCTTAAAAAAAAATCACAAGTAAACTTCAAAATAGTTTTTGCCCTTGATGTGCTCAAAGCATAGGATTTTTTTTTTTTTTTTTTTTTTTTCATAGTAAAGTAAACCAGAATCTTACTTATTCATTAGTATTCTGCTTTGCCATGTTTTTGAACTCTATCTGTATATTTCTAAAACTCTTCAAAAGTATTGTGTTCAGTTATATTTAATAAGTAATTAAAAAAGATAAAATAAAATCAATTTAAAGTAATTATTTTCAATCTTCTATTTTTATTTACTTAATTACATTTTGTTAGTGTATTTTAATATGAGTCGTTTGCCAAAATAATGTGTATTTTGTGACAATCCTATATTGGCTACAGTTTTATTAATTATACTAGATCGTTCCACAGTTTTATTGACATTAAAAAAAAAATTGTGTTCTTTTTGTCGGCATGCTAAATATTATGTTTTAAATGTAATTCCATGAATTGCTATCAGTCAGTTCTTAGTTCATAGTGTAATTATGAATTATTCTGTTTTTCAGTGTGGAAGTAATTCGATTTTGCCACAGCCTTTGGATAAATTGGGATGAAAAAATGTATTATGCCCCTAAAGATGCTCCAGCCCGTGCCAGAACTACTACTCTCAATGAAGAGCTTGGTCAAATAGAGTATATATTTTCCGATAAAACTGGGACTTTAACCCAAAATATTATGACTTTTAATAAAGCTTCTATTAATGGCAGGGTCTATGGCGAGCTTTTAGATGAAATCACAAGAGAACCCATAGAAATCAATGATGTGAGTAGTATTGGGTATCGAATGAATACTCTTCATTTTTATAAGAATGTACAGTGTTAGAAAGAAATAAGTTATCCACTTTAACCCTTTGTGCCCTCTATGATACTTTAAACTACCATTAAAATAACTTGTTACTTTATATAATACATCAATTAGTACTAATACATTTTAGAATAAGTTGTTGATACTTTATCTTATTCCAAAAGCATTATGGATTGAACAAAACAAAGGCATTTTTAAAAAGATGATTTCTTTTTAAAAATGCATTTCTTCAGCTTTCTTGATGCTGAAAAACTGTGAAGGAAAAGTTTCACTTTAGAAATATTTCTATTGTAATAGCATTACATTTGTACATTTCCTAATTCTATGAAATACTAACAAATATATTTTAAATAACATTTGAGTAAAATTATAAATACTATGCAAAATCCCTATAAATAAAAATTTTATTTTATTGAGAAAATACTTCTAAAATTGATTACATGATTGTGCAATTATCTCTTCTAATGTAATTTACAAAATTCACAAAAAAAAATATTTAGAAGATGGAATTTTCATGAATTCATAAAGGTTAAAGAGTTATGAAGTGTATTCCACTGCTCTAATTGTGACAAAATTAAAACTACTTTTATTATAAATTATGCTTGTCATTTATTAAATACAAATTTCTAATAGAAGAATTTTCAGAAAAATCGCATTGTAGCTCTTAAATGTTGAAAAAATTAATGCATTTTAATAAATGCAATAAATATTTGGTATGTTTCCTTCATTTTCAGCAGTATACTATAATTACAAAATCATGCTATTTTTGTTATTATGCCAGTTCTGCAAGAAATCCTTTTTCTATTGTGTTTACGATATTCAGTCAGTTATACAATGGGCCTGACCAAAAGCAATCAAAAGTATAGTTTGTGATATTATAGCACATTCTTGACAGTTGAAATTCTCACCATCTTTCGACTAAACATTGTAATTTCGATAATCTTCAAAGCAAAACTATATTAAAGTTATATAATAATAAAAATAAAGCTAAATTAAAATAGTTTTAGCAATACACTCACCATGAAACTTTTTTTTAAATTGCTCTTTAACCCTTCACTGCACCGTGTGCCATATCTGGCACATATAAAAAACAATACTATAATTCTCATTATGTGCCATGAATTTGGTCAATAGGATGTCGATTCCTCATAAAGACAAGCCCAAAGAATGAAAACACACTTATCTCATTCCATTTTTAGTCCATGTAAGATGGCTGCATTTGGCAAAAAATTAGAATATGTTCTTTGGAAACAAAGAAAACTGACGATCAAGCTATTAAAGTAAAACTTACTATCCTTATTGTTATTAAATACTTAAAAATATTAATGTACAAAGAGTTGCAGAGTGTTAAGTGGATAAAATTAATTAATTTAAGCTCATTGAGTTGTTAGGTATACCAATACAATGTTTAAAAACCCTAATCGTGTACATAGGGTACTTGCCATAAAATGTTAAATTTTAACTAAAAATTTGAAATTTTTATTTATTATTTTTCTCATTATTAGACTGATATACAGATTTCAAATACTTTTTTTCATGAAAACAGAAAAATTTGTGCAGTGAATAGTTAAACCTAATGTTTCCAACTTTTTCAATATATGTTAGATTTATGTTTCAACATATGTTAAATATGTTTTTCAATATACAGGGTATTTATAGTGTCCCGGACCCATTTTGATGTTTAATAACTCATAAAATAATATAGATTAAAATCAATAACATAAATAAGTTTCATGACCCTTGTCAATAAATTTCCGCGTGTGCCCCCTTCATCGCATGGAGAATATCAAATTGATAGTCAATTTGATGCCAGGTAGAGGCAAGGATGGTATCCCAATGAGGTGGTGCACGATTTAGTTGTGGAAAACTTCATATTTCCACAACTAGAAGAGCTTCAGCCACATGTCTTTTTGCAACAAGATCGTGCACCACCTCATTGGGGTACCATCATTCGTACTTCTTTGAATGACCATTTTCCAGGAAGATGGATTGGGCGAGGGGTCCACTTCCTTGGCCACCCAGATCACCTGATATAACACCACTGGACTTTTTCCTTTGGGGATTTGTAAAGGGCAATGTTTACAGGAGGAGAGTGTCGAACATTGATGACTTAAAAGCCAGAATTACAACAGCAATAGCGTCTGTGGATGTCGACAAGCTTGCCGCTACCTGGCATGAAATTGACTATCGACTTGATATTCGTGATGAAGGGGGCACGCGTGGAAGTTCATTGACAAGGGTCATGAAACTTTTTGAGTCTATTTAACCATTTATATTATTAATTTTAATCTATCTTTATTATTTTATGAGTTTTTAAACATCAAAATGGGTCTGGGACTTTATAAACACCCTGTATATTTTGCTTTTTTCAATCTTTACAAAAGGAAGAATTAGATTTGTAAAAAATTCGACTTCCAGTTTTCGATGGATTAACATGTTTTGGAAGGTTTTGAACACAATATGTTTTTTAGAAAATGTCTGTCTGTAACAAAAATTTTGTGGATGCTCTATCTCAAGAACTAGAGCATGGAATTTCATAAAACTTTAGGTTCAGTTAAACCTTGATGTAGACTGGTGCTTAGTTTTTTCATGTATGTTGCTCAACAAATGTTGTTCTTAAGCTGCATTTTTTAAGATTTCCTCAATAGCTTTATCTCAAGAACTATTATACAAATTTTTGTCTAATTTCAGATACAGTTATATGTTGACACAAATTTTTTGCTAATTAAGTTTTTGTATTAATTGCTTAACAGGCACTGCTATGTTGCATTGTGCATGATTTACACGATTTTAGTGACATTCATATTTCAAGAATTAATACACGAAATTTCATGTGTTTTAGAATCTTCATAATGGGTATAGATTGTCATTTAATTTTAGCATTGTGCTAGTGATTTTTAAAGTACTATTTGGCATATTCAACTAGTTTATAATAATTTTTAGGGAAGTTGTTAATCTAAATTGAGCTGTCTGGTATAGAAACTTTTAAAAAAAAGGCTATTATCAATGCTTTGCAATGACCTTCCCTCCCCCCCTCCCAAAAAAAAAGTTTATTTTTAAATAGTTTTATGAAAGAAAACCAGAATTAACTTGGGATTCTAGATAATATGCTAAATAAAAACAACCCCCCCTCCCCCCCCCCCCAAAAAAAAAGAAAAAAAAAATCTGAAAAATACAAAAACATAAATAACTTAAGAAGAAATGTTTCAATCACATGGATAACATCACCAAAAGAAAAGAAAAAAAAATCTTAATTTGGTGATTTCGATCTTTATTTCACCCAATAAAACATTAAGAACAGTGAAATGTATAAGTTTATCAAACATTTAAGTGCTGCTGCATCATGTTTCAGAAAATATTTGTACTTTTTTTTTCCTTAGTAAATTTAAAAAAGATATGCTGGGGGGGGGGGGGGGGGATTCTGAGAATGTCTGTTATGGTATGAAAGAAATGAGTACAGTTAATCACATTATAAATGAAACATTAATATATATATATAGGGATGAATTGCGACTGCATTGAAACACATAAATGATAAATGTTTAAAGGTGCTTTGCTGTATATGTATATTTTTAAAATTTTAAAGAATCTACAAATACTTTTAATGACCTCTAAACTTTATTTTGATATTTTGGATTTTTAATTGATATGTCTACATTTTGTAACTATATTAACAAATTACTTTATTTATTAGGACACTAAAGCTGTAGATTTTTCACTTAACCCTGTATATGAGCCTAAATTCAGATTCTATGACAAAAGCCTTTTAGAACAAGTAAAAAATGGGGATCAACATGTGCATGAATTTTTCAGAATATTAGCCCTATGTCACACAGTGATGTGTGATGAAAAAGATGGTAAGTCATTTATTATTTGTATTTTGTGACCAATTTATAATGCATATAAAAATTAAGCTTTCTGTAGCTGTACTGCCAACCTCTTGGGATCTCCTTAGGATTGTTTCTGTTATTTTTGCCTTTTTGTGGATAATCTATGGATGTCATCCTAGAAAATGAAATTCAAATTTTTGCTGGCATTCTTCCAAATTTACTATTCTGATGTCATTATGAATCGGAGATATATCACTAATTCTTTTCCCCACAAAAAATTAAAGAATATGCAAACTTCTTCTGCTTGTGCGTCTATCAAGAGTAAATGGAATTTATACCATAATATCTTTAAAATCAGCAATAATAGTTAATTTTTTTCCCTTTAGATTGGTTATTTTATTTATTTTTTCTAATAAAGTGTACTTGGGGCTTTTCTGCATGTACAAATTCTGCTCATATAAGACATGATTTTTTTTTTTTTTTTTCCAAGATTTAAACCTGCAATTTTGAACAAAATGAACAATGTAGCATGTAACTTTTAATATTTTATCAAGGCTGCTATATTATTGAATATCAAACAAAGATCTGCAGGTTCCTGGCCAGCTTGAAGAACTAAAATTTTTCGCTCCCTTTTTAGTTTTTCTATGTCACCTCAGAATAGAATTTAATCTGTGATGCATCATAGGACAATTCAACCATTTACATTCAAATTCCACCCAAAAACCAAACTGTGTAATTCATGAGAGTGCATGACACGAATAAGTTTGCCTGCAGGATTTTCCTTTCCGCTGCAAAAATGTCAATTTATAGAATTGGTTTCTCTTTAATTTCAATTACTCTATTTTTAACAAATTATTTTGAATTCTCAAAAGTCTCCTTAATCACAGCTGTATTTGATCACCACACTATACACTATAAGATTAGGAAAGATATCTACCAAATAAAATGAGTCTGGTAGAAATAAAGGCCCTTAATAATTAGAGATGGAGTAAAGTTATTGGCTTTAATGGAGTTATATGGGTTTTGTCAATAATCAAATATAACACTGGGTATTGTATCTTGAAATATGTGACTGCACCATATGCCCTTGCTCTGACATCTAAAAATAAGTGTTCTGTTTTCAAATTTCAAATCCTTGAAATATCATCAAGATATAATTATTTCCTGGATAATAATATAATATGATTCAAAATATAATTATATCCAAATCTAACTTAAGTCATTCCTGGATTCTAAAATTAGTCTGTTGACCGAAGAAATACTGATTTCCCAAAGCTGCTGCATAAGCAGTTTAAGGTGGAAAGTAAAAGGGGCAACCTAGGGTCTACCTAACGAATCAAATAATTTACCATAAGTTTAAGCACATTCCTTTTTATAGAAATATTATTTTCTAAATTCTTAAATTGGTCAGAAGCAGCTTTTATGGTACTATTTATTGCCTGTTCCCAAAAGGCACCTACCACCTCAAATGGAATGTCTGTTTCTTGAATTACTTGCTTAAAGCCTGTATCTTGTTTTTGCCACTGTTTTCATTTAGTTAAAGAATTAGTTATCTATTGTCCGAGATTCATAGACACTTATTTAAAATTTAAATTATCTTTATTGTTTCTGTTTTCTCAGTAGTTTTCACTGAATAAATCCTATTCATAAAATTCATTCATTCAAGCATTTACAAACATTTTTAGATATATGTATGTATTTTTTAAAGTGTAATTTTGGCATTGCAGCTAATGTAAATCAGCTGCATTTTACTTTGAATAGTTTATACTTTAATTACAGAATTTTGGTGCCATTGTAACTCAAACAGAAATCTACCCAAATTCTTTTTCCCACAAAAATTGTAAAAAGTTACAATCCTTATCTGTGTTAACCATTTCCAAAAATGCTACCTCAATGTCACTGCAAAATGCAGTTAGATGATACCATATTTTTGAGAAAATCTGAATGCAAATTTGTATTGTTTTCTTAAAACAATCATTTAGTGAAATTTCACACTTTACCTTAAGACACATCATAACAAATCCTAAATTGTTAAATAATCCCTTTCGATTCTTTTATAACTCTATGATGAGACATAAAATAACCTCCTTGTCTGTTTTCATTTGAATAATAGTCAATCTACTTCTTCTATTATATTACCTTTTAGCTGATTTTCTGTGTATGTATTGCAAATATAATTTTTCATTTCACCTATGGTTATATTTAGAGATCAATTGAAAATTCAGTTCCATTTTCGACCGCAAATCTGACTTTTGCTGAAAATGCAACTGAAAATTTGGCTTAACTTGGCCAAAATTAGTATTCCAAAAATCTCCTTTTTTTTCTTTGGAAGTTGTCAATATTACACATTAATTTGAGCTGCATCGGCTCAAATGAGTCTATTTATTCCTATGAACTTCATAGTTTATAATCATCAGTCATAACCGATTCAAGACATGAAACTAATGCTTGTATAACTAAACTTTTTCACATGCTCATTAAAAACTGCAGGCATAACAGTAATAAGTGTTTCAGTTTGGAACTACAGAAGTGTTTTGAGTACTCTGAGAAAGTTCTAGTATAACAGATGATGACTTACGAAAATCATAAAACTTAATGGATGTGTGTATGCATAAGTCTAAAATATTTTTAATTTACCCTTTTAGTGCCAAGGAGGTCATACTGCTCTCGCTAGCTGTGAAAAATGCCAGCGTCGCGATAGCCCTCCTTTTGACAGTTCACTTTTGGCACATGCTGTGTTTGATAAAGTGCTATTTAAATTTAATTTATTGTCACTTAGCCACAGAAATACCAAAATGTAAGAATTTTTTTAATTGCAAACGATAAACTGTGTATGAAAGACATTATCATTTTATTTCTGCAGTTTTTTCTAAGCTGTGTGAAAAATATCTTTGTTTTTCTTGTGACATAATTTCGAACATTAGATAAACATAGTGACGGCTGTGTTACCAAGTGTTGTGACGAACGCGCTATCGCGATACTGGCATTTTTTCAAGTAGCGTGACGATGCTCCTTAACACTTAAAAGGGTTAGATGAAATTCATGTAGAAAATCTTTGTCATTGATTACATTTTATTTTATATGAAAATTAAGTTTTGGGTCTAAGGCACAGAGAGCCACACGTATTATTAAATAATAATTATGCATCTTTAACAAATTTATGTTATTAAATAACTATGCATATTTAATAAATATGTACAATTAACTAATAATTGTGTATATGTATATATGCACTAATTACTTAAATGCATACAATATAACTACTTTTTTTTTTGCCAAAAATAGGATGATCACAGAAATTCGGTTTTGGCTTTACAAACCTGTTTTGGTTGATTCTTTATTATAATGCTTATTGAAACCAAATAAGCATTTCCTGCTAATTTCATAACTGCTATATTTAATTCTAAAAAAAAAAAAAAAAAAAAAAAAAAAAAAAAAAAAAAATTCAGACTAAAGTTACTTCCTTTTTAAATTCAAGACTTAGTTTTCTTTTACTGCAATGTTTGATATTAGCTACAAATTTGTTACATTGTCACCAAACAGAAAATAAGTATCCCAAACTCAAGTTTACATTTTGTAAATTGGAATCAGGCTATTTTTTCCCTTTTCCTTTGTTAGCCAAACAGAAAATGATACTAATAAGAAACATTCAATTTCAGGTCGTTTAGAGTACCAAGCACAGTCCCCTGATGAAGAGGCCTTAACATCAGCAGCAAGAAATTTTGGTTTTGTATTTAAGGTATCTTTATGTAATATATGCAGTCAAAATTCTGATATTTTTATAATCTGATAAATTCATTCCACTTCCTTTGTATAATATTTTATATTATTTAATAACTGACTTATTACTTACTGTTTCAAATATCAACTCTTAATAATGAAGGGGGGGGGGTAGGTGAGCTTCAGCAACAGTTATGCAATATATATGTGTTTGCTAGAAATTTTAGATTGTTGCTCTAAAGTAGTGCTTCCCAACTTTCTTTCATATATCTCTTTTTTAGTTTTTTTAATCTTAAGGTATCATTATTTCTCATAAACATATTCCTTTTTTCCCTCTTTTCAACATGTTTTTTGCTTTAGTAATTATATCACAACCATATAATAATTTGTGCATTTTAAAGTTGATAATTTTTTTTTTTAAATATTAGCCAAACATTAAGAAAAATTTATTTAACATTAAAAGAAATTTTTACAATCATACCATGATTTTTGATAATTTTTTTAAATAAAAAACATTAAAATCAAAAGAGGTTTTAGACAATCTGCTATCAGTATTTAATACAGAAGAATAAAAAACAAGTGAATGTTTTTGGGAAGGTAGAAAAAAAAATTAAGTACCATATATACTCATGAGTCAAGGAATTTCTGACAATTTTTGGCAAGCAAATTGGGGTTGGGGGGGGGGGGTAGACTTTAAAACTAGTCAATTAAAAAAGAAAAAAATCTGTATACTGCAAAATTCTGGCTTTTTTATGTGTATGTATAACAAAATAATATATAAAATATATAAATAACAATAAGTTATTTAAAATTTTTCAATTTTTTGTGTACTTTCTAATTTTTTGTATTAGCAAGTGACATCTTTTTTTAGATTTTGTGTAAAATTGAAGTAAAAAGTTACAGGGATAGCTTATACATGATTATATACAGTATTCATGTAATATACTTATTAGTAAGTGGAGCTACTGACATTTAAATTATCAATTAATTATTAAGTATAGTGAATCTTTTCAATATTTTGAATGTAACATATTGGATTTGCACTCGAGACTAACTTAATAATCTAAAACTATTAATTCCCCTTATGTATTTTTAGTTGAACCATTTTTGTGATTTCTGCCATTACCAATATTCTTTTCATGTACCCTTGGTAGTCCTGCCATCTACTCAATTTTTTTTTTTTTTTTTGGGGGGGGGGGGGGGGGGAGTTTCTGTGGAGAGAACTTCTGTATTTTAAGGGGGTTGTAGGGCCTGAGATTATCGAATGTTCTAGAAATATATATTTTTTTTACTTTTGCCAAGAAGTTCGGAGATGATAGTAGCTAGTTGGTTTGGTTTGATTCTTCAGATTGATGGATGGCTGCTCTTTCAAATAGAGCGTTTATTATTTTCAATTATATTTATTTCAATGGGAAATTAAGAGCTGCATAAATAAATTAATTTGAAGCTGCCAATGTGTGTGGTTTTTTTTTTTTTTTTAAGCCATGACTCCTGTGCAGTGAAACTGCGATTTTCTTTTTAACAAAATCTAACTATGTTACAACAATTTCTCTGGCTCTCTATGTCATTATGTCACACACACACACACACACACACATATATATATATATCCTATTTAATTTGGTAGTTTTGATGTGTCTTGTTTTTGATGTTTTGTTTTTGTGTGTGTTTGTAGCCCCAAATTCGTATTGATTTGCTTTTTCATGGCAAATACAAAGATGAAACCACAAACTTCATTTGTAGTTTCAAAATATTTGGAACCTGAAGATTCTGCTTTGGTTCTACAAATTCCATTTGTATTCATATTACTTTTTTATTTTTTCCTTCCATATTCAATGTGCTATAAGTTATTGAATTCAATGGTTTATATATTGTAATATTAATGTTTTTATTTATATATACATATACATAATTTATTCTTTGAGAGTAGATAGTAAATAAATTATACTCTTAACAATCTTTTAGTGTACAAATTGCAAATATGTTAATGTTGTGCATGTACATTGGACCTATTTTTACTTTTTGTTTTAGTATATCTTTACATTTTCAGCCTGAAATTATAACCAACTATAGTGTTACTTATTTATTTATTGTTTTCAGTCTCGCACACCAACTAGTATTACAATTGAAGTTATGGGAGCAGTTGAAGTTTATGATCTTTTGGCCATCTTAGATTTCAATAACGTCCGTAAACGCATGTCTGTGAGTATTAAACCTTGCTTCATTAATGTTTCTTATGTTTCTTTTACCTTTAGTACATTGGTATTAAGTGCAATAAAAAAAATCTACTACTTGCTTGTTCATATTATATGCAGTATTTTATAAAAATTAGCTTTTTTTAAAAAAAGAATTGTTTATTAGATCCTCAACCCTGTGCAGGGACAAGTGCAAGAAGGCATTACAGTGTGTCCCAAAAATATAACAAAAAGCATAAAGTACAATTCACAGTATAAATAAGAATGGGATGAAATCTTTTTGTGTGTGTCTGACAAACACTACATAAAGCACAAGTTAGGATTAATTGTCTGTAAATAAATTCAGCATCTGTTGTGTATTAAAATACACAACAGATGCTGAATTTATTTTAAAAAATAGAAAATAGGGTGTATCATTATTATAGACAATATTAATTTTATTGATTATTTAGTGGTTTGAAGAATACATTTACAAATTTAAGGTATTTAATAGCGTTTCCATTACTTTTAATCAACTCAGATACGCAACTTTTCATCGGAAGTACTAATTTTTGCATTATCTTTGGGGACAGTTCGTACCATGCATGCTCTATTGTTATTATGTTCTTGGTTGAAAAATATTGGCATCAATTTTCATATGTACTTTTTGTGCTAGGTGTCCTGACATGTTCTCCGTGGGATTTAAGTCTGTACTAAGTGATGCTCAGTCCAAGACATTGGTGTTAACCCTTTCAGGATCAAGGCGTTTCTGCTCCAAAAATGTTTAAATAATTAATTCACACCATAATTGTCAAACAAATTTATTTGATAATAATTAAAAGCTCTTTTTCACCCATATTATCAGATTGATATTGTAATAAAAACTTACTGGTGCCATTTGGAAATTCGGGCATAAAAAATTTAACTATTTGCAGGTTCCAAATGGCATCTCTTGGGGGTTAAACCACATCTTTCTTGAGTTAGACATGTGTGTAGGTGCCATGTATTGTTGAAATATAAAACTTAATCCTTCCAGCAAATCCTGTATTGGAATAAAATGGTCCATTAAAATTTGTTGATAATCCTGGAAATTTTTGCTTTTTTTTTTTTTTTTTTTTTTTTTTTTTTTTTTTTTTTTTTGAAATGTTTGTCTATTAAATCCAAAACCACCCCAAGACAACTTGCTGATCCTCCACTTTACTAACTACTGAAATAACTTCTTATTTTGATTCTTAAATCATACCAACAAAATTTATATCCACTTAGTCCATCCAAATTCCACTTTTTCTCATCACTAGACATTTTTAACAGCCATTTATCATCATAAAACATCATTTTCTTAGCTCAGTTTAAATATACACTTTTGTGATGTTTTCTTAAACATGGTTTCTTCAACATTTTTTTGAACGTTATTCATTTAGATTCCAGTATCTTTCTGTGAATGGTATTTTTTGACACTCCAAATTTGGATGCAATTTTTCACAATGAAATATTTTTCCTAGATGCCATGCTTAGAATAATCTGTCATCGCAGATAGATGTAATTTTTTTAGTCAACGAGGTCTTTTTTTTACTGCATAACTTGCAAAAAATTTTTCAAAGATCTCTTTAAAACTTGGATATATTTTTTGAATTTTTGCCTTGAGGTTTTAAACCCAAAACTATGATATCTCCTCTTTCAAAATCTTTATCTTTAGGCATTTTATCGATTTTATAAAAAGATCAAATTAGTCGGACAAAAACAACCCAAAATAGATTTCAAACTAATAAAAGTAAGAATGGTGGACGCTACATACATTCAAGAAATATAAATAATTAAATATACCCCCCCCCCCCCAAAAAAAAAAAAAAAAAAAAATTACTAATAATATTTTTAAATAAAGTCAGATGATGTCTATATTTATAAGAAAGGCAAAATTAGATTTGTTTTAATTTTTTTTATTGTTTTTATAGATTTTCTAATTCTTTTTACATTAACTCATAATAAATCAGTTGAAAAAAAAAATGTATCTGAAACCTTTTTTAAAAATAGATGAAAGGCATTTTAGGTTGGGATGTGATTTTTTATATTTGTCAATATTTTTGGGACACAATGTATTATATAATATTGAATGCATTATGTGACAAAAAGATAGTGTTAAATACTTTTAAAAAAAGTCATTTCTTTTAGATATTATTTGATATAAAGCTTTTTCATGTATGATATATTTTATTGACTTTTCTTCATTTGTATTAATAAAGTATGTGAATAATGAATGTATAACCATGCCTGTATATTGCTAAATAAAAAAAAAAAAAAAAAAATCAAAATTGTTTTTAGTCTTGATACTCTAGAGATTGGGGTGCAGGATGTTTGTGAGATAACATTTATTGTAAGGAGGGAAGGGGTGAAAAAATAACAAAAAATTGATAATATTTTATGTGTACAGTCCCAAAGGGAAAAAATTAAGCATACAACTTTGAATAAATAGGAAAAATCTACAACTTGCAAGAAAAAATGTACAAACTGGCAATTCTAGGTGACATCTAAAACACATTCTGTGTAAAAGTTTCTTTGAAAAAACAATTTTTCTGTTGCAATTTGAATGTCTAAAGTATACTAATTTTATGTTCATACTAATATTTAAACAAGAAAAGTTTTTTGAAGTCATAAATAAATGTAATCTCTGAGACTGAATATTCCCAGCTCAGCTATATTTTATTTTTTCATTTCCCTTTTATGGTTTGAGAAAAGTAGCCTAGGAAAAAGTGTAGTAAATATGATTTAAAACTTGGAAGTTCTTTAAAAGAATTTTTTAATGCTCCAATTTAGAATTATAAATTAAGAATTTTTGAATTATTTCCTTCACATATTTTATAAGGTCTTCCTTCATGCCAAATTTCAAGATTTTAATAAAAGACATTAAAAGATTAAAACCACATTTAATAAAATTACATAAAATCAAAGATAAAGAATATTGCAAATGTTTTGAACTTTACCAAAGCTCTTAATTAGCGATGGCAGTTCATACATATATATATATATGTATACATATATATATGTACATATATATATGTACGATATGTATATATATTTACTCGCATATATAACTTACAATTTGAACACTCATCTGTTTTCCACATCCTGCTTTATACATCGCAGCAGTACTGCATGTGGAACCAAACTAGCTTCATTGAGGAGGGTTTTTGTAATTTTGTAAACAAGCCTTCAAGGAACACACAACTTTATAGTTGTTGCAGTTTGACTTGATTATTTTGCCCCCTCATGATGAGGGGCTTCCGTAAAGCTTGACATTTTTACAATGTTCTTTTACTTTATATTTTGAGCAATTTTATTAAATTTTTTATTTTATTGTCAGTTTAGGACTTGCAATGTTTCACTTTTGGTGCTGCTTGCACCTAGGATTGAGACCTGGTGCCATTTTGTAGCCCGATATATAAAAGTTAGAGAATCTATAAAATTTCTCTGTTGAAATCATTTTATGTATTTTTTTTATTCTTTTTAATTTTTTATTATTGATTTTTATTTGTTTCATGCTGAAAGTAAGTTTGGTATTAAATATAGTGCTATAAAATTTTCGTTCACTTATTCCCTGGAGTATATGTATGATATGTAAGAAATAAATCATATAGCGATTTCTTCGATAACTGATAACATAAGAAACAAGAATTAGAGTGGACTTTTCTATGCAGATGGTAAATGCATAAATACTAAATATATTTCAGTTAAAAGCTTTCAAGATCATTGAAAACTATATTTTTAGTGAAATGCAAAATAAGCAAACTACAGTCCTCTCGTTAATTCGAATTAGTCGGTACCAAAAGAAATGTTCGAATTATGGAAAGTATGAGAGAAAAACATGTTTAAAGGTGTACTATTACAAAGAAATTAATGCTATAGTATTTTTTAAATATATTTTGGCTGTTATCATAATACAATGATTTAATATTAAACTAAAAGATATAAATACACAAACTAATTAAGGGATTAGGAACAAGCATAAATGAAGATGGAGTTGAGGTGTCATGGATGGGCAGACAAAGAATTAAAAAAGCGGATATCAAATGCATGGGACTATATGTATAATTGTTCAGAACGATTCAGGCAAAAATGAAAGATAATAAGTTATTTGAAGACCTGAAGTCTGGGAAAAAGTAAGGAAAAATGAAAAATCAGAATCTCATTATTTTGAACTAAATGAAGTCAAGAGAAAATGAGTTTGAATAAATAAAAATTTTTAACATTATTCTGCTATTGAAAATTTTGGGACTTCGTGTTTAGTTCTAATTAAGTGAAGATTCGATTTATCAGATTTTGA
The DNA here is from genome assembly GCA_964019185.1 of Maratus speculifer. Classification (NCBI taxonomy): domain Eukaryota; kingdom Metazoa; phylum Arthropoda; class Arachnida; order Araneae; family Salticidae; genus Maratus; species Maratus speculifer. The sequence goes on along the minus strand of OZ025301.1, from coordinate 210,537,113 downwards.
ATTAACAAGAGCTGGCTGTATTTTCTTTTGAAGTCGATTGGAATAAAGTTTCAAGTGTTTAAAATGAAATGTTGTTGTACTAAATATTATCTTTTGGTAAAACTAATCAGAAAGCAAATTAATATTTTTATACATTTTAAAATATGTATTTTGTTTAATAAGGCCAACTTTTCTTCTGCCAAAAATGCAAATGAAATGTTGTAACTTTTCAAAATAAAAGTCATAGGTTCTTGAAGGAATTTTTTAGCTCTTTTTTAACTTTTTACACTTATTATTGTTTATAATTTATATTTTTAAAAGCTTTTAAAAAAAATCTGTTAAGTGGGTAAGTGGTTTTCAAAAATGCATTTTCTGAAAATTATGCTGCTATAAAATGAAAAAAAAAAAAAAAATATTAACAAACATTTTATCAATTCCTAAATCAGGTCTCAATGATAGATATGATCACCATCAAAAGTTGTTCCCTTGTAAAATGTTTTATGTTCGCCTATTTTAAATTCGATTCTAGATAAATGAGAAGTGTAAAACCAATAACATACTTCCTGTTGACACAGAATCTTGAAGTTTGGCACAAAAAAGTCTTATATGTAAAAAAAAAAGGGGGGGGGGGAAATTCTGAAAATCATTATATTAAAATTCTAGGTCAATTTATTACATGGACCATTTTTACCATTTGCTTACATTTCAGAATTTTATTTTTCAAATTTAATAATTTGTTTTAAAAATGGAGACAGGTGTTATGGTAAATGTTTAAGGTACATGAAAAAGTAATTGGTCATACACTTTGCTCTATAATTTAATATGTAAATGCTATTTTAATGTTGACTTGTAAGGCAAGTTGTAAAATCTGTTACCAGACAAAATTACTGAAAATACTCAGCTTTAAATTTATTAAATTTTCTAAAATCAACTTACTTTGAAGTGACTTATGTCCTTAAATTTCAAAACATGATATTTATCAATAATACTTAAATTAAATTAAAATGAGAGACAGTTTTAGCCACAAGATTTTGATTATGTAGAAAATTATACAAAAACTTTTTTAATAATGACAGTATATAATTACGTAAGTTATTAAATTTTAAGGAAATTGCATACTTGTTTCTTAAAAATAATAAATAAATAAATAAATAAATAAATAAAAGTAGAATGGTGAAAAAATATTAAAATATCATTAAAAAACTGTGTGGTAATAGACTTAACATTTGGTAATGGATTGGACACTATTTTATCATATGTCTAGTCTATTACAGCACAATTTTTAATGATATCTTCAACTTTATACAAAAACTTTATTTAAATGGTAATTTTCTGTCAGGTATATAGAGAAATCATTTTATTTTATATTAAAATCAATTAATATATTTGACTTGAATATCAAACAAATAATTTATCAAGTAATTCCATCTAAATATTAAAGTAGAACTAGTAGTATCTTCTGAGTATTTATTATGTATTTATATTATATATATATATATTAACATGTTGTATTTATACTCTAAATAAGGGCTTGACATATTCAAATGTGATTTGACTCAAATTTCATTTTTCAAATAATATTAAGTGGAACTGGCAACTCAGAAAATATTCAGATTCCTCGCATTGACAAATTTGGCTGTTGAAGAATTGCTATTATTTTCCTATTATCACAATTATCCTAATTCAGTGTAATTTATCTTTTTTTTTTTTTTTTTTTTTTAATATGCATTTTAAACTTGTTTGTATTTGTCATAGTTTTATTTTAATCTTTACCTATAATTACACCTTTTTATGTTTCTACAGTTGTTAAAGCCATTCTTGATGCAAAAAAACCCTTTTTAAACCATAGTTCACAAACAATGTCAGGTCTATTACTGGGAGTTAATTCCATTACCAGTCACATGGTAACAGACTTGACAAGTAACGGATTTGACATTTCAAATAAAACTATTAGAAATTAACTAGCTTGTATAATTTCTAACTTGGATAATAATACACATTCTTTCTAAAACTATTTAGTAAACAATATTTAAATACAAAAGTTCAGAAATTATTATTTTAATATTAAAATTTACAGTAACAGATTTGACTGTGAAAAAAAAAATAACTTTGAAAAAAGCCGATTCTTGTCACTATTACATTGCTTCACAATTGAAGAGTAAAAAATTGCAAGTAGTAGTTGTGTGAATAGTTTAACTATATCACTGAGTATTTGCTGATAATTTTAGGCAGAATTAGAGACCTATTTTGACCAAAATTGTCACTTGACGCATAGTGAGGGACTAAAAATTTCTGTTAATTTCTTAAAGAAAATATGTTTTGTAATAATTTTTTTCATTTATCCAGGGTTGCCACGCCACCTGGAGAACCGGGAAAACACATGGAATTTCAAAATCCCCTCCCAAAACAGGGAAAATTCAGGGAATTTTGAAAAAAACCAAAACAAAAAAATCTGAAAAACACAGGAAATTTTTTTCCTGCTATATCCAAACATAATTTTTTTTTTTCGTCTTTCACTTTGTCTAATGTCAAGATGTCTAATTAGCATACATATACGCATATATTTTTGCACACGCAACATAGAATAAATGCGTCGCAGTACAGGGAAAACACAGGGAATTTTTTTTCAAGATTAGAGTGTCAACCCTGTTATTATAGAACACTAACAGTTCATATTTAAAATAATTAAACCTTTTTATTGAAAAAAATTAAATTAGATTAAAAAATTAACAGTTAATTACATAAAACTTAGAATGGGACAGGCATTTTTGCCCGGAATCACAATTTTAAAGATTTATATCTCGAAAATTTATATTGATTTTTAATATTTTTCATGTTAGAAATGTTCTACATAATCTTCTTTAGCTTATACATAGCTCAAATTAAACTTTAAACATTAATTTATTAAGCATTATTTTTGAATTTTCTTCTTTTTACTCTTGGACGGCATATGTACGTGAAATTTGAAAATGGCCCACATGGAAAACTCATAAATTCACATAATAAATCCACATAAAAAATAAATTAATATTTTTTGTATTTGTATTTTGAAGTTAGGTACATACTAGGCTTTAAAATAATGACGTAATGATACAAAACCTTCATTTCAAGTCTTTCCTACTCTTATCCTGATTTCACATTTTGTGCATTAACGTCTTAGCCCAGCTAATAAACTGCAAATAAGATTTTAAAACATATAAATATATAATTAATCATATATTTCCAACAAGGAAAGGAATAAACATTCTTTTAAAAAAGAAATATCTGATGAAAATTTTTTTAAATATGGATTCATTCTATGTCTATTGGTTTATCATTGGGTATAAGAATTTGAGATCCGACTTCCATACAGCCTTGATATGTATGCTGTTTTGTGGATTGCTTCAAGATGTTCAAAAAATTTTCAATTCAAATTTTCTTGTAATAATCTTTTTTAATGCTTCAATTTTTAGTTACCTTATGTTTTATGAAATAAATTCTAATTTCAGGTGATAATTCGAAGAAATGGGAAAATAAAGTTGTATTCCAAAGGTGCTGATTCTGTGATATTTGAAAGACTTAGTCTTAGTTCTAATGATGTAAAGTTAAAAACTATAGATCAGTTAAATGTGAGTTTCAGTGTTTTATATTCTATCTTAAATAATAAATTTACTGTCATTTCTTTTTTTATATGGAATCTTTTTGATGTTTTTTTTATTGTTTTGTAAATGCTCAGTATCTAAGAATACATATTAAGTATAATCAAATAAGCTAAAAGATTATTTTTTAAATATTGTAGGCTAACATATGAACTATGAGTGATTAATCAGATTGAGATTTCACTTGATTATTCTTTAGGTAGCCTTCTTTTAAAAAGTATTATAATCATCCAGAAGAAAGCATCTTCTAAAAATTTAGATATCTTTTCACTGTTCCTCTGGATCCTTAAAACAACCCTTTGTTTAAATGATGTTGTATATTTCACAATATACCAACGATATATGAATTATACACATAAATACTTACTTTTTGTTATGCAAATAGCCTTATATTTGTAAACCAATTTGGATTAAACTAAGCATGTATGTAACATATTGTTTCAAAATGTGGTCAAGTAATTTTTTCAAACTAAATAAATCTACTCCCCCCCCCCCCAAAAAAAAAAAAAAAAAATCAAATATTTTGTTTAGATTTAAGTCTTTATACAAGGATTCTAAACAGTTTTTCTTTCACTTTTGTTCCAAAAAACCCCTTTTGATATTTGAATTTTAAATATTTACATCATCACTAGTTCAAAACAAGATTGCTGATCAAAAATAAATTTTTGTGTAATGTAGATTATAGCTAATTTGTGAACATTAGCAGGCATAGTTTAGCATCAAAATCGTCTTTTTTTTTTTTTGTCACTCTCATTTTCAAACTACTCTCCTACTAGTAATGCCAATGTTTGATGTCTGTTAACCTTGGCTTATCTTGCAGAATAAGAGCCTTGCATACATAATTTTAAAGGGAGTGGATCTGGCACTTGATATTGTAGGATATTTCTGGGAGAAGGAGAGGGGGTTGCATTTTTATATTGTCATTTTTAATCCAACCAGACTTTTTTTTTTTTTCAATAACCTTTTTCTTTACATCCAAATAGTCTGTGACCCTTATTTATTATAATGCATTTTTATATATTTTTATAAAAATACCAAACTATTATTAAAGTTATTAAATATTTTATTAAATATTTATCAAATTACTTCATTCCAAAATTTGGAACACCTCAACATTTGGCATTCCAGTTCTTCTACCACATGCAAATATAATTTGTTGTTAAAGAAATTAAGAGCATAATAGATTGTAAATATTTGCGTTTATCAGTAAAAAAAGAAAAGGAATGTTATTCATTGTTTTGTTGACAAGTTTTTATGCTATAACCTCTCCGGGCTGGGAACATGGGGAATACAAGAAAATTACTACTGTTGAATGCATAAATAACAATACTGTTATTTTATATAATTTTTGTTTAATTCATCGATATTTTATTGACTTCTTGAATCTATGAAGTATATTTTTAATGATATCGTTAGGTGATAGGGGGGGGGGGAGGATTCGATAAATGATAGCATATGATATTATAAGGAGGGGGATAGGGGTTCCAAAATTAGCAAAATGTTGATAATGTTAAATATGTATAGCTCCATACATACATAAGTTAAGAAATTTGATTGATCAGTGAAGGTTACCATCAAACTTGAGTTATGCTGGCAGGCAGTATAAGCATTCTCTAAATGAAAAGAATATCTGTACTGTAGTGCCATCATATCTAGTCAAAGTAAGTAGATATGTTTGTCAATAGATGTTTGTAATTATAGTGAACATCTGTACTTTCTATTTCTTCAGTTCTGGAAAGTTGTTTTATGCAGTCTGGTGTGATTGATTTGTCTGTATCAAGTCAAAGAATTTGTATCAAATTTCACCACAGTATTTCAATACATTGCTGGAGTTTAACCTCCTCAGTTCTCATGTCGCCTAGAGAAGATATTAAAGAACACCCTTTAAGCAAATTTAAATGCTTCTAGAATTGTTAAAATTACTTCTAGACATTTTTAATAAATGCGTGTATGTTGAAAGCATTTTTATATATGCTGATACATCTTTGGAAATTTTTTATGGTAATTTTAAACAGGGTTTTGTTTTTTCTCACTATATTTGTCTTAGGACTGAGGAGGTTACACATATCGTCAGTAACTAAGCCACATGACACCCCTCCCCCCTCCCCTTAAAAAAATATGTATCCAAATAAGCTTATTTTATCATTACAAAACAGTGATAAAGATGATCATGTGCCTCACATACCGTTGTTAATGTCCCACACTTTACAGCAGATCTAAATATCAGAAATAGAAATTCATGAAGAATTTTATAATCTCCAAACTTGGAACCAAAAGAAATGTTTATTTTTTGACCAAATGGTTTTTATCTTAGGGGGGGGGGGGGGTAACAAAATACACTTTATTGTCTTTAAAGGCGCAGCAAAAGTAGATTATATCAAAACTTATTATTGGCTCCATCAATAACATAGGTATACAAAATGTCTGAAAATTTCGTTCAGATAGACTATTTTATACTTTCCCTAGAAACTGACTCTAAAGTAATTAAAATAAATGAATAATAATAATTTACATTTTTAAGACTATTAAAATTAAAATATTTTTTTTAAAACAGAGAAGGCTGAAAATCACATCTTACCTGATGAATAATACACACGATATAATGTTTCTTTAGCATGTATGTATGACATGAAAAAGATTTGCTTTTATGGGAAGTAAAATAAAAATGTTATGCTTACAAAGGTTAGCTATAAATGGTTACTACAATTCTTAGGGATAAGGGGAGAAACTGGTATGTTTTTCTCCTTTCCAAATGATATTTGATGATTATTTTGGATATGAAAGGCCTCTTTATATATGAAAGGATAAAGTAACCCTTTATTTAAAAGTTTAAAATTTAAAGGCCTATCTAATATTCTTCGAACTTTAATTCTGATGTTTAAAAGCATTTTGCCCTTGATAATTTTATTTTCAAGCAGTACACCTTATTACTTTCAGATATCATTTTTGAATGCTCTTCAAGATTTAAAAAAAAAAAAAACCCAACTGACCTAAACATGATTCTTATTTTTTTCGGTGAGCAAAACCAACCCCAGACGATGCACCTATCTTAACATTACAATGTCCGGATCCTTTTTAACCAATTAAATCAAACCACCTCCTATTTTTGTTGTGTTGCAATCTGGTGGAAATAATTGGAATTAAGACATTTAAACAGTGAAGAGCATAGATTTTGTGTGGCCTTTTTAACCCCAAGACTTGCTAAGGAACATTACATCCAACTACTGGTTGCTTTCAGTCAAGTCACTTAAATCAAATTTTCAAAAGACATCATGTATATAAAAGGATAATAAACCAGGTCCCAAGAATTGAATGTCATTGTTGCTGTGCACCTTAAACATGATTACACAGAATACACGAATGGCACAACGGCCTGCCAGTGACAAAGTTCCAAGAATGCGTTGCTGTTTGCACAATGTGATGCCGGAAAGCCAACAGCCAATGGGTCGTTTTCCCTTACAAATACGTAGGTGATCCTTACATATATAATCATTGGTTACTGCATAAAATAATTGGAAGTCAATTTTTTATTCAAATTCATGAAACCAATAAGCAATATATTGCACAATTTCAGCACTAGATTTTAATAGAATAATCTATTTGAAGTGTTTTCTCATTGAGATATTAAAAATTAAGGCATGCATTATACAATGCATAGCATGTACAATCAACAAGTCCTTTAAAATTAATAAAATCTGTTTTTTCCCTTTTCAAGTCTGTAAGAAGTTTGTATTTGAAGTTTCCAGAAATCTAGTTAAAATTTAGTTGAGAGGGGGGAAAAAAGATATATCCAAATGCAGGATGAAATAAAGCACAATATATTGAAATGTTATTGTAATTTAGTAGCCTTGTTTATTTTATGAGGGTCTTTGGTTTAAAATCTGGTAACACACCTCATAGACATTTGGCACCAACTGTCTGATGATGAAAATAGTGTTTTGATTGTTATAATAAGTAATCATGTATGTGAGTTTTCCCATAGGTTAACATAGGAATTTGTGATTGGAAAACTTCAGCAAATTGACCCCTTAATTGAAGGTTGTCTGACCAAGATTAGTTATTTTAGAGGAAGCAATCTTAATGGTTTGGAGTTGAGAGATTTCTAAGAATTTTAGAACTAACCAACTCTGCTTTTACTGATTATTATGGACATGTTTTTCAATTTTGTTTTGTGTATCTATATTTCATCTAACACATTTTTTATTTTCCAGAAATTTGCTAGTGAAGGCCTCAGGACACTATGTTTAGCATCAAAAGATTTAGATGAAAATGTTTATAACAGTTGGAATGAAAAGTATCATGAAGCTTCGTAAGTTCTTTTGTATTTGTGCTTTGAATACAAATTTAAATATTTCTTTGCAATTTTATTTCTGTATGTCTAAAATATTTACATTGACTGTGTCCTTATACAAGGTGTGCCAAAAGATTGAGACATGCTTTAATTTATTTACTTGTTGTGTAGTTACATAGGAAATGCAAACTGCAATAGTGTTTAAAATAAAATAGGAATGCAAATTATGTTGATGAAATAATCCTGCCATTAATTTTCAGAAAGGAACTTTTTTATATGGTATTTAGGTGCTATATGTTACATTTAGTAAAATCTTTTTCAAGCTCTGAATCCTGAAAGTTCCATTCTTCTATAATTAAAACCCACTGAATTATGTTACAATGAAGTTTATAAAATTTCGAGCCATCTGCCACAAAAACAAGCTACTTTTTTAAGATCCAGGGACCATATGAAAATTAGTTTTATTTTATGATAATTAATGGCAGAATTATTTTATTAAAATAATCATAATTTCTACCTTATTTTGAAAAAAAAAAAAAGTAATTTATGTTACTTATCAGTATGTCTCCTGGTCTCTAATTTATAATTCAGTTTTGTACTAGGTATTTTTTCTACTTCTTTTATCCTTCTCTTCCTGGGTCTACAAAAAACTCCTTTTCCCTGTTAATTTAACATTATATATCTTCTTTGTGCTTCTCTCATACCTCATTCTGATTAAATGGATTAACCATTGCATTCTTCTTATTTTAATAGTATTAAGCAAGCTTTTATCTGATAATAGAATTAAAAAAATAAATTTTAAAAACCATAAAAATATTTTTTTACTTAGCCACATTGTTTTGTGTGAATACAATTCAAAATGGTGATTTATTTATTTAATTATAAAGTTTTAAACATCTTTTTATTATGAAAATTTCTATAATAATAATTAAAATAACTTTGAAAAAATTTTAATGTTTGGAATCACTCAAGTTCCATTTGTTCAGTTATATTACAAAATGTTTATTGGATCATTCCATGCCATATCAACCAGTGACTCAACCTGACCCTTTCGGGTTTCAGTGAAACTTTCAGGAATCATTCTGACTAATGATATAAATTTGAGCATATTTTTGCTTTTTATTTATCATTTTAAATTTTCATACAATTATTTAAATTTTGAAAAATTATCATTTTTTCGCTTGCTTACATTTTTTAATTTTGAATCTCTCAAATTCTATCAAATATAGAAAGTTTTATGACCACTCATTTTAAAGAGGATTTTGTAAGGTTTATCTTGATATGCAAGTTGATTATGCATAGTTAAAAAAATAATATATATATATATATATTATTTAAAATTTTAAAAAAAAATTAGTCATTTTTAAATTTTTTGAAAAAAAGTATTTAATAATATAAGCATTAAATTCTGAAATTTTTACAGTGGGATCTCAATAGAATCAGGAGTTATGAAAAAAAAGCTAAAAATTACCATTAAAATAACAATTTAATTCTATTTTTATTTATTTATTTATTTATTTTTGTAATTTGTATGGTGATTTTCAGCTTTTGTATAAGCTTTTCATAACTCCTGTTCCCATTTAGATCCCACTCTAAAAATTTTAGAATTTTAAGCTTATAATATTACAACAAACATACAATTTTTTCAAAATTTTTAAAAATGATTATCTAAAAATATTTTTCAATTAAAAAAAATTTAATAATTTTTAACTATGCAGTCAACTTGCATATCAAATTAAACCTTATAAACTAGACTTTAAAATGAGTAGCTATAAAATTTTCTATATTTGATAGAAATTGAGAATTTCAAAATTGAAAATATTTAAGCAAGTCAAAAATTGATTTTTCAAAATTTAAATAATTTTATGAAAATTTAAAGAGATAAATAAAAATGCTCAAATTTATATTATCATAGAGAAATGATCCCTGGTAATTTCATTGAAATCTGAAATGGTCATGTTGAATATTGAATTTTTTTGGTTGATTTGATATGGAATGACCCTATTGCAATATTACAAGGTTCCTACAGGTCAGGTAAAACCTGAAAAATAGGGAAAAGACATGAAATTTGAAAATATATGCAACAAGTCAAAGAAATTTTTAAATATTTGTGGTTGGGGAATTTATGTATACTATTTTCCATCAGAAGCTTGATTATCTTTTGTAAATGAAATAAATTTGAATTAAAATTATTCATCCAATCTCTAAAGTTTTTATATAAAAAATATGAAAATTATATAACAATAGCATAAAATGAGAAAATATTTAAAAATCATAAATTCATATGGCACATACATTTTTTAGCTATTATCTGGATTAAGTTTGTCCATTGTAGAGGTTTCTACAACATAGAAGCCAAATATTTATTGAGAAATATCAGGGTTTTTTTTTTTAACCAGAAAGATGTAATAACCCTTAATTAAATTTTTTTTATGATGTTTTAAATGCTCAGCTTCCTCCTTTTTTATTCATTTGTTAGATATGGTTGATTTATTTTTACTAGGATTGCTCTGGATCATAGGGAAGAAAGAATTGATGCTCTGTATGAAGAACTTGAGCAAAACTTAAACCTAGTTGGTGCAACAGCCATTGAAGACAAGCTACAAGATGGTGTTCCACAAACAATTGCCAACCTAGGGTTAGCTGGTATTAAAGTGTGGGTGTTGACTGGGGATAAGCAAGGTAAGCAATATTTTGCTGAAATATTCAATGTTTTTTTTTCCTAATTTTTTCATTCATTTTCCTAACAAAACCATAAATTTAACCAAAATGTCTAAAAAAGATATTTTTTTCCCCAACTCATTTGTCATCATTTTTTTTTTTTTCAACTCTATTTAATATTGCAACAATTTTGTATTGAATTTACTTCAGTTATATGTTAGAATGCATCATTTCAAATATGTAAATGTAATAAGTAATAATAAAAACATAAAAATAAAAGCTTTTTGAGAAAAGAATCTTTCTGTTATATGTACAATAAAGAAAAAAATACAGATTTTTTTTATAAGTTGTAAATTTTCTAATACGAAATCGCAAAATACATAAGCTGACCTTTCTGAAAATCTATTTTTGACCATCTTTAGCCCTTTTAATTCTTATTGGATGCTAGCTTTTAATGCAAGATTCTATTTTTATGTTCTATTTCACTATAATGTTTTAAAATTTTTGTAGTACATTTCTCTTACATATGTTGTCAAAGTACAAATCCTAAAAAAAAAAAAGGTGCTGGCCTTGAAGTTTTGTGGGAAGTGACATATTCACTGATAAGGTTTAATTTCATTAACTTCATAATGTTTATTTTAACAATAATATTGTTAGTAAGACATGAGGCTGTAGAACATTTTTAAACAATATTAAATAGTTATTAAATTGATTGCTATGTTGAGTATTTAGATATTTAAAAGCATTAAAAATTATTTTGTAATAATCATTATGCAATTACACTTTACTTGAAATCACTCTAAGTAAAATTAAGATACAGTTAACTCTAAAACTTCTACATGTTATTCATGTTATAAACAATAAAATTTTCAATTGATTCAGGAAAAAATAATTAAAATCAGGCAGGGTTAGAAATTAGGAATTTTAACTGCTTAGCCAGTGACAGGTAAGGAGAAACAGTATTTTTACCCTCAACTTAACTCGTGTCAAATGATGAAGTGGGTAAGAGAGATATCAAATAACGCCTGCAATTTTCTTTCTAATTACCAAACTGCATTCCTTGCTGGCAATTTTATGTTATATCATGTTTTCTCTTTTTTGCAAACAATTAGAAGAATAGTGTATTAAAGAATAAGATTATTTCTATATGTTAAAGGTAAGGAGTGGACTTTGCATATTAAACATTTTACCTTGTATTATAATATGAGCAAATCTTGTGTGTGTCTGTGTATATAAATTATTTTAAAAACGGCTCCAAATATTTCCACAAAATTTTGCACTCTAGCATTTTTAGGAAAATAAGAGGGGAATAAGAGAAGAAAAGAAAATACTGCAAATGAAATGCACACTCTGCGAATTATATGGCAGTCATAAATTCAGAGCATAAAAAGTTAATGTCATTTTCTGCTATTTATTTATTTATTTTATTTTATTTTTTTTTTTTTTTTGTGCACATAAAGTTATCTTTTTTGTATTTTTCAGAGACGGCCATCAATATTGGTTATTCTTGTCAACTCTTGACAGATGACTTGATTGACATCTTCATTGTTGATGGAATGAACTACAATGAAGTGGAGCAGCAGCTCACTAAATACCTCGATACTGTGCATAGCCAGAATAGATGCTTAACAGACTGCTTCATCCACCCCTATCTGGATGACCTGAATTCTTTGTCAGAAAATGTGGAAGGCAATGGTTATGCACTCATTATCAATGGACAGAGCTTAGTATGTGTTATTCCATAGTTTTATGTTAGCTTAGTTCCAGGGCCTTAGCTAAGAGGGCACTATGGGCGGCTCAGCCCCCCCCCCCCCCCCCCTGGAAAAGATTCCAATGTCACTGAATGAATTTCTGTTCCGAAAATTCGAATGAAATTCTGTTCAAAAATCTAATTTAGTTCTGAGACTCTTTCACAGTTTTGCAGAGTTACTAAATTGTATCTAAAATAAGTCTTTCAACACTGCCTTATCCTATTTGCATATATGAAGCTAACATGATGCTTAATTTTGCACCAGTTTACACTCAAAATTTTCATTATTGTATACTTTTTCTTAAAATAAAATGAAGTTATTACAACAGTTTAATAATAAACACAGCACCTGCAATGTGAATATGCACCAATTTATCTTTCTGTGTCAGAGAAAGAGAAAAAAAAATTGAGTCCTCCCTAAATTTTCTTGAGCCTCCTCTCCCCCTATTGTTCACTTCTAGCTATGGCCCTGCTTAGTTCATGTATGTAAAAGTGGAATTTATTATTAATTTTGGTACTACCTGATTACCTTGTCTACCAATTTTGCAAATCATCAAACTATTAGTCTAACTATACAAATGGGAGAATGTTGCCTTTCTAAAATTTTTAGTTAAGAAATTAATGAATTAAAAAAAATTCACTAAAGAATTGGGTTATTTAATGATAACATTCACTTATGATGTGGTAAAAATATAAAATTTAATTTATTCAGATAATTTCTGACTAAAGAATGCTGAGAATAGTTTATATTTAAATGGAGAATTATTAAACTAAACCATAATATAATCTATATAAATGTAAATGTCCATTTGTACAAAATGGCTAATCTCCGAAAGTTTTATACCCATTGCTTTCAATTTCACAGATTGAGTTGGATTGACAAGCATGTTATATATCTATTGTGAACCTCCCCCCCCCCTCCCCAATTTTCCTATTTCTCCTACCAGAGGATGCTTTTTTAATTTTTTTTTAGATTTATCATGTGATGTATCATTAGAAAGCATTTTGAACCTCTGTTTCCCTCTCTGCCCACTTTCCTCTCAGGGGAGGAGTGGGGCACATTGCTGTGATATTTCATTGATATTTTTTGTTTTTTCTTTCTTTAGAGTTCATGCTTTTTTTTTTTTTTTCCCTCAGCTCACAGGCTATTAAAACTTGAGAGCTAATGTGCCTTTCAGTTCTATATGTATGTATGTATGTACATGTGTGTGGAACACGATAACTCTTGATTCTTTTAGAAATATTTGATTTGCTTAAAATTTTGTAAATAGGTTCATTCTGATAAGGCACTTCCCTGATTAGTTTTAAGGGTACTGGTTAAATATAAAGAGAGATATAATTAAATGCTAATCCCCTCCACCCTTATAATTTAGGTAAATAGGTTAATAAAGAAATACAGTGGCTAATCCCCCCCCCTTAGCCTCCCGACCTCTGAACAAAAGGGCAAAATTATTGTTTTTTCTGCATTTTTTGAAAATGCGGAAAAATATATATTTTTCAGTGTTGTATAAAAAATTTTATTACATATATTCATATACCCCTTGAGAGTATAAATAGAAACTTCATTTTTAAAACTGGATTATACCTAGAATTATATTAATTTAAATAGTTATTGTATTGCAGTGAAACCTACGTCTTAGTGAATGGATATATCAGCTCACAGCGGTAAGAAGTTGATATAGATAAATGGATTTTCCATACAGAATTGTCTGATTTGCTTTAAATTTTGTAAATAGGTTCATTCTGATAAGGTGCTTAACTTATTAGTTTTGGATATTCATTTGTTAAGTGTAAAAGGAGGTACATGGGTCTAATTTGCTCTTAATTTAGATAAATGGATTATCCATGCAGAATTATCAGTTTTGCTTTAAATTTGATACATCTGTACCAAAGTTACACACACTTCCCTGATTAGATTTGGAGGTCTATTTAAGCATAAATAAGGCACCTGTTGTTAATCCCTCTCTACTCTCACTTTACGTATTTTTTACTATTTACATTTAAATAATTTTTTGAATTAAATCAAAATATTCACTTTTTGTGTTTGTGTGTGTGTTTTAGGTATATGCATTGCAACCATCAATGGAAACATTATTCCTTGATATTGCCTCTGCATGCAAGTCTGTCATATGCTGCCGAGTTACGCCGCTTCAGAAAGCACTCGTAGTTGACTTAGTGAAAAGGCACAAGAATGCTGTCACCCTGGCCATTGGAGATGGTGCAAATGACGTCAGTATGATAAAGAGTATGTATGGTTTATTTATAAATATACGATACTTAAAAATTGTAAATTGTGCTTTAGTACAATTAGAAAATTTTCTGGGTGAAAAAGTGTCTAGGATGAAAGTCTAGCTCAAAACTTAAGGGGCTGTTACACTGAAACTTCCCGATTGCAAAATCCCATGTTAGCGTTAAGTTTTTTAAGTGCGATGATTCATTATCTAATATAATTATTAAAATACCATTTTCACCATCAGAAAGTAGAGGTCAGATGCCAGGGATGTGCATTTTTGAAAATTGTTTACATAAATTTTAAGTATTTTTAAAAAGATAATATTTAATCAAATGGAAATTTCAAAGTTGATAGGGATCTTTTATGTACTTAAAATTTACAAGGTGAATTTTTAAAACAAACATGATCGACGTCTGACACCTATTTTCTTATGGTAAAAACAATATTTTGATAACTATATTATGTAATGAGTCATCATGCCTCAAAGTCATTGGGTAAGTGAATCTATTGGGTAGCCTCACCCCCAACTCCTAATACTGTTTGCACCTCTCCCTTTTTTTAATTGGTTTCCCATTTTAAGATGCTTGTGTAATGTTGTGGTTGGCAGGGAATATTTCTCTGCAACTTTTTTTTTTTTTTTTTGTAATTTGCCATTTTTAAATTCTATTGTGTGTTCCATATCTGTTGATTGGGGATGGGTTTTTTTTATTTAACTAATTTCTTGACACCTTTAAACTCTTCAAGTAATTGGAACAAGCAAAATATTGTTACAATACATATTCATACATGTTTTCAGATATGACATGAAAATATTACTGGATAGAAAAATAAACCAATGGTAGTAAATGTGTTCTGATTCATCCCGTAAACCTTAAACCTGTGATGTTTATAAGACATTTTTTACTTTTTCATTATGTAGTTTAGAAATACCTAGAATATAATACAGCTTATAGTTTACAGGTCTATCATTAATTAAAAACCTCTACTCTTAAATTTAGAATACGAAAAATACTACAGTTACAGACAATTTGAAGATAATAAAAATATGAGGTTTTTGTGGATCCACATAGTTTTTTTTTATATATATATCCCAGTAATGGTGTCAACATGAGAAAACTGAATTTCTCAACTCTTAATGATATTACTTTCTTATAAAAAAAAAATGGCAATTAAAAATATTATCACATATACATATAGTGAATTTATTTGTATGACTGGGAAGTTTCATTCCTATTCACCTTGCTGTTCCTATTCATCCTGTTTTATAGTATTAGTTTTTCTCGTTGTGTGTTTAATAATTTGATGATGTCTATGAGAGTTGTGTGAACTTTGGAAACCAAAGGGAAACTTTTAAGAGTACACGAGAATAGAATATCAGAGAGGAGATTGATAACACAGTTTAATTGTAGGAAAACTCAAATATACATTGAAAAACAAAGATTTTCTGTTAAGAGTATGGGGAATTCCAATCTAACATAGTTAAAATAAAAATTTGAAGCTAAACAAAACTGTATTGAATTTTTATATAATATTTTCATAGCTTGATAGAAAGCTCAGTACCTGTTAGAGATTGTATTAAAATAATTTGTTTTAAGAGATTAAATAATAATAAAATAATTTGTTTAATCAAATAATGTATGGGAAAGAAATTGCTAATGAGAAATTTTTAAATCAAAGCAAACTTCAATCAATTTCTTCTTTAAAACTATATATATAAATGGAATATAATATAATACAATAATAATCTATACTTCTACTGAGCATGCTACATCTTTTGTTTTAGATTTCAGTTCTAAATTTATGACAACATCAAAAGAGTGGTGAGTAGTGGTTTAGCACAGCAGGAGGCATTTTTCTATAAGAAAGGGATACAAAAGTTGGTCATAATACAATAGTGTCTTAATATAGGTGGAAATTAATTTGAAAATTAGATTAAAATTCAGGCTTTCATGTAAAAATAAAATTGTTGAAAGAATGGCCTTAATACTCAATATAAATTATAAGTTAAACTGAGTACATACTGAAATTTTCAAAAACATTTTTTTAATTTATGAAAATTTTAATTATGAAAAAGATCGCATTATAATCATTATAGAAGATTTTCCAGTATATATTTATAATTTAATCTTTACCGGGGATGCAGTGGAGGGTATACGTAATATACCTTCTGGACTTTTTTAAGGAGCACCGTATACCCTCTGTTTCTCAAAAAAAAAAAAATGATAGGATATACATTCTAGGGTATACCTTCTGCCTTGAGTGTATATCCTCTGTTTTTTTTTTACGACTACACCACTGCTCTTTACTGAATAGCCACTCCAATATAGGCAGGTCCTTTAACAATTCAATGCAATTGTAGTCGTAGATATAATAGTGAATAGATAGAGGGTAATTGAACTAAAGAGGTTTGTTTCAGCTTTTCAAAATGTCTTCCACTCTTTTATTCAGACCCCAAACATTATTAAGAAAATTATATTTTCAGTAAATAATGTCTTCTGCAATTTTGTCATTAAGCTTCAGGGGATAAATCTTGAACTAGTCCTGTTTACAGAGATTATTCAGTTAATGAAGTTTTTTATAACCATAGAAATGTATGTAATTGTTGAACGTAAGATATTGTGATTTATAATGCTCAATACAAAGTTTACAATAATTCTATCACTCAGCACTTGCAAATTAATCCATAATCTTTAAATCCTTTGCAAAAATCAGAATTAGTGGAAAAATGATTAAGCTATAATCTAATAAATAATTGTTTTTTAATATCAACGTTACTTACTTAGCACATTTTAATTTAAATTTCTTAATTTCTAATTGTATGTTAATTTCTGCAAAGTTTTCAAGAATGAGTTGTAAATTGCATTTTCTCTTTATTTTATCTATTTAGTGGCTCATATAGGGGTTGGTATTAGTGGCCAAGAAGGCATGCAAGCAGTGCTTGCCAGTGACTTCTCTCTTGCACAGTTTAGATACTTAGAACGACTGTTGCTAGTGCATGGACGCTGGTCTTACTTCCGAATGTCCAAGTTTCTACGCTACTTCTTTTACAAGAACTTTGCATTTACTCTTTGCCATTTCTGGTTCGCGTTCTTCTGTGGTTTCTCAGCTCAGGTGAGTTCTGAAGTTTTTTGATACATTTGTAACGTTTTCATTCCCAAATGTAAAGTAATACTACAAATACTCATTCAGTGATTCGAAATATCATAAAATAATATCATAGATGACAGAAAAAAGAATTATTTGAAAATCGATACTTTAGGGGAATAATAATTTAGGTTCACAAATAGGGGTCTAAAATTACAAATCCCTTAAAATATTAATTTAATTATCATTAAATTAAATTCCTACAGTCACAAATTTAAGGCCTTTAAACAAGTGAATGATATACAAGTACTCGAATCATTTTATTGTGAAGAATTTTAAGTTAAATAAGTATGAAATTTTTTCAATTTATTGGCCACATTATCTTGAAGACATTTTGCAAATTTGGATGAAAAATAACATGTATTTTATGATGTAGTCATTTATATATTTAGTTTTTGTCATTTATTGCTTTGCTTTTAAAGCAAACTTTCAGCTATTAAGAAATAAAGTCAGAAATGTAAAAAAATTGGTTTAGTTTTTATCAAGAAAAAATAGAGATCCACACAGCAAAGAGGATATATGTTTGTGTATGCTAACAGTCGGGAAAGTGACATTTTTTTTTTAATACTGTTTCATGCAAGATAATTTTCAGTGCAATTGATCTTATTTAATCATGAAAACAGATGTTAGGGGTTACTTTTGCAGTCAATGTGGCCTCATTGGTCTCAACTATCATGTAGTCAAAGCAAATTGAAAGGTATCATAGTTATGAATATTCCACTGACAATCATTCATAATTGAGTTGACTCGTTCAATATTGTGGCACATTGCATTGATGACCCCATAACGGCTGCTTTTGTGATTAAATAAGATTCATAGTTGAAAATCAGCTTATACAGAATAATTTATTATAAAATGTTGATATCACTTTCTCTTGGATTAATATGAAAGAGTTGAGCTGTATCTGGTATATTAAGAGTTGAATACATAATGTAAATAAAATCATGTACAAGGCCATGCAAAGAACTAGATGCCTAGTCTCTTAATGTCGATAATGGCTGGAAATGTAATTTCAGTAGCTTTAATCATGTTTCAACAAGAATTTAATTTCAGCTTAATATGCGATTTTTATAAAAATCTATTTAGTATAAAGGGTTGTGCAAAAATATTTAAATATTTTTCCATATATTGCTAAAAATTTCTGATTGTGATTTTTCTTACTTAGGTAAGTTTTAGCATACTGTATAGAATGTACATAAATCTGTAGATTAAATTCAGAACAGCACAAAAGAAGTAGACCAGTTTTCCAGCTATGGACGGTAATTGCTGAAATCTGGTTTTCAAATATGTAATGATTTTCTAAAAAAATGTATGTTTATTTTTCTTTTTTTATACCTTAAACAGAGAAGTTTCATTACAGTTTTCCAGAAGTGTTGGAAAATGTTCCACAATCTATGCTTGATGCCTGATTTTTGGGATCAGCAATAAAGTGGAGGAAGGAATGGAAACAAACTACAAAGAAAATTAAGATAACAAAGAAACTAAATGAAACCCCATTATTAAAGCCCCATAACATTTGCTTTAAATTTTCTAAATTTTTAACATAGTCTTCCAATGATACTTTACTGTATATTTAAATAGCATACTAAAATAATTTATAGGTTTAGAGATAATTTCTCTGCCTCCCCAAACAGATCTCCTAAAAAAAATTTCATTTCAAGCTCTGAATGATAATCAACAGAATATTAAATAATCTGTTATAAAAATTCAAAGCAAGTTTACTTCAACATTTGAAAATGTTTGTCTAATTTGATTCTTTTTATGAAAATTTTCTTTAAAGCAGTGATTCACAAACTATTATGTTATTAATCTTAAAATTTGGAATTTTCTTGCAACTTGCCTAATATTTTGGTACATTGAAGCTTTTGTATACACTAACTGATGAGTTTGTCTATATTAGATTTAAAACTTGTTAGCACTTTTTAGGACTGAATTTTTTCTACTACATATGTCTCCCTTTGCACTAAGAGTATTTAGTCTTACAATAACTGTTCTCATTCATAATGAAGGAACTTTTTAAATTAGTATTTAATGAGAAATTATTAAAAAAGCATCCTTTACATTTAAAAAAAAGTTTCATATAAGAAAACATAAATTAACATAAAATTTTACATAGTTGAATAATACTTATGCAAGTGCTATACAAATGTCTGAAAATAGATTTTATTTATGTAAAAAACTATTTCAGTAAAATTTACTTTGGTGTGAAACATTTCAAAGCCTTAATTTACACAAAGAGCGACATATGGATTTTAAACGTTGATTCTGGATACTTTCATATACATATTTCTGTTTATGGCTGCTATCTGTATGCATTGTTTTTTTTTTTTTTTTCAAAATAAAAGGTTTGTAAATAATATCTGAAAATTCATGAGCATATATAGTCATTACTGTTATAGTTCAGAGAGTTAAAAGTTGATTCCAAGAGACTCTCAGGCTTAGTTTGCCTTGCTGAAAATGGTTACCCAAGTGATAATCAGGCTGAGACTTCAAAGTGTTAATTTTAGTCTCATGTCTCAATCTCAGCACAAATTTAGTAAAAAACTGTCATTTTCCAAAGATGTTTACCCATATTTCTTCATGATTTTTGTTTAATCATGTAATACATACATACATATTTAACATCAGATAAAATTATCTTTTTTGAGAAACTGATCTGTCACTCTGCAATCCATTAAAACATTGTCCATGACCCACTGGTGGCTTGCAGTTAAAAACTACTGCTATATATAATGAATTATTTTCAATTAAGTCTTTTAATATAAATAACAGCTTGTGTAAAAAGCTAAAATTAAATGTATGAAATTTTGACATTTTTATACATAATTTTGGTTTCTTGAAATTTTTATTTTTCTGTTTTCAGACTCTGTACGATCCTGTTTTTATTTCTTTTTACAATGTCTTCTATACTTCATTGCCTGTTCTGGCACTTGGTGTATTTGATCAAGTGAGTTAAATTACCTAATTCTTCCAGTTTTACTTTCATGTTACACTGTTATAGTTTGCTATATTTTTAAGTATTGTTTAAAGTGTTCTTATTTAGCTCACAGACTATCAAAGCCTGGGAGCTTATGTGCCCATCCATTCTGTATGTGCGTAACGCAATAACTCATGATAAAAATATGCGATTCTCTTGAAATTTTAGATATATATATTCTGATAAAGTGCTTCCTTGATTAGTTCATTCAAAATGTAAAAGAGGTGGAACGGGGGCTAATGTCCCTCCCCTTAATTTATATAAATAGGTTTTTCATGCAGAATTATCAGTTTTCATTCAAAATTTAGATATATGATCATTCTGATGAGGCACCTCTGTGATTAGTATTAGGTGTTCGTTGGAAAAGTATAAACAGGGGGAATGGGCTGCTCCTGACCCTCCCTTTTATTGATATAAATGGGTTTTTCATGCAAAATTATCAGTTTTTGCTCAAAATTTACATATAGGATCATTCTGGTGACTAGTATTGGTTGTTCATTAAATAAGTATAAAGAGGGGAAACAAGGGCTAATGCCCTACCTTTCATTTCGATAAATGGGTTTTTCATGCAGATTTATCAGATTTCATTAAAATTTTTGACGTAGAATATTCTGATGAGGACGCCTCCATGACTTTATCTGTGAGTTTATTGGATAAGTCAAAGAGGGGGGAAATGGGAGGTAACCTCCCCCCCCCAATAATTTAGGTTAATGGGTTTTTCATGTAGAATTTACAGATTTGCTTCAAATTTTTTATACATATTCGTAGTGAAAAGGTGCTTCCCTAATTAGCTGCAGGATCTTTTGCTTAGTATAAAAGTGGTACTTGCAATTACCCCCCTCCCTTAAATTTGACAAATGAGTTTTTCTTCAGAATTATCAAATTTGCTTTTAATTTTAGATGTAGATTCTTTTTGATAAGGTGAATCTCTGAGTAGTTTTGGAAGTTTAATGGTTACATATAAAAGAGGGGATAACTCCTCTTAAATTATATTAATGGGTTTTTATTAAAATTTTTCTGATTCGCTCAGAATTTTGGATATAGATTTTTTATATGATAAAGCAAACCCCTGATTAGTTTAAGGGGTTCAATGATTAAGTATAAAACGGGGAAATGGAAGGAGCTGTTTCCCCCTCTTCATTTGTTTTTCGAGCGGAATTAACTCTTGAAAATATAAGGCTGTAATTTACAATTAGTATTCATAGCCTATAAGCTCAATGCCATCAGTTTAACTGGACAATACCCTTTTTATTAATTTATGTATTTATGATTCATAATCATTTCATTGATCTTATTATTTTATGAAATTTTCACCAAGTAGAAGTTTAAAGATTATTTTTTCAGTTTAACTTTTGATATGTAACTAATGAATTGATCTTTGGAAAAGATTCATGAAATATTATTTAAAGTTTATTTTAATTTTATGATAACTATTTAATGACCTTATTATTTTTTTATCAACTA
Organism: Maratus speculifer; assembly: GCA_964019185.1. NCBI lineage: Eukaryota > Metazoa > Arthropoda > Arachnida > Araneae > Salticidae > Maratus > Maratus speculifer. Next base: position 210,514,976 of record OZ025301.1, on the reverse strand, counting down.
TTGTTTAAGTTTACTTTTAAAATTTATGGTTTCTAACAAATTTTAATATTTTGGATTTTTTTTTTTCTTTTACCAAATATTGTTTAAAGTTTCCATTCTAAGTTTTAATTTGTGATTTATCATAATTTATTTGATCTTATTATTTTACAGAATTTCTATTGAGTGTGGTTGAAAGTTCATCATTAAAATTTATGCTTCATTGTCTTTTTGAGCTTCTTATTTATTGTCTTGCCAATATTTTACAAACTATAATTAAAAATTTAATTCCTGCTATCAGCATATTTTATTTAATTCATAGTATATCATTTAATTTATATGGTATTCTATTTGTATAATTTTAATTTTACAGTAGAAGTAATGAGAATTTAACATTTATGCTTCAGTTTAACCATCTAATGCATGATTTTTTATTTTTCCTTAAAAAAAAAAAAATAGTGGCTGAGAGGATTAGACCTCTCAACTGGTAGACGGCAAGTGCTGGGTTCGAGCCCAATTGCGGCCGTCGGCCTAACCGTTCAGAGTTTTTGCGGTTTTCTTCGAACCTTGCGTAAATACGGGTTAGGTTCCCTTAGAAAGACCCCCCACGAAGGGCACTCCCCCCAGGTCCTATATCCCTAGTGTAGATAATCGGACGACACCAAATAAACCAAACCTTAAAAAATATATATATATTTGATTCCTTATGAGCATACATTAAAGAAAAAATACTGAAAAAAATTATTACTCTTATATTTTTCAGTATTTTGGATTTTTTTTAAATGGTTGCCAAATTGCAACATCATGCATTAATTGCATGCATACAATTTTTTTGCAAAAAACCTTGCTGAAAATTATTTGAAATAACTTTTAAAAAAATATTTTTTTGAAAGAGATTTTTTTAAAATGAAATTTCGCATTTTACTATATATATATATATATATTGTTAGAAATCATCTATGGCAAGGAAAATAGAAGGCTTCAAAAGTTCCTGTTGATTTGTAACTAATAGACAAATATTATCACTTAATGGTATTTTTAATGAATTAAGCCTAAATGTAAGGTCAAAATGAATACATAAATCAAAGTTACTAAGAGACAACAGCAAGTAAACGATAAGGGGAGAAAATTTAATTTGTTGCCAATTGGCAACACTATGCACTAAAGGTTTAAGGGGGATTTATTTTTTGGGGAGAAGGGGTGAAAAAATAATTTTTCATCTTTCTGTTCCTTATAGTTTTCAGATTATCCTTGTAAAATGATTTGGATAAATTTGAAGTTCTTTCATATTTATTTAGTGCTTTAATACAATTGCATCCATAGGCTTACACTTTTTGGTGCATTATAAAACATATTTTATGCAAAATTATTCAAACTCTGTTGAATCAGAATACAAAACTATTAAACCTCACTTACTGATTTATTTTTAAGGCAATATAATTTATAAAAGCTTGAACTCCTTTTGGTCATTAAAAAAAAAAAAATAAATAAATAAATATGAAAATATTTATAAATACTTACGGAGAAATGCAGAAGAATAGAACTTAATGTGGTTAGTTGTATTTATGATGGCCAATTATATCAATACAAGGAATATGGTCACTTGGGGGGTGGGGGTCTAAGGAACCCAACATGTACTTATGCATGGAAATCCAAGGTTTCAAGAAAAACACAGAAATTTTCGAGCAATTAGGTCAATGAGTGTGATTGGATTCGAACTCAGCACCTCCAGTCTACTAGTTTCAAGAGCAGAACTTCTTGGCCACTGATAAGACAGGACATAGTGTGAATGGAACATTAATCTTTATTTCACAATTCACAGATGACCTAGTTATAATTGCAAAATTAAAAATGATTTAGAGAAAATTACAATGAAAGTTAAAGAAGGATATGAAAAGTGGAGACTTTTTATATGAATGTTAGAAAGCCAAACACATATACATAGGAGGAAATGATACAGACATAAATCTAAATAATAACATAAAAATAGAAAGCTTATTGACATCTTGGTATAGACAATAATAGAGAGGAAAGAGACTTGCAGAAAACTATATACAATTTATCAGGGGAGAAAGACTGTAAAATTATAAAATTCTATTTGGTGGAATAAGGAGATCTTTAAGAAAAGAAAGCACAGTAATACTTCGACTTATGTTAGCAAATCATTTTAAGACTAGTAACTTAAGGTACATTTTAGATAAACAAAAAGGATAAGTAATAATATCTAATGAACATATTCTATGGCATTAAGGAATTATGTTATACATTTAACATAAGCAAAAAATGTGTTTGTAATACAAAAATTTAGATTAAATAAAGTTGTTAGTGTAAAATTAATTGTTCTTCCATTTGTGCTGATTCGAATCTTTGAAGATGCAGAAAAAATCTTGCAATAAAATTTGAGTCAATATATATATATTTTTTTAATTTATTATAAAGCAGAGTGAGTTTAAGCTTTTTTCTAGTGACCTTTTTTTGTTTGTCACTATCACTTGACTGTCACAGGAAGTTTTCCTTCATAGAATTAAGTCTTCAAAGTGTCATCTTGATTAAGGTATTTTTTCTCAGGACATAAATGCAGGATAGTGTAAAGTCAATGGCATATAAGTTGGGGTACTACAATATATATAATTATATTGCAAAGAGCATATTGTTATATGGAACAGAAGGCTGGAAAATTATGGAGACAAAAAAAAATTAGCAGAAGTCAAAATGAATGCCTTAAGAAGATCATGCAAAATATCAAGAATAGAAAGAGTAACAAATGAAAGAATCAAAGGATGAAAATAAAGGGAAATGAAAATATTACATGACATTAAAAAAACAAGCAATTAATCAGGTATAATCATGCTAAAAGAATTAATGATGAAAAATAATCCAAAAATGTGTTTATTTATAAGACAAATTTTTAAAAGGAAAAGTTTCTTTAAATTGTAATTTGAAAATGACATTCTTAATGATAGGCCAATTCCAATTGTTTCCCTTCTCAACATTGGAAGTAAACTGATTGCTACTAATGTGAAGAAATTTTTAAAAATATTTTTTTAGTTAAAATATAAAAGTGAGATTATTTAAAAATAATAATAGTGAGTGCAAGCACATCTACAAATATAAAGTATTTCTATAAAAAAAATAATTATCAAAATTGGTTCAGTAGAAGGCTCAGACCAGATGACTAAAAAATCAGCTTTGTCTTTTAAATATTTAGATTTTTACTTTTATACTTATATTTTTCTCTTCCTTTTCTAGGATGTTAGTGACAAGAATTCGATTCGATACCCTAAGCTGTATACTCCTGGCCTGATGAATTTACTCTTCAACAAGATGATCTTCTTGAAGTCTGTGGCCCATGGACTCCTGACTTCCTTCATCCTTTTCTTTATCCCTTACGGGGCTTTCAGCTATGCTGTGGATCCCAATGGTCTGAGTATTGATGACCATCAACTCTTTGGTACAACAGTGTCTACAATTTTAGTTCTAGTTGTTACTGTTCAAGTAAGTTCTCATTTTCAAATATCTTTTTATGCATAACATGAAGGAATTATAATCATGGACAATATTAAAGAAACGTTTTTCTTATTGTATTGGTATTTTTTTTTCATATTTAGTGTTGCATGATTATTTATTTGACTTTTACTTTTAATATTGTAATAACTTTTAAATTTCCTTAAGTCTTACTATGTTAATTAAAAATTTAGGAATTGTGGTACGACTTGGTTATCCCACCGACCAAAAATCACCAAATTACAAGATTAAATGCCAATAATAGATGATCGTAAATGTTACATTCACTTAACATTAAACACAGTATACTTGTTTATTAAGTCATCAAGAGATTTTTAATTCAACTTTTTCTTTCTACCTTTATTAATATATAAAATATGACGGAATGAAAATTTTGTCTTGCTTTTAACATAAAATGAATAATATGAACTTTAAAATGTTCATGCTTACTTAAAAGATGATTAAATAATCAACTATAGATGTTAAAAGTTAATTTTATTTAAAAATTTTAGTACTTTCAAACCTTTGCTAAACAGGTTCTACCTCAGAGAATATTTTCTTTTATAAAAAAAAAAAAAAAAAAAAAAAAAAAAAAAAAAAAAAATTCTGACGAATTGGCAAAGGTTTGAAAGTACCAAGATTTTTAAATAAAATTAACTTTTAACGTCTATAGTGTATTATTTAATCGCTTTTTAAGTAAGCATGAACATTTTAAAGTTCATATTATTCATTTTACTTTATTAATATTCTAATACTTTTTTTTTTTTGTTTGTTATTTTAACAAAAAATTATGTTAATTTGTATAATTTGACAAAATTGGTCAATGGGATAACCAAGTAGTACCTTAATTATTTTACTTTATTGTAAGCATTCATTATAATTTCCAGTGTACTATTGCATTCAAATTATTGCTTAAAAATGTAAACAAAGCAATGACCAGAAATCTGCAAAATTATAAATTTTGTGCAACTTCTGGTCTCACACTGTGCAGATTTGTGGGATTCTGTCAGTGGCATATCTAGGCTTATCATTTCAGAGGGGGTTGAGATATGGGATAAATTTCTTAGAAAGTATTGCAAGAAACATTAACATTCTCGCTTTAAACAGGTTTTTATCGTAGCAGGTAACGTACATATTATAAATCGAACCTGCTAAGGTAGAATTGCATCGAACAGAAAGAAATTTCGTTTTAAGCAAGTTTTTGTCTTAACTATTATGGCGTACAAAGAAATCCTCTGTATGTCAGAAACTTGGCTCAAATGGTTATTTTGTGGCCTCTGCAAAATATTTTCTTAATGAAAACCTACCTAAAATGGAATAGTTTTCTGGTCCCTTTTAAATTCCATCTTAGCAGATTTCATTACCTTAAATATATTTTCATAACTAAACTTTGTTTCCAAGAAATTTCATAAGGGGCTGCAGCCCCATCAGCCCACTCCCAGAATATGCCACTAAATTCTATTGTGTATACAACAAGCAGTTAAAAATTCATGGAATTATGTTGCAACTCTTTAATACCACAATATAGTTAATTTATTTGTTTACTACCTGATTTCATAACAGGCAGTGTAACTGAAGTTTTTGTGCAACTTGATATTCAGCTGGCATGATGTTGAAGTTTGATCAAAAAGTGAATGTAAAGTTCATATGTGAATTAGGGCAATATGTTTCACTGACTTTTTTAGCCTAAAAAACAGAAGACAAATGAATACACAGCATGATGAGTTCTGTCTCTTCCCCAATATCAAATTGAGTCTCAAAGGTAACTGTTTTGATACTGTTGCGAACATAAAAACAAAAGACAACTAAACTTGCGAAGATAAAAACAGGACTTTCATTGTTGCTTCCAGCAATGGCAAGAGTGGTGGAGCAAGTAAATATGTTCATACAGAATCTACTTTGAAGGCAATTAAGTAAATGTGTACCTATATTTTGATAATAAAGAGTTTCAACAAAATTCCAGATACTTTTTGATTGCTCCTCTTATTTTAATTGCTGATTATCACTGTATAACTGTCAATTTTAAATAGAACTTTAATCTTCTTTACAGATAGCCATTGACACAGCATACTGGACCACCTTCAACCATGTTGTGATTTGGGGAAGTGCACTTTTTTATTTGGGCATGACCATACTCATCAACATGAATTTCTTTGGAAATCCATATGTTGGAACATTTCGCATGACCCTTAGTACAGCCCACTTTTGGTTCACTTTATTCCTGACTATTGTTATTCTCATTGTACCCATAGTTGCCATACGATTCTACTATGTTGATACACATCCAACATTATCAGATAGAGTTAGATTACGACAGCGCTTATCACATTTGAGGACAAGACCTTCTGAACCCACCCTTAGAATATCGAGCGTTCGTCGCAGTAGCAGACGATCTGTCCGATCGGGTTACGCTTTTGCGCACCAAGAAGGTTTTGGCCGCCTCATCATGAGTGGAAAAATCATGAAAAAAAGTAAATCAAATACATTTTCCAACAACTTGCACGGAACACCTAAAGCACAGAATCATCATTGGGTGAACAAAACGAACAATTCTAGGGAGAAAGGTAGCCCATCGACTGTTGAAGTGTGATGTTCTTACAAAGTTTACTACATTTTATCTGCTTTTTTACGTGCTTTCTATGACGAGCTTCATTTTTTAATAACAAAACCAGATAAAATTATCTTTATGTGTGCTGTTGAAATTCTTCTTGACTTTCAGTAAATAAGTTTTATTAGTGATAAACTAAATGGCAGTGTTTTGGATCATTAAAAATTTAAACCAGTTTTCATATCTTGAGTATAAAATTTCAACTACATAAATACTTCCTTGGATATTTTAAACAGAGATTTTAAGATGGATTGCATGAACTTGAGTAGTTTCCTTTATATAATCAATCATTCGATGAAATGACAATTTTTTCTAAATTCAATAAATAAACAAATTTAAGAGAAATTTCTCCTAAAATATCTCAATTTTAAATTATAATAAAAATCCTATACTAATATTTTCTTGAAAACTACCATAAATTGGCTATTTCTTTTTAAAATATTACCAAGCTTTGCTATATGATTACCAATCATTACCAAATAGGGATTGGTACGAAATTATATGGCCATAATCGTTAGATTACTCAGAAAATTATGAAAATAAAGATTTGAAAAAAAGAATGAACAAATGCTTGTTTGTGCTATAAGCGAAAGAAAGTAGTCAAAAATAAAATCATAACATGGACGAAGTTCTGTTTTCTGACTTATTCATGCTTATTATTTTGAAATCAATCTATTCTGCATAGATATCCAAAGAGAGGTTTTTAGGATTCCTTTTTCATTCCATTAACACAATTACAATGCAAACTTGCCAAATCCTGATGATTTTTTTTATTCATTTTTCAGTATTCTATTTTTTAATCCCCAAATGTACTGCAATTGAGAGATAACTGTCAAATGAGTTACTTCTGATTGATCAGTAGTATTTTATATGATAAATTGTATGATGAAGCTTAAATTTGTGTCTATTGTAGGTATGTTTTTGATTGCTAATAATTAGTTTTAAAAATTTAAGAAAGATGTTTCTGTATGTGATTGTGGAACAAATTTTTCTTATTTGTCATCAATTTAATGTTAAGTATTCTAATTATCATACATTTATGTCCTTTTTAAAAGATGTGTATATATATATATTTTCTTTTTTGAGTAAGTGATATACTTGTTGTTAATATTCAACAATAACCAAGCACTATTTAAAATTAAACCTTTACTAAACATGCATACATTAAAAAAATAATAATAAATTTTCATTGAAAAAAAAAAAGTGATTTTTAAAATGAAGTTTCTTGGTTTTTGGGTATTGGAACTTTGCAATATTACTAAAATTTGTCTGCAGTTATTTGTTCTGTAGCATCTTAAACACTGCTATTTAGGTTATCCCTACTACTGAAGCAAGTGTCATTTACTGCTTAATCAGCATTATTGACCTAAATTAGGAAATCAAAAATGATGGTCGTGTTTTTAGCTTCTTAATTTTGTGTGTCTAGTAGCTGCTTTACTGCAGTGCAATATGTGCCAGGATGCTTTCTTTTCTTTTTCTTTTTTTGTAAGAGCAAAACTTGCCTCTACTGACCAAATTTTTCTCAACATCATCATGCATATTTTTCATCCACATCCATGGGCGCTCACAGAACAAAATTCAGGAAGGGGCAAGATTTTAGGACATTTGTACCTGTAGTCCACTGCCTAGGCTGCTTTTTTTTAATGTAGAACATAATCATGAAAAATGCTTAACTAAGAATTTTTTTTCTGAACACTCTGTTTTAGATAATTATTTTAAATTTATAAATGTAAAAAGTAAGAAACAAATGCAATAAGGAGTACTAAGCCCAAAAGTGAACTTTTGTTATTTCGTTTAACCCTCCCATTTAACATAATTCTTAACATATCACAAAATTTATTTTCTTTATGACTTCAATGTTCTTTCAGTTATCATTCTTTCAAACGTGCTTTGGCATATCTTGTCCATTTCTGGACCTTGTGCCAATAAACCCTATTATACTTCCATGCTCGCAAAAAGAATGACACAGCTAAATTTGCTTTTTACAAGTATTCAAGAGGCACTGATAAAAGATTCTTAGTTTCTTTAAACTCTTGATGTTTAATTATTGTAAATCACTTGAAAAAATAGCTTTCTTATATTTTTTTTCCAAAATCATTTGAGATAGAGTGCCCATGTCCACATCATTGCTTCCATGTCCTTTTTAAAAGTAAAATATGTATGACATTTAGTCAAAGAGCTTCAAGCAGTGTACTACTCTAGTTCTTTTTTATCAATGAGCCCAATTGAATAATGTGTTGGCTTGGAATATTGCCTTGAAAGTACCTTCTTATAACAAATATGCAGCAGTGTTTTTTAAGCTGCATTCCTTTAGCAAATTCTGGCTGCATGCTACTGTTGTCTTTCTTATGCTGCCAGACGTCATACTTTTACACATTGTTGTCTTAAAGCTCCAGTTGAATTAAAAGAGCAACTTAAGAATCTCATAAGGCAGTGTCCCATTATTGCAGGTAATTTTAGCACCACTGATTTTGGTATTCAGTAAATCTGCAAACCTGTAGTTAATAGTTTTCGCTGCATATGTGAATGTGAACAAAGAATTTTTTTTTAAAATAATTTACCAATAACATTTTTTTCATTTCTCTCCAGCTTTGATATATATTATTATTTTTTTTTTTTTTTTTTTTTACAATTTAAAATGATAGTACATATAAAAGTACTTAATTAATCATTCATATGGTAAAAAAATTCTTTTAAAAATATTTTTTCCTACACAAAATGTTTTTTCAATAATTTGCCAGGGATATTAAAAAATCTAAAACAAAATTTTATAAGTAAATCATGATAAAATTCAATATTCCACCTTGATTCAGTTGCAAAATAACAATATGAATTTAAAAAGCTCACCATTTTTCTTAAAAGGCAACAAAGATAATATTAATGATACATGTTAAAAAATATATACATTTTATTTAAATTTCCTAGTACTTTTGGCTGGCAATTCCGCAGCCATCATCAGAAAAGTGCAGGCCATAGTTACTAAGAAATTACATAATTTATATTTTTTACTTGTAACATTTATATTATTATCTTTGTTGCCTTTAGATACAACACAAAAACCTAAATCAGATATTTTAATACCAATGATTATTGCCGATATATTTAGAACATATAAAATTCAATCTCTCTCTTTATATAATTCTAACTGTATATATATATTTAAGTGTATAATTAATTTATTTTTAAACATTAATAATCAGGTTTTACAATAAATAAATAAATAAATAAATAGACATGACTTGTAATTTGCAAAACTCTTGGAACCAAGCTGTGTAGATTAGTTAGTGGTCATCTGCTGCATGTGATAGATTAATTACAAAAATGTCATTCAGCTGATATACCAGTGGAGGATGTTGCTGTAGCAACATCACATTGCAAAGTAAAACAAATGTCATATCCTGACAATTGATGATGCCATCTTAGTTGGAATAATGTCCATAATTAGGATAGCATTTAATTTCTACACTGTAGAGTATTGCTATGTCAACACCCCAGCTGGCAGTTTCATTTGCCTTTTTATCTATTTTAGCCTAAATACCAAAATTAGAAATGCTGAAATTTGTAAAATGTGTCACTGCCTCCTAGACTATCTGACTTGTTATCAGTCAGACTGTAATTTTTCTTCCTTAATGTTCCTATAGCTTCGAAATACAGATATTCTTCAAATTTCTGAATCAGAATTTTTTTTTCTTTTACTAAACTCTTTTTGCATGATGTTTTTTGGGCTACTTGGTTGACCAAATATTTCTAAATTATATGTGTTTCATTTTATATTTTAAAGTGTTTGAATCTTAGCAAAGCTGACATACTGTAAGTTTGTAATGCTTCAAATGAGTTGTATGTCAGAAATATTTTGTCAATTTAACTACAAAAAAAAAAAAAAAAAAAAAAAAAAAAAAATTACAAAGAATATACAGTGAAAAAACACCTTGCAAGTTTCTGATGAGAAATTGAAATTTATTTCAAGCTCATAGGGTTTAATATGGTAGAAAGAAATTTGAGATCTGACTGGTGAGAATTCTTAGCTTCTATTCACTTATTTTTCTAAAAGTGCTGAACCATGAAAAAGACTTATTCTATAGAATTTTTAGACTTTCATTTTCTAAATAGATGTTACTGATATACAGCAATGTTATTCCAAACTATATGGTACAACTTTGAAAATATGGAATCGTTCAGGGCATAAGCTATTCTAGATATTAGAAAACTTAGTAAATTTTAAATTAATTTATTACTTACTTTAGTCTTTCATTTTATTATTTATTATGCCAATTAATAAATTACAGAAACAAAATCGACAACCATTATTTGAAGCTTTTGTCTATCTCTCCTTTTTGTTTGTTTAAACATTCTAGATTTTCAAAGTTCTACTGTATAAATAATAAATGTACTGAACTAAATAGCAATTTTTAACTTAATATAATAAACAAAATAGTAATATTTAGAGTGTCACTGCAATTTTAAAAACACAGATAATTTTTCACAGCAAATAAGTGTGAAACCTTCAATGTAAAAATAATGACATTACTACATTTTTGCACTAATTTGACTTCATAAATTCATTTTTACACTGAAGATGATGCTTATTATAGCATGAAATTTTATTTTTTATCGATGTCTTAACTAATGCTGTATTGTTTGTTTATGAAGAAATTAACTAATTAATTAGAAATGTGTCATATTTTCTAGTGTATAAGATGTGAGACAAAATCCAGATAAACAAATTAAAAATGCAAGTAAAGATTGATAATATTTGATTTAAAAGTGAAGTGTAAATATTTATACAAAGTACTATAAATACTACAATTTGAACTAAAGTTAAATATAGTTCTACTTTAAATTATGTTAGTAAGTCTAACTAATTTGCTTTTTTAACTTATTATTTTTAAATAGCTTAAAGGAAAGTGTAGTATATATTGCACAAACATGAGAAATACCAAAGGGAGCAAAACTATCTCCCAAAAAACTACATTGTTTGAAATGCATTCTTTTTTTAATTGTATAGTCTTATACACCTGTAAAATATGGTATTATTTGCAATCGTTGTGACAGGCCAACCAGAAATAAATGCCTGTTTGAAAGTTCAATTATTCATTAAATATAATAAATCTGAAGATGGAAACTATGATATTTATATCTGGTTGTTCTTAAACTTTATATGCTGTAATTTTAAAATCAGTTTATATTTTCTACAATCGCTAGCACTGCACTGTCTCAAACTATAATAATGTTCATTCTATTGTGTAAAACTGCATAAAAATATTTCAAATTGTGTTAATTATTCTATTTAGGGATTGAAACTCAAAAAAATTTGAACTTTTTTTTTTATTTATGTGAACATTTATAATGATTGATATGGTGCAGTGACATCTATTGATGAAAATTTGAACTATATATAGAATTGCATTTCATGAGCAACAAGATGTAAATGTCACTCATTTCACATTCATATTTATTATGTTGGTAAATTATTGAATTTTCAAATTGGGCTGTATATTTCTCGCCATCCTGTAATTTAGACTCTGTGAATCTAGGCCCTTTTGGGACAGCAATGTTTTCTACAGTATTCCATTTTTGCCATCAATTTGTGTAGGGGTTTTGTGCGATTTGTCCATCTAAATGTTTCAAACAGAATTTTCTTATAGTTGTATTTTTTCCAGCCTTTCGCCAGAAGTTTGAAATATATCATTGTAAAATATTTCATACATTGTGCTACAAAATGTTTTATGTTTTTTACATCATTCTTACATCAGATCTTGTACATAAATTTAAAAAAACATAACAAAAAAAAAAAAAAACTTTTATGAGAGAAGATGAAAAGTTTTTGAATGCACAATTTATTTTAATTATAAAATATTAAAGAAAAAGTTTGTATATATGAGACGTTCTTTAAATGTAGCATATCTGTGTTATTACATATAGGTATGGTAAATGTTACCTTTGCAGAAAAATCTTTAATATGAAACTAATTTTAAATGTTTACTGCAGGTGGTGATGAAATTTTGAAAGTGTTTGTTTGCTATGAATTTAATATGGGGTTATTTTAAATATAAAATGTTTTGTGTAAATATAATTTGTGAAAAAAAAGTTAATAAAATGTTGTGATTATGTATTTTAATTAGTTTGTTTTTATTTGAAGTTTGATTGAATATATATACTCATTTATAATGCATGCGAGTTTAAAAGCTAATAGATCATTCTCAGATTAGGGCTGCTCAAAATAGTGATTTTTGCCAAATATCAAATATTTTACAATGAATAATAACTACTTGCTCAAATACACTGTAAAACTATTCTGATGTGCCAATCCTAAAACTTTCTGTTGTCTGATGCATGTTACAGGGTTCGCACAGACTCCTTGGACTCCTTAGAAACTACTTAGATATGAAAACGTTCCCAAGTAGTACTTAGAACTACTTAGATAAACAAAATACTCCTTAGAAACTTCTTAAATTGTATTGGGGTCGGGGATGCCGCGGACGCGCTATAGTGCGTAAAATACGTAAAAAATCGGCGACGGGACGCAGAAAAATAGTTCTTACGCGTCCCGTAATACGCGTAATTTCATTTAAAAATTTCAAAATAACGACTATTTTTCGATAAATTTCACAAAAAATTCGCAAAAAATGGCTAATTTCCTCATAAAATTTCGAAAAAACAACAGATTTCGTCAAAAAAATCGCTATAAAACTGGAAATTTTGTCGAAAAATTCGGAAAATACGGCATATTTTGTCAAAAAAATTCGCTAAAACGACAGGTTTCGTCAAAATTTTCGAAGAAATGGCAAATTTCGTAAAAAAAAATGGCTAATTTTGTCACAAATCTCCAAAAAAACGGCAAATTTTCTCAAAAAGTTGCGAAAAAACGACAGATTTTGTCAAAAAAAATCGCGATAAAACCACAGATTTCGTCAAAAAATCGCGATTAAACGATAGATTTCGTCAAAAAATCTTAAAAAAAGATAGATTTATTCAAAAGATTCGCGAAAAAATGGCTAATTTCGACACAAAATCTCGAGAAATGGTAGATTTCCTCAAAAAATCGCGAAAAAACGATAAACTTCGTCTAAAAATCACGGAAAATGGCAAATTTCGTCAGAAGATCGTGAAAAAACTCAAATTTTGTCAAACAGGCATGAAAAAAAAAAAAAAAAGGTTAATGCTGGGAGTGAATTTTTCTGTTCCAAAAACTAATTTTTGCTTCATTTTTTTTTTTTTTTTTTTTATCTGCTCCAAAAATGGATTTTTCTACTTCACAATCTGTTTCTGACTGCTCCAAGTCTTTCTGAGTAAATGCCACTCAGAAAAACACCCATTCATTAAACAAAAAGTTTCATCAGTTTACTCCTCAACAAAAGTAGTCTTTTTTTCAGCAAAAATGTCTTTTTCAATAAATCAGTCTTGTCCCTTTTTAAAAAAAAAAGAAATGCAAACAATAGTGATACTTGTTAATCTTCTACATTCAAATGTTCAATATTTTGTAATTAAATTTGTATCTTGCACATTTATTTTTAAACAAGTAAAGAAAATTTCTCTTAATAGTTTAAACAAAAATTATTGGTTTTAATTATTTATTTATTATTAAAACAGTGATTATTGCATTTTATTTTTCATTTGCAAATGAACAAGTTCAATTTTTGCATCTAAAATAATGACTTATTAGTGAGGAGCCTCTTTTGATAAAAAAGGAATCAGAATTTTAGAATTCCCGGTGACCCAGGATTTTTCAAGTTAAGCGCAAGCAATATTGCTCAAAAAAAAAAAAAATGCGATTGTAAAGCGCACGGTAAATCCTGTATTCACATCATTCATCAGAATCACAGCAGTGACTGGTTGGGATCATATTAATAGCCACCAAAGTGATTTAGTTTTCATGGCCATAAGGGAAAGAAAAGTGAAAAGAATAATCCAGATTCACCTCTAAGCTTCTAATTTCAAAAAGTGATTACACTGTTTAATTCCTTCACAGCTAGATATACAATTTGGATTTCTTCTTCATAATACGATTTATCATGCTCAATTTTGCTGATAACCGTGGATTCAGGGGTGATTCTCGTCCGAAATTTCCGAAAATTTAAAGCATCCTTTTCCGAAAATTTGGAATTGGGTTATCAATTTCGCATAGTTGCCAACTTGTACGGTTTTCCACACGAAAAAACAATCGCGGAGACATGCAAATTTCGTGAAAGCATTGCCGAAAAAGCGCACATTCCGTCAATACTTCGTGAAAAAACAACGATTTCGTCAATGTTTTTGTCACGAACTTTGTCAAAAGATCGCTGAAAAACGCGAATTTCCTGTGCGGATCACGGTTAAAACGGCAATTTCACCAAATATCGCAGATAAAACGCTAATTTCGTTAAAAGTTCGCGGGGGAAAATGCTGTTTTCAATAAAAAATCGTTTACAAATATTTAGTCAAAAGATCATTTAAAAAAAAAAACACCGATTTCATCAAAAGATTACGGAAAAAACGCCGATTTCGTCAAAAGATCGTAGGTATAAAATGCCGTTTTCCAGAAAAGATCGTGTAAAAATGCAATTTTGCCTAAAAATCGTCAAAAAAATGTCGATTTCATAAAAAACCCCACGGAAAAACTGCCGATTTCGTCAAAAGATCGCAGAAAAACTGCCGATTTGGACAAAAGATCTCAGTAAATCGCCAGTTTTGCTAAAATATCACAGATAAATCGCTGATTTCGTCTGAAGATCGCGGGGAAGCGCCGATTTCGTCTGAAAATCGCAGATAACCCCCCCCCCCCTCTCGTGGTGAGTAACTCGCGGAATCTCTGTGGAATCGGGGCTGTGCAAGTGCATACCATATAAATAACAATAAAAGTGACAAATCCTTAAAATTTTTTGGACTCCTTGGATTTTTTATGTACTCCTTGGATTTTTTCTTCCGAATTCTGTATGAACTGTGATGTTAATATACTTCATAATTTGTCATCACAGTGCCAAAATTAAATGATAATCTATGTCCATCATGAGGATTCTAAAGGATCTGTTTATGTGAAAGTTTCATAATTTGAAGTTTGATTAAGTTCAATACATTAATTATTGAGGTAGCTAATATAAAAATTGTGAAAAGTTCAGTGCAGCATTACCTGTTTGATATAATTTGGTGCTGCTGTTGATTAGGTTTTCATGCTTATTTCCAAAGTATAACTGAATCCTAAGTTTAGATGAAAATAAGTGCATTAGCTCTTCAGATATAGCAATTGTCCTGAATAATGCATCATAACTATGCCACTTATTGAGCAATTTACACCAAAAAAGTAAGCAGGAGCAATAATTTATATCAGGAACTAACTGAATATGTTTGGGATAGATTTTATCCCTGCATACTGATGGGTTAAAAAGAAATCTAAAGCTCTATATAGTAAAATGCATCAGTACTACTTCTTTTGGAGAAAGAATCATGCTTTTCATATTTATTTTCAGACTTTATAGCAGTTTCCATAACATTATTGCAAATGATTAAATATTTTGCAGAATGAATATTAATTTTTAATAGTCTTTCATCAGTATATACAAGTAACTTTTATATTATTCTTTCATTAAAATTATTTTAGTGTGTTATTCCATAAAAAATGAACATACTGAAATTAAATGTCTCTATAGACACAGAAATTTTTATGTCAAGAGCCACATTTCTCCTCTACTAATGAAGAAAGAAAAAACATTCCTTTATCAATCCCTTCTCGGTCATGACTTTGAAAGTTGCAAGGCAAGTCAGAAGCATTTTCAAAAATTGTATACGTTTTTTTTTTTTTTTTTTTTTTTTTTTGAAAAAAATGTGTTTTGTATAGATTTTGTTCAAGTACGTGTGCTGATAGGTTAAAAACATCTCTGCTTTATATTGTAAAATGCATTAGTACTACTTCTTTTAGGGGGGGAGGGGATCATTCTTTTCATATTTATTTTCAAATTTTGTAGCAGTTTCTGCAAAAATCACTTTTTATAGAATATATGCAAATGATTTTTTTTATACCTTTTAAAGAACAATTATTTCACAAAAAGAGAATTACATTTAACATCCTTTCATCAATACATTCAAGTTGCTTTTATGTTACTCCTTCATAAAGATTATTTTAATGTGTGTTATCCCATAAGAAATGAATGTATCGAAATGAAACGTTTACACATGCATAAGATTATTTTTTCTCCAAGAACCACATTTCTCCATTAATTAGTGAACAAATAAAGGACAGCCCTACACCTCACGACCTTGAAAGGCACAAGGCAGGTCAGAAGAGTCCAACCAATGGCAGTTTTTGCTAAAAATTTCTTTTTTGCATTTCATTATTTTTAGACAGTTTTTGCATAGTATACCTGATGTTAACATCTAACCAGATATCTTTTTACTTTTATTTCGGTTGCTTTTTTAAATTCCTCATTTTAAAGGAAAATTTCAGTTTCAGAATCTGTTCCAAAATTTAAAGTGCTATCAGAGAAGGGAAGGGAAGACATCAGCCGCAAATAACCTATGAAGAAGAAGAAGAAAAAAAAAAAATCCAAGAAGTTTTAAAAGAACATTACCATTGGTTTAATCAATTTCTGATGCAAGTGCCTTTGTGTTTTTAGGTAGGATTATAGAATTGGGTGACTCACAGGCATTAGAACTGAAAATTTGGTGAAATCTTACTATTTTTCTTATTCATATTACATTATTCATTAATTTAACCATCTTATTCTATTACTCTCCTTCTACCCTTCAACAGACTTGAAAAAAATAAATAAGTAAAATAATTGTATAGTAGTCATACTTTTATGTAAGCCTCTGTTGAAAAATTTTCTTTAAAAAACTGTACACTTAAACAATGTTTTAGGGACAAATATAAGACATTTTCTTATAATAGAAATTAGGGATGCACCGGATACTGATTTTGCTGGATACCAGGTACCCAGTATCGGATTTGCCTGCCGGATTCAGATATTCAGCCGCATATCCAGTACTAAATATGTTTTTTGTTATAATGAGTGCTTCATTATTTCCTTATGCAATGCCATCTCAAATAATAAATTGCAAACATTTTCACACTATTATAACATTTTAAATATATTGAAATATTTTTTTCAAAAACTATATCTTTGACTATCAGGGATTGAAATTAAAATTTTCCCAGGAAGAGAGAATTTCCCTCATAACATTTGTAAATGCAGGGGAGTTAAACTACATGAGAGAGAAAAAATATATTTATTAAACCCTATTTTTTACATGCAACTTAAATATTTACAATTTATACAGACGTGACAAAATTCTATTGAAATAATTTAAATCAACAACTCAAGATAATTATCCAAAATGTTTATTTTAATTAAAACAAAGGGAAAGAATTAAGCCTTATATATATCATATCTATTTTTCAATTTTCACTCAATGTTATGGGCAATTAATAACTAAATTGCTAAATGAATTCTTTAATTTAGATTTTATTCGATTTTGTGTGGTTTAGAATATTTTATAGGTTACACTTTTGACAAACAGATCTCAATGTTTCAAAAAATATTTACAAATATTAATACTACTTCAATATTGTTATTTCAATATTATACCATCTTTGATTTTAATTTAGAATTTTTGCTGCATTCAATTATTTAGATTAAGAATGAGTTAATCTCGATCATGATATTTATTAAAATCAATATTTTTTTGTTATTCTGCTATACATCAGCTGTTTACGAATAGCCAGTTTTTGCAAGTTATGAAGTTCCCATTGCTGCACGAACCATCAATTCACTGTATAAAAGGATTATGAAAAAAAAAAAAAAAAAAAATTACAATAGAAAGAATATTGCTCAGTAAAACTGATGGAATTGAACTCACAGGCTACACATTCTAATTGTATATTACAACCTCATATTTTCAAGGATTAATGCTGTTCGAAAAACAAATTACGGGGGAGGGAATAGCTCCCCCCCCATTTGTCCTTTTTATACTTAATCATTGAATTCCCTAAACTAATCAAGGATATGCTTTATCATATAAAAAAACCTATATCCAAAATTAATAGCAAATTGAATAATTCTTCATAAAACCCATTTATGTAATTTAAAAGGAATTATCCCCCTTCTTTATACTTAATCATTAAACTTCCAAAACTATTCAGAGATTCACCTTATAAGAAAGAATGTACATCCAAAATTTAAAGCAAATCTGATAATTCTGCTTAAAAACTCATTTATGAAATTTAAGGAGGGTTGGGGTAATCGCCCATATCCCTTTTAGAGGCTTAACAAAAGAACCCCCACTGCTAATTAGGGAAGCATCTTATTACTATGAGCCTGTATCCAAATATTAAAGAAAATCGGTTAATTCTGCAACCAGGGCGGTAGCTAGAAGTGTACAATAGGGGGGGGGGGCTCAAGGGAATGTAGGGGGGCTCATATTTTTTTGTTCTCTCTCTAATACAGAAAGATAAATTAGTGCATATTCACATTTTAGGTACTATGTTTCTCATTAAACTGTTGTAATAACTTCATTTTATGCTAAGAAAAGTATAAGATGATGAAAATTTTGAATGTATAACTGGTGCAAAATTAAGTATCCTGTTAGCTTCATATGTACTAATAAGATGGGGAGTGTTGAAACACGTATTTTAGATACAATTTAGTAACACTGCAAAACTGTGAAAGGGTCTCAAAACTAAATTAGATTTTTGAACAGAATTTCATTTGAATTTTCGGAATATTTAGTCACCTTGCAACTTTTTCCAGGGAGGGGGCTCAAAATATTTTAGGGGGGGCTGAGCCGCCCATAGCGCCCCCTTAGCTACGGCCCTGTCTGCAAGAAAAATCATTTACCTGAATTAAGAGGGGTAGTCTCACCGACTATTTTCAGCATCGGACGACTATGGCAACTATTTTAGGCCAAAAACCATTAAAAAGCGACTATTTCAAGAAAAGAGGCAACTTTTTTTCGGATTCCAGCGACTATTTTTGCTGAAAAAAAAATCGATCTTTTTTTTTTTTTTTTTTTTTTTCTTTTTTCTTCCAAAGCACCTGTAAAGTTATCTTCCCAAACACACTCGTTCGATCATTTTTTTCTCCTGCCATCTGTAAAGATCTTGAACGGTAAAGTTCTCATAGGATAAAGTGCGATCTATGTCATGGCTGCGCTTTGAGCAGCGCTGCAAAACAAACTTTACAGGATTGGAGCTCAGTGCAGCACCCGCTCATTTTGTCCCAAAAAAGAAAAAGGTCCGCGATTTTCGATCCTTTTATATTTTGAAATTCCTGTTTTTGTTTTCAATTGCTTTTTTCTTCAGACTTGTAAAGAAACCATTAAAGAATAACTTTTATTTATTTATATATTTTTCAATTTAAATTGTATATGTTTAACGTATTTTTAAAATGAATTTGACGCTGAATTTCAGTACTCTCTTTCTTTGCCATACGAAGCGGTCAACAGTAAGTGATCAATTCCAATGGTGAAATAGGGGAGGCAGCTTTATTGTGTTGATGGGATCGTTTCAGAATTAGAGAAATGTTTTGTTATTTGAAATAAATTCCATGTCCTTGGCATCCTACTTTATATAACATATGGATATGATCAAGAGTGTCATTTGGGGGAGGCTATTGAGTGCAATTGACGAAATGACGATCGAATGACGAAAATCGGCCTTTGTTTCTACGTCGTTTGACAAAATTCAAGGTATTTTTCCACGGCTTTTTAAAGAAACCCGAGATTCCCCCCCCCCTCCCCCCCAGAACGAATTGTAAAATTTGCAATTTTTTTTTTTTTTTCAGTCGATTGATGAAATCTTTCCGCGATCGTTCAGAGAGATTTCGCATTTTTTTTTTTTTTTTTTTTTTTTTTTTTTTTTTCATGACAATTTGCAAATTCTGATAATTTTTTTCCAGCGATCGTTTCATAGAACTCAAAATTTTATTAGTATTCTTTTTTTTTTTTTTTTTTTTTTTTTTTTACTCCACCACTTGTCTGAATTCGTGATATGTATATTTCCGCGATTGATAGTAATCACTATTTGTTTCAGAGGTCTTTTGTCGAAATTCGCGATTTTTTTTCCAGATCGTTTGTCAAAATTCAGAATTTTCTTTTCATTACCAGTTTACGAAATTCTTGATTTTTTGCACGATCATTTGGTTAAATTCTTGACTTTTGACCGAATTTGCAACCAAATTTTGTCCATTTTTTTTTTTTTTCTGCGACCATTTGAATAAACATGTTTTGTCTTTGTTTTTTTTCTTATGATCGGAAGACGAAATTCTCATTTTAATGCATTCATTTGACGGAATTTGATTTTTCCGCGACGGAATAACTAAAATCACCATTTGTTTTCGCGACCTGTGATAAAATTCAAGATATTTTTTATAACTGTTTGAAGAGATTCGCAATTTTCCCTCCGATGAATTGTAAAATTTACAATACCCCCCCCCCCCCTCCCCAATCCCTCCTGTTGATTGACGAAAATTCTTTTCGCGGACATTTTTTATGATAGCTGAAAGAAATTTCTCGATTTCATCCACGACAATTAGACAATTTAGATTTAGAAAATTTTACAATATTTTTTTCTGGTGATCGTTTCATGAAACTCACGATTGTTTTTTTCCGCGATCCTTTATCAAGTTTCCCGATTATTTTTACCGGGCGATCGTTTTATGTAACTCAATTTTTTTCCTGGCATTCTTTGCTAAATTTCGCGATTTTTCTATGACAGATTGACGAAATTGATCTTGAAAATTATTGATTATTTGCGCGGTTATTTGTTTAAATTCTCATTTTTTGCGTGCTTATACTAAATTCAAAATATTTTTTGTACGCGACCATTTAACGAAATTTACACTTTCTTTCCCTTTATCGTTATACGAAATTAGTCAATTTTTTTGTCTTCTTATGACGAAATTTGCTATGATTTTATTGCAACCGAATGACGAAAATTGCCGTTTATTTTCGCGATACTTGATAAAGTTAGATATTTTTCCACGATCGCTTCAGAAGATTTTTGCCCGTCAAATTGCCGAAAATCGCGATTTTCTTTGCGCAATCTTTTGTCAAAATTCGCGATTTTTTCTGCGGCCGATTGACAAATATATATATATATAAATACTTTTATAAATACATCCAAAGTTATTCAGACAATACCAATTATATATACATATATATATTTTTTTTTTTTCCCGTGACCACTTGTCGAAATTCGCGAGATATGTGTTTCAGAAATCCATTAATGAAATTCTGTATTTGTTTCAAACATATATTTTTTTTCCCGGCCAATTGTTGATATTTGCAGTTTTTTTTTTTTTTTTTTTTTTTTTTTTTTTTTGGGGGGGGGGGGGGTTACCGAATGATAAAACTCGCGGCTGTTTGATTGATTTTGCGGAGTTCACCAAGGAAAGAAAACATGTTTTTCACGAAAATTAAAAGACATTCGCGATCGCGCATATGCCTGTGCCAAAATAAATTAACAATAATATAAAACCATCCAAAATAAATTTGGAAGACCTTTTTTTTGTCTTTTTTAAATCTTTATGTGGAATTTTCCTCATTTGTGTGCGATTTGCGATATCCCACACGCAGGGGTGATGCTGTTGTTCCGAATTTTCTGAAAAATTAAGGCATTCGGTTTCGAAAATTTTAAAATAACATTCGTCAGTCTAAAATTTTGGACTTGAAAATTTTCACGAATTTTACAAATGGTCGCTGAAGAAACAATTTTATCAATTGTTCGCTGATAAAATGTAAAAAAAAATCGCCAGATATGTCAAAGAATTGCGAAAAAACATCGATTTTTGTCAAAAAAGGCAAATATTACTCAAAGGATCGCAGAAAAAACGCTAATTTCGCCAAAGAATCGCGGAAAAACGTGAATTTCTTTAAAAGCGATAGAAACCCCTGCAAATTTTGTCTACAAACCGCAAAAAACACAAATTTTGTCAAAGGATTGAAGAAAAAAATGCAAATTTCGCTAAAAAATGACGAAATAAAACGCGAATTTCGTCAAAGGGCTGCAGGAAAAGTGCGTAATTAGCGCTAGGAGGAAATTCCCCCCTCTCGGCTGTAATCTTTTAAAAAAATTGCTGTGAATCAGGAGTAATTCTGTTCCGAAATTAAGACGATTATTTCCGAAAATGAGAAAAAAAAATCGATTATAAATCTGATAATTTGAACATAAAATGCATCGTGAATCATAAATAATCGTCGAAAAACATCAATTTTGTCAATCGTTTAAAGAAAAATTGTCAATTTCGTAAAAAGATCGTGAGAAAATGTGAATTTCGTCAAAGGATCGCGAGAAAAACGCACATTTCGAGAATGAATCGATAAAAAAACTCAAATTTCAGCAAAATACCGCTTAAAAAATCGCAAATTTCACCAAAAAATCGCGAAAAAATGGCAAATTTCGTCAAAAAATCGCGAAAAAATGGCAAATTTCGCCAAAAGATCACATAAGTGGCAGAGTGGATTACCCTCCTCCCTCTCTCTCCAGAAAATTTGCTATGAAATTCATTCTTTTTTTTTCTTCTTTTAAATCCAGAGTAACTTTTTTTGTGATTTTCAGATTTTTTTTATTATTATTATTCAGAACAATCTCTGCCAGCATGTTTCTAATCCTTTGTTTTAAATAAAACTTTGCTTCCGTCCCTCCAAGAAACTCTTAAAATGGAATCAGTGTTGTATTCAGACACTTTTCTCCGGGAGGGACTTCAGCGGCTCCGGAGGGGGACATTATAGAGTTCCGGGAGAGGGGAATTGTACTTTTTGACCATTGAAACCTCAAATTTTCCGGGAGGGAGGAATGCCCCCCCCCCCGGGCTACCCCCTGAATTCAATACTGAATGGAATGGAAAGTGTGTTGGCGATGACCTGGAAGAATTTTTTACTGCTATGATTCCTGGTCATTGTTGCACATAATATCTTTCATTGTGAAAGAATCAAATTATAACTGAAGCATTGGGGACTTATTTTCTGGGTAACTTGCTTTCTGATTTGGACACAAGCATAAACTCTAGAATATGATATGATCATTCTTAAAATATTTTAGTTATTATGGATACATTTTTTCTTAAATTTTTTAAAGTAAGTATGCGACTATTTTGGCTACTATTTTCGAACAAATGCTGCTATTTTGGCTACTATTTTCTTCGTTGTAGGCTACTAAAGCTACTATTTTCAGTGTCATTTGGCTGTAGCAGCCCTATTTATGTAATTAGTCCTAAAAAAAAAAAAAAAAAAAAAAAAAAAAAAAGCAAAAAATATTTTTTTTTTTTTTTGGTCTTAGTTTTCTACATTACAACAGCAGTGTGGATTGTGGACCACTGTAACCAAGCAGTGGGTGGTCCACTGTGCGCCATGTTCAAGTTCAATACTTTTTCATACCATAAAAATATTATTTGATCTCATCAGTCCTGGGACAAATATTACATGGACTACGAAAATCAGTTTAAAATTATTGTAAAACATCTCTAAAGATGCATCAGTCTACGATTCTAATATGCACATATTTACTAAAAAGATCTATATGTAATTTTAACAAGTTTCTAAGAAACATTTAAATGAATTTGAAGAGTGGGTTTTTTTTTTCTTTTTCTTTTTTTTTTTTATGTTGCCTTTCTGAGGACTGGAGAGGTTATAGCTTTCTTTTAAGGACATTAATTTTTAAATTAAATAAAAACAAGTATCTTTGTAAAAAAAAAAAAAAAAAAAAAAAAAAAAAAATTATTTTATTTATTATTAACTTTAAATACTAAATACAAATATGATGATAAAAATTTTTATTTTGAGAAGCTCAAAACAACCAGTCTGGCTATAAAATTGTTTAGTCTGAGCTTACCATGTGCTCTAGGCTATAAATATCACTTCAGTACTTTAATTAATGGATTGAAAAACAAAGTTTAAAAAAATTAAAAATGAATAAAACATTAGGGGGTGGTCCACTGTACCTCACTCTCCCCTAGCTATCTTTTTTTTCCCCTCTGAAATAATGTATTTTGTCATTCATTAATATATTTTTTATCAAGACTTTGTATAACTTTGCTAATTTTGTTTTATGTAATCAGTCCTAAAAATATGTAAATATTTAAAGCTTTGGTACTGATTTTTATACAGTAGACTCCCTCGAATTCGCAACCCTCTAAAATACACAAATAATATACAGATATAAACAATAAAACATTCAATTCAGATATAGGGATAAAATTTGGCTTTTTTAGTTTTATATCAATTCCATATGTAATTTAATTTGTAATTTTTTAATTTTAATTTTTAATTTGTAATAATTAGAATTCATGTTATTTAATAAAAGAATAAATTAATTTGTTTCTGAAGAAATTCAAAATATTGTTCATATCACTAGTAATCATAATAATCTTACCAAATATATTTATGCATTAATAAAGCTTTTTTCGTTAAGTCTGATTAACCTGAAATAAAACTTGCTTATTTTATGATTTTAATGTGAATTAGTAATGTACTTTTATGAGGCAAGTTTCATTGAATAATTTAGGAAAATGCATTTCATCTTTATAATGAAGATTTAATCATACATTATTATTAACTTGACCTTTATTTTTAATATTTTAATAATTTTAAAAATTTATAAATTTTTATTACTTTTGCTTATTATTTATTTAAATATTTAATTATATTGTAAGCATTCATTATAGTTTTGATTGCATGATTAATTACATTCAAATTGCTATTTAAAAAATGTAAACAAAGCAGTGACCAGAAATCTGCAAAATTCTAAAATCTGCACAACCTCTGGTCCCAAGTTGTGCGGATTTGAGGAAATCTACTGATTTTTTAATTAAATATCGCCTTCCTTTTTTCTTTCATCAGGTATTCGGTTCTGTGTTTCCTGCTATTGAACATATTTTAGTAATTATTGGATAGAAAGAAAAATCTATTTTTTTTTTTTTAAATAATTTTTTGATAAGTTAGTTATAATTGTTCTACATTCTGGTAAGTGCAATTTTAAATTTAAATTTCGTTATTTAAGATTTCAATTCAAAGCATTTTATGCACTATGAACATTACTCGAATTGTAGTTTTAGCAATGTACATATGAGAGTGTCCATTAGTGGAAACTGGTTAATTAAGCATTCCAATAATGAGCATGTTTTAAAACATTAAAAATAAATGAAATTTTCTAAATGGCCGTTGTTATATAAAACTCAGTTTTCTATTGCTACTAGAACAAAAATATCCAAATTTTGCAAGAAAATAAAGAATATATAAGTAAACTTATTAAGTGAAACCAGCAAATAGTTTATTCTATAAGATTTTCCCTGAAAAATGAAATAGTAGACCTTCAAAACATTATTTTCTGTTTCTTGATTGATTGGAGTAAGAATTTCAACAATAACTTAGATTATAAAGCATGCAAAAGAAAAAATAAATAAATAAATAAAATTGAATTTTTAATGATTATTTTTTTTATAAACAAAAACATTCAAAGGTGTCCATAACTGATACTCAGAGGTATATTTAGGAGAATTTTAGGTCCTTTAAAGATATAGGACCCTTCACAAAATAATTTATCTTACAGGACTCCTCAAAAAACATTTTATCCCAAAATTATTTCTCTCTTAAATAGACTTTTAACAGAATTTTTTCACCTTCGAATGAACTTTTTACAAATTTAATCATTTAAAATTGAAATTTGGCCTCCAAATAAACAGTTGAGTTCACCAAAGAATATCTTACTTAGCCTTTATATATATATATATATATATATATATATATATATGAAGGACAGAATTTCATAATTTTTCATCGATAATTTAAAATTCACAAAATTATGACTAAAATTTTCATAAATATAAGAAAAACTTCATAATTTCTCAAAAACAGAGCCTGAAAGAAAAGCCTGGACAGACTCCTGCATCTGACCTGTATATTATATAATGCATAATTATACATAATAATATGAATGTATTAAAACATATTTTTTTTTTCATTAGATGCTAAAAGAATATATTTTGGTTTTTTTCATCGGAACTTCTCCCACTTCTTGGTAAAACATATACTTTGAATATTAGATTAAATCTACACAAGCAATAACAAAAATTATAACCCTTTAAGAAGAACCATTTATTAAGCAAAACATAAAATCGAAACCATTAGATTATTATCTACAAAAGCACAAAAATAATTATAAAAGACTATTTAAAAAAAAAAAAAAAAAAAAAAAAAAGACAAACTTATAGTGTTGTTATTCAATGACCAGAACAAAGCAATTGCAAAATTAGGAGCATTATTACAATCACAATAGGATGTCGTAATGCTCTGAATGGAAAAACTCTTTGGTAAAAATGTACTTAAAGATTTAGAAACTTCCATTCCTTCTATACGACAAATTAACAAAAATTATGAGAAATGATACTTATGCAAAATCACAAATTCAATTTTGTTAAATATAAACAATTGGACAATTTAAAATGCAATTATGTTTATAAATTACACATGTATACCTTACTGGGATTTTCACAGAAGTCACACCTATGATCTTATAGTGCTCTTTAATCCTTGATACAACTATACATTTTCTAGAGGTATATCTTGAGTCAACAACTGTTCCATATCATTTATATCAAGAGACATATCAGGCTTATTTAAGAAAAGTGCATGATATTCTAAAAATTTCCATTGTTCGTATAAATCCTGAAATGGGTCGGTAAATTGGTCTTGTGTTCCTGGGTTTAATCTTTGACTTAGACTGGTATTCATTTTTACTATATTGCGTACATCCTCAATGAGCATGGCTTCTTTACTTTCATTAGACAATTTCATTTTCATTAAAATTTCCATAATTTTCTCATGCAACTTACCGATAAAATCATCTAGTTCCTTAATATCTTCATTGTACTCTGACTCGTTAAATTGTTTTTTAGTAACAGATTTATAGACAGGTTTGTCTCTGTAATCTGTTACCTCTCTAGTTTTTGTTACCCTTTTGTAATCTATTACTTCTTTTTCTTCAAGTACCCTTTTATAATCTGTTACTTCTCTACTTTTTTGTACTGTTTTATATACACCAGGATCTTCTCCAGCAATACCTTTGAGAATTGTTCTAAGGCCAAGCGTAAAAAAGTGAGTAGTAACAGAATCCACCACATCAAGTTCTTTCTCAGTATAATACTCAGTCTTTGTATAAGGTACATCCTTCTCATAGGTTACGATCTTTGTATAAGGTTCATCTTCCTCATAGCTTTCCATCTTAGTATAAGCTTCTCGCTCCATATAATCAAATTCTTGCACTTCAACGTCACAATAGTATTCTGAATTAGTATTATATTTTAGTGACTCAACATAGCATTTTTCTTCATGTTTGTCACGAAGCTCTTTGAAAAGTTTTTTTACACTTTCCGAATCTGAGAAACTGCCGGTAACTTTTAAACTGTCATATGAACCAAATTCTGTAAATAAGTGAGGAGACTTATTAATAATAGCGATGACTTCATCATGAATATTATGCAATAAAGAAGGAATTCCTGCTAGATTATTCCAATCATACTTCGCTCTATCATTGTTTTCTTGATCATCAATGAATGATTCTAAATATTTTAACTCGCTAGTTAATTTGCTGATCACCTCGGGATCAAGAGATATTGGGAGAAAATTATTATATTTTAAGTATTTTATATATTGCTCTAAACAAGCAGAAATGTTTTTAGTTATTAACACTTTTAAAAAATCTGCAAAAAGCTTCAATTCTGATGCATATACAATTAATTCAGGTCTTATGACCTCCTCAACTGCATTTGTTAAAATTTGTGCTGCTCTCTTTTTAACTATAATAAGTGCCTTATGCATTTGTTCTTTAACTTCCAGAGACGAGGAAGTATTGAAGAAGTCTTTGTGTGGAATTTCAATAAAACTTACTGCAGTGATTTTATTGATTATTAGTTCTCTTTCATCAGAGTTCCATGAAGGTGCTTTATATAAGCTACCAGGACTTGCTTCATCAGAAGGTTTACAAAAAGTAACAATATTCTTTTGCTCAATTACATGTTTGACAGTATCAGCGTAATTACATAAAGAAAATTGCTTCATTATGTTGTGTAGTAGAGTATCAATCGTTTCAGAAGATTTTACACTACGGCTAGCATGTGAAATGACAAGGACAATATGCTCTCTAAAATAATTAACATCACTAAAAAATTTAGCATTTTTATCAAGAGCCTCTTTGAAAATTTTGCCATAAGCTCCTTCGGCCCCTAGACTTGCTTCAGGAATAACAAACAGTATTTTAGCAGATTTTACACGATTTGCTATGTGAGTTTTAATTTTAGAGTTGATAGATTCTATTATCACACCTCTGCTATCAAAATCTCCTGCACAATCAATAAAAACTCCTTCTATTTTATCGTGTTTCCATGCATTAGGAAATAAAGTAG
Organism: Maratus speculifer; assembly: GCA_964019185.1. Lineage (NCBI taxonomy): Eukaryota > Metazoa > Arthropoda > Arachnida > Araneae > Salticidae > Maratus > Maratus speculifer. The sequence continues at coordinate 210,486,524 of OZ025301.1, read as the reverse complement.
TGGAGCCAGTGGTTCCTTCTCCAATATCAGCTATACTTTCTTTAGCATACATTTTACAGTATTCAGAAACTAATAAATTATCTTCTTTATACAGATAATTCATCAAAGTACTTTTACCTGCACCAGTTGAACCAATTATAAATATTACCTTATCATAAGGAAGCTGTTGAAAATTTTCAGTATGCTTCTTCATAAATGTTACTATTTCTGAAATATTTTCATAACTCTCATCGCTATAATCAACTGAAATTGTTTCATGAAATAGCTTTTCCAATCTTAAAGCTTCTTTCGGTATATTTTCACTATTCATAATGAAGTGTTTTTAAAGTGTACTTACTAACTTTTAATTAAATATTTTTACTAAAATTATTTCATCAAAAACCAAGTCGTAAACCAACTAATAAAGGCAAATTAAATCAGGATATCGATATCCAATTTACAGAAAAACTTATACACACGATTCTGAAAACGTCCAAAATCGAAAACACCGCGGAAAATTTCTTCTCAATGACATTTATTGATGTTATCCGTCTACGATACAGGCGACTAGATATAACAGAGGTTAGCACATTGCTCTGATTGGCTCTAGGAATAAAGTTTTCCTGATAAATAGAAGCTAAATAGAAGATAAATAAGCTTCTGCAATCCAAATGTGATTGGATGATGTAGTTTTTTTACTTCCTTGTTATAAAAGGGCATGGTAATCCAAACGATAGATAATCATTTCAATAATCTTTTAAAAATTACGTATTTTCACTTTCATATAGATAAAATAAAAACATTATTTTTAATGTACATAACGTTCAGTCAGAACAGTTATATTTAAAACAGTAACTTAACATACGCGCAACCTTTCCCGCCTGCACAAAAACAAGCACATATATTAAAAAAAAAAAAAAAAAAAAAAAAAAAGAAGAAGAAGAAATGAAAGCAAAGACAGTTCAAATAGTTTAATTCAGAAAAGTAACAGGTTTTGAAATGCGATAAAAATGAGATCCGCGTACTCTTTTTTTTTTCTTTTTTAGAAAGTTATTTCACCTTTTTTAAAACAAGAATTTTTAATAGAATCTGTATTAATCATAATAAGTCAAAACTGTGATTTTATAATCCTTCTTTGACGTCTTTTGTTTATAGATTTTTTTTTTTTTTTTTGGGGGGGGGGGGTTGTAAAAGTAAAGGTAGCTTTACCCGCCCTCAATAAATAAATAAATAAATAAAAATAAATACAAAATAAATCTGCAATTAAAATGGAAAAAGTAAACACTATCCCGGTTAGAATTTAATATCAGTTATTCTAATCAAGAAAGAAAAAATAACTTATTAAAACTATTAATATGCATTTAAAAAATTATTTTAAAAAAACAGACCAAACAATATTTAGCTTACAAAAAATTAAAACTTTATATACAAAAATTATCATCAAAAATCAAGTTAAAATCTTGCTTCCTTTTTATTGCTTCCAGACTTAACTTTCATTCATAACCAAAATACATCAAACTAATTAGGTACCGTAAAGCAGGGGCCTGCGAAGAGAAAATTGCGCCCGGGGCAAAATTAGAATTTGGCGCCTCCCCCTCCTCAACTTTTTCTTGTGACCGGCCAAAAATGATGTTCGTGGTATAAATTTGGCGCCCCCTAAATTTTTGCTTTCGGGGCAACCGCCCCTTCCGCACGGCGCTGTCGTAAAGTACGAAAGTAAACCCTTCAAAGTATAAGATCCCTCTCCCCACCCCCTTCATACATTTTGCAGCTGTATAAATCCTGGGGAAATTTATAGCTTCCAATTATACCATATACTCACCTATTTTTATTTACATCACAAATGTTCCAATTACAAGCATCCCTTAAAAGTATTAGAATATTCTACCTGTTAAAGGAGGGGTCACTTTCGGTACTTTACAGTAAGTAATTGGCATCAGGAATAATTTCTGATATTAAAAAGTAAATTTGATCTAAATCCTTATTTGATTGCTATAGGGATGAGGTCTTTGAAGCCGATGTGAAGTTGTTCCGGGGCAGTGGCGCAGCCAGAATTCGGTTCTTGGGGGGGGGGGGGGGGATCAGTTCCTGATAAAGGTGTTTGCCGGTTAATAGAGTCAGTACTAATTAGAATATTCAATGTATAATACTTAAACTGAAAGAGCATCTGTGTGGCAGAAAATCATCATTCTTTCAGCATAATACGACTCAGAAAAGTGATTTAGTTGAAATAACCAATTTTTACTTAACTAATCCATGTAATATGTGCTCTCACAGTTTTAAGTAGAATTTTTGCCATTTAATTGAATCCCTTTATTAAATGAAATCTGATTCAATAAAGTGGCGGAATCCGGAGCACGCCAAAACGTTTAAATATTAAGTTTGGTTTTGATTCATATAAGCGGCAATTATAGCGATCTCTCTTAGCTCTGGGAGGGGTTTTAACCCCAAGTACCACCCCATTGGCTGCGCCACTGGGTACTGTGGATCCGGACTTCATGTTTATGGACAATGTAGGGAAATTTCTCAGACCTCGCATTGTTGATGATTTTCTTGAAGAAGAGAATATTCGTCTTATGAATTGGCTCTCGAGGGACACCGTAGCTAAGGGAGTGCTAGGAGAGGCTCAGACCCCCCCCCCCCCCCAAATAAATAAATAAATAAAATAACACATTTTGAACTTTCTCTGGAAAAGATTCTAAGGTGATTAAATGAACTTATGTTCCGAAAATCCAAAGAAAATTCTGTTTAAAAATCCAGTTTAACTTTGAGGTTCTTTCACCGTTTTGCAGAAATACTAAATTGTAACTAAAATAAGTGTTTCAACACTCGCTCATTTTATTTCCACAAATGAAGCTAACATGATGGTTAATATTGCACTAGTTATACACTGGAATTTTTCATCATCATATTCTTTTCTCAGGAGAAAATGAAGTTAGTACAACTGTTTAATAAGAAACATAATCTCTACAGTGTGAATACACACAAATTTATCTTTTTGCGTCAAAGAGAGAGAGAAGAAAATATGAGTCTCTCACCCCCTCCTTACATTTTTTACCCCTACCTTCCCCTCTTCTACTATTCACTTCTAGCTGAGGCCCTGTCTCGAGGTCCCCGGATCTAAATTCTGTTGAACACATTTGGGATGGTGCAGAAAGAGCCATTGCACCTGTCCCATGGCCCACCAGTGGTTAAAAGCCACATTTTTGGAAGAATGAACTTTGTTGTCTCAAACATTTAATGATACGCCCGTAAACAGTATGAGAGTTCGTTGTGAGGCTTGGATATTGCTTGTGCATGATAGTCACATTCCATATTAGAGAGACTTTTCTCGATATAAATGCTTTATCTCTGATTCATGATTTAACACATTTTGATATACCCTGTTTCTTAACTTACAATAAAAAAAAAAAAAAAAATAATAATATTATTGTTATGCTGCTACCGGGTGTCCCAAAAATGACTGATGTATTTTAAAAATCAACAACTTGCAAACGGTGACAGCTATTTAAAAAAATTTTGCAGGAGGGTTATGTATAATGTCAGGAGTTTTTTTTACAGTAATTTTTTCTTTTAGTTCAAATTTCAAACAATAGGTGGCGCTGACGGCGATAGAAGGCCAGGTGATCAGTGCTGAGTAAGGTGCTGAGGGCCTGGCCTTCAATCGCCGTCAGCGCCACCTATTGTTTGAAATTCGAATTAAAATAAAAATTTCTGTAAAAAAAAATTCCTGACATTATACATAACCCTCCTGCAAAAAAATTTTTTAAATAGTTGTCCCCGTTTGCAAATTATTTAATTTTAAAATCCATCAGTCATTTTTGGGACACCCGGTATATTCTTTCTCCCGATGTAATATACCTTTGTGCCAACCATGTGCCAACACAGTGAATAGTTCATCAATTTTCACAGATTTTATGCTTGTGACCTTAATTTTAGATATGAATGTATTATTCAATTGTATTTATACAAACTGAAGCAAAAGTTTTCTATTTATGCAAAATAAGTTCTTGTTTTCACGTTATACATTTTTGTTTTTTAAAAGTTAATGTTTAAATTAAGAGAAAAGTTACTTGAATTTCATTCTAACTATAGTCGTCATCAAAGTGCTAGTGCTACCGTCTGTTTTCTAATTTGCGATATAATTATCCAAATAAAAATAATATAAAAAAGTGATTTGATTTGATAGTTTCGGTTAAACTAAAGTTTAAAAAAATATATAAAAGATTCAATCAAAATTTCGAAATTGATTGCAATCAAAAACACTTTGATAAGTTTGTGAAAGTTGTAAAACGTTCTGTGGTAAATTGTTACGTCGACAGTTTTGTAAAAATGTGCCGAAAAAATTTACTAGAAGTCAAATTTTGACAATTTCTGTTTTCAAAGATATCCGTTTTAAAAAGAAATATAAAAATTTAGCCCAATTTTAAGGAAACAAAATTATCATCTGAAATTTTTTTGAGCAAGTGAATATATAAAATTTTTCGTTGAGAAAATACAGCTTAAAATTCGCTCTTGGTTTGGGAACAGTCACAGAGAGAAAAAAATTTTTTAGTCAGTACCTTGAAATCATACCTGTTAAAGTGAAAATCTGCTTAAAACTGAATTTTTTATCGGCTCTCGTTCAGAGGAGAGAGGATACAGTACAGTATCCCAAGAAAGTCGTAAAATGGCGCCCTTGCATCCCCCTTTCATTTTTTTTCTCTAAATGAAAGATTCAGCTTATGTTATTCGACTCTTTTATATTTAAAAATTGCTGACACCATCCCTTGTCACTAAGTGACAATGAATTGGTACTAGGCAACATTAGTGTCGCTAACTTTATATGTTACCAGCAGTCTTCGCCCGCTTCGCTGGTCGGTTTCTCTAAAAAAGTCTTGAATCAAACAAAAAATTCTAAAACAGATTTAAAAATAAACAAATAATATCCAAACAATTATACGTAATTATTATCTTATTCGTATAATCTTACATTATCCTGTTTAAAGTCGATGTGGAGGAAATAATAGACAAAATAACTCTAAAACGACTAAAGTACCTAACAACTTTTTAGTAGGTGTGTTATCTTGAATTTCCCGCTTCTACATAAACCTGCTGCTCAGAGGTGGCAAAATATCCTAAACATGCGACTATTCCATTTAATCCGCTTAGGTGAGAATTTCTAAAATAGATAAAATACATGTTTATTTTATTAGATCAGGTAACCTCAAATCCATGTCTCTGTTTAAAACTGCTGTTGAGGTATGGTGGAATATACTAAATTTTCTTACTTCTTGTTAATCCTTTTGGAAGGGAAGAATTTCTAAAATCGCTGGAATAAATGTTTCATAATTTTTAATAGGTTTGTTATCATGAATTTCACGCTTCTACCTAAAACTGCTGCTAGGATATGGCTAGTGGTGGGCGATTCTAGAAAATTTACCAATAATAATAATTAAAAAAATCGTCCAAATAAAAAACACAATAAATTCAATCCTCAATTATTTTCGAGAATCTATAACTAAGATGTCCTATAATCGATCATGAAAATAATTGTTTTTACATGCTTATAAAGAATGTCAGTAAATACAGGGCAACTAAAAGCAGGTGGATTTAAAAAAACAATACTTCGAAGAAAGGCTAAAGAGGAGCCACAATTGTCGAAAAATCGCGAGACAGTATCCCTGGTTGCAAAAAGTTTAAAAGGCGCAAGTAAGTATAAAAAGATAAGGAAGTTTAAGTATCAAAAATTAGAATTTTTCGACAATTAGCAGCAAAATATCCAAAAAAGAATTAAACCCACACGCAGCGGCAATAACTAAGACTAAATGAAAGGTAAATGGGATCAACATTTTTTATTGATTTTTCTACGTCATTGAGATCGGTTCAATAATTTTCCCATAATTAGAAAACCTCCTGATAGAATACGATAACTGCACCCCCTGAAAAACGCAAAGTGGGGGATGGGCACGGGAAGTGCATAACATGAATAAGTGGTCACAGGCTTTCCAACAATATATCACATGAGAGGTGTCGGCTAAATTTAGAAAAATGCTCCTCCGCGGGGGAAAAGTGAGAGAAAAGGCGTTGGAGGTGTATAATTTGAAATTATTGTCAGAAAGCTTTCCAATGATACATCCCATGAAAAGAGTAATTGCCCCCCCCCCCCTCCCCAGAGTTCTAACTATCACGCCTCTACGACATAAAACCTTCTCCTCTCTTTGAAATTTTCATACAATGTTTTTCAATAAATCAAAGCTCCGCCCCCCCCCTTTAAAAAATGCATTTTGGATTTAATTATGTTGTAAATATTTCCTTATAAAAATCTGTTTGTGCATTTGTATTTGAAAGTGTTTGCTAATCTCAATCATATACACAACAATTTTAAGTTTGTTTTCTGTAACTATTTAAAGATTTTTGTTAATTCATTTTAGTCGTTATCTCTTCCCTAACACACGCACACATGCAAAAATTTTCTGGTATTTAAATCATCAAATAATAAGACTAATAATTTTACACTTGCTATACAAAAAAACATTTTTATGCTTTTTTTTTTGGGGGGGGGGGGGGGTAAAACAATCCTATAAATCAATATTAAATATCGGGTGCATTTGAGGTGAAAAAAAAGGTCCCACAACTTATCAATCTATATATATATATTTTTTAAATTATTATTATTATTAAAGAAAAAAATCTGTTTCTTACCAATCTATACATTATTTTTAAATTACGATTATTATTATAAATTATTAAAGAAAATATATGTTCCTTATTAATTTATGAATTATTTTTAAATTAATATTATCATTATAAACTCTATTATTATTAAAGAAAAAATTCTGTTCCTTGTCAATCTTTAAATTATTTTCAAATTATTATTATTAAAGAAAAAAAATATGTTCCTTATCAATCTATAAATTGTTTTTAAATTACTATTATTATTAAAGAAAAAAAAACTTTAAAACTAAGAGCATATATTAAAAGAAAAAGATAGTTATCAAAATGTCAAAAGTAATATAAGAGATTATGCTAATTATTGTACTAATGAATTCTGCGATAGCAGAATTAATTTAAACCACCAGCGCATTTATAATACTCATGTATATGATTACCAAGTCATGCGCGTAGCCAGGGGGGGTGCCCTGGGTGCCCGGGCACCCCCCCCCCCCGTTCACCCAGACACATGAACGATTTAAAAACCTAAGTAAAATAATCAGCATTCATAAAAAAGAATAATTGAAAACAATTTTTATTTTTCATACATCCTGTTCATATATCACTTCTGCGGAACACAACAACAATTTCTCAAGTATCGTGATGCAACAGCTGATAATTAATATTTTCACATTACATTTGTACTCATTTACCAATATTTTATAAAGTAGAGTATTTTAGATTTTCAAATGTTCGGTAAGCAGGCGCCAGACACCACTGGCCTGTCGTTAATCCAACGTTTGCAAGACGCCATTACATTAAATGTTCACACTGACAATAGACTCCCCCCCCCCCCACTTAAAATATTTGAGAAAAAACAAAAATATTTGAATCTAGATATGGAAGCTATGCTTAAAAATTTTTATCTTTTAAATAATAATAATAATAATAAATATTAAAGCCTGCCAATAACATTATAGGGTTTTCCGAGAAGAGAAAAATCTGTTTTATTCAGTTTTCATTCTCTTGGCCTGTATCATTCCGAAATGGGCCAAAAAAAAATTATATTTAATTTGTTAATATACTTCGCACTTTACCAAGCGTATTTAAAAAATATGGGACGGCCAGAAAAGAGAAAACAAACTTTAGAAAAACCTGCAAAAAATGTAAGACAATTCAAGATATTTTTAAAGAAAAAATAACTGTCCAACATGATGTCAAATCTCCAGAAGCCACAGTAACTAAGGAAAGTAAGAATAGTTTATTATGCTCTCTTAAAGCGGTTCTGAAATCTGTGCTTAACAAACGCGAAACTTTCTGAATTGCGTATTTCATTTTTTGATAAATATAAAGTTATCGAGTTTAAGTGACTTTGTACTTAAATTTTTGTATTTACTTTGTTTACTTATGACTGAATCCATCAGTGGTACGTCTAATCTAATCCGACCGATATTACTGCTGGTGTTTCGTCTAATACGAAACACCAGCAGTAATATCTTTATTGTGGCACTGAGATCTGAGTTTATAATGTGGTTTTATCATAAAATTTGTCTAAATACTTTAATTTTTTATTTATTGTGACATTTAGTATGATGTTCATAATTATGCTGCTGGTATATGCATATACGCGCATCCACACTAGAGATGTGACGGGCTCAGCCCATACCCGAAAACCCGAGTCCGGGCCCGACACGGGTACGGGCTCTATTTTTATTCTAACCTTCGGGCCCGGACGGGCTCATTTTTTTCTGAAACCGAAAGATTTTATTTATTCATGAGTTGAAAAGATTGAAAAAACTTTCTTTCATTTAAAATTGTGTACTTATTCCTTTTCAAATCATTTTAATCAAAATGACGGGGAACCGAAGTACTGTTTATTTATTTTATTATTTGATTGCTGTTTCAAATGAAAATTTGTGATAATTACAGATTTATGACTACATAATTTCCGACGACAACCTCTGAATGGCGCCATTCAAAATAAACACCAGCTATGAATTTGCTTTTAGTTGGATTTTCGTTAGTAAAAGTTTTTTTTCTTTTAATGGGATCGTTTTTTTAAATCTATTATTTAGTTGCATAACGCGAAGAGAATACTTTCTTTTGTTATAAATAGACGAAAGTTAGCTGGAGGCTTGCAAATTATTTAATCTTCTATTGTGCACGAGTTATTGTCGTTTTTCATATGAAAATTAGTGATTGTTCTATCGATTTGTCTACATGAACACTGTTTCATGCTGAGGACGGTATACATTTTCGAAGTAAACTTTCCTCCGTAAGTAAACATAATTACCATCTTATTCTGGTATAAAGCAATTGTTCAGTGTTTCTTCTTTTCCGATAAAAGCATCGGATCTTTAAAATAACGTCATCTTTTTTTTTAATTTTAAATTGATTTTCTGGCACTTATTAATTAAGGAACATTGTTATGAGAAAGGAATCGATTATAATTAAAGTTGTACATTTTGTACAGAAAATTGAAGAACGTTGTTCGATTCGCCAGATTGCAAATAGTAGTTTCTGCAAATTTCATGCATTTATTCATTAAGTCACAAACATGTACATGAAATTTACTTTTTAAATTAGGGAAAAAATTGAGATTAATTTTAAGAGTAGAGTATATATTTATTTGATACGGATTTTGATAAGATTAAATTTAAATTTTCATTTAACAATTTTATCTGTGTAAGAAATTTTTAATACCATAATAATAAATTTATAATACAATAATAATAAACATAAATAATTAACATAAATAAGTAATTAACATAATAATAAATTTTTAATACCATAAATACCATATAATTTTGTTTTGTATATTTTTGGTATCGGTCTCGGGCTCTGGTAACAAAAAATCTTTCGGGCTCGTGCGGGCCCGGGTCCCGGAAAACGAGCCCGAACTCATCTCTAACTCACACACATGTATGTGTATTTTGCCGGAGGAGATTTATCATCCGGCTAAATTTCATCAACAAGACTTTGATTAATACGATATTTTGATCTCATACAGCTTTCTTTTGCGCCTACAGAAGTTTCCAGTATAATAAAAATCTTTTTTAGGTAGATTTCGTAAGAAATACTACCTATTGCAATCGCACCAGTTTATCTATCTATCTATCTATCTATCTATCTATCTCTATATATATTATATATATATATATATATAAAATACCATTAAAAGTAGACAAGATTATATATATATATATATATATCACTTTTTTATGGACACGATAACTTCTATAATTCTTCACCAATCTCCACCAAACTGGTACATAAAATCAAAGAGGATAAAATCTTGGCTAAGTTCGTTAATGGGCAAAATCGGACCAAGGGGGTCGGAATAGCGGGCGTTTTTGTGAAAACCGAAAAAACGCCATAACTTCTTAATTAAAGTAGATATCGAATCGGTTTAAAGTTTATATTACTTCTCAAAAATGGGCCAAAAGTATATGCATGACAGAATTTTGATAAATTTATAAGTGGGCTCAAGGGGCGAAAAAAACAGGGATTTTGAGAGAAAAAAATTCATAACTTCGTCAATTTTCAAGATATCAAGTCCAACTAAATTTTTTGTAAATGTTCTTAAAATTATCTAAAACTTTTGTATTTACAAGTTTTTGATAGGACCAACTTTTACTGATGAAAAAAATTAAAAACGAAAAGAAAAAGGGCGCTGAAAAAAGAGAAAAATCCATAACTCCGTCAATTTTTAAGATATCAAATCTGATTAAATTTATTTTACATCTTCTCAAAAATATCTACAACTTTCATATTGACAAGTTTTTCATAGGACTAATTCGTATAGCAAAAAGAAATTAAACAAAAATAGGAATTGGAGAAAAAATCTCAAATCCAAACTGCTTATATTCTGACTCATTTTTAAATTCATTTTTGATTTTAACCTTCCGTCTACCAGACGGGTCCATTGGACCCGACAGCAATATTTCTGGTGTCAATGGTAAAATGAGAAATTGTCGATTGACACCGGAATTTATAAAGCACTTGTCTAGATATTACGAATTCCTTAATTTAAGCTTTCATTGTAAAAGCAAAATTATATTAAAATATTACTGGTGCCATTTGCAAGTTTGGAATTAAAATTAGGTGTTGCCGTAGATAAATGGGTGTTTTGTCTGGTAGACGGAAGGTTAAACGCATCCAAATGGTAGATCCTCTTATTTAGAAACTGTATAAAGTGACGCATTGGTCAATTTTCTGATAAAGACAGAATATATTTCAAGAAAGGCTACCAAAAAGGGTATTTTGAACAGAATTTCCGAAAGTCATCGGGACTGAAAATTGAAGGCAGCATTCAAATAAGAAATTGCGTTTTTTTCTGACTCGTTTTTAAATCCATTTTTGTTCTCAAACGCATCCAATTTACAGATCCTCTTATTTAGGAACTATATAATGTGAATGTGATGCATTGGTCAGTTTTTTGATAAAGACGAAATATATTTCAAAAAAGGCTACCATAAAGGGTATTTTGAACAGAATTTCCCGAAGTCTTCGTGATTTGAAAATTTAAGGAAGTTTTCACATAGCAAATTGCGTTTTTTATGACTCGTTTTAAAATCCATTATCGCTCTCAAACGCATCCAATTTACAGATCCTTTTATTTAAGAACTATATAATGTGATGCATTGGTCAGTTTTTTGATAAAGACGAAATATATTTCAAAAAAGGCTACCAAAAAGGGTATTTTGAACAGAATTTTCCAAAATCATTGTGACTGAAAATTTAAGGAAGTGTTCAAATAAGAAATTGCGTTTTTTTCTGACTCGTTTTTAAATTCATTTTTGCTCTCAAATGCATCCAGTTTACAGATCCTCTTATTTAGGAACTATATAATGTGATGCATTGATCGGTTTTTTGATAAAGGCAGAATATATTTTGAAAAAGGCTACCAAAAAGGATATTTTGAACAGAATTTCCCGAAGTCTTCGTGATTTGAAAATTTAAGGAAGTTTTCACATAGCAAATTGCGTTTTTTATGATTCGTTTTAAAATCCATTATCGCTCTCAAACGCATCCAATTCACAGATCCTCTTATTTAGGAACTATACACTGTGACGCATTGGCCAGTTTTTTGATAAAGATAAAATATATTTTTAAAAAGGCTGTCAAAGTGAGTATTTCGCACAAAATTTTCCGAAACAATCATGATTAAAGAATTAAGGATGTATTCAAACAGCAAATCGGTTATTTTATGACTCATTTTTAAATTCATTTTTTTTTCTCAAATGCATTCAACTGACAGTTTTTTGTTATTTAGGAACTGTATAATGTACTGTTTTGGTCGATTTTTTAATAAATTCAGAATCTATTTCAAAATATGTTGTCAAAATGGTCATTTGAGCTGAATTTTTCTTAAGATGATTCTGATAAAACCAGTTTTTGGAGAAAAATGAAATTAAAAATTTTTCATAAACGGCCAAATGAAGTTATTAAACTGGGTTTATCTCTAATCATATATTTTTTTTGTTGAAATGAGCACTCTTCGAAATCTGCCTCCGCCTATAGGCCCAGCCGACAGGGATTTTTAATTTTTATTAGACGTTAGTGTAACTAAAAGTTTCACACTTGTGTCCACACACAGTCTCTGTCTTATATCAATGCTGTAAGATTTTTTTTTTCTTTTAACCATTAGATTTAGTTTAGAACCTCTTCTAATACCCCTCACAAAAACAAAATTGTTTTTGGACCCTTTTTAAAAAAAAATTACACAATTATACCTTCTAAGATAAAAGCTTGTTTAAAACGGAAATTCTAGCAGTCTCATGAGATGCCGTTTTAACAGGTTTTATTATATAAGATATTGTTTGTATCCAACAGGTCCGGGTCAAAAAATCTGGGCACCCCCCAGTTCAAAAGGTTGGCTACGCCTATGCAAGTGGTAGAGAGTAAAATTATATAATTTAATAAGTATATACGGATGTAAACTAATAAACTGGAGTTTAGAAAAATATTTAATAAGAAACTGTGGAAATATAACGATATCAACTTTTTGATAATTTTGGACCCCTTTCCCCTCACGATATCATACGTATCGTTCCTCGAAACCCCGACTCCCGCGGTAATGATATCATTATCAAAGTTACAAATTTTTGATTTCTGGAAATTTATTTCTTTTGTTTGATTGACATACAAAATTGGTTTCGTTATTTTTCGTATATTTTATTGATTCAAATGAAGAGTCAATAAAATATCACTTTATATATAAAAAAAAACACTTAAAAGAAATAGTTACTATTTAAAAGTATTTTATAATAGCTTTTTGTTACAAAATGCATTCAACAGTGACAAAGTCTTGTTGAACTTGGCCCCCGAACAGAGGAGGGTTGGGGGGGTAGATAGAAATTCTTATCAACAAAGCAAATGTACAAAACATTCTTTCTCTTTTATTTATTAGTAAACACGAGCGTCATTTCAAATACATTTCTCATATGATTTCTCAAACCGTGATTATATATGCATACACATCTGAAAAAGAATTAGGTCAAACGTTCGGGTATTCCATAATATACAATTAAATAATTTTATAATAATTTAGTGATTTTAGTCATAATTTTGTATTTTCATAAAAATATATAACAGACTAAATAAAAGATAACATTCTGCATGGGCGTAGGAAGGGGGGGTCCAGGGGGGTCCTGGACCCCGTTAGAATTCTGGCTGAACCCCCTAGAAATATTTTATAGTGAAAGTACGACTATTTTTTGAAAAAAATATTTAAAAGAGCAGTAGTACTAAAAATGACAAATAATGATAACAAAACCGAATAAAACGCAACTATTAGTTTTGTATGCCATTATTTAAAAGGGGGGGGGGCACACGCAGTGTCTCATAAATGATAAACAACAGATATGTCAGATATGAGATTGATTATTTTTGCTCTGGAACACAGAACGTCTCGATTCTTTCATGCCTGAAGCTATAGAAGAGGAAGCGGGATGTATCTGGCGATAAGGCAACTCTGGCTTTTCTTTTGTGCGGATTGTCCTTGATCTTGCTGGTAGAACCACAGGCAGTCTAGCTTTCCCCTATTCTTCCTAAATTCTAGGAAGTTACGAATAGAAATCGGATCCTCCCTACAAGTCTCAAAGTCCTGTAATCTCAAAGATAGTAATAAGATTTGGGTGCTTGAGAGCCAAAATAGATGCATCATGAGTGTGACACTGAGAGACAGAGTGTGAGAATTTAGGGGTAATTAGGAATGAGTAATTATACATACCGATAAGAACGGAAGTGTGAAACGCGAAAAAACAGACCGTTAAATACTCCATTTTCGTACTGCGTTTAAAGATTTTCACCCTCGGAACACATGTCATTTTCTAAATTGAAAAACCCATTAAGAATTCTACTGACAGAACGTTTTTACACGATAGAAAATAACATGATATACGACCCCTGACCTTCGTACGATCCCATGGTGCATGCTATGTGATTCTTATCTTTTAAAGGTTGTTTTTAGAACACAGTTCTAAGGATAAATACATGTATGTTTTTTAGTATATCACCGTGTTATATTAGTTGCATACATTGTATTAGTTGCAATAATGAAATGGAATGCAATACATTATTTTCATATAAATTAATGCTTAGTAAACAAAATATCAATATTTTAAGGTAGATGAACGAGATTTCCTAAGCAGTCTTATTTTTCTTATTATTGGAGAGTTAATCAATAAAATTGCAACAATATTAAAATTTAAAATTCTTAAAGTTTTTAAATTTATTTTGCTATTTTAATTTTTAACTGCGTTTCTCAAAAATACTACTAAAATATGTTAAATTCTATGGAGAGAAAAGAAAAGAAAAAATAAATAATACTATCCGAAATTATGAATAAATATCATTATTTTTAGTTTAAATATGTCGATTTAACGGTTTTCAATTTACGCTTTAAGAAAAAAGTGTAATGTAAAGCAGGATAATATGATTTAGTTCTACATTTACAAAAAGTTTTATCCAAAAGCTGATATATTTTCATATTATTAATCTGTATGAAATAATATCATTCTAATTCGTTTAAAATGCAAGTAAATATAGAGCTGGAAATATCATGCCATGTAAATAACTTGAAATTTAAAGCATGTATATTGAATATGTGTACAAGACATATATTAAAGTTTTAGAACAGTAGTTTTTAATCAAAAATAGGTCAGCCACCTATAGAACTTGACGACAATCGCATGGCCGAATTCGATTAAGGCAGCACTCGAAAACTATTTTCCTTCGAAGACATTTTCTGATTCACTTTTAAATATAAGCACACTTCAGACACAACCATATTCAAGATATTTTTGTAATCAATCTCCTTTCTTGCGCTTTCGTCTCTGGAAATTAGGTTCAAAACGCCAAATTTGACTGAGCGTTTGTTCCCCAAAAAGAAAAAAAAAAGTTCGATTGCATCATTTCTGAATAAGGTCATCTGCTAATTTGATACGTTTATGAACAAAAATGAATTCAAAAATGGGTCAGAAAGTAGCCAATTTGCATTTGAAAAAATTCTTAAACGCGAAATAAACAAGCATTAATTTGACAATAATGTAAAACTCTCCAAACTTTTATCCAAAATAGTGCCTACATGTCTCAATTTTCTATAATTGCATCAAAATCACTAGGTGTATTTTTCATTTTATTTATATTGTAAATTCCAAATATTATAAGTTTAGAATAAAAAAATGGATAAAATATATATTTCCGGAGAACAAAATTAAGGCTGTATTGGCTTGTTTGTATAATTTATAGATTTGTCTACTGATCTGAAAATCCCGTTTTTCTAAAATCAATTTATTCATTGCCTGATTTTCTCAAATTTACAATCAATTGGAATATTCATAAATTTTTGAAGTGAAAGTTCTATATTAAAAAGAAAGAAAGAAAAAAATCAATTGTGTTTTTAGAAATTGCATATGCAAATACAATAAACTTTCTGTAATGGGCACTCTGTGTCAGAAGGAAATTCATCCTCGAAAAGATTTTCATGCCCTGTGAATTTATAAACATAAAAGTAAAATTTGTCTAAGGTGAAATATTGTCTACTGTAAAGGGGAAAAAAAAATCCGATTTCGATCGATTTTGCCTTAGAGAAAGTTTATTCTATTTAAAATCAAAAGTTAAAGTTTAGATAAATAAAAAAAAAGCCAACTTAAGAACTAAATATGTAAGTAAATTCCATATGGATTATCAATACCCTCACTCACGCCTCCCTCCTAAAAAAAAAAAAAAAAAAAAAAAAAAAAAAAAAAAAAAACTGAGAATCCTGTTGCATTTTGAAAAAAATTACATACAAAATCGCCAAATATTTTTAAAACTTTAATAACAGCTATAACACACATTCAATTTCCGATAGACTTAGCAAAATTTCCAAACATAATTTGATTTGTCCCCCCCCCCCTAACCAGTAAAAAGTCTCAGCGATGGCCCTGCATATTCCTGTGGAATAAAATCCTTTAATAATTGTAAAATATCTTTAATAGTATCATATTTCTCTCATATTTCATTTAAAATATTATTTTTTCTATTTTTATCAATTATAGATCAAGTAGGATTCACTTTATTTTAATTTTTTAATTATAAAGATTTACATTTTACTGTACATACATACATACACATGTTACATACATACCGTTTGCTTTCTTATTTTAGATAAATATATTTTCGTTTTCTTTTGTAATATTTCAAACACAATTGCGCAATTAGTTTCTCACATACTCCTCAAGTGTTCAAATATTTTCATAAGATGAATAAAGATTGTTTGTTTGTTTGTATTTATGTCGGCCAATTATCTACGCTGTGGGATATAGGCCCTAAGGGGTGGGATGGCCTCCGTTGTGGGGGGGGGGGTCTTTCTGAGGGAACCTAACCCATATTTACGCAATGTTCGAAGAAAACTACGGAAAACTCCGAACGGTTAGGACGACGGTCGCGATTGGGTTCGAACCCAGCACCTACCGTTTACCAGTTTGGAAGTCAGAACCTCGCGGCCACTGGTGGGACCTAGATGAATAAAGAATAGAACACCATATTAACGTTGTTGTAAAGGTTGTGTATGCAGGGGTGCAGAAAATGTTTCTACTCTCAACATTTCCCCCAATCCGTATGAAAATTTCCCCAAAATTTTACGGCATGTTATAGATAAATGCTGTACTACCATATGTATAGAAAATCAATTTTTCCATTATGTCTGAACTTATGCACAAGTATGTGAGCAAGAGTATTTCTGAGTAAAAAAAAAATTCTGAAAATCACACAAAATTTTCTAAAAGGTTACAGTAAAGGGGGGGGGGGAATCCACTCCCAGCATTATTATTATTATTATTATTTTATTTATTTATTTATTTATTTATTTATTTATTGTAGCCTTTTGACTAAATTCGCTATTTTTAGCGATCGTTTGACGAAATTTGTAGTCTTTGCCTTTTAACAAATGATCTTTTAACAAAACAAAAAATTATCGTTTAGCAAAATTTATTATTGTTT
This sequence comes from Maratus speculifer, assembly GCA_964019185.1. Taxonomy (NCBI): domain Eukaryota; kingdom Metazoa; phylum Arthropoda; class Arachnida; order Araneae; family Salticidae; genus Maratus; species Maratus speculifer. The sequence goes on along the minus strand of OZ025301.1, from coordinate 210,469,424 downwards.
TGTGATCCTTTGTTGGAATTTGCGTTTATTTTGTGATATTTTGACGATATTTGCAATATTTTAACGAAATTTGCAGATTTTTTTTGCCCATTTTTTGGCGAAATATGTGGTCGTTTAACGATTTTTTTTGACGTAAAATGTGGTTTTTGCGATCTTTTGACAAGATTTGTGTTTTTTTTTTTTTTTTTTTTTTTTTTTTTTTTTTTTTTCATTTGTAGGTGAAATTTACGTTCTTTTTAAATTTTACTTACGAAAATTGCAGTTTTAGCAATCTAATAATGAAATTTGTGGTTGTTTCGCCATTTTTGATGGAATCCTGCGATTTTTCACAAAATTTGTGGTTGTTTTGTGTTTGACTAAATCCGCAGTTTTTTTTCGCGGTCTTTTGTAGAAATGGGCGTTTATTTTGCAGTCTTTTGACAAAATTTGTGTTCATTTCGTGATTTCTTGACGAAACTTGTAGTTCTTTAGACAAAATTTGCAGTTAATTTGGCGATCTCGTGATGAATTTTTTTTTTTTTTTTTTTTTTTTTTTTTTTTTTTTAATTCTTGGAAAAAGTTTACGGTATTTTTTGTATCCAAATTTTCAGACTGGTGATTTTTTTTTTTTTTTTTTTTTTAATTTTCAGAAAATTTTTAATTGATTCACCTGTGACATATGGTACACATGAATTTTGTGAAGGTCGCCATATGGATCTTTTTGTTTATAGTGAATTTTCTCTGGAATTATGGAATTCGTTGTTAAAATCAAAATCAACTGTATACGTTTCTGCAAAAATTCTCTGGTTGGTTAAAATTTCCCCCCTATCCTAGATCGCCGGATCGGACATATTCTGCACCCCTGTGTGTATGTTGTTTATAATTGATTGCTATAGGAGTATAAAATTTAGGTTATTTTCAAGCTTCAAAAATTATCTAAATCATCAAATTTTCTGTAAAGTGCTGTATAATTATAGAAAAATAAAAAAATAAATAAAATCTTAAAATTTTTATTTAAAAAAAAAAAAATCTTTAAAAACCAATTTTATGAGGGTTTTTTTCTGGCTTCTCAGATTTTTTGATGATATGTTTTTTTTAGATTCGATTGTACTCTTTAAGGCTATTCTTAAATCTAAAAGCGCAACTTTATGACATAAATTTTAATTTATATTTGTTCGGATATGCATGAAAATGATGCTGTTGTTCAAAAACTATGTTATCAAAATATTTTTCTGGTTTATTTGCAAACGCAATAGATCTTTTCTGAAAATAGTGTCTAAATGGGCGTTTTTAACCGAATTTCTGTGAAAAAGAAGAATACACATTCAAGCAGGGTTTAAAAACGTATTTGTCACGTGATCAAAATCGCTGTTAACTTAAGAAGTCATTTATTCATCAAAATGGAGATACAGGTCGATTCCGATTCGCTTCCATAGTCAGGCCATCCAGTTTTATGTATTTCTGTTAAAAAAAATATATTGTAAATGTGTTTAAGGTATCTGCCTACATCAAATTGGCTGTTTTGGTGAAAATTTTCGAATTTTTTTTTTATTGTTTGATATGAAAGAGCAATCTTTTACGATTCCAAATCTGTTTTAATTTCATTTCTACTATTATTAGAAAAGGAGTTATGGCAATTTTAATAAACATCAAAATGGCCATTTCTGTGAAAAGTTTCGAATTTTTTTTATTGTTTTTCATGAAAGAACAATCTATTATGATTCTAAATCTGTTTCAGTTTATCAGTTTTAATTTATAATTCAGGATATTTAGGACTTTTACCTGTATTCGAACAATTAGGAGTATCAGTTGAACAAAATATGATCATAAACAGTTTTAAAATTGATGATGAGTGAATAAAAAATTTAAAAGTCACTCGCTATCCTCTGCAAATCTTACCAGGAAAATTAAAAGTGCTACAAGAAGTTAAAAATGGTTAAATATGAAGTTAAAAATGGGTTAGAATATAAATGTGATGCATTTTAAGTGTATAAATTAAATATATTAGATTTTTACAAGAAAATACATGCATGCGATTTCTGGAAAATTACTTTTTTTTTTTCATTATTTCTATGTTCGATTAGCTTCATAACAAAAACAAGTTCTAAAGATATTTAAGTGAAATTTGGTAATGTTTTCAATATCACTCACGATGCTCTGAATTAGGATCTGAATTAGCTATATGTGATAATTTAATTATTTTATAGGCTCAAATATGAAAAAATGGTAATTTTTACTTTAAGAAAAGTATTTTTTATATATTTTGAAAATTTTTGGTTATTTTTCAAGATATTGTAAAACTCTTATTTCAGTGCACCGATAAGTGTAATAAAAGTGTGCAGCATAAAGGAAATTGAAATATTTTTATTTGAATTGAGTGTACGCTGTCTGGCGCAAACATGGTATTTTGCTACGAATAAAAAATTCAAATCGTCCCTCGCTTATACACAGAAAAACTTACCAGGAAAACAAAAAGAGTTACTAAGAAGTTAAAAATGGTTAAAAATAAAGTTAAGGAAGTGTTTGAATATAATTGTGATGAATTATAAGCGTTCAAAAATTAAATATTCTAGTTTCTTACCTATAAAAAGAAATCATTAAATGCGATTTCTGGAAAATCATTTTTTTCGCTATTTCCATGTGCGATAAACTTAATTACATATAAAGATTTAAAGATATTTTAGTGAAATTTTGTAAGAATGTTTTCCATATGACTCACTATGCTCTGATCTAGAATCTAAGCTATATGTGATAATTTAATTATTTTATAGGCACTCGAATATGAAAAAATGGTAATTTTTACTAAAAAAAAATGTACTTTTTTACATATTTTGAAATTTTTCGGCTATTTTTGAAGATATTGTAAAACTCCTAGTTAAGTGCACAGATAAGTGTAACACAGAAGTGTGCAGCATAAAGGAAATTGAAATTTATTTATTTGAATAGAATGTAAACGTGAAATTTTGCTAAAAAACAGTAAAACCCCCCAATTTTTTTAAATATTAAAAAGATATTGCTAGGATTTTATGTTTTCTTATCATTCTGTAATACAATAGAACTAAAAATTATTATATTTTTTCAAAACTGTCATTAAAAAAAAAAAAAAAAGTACTTCGCACGTACGCAGATACGTAACGTCTGTATTTCGTAAATTCAAAGAAAAGTATAAATCAAAATAGAGACATTCTATAAAAGCGGTGTACAGCTCATATTCAAAATATTAGAATAATTGAGAAAAAAGTAATAAGAAAAAAATATTTGTCATTTATTTATTTTTTATACTAAGTAAATGCAATTAAATTTCTTATAAATTAAATCTGGAATGTTTAAATAAGATTTTAACATTTATAAAATATAAAATACAGCACAATAAATTAGGTATACAGCTTCCTTAAACACACCAGAATATTAGAATAAAATTTAGATTGGTTCAAAATATTAGAATATTTTATTTTACGCAACAATATTACCTTATGAATATGAAGTAAATGGTAGTTAATATTTTGTAGCATCCCCTTTAGCTTTCATAACAGCGTACAATCGATCTTGCATACTATATACAAGGTGTTTACAAACATTTCTATCAATATTAGCCCAAATAGACTTTATACGTGCCACTAACCCAGTTTTACTTGAAGGAGGATTTTCTTGAAGTTTTTTCTTCATTATACACCATAAGTTTTCGATGGGATTAAGATCTGGTGAATTTGGTGGCCAAGGAAGTACCTTAATGTTGCGTTGGCAGAACCAATTCTTAGTTGACACCGTGGTATGCGGGGACGCTAAATCTTGTTGAAAGATGAAATCATCTTCAAATAAATCTTCTGATGATGGAATCATGTAATATTCTAAAATTTCTTGATATATCAGAGAGTTAACCTTTTCGTAGACGATGCATAACTTTCCAGGTCCTTCTGCACTCATACAACCCCAAACCATGACACTAGCAGCAAATTTTACGGAACGTTTAAGGCATTCTTTATCAAATGCTTCTTGCTTCATTCTCCAAACTCGAATATCTTGATTACCATATGAAACACAAAACATACTTTCATCGCTAAATAATATATTTTTCCAATCTTTATTGCTCCATAAACGTCTTGATTTAAACCAATTCAATCTTATACGCTTTTGTCTTGCAATCATGAGAGGTTTTGTTTTCGGTACACGAGATTCAAATTTAAATTTATGGAGACGTCTTAATGTTGTCGATGTAGAAACTTCAACTCCTTCTTCTTTCCATTTTCGGTGCAAGAATCGCACACTTTTAAAACGGCTTTTCTTAACTATACGCTTCAGTTTCCTGTCATCTCTAGCAGATGTTTTTGGTTTTCGGCCACCATTTCGGCGATTATTTTGAAATTTTCCAATTTTTGAATATTGTGTAAGTATTTTACTAAAGCTCGATTGCGAACAATGTAAATAATTCGCTATAAAACATTGATTTTTACCGTGCCGATACAAATCAACCATGCGAAGTTTAGTAGATTCAGGAATATCACTCACACGGCCCATTTTAAGACGAAAAAGAAACAAACTGCAAAAAAGAATACTGATTTTAAATAAAATAGTCTGAATTTAATCAATGATGCCACCAGTTAAGAATTGGTAATAATTAAAGGAGAATTAATGTGAAATATTCTAATATTTTGAACCACTTGAATAAATATTCTAATATTTTGACTTTTCAAAATAATTTTTTTTGCAATTAATCTTTTCAAAAATGATATTAAATTTAAGATAACAAGTAAGTTTAATCAACAATAAGTTCTTAATAAAAATATCGTTTGCATATTTTCATTAAAATACATTAAATTACCAAACGATATTTTCAATTTCTAAAAAAAAGGTAATTATTCTAATATTTTGAATATGAGCTGTAGTAGCAGTGCAGCAAAAGTTAGAAATTTTTAACAATGTGTTTGCATGAAAAGTAGTATTTATGACAATATTCAGTATAGTTTTAAAATCACGAATGCATTAGTAATAAGTTCCGATTTCAGATAACATTTACGTTTGTTTTCTATTCTAAACTAGGGTGTAAAAAACATTGATTTTTTAAAATTACATTTTATTTTTATTTAACTCTGATTTTTTGTTTATTATTATTTATTTAAATCGGATTGTTACAATTTTTCCTCCAGTGTACAAATAATGAATAGTGACCAACAGTTTTGAGTTTCCAAAAAAAAAGAAAAAACTAGGCTTTTTACGTACTTGCTGTACCTGAGCTTTTAAGTTATAAATTAATCTTAAAATCAATCAATCGATCAATCAATCTCAATCTCTCTCTCTCTCTCTCTCTCTCTCTCTCTCTCCTTCTCTTTCTTTCTCTGATTTTAGATAGATTTCGTATGAAATACTTACCTATTGCGATCAACTCTTTATGAGAAGCTGCCTTTCAAAACATGAGATGAGCGAATTTTGGCTCAACTTAAGTTATTTTTTGGCTGACATTTTAAGAAAGTATAAATACATATAAATGTAACTTTTTTATGGACACGATAACTTCTTTAATTCGGCTCAGATCTCTTCCAAACTGCTACATAAAATCAAGGCGCAAAAAATCTCGGTCACGTTCGTTAATGGGCAAAATCGGACCAAGGAAGTAGGAATAGGGAAGGGTTTTGTGAAAACCGTAAAAACCCCATAACTTCTTAGTTAAAATATCAAATCAGTTTAAAGTTTATATTATTTCTAAAAAATGAGCCAAAGATTTATGCATGACAGATTTTTGATAAAATTAAAAATGGGCTTAAAGGGCAAAAATAAATAAATAAATAAATAAATAAAATAAAAAATAAAAAAAATAAAATAAAATAAAAATAAAAATAAAAATAAAAATAAAAAAATAAAAAATAAATTAAAAAAATAGAATTTTTGGAATTAAAAGATCACAACTTTCTCGATTCTGAAGATATCAAATCCAACTAATTTTTTTTTTATAAATACTCTTAATATTATCGAAAACTTTTGTATTTACAATTTTTGATAGGAGTAATTCTTTTTGCAAAGGAAAATTAAAAACGAAAACAAAAACAATAAGAGGGAAAAAGAAGAAGAAAAAAAATCAATAACTTCATCAGTTCTTAAGATATCAATTCCAAATAAATTTATTATACATCGTCTTAATAATATCTACAACTTTTACGATGACACGTTTTTGATAGGACCAATTCTTATAGCAAAAATAAATTCAACAATAATAGGAGTTGAAGAAAAAATCCTAAATCCTAACTGCTTACATTCTGACCCATTTTTAAATTCGTTTATAATTTTCGTGATTTTTTTTTTTTTTTTTTTTTTTTTCTAAGCAAGGAATGTGAAAGCTACCTCTTCCTACCAGCACTGACCGGAAGGACTTTTTTATTACATCACTTTGTTCTCCTGCATCACTTTAACCTTCAAATGCATAACTGGACATTTGAATTATTCTATTGCTATCAGTTCTGAAAGGAATCTCATAAAGACCAGCTAATTCATATTTCGGTGTCGGATCTATTTTCTTGCAAATTACCTTTTTATTTCTTTGATGACCAGGCTATTACATTTATATTATGTCTAAGTGGTTCAATAGAACATATTGTAACTTCTGGTACAAACCAGGAAAATAGTTAAAACTTTTATATATCATTCCTATATGGTTTACATCCTTGATATTTTTATGAAAACAGAATTTGTAGATAAGTTTATTAATGAGGTTTGTTGAAAACCGTTTTCTTCAGCGATAATTCGAATGGTTAAATATTAAGTTCTTCAAAGTATTTACTTGAACATACTTTAAAGCTAGTCAAATAAAGCTTTCAGATCAAATGACACGATTCCATCGTAGAATTTATTGTTCATAACTTTTTTTTATGTAAAAATGTATCATGCAAATTTTACATTAGATGAGATTTAAAAATATGTTCTGATTCATTATGAAACATAAATCATGATATTTGCAGGCATAACCAGAGGCGGATTATTCATTAAACTGAGCAGTCTAAAGTCTAGGGGCCCGAACGAAAAGGGGCCCCAGTACTAAGATTTAACATAGATTGTATTCTGAATACTATCCATTTTTAATTTCTTCTATTTCCACAAAAAAAGAAAAAAAAAAGAACTTTTTTGACATGCATTTATGATAGTTATACACAGAACCGCGGCAGTCAAGCCAAGATTTTTTAAGCAACTCTACGAATAATATATTTTAAAGACTTTTTAAAGTTTGAATCAAACGGTTTGTCTATTTTCAGCTTTTAATTTTTAGATCACAGCCTATCTAAGCCTGAGAGCTTATGCACCGCCCGTTTTGTATATATGTGTGTAACGCGATAACTCATGATAAAAATGTCTGACTTACTTAAAATTTTGGATATAGGTTTATTCTGATAAGGCGTTACCTTGATTAGATTTTGGGAGTGCACTTTATAAATATAAGAAGGAGAACGGGGACTAATGCCTTCCCCCTTACTTTATATAAATGTGTTTTTCATGCAGAATTATCAGATTTCATTCAAATTTTAGGTACAGGATCATTCTGATAAGGCTTTTCCATGATTACTTTTCGAAGTATATCGAATAAATATAAGGAACAAAGAACGGGGACTAATCCCCCCCCCCCCCCAATAATTTAGATAGATGGGTTTTTCATATAGAAAAACCCATTTTCATTCAAATTTTAGACATAGGATCATTCTGATGAGGGCCCCTCCATGATTATTTTTTGAAGTTCTTTGGATAAGTATTGGGGACGGAATTTACCCCCCCCCCACTTTTTCAGAAAAATGGGTTTTTTCATATAGAATTACCAAATTTCATTCAAATTTTAGGTATCGGATCATTCTGATGAGGTGCCTCCGAGATTAGTATTGGGTGTTCATTGGATAAGTATAAAGGGGGAATGGAGTGTAACCCCTCGTAATTTAGGTTAATGTGTTTTTCACGCAAAATTTAACTATTAACTTCAAATTTTTTATATAGGTTTATTGTGATAAGACGCTTCCCTGATTTGTTTTTGGAACTCATTGGATAAATATAAAGAGGAGATAGGGGGGACTACGCCTCTTAATTTAGGTATGCAGAATTAACCAATTTGCTTCCATTTTTCAATACAGGTTCAAAGTAAAAAGCTTCCCTGATTAATTGTGGGCTTCTTTTATTAAATATAAAGTAAGTTAAGGACGATTACCCCTCTTAAGTTAGCTAAATGGAGTTTTATGCAGAATTATTCGATTTGCTTTAAATTTTGGATGTTGGTTCTTTTTGATAAGTTGAATTTCTCAATAGTTTTGGAGGTTTAATGGTTTAGTATAAAAGAGGGAAAGGGGGATAACTCTTCTTTAATTACATAAATGGGTTTTCATGCAGAAATATCCGACTTGCTACCAAATTTTGGATGCAGGATTATTATATGATAAGGTGCATTACTGATTAGTTTTGGGGTTCAATCATTAAGTGTAAAAAAAAAAAAAAAAAAAAAAAGAAAAGAAAAGAAAAAAGAAAAAAATGCGAGGCTATTTCCTCTCTTATTTTGTTTTTCGAAGGGCATTATTATATAAGGCTGTAATAGTATTATTATATAATAGTACAATCAGTGTGCATAGCCTGTGATCTCAATGTCACCAGTTTAACTGGGCAATATTCTTTTTATTAAATCTCCCCCCCCACACACACACACTCATCTTTTTAAAGAAAGCCCTGTATTTCAAATTTCTGGATATCTTAAATATGATTATTTTTCTTTAAACGATTTCTGTCCGTTTATTAAAAATTTATGAGTGCTACTATATTGCAAAACTATTGCACAAAATTAAAAGAAATTTTATATTTAGTGTAACCTAGTCTGATGATTATTGATTATGCACTAATACTTATTAGATTTTGATTATAATAATGAAGAAAATAACTTCTGCCTGGGAGGAAGATGTACAAGTTGAAAATTGCACGTCAAACGTGGGAAATGAAGTGCGTTCGTACTGTAACTAGTTTTATAAATATTCAGATATTGGTTCAATCATGCAAAAATGCATGAACATGATATTTGATACGATTATACATATTAAATTCAGTAATACGAAACTAATAAGACTCCATCTTAACTAGGACGTAATCAACATTATAAAGCCAGAATCATAACCTGTCATGGGATATCACTGAATCAATTACGCTATGATTTGGTAGAATAAAGAATACTTTTATTTTTATGTTTCAAGTTCTGAGTATGTAAGTCATTTGAAATGACTCGACAAAATTCTCCAACAATTATATAAATTACATTTCAAACCATTCAGTTGTGTAGATTTGCGCTGTTACATGCGGACAGACAAGATGACGATTATAGGTGCAACATATTTACAAAAATACATCTCCCCATAGACCATAATGTATTGGAATACTTTTGAATGTCTCTGTGTAAATAAACTATGAACGTTACGTACTTAATTTTCATTACCGAACATGGCACAGAAAATCTCAATAACACATATGAATTACATGTAATTCATATGTGTTATTGAGATCAGAGCAATCCAACTGTATATACGCAAGTTAAGAATTCAGACACATAGTCGGACAGATAAACTATTTTTTAAGCACTTTCAACTATGTTTATATTGGTTTCGGATAAATTTATAAAAAAGATACTTCACTTTCGAAACTAGTTCTGAAAGTGGAATTATGTTATTAAAAAATCTACAAATCTGATAAGTGGAACAAGCCATATTAGAACTAACATAAGTTATCCTATAGAAAAAAGAAATGTTTGAAAATATTCAAATTTAATTCAGAAATTCGAAAATACCCTGCGCATGGGTTTAGAATCAGTAAGCGGGTGTTTTCAAGTGAGTGAATAGACCACTTAATTGCACAAAGTATGCAAATCAAGTACAGCATCACATTTGTTTTAAAAGATGCTATACATATTAACATAAGATTGGTTGTATGTATGTCGGCCAATTATCTACGCTGTGGGATATAGGCCCTAAGAGGTGGGGTGCCCTCCGTGGGGGTCTTTCTAAGGGAACCTAACCCGTATTTACGCAAGGTTCGAAGAAAACCACGGAAAACTCCGAACGGTTAGGCCGACGGTCGCGATTGGGTTCGAACCCAGCACCTACCGTCTACCAGTTTGAGGTCAGAACCTCTCGGCCACTGGTGGGGCCATTAACATAAGAAATTCAATTTTTTTATATTGTCCCTGATTTCTAAACTATTCTCCTCCCTTTACTAAGAACATTTAAAAATATTATATTGTTTTGCGACCAAAACTTATTGAATTTTATTTAAATTTTATGAAAATTCAATTTTTTTAGATTATCTAGATCTATCTAGATATCTTAGATTTATCTAGAAAATCAATATAACTATAATTTATACAGAAACAGTATACAAATTAAATTTCATGTTTTAATATGCATACAGCTTATTGTAAAACAAATATAATATACATAAAATCTGTACTTAAATTTTATAATCTGATTTATGATATGATCTAAAAGATGTACATTTTGAATCACCCGAAATATATCTCTTTGAATAAATGATAAAGAAGTCCGCAAATATGTCAAGCCTACGGGCTCGTGTGGTCATTAATTCGCCTCTGGCATAACTATTGAATTTTTCATTATCTAAAGATTATTTTAAAATTTATTTTATTATTTATTTATTTATTTTTGATAATTGAATTACATCTTAAGTCATAAATGATTTTTTTTCTCGTGATTACAATATCATGAATAAATTCATCAGTAATTGAACATTTCAAGTCAGTATTTCCCAATTTTTTTTTTTAATAAATGGCACAGTTTAGAGTGTTCTCACATCGTGACGTATTATCTTTTGACATATGAAGCATTTAATGTGTTCTTTTAATACATGCATAAAATTTTCAGACGGCTCTTGATAATGATATAATGTGTTTAATTTTCTTTCAAGTAAAGCATGTTTCAGATTATGCCATCAATACTGAAATTTAAATGAAATGTTTGAGCCGTATGGCAATACTCAAATAAAAACTGACTACTTTGACACATTTTTAGTTCATTTTTGTTCTTAAGCGAAGGAAAGGGGCAGATACTCTTATTCGAAAACTGTGCAATCGAATAGTTTTCTATTCTTGGATAAAGGAAGAAGCTATTTCAAAGAACGTTGTCAAGGAACCGCTTTGAATACGGAAAAAGAAAAATCTGCCATCATGAGAAAACAGCTGTTTATAAGTCAAGATATAAGTCATTTATCGGAAAACGAAAAATCTTTGCATAACAAATCATTGAATAGTTATGTCTCCAAGTATTGTGTTTTTATGTCTTTAAATGATCCGTTAATGTGCCAGTAACTCTTGTGTTGCATAGAGCAAAGATTTTTTTTCTTTTTTTAGGGGGTAGGGGGCGAAGGAGAAAGGATCACTTTAACAGTCATGAGAAAAATTACATTACAGATGTAATCTGTTGTAACTGAAAATCTTTCATGATATGTGACATTTCTGATCATTTTTTTTTTTTTTTAAACTGATATAGAATACCGAAAAAGTACACATGTAAGCATAAAGGAAATTTCGCAGCACTGTCAGAACATTCCGCATTATTGAATGGTGAAAGAGAAAAGATGGAAATTGGCAATTATAAAATAAGTTAATACTGATTAAATTAACTTATGATTTTAACACTTTTCGACATAACTGAAATGAAACGTTAATTTCTAATATGCTTGTTTGACATTTCCTTTCAGGATGACAGGTAGAGGCAGTTCCGAATTTTCTAACGGGCTGGACCGACAATAAATAAATAAATTAAAATTTAAAAAAAAAAGAAAGAAAGAAAAAGAAAAGAAATTGAACGGGCCTTACGGGCCAGGCCGGCCAGTAAAATATTTAGTGGGCCGGACGATCCGTTAGAAAGATTTATGCAAAAACGATAAAATGTGAACTATTTTTAATGAATACAGCTTTATCGAGAATAAATATAAATGTGCATCACGAACCGATTCTTATTTGGCAACATCAATATAGAGATGTAAGTTTTACAGATCGGCATCGGGCAGTTACATTGTATCTAATCCGGGCTTAATACTTTTTTAGCAGACTCGTTCCTGGCCGAGATCAGGCTTGCATTGCTTTTCTACATATAGTCGAGCCGGGCCGGAACCAGACTTAATTGCGCTTATGATGTGTAGGGCAGACAACAAGATTTGTAAAAATTTGAATAGCGATATAGAATTTATACGTTAATGTAATCTATGGAAATATACTTCTTAGGGGTTCTTAAATTCATTTCTCAACAACGCGAAAGTCTGTCACTTTTTCTGACTAATTTTTAACTGTAAATTAATATATAAAACCAACAAGCCTGACTGTTAAAAAGATTTAGAATCAAATAGAGTTTTCTATTTTTGATAAATAAGAAAATTGTATACACTTGTTGAGATATAAGAGATTCTTGTCATGTAGTTGGAGATTTTTTCCCCCTTCCCATGGTGTCGCTTCCGGAAATTTGATTCAAAACGCTAACTTTGATAGCATTTTCTTAAACTGCTTATATAAAAAAATGGATAAAGCCATTCGATTACATAGTTTCTAAATAAAAACACTTGGTAATTTTATGCGTTTCCGAAAAAAAAAAAAAAAAAAAAAAAAAATCAGAAATGTATCAGAAAGTAACTTCGGATTTGAAAAAAATCATTAATAAAATGATATAGAAATATATCCATAAATCTTCTTTTTATTTTGCAGCTTCAAAAGTTGTGGTGTTTTTAACTTTCTCTTTTTCTTTTATTCTAAATCTTTTTTTTAATGAATCTTTATTTAAATGTTGAAAGTCTAAGAATATAAATAATCATTAATGTTGCTATTCTGCATTTTCTGTAATATATATACTGTAAAATCATTCCATAAATGCATGCAGTATGTATGCAGTATTCTTTGAAAAAATGTTAATTATATGATAAAAATTTGATTTTTTTAGAAATAGAAATTATGTCGGCAAAATTATTCAAGGGCAAAAATAACTATATGACGCATGTCGCACGTCGCGCTCTTTCTGCTTCAGGAAATGTTCCCTCAATAATAAATAAGGAGGAAATTAACGAGGAAATAACAAAAATCATCAATTTTTAAAAAATAAAAACGTGTATCAATACCTATATTAAAACCTTACTCGTAATTTTTAATATTTGTTAAAGAGAAAAAAAAATATTTATTAGATCTCATAATTTTTGCTTTTCAAACGGGGGGGGGGGGGGAATTAAAGAATTCTTTTTCGAAAGCCACATCAGCAAAAACTGAATCTTTTTTCTTTTCTTTTTTTTATGTTTGAAATCCATTTCTCTAAAAACAGTTTAAAATAGTAATAATAATAATAATTTGCGCATATATAATTCAGCAATATTGTTTTTTTTTCTTCAAAAACAGCTTTAAATGAATTTCAATCAAAATATTGCAGAATAATAATTCAGTATATGAAATATTTTTCCAACACTATTTCATTTTTACATTCTATGCAAAAATCCTTTTTAGTTTAAGTGTGAACTAACTTCAACTAATAATGCTGTATAATTAAAAGTTTTATTTATTTATTTATTTATTTTTCTTGTATTGCTGCATGGCATATTTAAAGAAACATTGAAACGTTAGTTGATAAAATGCACAATGTATATACCGCATTTCATGTTATAAACTGAGAGCGACATTTCTACATACAAACTTAAAAAACAGAATATTTGTGTTATTGGGTGGGTAGAAATATTTGTTTGAGAACCGCTTTCAAAAGTAAAGAAGAGATTACACATCTGGACCACTGGTTTCCCAGATGTTCTTGAGTCCAGATAAGATCATCTTTCTTCAGGGACTGACCATTAAATAAGTAAAGTAAACATAAAGTGGAAAATGCATGTCTTTCGAAGACGTAATCAATCACCCGGAAAAAAATCATTCCCGCTGATAAAAAGGGAAAATCGAAGGCAACAAAATGGCGTTAGTTTTAATTTTATCAAAAACAGCAGAAGATTAATCACTTTGTCCCGCCCCTAATTTGTTAACCTGCCGCAGATGTCATCACCTCAAATTAAAATTAATCGATTTTGGCTGTTATGGGAAGAGGCCAGTAATAACTACACCGTTTTGCGCCCAGAGTAAAGATAAATAGAGTGAGCCACCCCCCTAGAAAACTTGACACATCATTGAAACCACGTGACTGGTGGACACTCCTTCCAGCTAGGGAGCTTTTTTATATGTATTTGTATGGAGGTACTCATGCTACAGTTACAAAAAATTATCAAATGCTGTGTTGCATTTGGATGCAAGGAAAGATTTGTCAAAAGAGGACTTTATAACACTTCACAAGTTTAAATATTACTCATATATTGACATAATATTAAATTAATTGATTTTTTAATGCTCAAAATTAAAAGTTTTCGGATGTGCATACTTGTTATGTACAGTTTGTTTTTTCAAATATGAGCCTGCATAAATATTTGTTATAATTTCTTTGGACACTCGTGTGTTTAACCTTTTCCTGATTAATGTATTTTAGATTATTTATTTCAAACTTTTTGGAATTATGTAAGCTATTTCCATTTTTGTCTTGAAAAGGGGTTTGGCGTGATTTGACGAGCTCCTCCAAATCTCTCAAAATGCTATACACTTTCTGTTTTATTTGTTGTACTGTTATATATTTTTTAAAAAGACTGTTTCAATAACTCTCAAATTAAAATATTATAGAAACTCAGAAAAAGTAAAAAAAAAAGTATTGTTTTTCTAATGCAAATTGCCCCGCAAATGATTATTTTTTAATAAATAAATATAAAAAGTTGAATTTTATAACTTTTCAATAAAATTAAATGAATTATGTATGATGTTTCCCCCAGAATAAAAAAAGGGCAGGGTGCTGCTCCTATAAAAAAGGGCACTTCAGTTGAACAAAACGGGCATATTTTTAACCCTTCCGGGTACAGAAAAATTCTGTTTGTAAAATGATAAGATAAATGATTGACTGACACCAGGATCTTTCATTGTAAAAAAATAAATAAATAAATAAATAAATAAAAAAATGTATTAAAATATTTATGGTGGTGTTTCTAAGTTTAAAATTAAAATTAGTGGTCCCAACATAGGATCATTGCAACAAAAAGAATTTAAAAAAAGAATTTTTGAAAATTTTGTATTGATTTCTTTTTAACCTTAGAGTAAATGTGTGCTGCTGATGGACATTGTACTGTGTGATGGTGTGCTGCGATTGGTTTATTAAAATATGGTTAAAAATTTTGTTTATTTAATTAGATATATTTTGTATCAAAATATGTTATATTGTTCCCTATTATTCTAATACAACTTAATGAAAAATAAAGTTATTTTAAAACAAAATATCATCTGATGCCATGCAATCAAGGATGTAATTTTTAGAGACAAAGACTACTCAAAAATAATTCAGGGATGATTCTGAGTAGAAAGAAAAAATCTGAAAGGATACAGCAGAGAGAGGAAGGGAGGGATGAGAAAAATACACTTCACTCACATTTTTTTTTTTTTTTTTTTTTTTTTTTTTTTTTTGTGAAATTTGCAAATATTGCAATATTTTTATGTTTGAATTTCTCGACTGATTGATTTTTTCATTTTCGGAATCAAATGCCTTATAATTTCAAAATCCAATCATTCCTTTGTTTAAAATATGATGAGGGGAAAATATAATTAAGATTAAACTTTTTTTCATCATTTGATTCTTGATTTTTTGACGAAATCTGCTTTTTTTCTTGAATCTTTTGACGAAATTTACCGTTTTATCGCGATATTTTGACGAAATCTGACGTTTTTCGGAAATTTTTTTAACGAAATCTGCTCTTTTTCTGGGATTTATTTTAATGAAATCTGCCTTTTTTAGAGATTTTTTGATGAAATCTGCCGTTTTTTTCGCGAATCCTATAACAAAATTTGCCGTTTTATCGCGATTTTTGACAAAATTTCCCGTTTTTAGCGATTTTTTGACGAAATTTACCACTTTTAGCGATTTTTTGACAAAATTTGCTGTTTTATCGCAATTTTTTGACAAAATTTACCGTTTTATCGCGATCATTTGACGAAATCTGCCGTTTTATCGCAATCTTTTGATGAAATCTGCTGTTTTTCGGGATTTTTTTGACGAAATCTGCCGTTTTTCCGGGAGTTTTTACACGAAATTTGTCGTTTTTTTCACCATTTTTTGGCGAAAATTGCCGTTTTTGCGATCTTTTGAAGAAATTTCTGGGGGTTTTTTTTTAGGATTTTTTTTACAATGCTATTTTTTTCGGGATTGTTTGTCGAAATTTTTCGTTTTTTCGCGAATTTTCTGAAAAAAGCTGCCATTTTATCTAAATTTTTTGACGAAATTTGCCCATTTTTTCGATTTTCTGACGATTTTTGCCGTTTTTTCGTAATTTTTTGAAGAAATTAGTCTTTTCTTGCCATCTTTTAAGAAATTTGCCGTTTTTTTCGACATCTTTTAACAAACTTTTCCGTTATCTTTTAACAAACTTTCCCGTTTTTCCGTCGTCTTTTAAAAACTTTTCTGTTTTTTTCGCCATCTTTTAACAAACTTTACCTTTTTTTCCGCCGTTTATTTTAACAAATTTTTCCGTTTTTTCGCTGTTTTTTAACGAACTTTTTCGTTTTTTTGCCATTTTTTAACAAACTTTTCCATTTTTTCGCGATTTTTTGATGAAATTTGCGTCTTTTCCCGCGATCCTTTCGCGAAATTCTGAATTCTTCCGTGATATTCTGGTGAAATAACGCGTCACACGGGACGGATAATAGCAATTTTTTTGCGTTACGTCTCCGATTTTTTGTGTAATTTCCGCACTAAAGCGCGTCCGCGGCATCGCTGTTTAAAATATGCCGACAGCAAAATTTTGCGAACCCAAAATGAGCAGGGCGCATTTGTAGCTATATAAAAACGGGCATGGCGCATTTGCAGTTATATAAAAACGGGCAGGGAGCTGCGTACTCCCAAAAATGCCTAGGGAAAAGACTAATGTGTATAATATGTTATTTATATAAAAAGTATATTTCTTGAAAACGTAAATATTTACCAATAGCTGACCCGCCCGGCGTTGCACGGTTCCGAAATAATAATATTAAAGGAACATGAAATTTGTGATTTTTTCTCTAACTCGAAATATGTGAAATTACGTTGTCTTAAATACACGGCCACTGACTGTGTGAAAAATGGGTATAAAAAATGAACAAATAATATTTAGCGGTAAAAATGTTCAAAAGGACTGCAATGTGAAACGGTAGAGGAACTACTCAAGTAATAAGTAGAATTTTGAAAATCTCAATGTCAGATACATCAGGAGGGACTTTGGGGTACTTCCAAGAAAGTTTTGAGCCTCGTAACTGCCTTAGATTTTGCTAGCTATCGCACAAAAACATACCATGCACACAGACAGTGCGTTTAGTTGTTTTATTAGTGTAGGTTACTGTGGATATTCAAAATAATTCCTTTAGTGCTAATGTATGAGTTTTATAGTTTTTGCCTTTTTTACATGCAATTTAAAAATAGATAAGACCATGATGCGTACAAAAATCTGTAATTTTGACAAAATTGACAAAAAACAGATGTTAAACGCACAAAAAAATCGTTAAAAACCACATCGAAAATCGTACTGAAAATCGAAATGAATCATGAATATTCTGCAAGCCGAATTGTAATTGTTGGACTGAATACCGAATATGCGGCTTTACTTTTTATATTTCAAAGTTTAAAGGTGTTAAAATGTTGCTTTTTAAAACAATTTTACATAATATTCCATAAAAGAAATTTACATTTTGATAAATAAGAGCTTTTTATAAGAGCATTTAATATTGAAAAAAATCTGCTTCAGTTATTTAAAAAGCACATTTATGAGACTTTTTTAATTAATAATTTTTTTAATTTCATGGTTTCTTCTATGAATTAAAACAGGCATTTTAAAATCAAAGAGAAATAATGAAAAAATAGTCGAAGAAAAACTTTACAGTCTCATAATTGTCCTTTTTTAATAACTCCAGGCATATTTTTTTTTTTTTCAATATAAAGTACAAATACTTTCAACTTAATTCTGAATAAAGGAATGTTTAGCTCATAATTCTTTTGTTGTGAATGGTGGCATTTTCCACCCTTCCCATCATATCGTATTTTACAGAAATCAAAGCATGTGAGTTGAAAATATAGTATCTTATTTATTGTTGAAGCAACAAACGAAAACACAAGTTTGACTTAGAGTGAGATAAAATACAATGTACTTATGACTCCATAAGTTGATTATGATTATGGTTTCATGAACAAAAATTGTCTACCTTGATGGCTATTACTAATCCCAAAAGTTTTTCTTTCTTGTTTAAGAACTTTTATTTGGGTAAAGCAAGAAACAGATTATTTAATAAACAAAATTTAGGAACTTGCACATCATTTATTCTTAAGAAGAATCCTCATAAATCACCATTTTAATTCTTCTCATGATTAATTTTCCCAAGTTATACTTTACAAATAGCAAATAAACTATGAAAAAACGTTATATTTTATTCAAATATAATTTTCTTTCTAATTATCTTAAATATATTTATAAATTGACAGTTAAAAATAGAAATTGTGAAAAATTTTTAAAAATGTGTTTTAAAAGATTTTATCAAGTTTCAGATTCAGCCGAACACTTTAATATTCGACCAAACCAAATATTCAGCTAAGCCAAATAGTTTGATATTCGGCCTAACCGAATATTCGGTAACATGACCGAATACCGAATAGATACCGAATATTCGGTGCATCCCTAGTTTTAATAAAAATGTTTACTTTTATCGTTTGGAAGATATCAAAGAGTTGAGATCATGGCCCCCCCTAGAAAAATTATGTAGTTACGCCCATGACATTCTGTTTTGAACAAAAGACCATGTTCAAATAAAAAGGGAAAATTTTGATTATATCAAAAATCATATCGATATCAAAAGACAAGCCCCTCCATTTAGATATATCTTACGACATCATGTGACTGAGTTCCCCCCCCCCCTAAAATGATATCGTTATATGCGCACAACTCCTAAACAAAGAAACGAACTATTGCTAAAAGGCAGGAATTTTCTAATAGATAGATATACAGTCGACTCTCGTTAATACGAAATCAGATAAATCGAATCTTCGCTTAGTTCGAACTAAACATGAAGTCCCGAAATTTTCAAGGGCAAAATAACGTTAAAAATTTTTATTTATTCGAACTCATTTTCTCTTGATTTCGTTTAATTCGAACTAACAAGAATTCCGATTTTTCATTTTTTCTTACTTTTACGCAGACTTCAGATGCTTAAAATAATCTTCTTTCTTTCATTTTTGTCAGAATTAGCGAGATATCGCTAGAATTCAACTTTTTTTAATAAATGTAAATAATTTTAGGGCAATAAGAATAAAGATTTCTTTACCAAATTTGAATTAGTAATATAAAATGTTTCCGAAAGTATTTTTTCTATAGCAGTTTGTATAGTTTATAAGTAAAATTGTAACAAAGAGTTAGTTTTATGTTCGTAAATAGCTATAGACTCACCGAATTTTTTTTTTTTTTTTTTTTGGGGGGGGGGGGGGGAGGAATTATCTTTATGTACTAATTTTACGGCGAAAAATCTACTACATTCTTTGCTCCACAAAATATAAAAAAGGGGCGGTTCTTCAGAACTACCTGTTCACTTGTTCAATATCAGGAGTTTTATGAAATATGTTGAATTTCAACAAATATCATATTGTTGAAATATATTGTTTTCATGGATAGCCAGAAATATCCTTGAATGTTGTAAAATTAATTTCATTTTTACGACAATCTTATATAAAAATAAACAAAAAATACGTTTCTTAAAAGCAACAATCTTATTAAATTTTATTTTTTTGGCAAACTATCTGTGCATTGTAATATGTAATATATCCATAGCATATGCAATGCAAACAACTCTTTTGAATGCTTTCCTTGCGTTTCTAAACTCAATTTGTTCATAAACACACTTTAAAAATGAGTCCGTAAATGTGTCGGAAGCTTGGCGTTGTTGACTGTAAAGTTTTTTAGAACCGCCCTAAAACAGTTTTGCGATCGAAAGAGGCGTTTCTGATCTTTTTATCCTCCTCTTCCCTTTGAGAATTTCGAAAATTTTTGGAATGCGGCAGTTAGAATTTTAAAGTGAATCATAACTACTTTATCTCAACGCTTTCATGCTTCCATGTCCATTTTTTAAAGCATTTTTTAAAGTACCCAGTGTTGAATTCAGGAATTATTCTCCGGGAAGGACTTTTGTGGCTCCGGGGGAGGGGATACAATAGAGTTCTGGTGGGGAAATTCCGCTTTTTTACTATTGAAAAGACAAAATCTCATATTTTCCGGGAGGGAAATTTGATAGCTCAGGGGGGAATGGCCCCTCGGCCACCCCCTAAATTCAACACTGGTAGTATCTTTATTTTTCTACCGTTTTTTTTATAACAATATGTATCAGGAACGGCAAGTAGAAATTGCATGTATAAAATGCTAATTGATGTTAATTCGAAAAGCTAATGTTCAAGAAAACATTTAAATTGTGAAATAGTTTAAAATTAGAAAAACTACATTAAATTAATGCTTTCACAAAACATGATTTCTATTTTGCATTTTTTTTAATGACTTTCTGAAAATTCTTTTCCTACCACTACCTTTTAAAAGCAGCTATTTGTCGATATATATAACTGGACAAGGGTAATATTGAATGTACTTGCTTCGGCAGTACATATACTAAAATTGGAACGATACAGAGAAGATTAGCATGGCCCCTGCGCAAGGATGACACGCAAAATCGTGAAGCGTTCCACATTTTTTGTTCGATTACAGTCTTGGAAAAGCCGCTTATTTCAAGAAAGATTGCTAAATTTTTGAAATTCCTTAAATGCACAGTTCATATCGATTGGATCATGGGCATAGACTTGTATAGACTCATGGTGTTCGAGCTCTACCAATATTTTCGAAAGTGGACTTTTTATTTTCCCTCTAACATAAAAAAGTTTTTAGTTCTGTCTAATATTTTAAGGAATTTAATGTGACATTTTTTGGCAGATATTTTTTTCTTGCCCCCCTCCTTTTTTTTCGGTTTTTCTCTTTTAGAATAAACAGGGCTGTACAGGGAAACTGAGGATTGTTACCTTTTCCGTAAATATGATAAAATAAAAATGGATTAGACGGAATGAATTGAACGATTTTATATGCTACTGTATGGCAATAGGTCAAACACATATTTTCAGCATGAGAGGTCAGCCATCACAGTTGATTGCTGTTTTAAAGAAATCATGTTTTATTTCGTTCGAACAAGCCACAGTAAATTCTATTTTGTAAACAATTCAGAATATTTATATCTCATTTAAATACTCTTATAGATACTATAAATATTAGTGAATGAGAAAATGTTACTGAAAAAATATTGAATTAAAAATGTAAATAATTATTTCTCAAGTTATAAATTTGCATATAGTGGAGTCTAATGGGACATTTCTTGTGGGGGCTAATGGGACAACTTAATGATAACTTACATCACTCGATATTTCTTTAAAATAACTTGTAATGGTTTGTTTGTCTTCAATTAGGGTATCATTTAATTAGAGTCTCAGAAATATTAACACAGCACATAAAAAACTAAAAAAAATATTTTAATTTTTTAAAATAATTTTTAAAATATATATAATGTATAAATATATATAAATAATTAATATAAAAATAATATATAAATAATTTTTAAAATATGATTTCAATATCGCAAAGTAACGAATGTTAAAAATCTTACAAGAAATGTTTTTATTTTCAATGGTATTTACAATTAGAAAGCAACTCCAATGTATAATTTATCCTATCATTTT
Source organism: Maratus speculifer (assembly GCA_964019185.1). NCBI lineage: Eukaryota > Metazoa > Arthropoda > Arachnida > Araneae > Salticidae > Maratus > Maratus speculifer. The sequence goes on along the minus strand of OZ025301.1, from coordinate 210,447,612 downwards.
GAGGTAACCTGTACAAGTCAACAGTTTATACTAGCATCCCTGAAATGGAAAGGGTAACTGAGGAATATCTGAGAAGAGAGGCAAACAAATCTCCCCATGCCAAAAAGAACAATACAAAAAGCAAAATTTGTCAAAAAAGATAGACTATGCTCTGGTTAATTTTTTTCATAAATGAGATGTCATTGTGTTTGTGCGTCATGTTTTGATGGTGAATTCAGAAGAATATGAATTGTAGTTCTTGAGAAGACAGGACAAACATGGAAAAAAAACCGATGTTTTGTGATTGAGGATGATACTCTTTTGAAGATAAAAATGTCAAAAGACTTAGTGGAATTAAAGACGGCCTATGCTTAAATTTGATGCGCAACAATTTTCACATGTGCAGCATAGCGTTTGTTAATACCAAATGCATTTGACATTCATTAAAGGATTTTTTTTTTTTTTTTTTCAAATTACACTGCATGTCAAAATAGCCCTGCACTGTGTTCCATCCCAATAGACCCCAAGTATGGGGACTAATGGGACAATTGTATTAAGGTACAAAAGTGGATATAACACAAAGATTGGTAAAGTTCTTTACTTTCTTAGGACGTTTTTATTTATCTAACTTTAAAAGAAATTGAAATTAAAAAAAAAAAAAAAAAAAAAAAAAAAAAAGAAAGATAAAATGTGCATTTTTGTTTTTATACTAGCTTAAAAAAAAAAGTCCCATTAGCCCCTATTTTCCCTCATAATTGCATGTTTTTTCTTCTTTAATGGACCTTGATTATTTTCGTTTATAGCAGCATTTCATTATAAACAGGATTTACACTATTAGGAAATAAATTTACTGGATATACTCTTTTATTATATTTTATATAGTATATTCTTATAATTTTATTAGTTTTCTTTTGTAGCACATGATGCATTTGTAATAGAGATGAATTCGGGCTCTTTTTTTCGGAGCCCGAGTCCTCCCGAACCCGGCGATTTAAAATAGAAGCCCTTCCGAGCCCGAGTTCGCTGAACAGAATAGCACATATATTCATCAATAAAATCTTGCCGTTTTCGACATTTGCTTGGATTATTTTTGGTTAAAGAAAGGGGGGGGGGGACTTTTGAGACGACTTAACAACTACTGGGTCATTCAGAAAGTCGTGTTCGTTTGGGAAAATCAACCTGTACCGAAAATTATTATCATTTAATTACTAGATAGTGTTCCCAATATCTAACGCTTAGTAATTAATGGGCAGAATTTTCCGGTACGAAGTGATTTTCCCCAAACGGACAAGACTTTCCGAATGACCCAATACTAATGTGATATGCTGCGCAGTGGGAGGAACTACTGACATTTCATTATCAATGAATTATTAGATATTTATTATATATAATTTTATATATTTATTATATATATTATATTCCCTCTGTCCCAAATTAGTTGCGACATTTGAATACTTTTGTACCGATTATTGATATTTATGACTTCATGATTTTGTTTGAACATTTTTAGAGAGCTATACAATCAATCAACAATATTTACGTACCTAATATTCCTTCCATAAATAGGTAATTAATTAGTTAAAAAAATTCCGGTTCACACGTTCTTAAGCCACGCCCCATTTTATAAAGATTTTTTTAGCTATAATCACATAAAACTATCTTCAAGCTAATCAATCGTGAATTCATTTACGAACATTTTACTCCAACAGTTCTGAAAACTATGTTTTAGCATAAATATGCTGCAAACAATATCGAATTCGGTCGAGTTTATTTTTTCTATTAGACTTTGCTTAATGATGTATGAAATACGCTCCAGAGAATCCTGTGTAATATTGATCTAAGAATTATAACATCATATGATAATCTTCGCAGTGATTGTCTTCGTTTTATTGGGACAACTTTGATTTTGCTCAGTGGTATTTTTTTTCGTCCGCATTTATAATTTTTTATAAACTTACAATGTAAATTTCTTCATCTTTTATTTTTGACGTCTTTGCTTGCTTCTGCAAACGAGATAGGATGATAAACATTGTGATGCACATTGAATTTAATAGCTGCAGCATGTATGTCATTAAGGCTTAGTTTACAATTTTTCAAATATCGTTTCAAACATTCCAGTCAGCGTTGTGCTCAATATCAGTCATTTCTTTTTTCTGAAATTTTTTTTAAATTATTATTTCTTAATGCTTTACTTTAAATTCCAGTTTACATTGGTTCTGACACCTAGTATACACAGTTATATTCATTCTAGTATAATTTTACTGGTGTCGATCTTCTAAACAGCATTAGAAGTTATTTATGACTCCACCTAGTACTTAAAATGTAGCAACTAATTTGGGACAAAATTTTCAACCTAAATGTCGCAAGTAATTTGGGACAGAGGGAGTATTATATATTTATTATAGTGGTTCTTTTCCGTCATTTTGAGTGCGACATATTCAATTTACACATAAGACTATTTTGTAATCTATAATTATCAATTTCTTTTATGCGTTTTATGTTAAAAAAATTGTGATTTCCGCCGCTATCGGAATTATTATTAATTTGATATACAACTCTAGCAGGCCAGCCAAGCACTCCACGTTATGAACCGCTGATCTAAATTGCTGGTTTAGAATCCCTAATAACCCCTATTGCCAAACTCGTAAGCCTAGTGTAAAAAGACCTCGAATTCAAACTTTAGTGTAAACGTAAACTAACGAAAAGTACAGTGTGTCTTCAAAAATCCGGCATCAAAACCTTCTCTTCTTTTTTCTTTTACACTTTCAAGTAATAAACAAAGAAAACTAGCAATTCTTTCTTAATTATAAACTTCAAAAATACGAGTATTAATGTAATACATGGTCGGATTCATAAGTAATGAGCCTCACTTTATTTTGATGCTAACGTACATCGGCGCGTGCACCTGTTGCTAGGGGCGATGTTGGGAGGCGTTGACTTATATATTGCCATATAAAGGCTGAAAAAAAAAAAAAAAAAGCGTCGCGCGCAAGCAAAGGGACATCAAGGATGTCTGGAAGATTCACCACAATAACGCGCTCAGCTTCACCTCCTTCATCGCGAACTCCTACGTGGCTCGGGATGAAGGAGGAACGTTCCAATTGTCCCACATCCAACCTATAGTCCGGACTTGTCGCCCCCTGATTACCGGCGGACGACCGTCGCCCGCCGGTAGGGGCGCTCAACCTTTACAAGAGAAGGCCCACTTAACAAATATGTGTGGGTGATCGAGGGCCATATCAATAACTCGAAGAGAACTCTATTTTAAGGAGGTGATCTGTGGCTTTAATGAGATAAAAAAAATTGGTCTCTAAGGGAAGGGGGGAGGGTTACTCCTCTACTTTCACTTACCCAGCCAAAATATCCAATTTAGTTGGTAAGAATATAGCAACAGTTTTTATGTTTGTATCTATAACAGATATCGCAAGGATTTTTTTCAAGATGTAATAATAATCCTTGACTTTTCGGGAGACTAAATTTTTTTTCGTTAAAAGTGCTAAAAATAAACATAAGTGACTAATGCTGAATAAAAAATGTGAGCTTTATGAACGAAGGCGAGAGAGGAGCTGATCCACAAGATTTTCTTGATGAGCGAAATTCCCGATTTTTCCGATCAATGAAATTTGCAATTTTTTCACGCCTAATTGAAAGAATTTGCGCTTTTTTCGAAGCCAGTCAAGAAAATTCGCGAATTTTCCGCGGCTGATCGACATAATTCAAAAATTTTCCGCACCCGATCGGTGAAATCCAAGATTTTTGCGAAGCCTATCCACGAAATTCGCATTTTTTTTTCACGTCTTATCGACGAAGTTCACGATTTTCCCTAGTCTGATCGATGAAATTCACGATTTTTCCGCATTTGATCGACGAAATTTCAGATTTTTCAGTGAATGATCGGCAAAATTTGCGATTTTTCTTCGCGTGATCGACAAAATTCGAGATATATCCGTGACCAATCAACAAAATTTGCTCCTTTTTCCGTCCTTGATCCATGAAATATACATTTTCCCGTGCACAAACAATGAAATTCGCGATTTTTTTTTTCACGATAAACTGCTAAAACTCACGATCGATCAGCAGCCGCTCAAAGAAATTTTCAATTTTTCAGCGCATCATCGACAAAATCTGCGGTTTTTTCGTGTCCTATCAACCATATTAGCGATTTTTTCGTTTGGAATCGATAAAATTCGCGAGTTTTTTGTACCCGATCGCCCATATTCGCGATTGTTTCGTTCCCGATCAAAGAAATTGGATAGTTTTGCGTGCCATATCAAAGAAATTGCCAATTTTCGCGTGTCATATCAAGGAAATTTGGGATTTTTTGTTCTCGATCGACAAAATTCGCGGTTTTTTCGTTCCCGAACCACTAATTCGTACTTTTTACGAAAGCGATCGACCAAATTCGCGATTTTTCGTGGCCAATTGAGGAAATTAGCATCTTTTTCCGTTCTTGATTAAGGAAATACGCATTTTTCCTCGCACGATCAATGAAATTCGTGATTCTTAACTGACTAAAAAGCCGAATTCTTTTTTTTCCGCCGTAAATTGATGATATCCGAGATTTTTTCTCCTGATAAACAGATGAAACTCACGATTGTTCTGCAGCCGCTCAAATAATTTTTTAATTTTTCCGTGTATCATCAACAAAATCTGCGATTTTTCCGTGCTGTATCAACGAAATTAGCGATTTTTTCGTCCGAATCACAAATTTGCGAGTTTTTCGTATCCGATAACCCGAATTCACGCTTTTTCGAGGCTGATTGACAGTATTTGGGATAATTTTGTTCCCGTTCGACAAAATTCGCGAATTTTACGTTCCTGATCAACTAAATTCGCGCTTTGTATGAATCCGATCGACCGTATTTACATTTTTTTCGTTCCCGATCGACAAAGATTGCGATTTTCCCGTGCCCTCTTAACGAAGTTCACGATTTTTTTCGTGTTCGATCGACAAAATTCTTGATTTTTCGTAAATCTAAAGTCAAAATTCGAGATTTTTCGAAGACCGATAGACAAAACTTACGATTTTTTCATGTCTGAAAGACGATATTTTCGATTATCCCGCGCCCAGTCAACGAAATTCGCATTTTCTGCGTGTTTGTTTCGAAATTCGCGATAAACAAAAAAAACACGCGACTTTTCGCAACCTATGAACAAAATATACAATTTTTTCACCCATCATCAAAAAATTTAGAATTTTTTCCCTTGTCCGATCAACGAAATCTGATATCTTTCGCGTCCGATCGACTTCGTAATTTTTTTCCGTGCCTGATCGACAAGATTCGCGATTTTTCCGTTCCCGATCAACAAAATTCGAGATTTTTCCGTGCCCGGTCAGCGAAATTTGCGATTCTTAAATGAATAACGAATTTTTCAATATTCCTGTCGCAAATTGACGTAATTTACGATTTTCCCCTGCTACTTATGCATAAAAATTGCAATTTTTTCCAGTTATAAATGTACGAAATTCGCGAGCCGTAACGTTCACGCATCGCGAGCTACAGATTGTGCATCCCTAATTAAAAGCCATTTTTTTAAAACTAATTTTAGTTAAAAGCTTGGAAAAGAAGATTCTGGGGCGTGGAGTTCGTCATCACGGCTATGAAAGCAAGACAAAGAATTGTCCGTCTTGTTGCATTTTTACGAAAGAATGTCGGATAAGGATAATCGACTCAGAGTGAATAGTAATAATAATAGCAACATAATGTAAAAGTAGAGTGTTAATAGTTAAGAAAATACTTAGTGGCTTTAACTATGTTTTAACATTATTTTATGTTTTGTAATAAATTTTAAAATATATATTTTTTAAAATTCTTAGAAGGAAAAAATGCAGGCGAAATTATGCAATTTTTCAACGAAAGTGAAATTGCCGAATTAGGGGAATGATTATTCCGAAAATATTTCATAGTTTTAAATATTAACGATTTCTGTCCACCAATTTTGACATTGTTATATGTTTCGTAATAAATTTTTAAAAATTTTCAGAAGGGGAAAAATACAGGCAAAATGATACAATTTTTGAACGAAATGGATATTACCGAAAGTAATGAGTTCTTAGAATGTGGGTTATGAGTATTCTGAAAATTTTTTATAGTTTTAAATGTGCTTTGACATTGTTTTATGTTTTGTAATATAATTTTTTAAATATATTTTCAAAAATTTTTAGAAAGAAAAAATACAAGCAAAATGATGCAATTTTTAAACGAAAATGAAATTAATCAATGTAATGAGTATCCCGGATGTGGGGCATGATTATTCCAAAAATATTTTCGAGTTTTAATTATTGACGATTTTTGTCCATCAGTTTTGGCAGTGTTTTATGTTTTCTAATAATTTTTGTAATACAATTTAAAAAAATTTTAGAAGGGCAAAAATGATACAATTTTTGAACGAAAGTGAAATTACGGAATGAAATTAGTTTTCCCAATGTGGGGCGTGAGTATTCCGAAAATATTTAATAGTTTTGATATTGTTTTATGTTTTGTAATAAATTTTTTTGTATTTTTTAAAAAATTCTTAGAAAGGAAAATACAATGAAAAATGATGCAATTTTTGAATAAAGTCAAATTACCGAATGTAATGAGCATTCCGAAATTGAGGTACGAGTATTCTAAAACTATTTAATAGTTTTAAATATGTTTTGATATTGTTTTATATGTTGTTATACATTTTTTTATAATTATTTCAAAATTGTTAGAAGGGAAAAATACTGCACAAAATAATGCAATTTTCAACGAAAGTGAAATTACCGAATGTAATAAGTAATGTGAATGTGGAGTATTAATATTCTGAAAATATTTTAAGTATGTTTTCACATTCTTTTATGTTTTGTAATAACTTTAAAAATTTTTTAAAAACATTTCTTAGAAGGGGAAAATACAGCAAGAAACAATGCAATTTTTGAATGAAAGTGAATTTACCGAATGTAATGAGTATACCCATAGGCGTAGCGTCGGGGGGGGCCAGGGGGGGCACGTGCCCCCCCAATCATCTGTACCCGGGCGCCAGAACAGAAAGCGTAGGGGCGCCAAATGAAAGATTTTTGTCGTTATATGCAAAAATTTATGTACATGTATATCGAATTTGAATGTCTCACAGCCTGAAACCAAGCGATTTCTCTAGGGGTTGCAGAGGGGGCGCCAAATGAAGATTTTGTTTGTCTTACATACAAAAATGTATATGTATGGAATTTGCATAAGAATGTCTCACAGCCTGAAATCAAGCGATTTCCCTACGGGTTGCAGCGGGGCGCCAAATGAAGATTTTATTTGTCTTACATACAAAAATATACATGTGTGGAATTTGCATAAAAATATCTCACAGCCTGAAACCAAGGGATTTTCCTAGGGTTTGCAGAGGGGGCGCCAAATGAAGATTTTGTTTGTCTTTACATACAAAAATGTAAATGTATGGAATTTGCATAAGAATGTCTCACAGCCTGAAATCAAGCGATTTCCCTACGGGTTGCAGAGGGGGCGCCAAAAGAAGATTTTATTTGTCTTTACATACAAAAGTGTACATGTATGGAATTTGCATAAGAATGTCTGACAGCCTGAAACCAAGCGATTTCCCTAGGGTTTGCAGAGAGGGCGCCAAATAAAGAATTTGTTTGTCTTTACATACAAAAATGTATCTGTATGGAATTTGCATAAGAATGTCTCACAGCCTGAAACCAAGCGATTTCTCTAGGAGTTGCAGAGCTGGCGCCAAATGAAGGTTTTGTTTGTCTTACATACAAAAATGTATATGTCTGGAATTTGCATAAAAATGTCTCACGGCCTCAATCCAAGCGATTTCCCTACGGGTTGCAGAGGGGGCGCCAAATGAAGATTTTATTTGTCTTACATACAAAAATGTATATGTATGGAATTTGCATAAAAATGTCTGACAGCCTGAAACCAATTGATTTCTCTAGGTTTTGCAGAGGGGGCGCCAAATGAAGATATTTTTGGTCTTACATAGAAAAATTTATATGTATGGAATTTGCATAAGAATGTCTCACAGCCTGAAATCAAGCGATTTCCCTAGTGTTTGCAGAGGGGGCGCCAAATGAAGATTTTTTTTTTTTTCGTCTTTGCATTCAACAATGTATATGTATGGAATTTGCATAAGAATGTCTCACAGCCTGAAACGAAGCGATTTCCCTAGGGGTTGCAGAGGGGGCGCCAAATGAAGATTTTGTTTGTCTTACATACAAAAATGTATATGTATGGAATTTGCATAAGAATGTCTCGCAGCCTGAAACCAAGCGATTTCTCTACGGGTTGTAGAGGGGGTGCCAAATGAAGATTTTATTTGTCTTTACATACAAAAATGTACATGTATGGAATTTGCATAAGAATGTCTGACAGCCTGACACCAAGCGATTTCCCTAGGGTTTGCAGAGAGGGCGCCAAATAAAAAATTTGTTCGTCTTTACATACAAAAATGTATCTGTATGGAATTTGCATAAGAATGTCTCACAGCCTGAAACCAAGCGATTTCTCTAGGAGTTGCAGAGGGGGCGCCAAATGAAGATTTTGTTTATCTTACATACAAAAATGTTTATGTCTGGAATTTGCATAAAAATGTCTCACGGCCTGAAACCAAGTGATTTCCCTACGGGTTGCAGAGGGGGCGCCAAATGAAGACTTTATTTGTCTTACATACAAAAATGTATATGTATGGAATTTGCATAAAAATGTCTCACAGCCTGAAACCAAGGGATTTCCTTAGGGTTTGCAGAGGGGGCGCCAAATGAAGATATTTTTTGTCTTACATAGAAAAATTTATATGTATGGAATTTGCATAAGAATGTCTCACAGCCTGAAATCAAGCGATTTCCCTAGGGTTTGCAGAGGGGGCGCCAAATGAAGATTTTTTTTTGTCTTTGCATACAAAAATGTATATGTATGGAATTTGCATAAAAATGTCTCAGCCTGAAAACAAGCGATTACCCTAGGGGTTTCAGAGGGGGCGCCAAATTAAGATATTGTTTGTCTTTACATACAAAAATGTATATGTATGGAGTTTGCATAAAAATGTCTCACAGCCTGAAACCAAGTAATTTCCTTAGGGGTTGCAGAGGGAGCACCAAATGAAAATTTTGTTTGTCTTTACATACAAATATGTATATGTAAGGAATTTGGATGAGAATGTCTCACAGCCTGAAACCAAGCGATTTCCCTTGGGTTTGCAGAGGGGGCGCCAAATGAAGATTTTGTTTGTCTTTACATACAAAAATGTATATGAATGGGATTTTCATAAGAATGTCTCACAGCCTGAAATCAAGCGGTTTCCCTAGGGTTTGCAGAGCGGGCGCCAAATGAAGATTTTGTTTGTCTTTACATACAAAAATGTGTATGTATGGAATTTGCATAAGAATGTCTCACAACCATAAAATTCGAAAGGAAAACTGTACCAAAGCATCTCTATGCCTTCTGTCTTTTAAATAGGTTAGTCCCTCTTCCAAAACCCCTATTTTATGTGGAGCTGCACCTCATGGATAATTGCAAAAGCAAATCAATTCCCAGCGGGTTGCAGAGGGGATATGTGCCCCCTACGCCAAAACAAAAGACAAAGGTGCCGCCAAATGAAGATTTTGTTTGTCTTTGCATATAAAAATGTATATGTAGAATATATATTGAATTTGCATAAAAAATGTCTCACAGCTTGAAAATTCTAATTAAAACTAAACCAAATGTATCTCTATGCCGTCTAACATTTAAATTGGTTAGTCTCTACTCAAAAATCCTTATCTGTGTGAAACTGTACCTCACCGACAATTGCCAAAAACCAACCGATTTTCCTAGGGGTTGCAGAGGGGGGCGGGGGGAATGTGTCTCGGACGCCAAAACGAAAGGCGAAGAAGGCGTCAAATTAAGATTTTTTTTGTCTTTACATACAAAAATATATACAGAGGTGTGAAAATTATTAGAATAAATGTGAAATTTTTAATAAAATCTTGTTATATTAAAAATATAACGCATTATTTTTTAAATATTCATATATTTATTATTTAGTGTGCATTCCAAACTTTTTATTGAAGATTTGGTACGTTTTGGCATACTTTTTATAAATTTTTAGCTATTAATTTGCATTTCATTGTCATAGTGCCAAATTCGGATGAGCCTTTCTATCAGATCATTTTTGTTTGTGATTCTGCAATTCTTTAAATTTTTAGTTACAATGCCCCAAAGATTCTCTATGGGATTCATATCTGGGCTATTTCTAGGCCATGGAAAGTTTTTTATATTTTTTTCATCGAAAAATTTGGTCACAGATGAAGCTTCATTTCATGGAGCTCCATTATGAATGAATATGAAGTCTCCATTTGGAAACCAGTCTTTTTATTGTGGAATTAGACTTTGTTCAAGCACTTTTTCATACCGTTACTGCTTTATATTGCCTTCTACAACATATAAAAGTCCAGTACCCTAAGAAAGCATCACGATCTAAACCATTAATTTAGTAGAATGTTTAAATGTTTGTACTATGCAATTTCGGAAAAATTCTTTACTGGTACTTCTATTGAGATACTCAGTGCTTTTTTCTAATATGGCAAACACTGATTCATCAGAAAAACATACCTAAAAGAAGAAAAATTCCTTAAAATATGTAATTTGTTGAGAAATATTCTTATAAAGAAATTTACAAAGAAATTTAAAAACAGTTTTACATCTTTAACCAGTATGCAAGAAACACGATTTCAAGAAAAGAAATGAACAACTTAAGTTTAATTAATTAATTAAGGGAAAATTAATATTTCTCAACTTGCTTCAGTAATTTCTGAATCGTTATTGCACAACTTTTGCCCAAGCAAATCTCTTCTTTGCCTTAAACGATGTGATTTTAACCTTTCTCGAAGATGACGAGCACAGACTCCAGCTGAGCTAAGCTTTCTACGAATATAAGAATCACAAACATTTATTCCATACGCTTGCAAAAAGATTTTTAGTTTATGACTAGTTGCTCTTCTGATAGCCTCAACAATTTTAATTAATTTTTCTTCTATTTTTTGCAGTAAATTTACCTATCCTTCCACATATCTTTATTCTAAAAGTTTCATAGTCACATTTGGAGCTCAAAAATCTTTATATTCTATACACAGATGCTTGCAAAATTGCTGCTTTTTTAGCGATTTCGGACACTGTATCATTATTTCTTAAATGAGACACTTTATCACAGCTAGTCTTCTAACATAAATATCACTTGCTTTGCCCTTAATCATGGAATAATCCTTTGACAAACGGGAAAAAGCTGTCAATTAGCATAAGCTAATCAAAATAGCGAAAATATTTGCTTTAAAAATTAATTAATACTAATACTAACTCAAGAAAGGGGAAAAATACTAACACAGCAAGCAGACAAAATTTAAATTGAATTTAACATTTGCTTGCTAATCAAACTAACTCTTTATGATATGGAAACAATTTGATTACTTTGGATAAAATAACTTTCTTTTTAAAAAATGGCAACATTAAAATATTTTTTATCCCCAAAAGTAATTTAGTGGAGTTCAAAATTGACTAGACCAACAAAACAAATTACCTTTCTTGAAAAATTGCAAGTAAATGCAATATTAATCAAGAAAAACTGAAAAAATCACAATTATTCTAATAATTTTCACACCTCTGTAAGTATGGAATTTGGTAAAAATATCTCATAGCCAGAAAATTCGAAAGGAAAACTAAATCAAATGCATCTCTATGCCTTCTGTCATTTAAATAGGTTAGCTTTTGCTTAAAAATCTCTTCAGTGTGAAATTGTATCCTCACCGATAATTGCAAACGGCAACCGATTTCCCTAGGAATTGGTAAGGAGACATGTGCCTTGGACGCCAGAACGAAAGGCGAAGGGGGCGCCAATTAAAATTTTGTTTGTTTTAATATATACTATAAAAAAAGAATTTGAAACTAAGTGCACGATTTCGACCCGGATGTACATAAATTTAGCTTTTGTAACTATTAACAATTACTAAAGATATAAGTTAACCTTAGAATTTTTATAGAATTTCATGCTATCAATGTAATGAAGGAGCGAATAAAATAAGTAAATTGATTATGTATATCAATTTGATAAAATCTAAAATAATGATTAAAATCAGTGTATGTTATATATTAAGATGTTGAAACAAAAGTTAGAAAGAAACTATTATAATGTCAAAGTAATCTTCCATGTTGAGGAAGTATAAAAATGCAGCTTAAGTCTGCTTGTTTCTTAATTTAATTAATTTTGTAAAGATGGTTTTCTTTTATTAATAACTTGTAAATAAATATGATTAATCGAGACATTATCTCAGTCTGTTTTATTTAGTGATAAGTTTATGTGTGTCACCTTTTCTAGGAGTAATTTCCTTGTAACATATTTGTTACATTTTTCTTTTTGGGTTACAATTGATTTACAAGGGAAAACTTCTTATAGTCCTATTAAAATATTTCTATAAGATTTTTTTTTTTTTTTTTTGGGGGGGGGGGGGGGGCAAAGTTATTTTAAATTGAAATTTTGCGAAAAATTTATAAGTGATAGGGCCCTTGAAAATAATCACAATGCAAACTTATGTATTTATTTTAATTAACATTAAATAATTAACCTATTTAGAGCGACGGTTATATTTAATTATTTTTTATCTCGCGATGTCTTATCACTAGAATTTCTTTTGATGTATGATCACAATGATTTGTCATTTTAAGTAAATTAAATTGTACCAAAGTTGCTTTAGGTGCGGTTAGGAAATGTTTGGATAGAGTATGTAAAATTTTAACCAGTTATAAGTGTATTTATATCTATCCAGCAAACTGCAAAATTAAATGTATTTCGCTTATTAAAAAAAATAAAAGAATAAATAAAAAAAAAACTTTTGTGTTGTTATATGTTACAGTGTCAGTATTAACCATTCAAAATGCATTAGGCCAATGTTTTGAGAATCTAAAGAAATTTTGTTCTATGATTTTCTTGTAGGGGAGGGTGTAAAATCCGAGAACACTGTTTCCCACAGGCACAAAATATCATTTTATAACTAGCGCATGAAGCAAAAATATGAAATAATATAAAATACAACTCAGGATTACCTTATTATTTTATAAGAAGCCCAAAAATAACTTTTATTAAGTTGGTAATACTTTATTATTGATTTTATTTTTAAAAAACCTACAAACTAAAATTTTTATCATTGCTAAAAATTGTAAGAAATTGTTTTTTCAATGTAACTCTCAGATCCAAACTGCATTTTTTCACACATTTTTTTATCCGAACAAATGCTCTTATTTTCAATTTTATAACTGAATAGTATTTTCACTTTTCGATAAACTCAGCAATACTTTTAGATGAGTTGTCAATTTGGCATTTCGAATTGAATTTCCGGGCGGTGATAGTGAGAGTGAGGCCAAAAACAAAACAAACAAAAAAAAAAAAAAAAAAAAAAAAAAAAAAAAAAAAAAAAACCTCTTTGAGACAGTAACCTGCCTTAAGATTTAATTCGTTTATGGAAAATAGAAATAAAAACATTTGATCATAAATCTCTTCAATAATCACGATTGCAATTGTCACGCTTTTAAGTTTAAAAATTAGTCAGAATATATGTTAGGAAGTTTTTTGTTGTTATGCAAGGAAAAAAAAAATATTTTTGAGAATCGGCTTAAATGTCTGTTTAAATTCTTTATTTTCTGCTTTTGGCAACATATATTTTCTTTATATATTTACAAATTCATTTTCATTAGTATATATAATACAATGAAGATTTGAAACTAGAAAAGTCCTGAAAATTTTCACCATGTTTTTCAATAATATATTCAACTGTCTTCGGAATTTTTTATTGTTATTATTCATCTTATTATTACTAGGGTTTTTTTGTTTTTCCAGTCCATATTTTCAATGAATCTTGTAGCAAAGAATATGAAAAATACTATTTTTTCTTTTAAAAGATATGTTTTCAAAAATAAATATTTTTGTAAATTACAAAGATGATTTAATTTTTTTCTGTAAAATTTAAAACTTTTTAAAAAATTTAAAGAGAATTACATTTTTTAGAAAATATATCGATCTTCAAACATGATTAATATTTAAAAATTTTAAATTAAAATTTATATTTTTAAATCAAAATTGACTTTTATTTATTTATTTTATTTATTTATTTATTTATTTTTTTGTATTATTTACCCATTATACGTAGCATAGGGTAAATCTTGCAATCGTTTTGAAAATCGAAAAAAAAATTTTGAAGGATTTACATATTTTATTTAAAAATTCCGAAAAACATTTTTATTTCCAGAAAAAAAAAATTGCCATCCGTCTGTGTGTTTGTAAATGCTCTATCTCCCGAACAAATTGAAATAGAGACTTGAAACTTTGTATGTTCTTAGTATGTAAGGATGGAACGAAGCCTATTTAATATCAGTAACCTCGATTATTCGGAACTATTTTTTTCGGACCCTCGAAAAATTCGTTCTGATGAAAGGTATATAAAGTTTTTCGAAATTTTGTATTTTAATGAGTGGATGTAAAAGACAATAAAATAGCACAAATTTTGCATAAAGAATGAAGTCGATCGGATTATTAGTTGCCGAAATATTTGTAATCCTATTTTCCACATTCTTCGGTTTTTCATGACCCTGTATTTCAATTTCAATTCAAAGATATATTTTAATTGAAAATGAGACCCTTAATCCGACGCAATACACTGTTAGTTAATATGATTATTATTTTTGGAGTTATAAGGATGTTTCGGTTACACAATTCGGTAATAATTTAATTAGCTTGACGTTTTATATAATTTGTCGAAATTGGTTCATCAGCAATTCATTAACTCCTTCGCGACAGGAGACTTTTACGAAATTTTTAATGATGGTCAACAATTGTTTAAAACAGAAATTTGTACATTATTAAGTCAGGAAAATGCTCCAGTTAAATAAGGCAAATTTTACAGTAAGATTTTACTGGCGCATATAAACAAGGATTCTTAAGTCTTTTTGCGGCATGTATAGGTATCGTATTATATTTAATAGAGCATTACTATGTATATTAAAAATTTAAATATACGATTAAATTTTGTTTTGAAATTGCAATGCATTTTATAAATATTTCATACATGTTTTATTTTCATATATTATATTATACATATTCATGATGGGTAAGTATTACGCCCCCAATGGCTAGTTTTTTATTCATTTTATTTATTCATTCATTTCACATTTATTCATTCATTAACGGCTCTACATAAAAATTTAAGCGAAACAGATAAAATATGGACCATTTTCATTGGTTATGAAATTTCGCGAGACTAAAAATTATAAATGTGTTTTACGAACCGATACTAGTTTGACAAAATCACTATAGAAATTATAATATACCCAGATTAGAAATCATATAATCGGACAATCATGTCGTATCTGATCACAAACTCAATTTCATAAGCTGAGTCGAGCTGGATTGAGTCTTATGTATAAATTATATGTTTTTTTTTTTTTTTTTCAGCATAGTCGAGTCAGAGCGAAACTGGATCTACTTGTTTACAGTGGGACAAGCAATTATGTTTTGAAGAAAATTAATAGATTAATCGGGCTTCTAAACAAATGTAAAGGACCCGGCCAGCAAAAAAAAATAAACGAACCTGCCGTTCCGGATCGATTCAAAAAATTAAGCAGGCCTACCGGCCCGATATAAAGATCTCTACTGGGCCGATGAATCTGACTTTCGCAAGAATGTGTATAATTGTGCGTCACGAGCCGATGATAGTTTGACAATATCAATAAAGAATTGTACGAAGTGTCCAGCATAGAGATCGGTATCGGACAGTTATATGGCATCTGAATCAGTGTTTAATTTTTTTCAGCAGGCTTGTACCGGGCTAAGATCAGGCTTGCATTTTTTTACACAGTCGAGACGGGACAAAACTAGGTTTAATTTTTCTCAAGGCAAGGAATACGTTCTGTAAAAATGTTATTAGCGATAATGAACGTATATAAATATAATCTTTGTAAGTACAACTTAAGGTTACTCTCAAATTCCCAGCTCAACAACATGAAATTCGGCACACTTTGACTCATTTTTCTTTATAAAGGAATAAAATTA
The DNA here is from genome assembly GCA_964019185.1 of Maratus speculifer. Classification (NCBI taxonomy): domain Eukaryota; kingdom Metazoa; phylum Arthropoda; class Arachnida; order Araneae; family Salticidae; genus Maratus; species Maratus speculifer. Next base: position 210,431,586 of record OZ025301.1, on the reverse strand, counting down.
ACAGGCTGATGATTGAAGTAATTTGTAATCGATTAGCATTTTCCATTTTTAAAAATAAATAAATAACTTTTTGATTTATAACCTATTCTAATCACTTGATGACAAGTTTTTCTTCTCCCTAGTACGATTGCGTCTTGAATTTCGATTCAAAATGACAACTTTGGCAGTATTTTCTCAAAGCTTTTTTGTCTTTTACGAAAAATGGAAAATTCCATTCGATTACACAGATTCTAAATAAGAACGTCTGCCAATTTTATGTGTTTTTGAAAAGAAATGAATTCAGGAATGTATCAGAACGTAGCTAAATTGGATCAGAATAATAATTTACTGAAAAATTTGGGGGTCATCCATAAAATAATTTTTTCGTGACTAGAAAGAAACAAAATATAATTACCCAAAAAGAACTATTACAAAAAATACAGCTATGTTTTAACTACAAATCTACATTAGAACCAACGGAATTACAACTTTTTTCACAACGTGGGATAAGTTTTTGAGTCCAGTGTCATAAAAGTCTACCACCAGGGAATGGAGGCAACTTGTTACAGTTGTCAACTCACGTCTCATCAATCGTTAAAATCTTGTTGAGATATTCATTTCCTTCATCGTGATATCGCTACAAAAACATCAATGCTGCTTTCCCACATTTGTTTTTTAAAGAGCAAAATTAGCACTAGCCACCGGCCGCAGGGCCAGTAAATGAGAAAAAGTGGCCAGTGAAAAATTGGCTATCAGCGGCCACCATGTGGCCACTTTTTTAAAAGGAGATAATACAATTTACTTACATTTCATCAGAAATTCTATTTTTTTAGATTTCAATATATTTATATTAACATATTTGTTTGGGCTATTCAGTTTTAGATTAATACTTATAGAAATTTCGCTGCTTAATTTTTTTAAATAAAAAAGTGGCCACTTGGAAAACTAGTCTTACTGGCCAGTGGCCGCTAATGAAATTTCCCAATTTTGCCCTATATTGTTTTTGTGTTAAGGTGCAAGTTGATTAGGCACCCACCTGGCGCACAGTTTCCAGATAAACAGGTGTTTCGAGGTGGTTTCCTGCAATGAGAATCTTTTTCGCACTATTTAGAGCGATAACACGCTGAGGGCAACGAGTACTTCAACAGGATCCAGTCCGGGTAGTTATGTTTTGTTTCTTTTTTAGTTCCGTAGAAAACTCGTTTTTCGACAACCCTTGTATTTCAAAATCTACTTTTTTATAGTTTCAAAGGTTAGGATTTTTTTTAACAAACTTTTTTTTAAATTCTAACCTACATCAAGTTTTATGAATCTTTATTTGAATATTGAAAAGTCTTAAATGTCTAAGCAATTATTAATGCTGCTATTGAGTATTTTCAGGTATTTTCAGGGTATTTTGTGAACACATAGTAATTTAAAGTGTACTGCAAAATTATCCAATTAATATTTATTTTTTTTCACTGATTTTTTTGTACGAGCAGGACCTGGCCCTAAACTATGAAAATATAAACGGGCCGGGCTCGGGTGAAACTTTTAATACCCACGCCGGGCCGTGCTGAGCCCGTGCACACTGTCAGAAAAATTCGTCAATATACACTAAGTTATCGTTATTTTTTCACAAATAACTTCTGTTCTCCCAGAAAACGTATTTGTTCGGTGAGTTCATTCCGAAAGTCGAAAAATGAGGAAACGATTCCGTTTATATCTAGCACGCATGCGCATTGGGTCTGTTAGTAAAAAATTCGAATTTATTTTTAAAATGAAAAACAAAAAAATTCTATCGATTAAAATGTCTAATTTAGTTTTAAAAGACAATAATGTTTTCGAATTTAAAAATAAATAACAATTACTTTCTTTATTCGTTCAAAAATTCTCACAATCTGTTATTCAAAGTTGGATAAGTTGAATAAAGTTCAATATACTAAGTTATTTCTATGATAAATATTCGCATATAAAATATACTTTAAGTGAAGACATTTAAAAAATATTTTAATTAAAAAGTAAAGTGCAAAAAAAAAATTGATATTATTAAAAAAAATCTAATCGAATAAAAATAAAACATCCATGTTTTTTCTCTGACAATCTACGTTATATATTTAAAATTCACATTTTTATACTATATTAATACTAAACGTAAAGAAAAAAAAAAAGAAAAAAAAAACAGCCACAGTTTCATTAAAGATGAAAACTTTCTTAGATTACCTGCTAAATTAAAAGCTTTTTTAACGAAATACACCAAACCACACCCATATGAAATCAACACTTCTATTTTAAAGCAAGATCTTCATGAGCAATCATAGCGCTGTGAATGAGTGTTGGCCTTGTAATCCTGGGGTCCTCAGTTCGATCCCCACCTCTTCCGGGTTGATTTTTACCAAACTTTTTTCAAGTGATGGATATTTTTCCTCTTTTGACGGAGAAAAAAATAAACGGAAAATCGTCAATGTACAGACAATGTCTGGCAGCAGTGCTGCCAGTACTTTTTCTGTGAAAAGACGGAAGTTTTTTTTGAGAGTGCATGGAAATTCCTGTAAATGTAAACCTCTAGCATGTTCCACTGGAAGGACATGCTAAAGAGACGGTCACCACATGATACGAAATTTATTCTGCGAGCCATTTTTTGACCGACAATCATTTTCAGGGAATTTCTTTATCTCTCTTGATCGTTTTCCTCCCTGTTTTAAAACATTGTGAACTCTTTGACAAAAAAATGCAAATTTCTGTATGTTTTAGTTCTGAATTTCTTAGTTAAAATTAAACCTTATTTAAAGTTCCAAAATAAACGCTAAATAATTATTTAATAGAATTAATTTATGTTTGTTAGTTTTATGACGCCTTTGGGGGCTAAGAGGGGGGGGGCGCCAAATTGAAAATTTGCCAAGGGGCGCAGTTTTTACTTCGCTGGTGCCCCCCCAAAAGTTTTGGTCACGCTACGCCTATGAGTATACCGAATGTGGGGGGGGGGGGTAGTCGCACCCCCCCTACCCCCCCCCCCCTCCCTGTAGCTACATCTCTGTGGACACTTTCGAGTCATGGAAATGGCGCCTACAAAAGTGTATTGATGCAGAAGGTAGCTATTTTGAAGAATACTAGGCAATTGTATTAGTATTTCGCTCAATAAATCTGTCCCTTTGAACAAAGGCTCATTACTTATGAATCCGACCATGTAGTTCAACAATGGGCGGAGCTACTGATATTCATTATTAGTAAATTTATTAAGTATAGAGGATCTTTACCCTCTTCTTGTAACACACTGGGTTTAGGCGTGATCTAACTTTATAAACTAAAACTATCAATTTTCTTTATGTGTCTTTAATTAAAAGATTTTTGTGATGTCCGCCGTTACCGTTATTATTTTGATACCCTCAGCAGGCTAGCCACGTACTCCAAGTTGTGAACCAACCGCTGATCTAAATTAATTGTTCAGAATCCCTAATAATCTCTATATCGAAACTCGTGAGCGTAGTATAGAAAGACGTCGAGTTCGAAAGTCCGGCATTAAAACCATCTCTTCCCTTCTTTTTTCTTTTACACTTTCAAGTTATGGGAAAAGGAAAATAAAAATTCTTCAAATTCGAATCAGGTGCCTCGCTAAGGGGGGGGGGGACAGGGGGAGCCCCCCCCAAACATTCGTAAATGTTGTTACACTTGGCAAATTTAATAAAAATTGTAATTAAAATTGCAGTACTTTTTTTTTTGACAGAACTTGCAAAAGTCACAACTCTAATTGGGAATATTATTAAACTTTTTACAAATAAGAACTGTATTACATTTTCTAAGTGTGGTAACTTGGCAAAATTATAAAACGAGTTGGCAAATATGAAAATTTGACTTGGCAATTTAAGGTCTTCTCCCCCACCAATAAAAAGTCTTAGCGATGGCCCTGCTTCGAATATATAACTATTTATTAATACAACATGTACAACAGTGGGCGGAACTACTGATATTTCATTATCAGTGAATTTATTAGGTACAAGTGGATCTTTTCCCTCATTTTGAGTGCAACGTATTGGATTTACGCATGATCTAACTTTGTAATCTCAAATTATCAATTTTCTTTATGTGTTCTTAGTTAAAAGATTTTTGTGATTTCCGCCATTAGCCTTGTTATTTTGACGTACCCCAGCAGACTAGTCACCAGTGTTGAATTCAGACACTTTTCTCCGGAAGGAGTTCTATGGCTCCGAGGAGGAAACATTTGATAGTTCCGGGGGGGGGGGGGGAAGTTCCCCCGAGTTACCTCCTGAATTCAACACTGCTAGCCACGTACTCTAGGTTGTAAACCAACTGCTGATCTAAATTAATGATTTAGAATCCTTAATAATCACTATTGCGCAGTGGCGTAGGAACTTTGAAAAAAAATGGGGGGAGCCGGAGCATCAGCGCTGTGCGAAAGGGGGGGGGGGGCTAAGGGGGCTGTCGCCCCGGGCATGTAATTTTAAGGGGTGCCAAATTTATACAACCAATGCCATTTTTTAGCTTGTCAGAAGAAAAAGTTGGGGAAGGGGCCGCCAAATTTATACTTTGCCACGGGCGCAGTTTTCTCTTCGCACGCCATGCGGAGCATAATGTCAAAAGCCAGTGGCGAGGATAATTTTATTCAATTCATTTCGGAGGATTTCTTTTGTTGCCCTTTTCACAAACAAGAGTACAAAATAGAAGCATATAGAAAAATTGCCAACTTTTTAATCCAGTTTAAATATTTTTTATTCGATATACTTGATGACACTTAATTTATAGACGATCCCGTATACAATATTCAAATTTCAGGCTTCTCCAACTCCCATTTACCAAAAGTTAAAGTTTTTTTTTCTGTTGTTTTGCTTAAAAATTCTTTACAAATAGCTTATAAATCAGTTTTAAAGGCTTCTTCTTTATAGATATGCAGCAGCATCAAATGATTGAGTCAATGTTGACCCATTGTTTGATGGCGGTAATCTCTGTTTGAAGAAGAGCATTGAAAAATCTCTGAACTATCATTAATGATATCAGAATAATCAATATAAATTCTGCCAAAAGGTAAACTTCAGAATAATTTTTTTTTTACTAATTCCTGCAATGACATCACTTTAATTATGATCGACAACGGGTCAATCCATTTCAAGTGGTCCAGCACTGGTCGCTCGACCATTTTTAAAAAATCTGAAATTTTTTGTACAACAAACCTAACATGATGAAAGTTCAAAATGACCCTTTATTTTAATTTTACTATTTTTTGTTTGTGCATGGCGGCCATCTTTGTCTCATCGTGTGCAGCAATTTTCTCAGATACTAGGATACACAAAATTGTAAATATCTCGTTTTTTATTTTCCCAATTGAAATGGGGTTTGCAGCATTTTGTTCAGAATAGAATAAGCTAAATATACAGTGGTAGAAAAATTTTGAAAAAGAAATTTCTACAGGTGAAATTTTAGCACAAAATTTAAGATTTTTTCCAAAATCCATCCGTTTGCAAGAGGAAATTTTTCATGCAAGGGAAACTGTCAACTTTACACATTTTTTTTACAAATAGGTCAAAAGTGCGTGTACTCATACGCCAAGTCCCAGGTCTGGGTGTTTATTTCTCTTTGCGAAAAAAATTCCGAAATTCGTCAAAAATTTCAAAAATCGCACTTTTTAGGCTTTGATATCTGGTGGGGCACGAGACAAAAATCTGAAATTCTGGCCTTTGATAGTATTGTGTAGTAGTGTTATGTACAAAAAATTTCAAGAAGGAGATTTGACTACAAGATGAGATATGACATGGACAATTTGCAAAAACAATACTGCCAAACTATTGTAACCTACTATGTAATTGTTCAACAAGACTGTCAACCTTACACAATTTTTTCTACAAATAGATCAAAAGTGCGTGTACTCATATACCAAGTCCCAGATCTGGGAGCTAATTTCTCTTTGCGAAAAAAATTCCGAAATTCGTCGAAAATTTCAAAAATCGCACTTTTTAGGCTTTGATATCTCTAGTGGAGCACGAGATAAAAATCTGAAATTCTGGCCTTTAATAGTATTGTGTAGTAGTGTTATGTACAAAAAATTTCAAGAAGGAGATTTGACTACAAGCTGAGGTATGACATGGACAATATGTGAAAACAATACTACTAAACTATTGTAACCTACTATGTAATTGTTCATACCTCCAAAAATTTAAATTAATTATTTATGGTACAAAGTTAAATGTTAATTACAAATATCTTCTTCAAATGCTTCTGTGTGATTTAAACAATTCAGAATGTATGCTAAGCCAATACACTATTTGTCCAGATGAACAAACCTACTAGAAATGCTATTGCAACAATTTTACTCGAAACACATTTCAGAAAAGTAAATTACAGACAATGGGTTGCAACTGATCGAGTTGACATGACTTCAATTATTAAACCTAGATAATTTCATTCAAGTTAACAAGGGATGACAAGACTTGGGTGGCTTCAAATAAAATTTTGAGAAAGAACAACCTAATGCAATGACAACAGTAACTGGTCGAACTCATAACATCTTTCGTAAATAGTGTTAAGCTCTTTGTTGAGCATATATAGTATCTTTGTAAATTAAATGTTTATTATTTAACTGTTTTCAACAAACGATATTTTCTGTGTAAATATTGTAATAAAAGAGACTAATCTCATTTCTCCTAATGTACTCGTAATAGCATTTCTTAAAATTTTTTAATCACCGTATCTCAGCTTACAGTCAAATCTCCTTCTTGAAATTTCTTGTGCATAACATTACTACACAATACTATCAAAGGCCAGAATTTCAGATTTTTATCTCGTGCTCCACCAGAGATATCATAGCCTAAAAAGTGCGATTTTTGAAATTTTCGACGAATTTCGGAATTTTTTTCGCAAAGAGAAATTAGCTCCCAAATCTGGGACTTGGTGTGTGAGTACACGCACTTTTGACCTATTTGTAGAAAAAACTGTGTAAGATTGACAGTCTTGTTGAACAATTACATAGTAGGTTACAATAGTTTGGCAGTGTTGTTTTCACATATTGTCCATGTCATATCTCGGCTTGTAGTCAAATCTCCTTCTTGAAATTTTTGATACATAACACTACTACACAATACTATCAAAGGCCAGAATTTCAGATTTTTATCTCGTGCCCCACCAGAGATATCAAAGCCTAAAAAATGCGATTTTTGAAATTTTTGACGAATTTCGGAATTTTTTTCGCAAAGAGAAATCAACTACAAGATCTGGGACTTGGTGTGTGAATATACGCACTTTTGACCTATTTGTAGAAAAAACTGTGTAAGGTTGACAGTTTTCCTTACATGAAAAATTTCCTCTTGCAAACGGATAGATTTTGGAAAAAATCTTAAATTTTGTGCTAAAATATCACCTGTAAAAATTTATTTTTCAAAATTTTTCTACCACCGTGCATTTAGCCTATTTTATTCTGAACAAAATGCTGCAAACCCCATTTCAATTGGGAAAATAAAAGGCGAGATATTTACAATTTTGTGCATCCTAGTATCTGAGAAAATCGCTGAACACGATGAGACAAAGATGGCCGCCATGCACAAACAAAAAATAGTAAAATTAAAATAACGGTCATTTTGAACTTCCGTCATGTTAGGGTTGTTGTACAAAAAATTTCAGATTTTTTAAAAATGGTCGAGCGACCATTTTTATATTTTCTGGACCACTTGAAATGGATTGACCCCAACGCATTTCTGTCAGTTCCGTTCAGGACTAGAGTTGGTAGAAATGTCAACTTTACAGAAATGTTTGTCAAATCAAAATAATCGGCATGTGTTCTAAGCTTTTGTTTCATACATTCAGACGTGGTTGAAGCTGTATCCGTGAAAATGGATTCGGTCTTTATGTGAGAGTCAAAAGTTTTTTGATTAAATCGTTTTTTTAATTCATTGATAGTAAGGTTCAGTGCGTCACTGAAAATTCTCAATTTTTCTTATTGGTCGAACCGTGTTAAAGCGGAAGGATGTTCTGCTCATATCTTATTGAAACTATCTTTAGTTCGGAGATTTTTATCTTTAGTTTTTATTTTTTAATTTTTTCCGGGGTATCTGAGTCTGTCTGAAATATCTCAGGGGGAGCCACAGCTCCCCCGATTCCTACGCCTATGCTATAAGGAAAGGGCAGCTGACGTCATTGTGGGCTCTTATAAGTGTGGACAAGCTGTTTTCGCCCGTGCTTCTTTATAGCACCCACTCTACATATGAATTCAGGCATTCTGATTGGTCTACAAATTTTATTATGGTTGTCTGCTTGCTATGATTGGACTACGTCGTCAAGATGATTCCTACAATGACAAAAATGTAGCGGTAGATTGGTTGACAGAAGTGTTTGTTTGTAAACATGCCCTTTCCTTATTGCGAAACTCACAAGCCGACGAGCCTAGTACAGAAAGAATTCTAACTTCAGGCTAAATGTAAATTAATCAAAAGTACAGTGTGACTTCGAAAATCCGGCATCAAAACCAAGGGCGGCGCCAGAGTTTGCCCGACGTGGGGGCACTGTATCCCCGACAGGGGGGGCCAAGTTTATAATACATATTAGAGGTACCCGCGTATTGGTCCGGGTTCTAAAAAATGCGTGGCAAAAATTTCAGGCCCAGGACCGATCCGGTTTGTACGAAATAGATTAATGTTCCGGTCGACATAAATTTTAGAAAATCTGCCTGATTATACAGTCTGGGAAATACAAATGCATACATATATAATATAACCTAACCAAAAAAAGGTTAAAATCTCGGCCAACCCGACTCCATTTCTACAAAACGTGAATTTTTACTTCGATACGGTTATAAAATATTTTGGATGAGGTGTGTCTGATAAAAAATAGTCTTTTTAAGAAGTGTTCTAGGCGGCAATATTTATTTATTTTGAATGAATATCTATTTGCATGTAAATGTTTCAATTATCATTCAGTTATCGTTAATACTTATATCATGTATTGGAGACTAAAAAGTCAGAAAAATGCCACACAGTAAAATTTTCCAAGACAAAGTCGCATAGTAACAAAAAAAAAAAAAAAAAAAGAAGAAGAGCGAGTTATGGTCGAAGTTGTTCTCGTAGCAGGTGTAATGTATCATATTCTTTTCACATGTATTAGTATATTCATTTTGAATCAACATATTTTGCGTTTAAGGGGACTCCTCACTCACTTGAGAGCACAAGCATTGTCATGTTAAACACAGATTATTTTCAAATTTCTCGTTTTAATTAGAATATTTTTAAACAATTTTTTTTCTTGCATGAGACACATGAAGTTGCTCTTTAATATGACTTTCTTTCGCTTTTTCGATTTCGGTAGCAGATTTTTTTTTAAGATACTTTTACTTTCAGGTACGGTTTTGAAACTGAAAGTATTTTTTTGGGGTCATAGGCAGGTTTTACTGTATTTTAATTTTATTGCCTGAAAATCTACTATTCTTTAAAAATAATAAATACTAACTGAAAATGAAGTTTGATAAAATTCTGTGTTTAAATTTTTGAGAAATAATTCTCCCGGTCTCACGGCACACCTGCCAACTTAAGCTTTTTAACAATCAAATAAATGTATTATAAAACAGAAAATTATTTAGAAAGGTAAGCTTTTACGTGGTACTTATTTCATTTTAATTTGATTTGTAAATATGATCATTTTGATTTTTGGAAAAAAAGTGTATTTTAATTTAAATTATTAAAATTGTAAATTTTAATTATTAAAAACAAAGCATAACAAAACCACTGTTTAGTGTTGCATGACAAATTTTATCTGCAATAATTTATTTGAAGATCTAAAAAAGTATGAAATTGGATTAAATTTTGTGCGTTAGTTTTTTATACATAATTATATCGGAAATCATGAAGTTTCTATGTGTACTTCTATACATAATTTTGTACCAATTCTGCAGAAAATAAAATTGTAAATTTTATTTAAATAAAAATAGGTAAATAAAATAAGAACCCTTCTAAATACGCCATTTTCAATTTGCTAAAATATGCATTACCACAATTGCCAGTCTTAAACTGGAAAAAACGTGAAGGGAAGTTACCTAAAAACATATGCATATGCGTTTTTTAAAGTTGTCCTATTTTCCGTATTTTTTATTAACCGGATCGGACTAGATCTCGACAGGTCCAAATAATCGAAGCTCTACTGTATTTATTGCTGAATGCAAAAACATAAGTGAAAAACTTACATAAACATTAGTTAAATTATTATTATCAACAAAAGTACGAATTCTGAGTATAAAGCAATTTTAAAATTAAAACACTCGGTTAAAAATAGCAAATGACATATAAACGCAAATAAATTAGAAATCATTTGGACTTACTCTTATAAAAGTCTTGAAACTTTTTATATACAGCAGCGACGCAAATTAAAGTTGATATCTTCGTAAAAAGACAGAACTCATAAAATGTTTATAACTACACTGTACTCCCGATTATCCGTGCTAATTAATGCACGGGTGCACACGGATAATCGAAAAACACGGATAATCCGAAAATGATCAAACACGCAGAAGAGTGTGTATATTTGGAGGATATAAGTAAAGTACACAGTGGTATATAAAATACTTCGGGTTTAATTACGATACTCTGCTAATACAAAAAAGTAATACATTAAGTATTAGTAATGAAATATGTAATAAAATTTGCCATAACTTAATACACTTGTACTTACATATACCATTACATGTACTTAACACTTGTACTTACATAACTTGTACTTACATATTTACTGTCAGTTGCTTTTCTGGAAGAAGTCTGTTATATTTGTTTGTCTGCGAGCCAACGTGGCATTTTTCCTTATAATTTGGCGAACATTGCGCACAGATATGACATCATTGAATTCGAAATTAGTATTATGATGACCCATGTAGTCTAACAGTTGATCTACGCACTTCAGTGCTGTTTCGTGACTCACACTTGTTGCATCATGTTCATCTTCACTCTCTTCCTGTTCTTTGACTTCGCTTTGCTCGCCTGAAACTGCATCCACTATTCCTTGATCTGAAAGAATTTTATAGCCTTTTTCGTTTTCATCTTCGTTCATCCAATCTTCTACATTTTCTTCATCAACATTTTGAAATCCATCAAAATCAGAAATAATTTCAACAATTTCAGAAGCTTGTATTTTAGTATTTCTGTTTGCAGAATTATCTGCATGTATGACCCCAGGCATCAATTTTTTCCAAGCATGATGCAACGTCGAGTTTTGTATTTCATCCCAAGCTTCAGCAATAAGCTGCACTGCATCAAAAATCGTGAGCTTCTTCCAAAATTTAACGAGATTTTCATCTTCTTCCAATAGCAGTCTCAAAAGATTTCTTCTGTAGATGCGCTTCATTGTTGAGATAACTCCTTGGTCCATTGGCTGGATGAGTGAAGTTACGTTTGGAGGCAAGAACTTTACAAAAATATCTCCATCACATGACGAAATATCATCCGGATGGCATGGCGCATTGTCAATTAAAAGAACTGCTTTTTTGGGTAGACCTTTTTTTCGTAGCCACTCGCTCACTTGTGGTACAAATTTGTCATGAAACCACCTTCTAAACAAGTCGGTATCCATCCAAGATGATGATTGAGAATAATAATGAACAGGTATTTTGTTTTCAAAATTCTTCCCGAAAGATCTAGGATTTTTAGACTTTCCTATAACAAGGGGTTTCAACCTGAATGTTCCGGAGGCGTTTGCACAGCACATCACAGTTACTCTCTGCTTTGAAGTTTTAAAACCTGGAGTTTCTTTCTCTTCTTGGGATGCTAATGTTTTAGTTGGGAGGCATTTCCAGTACATACCGGTCTCATCAGCATTAAAAATTTGATCGAGAGACAATTCTTCTTTTTTCCTGTACTCATCAAATTCTTTAATAAATGAATCGGCAGCTGAATAATCTGCACTTAACTGTTCTCCTTTTAATTGTACTTCTCTAATACCATAACGTTTTTTAAACCGAGTCAGCCAACCTGAAGATGCATTAAATGGGGCTTCAATGCCTAAAGCCTTGTGAAAAAACAATGCTTTCTCTAAGCATATAGGACCAGAGATGGGAATGCCTTCTGATCGTTTTTGCTTCACCCACTGAATCATGCAAGCATCAAGGGTTTCAAAAGATGATTTTTTAACTGCTTTTCTTGTCGTTGAAGCTGCTCCACTATCACAATCACGAGTAAATTCCATCAATTTCTGCTTTTGTTTTCTGAAGTCTCGTACAGTCTGTATGCCAACATCTAACTCCAAAGCTAATTTTTGGACAGATTCTCCTTTTTCAAGCCTAGAAATTGCATCCAGTTTTTGTTTAATTGTTAAAACTCTTTTGCGCCGTTTCGGAGGCTGTGTAAATTCACTCATTCTGAAAAAGTTATTAAACACACGGAAAAAATAAACAGCTCTGACAACAGTCAATACAAAACACACTCTTAGTAACTGGCGATAAGAACACGAAATGGTTCATCCGGGGTTCGAAGAAACGAAAGAATGTATGGGGAGTGAAAAAAAAGGAGGGGGGAAAAAGGATTCTTTATCAGCTTAGCAACTGTCACCTGTTACACGCTTGCACCTGCTACTGAAAGAGACCATTGCATTTGTTTGTCGCAAAAGAAACCCGTTTTGCTTTGTCCTTTTTCCCTTCCTAGATGCTAGTCTTACAAGGTAATCCAAAAACAGCGTTTAGAACAGAGGCGCCATTTCACATTTTTCTTGGGGGGGGGGGGGGGCAGACACCCTAAAATTCATGGTTTCTATGCATTTTTAGGCCACTTTGAGGGCTCACTATTGGTAAATTCTAAGAAATGAAATTTCTTGAGGGGGGGGGGCATTTCCCCCCCAGCCACCCCCAAATGGCGCCCCTGATTTACAAAATTATTAAATCTCATTCCATCACGATCTGTCACGTTAAACGCAGTTTTTCTTTCTTTCTTTTTCTTTTCTTTTTTTTCGCTCCTGAATGAGAACAGGAAAAAACGAGAAAATTTAAATTTTTGGGCTGCACGGATAATCCGCAAAACGGATAATCCGCACACGGATAATCGGGAGTACAGTGTAGTAGAAATGATAATTATAATGCAAAATTTGCAATCATAAATTCTATTTTTTCACAAAATTTTTTTTTTCTTTTAAACTTCATTGCAGCATTGTTTTTACGATTACTGTTTGATTAATAATATGATTTTTGTAAAAAAAAAAAAAATGCATTAAACCAGCGGTTCCCAAACTTTTGAACTCGCGGAGCCCTTTTTGGAAAGAATTTCTGTGGCGGAGCCCCTGAACCCAACAACTGAAAGCTTTTAGTAACGAGGAAAACGAATTCTTTTTTAACCGAGCGATGCTCAAGTAACACTGTTTGGGGGTTAATGACATCCATTTTTAAAATAAGAAATATTCTTTTGGGATTTCCAGTAAGAACTCGGAATTAAAAATTAAAATGGTAATCATGTTTGGATTATCCATTGCATTGGGGCTTGCGTAAAACTATTATTATTTATGAGAAAACCACACACACACACAGAAATAAAGGTAAGTTGTACAGTTTTCTTTTACACAGAGATACTTCTATATAATTCCAGTAGTCTACTCGCGAAAAAAAGAGTAAAATGATAGTTCCGCCACCCATGAGTAATTTTGTAACACGTTTTCGCTAGTCCCACCTATCCGTAATAGAATCATGCGATTATGGAATATTTTTTCGTTTTTTTTTTTTTTTTTTTTTTTTTAAGTTTCTAATACTTTTAAACATGAAAAAAATGAATCTCTTCTCTTTTTTTTAACCATTTTCAAAAAATACATTTAGAAGTAGCTCACCGTTTTAGTGTTTAAATGGGCGTGGCAAAATCTATAAGCTGTATTGTTAAATGCAGCATTGTTAACACCTTGAGAACGAATGACACGTATACGTGCCGAAAAAAGGCTTAAGAATCCTTGTTTATCCCCACCAGCAAAATTTTACTGTAAAATTTGCTTTATTTAGTCGGAGCATTTTTTTTTTTTTCGATTTAATAAGACACAAATTTCTGCTTTTAAAAGCTGGTGACAAAACATTAAGGTGTTAACTTTTTTGAATATTTTATTCAAAGTATTTGGCTATTAATTATAGTTTTGAAAGAAAGTTTCTTTCGTCATTGTTTTTGATTCAAAACATCAATGCAATTAAAAACTACACATGTTAAACGAACTGAAACTAGTAGAAAAACTTTACTAACACAATGGGATACATATATGGAATTACATTTATATTACGGCGGGTACTCATTGATAAAAAGTCTAAGCAAGGTGTGTAGCTGAGGAAAATTTTAAATTCTTAATGTGATGACAAATGTAAAGAATATATATTTTTTAATTGCTACAGAATTATTTCTTATTGGAAAATGTGGCAGAGAGCTATGAAAACAAAATTTTAAAGAGGGGTTGTAAAGTGATAGAAGATGCCAAAAATTGTTTTCATCAATGGCAATTGCTTATAAAATTAAGTACAATTATATAAAACTGCATAGAAAATTAAAAAAACTAAGAAATTTTAAAAATAAAATTAACAGATTAAAGCAATTAAAGTTACAAAAAGAAAGAATCTATATACAAAACGTATATAACTATTAAATGAATTTAATGAGGGGTTTATTAAATGATAAAAGGTACAAAAAGGGGGCATTTTATTCGACAAACGATGCTGTACAGCGAAAAACAGTATACAAAATTTAAATATACAAATAACATAAACAGATTAAAGAATTTAAATTTAAATATAAAAAAAGAAATACATATATATACACAATGTACACAAATATAATATGAATTTAATGAAGGGCTGTAAATGATAGAAGATGCAATAAAAATATGTTTTAGCGACAAATATTATTTTACTATGAAAAACAGTATAAAAATTTTTAAATAATTAAAAAATAATACAAATAACATAAACAGACTAAAAAATAAAAATAGAAAAATAGAAAGAAATATATACACACAAGTGAATCTAGTGAGGGATTTTAAATGATACAAGATCTCTTAAGAAAATACGTTTTGAGCAACAGACATTGTTTTAAAAATTAAATACATTTAAAACTAGGATAAAATATTTAAATAAGTAAAATTTAATAAAAATAAAATAAACAGTTTAGGAAAATTAAAATAATACAATATGCAATGTATACAAATATTATATGCCGATAGTTTTTTTTTCCATAAAGTTTTACGAACAATAAATAATAAAAGTTTAGTGTGAAAAATGTTCTTGAATTGTTTTTCACAGTTATTTATTTGTGTAAGTAGAGAATTCAGTTTCACACAGATATGTCATTAAAAATGGGAGTAAAATTAATTTTGCTCCGTCTAAGATTTTGTATTTATCTGTCAAATGACATCAAAATTCATTGATACCTTACTTTGAAAAGAGAATCGTTTTGAAACGTTAAATCAATGAAAGCTTCGTTTTCCTCAGAGTTTAAGCTGTGTGATTTTGTTTTTACACTGAATGGATTTAATACCCATTTAAAATCGTCCAGCATCGTATTTTGAGCAGCTGGAAAAGTAATGCTCAAACGAATCTACCAGAGTTTCGAGATAACCTTGAATACTTTTCTGAATTTTTTTTCAGAAACCGTGTTACTAAGCAAAAAAGAATTTACTATAAACATATGAATATTTGAAGCTGTAAAGAACAAAACTATTCTCCTTTTTGTTTGGCAAGCAGAGTTAACACCACTGGAGGGCCTTTTTTTTCGATTCACGTTCTGCATTCGATTCAGAATATTATTTTTTGTAGCTTATTTTAAATAATCAATTAATTATGTAGCTTATTTTAAAATAAAAAAAGAATTAAGTATAAACATACGAATATTTGAAGCTGCAAAGAACAAAACTATTGTCCTTTTTTTTCGGCAAGCAGAGTTAACAGCACTGGAGGCCTTTTCTGCCTTTCTTTCACGTTCTGCATTCGATTCAAAATACTATTTTTGTAGCTTATTTTAAATCGAATTTTTATAAAACATTAAATGCAGAAACATAAAATAAAACAATTCAAACCAAAAATATTATACAGAAAATCGATACATGTATAATGCGAATATATATATATATATATATATATATAGCTGTGAAATGTATTATTGTATTTTTTCAACCAAGTTGCAGATACATTTATTTTTTTACACACACGAACAAAAATTCCTACATGCTTTTGAAAATATTTCACTTGCAATATGCTATTTTTTTTCAGGTTTCTTTTATTTTCCTGGAACGCCGCGGAGCCCCTGGAAAGTTCAGGCGGAGCCCCAAGGGCTCCGCGGAGCACACTTTGGGAACCTCTGCATTAAACAGATGAATAATAATTTTAAAAATCTTATTTCTATATATATATATAAATACTTAGATCAGGAAAAAAATAACTCCTTATATCTGTGGTCAATGGACAGTTGACGAAAATTGAGTACTGCACATTTTTAACTCTGAAATGTCCTTCCGGTCTATCACAATGCAGGTGTTTTTTGGTTTACAACCATTCAGCAAGAATACGTCTGCTGAAGCTAAACAATATTTATCAATCTCTTTATTCCGGTTGTCGAAAAGTTTGTTTTATATTAACTTGCACGTCAGAATTTGAAAACAAGTCAAAAGAGAAGGTATGTATTTTTTCTTAGTGAATCGCAGCTGTTATCTGCGGTATAAAAATCCTCGATTGAAATCTAAGTAAGAATACAAGTATAAAGAAACAGCATACTTACTAAGAACAAAACTTGTATAAAATTGAAATATCTTCATATCCTTTTTCGTTCATCTGAACACGTTTCTGTGCTAAATATTAGTTTTCTTTATTTGAATTGAATATATTTGCCGGAGTGAAATTAATTAGTCAAACTACAATTTTTGAATTATGCACCTTGTATTACTTTATAAGTACCGCGTTTTACTTTTTTCATTATTTTCTACTTTTGACACTTTTGAGAAAATGTAATTATTATTCCATACATTCTCAAAAAACATTTCGCCAAAAATAAAATATACAGACAATAAGTTGCCGGAACGCACACGTTATTGGAATGGATTATTCTATTACTTGAAGAAATGTTGGTGTTTTCATTGTAGAATTTTAAAAAAATGAGATTCGGTTCACGAACTTTTCATTATTTTAAGAGAAATTAGAGATACGTAAACAATCGGTTTCGAATCGAAAAATCTAGTTCAAAGTGTTACTGCTCAGTTAACTGAACAATCTTTTGATTTAACAAAAATGTAACTTTAGATATTGGAGGATTTCAGGTAGTTTAGCATTATATTGATGAATGTTCTGCATTTTCGAGAAAATGTGTAAATTAACAGATTTTTTAACCTATAGTAGTAATAATAAAAGCAATGGGGAAAACACCTTCAATTTCCATTTTGTTTTAGACTGTATATTAATCGAATGCAGAAAGTGCGACGTATCAAATTTTGATAAGATACAAAACTTAAATCTGAAACAAAAACTTAAATACAAAATTCCCAAATTAAAAACAAAAGATAAATGAAGTGAAAACTTGTAAAATAGTTGGAAATCTAAAAGTGCGTTATTTTAATATCGGCAAAAAGCGACCCGCAATTAAAAATATATCACCGATCCGAACCACGGGTTATACAGGAGGTCTAACTGCGGGTTAGAAAGTCTGCGCGGGCCAAAATTTCTCGCTCAAGTCCGTGGCGACAATGCCGAAATAGCCCTGTGATTTGAAGAGACTTTTCTATTATTTTAAGCAATTTCTGCCTTCTTATTGGACATCTTTTGAAAATTTTGATCTTAGATTTTTTTTTTTTTTTTTTTTTTTTTTTTTTTTTTTTTTTTACGTATATTTAGATAAATCGGATTTATAAATTCTGTTCTAATACGAAAAAGTACTAAACAGCATAGCTGCCAAAACACCTATGTAAATTGACGAATATATTACTTTAGATGTGAGTATTTCAGATAATTGGTGATTTTTATGTATTTTTTGCGGGAGGGGAGGGGTAAAAATAGTAAAATTAAAGCGCTTGAAAGCAAAATTTAAAGCAAAATTTTCTGTTTTAACGGAATATCAAGGGGAAAAAAATAGTTTAATTCACGCATTATTTTGAGAGCATAGTCCTCCCCGGATTGGGTTATACCCGAGCTGAACTGGTTAATTCTATATCCATTCAACCTGAACCAGATTTAAAAAAGTAAATGACCCGAACTCGACAAACTTCGACCTAAAAGTATTCAATTCGAACTTAATCCAACTCGAAATGCAAGAGAAAATTGAAAAAAAAAAAAAAAAAAAAAATCGAATTTAATGGAAAAATAATCTACAAAAATACCTCCAATATCAATTATATATTTTATGTAGAAAAATTAATGTATCTATATATGCACTCATTGAAATTCTAATAATATAATTTTACATTTTAAAATATATTTCAGCGATACTTTTGAGAAATGAGGTAGAATCGAACACATACGCTAAAACAATTAAAACTCGTTTTAACCCGACTCGAAAAATAGAAGTCAATCCGAACCTCTTCGAAAAAATATTAACTTTAGCCAGATCCGACTCAAATCGCCAGTCGAGTTGGGTTTAATTTTCCAAGGTGATCCAGGACTCTACCCGAAACGCAATCTGAGCCCGACATCTCTAAATTCCTATCTGAACCCGAAATATTTCAACCTCAACTAGACCCCAACCATAACTGATGAAAAAATATATCCATACTGTAATGCAATTATGTAAAACTATATCTACAACTATACCTCCAGTATCAGTTTTAACTTTTAAGGGTGTTCTTAAATCAAAAAGAGCAACTTTGTAACATATTCTTTAAGGGTGTATTCGAAAAAACATTTTTCCACCTTCAACAGCTCGAAATTTTCCGATACAATTTCAGACACAATTTTAAAAGTAGAGACATGAAACTTGCTGAGGGGATTTTTGAAGTGTCGTATAAGGTGCCGTGTGATGTCTTTTTACGCTCAATTCATATTCATTAGAATTTGATTTATAAACAATTATCCTTTCAGTATGACCCTTTTTTTCGTCCGCAGATCTCCCGCTTCTGAAAAATCCGTTCAAATTGGCAACTTTGGCAGCCTTTTTTTATACATTTATCAAAGAATCGACCATTACGGTACCTTGAGTACTTTCCGAATAATACAATTTGCCAGTTTCATGCATTTGAGGGCAAAAATGAACTCAAAAATAAATCGGAAAATAAGCAGTTTGAATCGAAATACACCCTTAATTTATTTTTGTTCAGAAATGCTTGAAAATAGGTGTTGTTATTCAGAAACTGTAAAATGGCACTCATTTTTCTGTTTTTTAAAAAACACAATAGATCTTTCATAACAAGCCTTCAAGGTGGACGTTTTTGAGCACGTTTCCCGACGAAAGCAGAAAAACCGGTCGAAAAAGAGCAGAAAAATGGGTAATCTCGTTATCGAAATAGCTTATAACTCGATAGGTAATTTAATTGTCATAAAATGGAAAAATAAGTTCGATTCGAAATCGCTTCCACAGTTAGGCATTCCAATTTTATATCTTTCCGTTAAAAAATGAGTTTGTAAATGTGTCAAAACGTTTGCCACTTGTTGAGCGGAGCAGTTGAGAACACCCTTAAGTAAAAACTGGTAAAGTGTATATAAACTCATTAACATTCAATACATAATTTTTCAATTTAAAATAAGTTTTGCAAATTCTTTCGAGAGATCAGTCTCGAATCAGGAACCGTAAGTGTCAACATTTAACCCAAACCTGAAACAATTAAAGTTAACCCAAATGGAATTCGAACCACAGTGACAAAAGATTAAATTCAACCCGATCCGATACAGATTGCGAGTCATGTCAGGTTCAGTTTCCCCGACCCCGATGCAGCATTCTGTGGCGGCCATCTTGCGCGGTCAATAAAACGAGTTTCTCGCAGGAAGCGACTGAGGTACCCTTTTGCTCGGCGGATAAGACGCTCGCTTACTGACCTTGGTATCTCCGGTTCGAACCCTGCCCGGGCACCGTCACCTGCATTGGTGACCTCGGACAAACGAACACATTTCACCACCTTCGCTCAAGTCCAACAGATGGCAGCACTGAAAACACCCCCAGCATCCAAAGCCTGCGAAACGCTCGCAGCACGAAAGCCTCTGTAACGCTCAGAGCACACGACCAAAGCCTGTGTAACGCTCACAGCAACAAAGCCTGCCACGCCGCGCATCATCGATGGGGCACACGTGCAATCGGCGGCAGCACGACAACGCATCTGGCACGCGCCAGCGCAACACGAGTGCATATCGCTCGTCGAACGTCAACGCGACGGGGTGGAGTACTGTGGCGGCCATCTTGCGCGGTCAATAAAACGAGTTTCTCGCAGGAAGCGACTGAGGTACCCTTTTGCTCGGCGGATAAGACGCTCGCTTACTGACCTTGGGATCTCCGATTCGAACCCTGCCTGGGCACCGTCATCTGCAATTCTATTTGTCATCCAAGACTGCCCGACAAAACTTTAGTGTAAATTTTATCTTTTTTGTTAAAAAAATATACATGTGTAGAGTCATTCATATATCATCCTGTGCAGTCATATATAGATTTTTATTTTAAGAAATTCGATATTTTTTTTGGAAAGATCGGGTTTATCTGAACTTAATCTGCAAGAATCAAAATTCATTCAGAAACCGACTCGTACCTAGAATAATTACCTTATTCAATCTGTGTTTAATAATAATAAAAAAAAAACTTCATATATTGACCCAATTTGATGGGGTCGAATTTCAAAAGTCAAAATATTTTCCCCGACGAAATCGAATTTTGACCCCGATGGGGGGGCCAGGTATGCCCGACGGGGGGGCATATGCCCCCCCGGCCCCCCCTCTGGCGCCGCCCTTGATCAAAACCTTCTCTCCCCTTCTTTTTTCTTTTACACTTTCAAGTTATGAAGAAGAAAAAAAATATTTTTTTTTCTGAATTAAAAACTTCAACTTCGAATATATAAGTATTCATGCAATATACTCAATAGTGGGCGGAGCTACTGATATTTCATTATCAGTGAATTTATTAGGTATAGTGGGTCTCTGCGTCTGCCTCATTTAAGTGTAACATATATTGGATTTACGACATGATCTGACTTTGGGGTCAATCCATTTGAAGTGGTCCAGAAAATATAAAAATAGTCGCTCGACCATTTTTAAAAAATCTGAAATTTTTTGTACAACAACCCTAACATGACGGAAGTTCAAAATGACCATTATTTTAATTATTGCCGTTATTTTTTGTTTGTGCATGGCGGCCATCTTTGTTTCATCGTATTCAGCGATTTTCTCAGGTACTAGGATACACAAAATTGTAAATATCTCGCCTTTTATTTTCCCAATTGAAATGGGGTTTGCAGCATTTTGTTCAGAATAAAATAGGCTAAATGTACGGTGGTAGAAAATTTTTGAAAAAAAAAAAATTACAGGTGATATTTTAGCACAAAATTTAAGATTTTTTCCAAAATCTATCCGTTTGCAAGAGGAAATTTTTCATGTAAGGAAAACTGTCAACTTTACACAGTTTTTTCTACAAATAGGTCAAAAGTGCGTGTACTCACACACCAAGTCCTAGATCTGGGAGTTAATTTCTCTTTGCGAAAAAAATTCCGAAATTCGTCAAAAATTTCAAAAATCGCATTTTTTAGGCTTTGATATTTCTGGTGGGGCACGAGATAAAAATCTGAAATTCTGGCCTTTGATAGTATTGTGTAGTAATGTTATGCACAAGAAATTTCAAGAAGGAGATTTGACTGTAAGCTGAGATAGGGTAATTAAAAAGTTTTAAGAAATGCTATTACGAGTACATTAGGAGAAATGAGATTAGTCTCTTTTATTACAATATTTACACAGAAAATATCGTTTGTTGAAAACAGTTAAATAATAAACATTTAATTTACAAAGATACTATATATGCTCAACAAAGAGCTTAACACTATTTACGAAAGATGTTATGAGTTCGACCAGTTACTGTTGTCAGTCCATTAGGCTGTTCATTCTCAAAATTTTATTTGAAGCCACCCAAGTCTTGTCATCCCATGTTAACTTGAATGAAATTATCTAGGTTTAATAATTGAAACCATGTCAACTCGATCAGTTGCAACCCATTGTCTTTAATTTACTTTTCCTGAAATGTGTTCCGAGTAAAATTGTTGCAATAGCATTTCTAGTAGGTTTGTTCATATGGACAAATAGTGTATTGGCTTAGCATACATTCTGAATTGTTTAAATCACACAGAAGCATTTGAAGAAGATATTTGTAATTAACATTTAACTTTGTACCATAAATAATTAATTTAAAATTTTGGAGGTATGAACAATTACATAGTAGGTTACAGAAGTTTGGTAGTATTGTTTTCACATATTGTCCATGTCATACCTCAGCTTGTAGTCAAATCTCCTTCTTGGAATTTTTTGTACATAACACTACTACACAATACTATTAAAGGCTAGAATTTCAGATTTTTATCTCGTGCTCCACTGAAGATATCAAAGCCTAAAAAGTGCGATTTTTGAAATTTTGGACGAATTTCGGAATTTTTTTCGCAAGAGAAATTAGCTCCCAGAGCTGAGACTTGGTATATGAGTACACGCACTTTTGATCTATTTGTAGAAAAAATTGTGTAAGGTTGACAGTCTTGTTGAACAATTACATAGTAGGTTACAATAGTTTGGTAGTATTGTTTTTACAAATTGTCCATGTCATATCTCATCTTGTAGTCAAATCTCCTTCTTGAAATTTTTTGTACATAACACTACTACACAATATTATCAAAGGCCAGAATTTCAGATGTTTGTCTCGTGCCCCACCAGAGATATCAAAGCCTAAAAAGTGTGATTTTTGAAATTTTTGACGAATTTCGGAATTTTTTGCGCAAAGAGAAATAAACTCCCAGACCTGGGACTTGGCGTATGAGTACACGCACTTTTGACCTATTTGTAGAAAAAATGTGTAAAGTTGACAGTTTCCCTTGCATCAAAAATTTCCTCTTGTAAACGGATGGATTTTGGAAAAAATCTTAAATTTTGTGCTAAAATTTCACCTGTAAAAATTTCTTTTTCAAAAATTTTCTACCACTGTATATTTAGCTTATTCTATTCTGAACAAAATGCTGCAAACCCCATTTCAATTGGGAAAATAAAAAACGAGATATTTACAATTTTGTTTATCCTAGTATCTGAGAAAATTGCTGCACACGATGAAACAAAGATGGCCGCCATGCACAAACAAAAAATAGTAAAATTAAAATAACGGTCATTTTGAACTTTCATCATGTTAGGTTTATTGTACAAAAATTTTCAGATTTTTTAAAAATGGTCGAGCGACCAGTGCTGGACCACTTGAAATGGATTGGCCCTTTGTTAATTAAAACTATCAGTTTTTTAATGTGTTTTTAATTAAACCATTTTTGCGATTTCTGCCATTACCGTTATTATTTTCAAGTATCCCAGGTTGGGGACCGCTGTCCTAAAAGGAGCGTTCATCGCACGATGTTGATTTGACATTAAAAATAAACAAACATATTGACTTTTCGCATTCAAAAAAGAATTTATAGAGTTTTGCACTCACGCTAAATAAAATAATAATAAAAATTATTTATCTTCTTTTACGCTTATTTTACTTGAAAAGCACTTGTTGGGAACACACACATACACAAAAAAAAAAAGAAAAAAAAAATCGAACATCACTAAGTTCGGCCGGTACCCAACAAAATAATAATAAAAAAAAAAAAATAATAAAAGCTATGTATTTTATTTTATACTTATTTTTCTTGAAAAGCACTTGTTGAGAAAGAAATTATAAACACTGAACTTTATAGAGTTCAGTACCCAAGCAAAAAAAAAAAAAAAAAAAAAAAAAAATACAAATACAAATACAAATTATTTAGTTTCTTTTATACTTATTTTTCTGGAAAAGCATTTATTGAGAAAGAAATTCGAATACTGGAAGAGACACTAAAAATGTTAGTTCTAGAAAAACTTAGTAGTGCAAAACACTAGTTCTGTAGCTATGCTAAATAAAAATAATGAAATATATTTATTTTCTTTTATACTTATTATTCTAGAAAAGCACTTGTGGGAAAGAAATTCCAAGCACACAACACACAAACAGAAAAAAAAAAAACAACGAACAGTACACGTACAGAGTTTGGTACTCAAGCAATATAAAAGAAATAATTATTTATTTTATTTTATACTTATTTTTCTGGAAAAACACTGATTGAGAAAGAAATTTTGAAAATCCGAAGAGACACCAAACATTATAGAATTTGGTACCCATACAAAACAGATAAATAATAAAAAATATCTATTTACTTTTATGCTTGTTTTTCTTGAAAAGCAGTGTTGAGAAAGAAATTCTGAATACCAAAAGGAACACCGAACATAATCGAATTCAGTACCCCCTCTCCCTACTCACCAACACAAGCAAAAAAAAAAAAAAAAAATGATAAAAACTATTTTTTTTTTTTTTTTTTTTTTTTTTTTTGTGTGTGTGTGTGTACTTATTTTTCATGAATACAGTAGACTCCCTCAAATCGGCACAGCTTGGGACCAGAGGTGCGGATTTTAGAATTTTGCGGATTTCTGGTCGTAGTTTTGTTTACATTTTTTAAACAGTAATTTGAATGTAATTAATAATGCAATCAAATCTGTAATGAATGCTTACATTATAATAACATATTAAAATAAGTAATAAACTAAAATAACAAAAATTTAGATAAGTTTTAAAAAGATTAAAATATTAAGAGCAAAAGTCAAGTTATTAATCTATAATGTATGATTAAATATTCTTTATATAAACATGAAATGTATTTTCCTAAATTATTCAATGAAACTTGCCTCTTGATGCTTTAATATGCTTAAAGATGCTTTACTAATTCACATCAAAATCATAAAATAAGGAGGTTTTGTTTCAAATTTACCCAGACTTAACAACCAAAAAAAAAAAAAAAAAAAAAAAACTTGATTAATACATAAATATATTTAGTAAGATTGTGTTTACCAATGATATCAGCACTATCTTGAATTTTTTCAGAAATAAATTTATTCTTCCTTCATGAAAAAACATGAATTCGATAATATTAACAAAATTTACAAATTAAAATATATATGGAATTGATATAAAACTAAAATAGTCAAATTTTATCCCTATATGTGAACTGAATTTTTTATTGTTTACATCCGTAAATTTTGTGAGGATTTTAGAGAGTTGCGGATTTGATGGAGTTTACTGTAGCATTTGTTGAGAAAGAAATTCTACAACATTCAATAATAAAAAAGAGCAGTGCAAAAAAATTGAGTTATTTTTAATTCACACAACAAAAGATAGTACAAAATAAATATCAGACATATATACAAAAGTAGATAGAATTTATATATTAATCTATACAATGAAGGAAGAACAATACGTACTATGTTGGACAGCAGAGTTTTATATTAGCAACATCAAAGCGTGTTAATCGACTTCAAAAACTTAATGTAAACCAAAAGGCACTTCTATTAAAGCAGAATTTGTATCTTAAAATAATCAATGTAAATACGGAAGTAAAAGCTTTATTTTAATGGTTTTAATTAGAGATTGACCGACCATTTGGTTTCCTTTACGACCCAAAATCTGGATTTAGCTGAAAATTCGCTTTTGGTGAAAATGTTAGTTAAAATTCGTCTGTTCCGAAATTCGACTGAAGTTGTTTGTATTCCAAAATGTCTCGTTTCTACCTTCGAAAAATTTCAACGTTATACATAGTACGGGAGGCGGCAGCACAGGTAATCCCCTATCGAGTTTATTCATGAAAACCTAGGATTAGTTAAATCTCGATTCGCATATTAAAACGCAATCGGTCTGCCAAGTCATATCTTAGTAGAAAACACCGGAGAACCCGATTTTATCGGTGGACTCATAGGTTTACTATAATGTTTTCCTATTCTCAGTCTCCCATGTTTTTATATTTTTGGGTGCAGGAAAGCATAGTGGTAAACCTATGAGTCAACCAAAATTGCGTTTTCGGGAATTTTCCACCAAGATAATACTTGGCAGACCGATTGCGGTTTAATATGCAAAACGAGATTTAACTAATCCTAGGTTTTCCTCCGTGAACTCGATGAGGCGACTGTCGGAGCAGCTGCCTCCCAGTCTAACACATATTTGAGCTCTATCGGTATCAAACAAGACATAACTTATTTATTGCTATGAACTTCAATATTGATAACTATCAATCATGACTGAGTCAAGACATGAATGCAAATTATAAAGCAAGCAATGCCTATTTCATTAAAGTTTGATTATGGTTTTCGCGCGCTCATTAAAATCATGTAAAAATAATAAAATTTGAGCGAGATATTTGAAAAGAACGCTGCCATAGACTTTACATTATCATCCGGGTCTTTTTCTGTGCCTAGTGTGGGGCCTTAAGGCGGAACAAGATTTTGATTCATAATTCAGGACTTAAAGAATTAAATGCAGATTTTGATCCTGTTATACACTTTTATTTTCAGATGGGAATTTAAATCAATATTTAATCCTTAGAATTCTTCTAGAAATTTGAAATTTTATTACACATAATCACAAAAATTAGTCGTTAAAAAAATAAAAACTCTGCAGCCCTTTCACAAAACCCATTATATAAAACATTTATCAAAATCTATGCCAAATGTAATTGTGTGCAAACAATATGTATGGCAATTGTTAAGGCACTGACTAGAAATGCACAT
This sequence comes from Maratus speculifer, assembly GCA_964019185.1. NCBI lineage: Eukaryota > Metazoa > Arthropoda > Arachnida > Araneae > Salticidae > Maratus > Maratus speculifer. The sequence goes on along the minus strand of OZ025301.1, from coordinate 210,404,939 downwards.
TAAAAATAATCACAAACAGAAGCATGCTTAAAGTTTTGATTGTTTCAGCTTAACCGCTGAAACATTTAAAAAATATATTACTTTGGGTAAAGAGACAAATAAATTATTTACAACTGTAAAAGAAAGAGTCACTTATCGTTAAAATAAAAATATGTATGCTAAAACTGACTACAGCAAACAAAACGGCTTAAAAATCTTTCAATAAAGAAACCAACTAGTTTCGTATGCACAAACAGTAATATTTTCAATATCATTCATAGCCAGCAACGAGTCACTCAAAAAGACTTTGATGATAATGTTAAGTCTATATGGAGGCGTTATTTTCTAATATCTCGCTTAAATTTTAATATTTTTGAACAATTTTTTTTAAAATGTACATATGATAGCTGAGGACGGCTAGTTTTTAATTTTTCGATTTCGGTTATATATATTCTTTATATTAGGATAGTTTCAATTTCAGAACCGGATCAAACCGGTTCCATCGAAGTTCCATCCGGTTACATCGTGTAGATCAAACCGGATCAAACCGGTTCCGAATGTTGAAGGATTTTTTATTTTCTTTTAATCTGAAACCAAAATCGAAAAAGTAAAAACTAACCTTAAAAGTAGCCGTTCTTAGCTATCCTATGCGGGAAAAAAAAAAAAAAAAAAAAAAAAAAAAGGTTCAAAACTATTAAAATTTGAGAGAGATATTTCAAAATAATGCACTTAACATTGTCATCCGGGTCTTTTTGAGTGACTAGTGTGGGCTCTTAAAAACAAAAATAAACTATTTTCGTGATACTATGCACATGCATGCAAGTGCTTTAATGAAAACGATCGTCTGTTAAAGTGATTATGTTTTCATATTTTTAAATTTACATCTCGCGCCCAATTCTAGGTAACTCAAAGGAAGCTGTTTCATTGTATATACTCTCGGTGCGCGTACAGATTTCTATTGATTTGCGTATGAGGAATAAAATCTCAATGGGCAAATTATTTTGCCATTTTAAAAATTAAATCTGAAAAGGTTCTTTGTTATGTTGTCTGGCTAAAGCTATAGTTCTCACTTTGTATTTGATACTAGCTGACCCACCCGGCGTTGCCCGGGTCCGTAATGTGTAAAAAACCCTATAATATTGACAAAAAATAAAAATATATCAATTCTAAAGGCACAAAAATTCGAAAAATATTTTAAAATTACTTCGAAATTCGCATTAAAAATCGATGAAATTCAAAAATCGTTGCAGGCAAAATTTAGTAAATTAGGCTAAAAAATTGAAACAATTTTCTTTTTATCAATGTCAAAAAACAGCCACAAAATGCGAAAAAATACTGAAAACCGCATTAAAAAATTCATTAAAAATACAAACATCGCTGCACAAATTCCGAATAAGCTTCATTGAAAAGAGAACTAAATTTACTATGTTGGGTTAAAAGAATGAAAACGTATTCCTTTCACTAATGTAGAAAAATCGGATTTACACTTAAAGAGAAAATTAAAAATCGACTAAAAAATTAAATACAAAAAAATGTAATCAAAAAATAAAAAATCGGGCTTCGAGGTGCAAAACTTCATATACAGAGGTACCTTCCCTCCAAATTTTGTAACTTTACGTGCAGCGGTCTCTTCAGAACAGAGCTGATACACTCACAAACTTGTCTCCTTATTATTATAGAAGATTGGCTATATGTGTCTTGATCCTCATCTTAAGCTTTCTAATCGTCATTCCTATTTTATATTGTATTGTTCTATCGACTTTGATGAATGGGATTTCATATACACCCGATACTTGATCAGGCTCTGTCAGATAAAGTTTTCTACAGACTGTTTTTTCCCCTTTTTAATTTCATTCAAGGTACTGCAATGAGATAGCTATTGATTTTGTAAAATATAAACTATTTTTATACATGTTTATACATTTTTATTATACATTTGGTTATACATTTTTATACATAATACAGATATTTCAAATATATAAATTTAATAAATTCAATATCTGTGTTGTTACAAAATTTTACATTAAAAAAAAATATTTACAGGATATTGGATCCAATAGAATCTAATCATCTATCGTGTGTACATGAAATCTTGGTCAGTGAAATTGATGGAACAATACTCTCTTAAAATGTCAGCCAAAAAATAACTCAAGTTGAGCTGAAATTCGCTCATCTCACGTTTAGAAAGGCAGCTTCTCATAAAGAGTTGAAACAACTCAAGTGAGGAGTTGTTTTTAAACAATTTAAATCAAGATGAGTTACTTATATAAGCAATCTAAATCAAGATGAGTGAAGCATTTAAAAAACAACTCATTCGCGAAATAGTCAATTACAGCTGTTTCCTGAGAAGCCAAATCCACTCTTTCGTTTTAAGAGTGACAATATTACATAGGAAATAGGAATGACAAATAGAAGGTTTAAGATGATTCAAGCATCATATAGCCGATATCAAATACAACAACAGAACTACAGCTTTAGCCAGACTACATAACAAACAGTTTTTACAGATTTAATTTAAAAATTAGTAAAATAATTTAGCCATCAAAATTGTATTCCTCATCCGTTATATGCGAATCAGTAGAAATATAAAGGCGCAACGAGAGCATGTACGATGTTAAATCACATTTGTGTTACATAAAATGCAGCGTGAGATGCTTTATAAATTTAATTACAAGATTAAATAAATCACTTTTACATGAAATTTTCTAATGTTTTTATGATGACTGGCATCTCATGATAAATGTTTTTTTTTCCAAATTCATATTTATTACTTTGTTTTTCTTTTCGGAAATAGTTTATTTTCTTAAGTGAAAAACGATATCAATAGTATCAATTTCTTGAAATCCTTAAATTCATCTTATAATAACAAATTGCATAAGAATTTCGTAGCCACAAAAGAATTTTTAATTCACTTAAAGACGATTTTATTCACAATGAAATACATCTAAAATCAAGTACTTTCGAGCATGTGCATGCTCATCATCAGGATTAAAACGATAAAAGCTAGTGATAGAGTCCTTTCTACTAGATGGGCTAATCCAAACATCAAAATAAAAATGGGGGAAGGCAATGCTGCCAGACTGTTCCAAATAAACCAAAATGGGAGATTTAAGGCTATTCCCAGTATATTATACAAATTTTCGGATTGATGTAGGATAATGTATCATCTATAAGTAAAACTAGAACGACTTAAAATTTCTGTTGACTCCATAATTATTAATTTTTGATAGCTTCTTAACTATTTTAGCTTCCTTAAATAAAATAGTTTCTTTTATCATAACAAATCTTGAAAATGTTACCCCTTTTTATATGAAACTAGTAGATCTGCTTATTAAAAGATTTTACAGCTTCTTTTGTTTACTGTAGTCATTTTTAGCATATATATTTTTATTTACAATTGTCCAATCTGATATTTCCGAGGAACATTTTATCTTGCTAACGATAAAAGACGGTTTTGTTTTATTATAACTCTATTAGTACATTGTAACCTTGAAAATCCGGCATTCGGAATTCCATAAACTTCAAAAATCCGTCTTCAAAATCATCTTTAAATTTATTTGAGAAAAAGATTGGATTTTTTTTTTTTTTTTTTTTTTTTTTTTTTAAGAATTAAAAACTTTCGAGATTGATAGCGATGGATTAGTGGACATCGAGGTCGCTGACGCTGTGTTAAATTGACCGTCGATAACGCTGATAGATACTCAGAGAAACGAAGATGAGGAGTCGACAGAAGAAAATGCGCCACTGGAAAAATACATCAATTTGACCTGAAAATTAATATCTGCTTTAGAGAAACTATTTTCGAAATAGAAATATTTCCCGAAATTTTACTTCTATAAAATATAAGAAAAACTTGTTAAAGAATGAACGAAAAAACTGCAGCAAATAAAATTGACATCTATGAGGAAATTTCATAAGAATAGCGGATTCCATTGCTTATTGGAATTTTTTTTTTAAATATATATTTTCTTACCAAAAAAATTTTTGTGTATGAATTAAATTATTAATAAAGGCACTGCTAAAAATATCGGAAGTATTTCCTGTATTCTTTCAGCGATCCGAAATTTTAAAACAATTCGACTTAATGTCGGTCCTGATGATGCCGGATTTTCGAGGTTATGCATTTCCATATAAGCAATTGTGAAAAAAAAATTTAAACACCCCGTACTAATTCTGCAACAAAATATTTCAGAAGAAAGCTATTGGTATCAAACGACTGTAAATACTTCTCTTAAAAGCTGTTTATAACATTTGCTTGGGGGTGCGGGTTGCATCTACTAATAAAAAACTAACCAAACTATATATTTTTTTTTCAATGACAACACCCAATTTTGACAATAGATTTAAAATCTTTGGTTCAAACTATGCATGGAAACAAAATTTCAAGTCATCTGGATGATAAGTTTTTGAATTATAAACAGTTAAAATTTAGATATAATTTTTTTAGTTTCTAATATTAAATCACATTTTCATATTTTTATAAATATCTCCTGAAATTATAATCCTAATTTCGTGTCTGGTTATAAGGATAAAAACATAATTACATTGAATTTGTAATTTTTTTAATCTTATGAATTATGAAATTAATATTCGAAAGAAATAATAATTTAAAGATTTTCGAAAGAAATAAGAAATAACCTACAATTTTTTTGATAGATTTATATTTATTACGTGCTGCTCTATGCGGATTTTCAATTTCAAATCTTTTTTCAAAGGTAATTCTCGAATTATGATTAAAAAAGTTAATTAAAGGGTTAAAATTATAATTTAAAGAGCAGTATATCATGTGCAAAAGTGCTTAATTTGAAAAAAAAAAAAAAAAAAAAAAAAAAAAAAAAAATTATTTTATATAAACGTTTGGGTTGAAAATAGTCAATTCAAATGTTTATATAAAATGAGTATGAAAAGGATATGTTTTAACAATAGTCGAAACATATTGAGCGAGTGAAATGGTACTATTGGCAGCAATAATTAATAGAAGTGACACAGTCATTATGTAGCATTTCAACAATCGAGTAATTCAATTTAGATACTGCTCTTAAAAGAGATCGTTTTAAAATAATTAATTTCTTTGAAACTAATCTCAGGATTGCATAAATTTTTTTACTGAGGCTAATTGAAAAGTGCACAATCTATTTGTGATACCAAACTTGAGTATTATCATTGAAAAAAAAAAGTTTGGGTTCATTTTGCCATATAGATATTCTTTTAACCCATTAGTGCCTGAATTATTTTTTTCGTTAAAATTCAAATTTTGCATTTTCCCACCACTTTTAAAGCAAGAATAACTTTTATCTTAATTTATCGAGGACTTTGTCTCGAGAAAGAATGTATTTATTTATATTCCTTTTTACTGGTGTGAAAAGGAATTGACTTGAATTTTTTAAAACTGTCCCGAAAATGGGACGCTAGGCACTATTGGGTTAAGAAAATTTTGTATACGTCACATAAAAGAAGGCTTTATTTCCAATCGTTTGATATCAGTAAATTTCTTTTTCAATAATTTGGTGCAGAGTTAATAGGGAGTGTTTATTATTATTTTTTTTTTTCACGACGTATTTTATTATTTCCGTGTGGAGGCAGAATCGCCCTCCCTTGACTTTGCTTACAAGCACCCATAAGGAAAGGGCAGCTGACGTAACTGTGGGTCAGCGCGAAAAACATTTCCGTTCATTACGATTCCGATTGTTCACATGTGATAAAGAAATTTGATTGGTCTACGTTCAATAGAACCACGACATGATTGGCCTACGCTGCTAAGACAATTCTACCCAATGATCATAGCGTCAAAAATGTAGTAGTAGATTGATTGACGGAAATATTTTTCTGTAAACATGCTCTTTCCTTATATACATGAGACATCCTTTTTTATGGATATGATAAGATATTTTCGTTTAAAACTAAAAGTTCAGAAGTACGTATAACTTCACTGAGAATTGTTAGACAACTTCGCCAAAGTCTCTTTGCACTCTTTCACTAAAAGCTGATACTCGGACCGTGCTCTGTTCGCTTCTGCCAATGCTTGCTTACATTCTTCATTTATTCTTTCAGCCTCCTGTGGAAAAGAGAGTAAAATTGGTTTACTTTATACATTGAACACAATTATTCTAATCTGTACTAATAAAAATCAAGTTTCGCTCTGTTTATGTACAATGAAAAAAAAAATGTAATACTGGCATCTAGAATCTAAATTGTGGCACTAGAAAACAAGTCGGAAATTATACGTTAATCGTAGCAAATAAGGTGCGTTCGTAAAAATATTCAGATCTCGGTGTAATAGTATATAGTACTTTGGATACAGTTTAGTATATGAAATCTTTTGTGTGTCGCTGTAAATACTATCTACTTTCTATTACACTGGAAGTAACTTGTAAGAAAGCTCAATAACGTATATAATTTCATAATATGTGAGATAGTTTAATAGAATTAAGACGCGCCATAAAAAAACGTTTTCCTATATACCATTATGTAATGGAATACTTTTGTGGGGTCCTGTAAAATAATAAAAAATATTATTTGCACCACTAAATGTACAGAATATATATTTTAGTATATACTTCATAGATGCATATCAATTTTATTATGTTCGAAAGAGTGTAATATCATAAAAATGAACTTGAAGCTATTTTTTCCAACGCTAAAAGTAACTAAACGGCTGTAGAATTGTTTGCCCACATCTGCCATTGCATACGAAATTTAATTAATACGTAGCGAACATAGATGAGTGAGATATCAGTGGATAGGATTTTTTGCCCAGTTGACTCATTTTTACTCCTATAGTGTTACATTTCAATATTTTTTCATTCCACTAATGCTGAGATTGACACGCTAACCTCAGAGGGCTTTAGTGGGTGAAACTGATGTCATAGTAAAAATAAAATTAATATTTCCACAGAACTAAATATTTCACTACGAATGCATTTAAAAGTAAATTTCTGGATTTCACTGGCAGTCAGATTAGAACTTCAAATCAAGAATGCGAATGTTCAGATTCAAAAATTATAACTTGCAACAGTGACACCAAATTTGAGAAAACATTTATTAATAATCTATGGCAAGTTGAAAAACTTTAAAAATAATGAATATTATAAGGAAATTCAATCGTCTAATAATATTGTGATTGGTAGGTAGGGACGACTATGAATCCCTTCTTATTTTCATCAAACTTTTTTTATTAAAGTTTATATATTTACATTTCAGGTCCGTATGGAACTGTTTTAAAGTCTCAGTTGAATTTGTTTCGTAATCCAGGTCCCTCAACGGGTAGGTGTGCCAGCCACTTTCGCTGTCTGCAACCCCGCTCCAGAGTATCTTCTCTCTCTCCGTCTGAACCCGGACTACCCTCTCTCGCATCCTTTTCTGCTCTTCGAGAAACCCGTTCCTCCACTTACAAAGCTCCATCTCTAAAAACCTCCATTGGACTCCTTCATTAACTCTCAGACGCCAGCGTTGTCATCCTCTTGTCTAAAGAAGCTGAAACTTTTCCTCCTTAGGGTGATTTAGAGCATCTGTCAAGGCCGGCCGTATGGAATTGCTAACGTCAAGGAACAAAAAATGGTTCCAGACGCTGGACACCTAGGCTAAAAGTTCTATAAACTGCTCTCGTGGGAAAATTTGTCCGTTGAATTGGTCTGATTTAGACCGATATTAATTTAAGAGTTCGCTGATTAAGTCTAATTAGGCTAAGACTTTACAATAAGAATGTCGGTTGTTTCATATTAATTAAGTAGAAGTCGTCTCACCTTCAGCGTTACCGTGACCTGCAGCAAGACGTCGCCGACCTGCGACTTGGCTTGTTCGCTTTTTTCCGAGGTCGCGTCCACTCGGCTGGTCAAATCACTGACTTGGTCTTCGAGTGCCCTCAGAGTGTCTTTCGCCGTGTCCACTTTCGTACTGAGCAATTCCATCTTTCTGTCTGCTCTTGCTTCTCTCTTCTCTGGGCTTTTATCTTCATCGTCTTCATCCTTTAAATAGATAAGATAAATCACTAAAGTGTCGTATAACGCTTTAAAGTCTCAAGCTATTATTAATACGAGATTTTTTCCCCTCAAATATCCTTAGAACAGTTGTATCGAATATTCTTTTTTAACGCTAATTAAAATGAGATATTTTTTTAAAAATATCTTTAGAACATTTGTATCAAAATCTATATTTTAACATTAATTTAAGCGAGATTTATTTTCAAAATATTTTTAGACCATTTATATCAAAATCTATTTTTTAACTTTAATTTAAAGCAGATTAAAAAATATATATATATATCTTTAGCACATTTGTATCAAAATATCTCTTTTAACATTAATTTAAACGAGATTTTAAAAAATATATATCTTGAGAACATTTATATCGAAATCTCTTTTTTACACTAATTTAAACGAGATTTTAAAAAATATATATACAATTTTAGAAAATTTATATCAAAATCTCCTTTTTTAATATTAATTTAAACGAGATTAAAAAATATCTTTAGAAAATTTACCTCGAAATCTCTTTTTAACACTAATTTAAACAAGATAAAATATATATATATATCTTTAGAACATTTATATCAAAATCTCTTTTTTAACTTTAATTTAAAGGAGATTTAAAAAAAATATCTTTAGAACATTTATATTAAAATTCCTTTTTTAACACTAATTCAAACGATATTTATTATCAAAATATCTTTAGAACCTTTTTACCAAAATGTCTTTTTGAACTCTAATTTAAACGAGATTTGATATATATATATATATATCTTTAGAACATTTATATCAAAATCTCTTTTTTAACTTTAATTTAACCCGGGAGAACGCGCGTTTACCTAGGGTATGAATGATTTTCACTTTGTCACCAATAAAATCAAATAATTAATAGTCACTTTATTTAGGCGGAGATAATTCTTACAAATTTTGCGATAAAATAAGTTGAAGATTATTTTAAAAAAAATTAGTGGTTGCAACTGTAAAACCTATACGCACTTCGGGTCTTTTAGACCCTGAGCGCGTCCTCCCGGGTTAAAGGAGATTTAAAAAAATATACACTCCTGGACAAAAGTATAAACTCAGAAAATTTGTAATTTGTTTAGATCATAATATAAATAAACTTAACTTTAAATTAATAAAATAAAGATGAATATTTTTAATAAGACATCTAAATTTAATATAACTGATAAATAAAATGAAGCTAATAATTTAAATAAGAAAATACATTACTTAAAAAAATAACATTATGCGAAACCTGGACAAAATTATAAACTCAAAGTTATGAATTTCTCTATTCTGGCATATTTGATATAAATAAATGCACTTTATGATAAGAAACTAATAAATGCAGTCATTATGGATCAATACATGTCAATACATCAATACATATTTTAATTTTTCTCATAAAATAACATTATGTCGAACCTGGACAAAATTATAAACTCAAAGCTGTGAATTTCTATTATAAATAAATGCATTTTGTGATAATAAACTTATAAACAGAGTTATTAGGGATGAATATATTTCAATACATGAATGCATTTTTAAGATTTTCTTTCAAAAAAGATGAGTAATATAGTACAGTCTGAGTATAGTACATGTGTAAACTGAAAACATAAACTTATAGAGTTTAAGAAGTGAACGTACTTTTGAATCCTGGTGCAAAGTATTGACGCATACATTCAAAAATGTGTTTAATCGCCATTTTTCTGAATGACTTCGAATATGCAATTTTCCAACTACTCCATAGATTACTGGTTCCGGGCTGAAAATATAGCCACTTTTAAGTCATTTGTGTTTTGATATTGACGTCCATCGCGTTAGACTCTTCGATCCATTGCATCCCAATAATTTTCAATGAAGTTTAGATCAGGATTGCGGACTGGCCAATTCAAGACATTTACATGCCAGCGCTGCAGCCACTCTTTTGTATTTTTTGCTGTGTGTATTTCTACATTATCTTGCTGAAATACCCAGTTTACTCCAGCGATCAATGGTCCATATGGCAAAAGATTATCTGCCAGCATTAACTCACAGTCTTCTGCTGTTTGTTTTCCATTAAGAAAAGCCAAAGCAGTTTTACCATTCTGAAAAGAACCAGCTCACACCATTACAAATCTTTAATAAAATCATGGAGAGAATTGAAAATATGAATAAATGTCGTTTGCCTTAATACAAATGTGAAAAATACTTTCATTGAATTAGTTTCTTATCACAGAGCACATTTATTATTTAGATATTAAATACCAGAGTATAGAAATTCATGCCTTGAGTTTATAATTTTGTCCAGGTCTCACATAATGTTATTTTATGGGAAAAATTAAAACATGTATTGATATATTGAAATGTATTCATCCATAATGACTCCATTTATTTGTTTTTTATCATAAAATGCAGTTATTTATATGAAATGTGTCAGAATATTGAAATTCGTAACTTTGAGTTTATATTTTTGTCCAGGACTCACATAATGTTATTTTTTAAAAGTTATGTATTTTCTTATTTAAATTACTCACTCCATTTTATTTATAAGTTATATTAAATTTAGATGTCTTATTATAAATATTCATCATTATTTTATTAATATAAAGCTAAGCTTATTTATATTATGATGTAAACAAATTAAAAAATTTCTGAGTTTATAATTTTGACCAGGAGTGTATATCTCTAGAACATTTGTATAAAAATCTCTCTTTAACGTTAATTTAAACGAGATTAGAAAATATCTTTAGAACATTTATATTAAAATCCCTATTTTAACAATAATTCAAACGATATTTATTATCAAAATATCTTTAGAACCTTTTTACCCAAATGTCTTTTTGAACACTAATTTAAACGATATTATATATATATACACTATATTGCCATTGATTATGGGACACTTGTGATTTTAGACATTTCACTAAATATCTAGAAAAATACATTAGGAATCATCTCGAAACTCTTAGTGTATAAATATAATAGTATACGTCATACATCTCCGTGAAGATTTTTTACCGAAACTCCATACGGGACCGTCAACAAATTAAAAAAGAATGAATATCTTTTGAATAACCCTGTCAAAACTAATGTAGCAAAAGCGCTCAAACTCTAGATTATGATTGAATGCCTTATCGTAATACACTGTGTTCATTTTTATGCAATTAGCATGCATACTCGCAGAGTAATTAAGGTTTTTATAAAAATGGCCCCAATCTTTTCTAAGTTTTTCCCTTATAATTTTCAGAGTTCTTAATATAAAATAATATTTTTTTCAGAAAATATGACAAACAACATTGCACACAATACTCTGTAATCAGAATTAAAAAATAATAAAAATTGTATGAAAAATGAGTAGGTTTACTAAATAATTTTTTACTGCGCATGCGTCAAAGATATCAAAAGTTCATTTGCATATTATGTTAGCTAAATGTATAGAGCAACTTTTGTAAAAGTCTCAAAATTATAGCTTGAAAATTCTGAAAGTAATCGTCTATAGAAAAAGGACAAAATCCGTTGTTTCCAAAATGAAGCAAAAAAATGAGGGATTTTATCCAAAAGTAGTCGTAACATCCCGTATTGTGTATTCTATATTGACACTAATCAATGAATATATGGATACAACCCCTCTTGTTTTTGCTTCATTTTGAGAATAACGGATTTTCAACTTATTCAATTGACGATTATTTTCAGAATTTTCAAGTTATGATTTTGTGACTTTCACAAAAGTTGCTCTATATATTTAGCTAACATAATATGCAAATGAAATTTTGATATCGTTGACGCATGCGCAGTAAAAAATTATTTAGTAAACCAACTCATTTTGTATACAATCTTCATTATTTTTTAATTCTGATTACGGGGTACTGTGTGCAATGTTGTTTGTCATATTTTCTGAAAAAAAATGTTATTTTATATTAAGAACTCTGAAAATTATAAGGAAAAAACTTAGAAAAATTTGGGGCCATTTTTATAAAAACCTTAATTACTCTGCGAGTATGCATGCTATTTGCATAAAAATGAACACAGTGTATTAAAATAAGGCATTCAATCATAATCTAGAGTTTGAGCGCTTTTGCTAGATTAGTTTTGACAGGGTTATTCAAAAGATATTCATTCTTTTTTAATTTGTTGACGGTCCCCTATGGAGTTTCGGTAAAAAATCTTCACGGAGATGTATGACGTATACTATTATATTTATACACTAAGAGTTTCGAGATGATTCCTAATGTATTTTTCTAGATATTTAGTAAAATGTCTAAAATCGCAAGTGTCCCATAATCAATGGCAATATAGTGTATATACAGGGTGTTTCTAAATTCATGGTCCAAACTTTAAGGGGTGATAGTACACATCAAGACAAACAATATTTAAATAGGAAACCAAGGGTCCCAAAGTCTTCCGAAGGAGATAGGCGCCATTAAAGTTTAGGGTCCAAAAATTCAAATGATTATGAAAAACAGAAAAATTGGTCGATTAGTTTGCGGTTTTCACTAAAATTATTCTTTATGTAAGTATTGTCTTGAAAATAAATTATAAAGATAAATTTCAAAAAATGACGATAGAGGGCGCTTTAGACTTTAGAGTAACGAACAACTATTTTTTACCGTTATTTTTTGCATCTCATTAAAGGTTTCGTAAGCTTAGACTTAAACTTAAATTTTGAGCTCAAAATCTGAATAGTTGGAAGCAGTTAAGTAGCACAAACTGAGTTCAGAGTTTGTGTCACATCTGTGTTCAGAGGGTTTTAAATTCAAATGATTATAAACAAGTTGGAAATTGCACGTGAAGCGTAGCAAATTAGGTGCGTTCGAACGATAACGAAGTTTTAAAAATATTACTTTCATATATTAATCTCATAACATTGTAAATAGTGAATTACAATTAAAACGCTCATCAAACAATGTTCTCCCTATACCATTATGTAATGGAATACTTTTGTGTGGCCTTGTAAATCAATAACAAATGTTCTTTGCACCACAAATTATGTAAGATGTATAGTATAATATGTACTTTATAGTTGCATATAAATTTTATTAAGTTCGCATGAGTGTAACACGATTAAAATGCATTTGAAACATTTTTTCCCATTGACCGTAATGTAATGGAATACTTTTGATTTTCCCTGTAATTGATCTATGCATCCGATTTTCATAAAATTTGAAATAACTCGAAAAAATTATGTAATAATTATGTGTTTTAAATTTCAAACGTATAGATTATATTTGAAACTTTTTCCCCATTGACCATAATGTAATTGAATACTTTTGATTGTCCCTGTAATTGATCTATGCACACGATTATCAAAAAATTTGAAATAACACGACAGAATTATGTAATAATTGCGTATTTTAAATTTCAAACGATTAAAATGCATTTGAAACTTTTTTCCCCATTGACCGTAATGTAATGGAATACTTTTGATCGTCCCTGTAATTGATCTATCCATCCGATTCTCATAAAATTTGAAATGACTCGACAAAATTATGTAATAATTATGTATTTTAAATTTCAAACGATTCGGTTGGGTAGTTTTTGCGTTGTTATATGCGGACAGACGGACGGACGGACAGACGGACGGACGGACAGACGGACGGACAGACGGACGGACTGAACGATCACTATAGGTGCTACGTATTATATAATTACGAACGCACCTAAAAACGGAAAAATTGGTCGATTGATTTGCGGTTTTCACTAAAACTATTCTTTATGGCGGTATTTTATTGAAAATGAATTATAAAGCTAAATTTCGTAAGCTTAGACTTAAACTTAAATTTTGAGCTCAAAATCTGAATAGTTGGAAGCAGTTAAGTAGCACAAACTGAGTTCAGAGTTTGTGTCACATCTGTGTTCAGAGGGTTTTAAATTCAAATGATTATAAAAAACGGAAAAATTGGTCGATTGATTTGCGGTTTTCACTAAAACTATTCTTTATGTCGGTATTTTATTGAAAATGAATTATAAAGCTAAATTTCAAAAAATGCCGATAGAGGGCGCTTTAGACTTTGGAGTAACGTACAACTATATTTTACCATTATTTTTCGCATCTCATAAATTTTTTTAGAAGCTTAGACATAAACTTAAATTTCGAGATGAAAATCTGAATCGTTGGGAGTGGTTAAGTAGCGCAAACTGAACTGTGTTCAATGGGAGTGGGGAGGTTGAAATTTCAAATGATTATAAAAAACAGAAAAATTGTTCGATTCGTTTGCCGTTTTCGCTAAAACTATTCTTTATGTCAATATTTCCTTGAAAATAAATTTTAAAGATTAATTTTAAAAAATACCGTTAGAGGGCGCCTGTTATTCTAAAGTTTAAAGCGCCCTCTATCGGTATTTTTTGAAATTAATCTTTAAAATTTATTTTCAAGGAAATATTGACATAAAGAATAGTTTTAGCGAAAACGGCAGACGAATCGACCAATTTTTCCGTTTTTTAAAATAATTTGAAATTTGAACCTCCCCATCCCCATTGAACACAGTTCAGTTTGCTCTACTTAACCACTCCCAACGATTCAGATTTTCATCTCAAAATTTAAGTTTATGTCTAAGCTTCTAAGAAAATTTTATGAGATGCGAAAAATAACGGTAAAATATAGTTGTACGTTACTCCAAAGTCTAAAGCGCCCTCTATCGGCATTTTTTGAAATTTATCTTTATAATTCATTTTCAATAAAATACCGACATAAAGAATAGTTTTAGTGAAAACCGCAAATCAATCGACCATTATTTTCGTTTTTTATAATCATTTGAATTTAAAACCCTCTGAACACAGTTAAGTTTGTGCTACTTAACTGCTTCCAACTATTCAGATTTTGAGCTCAAAATTTAAGTTTAAGTCTAAGCTTTCGAAACCTTTAATGAGATGCAAAAAATAACGGTAAAAAATAGTTGTGCGTTACTCTAAAGTCTAAAGCGCCCTCTATCGTCATTTTTTGAAATTTATCTTTATAATTTATTTTCAAGACAATACTGACATAGAGAATAATTTTAGTGAAAACCGCAAACGAATCGACCAATTTTTCTGTTTTTCATAATCATTTGAATTTTTGGACCCTAAACTTTAATGGCGCCTATCTCCTTCGGAAGACTTTGGGACCCTTGGTTTCCTATTTAAATATTGTTTGTCTTGATGCGTACTATCACCCCTTAAAGTTTGGACCACGAATTTAGAAACACCCTGTATATATCTTTAGAACATTTATATTCAAATATGTTTTTGAACACTAATTTAAACGACATTTAAAAAATATCTTTAGAATATTCATATAAAATTTACTTTTTAGAACTAATTTAAACAAGATTTATTATCAAAATATTTTTAGAACATTTATATCAAAATATCTTTTCTAACACTAATTTAAATGAGATTTAAAAAAATATATTTTGAACATTCATATCAAAATCTCTTTTTAACACTAATTTAAACAAGATTTAAAAAAATATATATATCTCTTTAGAACATTTATATCAAAATCTCTTATTAATATTAACTTAAACGAGATTTATTTTTAAACATCTTTAAAACATTTATATCAAAATCTCTTTTTTAACACTACCTAATTTAAGCGAGTTAAAAATATCTTTAGAAAATTTATATAAAAATCTTTTCTTTTAATTTTAATTTAAACGAGATTTGTTTTCATTATATCTTTAGAACATTTGCATAAAATCTGTTTTTTAACACTAATTTAAACTAGGTTTAAAAAAACTTTAGAATATTTATATGAAAATCTCTTTTTTAACTTTAATTTAAACGCGATAAAAAAAAAAAAATCTTTAGAAAATTTATATCAAAATTTTTTTTATAACACTAATTTAAATGAGATTTAAAAAGAATAGCTTTAGAACATTTATATCAAAATCTCCTTTTCAACTATAATTTAAACAAGATTTATTTTCAAAATATCTTTAGAACATTTATATCAAAATCTCTTTTTTTGGAATTAATGTAAATGAGATTTATTTCAAAATGTTTTCAGAACAATTTTACCACAACCTATTTTTTAAAAACTAATTTAAACAAGTTTTTTTTTTTTTTTTTTTTTTCCAAAATATATTTGGAACAAACCTCAGAAATTTTGCAACTGAAATTATACAACCTCTATGCGAGCTTCTTGCGTGGCTATTTTTCTTTTCTTTCTTTCTTATTTTATTTTTGGTGAGTGTAAAAAGCAAATTATTTAAAGTTTATAAAATACATTTCTGTTTTCACTTTATAAGTACGGACCCTTAAAAAATGTGGAACAAATGGGTTAAGTCTGAAAATAATTTTAATGTGCGGTTGATTGTTTTGAAAATATCGGATATTTTCGAAAATATCATGATATTTAAGAACTCTTTAAAGGATTAATCTAGAGCAAATTCGAATAAATAAAAGTGCATTTGAAAACGTTTTGAAATATTGAAAATGCAACAAGCTTCTAAAAGTAACACGATAAGATTTGTAATCTTCTTTAATGCACGGTGTATTTTTAAACTGTTTACAGATAAATATTTGTTAAATGTCACAAGCTGCCTTTATGTATTTTCATTTTGCGATAAGCTTTATTAAATAAAAAAGCTTATCTTAAAAAGTCAGAGTTTTAATCTGATAAATCTTTTCGAACATCGAGTCATGTTCTAGCACTTATGTCAAATGCTCGTCAAATAAAGGCTTTTGTTTTTGTTTGGTAAATTGTGCTCATAATTCATTGTTTGATCTTTAAATATGAATTTATTGCATCATTTAACCGACAAGGCAAAGATCGGAAATCTAATAACAGTTTAAATGTATTGTGAGCATGGAATTTTATAAAAACTTGTCTTTCAGGTCTGCAGCGCCCTGCGAAAGGGGCGATCACCCCGGGCGCGGAACTTTAGGGGACGCCAAATTTATACTATCAACGTCATTTTTCGTCTGTTACAAGAAAAAGTTGGTTGAGGGGGACGCCAAATTGAAATTTTGTCCCGGGCGCAGTTTTCTCTTCGCACGCCCCTGCAGGTCTGAACGAAACTGGGCGACCAAAATATAGGGTCCTAAGTCCTGTACATGCGCAACATTATCACTTTAAGGGGAAAAGGGATCAGTCACTTGCTATCGTAAGATATTTAATACGTGATTTATCACTTGCTAACTAAGCATAGAACCAACAATGTAAAAAATGTCCAAGCCAGGAATCGAATCCGGAACTCTTGGAATAGCGCTCCAAGTGCTCTACCATTTAAGCTACGAGGACGATTCCCAGCTTGGCATTTTTCACGTTCATGTGTTGGTAAGGCTGCACTGCAGCACAAGATGGAACAGTCTTCATGAGTACACAATCCTGAGGTGTACATGAGACACAAAGAAACCCAGCATAGGTGAATGCATATACAATACCACATACACAAAGAAATTTCCCAAGAGTACATCACTGGGATATAATTAAATGTGCTAGAGAAACTTAGTAAAAAAATATTTTAAAAAAATAGTAGAGTCGAAAATAAAAAGAGTCGTCATTGGCAGTCTTAAGAAGGTAGATACTTGGTACTTACAGTTGAGGGCACCCGTCTGGCACCCGGGGCTTTTCCAGCCTTTAGTTTCATTTCTAGCTCCCGGGTTAGGGCGGCGTGCTGACCTAAAAGGTTGACGCCCATTCTGGTGGGGCCCAACTTCTTGGTGGATTTCGGTACATCTGTGCTATCGGAGTCAGCTCCCTGGTGCTCTCTGGTGATGTCGAAAGTTGAAGTGCTTCTCTGGTTCGGGACATCTTCGGTACATTTGTCTCGATCCATTTCTTCCATGGAGAGACTGATCCATTTGACTTCACTAAAAAAAAAATCAACAAATAACAAAGATTTTTTTGGAAAATAATACTTTCAAAGACTAAAATTTTAAACTTATAAATAAATTCTATACGTAAAAAAAAGTAATGATAAACATCATTTTTATGGTGATCAAAACGTGGCTTACGTAATAACAGTTATATATAACAGTTATATATTATAACAGTTATATAATGTATGCATTAAACATTAAAATTTCTAGACCAAGCATAAAAAAAACAGTACTTTATAACTATACAACGTTAACTGTTTAAAATGTGCATTTTAATTGGATGGAGTTAATCAGAGTGACTTCTGAACGCCTCATATTACGTACGACATGGATTAAACATTAATATTCCTGGACTCATCCAAAACAAATTTTAAATGAAATTTCACTTTTACAATTTTTGGAACTGTAAATTTTTAAACTTCTAAACACCGCACATTTAAAATTTTTACACATTTGCTTAGAGAAAAAAATGCACTTTTAAATGAAATTTATTTGGAATCTTTATCTCAATCTGTTTTTGAGTTATTATTATTATTATTATTGCGTAATTTTATATATATATATATATATATTTGTCATTGTAGCAACAAAGATATTCCATTGGACACAAAGCATGAACCAATCAGAAAATGAATAAAATAAAATAAGTTGCGGAATTCAACCAATAAAAAGATTCAGATATATTTCAGATTTCCCAATTCTCTACCGAGGACAACAACTATTTTCCAAATAGTTAATAAAATATATATCTGTACTGTAGTCACTCAACTATTCCGATTATTATAAAATATCATAGTTTAAGATAAATTTCTGACAGAATGGAATGGACTGGCTTTGAACACAGGACAAAAACACCTATTGTAGTGATGGGTGTAAACGTGATATATGTTTCTAATCGATTTTCTCGTTTGTATGGACAACTCTATAACTTTTGATTGTGTAAAATTTTTCACGATGATTTCAATTTTCAGTTGCTTTTATACCATACCCTATTCTATTTTATCAAGTCGCAATATTTCGTCTGCGGATTAACTGTAACTAGTCGGCGTTAATAATGAGAGGGCGGATTCCCTCGTTAGTGGGCCCTCCTTTAATCGGGATTTCTAATTAATACGCAATCTTGTAATATGAAATCTCGAGTTGAGTCCTCGTTGCATACGGTATCGTGTAGAAAACGCGGTGTGCACGCACTGCAAAATCTTGTAAACAAACAAACAAACAAATAAACAAAATCTCGAACTGAACGAATTTTTTATCTCTGGATCTAAATTTATAAAAATACCTTCCCCGTGGGCGCAAAGTGGGCGAGGGGTAAGGGAGGTGTATAACATGACTAAGTGGTCACAAGCCTTTCCAACCATATGTCACATGAGCGATCTCCGCTAAGTTTAAGACAATGCCTCCGTGGGGATAAAGTACGAGAGGGACATAGGCGCTGCATAATATGAATAAGTGGTCACAGGCTTTTCTAACAATATGTCACACGAGGGATCTTGGCTAAATTTTTAAAAATGCCCTCGAGATGGTAAAGTTAGGGAGAACCGCAGGAGGTGCATAACATGAGTAAGTGGTCACAAGCCTTTCCAACAATGTCACACGAGGGGTCTCAGCTAGATTTAGAACAGTACGCCCATGAGAGCAAAGGGGATGGAATACCGGAAGTGTATAGTATGTATAAGCGGTCACAAGCCTTTCTAACGATATGTCACATGAGGGGTCTCGGAGAAATTCAGAAAAAAGCTCTCCGTCGTAAAAGCCTTGTGTACGACAAGCCCATCAATTCTGAAAAATATCATAGGGCATGAATTTCCATCACTACTGCTATGATCTGTGAAACGCAGGGTACTTTCAAAAATGTCTACCAATCCATGCTGCGTCAGGATCGTACGTGCATACTTGCCATTGGGCGCAATTTCGGACACTTCCTGCTATACTTTTTATTTATTTATTATTACTATTAGTAGTATTTTGTGCATATTAAAGCGTTTTATATTACACTCATTTTTATGGCTTTACTGTAGTTGTGTCTCTTTATCCCGTTAGGGTTACGTTTCCGCCCATGCTTTCCTACGTAATTATGATTTCTAACGATGGTTTCTACTTACATTCCAAGTTTGTACTCGGCATTCGGGGACACCCTGTATATGTTAAGTAAAATTATTTAAAATACCTTAAAAATCAAATTAAAATCCATAACATTTTCGGTAAATTTCAAACGGCTATCGTCAGTTTATCCGTCAAAGAGAAACCATTTTCATTTAAGGGTGTTTATGGAAGATAAGTTATGAGGTAAAGATAGTTGCTAAAAATTTGGATACCTTAAAAAAAAAAAAAACCTTGTGTTTTAAATATATCAGATTATCATGTTAATTTTTAATGCTAGATAAAATTGAGATTATGAGAAAAGTATTTTCATTATTTTAGATAACACATCGGTAAAATGTAACATGAAAATCTAGTTTGTTGACACTTCTATTGTGCATTTTTATGATCCCCCCCCCCCCCGACCTTTGTGCGCGAATTCAGAATTTGCTATTCACTAATTACAGCGGTTTTTCACTTTTATTGGTATACGCAACCCACCTTCAAATAAAAAGATTTTTCGCAACCCACCTAATACAAAAGGGTATACATCAATTTGGAAATAGTTGTATGACCTTTACAATATGGTCAAAGGTGGCCGACCTCTTGCGATTTTTGATGTTTTGTTAGATATTTAGAAAAAAACATAAGGAATTATCTTGAAACTCCAAGTGTGCAAATAGAAAAGTACAGGTCATACATTTCCGTTAATTTTTTTCCCGAAACCCCATAGGGAAACGTTCACAAATTGAAAAAGAACGAAGGTATTTTGCATAACCCTGTCAAAACTAATGCAGCAAAAGCGTTCAAACTGAAGATTTTAATTAAGTGGCTTATTGTAATAACTGTGTTCATTTTTTATGAAGATAGCATGCATGCTCGTAGAGAAATTAACATAGAGAAATTGTTTTAATGTAAACAGTCCCAAATCTTTCCAAGTTTTTTGCTCATAATTTCCAGCGTTCTCAATATAAAGAAAATGTTCGTTTCAAAAAATATGACAAACGACATTGTGCAGAATACTCTGTAATCATGATTAAAAAATAATAAAAATTGTATGAATAATAAACAGATTTACTAAGTATTTTTTTACTGCACATGCATGAAAGCAATCGAAATGTAATCTGCATAATATGTTAGCTACATGTATAGAGCAACTTTTGTGAAAGTCTCAAAAACATATCTTAAAAATTTTGAAATTTATCGTCGATAGAATAAACTCAAAAACCGTTCTTTCCGAAATGAAGCAAAAAAGATGAAGGGCTGTACCCATATATCCATTGAATAGTGTCAATCTAGAATACAAAATATTACACGTACTATATCTGGATACAGTCAATCATTTTTTTATGCTGCATTTTGAGCTTATTCTATCGACGATAATTTTCAGAATTTTCAAACTAAGTTTTTTCGGCTTTCACAAAAGCTGTTTTATACATTTAGCTAACACAATATACAAATGAAATTTTGATGGAATTCACATATGCGCAGTGAAAAAGGAATTAGTAAACCTGCTCATTTTTCATATAATTTTTATTATTTTTCAATTCTGGTTTATGACTGAATAAATAGATTGTCAACCAACTTTCCTCTATCTGTATTTATGACTTAATAAATAGATTTCCAATCAGCTTTCCTGTATAATGAATGTTTTTTAGTGAGCTGTGCTACATTTTAATGCAGTAACGACTGACTCTGTATATGATTTTGCTCACCTGTTTGTTTTAGGACTAGTGGGACTAGAGGTATCTTCTTCGTCCACGCCATTGGTTGGAGGACTAGATAGACTGGTTGAACGCTGACGAAGATCGCTCTCTTCCGCAGAACGGGCCTGGAAACAAAATTGAAGATCAGTAAAAATCAGGAAAAAACAAATGCTTATGCATCAGGCATAGATTATGAAAAACTTTCCCACTCAGAATATTGTTAAACTTTAGTTAATTTTCCACAATGGAGTGATATGCCTAGAGAAACAATAAACACACATAAGACGGTTTTTCAGCAATTGATGTTTATAGCTAGTAAAGTGTTCGAATTCTTCCGTGTAGTGCTATGTGCACTGGTGTTCAAAACTTAAACAACAAACATACGAAGGCTATTTTTTTTAAACTTCCGATGGGTCGTAAAATAAAAATAAGTATGACTTACAAAATGGTTTTATATCCAGAAAGCAAATATAATCAAAATTACTTTTTACCATTTGCCGCCGTGAAGATTGAGACACTTGCCATACTGGTGGACAAGTTTTCCGACATCCTCTTCATAGAAGGTTGCCATCAGCGTCTCTAGAATATGTCTAAGTAGTGTCTTGGAGATTTTCGTTGGGATGAAAGCAATGTCCTCCCAAACCTGTTCTTCATTTCTCAAAAAAAAAGATGACAGTCATTAGGTGCCAAGCCGAACTGATGGTACAACAGCTTCTTTCATGATGTTGCAGGGAAGTGCTTGGTAACAGAGCGTACAGCCCATACCTGGCACCGACTGACTTTCACCTTCTTTGAGACTTGAAGACAAGTCTGTAGGACAAAGCTTCCCCACGAATGAAAATTTTCGAAACAGAGAGAATATCTATCTCAACATGCTGGCACCAACCTTCTATGATGAAGATATTGGAAAACTCATCCATCGGTATGGCAAGTGTCTTAATCTTCACAGTGAATATGTCAAAAAATAATTCTGATTGTACTTTATCCCTGGTTTTAAAACTGTTTTGTTATCCACATTTATCTGCATTTTACGCTCTATCGAAGGTTGAAAGAAAAAAAAGAGCTCTGGTAAAATGCTAATTTTCGAGTTTGTGAGAAGTCAAAAGAAAATTACATAAATACCAGATATAGTAAATAGATACTGTCCCTACAACACAGCTAATTGAAGTGAACAATCACAAGGTCATTGTCCCTACGGTGAAACAAAATATGGAATCTTTCTTTCGTCACACCATTATTTGCAAATGATCATTATAAGATGGTTTCACTGAAAAGTCACTGTGACTGTTACTTAGTGATGGATCACCAGCTGATATGACAAGGAAGTCATCCTGTGAGTCTCGCAAGATTGTCATTTGCAGACCCATTTTGATCATTGTGAGCATTGCATTGTGATGAGTGATCAAATAATATCACAATGGAGTCACATATATGCTTTCCGGTGAGCAAGACTCTATTATGAAGCCACTATTATGTGCCTTAGTGAAAAGTCATTAGATGATATCATTTTCTGTTTCTTGGAAATTCGCCACGAAACAGCTACCATGATGACTTCAGAACGAAATCTCCAAATGACAGTCACATGAAAGTCACAGAGTAACGTCGTTGTAAAATCATCTGGTGATTCGTCACAAAGGAGCAGTTATGGTGACTTCTCATCGGAGTGACTAAATAAGAGTAAAAATGAGACGAATGGAAAATATCCCATTTCAGTTCATTGTAGCAATTGTGACACGTAACGTGTCACATCGACTTCCTGTGTTGTTAATGTAATGCCTAATTTCTACAATTGCTGTCATATACTGTTATTATTAATATTATGTGGTAATATATGATTTAATAAATGGAAACTCTTGAATTTTGTTGATTGTGTATGATATTGCTAGCTGAAGCTAAGTAGCATATTAAAGTCTATGTTATATAACAAATACTTCAACTTTAAATAAATAAATGTTATAATATACGTAATAAAAGAAGTAAAAAAAAAATAATGCATGTGTAATATATTATGCAATTCTATTTATATTTTAATTTGTGGTGGAGGTGTTATATATTGTTATCATTATATTGTGTGGCAAGGGCAACATATTATTATGATTTAAGAAATGACAACACTTGAGTGTTGTTGATTATGTATAATATGTTGAAGTTTATGCTACGTATTAAACAAATAAGTGTTATAAAATAAAGTGAGCATTTAATTAAAAACCAAACACTTCTGTTTATAGAACTTCCTTTTGAGTACGCATGTGTTCAGAAATTAGCGTTTACTGTTTGTTGCTTGAGTTTTGCACACTAATATGTAATCAATAGTATGTATAGGTGAGAGTGCGGGCATTTTTTACAAAATACGAAAATCAGCTTTGTTTAACAGAAAAACAAAAATTTAAATTTAAAGAAAACAAAATGAAACACGTTCTAATGTCCTTGAACGATATAGAAGCATAATTTGCAGAAACACTTTTATAATTAAAGAAATTGTAAAGTTCAAAATGTGTCTCAGACCTCCTCAGTAACAGGGAGATATGGGACAGCTATAAAACAATGTATGATAAGGCAGAAATAGTCTAGTATGGGCTATATATGTAGTCTAACAAAGATTGTAAATTGATAATGTCTGCGCTACACTATCAAATTCAAGTATCTTTATCACTGGAAGAAAAATTCAGGATTGTCAATTAAAGAGATGACATTAAAAAATCACCAGTTCGATTTATTTACATTTTGAAGTATTATGCATATATTTTCAAAGTTATAATTAATATGCTACTCTTTAAAAGTATTTGCATATTAGCAATTACATTCATCTCATTAAAAAGAAGGAATTAGACTTGTCTCATTCATCCGTTTTCTGGCATATCTTTTTCCTTTATCTATTTTCTTTTCTGTTAAACTTCTTGTATAAACAAAAACGCTACTTTTAGGCATAGTTTAAATTATCGATAATACTCAGTATAATGTTCCATAAATAAATAAACTATTGCATCTAAGCATAAACAAGTCATAACATACAGAAAACATAAAAAGTATATAAACAAATTTACTTTTGAACTAATGAACTAACTTCTTGAACTAATATTTTGCTTTATACAATTGCAAGGTTATGCAGATCAGGTACTTTTTTATCTGAAGATTGGGAGTACCATTACGTCCTCTAACGTGTGATTGATGAAATGTTTAGAATGATATATATAAAGAAAAAAAACTACTGTCCCATTCCACCATATGTTGTCTTCCCTACGCACCACACAGCCCATTAAAAATTAGTTGAGATTAACTACTTAACTGATGGATATTTTTGAATTTTTTTTTTCAAATAATGTCTATTTTTACGTTTTTATGAAATTTTTAATTTTTTGTTACCGGTTTTTTCAAAACAGCAATTTTTGGCTAATTGAATCAGAAAAATGCTCGGATTAAATAATGCAAAATTTACAATATTTACTAGTGAGAATAATAAATCATGATTTGAAATTAATTGCTCGTGGTACGGGCAAATCATGATTGGCAAAGACACGTTACCCGTATCACGTTCGGGCACATCAGAGAAGCGGTTAAAAATGCAAAAATAGATGCGATTCTGACGTTATCACGATCCCGCGTGTGTTTATAGCACATGGAAGCAATTTCATTCAGGAGTGCCAGAAATATCATTTCAATAATTACAGAAGTAGTCAGAAAGTTGTATAATTAGATCAATCGAATTAAAATATTAGCTTTTTAAAAATAAGTTTTACTGAACGGAATTTGATAAAAGGGAGTTACGCTATTAGCTATACACAGGGAATGACAAAAGTTGAAAATTCTTAAGAGTCAGCTTGAAGAATAATTTCTCTTGACACTAACGCATTCACTGCAAAATGGAACACTGGCTTACTCATAATCGTATTCAGCTATTTTTGAGTGATATGGGTCCTTTTGCAATGAACAAGTTAACTATTCAATAAAAAAAAATCCAACGGAGCAAAAATTTTAAGATAATAATAAGTTAAAAACTTTAAGGAATTTTTTCGGTTAAATAAAACAAAATTATAAGTAGGTAAGAAATGTTAGTCGCCAAGAGAAATTTTTTATCGCGACTCGTCGCTCAGGGTTTGTTGGACCCTGCTTATATTACAAATTATGCAAAAAATTATAATAATAAAAAAATAATAATAATAACAATAATAATAGATAATAATAATAAAAAGTAAAAATTATATGTAATATTAGCTTTCCGAATAGCAAATGTTACACTCTACGTGAGCGGAACCACGAGCAAAAAGTCAGTAAAATAAACAAAATTCTATTAAAGCGATTCTCAGATTCCCGGCCTAACAAATGGAATTCTTTCTGATATATTTTCTGATTCATTTTTAAACGTAAAAGGAACAAAATTCGAAGGCCAGACTTTTGAAGCGATTCGGAATTGAACTACATTTTTATTTTTTTGACAAATAGATTACTTATTGAGTTATAAGAGATTTTTGTCACATTCGACTTTTATAAAAGATTTTTGTCACATTCGACTCTTATAAAGAGATTTTTGTCACGTTCGAGAGTTTTTTCTCCTTTCTGCCATTTTCACGTTCTGAAATTCGATTCAAAATGCCAAATTTACAGCATTTTCCGATAGTTCTTTTTACATTTACCAAAAAAAAAAAAAAAAAAAAAAAAAAAAAAAAAAAAAAAATGGAAAATGTCTTTTGCTTATATAATTTCTGAAAAGCAACATCTGGCAATTTCATTTATTTCTGAACGAAAATGAATTAAAAATGCTTCAGAAAGTAGCCTTTTGGATTTGAGAACAGTCTTAAACGAATCGGTTTTTGTACGTCGAACGTGGCAAATGAGGTGCGTTCGTACTATAACTAGTTTTATACATAGATGTTTAGATCTTGGTACAATAGCTGTTATGTACTCTTACGTATAAATGCATGAATACAAAAATTTAGTATGATTACATCTATTAAATTCAGTTATACGGAAAGACGATAATAACAGGAGTCCATCTTAAATAGGGCATCATCACCATTGTAACGTACAACCAGGGCCGTAACTATAAACTTGGGGGCCCCGGGCAAAACCTCCGGTGGGGGCCCCCCAGGGAGGGCAAATTGAAACTTTGCCCCGGGCATAATTTCTTTTCTCGCACACCGTTGTTTAAATGTACATAGTATGATAAGCCCAAAAATGACTAAAAAATGTAGAATTGGACAACTACTCGGCAACAACTACTTAGGCTCTTGGCGGCGACGCCATTTTTGCCGATCCCACTGAAGTTAGCATAGGGAAGAAAATATGGACTTCTGATTGGTTGAATACTTCAAAGAGCATTTTATTTAGGTTCATTTTTGAGTATATGTAACTTAATCATGCGTTTCTGTTTAAAAACCTTTTGAAAGATGGATTGTGATAATTTTTTTTCGATTTTATGTATTTATTAATAGACTAATTGATCCATCCGGCATTGTCCGCTATGATAACCTTAAGGAAACAATTAATACTTTAAATCTACAATTAGTCAAAATTAAGCATAGGATATGAATTATTCGTTAAATAATATTTTAAAGAAGTGCATAAAAAATGAGTAAATGCTTTAAAAAAGGCCTTTGGACCTCAATAAAAACATCAGGGTGTAGGTCCTGAAAGAAGAGTCCAAAATTCAACTTTATGCATTGAGAAGGTTTGATAATAAGTGTGCGAAATATGCATGGAGAACAAAAATTTCAAGGTGCCTGAGCCGAGACCATAGGGAGTCTCAGGCTTTTAAATGGAATGTAAGAACATGGGAATAACTAAGTGAAAAAATAGTTCCAAAAATGAAGATTGGATTAAAAGAGGGCAGTTTAATAACAATTTATGGTACAAAATCTTCAAGGGGTCAGGAACTTATTTCGCATGTAGTTGGGTATAAAATATTTTTTTGTAGTTATTAAAGTAATGGGAGGACGCTAAAGCAATGTGAAAGAAAATTGCAAGCAATCCGGATCATTTTTAAAGAAATTGCACCAACAGCCCCAAAAACGCGATTAATATTCAAAATTGGTAATAGCTAGACTATGGTGGTTTCTTAGTAGTTGGTGGATTTAAGAAGTTGTTTAAAAAAAGGAGTTAATTGAACCATTTTAAAAGGGATTTATAATAAAGGCCCAAAAAGGACAACTGACAGTTAAAAAGGGGGCCCTAACAGGAAAACATGTTAAAATATCTTAGTACTTAGCTCTTTAGATCTACAAATAGTCGAAATTAATCATAGGGTATGAATTAGGGCCCTAGACTGAGCCCTATGATTCCACAGGAGGCCAAAGTGTCTTATATGGAATGTCAAAACATTAAAATATCTAAATGAATAAAGAATCCTAAAAATGAAGATCGGATTAAAAGGAAACAATTTATTAACAATTTATTATTACAAAAACTTCAACGGGCCCCAAGGGGCCAGGAATTTATTTTGCATGTAGTTGGGTATAAAGATATTTTTTATAGTTATTAAAATGATGGAAAGACGCTATAACTATGTTAAATAAAATTGAAAGCAATTTGGTTCATGTTTAAAGAAGCTCCATCAAGGGCCTCAAGAAAGCAATTGACAAACAAAATTAATGGTAGCTGAAGTCTGAGAAATTCTTTTGTCGTTCATGTAATAGGTAGAGAGAGGACATAAAAAATTGATAGAAAAAAAAAAGCTAGTGAATTGGACCATTTTTATGGGAGCTATAATATGGGGCCCTGTAGAGACCAACTGACAGTTAAAACCAGGGCCCTAATATGAAACTATGTTAAAATATTTTAGTACATAGCGCTTTAGATCTTTAATTAGTCAAAATTAAGCATATAATAGGAACTATTCTTTGGAATGATATAGTTTTTTAAATGCACCAATTGATTGGGCAAATGTTTAAAAAGGGGCCCTAGGGTCCGAATAAAAACATCAGGTTTTCTGGATTGGTCCTGAAAGAAGAGTCCCAGGCAACTTTAAAATTTTGCACTAAGAAGATCAGAAATATAGGAAGTGAAATATGTTTATTTCACAAAATGTTGAGGGGCCCTGGGCTGGACTCCATGATTCCACAGGGGAACACAGTGTCTTGTGTAGAATGTCAAAACATTAAAATATCTAAATGAACAAAGAATCCTAAAAATGAAGATCAGATTAAAAGGAAGCAATTTATTGACAATTTATTATTAAAAAAACTTCAAGGGGGCCTGTACCGGGCCCCAAAGGGCTAGGAAATTATTTCGCATGTAGTTGGATATAAAAATATTTGTGTAGTTATTAAAATAATGGGAAGACGCTAAAACTATGTTGAATAAAATTGAAAGCAATTTGGATCATTTTTAAAGAAGCTGCACCAAGGGCTCCAAGAAAGCGATTAATATTCATAAATAGTGGTAGCTGAAGTCTAAAAAATTTTTTTTGTTCTTCATGTCGTAGTTGTAGGACCTAAAAGGTTGTTAAAAAAAGCTAGTGAATCCGACCATTTTTAAGGGAGCTATGATAGAGGGCCCCATAGGGGCCAACTGACAAATACAATCAATGCCCTAACATGAAAACATGTTGAAATGTTTTAGTACATAACGCTTTAGACCTTTAATTAATCAAAATTAAGCATAGAGTATGAATTATTTTCAAGAATAATATTTTTTTAAATGCACCAATTGTTTGGGTAAGCATTAAAAAAAGTGCCCCAGGGCCCGAATAAAAATATCAGGGTGTTGATCCTGACATAAAAGTCCAAGATTCAGCTTTAAAAATTTGCACTAAGAAGGTGAGAAATTTAGGGAGTGAAAAATGTTTAGCGCACAAGTAGGAGAGAAAGGAGAGTTGAGCACCAGCAGGTGGTGGGTGGTGGAGCAACTCCTCCACCACCTTTTGCTCCTCCACCTACTCCACCACCTACTCCTCCTCCACCTATAGGAGGGAGCCTCCTCCTCCACCTATAGGAGCCTCCTCCTCCACCTGTGGAAAATGTGTGCTATAAGATGAAAGGTCAAAAAGGATTTTTTTTTTTTTTGGCGTACTCTAACAAGAGGTTAATTTCGGAGATTTTTTTATTGAACTATAACAGCAAGTTAATTTTGAAGATTAAAAATTTTTTTAGCAAACTCTAACATGAATTTAATTTTAAAGATTAAAATTTTTCATCGAATTATAACATGAGGTTAATTTTGGAGATAGGCATGTTAAGAAAAGTAAATTTTGGTGGTGACCTATAGCGGAGAAAAATCGGATTTTAGGTTGAGATGAAATTTTGGAGATTGAATTTTATGTTTATTATCGAACTATAGGATGAGGTTTAAATGCATATTTTTAGGAAAAATTAAGAACATAAATTTTAGAACTTAATGAGAAAGATTCTTTTTCTACTACTTTTCTTTCGAATGAATTTAAATTTAGGAAAATTTTAACAAAGAGGAGGTATTTTGCAAAGGATTAAAATAATTTCATTCAATTTCGAATTTATCTTTTAGGGAGATTTTCGAAAAGAGAAGCAGATTTTTGAAGAGATTGAAACAAATTTAAAAAAAGGGAAAGAAAGAAAGATTTTTTGGGAGACTTGTCATATTTCGCAGAGTGTGCCCTCAACTTTTATCCGGGCTTGGGACCGGCAATCTCTGCTTAAGACATTGCCTAATCAGAAGCAGTGAATGGCAGATTTACACACTCACATTTTTTTTTTTTTTTTTTTTTTTACAAATTTTTTGACGAATTTTAGATTTTCTACATTTTTTCTTTTAGGCTATAATACCCATACGCCAGGCTGCTGATGCCATCGTCTAACAAATATCTTTTGTCGTCAAATGGGCTGAGACATTTTTTCACGTGTTTCGTGGAATAGAGTCGATGTGATTGCTGCCCAATTCTTTTTTTGCAATTCACATGTTGTCCGTTGATTTTGAATAAGACAATTGATTTTTAGAGAAAGGATTTAATTTAATTACAAAGAATATTTTTGTACATTGTAATTTTCAATACAATTAATAGTAATTTTCATCTATACATGAAGAATTTAATTTAAATATTTTATAATGGAACTTAAGAAATTTTTTGAAAGGTAATTTTTTTGAGAATTGTCATATTTTGAAAGCTTTTGGTGCGAATTAAGGCTACTGTCCCTTTTGGAGGGAGTAAAGGGTTCCTCTGTCTGCTCCTACCATGACTAAGGGCAACCCTATACCTGCCGTCAGATTATTATTATTTTAATTATTATTATTATTATTTTAAAAGAAGGTTTAATTAAAGAAAATTTAGAGGTGCTGAAATTTTTTCGGTAAACATAGGTTGAAATAAGTTTAAATTCTGAACTTTCACTTAGATTTATTTACATTTTTATTTTTAATTTTAAGGAAAGTGAAATAATTTCGAAAAGCGAGAATTATTTTTTTAAATCAGTTTAAGAAAGAGAGAATTTTTCAGGGATGCTAATATTTTTAAAACTGTAGTTTGATGTAATAGAATTTTTGTCTCAAGTAACGAGAGGTATTCGTAATGTTACACCCCCACCAAATTTTTAATTACTAATTTATTAATAATGTTTATTACATTTTAATTAAATTTTGAATTTTTTTCATTTAAAAATAAATAGTTTCAAGTGAATATTTGTAGTCACGTGATCGGATCCCGCCCTCCCTTTTTTTTTTCCACTTGCGTGTTATACAAATGGGATTTCATTTGCAAATCTAGAACTGCAAATAATAATAATTCTAATAACTTTTTGATAAAGTATGGAATTAATCGGAATTAAATTTGATTGAGAAATTTTCCTTAGGTATACAGAAAATATATTTTCTTTTGACATATAGCAAAGTTTGATAAATTTTTTATTTAATCTTTTACCGTGTTTAGTTAAACTACTCACCCCCCCTCTTTTTTTTTTTTTTTTTTTATGAGTCAATTAGTAAAGTTCGCTTATTAATAAAAATTTTCCGCTAACAATTTTTAATGTGGTTGGTGAAATATATTAATTAAGTTTTTTTTTATGATGATGACAAAACATATCAATTTAATTACATAAATATTTTATACATTTTTAATTAAGTTGAATATTTTTTCCAGCTTTTAGCGAAATGTGGAAAGCAAATTTTGAA
This sequence comes from Maratus speculifer, assembly GCA_964019185.1. NCBI lineage: Eukaryota > Metazoa > Arthropoda > Arachnida > Araneae > Salticidae > Maratus > Maratus speculifer. The sequence continues at coordinate 210,373,354 of OZ025301.1, read as the reverse complement.
CATCTGTTGACGAACTAATGTTCACGAAAGATACATTTGTCTGATATTCTATGCCGCACCCAATAAATCCAGATAAATTTATGAGGGATTTTATGGAAAGCGCAAAAATATTTTCTTGTAACATGTAAAAATAATTTCGCACACAAGACTTCACTAATTAGAATTTAAATAGCAATAACGGATGAGCGAGTTTCATTCCTAACCGATATTGAGTACAATTCCAATCGCACCTGTTGGACTAATAGTTCAGAGTTTTTTTCGAATCTTGAATATCCTTGAGTAAATACGTTCTTTTAGAAAGACCCTCACGGAGGGCATCTCTTCCCTTTAGGGGCTATATCCCTCGTCGGTCACATAAAAATAACAAACAATTTAAATAAAATTTTCGAATTTATGTTTTAAAATTTTGTGTTTTCGTATTTTTAACTCATTTTCAGATGGTTACTTCTTAAGAAAATATAAGCGTATTTTTAGACTCACTGTATATTATTTATTTAGAGAATTTCTAAACTACCTAAATTATTTATTTAGAAAATCTCTAAACTACCCATATTATTTATATCTTTGACCGCCACTTTAGTAAAAGACCTATTATTTATTGAGAAAATGTATGTATATATTATTATTGGATAACGCCTTTCGGACTCATTTTAACACTCATTATTAATTAATTATTGACTAATTATAAAGGATAATTTTAATTTTGATGAATTTCATGTTATGAGCTTCATTAATAGTTATTAGTATTGTATTTCTAAGATTTCTTCTTAATTAAAAAATTTTTAAACACTATAAGTTAATGATAGTTTTAGGTCATATGAAAGAATAATGGTTTACAGATTTTTGAATTAGATTTATTTTCAATGAATTAAGATTTTTTTTTTTTTTTTTTTTTTTTTTTTTTTTTGAGTTTGAAAAGAAATATCCTTTATCGTACTGTACAAATTAATTTTGTAAAAAAATATTACTCATGATTCATTTTACCCGTGATGATTTTATGTTGCAAAAATTAATAAATATTACTTTCTGATACTATATTGGAAAATAAATAATCAAAATCGGAATAATGTGCTCTCAGTTAATTATACATTTTGAAGATTATATAAATATTCCATAACACAATTTAAAACTGAACTACAAAATGACATATTTGAAATACAAATTCAACGGAAAAGAATACATACATCCTTTATTTTAGTACATATTTTTTTAATATTGAATCAAAATAAGAAAGGGAATTACAGTACCTGCTAATAGACAATTTTCGTCCACCTAACAACGTCGAAAACACACTGCCAATACGGTTGCTTATCGCTCACATGCATTAGGTATGTTATCTAAGATACCGATTTCAATAAAGCGGTAAGATCAAAAGCCCAGCGGTCAGTTTCAATAGATAAGATAACCAGATATTTTTTGAATAAGGATTCTTTGGAGTCTGTCTTAATTACAATATATATGAATTCCTTACTTATACATTTATTTTAAATTTAGGCAAGATTGGAAGTTTATTATCTTAATTATATATAGTAAAAGTAGTTTAATAACAGATTGTTTCGCCAAATAAACTAATTAAAATAGTTGTCTTTTTATTGTTTTAAGTAAAACATAATGTTAGTGTTAAGCCACATTAGGCCTTTTACCCAAACTTTAAGATAAAATTACTATTAGTAGTACATTTTAAAGGATGCACTTTAAGGGTGTATTTCGAATCAAACTGCTTATTTTCCGATTTATTTTTAAATTCATTTTTTCTCTCATATGCATCAAACTGGCAAAATGTCTTATTTAGAAAGTACACAAGGTGCCATGACGGTCGATTCTTTGATAAATGCAGAAAATATTACAAAAAAAAAAAAAAAAAAAAAAAAAAAAGCAATAAAAAACGGCATTTTGAACAGAATTTTCCGAAGCAGAAGATTTGGGAAGGAAAAAAGTGTCATACTGAGAAGATAATTGTTCATAAATCAAATTCTAATGAATGGAGCATAAAACGACATCACACGGCACCGTGTACGTCTCTTTAAAAATCCCTTCAGCAAGTTTCATGTTTCTACTTTTAAAAATGTGTCTGAAATTGTATCGGAAAATTTCGAGCTGTTGAAGGTGGAAAAGCGTTTTTTCGAATACACCCTTAACGTTAGACCTCCACTTTCTGTATATTTTTTATTCAAAAATTTATTTTGTCAAACATGTCTACCTAAAATTTATACTAAGTTTAAGTGCCTTGCAATGGGAAAACCTCTGGAATTTCTAATACATAGGCATGCTTTAATATAGGTTGAAATTCACAAAGGAACAACACAAATCCCCATTTTATCATAATTATTTTTCATAACAATTTTGTTTGGATTGGTAATTTTTAACATACCTGAATCGCATTTCTAATTTGTACTGTTAAAAATAAGCTTTTTCTCTTGAACGATGTATTAACATAACATGCACAAAATAAATCCCAATAAATTATTTTCACTTTGTTAGTAGATACAATTAAAATTGTTGAAGCTTAGTTCTTTGGATATACTCGGTACTAATATCAAATATATACTTTTAATAATCATATTTCTTTATCAAAAGTATTTTAAATAATCGTAGTTCAAAATTATTTTTAACAACACACGTCTCATATCATTTAGGATTTTTATTTAAGACGTTCAGAATGAAAACAGAGAAGAATTCACCATTTGGAACGAATATGTATCATAATAAATAGGATTCTTTGGTGTCTATATTACTTAAAGAAGATTTGAGTAAGGGTAGGGATAGTGAAAATACCTATTCTGTACTTTATTATTATTTTTTATACATAAGTTTAACCAATGAATCACAGAAGAAAATTTTGTTAATTGTAATTTACTATTAGAGAAAAGAAACTTTAGCATTTGAGAAGCAATTATTATTTTTATTATTATTAGCGAAGGGAATTTTAAACACATGACTTCTTTTAAAAAGAAGTAACCCCATTTTTTATGAAAGATAAACTTTTTTCATACCACGTTCTTTAGTTCGAACAGGTATGAAACGAATGATGAGAATCACTGACCACTGGGCTAAACAGACCCAATAAATTAGTCACATGTGTATGATTTGTTAGAGCTATTTTCTCACACAGACTATAGTAATTTTAGGAAACTGTTGCTATTTTTCAACTTATTATTATTATCATAAATACACTTCTTTTAGCTTCTGGATTTAAATATTTATTTTAATTAAAATAGTTTAGTTCCACTATTCAGATTTTATAAGACTGGTTAACTTTAGATAACTTCCAAACATATTTTCAAACATCACATTAAGACCTAATGTTTTTAGAAATATAAGATATTTATGTTGATTCCAACTGAAATTTTAATCAAAACTGAGTGAATGACTTCTTTTGTTAGTCATGATTTTTTTTTTTTTTTTTTTTTTTTTTTTTGCATATTAAATATTTATTTCACGAAACTGTACAATTTACCTTACAAAACTTTGGTATTTTGGTAACAGAAAATGAACTTGATGTGGAACATTCTAAACACTTATAAAATAACAATAATTAAGTATAAAAATTAAAGAAGAATATTTATAAATGAATAACAAAAGGAATTTCAACTATTTAAAATAATAATAATTGTATAAGTTAGTAAAAGAAAATTATTCAGTTTATCCCCTTTTATTTTTGAAAATTATATTGATCCAATATACTAGTTCATCTATAAGCATATACTAATGGATATAATTATATACTTATGCGTATGTATACTCAATAACTGTATACCATTGAATCGTTACCAAAAATACGCAAAAATGTTTTGTAAAATGTTACTTAATAGAAATTAAAAATCACAACTCAAAGAAAAAAATTTCTTAAACAGTTTATATTAATAATAAAAAAAGTTTTTAAAAAATCACAACATTATAAAAATGCAGATAAAGAAGAATTAAAAAATGTATATACTAAATTAAAAAAAAATAATAAATAAATTTTTTGAAATATTTACAACGTAAGAAAAATGTCCCAAGTTAACAAAAACAAATAAGTTTTGAATAATGCAAGCACCCACATACATGACATGAAAATAAGTTTTACTATCAAATTTGGTAATGTTTTAGTGAAAGCTTGATGAAAAATTTAGTTTTTTTTTTACTTTTGAAAATGTATGTTACCATACGCAATTTTATCCATTAAATTCATCATGACCTCAACTGAACTTCACTATTAACCCTACAAATTGACCAATCATTAAATGATTTATACTTCCTATTTTTCAAAGTTAATTTCCAAACATAGCATTTTTATGTAATACATCACTGTTGAATACATTTGTTTGTGAAAATTATATAGATGGGTTTTTTAATATGTACTAAAATATTTCAAAGTTAAAAAAATTTGTAAAAAAAAATAATAAAAAGTTTTTAAAAAATTATGAAAAAAAAAAAAATAAAGGAATGATTAAAAAAGTTTGACAAAATTTCATGGTAACAAAATGTTATTTGCAGCTTAACAAAATTTTATGTGCTTACTCAGACATGTTTGTCTACATATGTGTAAATATTTGTGCTTATGTATGTATAATTTACAAAATTTAATCAACAAAATAAAAATATGTATCTGTGCAAAATACTTTAAAAATTGACAATATATGCATGAGAATACTTATATACGTTTGTTTACACAATTAATATTTTCTGTTTCACCTAACGCCAGAATACATTAACGAAATAATTGTTTACTATGGCGACCATTCGTTTACTCATCACCTAACCAACCACTCAACTGTTTACCCTAGTAACTGATCGTTTGTCTTGACAGCTAAAAAATTTTATGTATGCACATACGCAGAAACTTAAGTGAAGACAATCGAAAAATCAGACTTTATCTAAGTAGGCCATTACTTATGATTTGATAGAGTGAGACTTAGAGTTTGGAGGAAAATAGGCAAAGATTCTACACGATGATTCACCAGTATAGAATCGACAAGCACAGGTAAATTTAAAATTAACTAAATTCTCACATTGGTTTGCAATTTAAGTAACTTGTAATATTTCTTTATAACTAATGGTTTTCGCACTAATTTTTGATTTATTAAGGTGGATAGCTTACCTGACGAATCTTTTACTATTATCAAGTCATGAAAAATAACTTAAAATTTTATTTTTCTGTTAGTTTAGCATTTCAAATTCTTTAGAATTATTTGAAAAATAATTATATAGCCTAGCAATTTTAAGCATTTAAATTTTAACAAATTTACAATCACTTACATTTACCGGCTTTTTCAAAACACGTCCTTCTAACAGAATGATTTGCAGTGAAATGTCCAATTCTTATCGCGAAACCGGATATCACGTGGTTTTATACTTAATCACGTGACTATTTCCTGACGTCGAATTGGATGATAGAGACTCTTTCTTAATGACGTCACTAGACGATAAGCCTACCTAGGTAAGTAACTTTCACGCCATTTTCACCACTATCTTCGAATGAATTGTCTTGTTTGCTGTTACCTCCTCGCTGGTCTAAACAACTTGTCTGAACTTGTTTCAACTTGTCTGAACTTGTTTAAACTTGTCTACAGTTCCTTTGTTATCTTGTCTAAAATGCGAGTTTATTCATAAGAACTGTTGTATATTTTTAATTTCTAAAGTTGATTAAATAATTAAAATCACCAATTGTCTATTGCAATCAGATCATTTTCGTTAATTGATTTTTATAAGATTTAAAATAAGAATTGATTTATCTATTTATTATTCATAGTAACGATTTTCGAAATAACTTAATTTTCATATGAAAGCGAAAAAGAGTATTTCATCAAATGCTTAATAGAATGCATAATTATATGTATTTAACCTATTATTTATAAATAGTTGCATAATATAATAATTCACCAATCATTTTGTACTATATACGAGCGAATAATACTATACTTATTTAATTTATTTATTTTATAATGCATGGTATGCATACTATGAGGCTGAAATATCTAGATAAATGAATGCCTGTTGTTATCGCATCAAATCGATTTTATATGTATCTATCCGTTTGTGTGCGTGCATGTGAGTGTATCAATATTGACCTGCCCCTAAAGTCGCACACATGTATCGGTCTGTGGGCACGTAGATAAGTGCAAATATAGTAGTAAAAATAAGTGTAGTAAATAAGCATGTAGATAATTACTTTTAAGAAAATTAGAAAATTTACTTATCTAAAATTTTACACCTAAGAAAAAAAAAAATATGTGACAAATTAAAAAAAGTTTTCACAAATTAAAAAAAAAAAGTTTTAACAAATTAAAAAAAAAGTTTTAACAAATTAAAAAAAAGTTTTAGCAAATTAAAAATTTTTTAACGATATATTTTTATTTTTATAAATAAAAAAAAAAGATTTAACAAATTAAAAAAAAATTTAACAAATTAAAAAAATTATCAACAATATTTTATTTATTTATTTTTAAAAATGATTTATCAGATTAAAAAAGTTTTAATAAATTAAAACTTTTTTTAATTTGTTAAAACTTTTTTTTAATTTGTTAAATCTTTTTTTTTTATTTAAAAAATAAAAATATATCGTTAAAAAATTTTTAATTTGTTAAAACTTTTTTTTTAATTTGTGAAAACTTTTTTTAATTTGTCACACATTTTTTTTTTCTTAGGTGTAAAATTTTAGATAAGTAAATTTTCTAATTTTCTTAAAAGTAATTATCTACATGCTTATTTACTACACTTATTTTTACTACTATATTTGCACTTATCTACGTGCCCACAGACCGATACATGTGTGCGACTTTAGGGGCAGGTCAATATTGATACACTCACATGCACGCACACAAACGGATAGATACATATAAAATCGATTTGATGCGATAACAACAGGCATTCATTTATCTAGATATTTCAGCCTAATAGTATGCATACCATGCATTATAAAATAAATAAATTAAATAAGTATAGTATTATTCGCTCGTATATAGTACAAAATGATTGGTGAATTATTATATTATGCAACTATTTATAAATAATAGGTTAAATACATATAATTATGCATTCTATTAAGCATTTGATGAAATACTCTTTTTCGCTTTCATATGAAAATTAAGTTATTTCGAAAATCGTTACTATGAATAATAAATAGATAAATCAATTCTTATTTTAAATCTTATAAAAATCAATTAACGAAAATGATCTGATTGCAATAGACAATTGGTGATTTTAATTATTTAATCAACTTTAGAAATTAAAAATATACAACAGTTCTTATGAATAAACTCGCATTTTAGACAAGATAACAAAGGAACTGTAGACAAGTTTAAACAAGTTCAGACAAGTTGAAACAAGTTCAGACAAGTTGTTTAGACCAGCGAGGAGGTAACAGCAAACAAGACAATTCATTCGAAGATAGTGGTGAAAATGGCGTGAAAGTTACTTACCTAGGTAGGCTTATCGTCTAGTGACGTCATTAAGAAAGAGTCTCTATCATCCAATTCGACGTCAGGAAATAGTCACGTGATTAAGTATAAAACCACGTGATATCCGGTTTCGCGATAAGAATTGGACATTTCACTGCAAATCATTCTGTTAGAAGGACGTGTTTTGAAAAAGCCGGTAAATGTAAGTGATTGTAAATTTGTTAAAATTTAAATGCTTAAAATTGCTAGGCTATATAATTATTTTTCAAATAATTCTAAAGAATTTGAAATGCTAAACTAACAGAAAAATAAAATTTTAAGTTATTTTTCATGACTTGATAATAGTAAAAGATTCGTCAGGTAAGCTATCCACCTTAATAAATCAAAAATTAGTGCGAAAACCATTAGTTATAAAGAAATATTACAAGTTACTTAAATTGCAAACCAATGTGAGAATTTAGTTAATTTTAAATTTACCTGTGCTTGTCGATTCTATACTGGTGAATCATCGTGTAGAATCTTTGCCTATTTTCCTCCAAACTCTAAGTCTCACTCTATCAAATCATAAGTAATGGCCTACTTAGATAAAGTCTGATTTTTCGATTGTCTTCACTTAAGTTTCTGCGTATGTGCATACATAAAATTTTTTAGCTGTCAAGACAAACGATCAGTTACTAGGGTAAACAGTTGAGTGGTTGGTTAGGTGATGAGTAAACGAATGGTCGCCATAGTAAACAATTATTTCGTTAATGTATTCTGGCGTTAGGTGAAACAGAAAATATTAATTGTGTAAACAAACGTATATAAGTATTCTCATGCATATATTGTCAATTTTTAAAGTATTTTGCACAGATACATATTTTTATTTTGTTGATTAAATTTTGTAAATTATACATACATAAGCACAAATATTTACACATATGTAGACAAACATGTCTGAGTAAGCACATAAAATTTTGTTAAGCTGCAAATAACATTTTGTTACCATGAAATTTTGTCAAACTTTTTTAATCATTCCTTTATTTTTTTTTTTTTTCATAATTTTTTAAAAACTTTTTATTATTTTTTTTTACAAATTTTTTTAACTTTGAAATATTTTAGTACATATTAAAAAACCCATCTATATAATTTTCACAAACAAATGTATTCAACAGTGATGTATTACATAAAAATGCTATGTTTGGAAATTAACTTTGAAAAATAGGAAGTATAAATCATTTAATGATTGGTCAATTTGTAGGGTTAATAGTGAAGTTCAGTTGAGGTCATGATGAATTTAATGGATAAAATTGCGTATGGTAACATACATTTTCAAAAGTAAAAAAAAACTAAATTTTTCATCAAGCTTTCACTAAAACATTACCAAATTTGATAGTAAAACTTATTTTCATGTCATGTATGTGGGTGCTTGCATTATTCAAAACTTATTTGTTTTTGTTAACTTGGGACATTTTTCTTACGTTGTAAATATTTCAAAAAATTTATTTATTATTTTTTTTTAATTTAGTATATACATTTTTTAATTCTTCTTTATCTGCATTTTTATAATGTTGTGATTTTTTAAAAACTTTTTTTATTATTAATATAAACTGTTTAAGAAACTTTTTTCTTTGAGTTGTGATTTTTAATTTCTATTAAGTAACATTTTACAAAACATTTTTGCGTATTTTTGGTAACGATTCAATGGTATACAGTAGGGTGGAGCGAAAAAAATTTTTTTTTGAAAATCAAAAACGGGTAGGTGCCAAAAGTTGCCTTTATACTAGTGCATCAACTGCGTAAAATTTTACCGCTGAAAAAAAATGGCTTGAGTCTGCGCTTTTGCTCCAAAAATCGAAATTTTGGGTAAAATTTGTCATTTTTTGACATTTTTTCAAAAAAATTAAAAAATTCCTACAGAGCTGGTTAGTATTTAAAAGTGTTGCTTAGACCTTTATATTTATCTGCATAACATATTTAAACTATAAAACAATATGTTTATTCCCTATAGCTGGAGCAAAACAGGCAACTTTTAGTAAGAAAACAGCATTACCACTCTATTGGGTCATACAACGAATTGTTGTTTTTAATACAGGTCTTGTTTTCAAAACTACCTTGGACATGCGTCGTGGAGGTGGCTATATTTCCTATACCACCCGGCCCAACTATTCGATCATCTTAGTACAGTGTTTTATTTTATACATTGATTTGTGATTTTCTTTATAAAAATTTGGCATGTTTTCGATACTTCCACCTTGTTCATCTGTTCTTTGCATCCACATGCTGCTGTAACTATCTTCAGGTATATTTTTACAGTTTATACAAAAAAATGACAAGCAGAGTAATGCACGGGAATCTATTAAAGGGATCTATTCGGCCATCTATTATATTTATGAAACTTACATTCAGTTGATGAATAGTGATTGGAAATTCTGTTACCACAATATTTTTTCAGTCAATTGTATTTTTTTTTACGTAATGATTTGCTTCAAAGATGATTTCAGATATTTCAACTATAAGTATGCCATCATTTATTCTACTTTTTCATTTTTTATATGTTGAGAAGCGAGCTGTTTAATGTGATGGTGATCGTCAGCGAGAATTGCAATGAAAATTTGTTCTCCATATGTAAAGAAACCGCTGTTGTAAATAACTTTTTTTTTGCATTCGTTTTATGCCGTTTTCTAAGTGTTTTCGTATCCAGGTAATTTCCTATTAACTTTTAGATCCTCTTTTTATGAGTGGACAACATTTTATGGTGAAATGTCCTGGGCATAAACATATAATGCATAGTACTTTATGAGGGAATGTACGGATTCTAATCGACTATAAGTGCTCATTTAAAATTAGGAGAATTTTATTTGTCACTGTGAACCATTTTGCATGGGGCACATTAAGCTTAGAATTGTGTATAATATTGAATCATTCGCTACTTCAACTCCAGTGAATTTCCTCTGGGCCAATTATTAGAGAATAATTTTGAAAAATTATTTTCTCAAATTGAGAAAAAGATACTCAGAACAGACTAGAAATTTCTGTCAGAGATTGCAAAGCTAATTCATAAGGAAAGCTATTTCTCAGAAAGAATGGGGAATAGGAGTTTAGAAAACATCTCACACAAAAGACAGCTCATAAAGTTAATAAAATTTTCCGTTTTATATAAGCACAGGTTGGCAATCAGCGTCTATATGTTCACTCACAAAATGTATAATCCAAGTTTATACCGCGGGATGTTTTATACCAAATGTACTACACACCTAAATAATAGATCTAAAATCTTATTAAAAATTACTAGACTATGGAACAACACAGGAAACGACATAAAACATACTAAAACTTCTTTAGAAATATTGTTGTTTTACACGCAAATTTTTTTTGCAATCCTCTGTGACGATCGTCATAATATTAAGCAGCCAGTTTCTCAAAATATATTCAATGTAATAAGTACAGTAAATGATGACATATTAAAAATTGAATTCATATAATCAGTGTTTAGGAAAATCATTATATATAAAATGTAATTGATTGAAAAAATGCTGTGGTAACAGAACTTCCAATCATAATGTATTAATTGCATGAAAATTTAATGAAGATAATAGACTGCTGAATAGGTTCAATTAAGAATATACCCAATACATTACTCAGCTTCTCTTCTGTTATACATGGTATAAAAATATACGTGCAGCAGGTCACACCAGCAATCCGAATCATCCAAAGTCAGTGAATACAAAGAAGAGATAAATTACTTTGATATATAGAAAACTTATACTCGTCTTCGGGAAAAAAGTAATAATTCCATACATAAATAAAACACTGGGCCTAGATGATTGGGTGGTTGAGACGGGTGGGATAATGCAACCACCTCTATGAGTTATATATACAATAGTTTTGAAAGCAGCTAGGTAAGACATGCATTCAAAAGAACATTTCGTTGTATGCTCCAATAGAGAGGTTAACGCTGATTTTTCACAAATAGTTGTCAGGTTTGCTTTAATTATACAGTCTACAGATATTGTTTTATAGTTTAAATATGTTAAGCAAATAAATATAAAGGTCTAACCAACACTTTTAAATACTAACCAGCTCTGTAGGAATTTTTTAATTTTTTTGAAAAAAAGTCAAAAAATGACAAATTTTACTCAAAATTTCGATTTTTGGAGCAAAAGCGCAGACTCAAGCCATTTTTTTTCAGCGGTAAAATTTCACGCAGTTAATGTACTAGTATAAAGGCAACTTTTGACACCTACCCGTTTTTGATTTTCAAAAAAAAATTTTTTTCGCTCCACCCTAGTATACAGTTATTGAGTATACATACGCATAAGTATATAATTATATCCATTAGTATATGCTTATAGATGAACTAGTATATTGGATCAATATAATTTTCAAAAATAAAAGGGGGGTAAACTGAATAATTTTCTTTTACTAACTTATACAATTATTATTATTTTAAATAGTTGAAATTCCTTTTGTTATTCATTTATTAATATTCTTCTTTAATTTTTATACTTAATTATTGTTATTTTATAAGTGTTTAGAATGTTCCACATCAAGTTCATTTTCTGTTACCAAAATACCAAAGTTTTGTAAGGTAAATTGTACAGTTTCGTGAAATAAATATTTAATATGCAAAAAAAAAAAAAAAAAAAAAAAAAAAAAAAAAAATCATGACTAACAAAAGAAGTCATTCACTCAGTTTTGATTAAAATTTCAGTTGGAATCAACATAAATATCTTATATTTCTAAAAACATTAGGTCTTAATGTGATGTTTGAAAATATGTTTGGAAGTTATCTAAAGTTAACCAGTCTTATAAAATCTGAATAGTGGAACTAAACTATTTTAATTAAAATAAATATTTAAATCCAGAAGCTAAAAGAAGTGTATTTATGATAATAATAATAAGTTGAAAAATAGCAACAGTTTCCTAAAATTACTATAGTCTGTGTGAGAAAATAGCTCTAACAAATCATACACATGTGACTAATTTATTGGGTCTGTTTAGCCCAGTGGTCAGTGATTCTCATCATTCGTTTCATACCTGTTCGAACTAAAGAACGTGGTATGAAAAAAAGTTTATCTTTCATAAAAAATGGGGTTACTTCTTTTTAAAAGAAGTCATGTGTTTAAAATTCCCTTCGCTAATAATAATAAAAATAATAATTGCTTCTCAAATGCTAAAGTTTCTTTTCTCTAATAGTAAATTACAATTAACAAAATTTTCTTCTGTGATTCATTGGTTAAACTTATGTATAAAAAATAATAATAAAGTACAGAATAGGTATTTTCACTATCCCTACCCTTACTCAAATCTTCTTTAAGTAATATAGACACCAAAGAATCCTATTTATTATGATACATATTCGTTCCAAATGGTGAATTCTTCTCTGTTTTCATTCTGAACGTCTTAAATAAAAATCCTAAATGATATGAGACGTGTGTTGTTAAAAATAATTTTGAACTACGATTATTTAAAATACTTTTGATAAAGAAATATGATTATTAAAAGTATATATTTGATATTAGTACCGAGTATATCCAAAGAACTAAGCTTCAACAATTTTAATTGTATCTACTAACAAAGTGAAAATAATTTATTGGGATTTATTTTGTGCATGTTATGTTAATACATCGTTCAAGAGAAAAAGCTTATTTTTAACAGTACAAATTAGAAATGCGATTCAGGTATGTTAAAAATTACCAATCCAAACAAAATTGTTATGAAAAATAATTATGATAAAATGGGGATTTGTGTTGTTCCTTTGTGAATTTCAACCTATATTAAAGCATGCCTATGTATTAGAAATTCCAGAGGTTTTCCCATTGCAAGGCACTTAAACTTAGTATAAATTTTAGGTAGACATGTTTGACAAAATAAATTTTTGAATAAAAAATATACAGAAAGTGGAGGTCTAACGTTAAGGGTGTATTCGAAAAAACGCTTTTCCACCTTCAACAGCTCGAAATTTTCCGATACAATTTCAGACACATTTTTAAAAGTAGAAACATGAAACTTGCTGAAGGGATTTTTAAAGAGACGTACACGGTGCCGTGTGATGTCGTTTTATGCTCCATTCATTAGAATTTGATTTATGAACAATTATCTTCTCAGTATGACACTTTTTTCCTTCCCAAATCTTCTGCTTCGGAAAATTCTGTTCAAAATGCCGTTTTTTATTGCTTTTTTTTTTTTTTTTTTTTTTTTTGTAATATTTTCTGCATTTATCAAAGAATCGACCGTCATGGCACCTTGTGTACTTTCTAAATAAGACATTTTGCCAGTTTGATGCATATGAGAGAAAAAATGAATTTAAAAATAAATCGGAAAATAAGCAGTTTGATTCGAAATACACCCTTAAAGTGCATCCTTTAAAATGTACTACTAATAGTAATTTTATCTTAAAGTTTGGGTAAAAGGCCTAATGTGGCTTAACACTAACATTATGTTTTACTTAAAACAATAATAAGACAACTATTTTAATTAGTTTATTTGGCGAAACAATCTGTTATTAAACTACTTTTACTATATATAATTAAGATAATAAACTTCCAATCTTGCCTAAATTTAAAATAAATGTATAAGTAAGGAATTCATATATATTGTAATTAAGACAGACTCCAAAGAATCCTTATTCAAAAAATATCTGGTTATCTTATCTATTGAAACTGACCGCTGGGCTTTTGATCTTACCGCTTTATTGAAATCGGTATCTTAGATAACATACCTAATGCATGTGAGCGATAAGCAACCGTATTGGCAGTGTGTTTTCGACGTTGTTAGGTGGACGAAAATTGTCATGGATTATTAGCAGGTACTGTAATTCCCTTTCTTATTTTGATTCAATATTAAAAAAATATGTACTAAAATAAAGGATGTATGTATTCTTTTCCGTTGAATTTGTATTTCAAATATGTCATTTTGTAGTTCAGTTTTAAATTGTGTTATGGAATATTTATATAATCTTCAAAATGTATAATTAACTGAGAGCACATTATTCCGATTTTGATTATTTATTTTCCAATATAGTATCAGAAAGTAATATTTATTAATTTTTGCAACATAAAATCATCACGGGTAAAATGAATCATGAGTAATATTTTTTTACAAAATTAATTTGTACAGTACGATAAAGGATATTTCTTTTCAAACTCAAAAAAAAAAAAAAAAAAAAAAAAAAAATCTTAATTTATTGAAAATAAATCTAATTCAAAAATCTGTAAACCATTATTCTTTCATATGACCTAAAACTATCATTAACTTATAGTGTTTAAAAATTTTTTAATTAAGAAGAAATCTTAGAAATACAATACTAATAACTATTAATGAAGCTCATAACATGAAATTCATCAAAATTAAAATTATCCTTTATAATTAGTCAATAATTAATTAATAATGAGTGTTAAAATGAGTCCGAAAGGCGTTATCCAATAATAATATATACATACATTTTCTCAATAAATAATAGGTCTTTTACTAAAGTGGCGGTCAAAGATATAAATAATATGGGTAGTTTAGAGATTTTCTAAATAAATAATTTAGGTAGTTTAGAAATTCTCTAAATAAATAATATACAGTGAGTCTAAAAATACGCTTATATTTTCTTAAGAAGTAACCATCTGAAAATGAATTAAAAATACGAAAACACAAAATTTTAAAACATAAATTCGAAAATTTTATTTAAATTGTTTGTTATTTTTATGTGACCGACGAGGGATATAGCCCCTAAAGGGAAGAGATGCCCTCCGTGAGGGTCTTTCTAAAAGAACGTATTTACTCAAGGATATTCAAGATTCGAAGAAAACTCTGAACTATTAGTCCAACAGGTGCGATTGGAATTGTACTCAATATCGGTTAGGAATGAAACTCGCTCATCCGTTATTGCTATTTAAATTCTAATTAGTGAAGTCTTGTGTGCGAAATTATTTTTACATGTTACAAGAAAATATTTTTGCGCTTTCCATAAAATCCCTCATAAATTTATCTGGATTTATTGGGTGCGGCATAGAATATCAGACAAATGTATCTTTCGTGAACATTAGTTCGTCAACAGATGTTCAAAATTTGCTTTCCACATTTCGCTAAAAGCTGGAAAAAATATTCAACTTAATTAAAAATGTATAAAATATTTATGTAATTAAATTGATATGTTTTGTCATCATCATAAAAAAAAACTTAATTAATATATTTCACCAACCACATTAAAAATTGTTAGCGGAAAATTTTTATTAATAAGCGAACTTTACTAATTGACTCATAAAAAAAAAAAAAAAAAAAGAGGGGGGGTGAGTAGTTTAACTAAACACGGTAAAAGATTAAATAAAAAATTTATCAAACTTTGCTATATGTCAAAAGAAAATATATTTTCTGTATACCTAAGGAAAATTTCTCAATCAAATTTAATTCCGATTAATTCCATACTTTATCAAAAAGTTATTAGAATTATTATTATTTGCAGTTCTAGATTTGCAAATGAAATCCCATTTGTATAACACGCAAGTGGAAAAAAAAAAGGGAGGGCGGGATCCGATCACGTGACTACAAATATTCACTTGAAACTATTTATTTTTAAATGAAAAAAATTCAAAATTTAATTAAAATGTAATAAACATTATTAATAAATTAGTAATTAAAAATTTGGTGGGGGTGTAACATTACGAATACCTCTCGTTACTTGAGACAAAAATTCTATTACATCAAACTACAGTTTTAAAAATATTAGCATCCCTGAAAAATTCTCTCTTTCTTAAACTGATTTAAAAAAATAATTCTCGCTTTTCGAAATTATTTCACTTTCCTTAAAATTAAAAATAAAAATGTAAATAAATCTAAGTGAAAGTTCAGAATTTAAACTTATTTCAACCTATGTTTACCGAAAAAATTTCAGCACCTCTAAATTTTCTTTAATTAAACCTTCTTTTAAAATAATAATAATAATAATTAAAATAATAATAATCTGACGGCAGGTATAGGGTTGCCCTTAGTCATGGTAGGAGCAGACAGAGGAACCCTTTACTCCCTCCAAAAGGGACAGTAGCCTTAATTCGCACCAAAAGCTTTCAAAATATGACAATTCTCAAAAGAATTACCTTTCAAAAAATTTCTTAAGTTCCATTATAAAATATTTAAATTAAATTCTTCATGTATAGATGAAAATTACTATTAATTGTATTGAAAATTACAATGTACAAAAATATTCTTTGTAATTAAATTAAATCCTTTCTCTAAAAATCAATTGTCTTATTCAAAATCAACGGACAACATGTGAATTGCAAAAAAAGAATTGGGCAGCAATCACATCGACTCTATTCCACGAAACACGTGAAAAAATGTCTCAGCCCATTTGACGACAAAAGATATTTGTTAGACGATGGCATCAGCAGCCTGGCGTATGGGTATTATAGCCTAAAAGAAAAAATGTAGAAAATCTAAAATTCGTCAAAAAATTTGTAAAAAAAAAAAAAAAAAAAAAAAAAAAAAAAAAAAAAAAAAATGTGAGTGTGTAAATCTGCCATTCACTGCTTCTGATTAGGCAATGTCTTAAGCAGAGATTGCCGGTCCCAAGCCCGGATAAAAGTTGAGGGCACACTCTGCGAAATATGACAAGTCTCCCAAAAAATCTTTCTTTCTTTCCCTTTTTTTAAATTTGTTTCAATCTCTTCAAAAATCTGCTTCTCTTTTCGAAAATCTCCCTAAAAGATAAATTCGAAATTGAATGAAATTATTTTAATCCTTTGCAAAATACCTCCTCTTTGTTAAAATTTTCCTAAATTTAAATTCATTCGAAAGAAAAGTAGTAGAAAAAGAATCTTTCTCATTAAGTTCTAAAATTTATGTTCTTAATTTTTCCTAAAAATATGCATTTAAACCTCATCCTATAGTTCGATAATAAACATAAAATTCAATCTCCAAAATTTCATCTCAACCTAAAATCCGATTTTTCTCCGCTATAGGTCACCACCAAAATTTACTTTTCTTAACATGCCTATCTCCAAAATTAACCTCATGTTATAATTCGATGAAAAATTTTAATCTTTAAAATTAAATTCATGTTAGAGTTTGCTAAAAAAATTTTTAATCTTCAAAATTAACTTGCTGTTATAGTTCAATAAAAAAATCTCCGAAATTAACCTCTTGTTAGAGTACGCCAAAAAAAAAAAAATCCTTTTTGACCCTTCATCTTATAGCACACATTTTCCACAGGTGGAGGAGGAGGCTCCTATAGGTGGAGGAGGAGGCTCCCTCCTATAGGTGGAGGAGGAGTAGGTGGTGGAGTAGGTGGAGGAGCAAAAGGTGGTGGAGGAGTTGCTCCACCACCCACCACCTGCTGGTGCTCAACTCTCCTTTCTCTCCTACTCGCACAAAAAGATCAAGGGGCCCTGGGTCGGCCCTATGATTATCTAGGGGGCCCCAGTGTCTTATATGGAATGTAAAAATTTGAAAATATCTAAATGGAACAGGTATCCCAAAAATAAAGATCGAAATTAATGGAAGCAATTTATTAACAATTTACTATCACAAAGACTAAAAGGGGCCCTAAAACGGGCCCCAAGAGTCGAAGTTCATAACTAATGAGTAAAAAGGCGAAAATATCTAAAAAGAGAAAGGTACCTCAAAACGGGAAAGATTAGATAAAAAAGAGTCAAGCTATTAACAATTTGGCGCATAAAAATTGAAGGGGCCCAGGGCCCTAGCCCTTAAAATATTAAAAGTCTGAGCCTCAGGTCCATCAGGACCTGTCTTGGACTATCTTTACCTAAAATTTTCAGACTTCTATGTGCGGTAGATTTTGCTAACCATCGCAGTCACACTCTCACACACACATACGCAGACATACACAAACAGAGCGTTTTGTTAACTTATTAGTATAGATAAGAAGAAAGATTTTTTAGAATTTTTTAGATGCTTTTTATATTATTCAGTCGATTAGAAGTCCATATTTTCTTCCTTATACTAGCTTCGGTGGGATCAGCAAACATGCTGGCGCGACATGATGACACATTCGACTCGACATTTTGCTGTCTGCTGTAGAACTCCTTTTGCATGCGAAGCGTAAGGAGTGTATTGACAGACAAGCAAAAACATCTATTCTAACAGTTTGATTTTTTTTTTTTTTAATTACTAACTTTTAGGTATGTGCTGGGCATTTTATAGGAACTTAGACTAGAAACTTAAATCAATAGTTTTTTTAACCATCAGTTTGGGGCCCCTCAGGCTTGGGGGCCCCGGCGGTAGTTACGGCCCTGCGTACAACCTATCAAAAGATATCATTGAATCAATTGCATATGATAGGATTTAACAGAATAATCACCATGACAACCTATTATCATTATTTATCATCGAATAGCCTTTAATTAATTATGTATGATGGGTTTTAATAAAATGGAGAAAACTTTTCTAAATATTTTTTTCGGCTTTGATTTGGTTTTCATAAGATTTGAAATGACATAACACAATTACATTCTTTAGTGATTACATAAATAAATGTCAAACCAATCGGTTTGATAGTTTTTGTGCTGTTCTATAAAGACAGACTGACAGACAGACCAGACGACGAGTATACATGCTATGTATCTATATGATTACGAACGTATCTAAAAATGTTGCTTTAAATGTAAAGTTTTGTTGATTTGTTATAAGTTTGCTTTGTTTTTTCCCCTTCTCTTTATTAAAAAAGGATGCGCTATTTTGGTTATTATTTCATGAATAGAATTGGCAACACACCAAATTACTGTTTCCTCTGTGTTCTCGCGATCGACAACGCTACGGTTACGAAATAAATCTCGATTATTACGTACAAAAAGTTCTATTTCAGTATTTCAGGGTTCTGTTTATGTTACTTTCATTATCTAAATAGGGAAATAAAAGTAAAGCATTTTAAGATCATTTTTTTTTCTCTCTATTATCTTTTGTTATAATGTCAATGAAAATGTAATTGAGTTTATCGCTATGCAGCCATGCAAAACCTTTTCATCGCTTCAAAAGGAGACATTTCATCAGCGGTTGCCCAATTCATCGAAACGTTTCCTTCAGTCAGCAAACGCATGTCAAAACGCTTTTCTCAGTTTAGTTCCAGCTTGGTGAGCGTAGATGAGATACATATTTTTTTAAATGTTTCTGTTGAAAGATAAACATCAGAAATAATGTGTTGTATTTTGTGCTTAATGTTTTTACACATGTAAATCGGATTTACGTCGGATGTTGATGATTTAATGTTCTTCAAATTTGAAAAAGGTTATGTTTGGGCGGTTAAATGTTTTCATCCGGGCGAAAAACTTCAGTTGGAATGAAAAAGGTTCAGGGAACGATATTTATTAAAATGGTTAACTTTTTAAAATCTTTTTTTTTTTTTTTTTTTTTTTAAAGAAATGTGATGTTAAAACTAATGATATATACATTTAATTAACCGAAAGAAGAAATTCATAATTCGACGAGTATTTTTTAGGTGCGTTCATAATTAGATAAATACATATCTATAGTCATCGTGTGGTCCGTCTGTCCGCATATAACAACGCAAAAGCTACTCAGCCAAATGGTTTGAGATTTAAAACAGTCAAACCTCGTTAACGCGAACACACTTAACGCGAAAGACTTTTGGCGCAAACTGTTTCCGATTGACTTATCCAGTTGTATGTAATGTATTTAAGATCGGATAGCACGAAGAAAAAAAAGGGGGGGTTCCCAATGAGCATTACTTCATTTTCAATGATTTTCATTAGCGAGAAAGTTACTAACAGGTGATTTTCTTCCCTTTTTATAAGACCTTGTTCTTAAATTGTTGCAAGACAATCAAGAAGCAATGTTTTAATTAGAGATCGACCGAATTAAATGGATTAACTTTTTAACGACCGAATTAAATGTTTCGTTTTCGCTTCCGGCGCAAATCTGAGTTTAGGTGAAAATACCTACAAAAATTCAGCCGGATCGAAACTATCTATATTCCAAAAATCTCATTTTCGCCTTCGGAAATTTTATTACATTACTTATTTATTTGAGCTGCATCGGCTCAAATGAGATGCTGTTTATTGATTGCCACGAACTTCGCTCTTTATACAGTGAAACCTCCTGGTGCGACCACCTCTCTCAAAGACCATTTTTTCATGGAACGAAATTTATTCCGATGGGTTGATTATTAATTTTACCTCCATTCAGAGATTATCCCAATTGAGCTCCCTCCATAAGCGACCAATTTCTTAGAGAAAAGGGGGGGGGGAAAGAAACTACTTTTTTTTTTTTTTTTTTTTTTTCTGGTTGCTTTTGAAAACGTTTTTATTGGAAAAATAATTCCGGAGAGCATATTATTCATCGAATTTCTAAACTAAGTTTAGATTTTTTTATTATTATTCCGCTAACTTTTAAGTATTAAAACTCCTTTGTAACTTTTTAGGCAATGAATTTAATTCTGATGACAAATTAATGATAGCCAATAAACTTTCCTGCCTACTCTGCCAAGAAACTCTCAAAGAAATAAAGTAATGAAACCGTCATTATTTGTTAGTGCCCCCCGAAAATTGCATTTATTTACAGAATATTGAAAGGACTTGGAAATAAAAGTTATAAAAGATAAAACTCCTGTTTTGATTCTTAATTTTTTACAATTTTTCCCAATGTGAAAAATAAATTTTAATAACATTAATTATTATCGTTTTTCAACGATAAAAATCTGGATTTAAGCATGACCTCCATTAAGGGACCATCTCACAGAGTGACCAATTTTTATTGGAATAGAACACGTTCGCTTTAGAGAAGTTTTGCTGCAATTCTCATTAACGATTTATTCAAGATGGCAGTGCAATTTATAAGGCAAACAGTGCATAAATGACTAAACATTTTGACATTTTTGTTGTCGGTCGAAAATAGGGAGGTTATCGAAATTTAGTTTCTGTTTCGTCTTCGATCTTAAAAACTTATTTCGTTCTATCCTTAGTTTAAATCGTTAAAAAACACTCAAACTCCTTTCCTTATTATTGATGTCTCTTTTAATTTATTTTTGAAATTTTTAGTACATATACATAAAATGATTTGGAAAGATAGCATAAAACGTTTTTTATATGTTACTTTCCTGATTTTTAATGCCTTTTTATTTAGTACTTCACTATAACGAGATTTCATCATAATCCGTATCCCCAATTTTGAAGGTAGATTTAGAAGATTGCATTTCTTGACAAAAATTGAAAGTAGCGGCTACTTTTGGAAAGTAGTTTGCAGTGGTTACTTTTTTAAAAAGTGGTTGTAGTTAACTACACTACTAATAAAATAAGGTGTAGTTGTAGTTAATTACACTTTTAATAAAGCAAGATGTAGTTGCAGTTAACTATACTTCTGATAAAGTGAGATGTAGTTGTAATTAACTACACTTTTGATAAAGTATAATGTAGTTGTAGTTAACTAACACTTTTAAGAAGGGGGGAGGATTGTACTTTGTGCTTATATATAACTAAATAAAACAACATTCAAGAGCACAAATATTATAAAATAAAAGATGTTAAAAGCATACATGTTTCGGGACTTCTTAAGTCCCATCATCAGTGCTAAAAGTGTAAAATGTAAAAGAAAGTCACATCGCAAAATAACTCGTGTAACTGAGCTCGCCGCTCAGGCGAACTGACTAGGAAACGTCGCAAAGCGACAGTAAAAACAAGCTGGCACTCGCACTCAGAGGAGACCAATCATCTGTCACATCTTACTGGAACGAGTCCAAATCAAAGAGAACAGGAGGGGGGGTGAAATTATAGGAATGGAAACCAGACATCAGAAAATCTTGGAGTACTGGACATGTCATTAACTAAGTTATTAGAATTTCTCCATATATGATAAGCTTCCCAAAAGTCTAAATCATAAACAGATGAACAATATTGTATTATTGAGGCTTCGGAAAATTTAAAGTTATGACTATTGGACCAGCAATGGCTGGCGATAGCGGAACGTTTTATATCACAATTTCTAACGTTAGCACTGTGCTCTCCCACACGCTTTTTTAAGGGACGCTTCGTCTGACCTATGTACATTTTATCGCATTCGCAAGAAATCTTATACATGCCCCAATGTGAAAAATCATCTATTGGATCTTTGAGATTAGAGAATTTAATTTTATTGAAAGGAGTAAAGGTTATTTTAAAATCAAATTTTTACAAAATTTTGGAAATTTGATGACTGATTTTTATAAAATATGGAAGAGTAACTAGATTAACATTGCGGTCTGAGTTGAAGTTTGAAGGAGTACGTTTTTTAATTAATTTGTTATGAATGGAATCAACGATTTTAATTGGGAAACTCCGATCAATGGCAATTGATTTGATACGGTTTAATTCTGCTTTAAGTAAACTGTCAGAGGAGCAAATATTTAAGGCCCGGTGTACATAAGTGTTAAAGGCAGCTAACTTCTGATTAGGGGGGTGAAATGAAAGGCGATGGGGGGGGGGGCAAAGATACAGCGAATGGTTTACGATAGACAGTTGTGTGAAAAAGGTTATTTTCGCGAGAAACCAAAACATCCAGGAAAGGCAACTGATTGTTATTCTCAAATTCGTAGGTAAATTGAATATGGTCATCTACTGAGTTCATAACTGTAAGAATATTAGTAAGATCAAGTATATCAGAGTCTAGCAACGCAAAACAGTCATCTACGTAACGGATATAAAATGGAAAAGTAAGTTTTTTGAAAAGTTTTAATTCGAAATAATGTATGTAAAAGTCGCTAAGGATAGGACTGAGGGGGGAGCCCATGGATAAACCATCAGTCATTCGATAAAAGTTACCATTGAAAATAAATGTGTTTTGCGAGAGACAAATGCTAGTAAGGTGGATCAGTTCCTCAATTTCGAAGTTTGTATAATGAAATTCCCGCAAACGCGATTCAAGACACTTTAGAGCACCTTGAACTGGCACATTGGTAAACAAGGATTTAACATCAAAAGAAACCATTTTAGTGTTTTGTGTGCTATTGAAATTACGAAGTTTATTGACAAACTCATAAGAGTTCCTGCAAGTATGAATATCATTAGAGAGTAGAGGGGAGAAAATAGAGGTAAGATATTTTGCTAATTTATAGGAAGCAGTACCGATGTTAGAAACAATCGGTCTGAATGTAATGCCTTGTTTGTGTACTTTTGGGAGAGTATAAAATCTTGCACAATGTGAGACAGAAGGAATGATAGAAAATTTGGTGTTGTTGGAAATAAGGGGGGAGTTTTCAATAGTAGATTTAATAGCTTTCAGTTCTTTTTGAGAAGGATCAGAATTAATCTTTTTGTAAGGGCCATCATCTATTAGTTCCTGGGTTTTGGTAAGGTAGTCAGATTTATTCATAACCACAATTTGTCCGCCTTTATCAGTAAAGCCGATAAAGTAACTCACTGCAAATAAAAAGTAGTATTTTAGTAGACAACTGCACGATTTTTATAATATTTAATTACCTTGTTAGATTTAAATTTTGCATCAAATCTCAACTTTGATTGGAAAAGGCCATTATTCAAGAATTACAAGAGATAAAAAGCTACAAAAGGAAACTTTATCGCTAACAGAATTATTTATCAAAAAAAAAAAAAAAAAAAAAAAAACCATTCAGATTTTACTTTATCTGAAATCTTAAGAAAAGATGTCAGATGGTAATGTTTGGAAAATAAAGATGTACTTTTTATCTCTGTTGTCAAAGTGAAACTTCTTAACACAGTTTAGGATTTCGACACATTATGTCTGCGATACACATTGATTAGAAAGACAGAAATAAGATCTTGAACTTTGAGAAAAGTCAATCCGCTATATCGCTCAAGTGAGTACAGCAAATTACAAAATGTACCAAATTAAACTACACATTTCCGAGAAAGAAATAGTAAATAACTAACTATTCATCGAAAAGCCGCGGAATTCGGGTCATGAAGTACGGAGTTGATGGGAATGTTTTCTATTGCAATAAATTGGTTCTAAAAATCACCAATAGAGGGAGCATAACATATTTATAGAAAACTAGCTGACCTATCCAGCGTTTCCCGGACCAAAACAATAAACTTAAACGAACCTGAAATTTGTATAGGATTTTATATCTTTGACTCTATTTTGTCTGAACTTATATTTTTAAAATCGTTAAAAAAATGTTGATTTTTAGAGGTAAAAGCGCTTGTAAGAAGACATTTTATCGTTTTGGTCGTTTCATAATTATAAAATAATAATAATAAATAGTCCTTATTGTCCGAACTCTTTGCAATTTTTATCTTTATAAATAAAATTAACCTATCGAAGACGGAATTGATTGGGAGCTAGAAATTTTTTTTTTCGGAGACAGTTTTTTTTTTCTTTACACAAATCAGAAAAAAAAGATGACAGTCACACAGTTTTCACGTTTTCAATCTTTAGTACCTTTTTTTAAAATGAAATATTATCGAATATAAATATTTTTGGACGGAATTCGAATCTACACTGTAAAAAAAAAGGATCGATCTACTAAAAAAACTTTAGTGATCCTTGTAATTACTAAAAAATTTTTAATAATCTTAGTCGGTTACTAGAAAATCTGTAAGAATTACTAGAAAAAAGTTAGCAATGAATAGAGTTAATACTTTTATATTTTTAATAGCTATTACTAAAACTCACTTGGTGTGGCCTTGGTAGCATAGTGGTTATAGTAACGGGCTGCAGGCTAAAAGGTCCCGGGTTCGAAACTTGCCACCGCCAAGTACGCCCCGAATGTATGTAGTGTCTCGTTAATAAAGGGATTATGAAAATCCTGTCGGAGCGGGTAGGAATGTTTGGTGCTGCCATCTATTGCGGTTTTGCCGAAAATCTTCCCCTTCAGAAGTCTGGAAGCAACTCGAAGGAAGCTCCTGCCCTTCGAGCGCACGTAATGGTTATTAAAAATAATTTTGGAGCTATTACTAAAATTTGCTTGGTGGCTCATACTAAAAATTTTTAAGTTAGTTATACAAAAAATTCTTTTGTTCAGTTTACAAAAAAAAATGCTTGTTTCACTTGCAAAAAAAAAAAAAAAAAAAAAAAGTTTGTAATGGTTACTAAAAAATTCTGTGGAATACAAATTTACTAAGAAATTTTTAGTAACCTCTTGAAATTTTTTTTACAGTGTAGGCAAAATTATTGTTTCCAAACAAACAAATGATACATTATTTTCACACCGAAATTTAAAATGCGTAACATACTTTTTTTAATTTAAGACAAATTAAAAAAAAAAGTTTTGCGCATATATTTATTTTATTAGTATTATTATAAAGAGAGAGAGAAAGAGAGTTTCAATTTTGAAATTTTCCAATTTATGAATTTAATGAAAATATAAAAACAAAATCGTGTATTTTATGTAGATTTTGTGAGAAATACTACCTATTGCTTTCTTCCCTATGTTAGAATTTCTGGAAATTTTTCGCAGATCTACGGCAATCATTACCCCTCCCTAGTTAAAAGTCTTATGTAAATCTATATGCATAAATTTTATAAACATGATAACAATAGCTTCCAAAATCGTGCCCAAATCTCTTCCAAATTGATACATTAAAAAAAAAAAAAAAAAATGAAGTGACAGAAAATATCGATCAAGTTAATTTATGGGGTAAATCGGATCAAGGCCGGGCCGCAAAGGTTTTTTTAAAATATCCTTTCCTCGTCTTATTCAGAACTTCGGCGGGAGTTCGAAAACACTTCAGTTTTCTCGTCAGGTAGATTCCGGCAAATGAATGGAACACTTATTAACATTATTTTATACGAATTCGTCCGGACTTGAAAACCTTTCCGCGTTAGACAGATTTCCGGCTTATAAGGGTCCACCTTAGGCAGATTTTACTACATAACATTTTTGCAGTCAGTGTAAAAAATTCACTAAGAAATAATAAAAATTTTAGTAGAGGGTTTAATTCTGCCCTGATGGTGCTTTGATGTACCCAAGTTTTCCATCCCAATTAAAACATATTCATCGCACGCGTTCGTTCCCAATGGTATTTTTAAGAAAGAATAGAAAAAAATAAATACTTTCCTTGGGTATCATTAGATAGCGAGAGCGGTTCTAGGAAGCTGAAAATTATTCACGAACCTATTTTGGTGTGTGTGAGCCAAATTTGCTGCCATTTTGTTCTTTGGAATGACATCCCTAACTTTTGCTTAGAAATATCTTAAATTTTAAAGGTAAGGTTATCATATGTATACATACATATTTATTTTAAATATATCAACTGGCAGTATAAAAATTAATTTTCTGTTTGCATAATTTACGAAGCCCCTTTCAAAGCGCTATTTTTAAGTACCGTCGGGACTATACGTTGAGCAGGATTTTACTTAGATTTTTGTCTCTTGAATGTATACGGTGTAAGTACGGATAAAAACGTACTTATTTACAATGGATGCAACAGGTGGATTTTGATACAAAGTAGGTCAAAGATATTGCACGATTTGGGTATGAAATTAATAAATAATAAATCAAAAAATGAGTTATTTTTTCTTAAGAACAAATGTTGAATTTTTATAAAATGAAATAAGAAAAAAGTACAGACTAGAAAAAAAAAATCCATAAATATGTTTTATTATTTTTATGAATCATTTTAAGTTTTCTACAACTATTTTGTTTCTTTCAGACAACCATTGGACAATAATGTTTCAACTGTAGAATATTCTTCAAATGAAGAAATGATCACCGATGATTCACCTAATGCATTATCATCTAATCATATATACGTAATAGTCCTCTAGACATCTAGATATATGCGTAAAAAGCCCTATTAAAATAATAATAAAAAATTACACATAGCTTTTTTTTTTCTTTTTTTTTTTTTTTTCTAAATAACGATTTTTTTCCAAGTATTATGACTAAAGTCTGAAAGACTCCGGGCAACTATAGAATTCCTGTTGGCGACTACACTTTTTGCCTACCTATTAATTATTTTTTTTTTTTAACGAGAAAAATTCGAAAATATTTATTTTAAGTAGCACAATTATTTGCTGTGGAAGAAAATATACCTTACCGGAGTTCAAGCAGAAAACAATGACTAAAATCAAAAGAAAACACCGTTCAAGCTTAACAGAGGATAGTATGAGCAGTTTATAGTTTATAAATTTAAATGGACCATCTTTAAAGGATTTCAATCTTGAAATTTCAATTGACAAATCGCATTTCAAATTATTAAAGTCTCAAAAACATTTTTAGTTTTTCTATATAATTTCTTCTTGGGAATTTAAGGCAAAGAAATTATACGTGTCTTACTGTTTTAGAGTTTAATTTCACAGTTTGTTTCTTTTTAATTTTTACAATGTAAAAGTGGTATCATCTTAAAATGTTTTGCTCACTTTGATTTTTTTTTTTTTTTTTTTTTTTTTTTTTTTTTTTTTTTTTAACAGTTAATTTGTCCACTGCAAAATGACACGTATCACTCAGAAATATTCGAATACGATTATGAGTCACCAGTATTCCATTTTGCGTATACGCAGTGTACGCAACCACCGTATACGCAGTGTATACCACCGTATACGCAGTGATTGTGTTAAAGATAGAGAAATGATTTTTCGAGCTGGCTTCCTGAGAATTTTTCCTAGTGCTTAAGAATTTCCAACTTTTGACTGTCCGGGTTATGGCCCAAAAAGTATGTTTAAGAATCAGATCCAGTAATTAACCGCAATTAACAAACAAAAAATTATCTTTTATTTTTAGTGCACATATCTTCTAATGTATAATAATAATAATGTACGGGAAAAAAGTTTCGAGAAGACAGTTTTTTAAATTCATAATTTGGAATATATAGAATTAAACGCCGAGGTTTTGTTATAATGCAGTAGACTCCCTAAAATCCGCACAGCTTTGGACCAGAGATTGTGCGGATTTTAGAATTTTGCAGATTTCTGGTCATTACTTTATTTACATTTTTTTTAAACAGTATTTTTAATGTAATGAATAATGCAATCAAAACTATAATGGATGCTTACAATATATTAAAATAAGTAATAAACTAAAATAATAAAAATTTAGAAAATTTTTAAAATGATTAAAATATTTAAAGATCAATTTAATAATCTATAATATATGATTAAATATTCTTTATAAAAATGAAATGTATTTTTCCAAAATTATTCATAGAAACTTGCCTCATAAAAGTACATTATTAATTCGCATCAAAATCATAAAATAAGGAAGTTTTATTTCAGGTTTAGCCAGACTTAATAACCGAAAATACTTGTTTAATACATAAATATATTTTGCAAGAATGTTGTAATTACCAGTGGTAACAACAATATCTTCGATTTTTTCAGAAATAAATTAGTTCTTTCTTCATCGAAACAGGAATTCAATAATATTAAAACACATATAGAATTGATATAAAACTTAAAAAAAAGTCAAATTTTATCCATATATCTGAATTGAATTTTTCATTGTTTACATCCGTAAATTATGTGCGGATTTGAGGGAGTCTACTGTACTATAATTTTCTTGGAAAGTAATTTATAATCTAAGCATGGCGCATGATTTTTTCTTTCTTGTTTATTTGCATGATTCATTTTCTGCATTCTTAAAACTGGTAATATAATCCATGACAGCTCAATGATATTCACTTCCTGTGAAATTAACTAACCGGCGCACAGTGGAGTATTTGACCCAAAAACCTGGTCAAAAAGGCAAAAATTAAAATTTCGTCAACAATTGTAAAAATTATATTTTTTAATAGCTAACTAATTGGTGCATCGATCTATGTCTATTTTAGGAACCTGAGTTATATATGGTGGCTCTGGGCCTCAGCTGAAGAGGAAGTTTCTTCGTGAGAAGACGTGGTTTTTTGTTGTTTTTTGGCTTTGTTGTTATGTTTAAATATATTTTTTTTATGGCTCAATGAATGGTTGAATTGAAACAAAACATGGCTTACGTGTTTAACAAAGGTCAAAGCTTAGTGTTAAACCATGTGTTAATTTAAATAGTTTAGGTTTTAATGTAATAAAAAAATATTAAATGTGTAAAAAGGTTATTTTTAAAGCGTTTTTGGCTCTAATTTATACATATCGAAAGCTTTTTAAATATGTGCCGCGCTTTGCCGCGCCATGTTTGAGTTATAATCGTATTAGTTATAGTCTTGAGTGTCAATTTCTGCAAAAAAATCTTGCGCATGTTTGTGCCATTTTTTTATAATTTTTTTTTCGGGATGACTATTTAAATGCCCCGTTTTGCAGCCACCGAATTGAAGAGATAAGAACTATACATTTACTGTCGTATTGCAGGTTTATAGCTCACAGACTATTACCGGAGAGTTTTTGCACCTACATATTATGTCTGTATGTATGTATGTACGTACGTACATATGTACGTATGTAGGTACGTACATACTCACGCAACTTGACATCTTTGATCGAAATATCCGATCTCCTTCAAATTATATATACATATTTATTGAAAAAGAGTTCGCTAATTAATTCTTGTGACTCATGTGTGTAATATAAGAGGAGAAAGGGGGGAATTAACCCTTCCGAGGGCAATCTGTACTATATTGTGTATATATATCTGTACTATATCTGTACTGTATTCCGAGAGCAATCTGTACTATATAGACTCCACTTTACTGAACCTACTATTAAATATAACACTATTAAACATAAATTAAATGCAAGAATTTTTATTATATGTAATTAAAATGTAATAAGCATTAGTAAATGTAAATAATAAGTTTTATATATAGTAAAATTAAATACATTTAATTAAACATTAATATTGAATAAGACAAACCTATCAACAATTACTTTCCCAGTAAAGTCAATGGACTTGTGATTTATTCGTATTTTTTAAATATGTACTTAGTAAATTAATATTTTAGCTTCTTTTTTCTTTGTGCTCTTCTTAAATGATGACTCTTTTTTTTCTTAATTGTAAAAATATTCATAAAATATATATTTATTAATATGTGAAGTCTTAAAATCTAACTTACACTTCGTCAACTTTTAAGATATAAAATATTAAACTAAGCTATGGATTTGTATGCATAGGTCATAGTATGCTAAAAGTTAGCTCAGTGAAACGCATAGCACAATTAAAAATCTCCATTCCGTGGATGGAAATGTACTTGAGAACTTTTGTGCATCCCTGTATATGATATATAGAATGTATCCACACCAATAAGTATTTAATAAAAGCTGTCCCATTTTAAAACGCCAACACAACTACAAACGCACTTCCAGAAATTATTGGTCATAGACTTCAATACTTAAATTTATTCTTCCGCCATATTCTTTTGTGTGTCCCTGTAAATGAATGATCTATTAAATGTACACCATATTCCACAATAAGTGCCTTAATACACATTAGTGATATATGTAAATTTCAGCACGTTTAAAAGTGTGATATCATTAAAATACAGAAGAAACGATTTTTCCCCATTGACTATAATGTAAGGGAATTCTTTTGGGTGTCTCTGTAAATGAACCGTCCAGGCTATAGACTTCATTTACAATGCCAAACATTCCATAGTGATACCCAATAACATCTAAAAATTTCAAGCCAATCGGACTATATTTACATCGAAAAATATTTTTGACCGGGATTTCGGGTCAAATACTCCACTGTGCGGCGAGGCGTTCGGCAATTATTCTATTAAACGGCCACGTTTTGTCCAACCGACCGACCCCTTCTCTTTAGTGTGTGGGGAATACCTAGAAACCGCTATATAATAAACAATTTTTGTTTTTGTCACGGTCAATAACATTTTTTTCCACGCTCTGATAACTCTACATAAATTACGTAAAGCAGGAAGCAACGGGGTCAGTGGCAATGTTGTCATAAAACTTTTTTTTCTTCTGAAAATTAGATTTTTTAAGTAAATATGTCGCGTTCTTATAGTAAAATTTTGTATGTTGATAAAAAAACTGTCTATTAATAAAATGTACTAACAAGTATTAAAGAAAATATGGTGAAGAATATGTCCTTTTATAAAATATATCAATATTAATAAAATACTGTCTTTTAATAAAATATACGAATATTAATAAAATATATTAATAATAACAAAATATACTAGTATTAATAAAATATAATAATATTAATAAAATACTGTATTTTAATAAAATGTACGAATATTAATAAAATATAATAATATTAATAAAATACTGTCTTTTAATCCCTCGGGGACGAGCGACCCGACCGCTATAAGTGCCACTTATAGTGTACTCAGAATCCTTCATTATTCTCCGCAGTTATTTTTTTTATTGCAAAGTTTACCTTATTTAATCAGCGCATTTTCACGATTCAATTACAAAACATTTTCTTTAAAAAAAAAAAAAAAAAAAAAAAAAAAAAAAAAGGAATAAAAAAAAAAAAAAAATACGCAAAAGGCTCTCGTCGCGAAGGAGTTAATAAAATATTACGAATATTAATAAATATACTAATGTTCCTAGTAATACTAATAAATATATTAATTTAAATAAAATATTCTAAGATTAATAAAATTCTGTCATTTACTAAAATGTACAAATATTAATAAGACATATTAATATTAATAAAATATACTAATATAATAAAATACTATACTATTATTAATAAAACACACTAATATTAATAAAATACATTAATATTAATAAATATACTTTAATAATAAAATATATGCTAATATTAATACAATATATATTACTAAATATACCAATAATCATAAGATATATATAAATATTAAAATTTTTTAATATTACTAAAATACACTTATATTTTAAAAATATACTAATATTAATAAAATACTGTCTATTAACAAAACATATACTAATATTAATAAAATATTCTAAGATTAATAAAATACTGTCTTTTACTAAAATGTATGAATATTAATAAGACACATTAATATTAATAAAATATAATAATATAATTAAAATACTATACTATTATTAATAAAATATATTAATATTAATAAATATACTACTAATAATAAAATATATGCTAATATTAATAAAATGTTTTTAGGTTGTGTTAGAGGTCTGCACGGGCCCGGGCCTGGCCCGTGGCCCGTACCCGGCGGAATCGTTTCGAATTTTCTAACGGGCCGGGCCGGCAGATTTAGAATAGTTTTTTCAACGGGCCGGGCCGGGCCGACAAACAACATAAACGGGCCGGGCCGGGCCGGCAAAAAAATTGAACGGGCCAGACGGGCCGGGCCGGGCCGATAAAAAAAATTTTCGGGCCTGCCGGCCCGTTCTGAAGATTTCAGCAGAAACGATAAAATATGAGCTATTTTCAACGAAAATGGTTTTAACGAGAACAAGTATAAATGTGGCCATGCTAGTTTGACAGCGTCAATATAAAATGCGCGTTTATAAAAATGCACAGTGTATCGGCATCGGAGAATTACATTATGTGTAACCCGTTTTAATATGCCGGTCCGAGATCACGCCTGCATTACTTTTCTACATATAGACTGGCCGGACCGGTACTAGACTTAATTATTGGCAGAAAACATGATTTGTAAAATTATTAACAGCGATAAAGAACTTATGTTAGCTTAGTCTTCGGATATATACTTCTTAATGATTTTTAAATTAATTTCTCAATAATGCGAAAGTTTGACACATTTTCTGATCAATTTTAAATTGTAAAAGTATAAAAGTGATAAGCCTAACTATTGAAGGGATTTGGAATCGAATAGCGTTTTTCATTTTTGGTAAATAAAATACTTGTATAACCTTGTTGAGATATAATAGTTTCTCAAATGATTGCAGGTTTTTCTCCCTTCCCTTGCTATTGCTTACGGAAATTCTATTCAAAACGCTAATTATGACAGTATTTTATTTGTTTGCAGTATTCTTAAATTGCTTGTATCAAAAAATGGATAACGCCATTCGATTATATAGTTTCTGAATAAAGATATCTGCTAATCTTATGCGTTTCTGAGGGGAAAAAATGAATTTAGAAATGTATCAGAAAGGAGCTTCTTTGAATTTAAGAATGAATTTGGATTTGAAATCTATAATAAAATGATATAGAAATATATTTATAAATCTTCTTTTATTAAACAGCTTCAAAATTAACGATGTTTTTAGCTTTCTTTCTTTTTTCTTTTATTCTAAGCCATATTAATTTTTTAATGAATCTTTATTCGAATGTTGAAAGCCTAAGAATCTATGTAATCATTAATGTTGTTAATGTCTATTTGCTGTAAAATATACTATAAAATCATTCCATAGATATGTATGCAGTATTCTTTAAAGGAATCTTAGTTATATGATAAAAATCTGAATTTTTTAGAAATCGTAGAAATTGTAACGGGCCAAAACGGGCCGGGCCGGGCCTGTTTTCGCTGATTTTTGTACGGGCCGGGCCGGGCCTAAAATATAAAAAATTAAACGGGCCGGGCCGGGCCCGGGCCGAACTTTTGAGTTTTACAACGGGCCGGGCCGGGCCGAAATAACTTTCCTACGGGCCGGGCCGGGCCTGGAAATTCCGGCCCGTGCAGACCTCTAGGTTGTGTTCGTAATTATGTAAATTACGTAGCACATAGTTGTCGTTCAGTCCGTCCGTCCATCCATTCGCATATAACAATGCAAAAACTATCCAGTCGAATCGTTCTAAATTTAAAATATATAATTATTACATAATTTTGTCAAGTCGTTTCAAATTTTATGAAAATCGGATGCATAGATCAATTATAGGGATAATCAAAAGTATTCTGTTATATTACGGTCAATGAGGGGGAAAGTTTCAAATGCATTTTAATCGTTTGAGATTCAGCATATATAATTATTACATATTTTCGTCGAGTCATTTCAAATTTTATGAATATCGGATGCATAGATCAATTACAGAGAAAATCAAAAATATTCCGTTACATTACGGTCAATGGGGAAAAAAGTTTCAAATGCAATTTAATGGTGTCACACTCATTCGAACATAATAAAATTTATATGCATCTATGAAGTACGTATTATAATATACATTTTGCACAATCTGTGGTACAAAGAACATTTGGTATTCATTTACAAGGCCACACAAAAGTATTCAATTACATAATAGTATAGAGAAAACATTGTTTGTTGTGCGTTTTAATTGTAATTAACTATTTAACATTTTGTGATATTGATATACGTTGCTGAGGAATACTACTACAAGTTATTTCCTGTATAAAAGAAAGCAAATAGTATTTACAGGGACACACAAAAGATTTGGCTACTATACTGTATCCAAAATATTGTGTACTATTACATCAAGATCTGAATAATTTTAGGTGCGTCCGTAATTATATAAATAGCTAGCACTTATATTCGTCGTTCAATCTGTCAGTCCGTCTGTCTGCCCGCATATAACAAAGCAAAAATTGCCCAACCAAATCGCACGATATTTAAAATATATAATTTTAGTGTAATTTTGTCGAGTCATTTTAAATTTTATGAAAATCGTATGTATAGTTTAATTAGAGGGACAATCAAAAGTATTCCATTACATTACGATCAATAGTTAAAAATAGTTTCAAATACATTTGAATGATGTTAAATTCTTACGAATATAATATTATTGACATGAACCTATGAAGTATATATATATACTAAAATATTCATTCTGTACAATCTGTGATGCAAAGAATATTTATTATTAAATTACAGGGCCATACAAAAGTCTTCCACTACTTAATGCTATACGGGGAAACATTGTTTGGGGGCGTGTTTTAATTATATTAAACTACTTAACATTTTATCAATATGATTACGTTGCTGAGGTGTAATAAAATTACTCCGTATATTTACGGGAACATAAAAAAGATTTCGACCACTATACTGTATACGAAGTACCGGGTGCTATAACAGCAAGATCTGAATATTTTTAAAACTTCGTTATCGTACGAACGCAACTCATTTGCTACGCTTCAAGTGCAATTTCCAACTTGCTGTACTTTTCATAAAACTAATCGACTGCTTCAAAAGAAATCAAACCGTATTTTCACGTCCTAAAAGAAACCTAGCAATATCTCTGATTTTCATAATTATTTATTTGTTATTGTTATTATTATGGACGCGATTAAAGTTTCTGGCGCCTTACATAACAAACACTTTTGATATAGACTTCTCATACAAAAATGTGCAATCTGAAATTTAAACTTGTAATTCCAGAACTGTAAGGGTCTTTTGTTTACCGCTGTACGATTCTTTTCCATTACGTTAGGACGTGCATGTATACTAATACTATGCGATAGTATTACCACATGTTTTCAGTCACGTCAATAATGGCGCCCTTCATTGAGTGCCAAGAGTCAAGATGCGCCCTTGGTTACTGAAAGGTTGGACAGGCCTGCTATAGATTATATACAGGGCTGCACAGAATATTTCAAGTGCATTTCCGTTTTTTGACGGAAAGTTCTGAAGGAAAATTTTAACAGCGCTATACGTTTAACTGAATTAACTTTTAGTATTTATGTAGTGTGCATATATATCTGTAGGTTTTATATAGGAATCCTGCATTAAAAAAAAACAAAAAAAAATATTTTCCGATTGTTGATGGTAATTCTAGAAATTGGTTTTTCATATGCGTTAAGCGTTTTTCAAAATGTTTATTTAGACTCTTTCCGCCCCGAAATTGCTCTTATAGAGGCTGTTCATAAATGATGTCAAACATTTTCTTAATATTTTTGACCGCTTTCCCCTCTTTTGTCACAAAGTGTCACACTCAACCTTACCTCCTTACCCCTCCCCCCCCCCCCTCTTGACACATGTCACGCTATATTACATAAACATATACCTACAGTTCATCGACAAAGCACTACGTTATAGATTATATTTCAAACTTTATTTTTAAACTTTAACTATGTGTTTTAACGACGTTTGTAACCGTAACAATAAAAATGATTTATGTACTTATTTAGCATGAAATAA
Source organism: Maratus speculifer (assembly GCA_964019185.1). Taxonomy (NCBI): domain Eukaryota; kingdom Metazoa; phylum Arthropoda; class Arachnida; order Araneae; family Salticidae; genus Maratus; species Maratus speculifer. Next base: position 210,337,196 of record OZ025301.1, on the reverse strand, counting down.
GATTTAGGTTTACAACAAAAAACGTAATTAATATGCAATAGAAATAAAATATTAACATGAAAGAACAATTGAAAACAATAGTATATTGGAATTTGAAATGGAATTTAATACATTTGGCTTTAAATGTTTTTTATGAATAGAAAATACTTAAATTTTAAAATAATTTCAAATTTTAATCTGCTGATTTTTAATGCTTTTATTTTAACCAAAATGTGTCACATTTCTTCTTTCCACCCCCTTGTCACAAGTATCACAGTTTCACGACCCCCCCCCCCCCCTTCAAGCGTGGGATCATTTGTGGACGGCTCCATACTCAAAACTTCCAAGAGTTTCCTGGCGGTCATACCTTATCATTTCTTGTATCTTGTCATACCTCATCTTTCATCTTAAGGGTGTATTCGAAAAAACGCTTTTCCACCTTCAACAACTCGAAAATTTCCGATACAATTTCAGACACATTTTTAAAAGTAGAAACATGAAACTTGCCGAGAGGATTTTTGAAGAGACGAACAAGGTGCCGTGTGATGTCATTTTACGCTCCATTCATTAGAATTTAATTTATGAACAATTATCTTCTCAGTATGACACTTTTTTCGTTCCCAAATCTTTCGCTTCGGAAAAATCTGTTCAAAATGCCGTTTTTGATTGCTTTTTTGCAATATTTTCTGCATCTATCAAAGAATCGACAGTCACGGCACCTTGTGTACTTTCTAAATAAGGCAATATCCTAGTTTGATGCACATGAGAGCAAAAATGAATTTAAAAATAAATCGGAAAATAAGCAGTTTGAATCGAAATACACTCTTAGTAAATTGTGAAATTATATTATAGTCTTCTGAATGTTTTTGAATTTTTTTCATAACCTATATATAGGTTATAACCTATATATACAAAATATAATTATGTATAAGTTTTCGATTTTTTTTTTTTTTTTTTTTTTTTTTTTTTTTTACTTTTTTTTCGTTAACATTTTCTGTCAATCAAAAACTATATCTTTAGTTCAACAATAGGTAACTCTTGATAAATTAAAAAATATGTAATAATAATTATGTACAGTGAAAAACAATTCAACAATAATTTGTCACAGCTTTTAAAATTAAAAGTTATCTAAGAGCTGGAGATATTTATTGTAAAGAATATTTAGCAGATAAAAGCGACGGAAATTTGATAACAAATCAATTATACTTAGGATGTCAAACTGTGCCCCGCGGGATATCACATGGTTTTATCTCCAATTTTTAGGTGCGTTCGTAATTATGTAAATACGTAGCACCTATTGTTGTCGCTCAGTCCGTCCGTCTGTCCGCATATAACAACGCAAAAACTACCCAACCGAATCGTTTGAAATTTTAAATACATAATTATAACATAATTTTGTCGAGTCATTTCAAATTTTATGAAAATCGGATGGATAGATCAATTACAGGGACATTCAAAAGGATTCCGTTACATTACGGTCAATAGGGAAAAAAGTTTTAAATGCATTTTAATAGTTTGAAATTTAAAACATATAATTATTGCGTAATTTTGTCGAGTCATTTCAAATGTTATGAAAATCGGATGCATAGATCAATTACAGGGACAATCAAAAAGGATTCCGTTACATTACGGTCAATGGGGAAAAAGTTTCAAATGCATTTTAATGATGTTACACTCATTCGAACATAATAGAATTGGCATGAATCTATGAAATATATACTAAAATATGCAGTCTGTACAATCTGTGATGCAAGGAATTTTTATTATTAAATTACAGGGCCGCACAAAAGTATTCCACTATATAATGCTATACGGGGAAACATGGTTTGGTGCGTGTTTTAATTATATTCAACTATTTCACATTTTATGAATAAGATATACGTTGCTGAGGTGTAATAAAAATTACTTCCTGCATTTTTACAGAAACGTAAAGATTTCGACTACTATACTGTATCCGGAGTACGCTCTACTGTATCAGCAAGATCTGAATATTTTTAAAACTTCGTTATCGTACGAACGCACCTCATTTGCTACGTTCACGTGCAATTTTCAACTTGTTTTAATAGCAGAATTAGGGCGAATCCATACTGTTTAACTTAGAATGCACATATTTTTACTTTCTTCTATCTTACGAGAAAAAAGAATTGAATTCGTGATAATTTTCGAAATCCGGTTTTCGAAGGATTTACACGTTTTAGGAGTCAGAGAACCCGACAAACATGTTTTTACAAAATGTCTGTCTGTCTGTATGCGACAAATATTTTGTGGGCGCTCTATTTCAATCACTAATTCACGGAATTTCACAAAATTTTAGATTCTGTTAGACCTTGATATAAATTAGATCTGATTAGTTTTTGGTGTATATCACTCAACAGGTGACACTGCTATGCTGCATTATTTACAATTTCCATCATAGCCCTATCTCAAGATCTAGAGCAGGCCTGTCCAACCTTTTACTAAGCAGGGGCGCATCTCAGCTTTTGGCAGGCAGTGAAGGGCGCCATTATTAATATGGCTCAAAACTTCCAAGAATATCATTATATTCGCACAATTTTATGATTAAAAAAAACACATCAAAATTATCTAATGTTTCAAAGGCCAGTGGAAAAAAAGACAGCCTCTATCTCAGCCATAAAACAGCCAAACGGTCAGTAAAATAACGTCAACAACAATACCAAAAATGCTGAAGCTTTATATACGAAGGAGGGGGAGGATCGCTTTTTTTTTTTTTTAATATTTTTTGCTTCGTAACATATTAAAAAAAGTTATTGCCAGCATTTAATTTCTATCGGCATAATTTCCATAAAATGATTTATAAAGAATAGCAAGAAGTTAATGAAGAAACGTAATAGCATATGATTACTTTTTTAAAAACTAATCATGTGCTGCTTTCAATACGTTACGTACGTTATAATTATTAAAGGGCGAAATACACTCGCTAATATTTTTTAAAAATTTACGAAGAATTATCAAGGATTTTAAATAAAGTATTCTTTACTAGGGAATTTTATGCAAAAATAAATAAAAATCTAGTAACACGAAACCTTCGAAAGGGCGCCAAGAAAACCTGCAAAGGGCGCCATGGCGCCCGCGGACACCGCCTTGGACAGCTCTGATCTAGAGCATGGATTTTCATAAAACTTTAGATTTAGTAAGTACTAGAGCTATAGCATAATGCTGATTACGTTTTGGTGCAAATCGCTCAACAGGTGGCGCTGTCATGCCATGGTGCAATATTTATAATTGTCGCAATAACTCTAGCTCAAGATATAATGCACATGAAATTTTCTAAAACTTCAGATTCAGTTAGTTCCTAATATAAATTAATGTTGCTTAGTTTTTGGTGTAAAAAGCCTAAGAGATAGTGCTGCTATGCTACATTTTTCATGATTTCGCAAGAAATGTATCTCAAGAACTAATGCATATGTTTTCACCAAACTTCAGATTCAATTAGTACATGATAAAAAATTGATCCTGATTAGCTTTTGGTCTACATCACCCAATATATGGTGCTGTTAAGCAGACTTTTTAAAAAGTTTTGCAATGGTTTTATCTCAAAAACCAATGCATGGATTAACATCAAGATTCAGATTCAGTTATAAGTCGACTTAAATTGTTGCCAAATATATTTTGGCTTAAACTACCTAACCGGTGGCGTTGCTATGACTCATTTTTCAGAAAGTATTAAAATGCTTAATGCATAATATAGAAGAAAGTTCTGGGATTGCCATATCTGACTAGTTTTAAACGGATACGTATTTCACAAATTTTCGGAGTAAAAATTTTTTTCACATTTATTAAAAAAAAAAAAAAAAAAAAAAAAAAAAAAAAAAAAAGTACTAGATTAAGCCTTCGGTGAGTTATTGTGTCCGCTGCTTGATCATCTTTCTCCGAAGCACTTCCGCCCACCACCTGTCAAACAACAATCTTTTAATGTAGCAAATTAAATATTTGTCAGATGTAGCAATCCCAAAACTTTCTTTTATCTTATGCATGTTAACACTTTCTGAAAAATTCAACATAGCAGCGCCACCGGTTTGGTGGTTTAAACCAAAATGTAATCAGCAAAAACTTATGTCAACTTATAACTGAATCTGAAGTGTGATGAAAATTCGTGCATTAGTTTTTGAGATAGAGTTATTGAAAAATCTTAGAAAAAAAATCTGCGCCACATGTTGGGTGATGTACACCAAAAACTAACCACGATCAATTTTTTATTAGGTACTAAATGAATTTGAAGTTTGATGAAAATCCATGCATTAGATCTTGAGATACAGCTACTGCGAAATCGTGAAAAATGCAGCATAGCAGCGACATATGAAGGGTATTTTACACCAAAAACTGAACAACAATAATCTATATCAGGAAATAACTGAATGATTTTTTATGATGATATTTTTTATGTAGTTACTTTCCCTTTCAGAACCGTTTCTGAAAGTGAAAGTAACTTTAAAGAAAATACCTGCGACCAAAATCGAAATAGTAATTAAGGAGCGATCTTGAAAGGAGACTCATCCAATGTGAAAAAAAAAAAGGTCAAAATGCGAAAGGGTTATTAGAAAAATGCCTCCCCATTGGAATAGCATTAGATGTTGAGTGTCTTCGCGGGCATGGACAAGAGCCTTCATCAGTTCATTTGTTGATAAATAGAATGATAAATTGTAAATTAGTGCACTTACCGTTGGCATCATGGACTTCCTCTGCGGTAATCTCCGCCCTTGAGGACCTTTGGCCCTGTCCTTGGCCACATTTACCAGACAGACGGTGCTAGCTCCGTCAGACTCCTGTTCGGAATCGGAATCCATTTAAATAACAAAAAGAAGAGCAACAAAATATGTACTTCACAACACACAATCTCTAAACTAAAAACTTAGTAAATGACGCGGTGAGAATCCTTTATATTTCGCGTTTCGCTCACGTGGACCGAGATAATCCTAAAGAGGCTTATCTTCACTAAAAAAGGAGCGATAAGTGATTAAATACATGAGTGACGAATGAGCGAAAAGCCTCTGTTTGGAGGGGAAAAAAACTATTATGTTTTCGCAATGGTTTTCAAATCGAAATATTTTCAAGTATCGAAGCAGTAAATCGCCACTTTCATTAGGATGGGGAAAGAGAGAGGTAGGAGAGGGGGGCTCATTAGTCAGGGGCTTTTCTAAGGGTGTGGAAGGAGTTTTCCCCCAAAGTTCACATATTTCATTAAACTAGACAAAATAAAAAATCTTATTTGGTAAATTTAGAAAACAATTTTTTTTCCTTGAATATACAGCAGTAAAATTTGTAAGAACGGAAACAGAAAGAAGTGTTGAATTCAGAGGGTGGCCCGGGGGGATATTCTCCCCCCCCCGAAGCAATGAAATCCCCACCCGGAAATTTTGAAATTTTGAGTTTTCAGTGGTCAAAAAGTGCAATTCCCCCCCGGAACTTTATAATGTCCTCTTCGGAGCCACCGAAGTTAAAAAAGTGCCTGAATTCATCACTGACAGAAAGGGAACAAAAATCCGTTTCAAACACGTTTTCATCTTAACTTACATAATTTAGTGATATTTACAGGCCTAAAAGATGTTTCTCCTATTTAACCTATTAAAGCGATTGGGGAAAAACTTGACACGTAAAGCGAACTAAACTTCTAAATTTCAATAATATTTTTAGTTTGGAATTTTTCACATTGTCTTATCTCAACTTTTGAACGATTAAATAACTGAAAATTATAATGTAGAAAGAACTGTAAAAGATGTTCGTCCTTAATAGAGTAGAAGGGTCCGGAAAACAAAAAAATCTTCAAAATTTCTAAAAGAAAAAATTATTGCATTTAAAATTTTCCTGTTTTTTTATTTTATTTTATTTTATTTTATTTTATTTTATTTTTGGCTTAAAATGACGTTTAAATCATATTTCAATTTCAACTTGAACATGAAATGTTAATTTTTTCGTTTTGGTTTGTTTTCAGAATCTAGTTTTCAAACAGTGATTGTGCGTTTTTCTTCATAATGGAGTTTTCCACCATTTTTCGTATTTAAATTGTTATAAGTCAGAAACCATTAAAGCTAAATGGTCCAAACTTGTAAAATGTTTTTTTTTTTCAGTTAATTTACATTAATTTTGATTCTGCAAATTCGAAAAAAAAAAAAAAATTACTTTTGAAAAAATATTTTTTTTTTTAATTACGTGATTTTTTTTTTTCATTTTTAATTTAAATGTCTTTAATTTTTTATTTAAATTTCTATTTTAAAAAATGCTGAATAAAAATAAAAAATTATATATTTTTGTTAGTTTTGATTTTAAAAAATGAATTTCTAAAAATAATAATTCGAGTTATAACGATTTTAATTTACCCTGCATTTTTCATAAATTTTAAATTAAAATATATATAAGAACTTTTTTTCACGTGATTTTATTTACAAATGATATGGTTAACTGCCAGAAAAAGTTTCTGAATTTTCACTCAATAAACAAAAATTATTTTAAAGTGTGTCCCGAAGCCTCTTAAGCCAGGTTTTTATTGTAAACAATTTCCGTTTTCATTCATTTTATTGTAACTTATTTTCCAGCTCCAGTTAAATGGACATAGTCGCTAAATGTCGATAACTGACTTGGCAATTTTAAAGCCTGGCCACCCCCACACTCTCTCTTCTAACCCTTTCTTACTGAGGCCCTTGGATAGCAGTGTTGCCAGCTCCAGTGTCACAAAAAAGCGAAACAACAGTTTCTAAATTAAGACATAAAATTACAGAAATCCTATAGAAACAAAAATTGTCTATAACAGAATCCTGTCTTAAACGTAAAAATTTCATTGTCCTTACAGTTATTGTTTTTTTTTTTTTTTTTTTTTTTTTTTTTCAAGCATGAATAATTTTAAAATCTGTCTCTATTAGGTGTAGCCCGATTATGAAAGTTAATTTTGTTTTCACTGATTATGCAATTATAAATAGTTTAATATTTGTTCCAGGCTCATATTTCAGAACAAAATTTTATTAGTAAATAAGAATCTTTATTATTAAATAAATAAATAAAAATTATAAATAATTTAAGACCATTACAACATAGATAATATATGCCATTACACCATAGAAAATAGATACCAATACACCATTGATAAATTGAAAAAAAAAGAAAAGAAAGCTAACAGACAATGTAATTGAACTACGGATTTAACCATGAAATTATAAGAATAAAAAAACTGCAGTAAGTAATGAAATGTTGGCAATTTCATCGTATATAACTAGTTCCATGCGGCTAATACAAAAGTATTGCTTTTAATAAATTTCAAACATTTTTTTACAGCATTTATTTAATTGCATTGTTAGAAAAATGGTTTTCGGTTTTATTAATAAAAAATATAGTAAATGTAAAAAAAAAAAAAAAAAAAAAAAAAAAAAATCTATTAGGGGAAAAAAAAAAATGGTTTCACCTATGTTCTGTAATTACGGATCCCCTGGATTTTTTTAATTGTCATAAGAATCTCAAATTTATGATCAATAAAAAAACTTATTTCTAAAACACATTTAAAATACTTTACAGCAAACAAATATTTAAAGGTCAAAAATTAAATGTAATTTAAAGTACTATTCTTTATTACTTACCATTTTATGTGGCAGATAGAGCCCTATTAGCCGATTTCACAGGAGAAAGCGCCGCGCTCTTAGTACAATGAAAATAAGTTTCGAGGACTCTCTTTACAAAGTTTAAAAATAAAACGCTTTTCTTTTCGGATGCAAAATAATAGTCAGCTTAAAATCGTTGGCAATAATGTCAGTTGAAAATCTCATAACTGAACGGAATTAGATAGGACAGTCAGCTCGGGAAAAAAATGTTGTGTTTAAAGGGTGTCCATAAAAGATGTCACACATTTTTAAAAATATTTTTGACCCCCCCCCTCACCCTTTGTAAATATTGTCCGTGAATGTCACACTTTTCAATATTTTGACTCCCCCCCCCCCTCTTTTTCTCCTTTATCACACTTCATTTTACTCAATTCTAACGACACGACCTTTCTAAATAATTTTATAGTGTTTTTAACATTTTATATAATTCTAAAAAAAACGACATTCTAAACTGTCTTTTAGTATTGTTAACATTTTAAATAACACTACTGAAATAACATTTAAAATATTTTTAATGTTCTTAACTTTCTATAATTCGAACGAAATTACCCTTTTAAAATGTTATTTAGTGTTTATTACATTCTATAAAATTTTAATGAAACGACTTTTAAAAATGTTTTTAGTGTTTCTAACATTCTGCATAATTTTAATGAATCGACCTTTTTAAATGTTTTTTGCTGTTTTCAACATTCTGCATAATTCTAACGAAGTGACCTTTTTAAATATTTTTCTAGTGTTTTTAACATTCTATAAAATTTTAACGATACGGCATTTTAAACTGTTTCTTAATATTTTAAACATTCTATATCATTCTAACGAAATGATATTTTAAAATATTTTTTAGGGTTTTTCACATTCTACAAAATTCTAACGAAACGACCTTCTTAAATGTTTTTTAGTGTTTTTAACATTCTGTATTATTCTAACCAAACCTCCTTTCTAATAGATTCTTTTTGTGTGTGTGTGTGTGTGTATTTAACATTCTAAATAATTCTAATGAAACAATCTTTTAAAATATGATTTAGTGTTTTTAACATTCCATATAATTCTAACGAAACGAACTTATTAAATGATTTTGAATGTATTTAACATTTTACATAATTTTAACGAAGCGACCGTTTTAAATAATTTTTAGTTTTTTTTTTTTAACATTTTCTATCATTTAAACAAAACGACCTTTAATATATATATATATATATATATATATATATACATATATATTGTTTTTAACATTGTATAATTCTAAATAAACGACCTTTCTAAAATGTTTTATAGTCTTTTTAACATTCAATAAAATTTTAACGAAATGACCTTTTTAAATATTTTTTTTAGTGTTTTTAACATTTTATATAATTCTAACGAAACGACTATTTTAACTCTTTTTTTGTGTTTTGAACATTTTATATAATACTAAAAAAACGACCTTTTAAACTCTTTTTTAGTTATTTTTTTAACATTCTATATAATTTTATCGAAACGACTTTTAAAAATATTTTTTTGGTGTTTTTAGCACTCTATATAATTTTAACGAAACGATTTTTTAAAAGTTTTTTAATGTTTTTATCATTCTACATAATTCTAAACAAACGATCTTTATCAATGATTTTTAGATTTTTTTACATTCTATATAATTCTAAAAAAACGTCGTTTTAAAAAGTTTTGCTTTTTTAATATTACATAGTTCTAACGAAACGACCTTTTAGATTTTTTTTATACTATTAATACTTTTAAATACTTATAATAATTGTAATTAATTGTCTGTAAACTCAATGATATTTTATAGTTATATAACATCGTTTGATTTTAGATTTTCATCGACATAAATTCTTGATTCAAAATTATAAAGAGAATATTTTTTTCTTTTTCTAACAGTAACATCTAAAAGCTTATTAAATTTGAAAAAAAAAATGATAAACAAGAATATATTGATATGTGCTGCGATTTCTTAGTCTATTGACTAGGAAGTCCCAGCACAGATAAACATCTCATCGAATTCACGATCGAAATTCCAGTATTAGTCAAGATTCGATTCGCATATTAAAATGCAATGGGTCTGCCAAGTCATATCTTGATGGAAAAATCCGGAAAACCCACTTTTAGCGGTTAACTTATAGGTTTACCAATGTGTTTTCCTGCTCCCAGTCCTCCATGCTATCATACTTTTGGATGCAGGAAAACACAATGGTAAACCTACGAGTCAACCGCTAAAATTGGGTTTTCGGTTGTTTTCCATCAAGATATTACTTGGCAGACCATTTTATTTTAATATGCGAATCAGATCTTAACTAATTCTGAAATTTCAGCCGTGAATTGAATGAGGTGATTGTCTGTGCTGCAGCTTCCCGGTTTAATGCTAAAAGAATTAATTCCCAATCCTTATTACTCCAATATTACACCAAATTCATTTTCATCTCAAGTTTCTACTTCATTTTACTAATTGGAAAACGAGTTAATCTGCATCATAATGTTTAATAAATCAATATTTTTCATTATTTTGTTACACTCTTGTTCTACCCCTACCAGCAGAACATTTCCATATTCAAGATGGGTCTGCTGGAAATAGTCAAAAACACACACAAAAATTTGGTTCACTCATATGCATAATTTCATACATTTTTCGATGGTATAATACAATAATGAAAATTGCACAAATATTGCTATTACATCGCCCCCTTCCGGCGGAGTATTTTCAAATTCAAGGAGGACTTGCTGGTCATATTCAAAAACATAAACAGAAATTAATGTTCAATTATATGCATAATTTCATATACTTTTCGATGACATAAAAAAGACATACGGGAACACGGATGGACAGACAGACATTATGTGTAATCATGTTTTCCGGGATCTCTGACTCTTCAAATATGCAAATCTGTCGAAATTCAGAAATCGGGGGATTAATCTATTAAAATATTTTTTCGTTTAGAAAGAAAAAAAAATAACAGACATTCGATTCCTTTTTAGCAGGTTTAATTGTACATTTTATTTTTATATTTGTCATTTGATCTTTGCATCATGCTATTGTTACCAGATTGAGCGCTGGAGGTTAAACTTTTCAGGCAAATCCACGACTACTGCATTGCGAAAATTCCTCACGGAGAAAGGTCTTAAGATACAAAAAATTCTATTTCATTGAATGGGGTATTCAATTTAGTACGACGTTTTGAAGAAACGGGGAATTTGGAGGATTGTCCACGTAGTGGCAGACCATTCTTCAGCGCGGATCGCGTCCATGTTGTAAAAAGTGTCATGGAAGAATTAGCAGCCGAGACATCAATATGGGAGTAGCAGTGCTAATGAAGTTTGAAAAAAAAAAAAAAAAAAAAAAAGCGGAGATTCCGGAATCGTCGATTCGACGTATTCTGCACGGAATCTTGGATCTGTATCCGTAAAAGATACAGACACTTCCCCAGTTATTACCGGCAGATACAGATAAAAGATTAAAGTTTGCTACATGAGCTCTGGCACAAATGTATCGTATACCACAATGGTTGTTGAACGCCATATGGACGGATGAAGCACACTTTTCACTGCATGGGGACATCAGTACGCAAAACAGTCGTATCTAGGCGATGTCAAAGTGACTCTCGTGAGTTCCAGAACAAGCCACTGCATTCTCCTCGTGTGACTGTTTGGTGTACCGCGTTGTCATCGGGTCTTTCATTTATTTATTTATTTTTATTCTTATTTATTTTTTTAAGAGCTTTGTCCTGAATCCGGTTGGAAAACCTGTACAATCACTGCAGAACGATATCTCATGCTTTTGCGTGACCACATCGTGCCTGCATTACAGCAAAGGTATGCATTACCTGTCGTCACCTTCATGCAGGATACACTGTTAAAAGTAATGGTGACACGTTGCACCTTTTAGAGGTGAAAGGCTTGTTTCACTGGTGACACCTCTAAAGGAGCCAGAATGACACCTTTAATTAGGGTGAAAAGATGGCACCCTTAATCCAGAGTGCCCAATAATAAAAAATTAAAAAATGTACACACCAACTTTTGGCTTTCGAAAGATTCGAACACACAACGTATGATTACAAGCTCAGCGCTCTAAACGCTCGACCATCGAGTTCACCTTCAAATTCTCCCTGAAATGTTCAAATGTCCTGAAATTCAAAGATTGCTTTATATAAAAAAGCTCGCCAAAAGTTAGCCATCCGAAGTTCTAAACGAAATTGCGATAGCATATAGCGGTGATAGTCATCGTAGGGAGAAATTGCTGTTTTGATCCATCAGTGACGGCGAGTTGAAGGGCAAGGATACATGTCACAGAGCATGCGCAAATGACTAAGGTGTGAAAATCTCCCAGCGGTATATATTGCGCAGCATCCTAATAAGCTTGTATCACCCAATGAGAGATCAAACGGCACCCCAAACACATTTTCAAGTCCGTGGGTGTCAAATGGTAACACCTTTTCACCCCTGGGCGTCAAATATAACTGGTTCGCCCCCATTAGTTTTAACAGTGTAGTGTCCCGTCCTAGTCCCACTTTGCACATGACGTCAAGGCCTTCGTGTTTGACTTTCACTGAAGTCCTAGTAATAAGTCAAGGTTGAAAGTTTGAGTGGACCCCACGATCTCCATACTTCATCCCGGCAGGTAATTGGTTGTGGGGATACTTAAAGTCTCATATATACCGGGACTCCCGAAACACTTTGGTGGAACTGAAAGGTACCATTCGACGGACCGTCGGTGGCATCGATGCCGACATACTACACGCAGCTGTAACAGACGTATTGACGCGCCTCACTTGCCCAATAACTTGTGGTGGTGGTCATGTTGAACATCTTAAAATAAATACGCGTTGTCTGTCATTGTGATTTGTTTCATTGTTTGTTTGCGTTTACCTGACTTGCATAAGACGTCTCAATATGATGCGTTAGCGGCCTCTATCGGTTATTTTTGGAAACATTTTTTTTTGTATGTAAGGAAAAAAATCGAAAATCCGCTGACCATACTCGCGTAAACCTAAATTTTTTCTGAGCATTACTTCGTTTATTATGAATTTTTAAAGTTTGCACGAATTTATGATGCACCTTGTGTATGTTTATGCAGTGTAGCGTGACATGTGACAAAAAGGGGGGGGGTTGTAAAATGAAATGAAGAGAAACTAGTAGAACGCGTTGTGCATGAATTGAGAAAAATGAAAATATCGTCTGATATTTTTGTTATTATTCGAAGAACTTTGATAAGTGAATGAGAACTATTCAGTTCTCTTGATGTAATGCTGGATGTGGCCTTTTATATGGAATTAAACTGTATTTTATAATATATATGGACTTTTACATGAAATTGATTTTAATTCAAGGACTCCTAGCATCGCGTAGATGCAGCCCATAATGAAGAAACGAATGGTTAGTAAGTATACTTTAAGCTAACCTTACTTTTGAATTTCTAACAAGGGAAGAGGGGTCAGAAATGTTGATAAAAAATGTGACATCCTTTATAGACAGTCCCACTTCTTGTTTGGCTGCGGCTACAAAAAGGAGGTGTCTCACCTGCGACGAAGTGCTAAGGTCGGGCGACTTCCCTTCCGGCTGTAGCCTCTGCTGGTGCTTCCTTCCCGGTTTCCTCCGGCTGATCCTGGCTTCCGCGATGGCGCTCTGGATGGCCCGGATCCAGGACTGCAGCTCGGACGGAGAATCGGCCGCGAACTGGTGACGATTCTACAAGGACAATAAAAACCAAGCATAGATTATGAAACACTTTCAAACACTATCAAAATATTGAATACAGTCGAGTCTCTATGTAACGAAATCCATCGTTCAGTCAAAAAATTCGTTATATAGAAAAATTCGTTGAATAGAGAACAGCAAAATTTTTCATTTATTATTTATATTTTGAAACAGAATTGTTTTTGTGGTGTTTAATTAAGTTTTTGAAATATTTAACGGAATTTTTCCAGAATCTCAAATATTTTTGCCACTTCCTTTTTTTCCATTGTCTTACTGATTATTTTCAAAATTGTTACTCTATCAGAGAGAATTATGCTTATTCTAGAAGCTATTTTATATAGATGCAGTAGGAGAAATCACCAGCATAGATGAAATTTTGTAACAATTCTTCATTTAAATGATCTTTCACAATGAAAAATGCTCCGAGTCGCCACAAACAACAAACATCTATTCTAAACTCTAAAAGTAAGGATAGTTTAGGTAGATGAAAACCTGCTGAAAAAAACGACCTTTTCTGCAATTGCCCCCTTATTCCTGCTTTACTATCCGAATCAAGAAACAAACAATATTTTCAAGACTACAATGGAATAGTTTTATCTTTTAGGATGCTTTGCGATAATTGCAAATCGCTCATGTAGCAAGCAAATATTTCAATCTTTTCCAAGAACGTTAGCTCAACTTGGCTAAAACAAGGTCAAATGTAACCATGCAAAAAGGATGATTTTCTTGATTCGGAGAAGGAAATGCCTTTTTTGAACATAAGGAATAAGATAGAAAAATGTATCTATGAAATATAAACAAGAAATCAACGAAAAAAAAAAAAAAAAAAAAAAATGTAGAATAACTTTTTTCGAGTTTCTGAACATATGAAAGAACATTTTTGGAAAAATTCGTTAAATGGAGATATATATTTCGCTATATGGAGATTATTTTTAATGTAATCATGAAAAAATTCGCAGTTCCTACAAAAAAATCGTTAAATAGAGAAATTCGTTGGATAGAGTTTCGTTATAGAGAGACTTGACTGTATTGCAGAATTTTTTGTATATAGAAGGGGTATTGGATTAATTTTAACACTGTTATCCGAATTGGTGAAACTAGCCGTCGCGTCGCCGTAAAACGACGAGCTTTCGCCTGAAGATATAGGGTCTGAAAAGCATTTTCGCCGTTCCTAACCGATATTGCAAAATATCAAACTGCGCATGCGTGTGGACTTTGAAATTCTCGAGGAAATTCTCTTCTCTCTACTAGAAAAAACTGTACGTATAGATAGGGGTTACTATATTGGCGCTTTTTCTTATCGGAGGTGACATTTTCACCATGCACTACATTATTATTTTATTTTTATCGACAAACAAGAAACAACACTGCTTTAGAAATAGCTTCATGTAATTTTCGTAAAGTATTTATTACTAATGCAATTAGGAAAATTATTTATTATCCAACAGATAAAGAATTAAATTTTGCAAATGAGCTTATCAATGAATAATTTAAACGTATTACTAATAAAAAATGTAGCTGCAAATATATATTATTAGTTTCTTTTATGCATATTATTTCTTTTATAATGCAAGTATATGTTTTCCTTTATCATAATAGTCAGAATGATTATCTTATTTTTAATCTTGTATGTTCTGCTGCTAAATTAATATATCTTTAACGAAGCAATTTATTTTAAGTAATACATATAAATTAAAATGATTGATATGATTTTATGATTGATATTATTTTGATTTTTATAAATTTAATAATGCATTATTATTTTAGATCCTCTTCTACATTTTTATATAATTTTATAAAATATTAAATACATTTATCACTATGATTTTCCTTTTTAAATACAGCTTCTTAAAACTTTTTTTTTTTTTTTAAGTTAAAAACAATTGTAATTTGAAAGCTATCTATTTAGATAGTTATAAAATTCATTTAATAAGTTCGTATAAATAACTAAACATAGATGGTAGCATAATAAAAAAAATTTCTTTATTTTTCACTTTTTATGGGGCTAAATAGAGAGTCAGGAGGGGTAAAGAAATGCCTCACTCTGTGGGTGTAAAAAATTCAGTGTTAAATTAATTTATTCTTTTATTGATAACTATATTTATTTTAACTTTTTTAAAACTTTTTTTTGTTTTGTTTTTACTTTAACTTTCTGTCTTTGCCCCCCCCCCTTTTTTTATTTATCAAAAATAAAAATTATTTTGCAAATATATAAGAATTTTTTTAAATTTTTAAAATAGAGTTTTTTAGTTATACTATTTTTAAATTAAGTTAGATAATTAATTATTTATAATTAATTAATAAGCAGTGTCTAAGTATTCCAACTAGCTAATTATATTTAATATTTTACTATCAAATTATTTATTGATAGTATAATATTACATAATTTTCACCAATTTATAAATAATTATAGCATATTTGAATATAAAATAATAGAATATTTGATAAATTATTATATTTTAAAATTAATAATTATAAATGATTATTGTTGTTATATTATAAAATTAAATGCGTTGGTAATTTATAGATAATATGGATATAGATAATTACAAATTATCATACTTGCTAACTTATTATTGATAAATATAATAATACGTTAATAATTAGATCAAATTATTATTTAATACTAATGTAATATTATCAATATATTTCAATAAATACAGAGTAAGGAGGGGTAAAGAAATGCCTTACTCTGTGGGCGTAAATAATTGAGTTTTAAATTTATTTACTTTTTTATTGATAACTATATTTATTTTAACTTTTTAAAAACTTTTCTTATATTTTTCTTTAACTTTCTGACTTTTCTTCTTCTTCTTCTTTTTTTTTTTTTTTTTTTTTTTTTTTTTGCATTTATTAAAAATAAAAATTACTTTGCCAAGATATAAGATTTTTTTTATTTTTAAAATAGAGTTTTTTAGTTATACTATTTTCAAATTAAGTCAGATAATCAATTATTTATAATTAATAAATAAGCAGTGTCTAAGTATTCCAACTAGCTAATTAGATTTGATATTTTACTATCAAATTATTTATTGATAGTGTAACATTACATAATTTTCATCAATTTATAAGTAATTATAGCATATTTGAATATAAAATAATAGAATATTTGATAAATTATTGTAGTTTAAAATTAATAATTATAAATAATTATTGCTGTTATATTATAAAATTAAATGCGTCGGTAATTTATAGATAATATAGATACAGATGATTACAAATTATCATACTTGCTAACTTATTATTGATAATTATAATAATACTTTAATAATTAGATCAAATTATTATTATAATAGTAATGTAATATTATCCATATATTTCAATAAATGAAATTTTATATATCAATATTTCATTGAAAATTAATGATAATTTATGTTATTTATTTATAAAATATTATCTTCTTTAAATAATAAAGAAGATAATATTTATTATTAATCACACCTGTTTTATTTATAATGAAAATATTTGATAATATTTAATGTTGATAATAAGTAAATATTAAAATATTATAAAAAATAAATATTCAAGCAAATTATTTAATGATAATATGCATATATACATTTATTTTTTTAAATACTGCAAATCTGCTTATATTTTTTTGCAAAATACTTTAAAAATTACTGAACGATTAATAAAAAATTTAATCACTAGATAAGATAATTCATAAATTAGTATTATTTTATATTTTATAGTATGTTTTATAAAATATATCTCTAACATATATTTTAATATTATAAATAAGATATAAATTTATTTATCTAATATAAATAATATTTATTATGAATATGTTACCTTTTTTATTTGCATTGATACAACAACAATATTAATACTTGATAATATTTAATTACAATAAGTTAATACTTGATAAAAAAAATAAATAAAATAAAAATAAATAAATATTATAAAGTAGAAAATACTTCAAGAAACCATTTAAGTAACTTAATTTGATTAAACCTGAAACGGATTTAAAATATATTATCAATTAATATTGGAGATTTAAGTCACTAGATTCATAGAGAGAAAATGTCATTTCTTAAAACGCTTCTGTAAATCTAATAATAATAAATTTTTTGTTGTTGATTACCAATTCAGATTATCTGTATCACATTTTCGAACGCCAAAAAGTAATCGCCAATTCAGTTTGACGCCTTACAGCAACCTCGGTAGAGAGAGAATTTCAATCCAAGTCCACACGCAGGCGCAGTTTGCATTTTTGCAATATCGGTTAGGAACGGCGGAAATGCATCTGAAAACCCCTGAATTGCGCCGAGGTCAGACAGGCCGGATCTTACTCCGGAGTAGGGAAATTCTTCAATTGTGTGATGCTGCTATCATGCCGCCATCACAAAAAATGCAGCATAGCAGCGCCACCTGTTGAGTGATTTAAACCAAAAACTAATCAGCATCAATTTATACGAAAGATTATCTAAATACAAATTTTTATTAAATTTAGCATTAGTTCTTGCTCACAAAACAGAGTTACTAACTCACAGACAGACATTTTGTAAAAATATGTATTTTGGAATCTCTGAACTCTAAAACGCGTAAATCCGGATTTCGAAAATTTTCACGAATCCAATACTTTTTTCTTGTAAAGACAGAAGAAAGTAAAAATACTTACTTTAAACACTCAATTGTACAAATAAAATCTCTGAATATTATAAGTCAGTTTATACTGTACACACTATACAAGACATATAAAAGCGAATGCAAACCAGCTCTGTGTTCTAATAGTATTTCACGAGGGCTCTCTTAAACCCAATCTAAATATCCCAAAGTTTTATTTCATCAACGTACATTGGCCGGATGCATTTAGTTTTTTCAATTAATCGCCACTTATCTACAGCCGTAGAGAGAGTTTAATGCGCGTTAATAAAGTGCTGGCAGAAACACTCCATGTTTTTCCAGAACTTGTGTCCAGTGTATTATAATTAGCAACATATACAAAATGTCTGTTTAAGTGTCAGACATATTAATTGACACTGCTGATGCACTAAAGGGCAAGGCTAGATTTTCGCCCACTGATTTCAAAAAGAATAAATGTCCTCCTTAATCAGTAGATGCTATTTTTTTAACAGTTTTAATATACAGGATGGTTATAAACGTAAAGTATTGGACGAAACATAACCAAATTTGATCAGCATGCATAATAGATCATGGTATTTCAAATTCTAAAAAGAAAAAAAAATCGCCACTAGGGTCAATTTTGACACTGTAAAAATGTATTAGTGCACATATTGAATGATTAAATGCCAAACAATACAGTGCATCAATTTTATTTACCACAAATGTTTTTCACTTACAAATTAGGTTAAATATGAGGACCGTTGGTATAATCCAGTGGCGCAGCCAAGGGGGTGGTTTGGAGGTTAGAACCCCTCCCAGAGGTAAGAAAGATCGCTATAATTCCCACTTATGAATCAAAACCAAAATGAATATCTAAATGTTTTGGCACATTTCGTAGGTCCCACTTTATGTAATCATATTTCATTTAATAAAGTGATTCAATTAAATGGCGAAAATTCTACTTAAAATTGTGAAAATGCATATTACATGGATTAGTTAAATAAAAATTGGTTATTTGAACTAAACCACTTTTCTGAGACGTATATGATGACCTATGTCTAAAATATGATGATTTCCTGCCACACAGATGCTCTTTGACTTTAAGTATTATACAATGAATATCATAATTAGTACTGATTCTATTAATCGGCGATTCAAATAATGAGCAATCACCTAATTCCGAAACTCAACTCCCCCCCCCCTCCCCCTAGAACCGAATTCTGGCTGCGCCACTGGTATAATCCAAGGACTGCATACTATGCTACTATGCACGACGTTTTCTACTGCCGCTAGCAGCATATCAAAGTTGTAACATTATTCGATCACACTTGTAACATTATTCGATCGTTCAACGTTGCGATATCGGAGACATGTTTTTGATAAACAACACCTTTAACCCTTTCCGATACACTGTGCCCGGTTCGGGATACCTAATTATAATTCCAAACTTGCAAAAGGCACCAATAATATTTTTGTAAAAAATTGCTTTTATAATGAATGCTTAAATTAGAGGATTCTTAATTTCTCAAAAAAGTTGTTTCTAAATTCCGGTGTCAGTCGATAATTTCTCATTTTGCTTACAGAATTTGCCCGTGCCGGAAAGGGTTGAGAAATCCCCACAGCCAAAAATCACAAGGATTGAGTCCGGGCGACTTTATAGTGGCCATGCCGTAGGAAATGCATGGCTGCTGACAGAAAAATGTTGCCGCAACACATTCTGTACCCTAAGTCCAATGTGGAATGGTGTACCGTCCTGCATGAATATGGTCGAATCTAGACATCCTTGCTGCTGTAATTGTGGAATCGTGAAGTTCTATAGCATATCTTAATACCTGGCAGCAGCAATGGTACAAGTGATTGGTCCACAAGCTCCATTTCCTTCAGAAAAATAAGGACCGATGATAAAGGATGCTGTAAAGTCACACCACACAGTGACTTTTGCCGAGTGGAAAGGCTCTTGCACACAAGCCTGCGGATTATTCGCAGCCAAAATCGGCAATTGCGGGTGGCACCCTTTCAAATAAAAGGGCGCTTCATTATTCCATAAAACGGTCATGTAGCATCAAGCTGCATGCCTACTAAAAATATCAATGAAATATCGGGTGGCTGCTTTACCTAGGACCAATTTTTGAATAGAAGAGATTTTGTACGGATAAAACTGTAACATCTGAGGCACGATCTTCCTCACCATTGAGTATGGGATCTGTGCGTGCCGAGATACTGCCCGAGTGCTGCTGGTACTCTGCACATTTTCCATCTCCTGTTCGACAATAGCAGTTGCAACTTCGTCAACTTGTTGCTGACTAGTCACTTTGCGTCCTTGGCCTGGTTGGTGTGCTAGAGTTCCTGTAGTTTTTAATCGTTGAATCATCTTTAGTAAATTCGTTACCCTCATTGGTAATTTTCGCAACTTCTTCAGTCGGCGAAATTCACGAAGAGCAACATTGCAATTCTCGTTCCGTTGATAATACAGCTTGACTAGCAAAGCACGGTCCCGTAAGGTTAGAGCCATCGCAAAGCAGTTGGTCTCAGAATGATGAGAAATCTCAAAGCTTTTCTTTTTATACTCATGATCGCTACAAGGAGTAGATTTTATTTAAATTAATGCACTTTGGTCGGTAAACAGAGCCAAAATTGCCACTAGAGGCGATTTTTTTTTTTTTTTAATTCGAAATACCATAGTCTATTATGCGTGCTCGTCAAATATGGTTATGTTTCGTCCGATACTTTACTCGCTAGGGAGCTCTGAAAGCCTCACGTTAATTAATAACTATCCTGTATAATAGGATGAGCCAAAGAAATTCGAAAATTGTTTTTCAAATTGTAATACCAAGGAAAACGTCCGAATTCGTTAAACTAAAAATTGGGTAAAAAAATAAATAAAATCAGCTTATATTTTCCTTTTGTGCATGTGCTGTAAAGTTTGCCGAAATCTGGGAATTATTCACTTTATTACAAAATAAATAAATAAATCAGCCTCTTCACGAATCTAATAACTTAAATTTTTATGTATTTAGAATAACAAAACATAATCTTGAAGTATTATTTAAACTCACCAACATCTTCCGGTTCCGCATGTGCCCTATTAGTCCAAGAGCCGACAGCACAAAATCCAATGTCAATTCTTGGACTTTAAAGTTGTAAAGAGCTATTACACTTGAATATTCACAAGCTAAGTAGGATAAAAGTTTATCATAAAAATGTGATTTTTGCCAAACTTTAAAGCAAATGCTTAAACAGAGGATGTTGATGGATTAAAATAATTTTTTTCATTATGTTTTGTTGTTTTAATACATAAGAATTTCAGCTATTACATTCTTGAAGAGGCTAATTAAAAAATTTTGCAATAATGTGAATAAAATTCCCAAATTTTGGTAAACTTTACAGGACATGTGCAAACGTAAAATATAAATTGTTTTTTTTTTCTTTTTTTTTACACAATTTTTATTTTTTTCGAATTCGCAACTTTTCCGTGGTATTGCAACTTAAAAAACAATTTTTGAAAATTTTCGGCTCACCTTAATATATAATCTTGCATATGTTTTACGTCTAGAAAAAACAAACGTAAATTGTAAGAAAATTATTTATTTTATTTAAAAAAATCTTTTAACAGTCAAGTGCAGAATTTAACCCTTTGTATCCAGGGCTCGAAATGCACCAGAACAAATCGGAACGGTATTCCGGTTCGTGAAATTATTGTAAATACAGTTTCGGTTCGTGTAATCAGCGCCGTGCGAAAGAGGGCAGTTGCCCCGGGCGCGGAAATTTAGGGGGCGCAAAATGTATAGTACCAATGTCATTTTTGGGCTGTTACAAAAAAAAATTAAGGGAGGGGGGGGGGGGCGCTAAATTGACACTTTGCCCCGGGCGCAGTTTTCTCTTCGCACGCCCCTGCGTGCAATTGTATCCATCCAGGACTCGAAATCTATTAGGACAAACCTGAACAATATTCCGATTCGTGAAATTATGACAAATATTGTTCCGACTCGTGAAATTACAGTAAATAAAGTTCCGGTTCGGGCAATTGTATTGTGGGCTCGAAATGTACCAGGGCAAACCTGAACGATATTCAGATTAGTGAAATTGGAGTGGTTCGAGAAACATATAATGATGAATTCGTGGCCGCCTAACTCATCGGATCTTAATCCGATGAAAGCACATTTGATCTGTCATCGACTGGTGAAAGCACCACGCCGCTAATCGCCTTCGAGCGTAGGAGGTTGGGGGTTCGAATCCCACTGGCTCCATGGCACGCACTCTGTGTGTAGAGCTCCCGGCTGTGTATCTCTTGTGTTGTAAAATTTCCTTGTACTATCTCGTCCCTGTAATATATGATTTATAAGCAGGCTTCTTGTCGAGCACACAAATCAGATGTGTGTTGTTCAATAAATAAACAAATATTTACCTGTCATAAAATGGTAGACCTCAGTTCAGAAAACACCTTGTCGGAATATCCCAGGTTTGTGTAGTCGCTGCTTGAACATCCGATATAATATGCCTCCGGGCATGATGCTTCCATGAGAAGGTAAGCTGCAACTGTTTTGCAGGCCAAAAGTGGGTCAACGCGTTATAAAGTAGATGGGCGTAATATTTTGGCTTTTCAGCGAATTGGTTTAGGATTTCTGAGGTTTCTAATGATTAGGAAACTCTTTTCAAAAACGTGTGAAGCCCAGAAGAGATTATTGTATATTTTCGATCATAGTTATCTATTATATTTTCGTAAGTTAAATATGATCGCGGTTCGACTCAAGATGCAGGGATAAACAGGTATATGATCACCTCGGGATTTCAGCTTATGCTTTAGAGTGATAGTGCAATCCCGGGAGGCAGACCAATCCACTAATTGCCCTTGTTACAAATGGCTTTTACAATGCTCATTATACAGTTTTGCAATTCCAACACATATATCAGTGTTTTCAACACATATATCAGTATTACAACACATATATCAGCATTACAACACATATATCAGTGATCTGTTGTAAAATTAAATGACCTCAGATGCAATTCCCATCTGGGAGGCTATCGACATCCAATACTAACAACAAGTGGGCAGTTGAGGATGAGATTAGTCTTAAAAAAATCTCCTTAAAATCGGTCTCTTAAAAACTTCTTGAAAGGTAGACCGTTCCCGTCTGGCGGAAAAGTGCAACAGGCAGTTTCTGACATTTTCAATCCGCAGACAGAAGAATTTTACCAAAGGAGCCATCCATAAATGATGCCATGCATTTTTTCCATATTTTTGACTCCCCTCCCCCCATTTGTCACAAAGTGTAACACTTCATTTTACCCCCTCTTGTCACATGTTACACTATAATACGTTAACACATACTTGCAGTTCAGAAACAAAGCACTACGTTTCAGATCATATTTAAAATTTTATTTTTTAATTTTAAACTATGTATTTTAATGACATTTGTGAGATGAACAATAAAAATGATTCGTGTACTTATTTTGTATTAAATAAGGTTTACAACAAAAGATTCACAACAACAAAAAAAAATTATTATAGAATACAATCGAACCCCGTTATAACAAACCCGGCTTATAACGAACTACCGGATATAACGAACGAAAATATCGGTCTCGTCGTTTTCCTAATATATTTTGTCGAATCGGATATAGCGAACCAACGGATATAGCGAACAAAAACTTCGGTCCCTTGAAGTTCGTTATAACGGGGTTCGACTGTAATAATAAAATAATAATATGAAAGAACTATATTGAAAACAGTAGTATTTTGGAATTTGAAAAAGAATTTAACATTTTTGGCTTTAAATCTTATCTTTGTGAACACAAAATATTTTAATTTAAAAATAACTTCATAATTTAATCCGCAGAATTTTAATGCTTTTATTTAAACCAAAATGTGTGATGTCACATTTCTTTTGACCCCCTCCTAACCCCTTGTCACAAACTGTCACAATTTCATGAACCCCCCTCCTCCCCTTGAAGCGTGGCATCATTTATGGATGTACTCCCAAAGGAGTATACTCACATAGAACCTTAAATCACGTAAACAATTCAACTTGATGAAGAAGTGACTTTTGTATGATTGGCATACCATATCTGGATTGTGCACCCCCAGAGCGGAAACTCTTTTGATACCCCGCTTAAAGTATTTACATATCTGCTTTGATGTAAGGTTTGATATGGATAATATTCCTGCTGACTTTCATTCTTACAGACTAATTTTTTTTTTCTTTTTCAATTTTACTTGTAATTTCAAGTTTTTCGTAAAGAAGTACTAGTAAAATTTTACCTATTTTGAAGCTTTAATAATATCGCCTGAATTTTTTGAATAAGTAAATTACAATTATAATAGTCCTGTACATAAAGTTTAGTACAGAAACATTGCACCCTATGTGTTGATCGAGCATTTTATTATTCATGCATCTGTCGATCGAGCGATCTCATAAACCGATCAGAGTATATCTATGAGAAAATTTTTGCCCACAACGCAGTTACAGATGTTCGCAGATCCAAAGGAGCTATTTTCAGAATTTTTTCTTTATTCGGAAATGCAAATAATTAACAAGAGTGCTTATTCAAAAACTATGTAATCGAATAGAGGTTTCATTTTCGCGGTAAAGACAAAAAGTTTTTCAGAAAATATTGTCAAAAAATGGCGTTTTGGACGTAATTCACGATGCGGCAACGCGTGAAAGAGAAAACTTGTCGTTACGTGACAAGAATCACTTATACCTCAATAAGTAGCTAATTAAAAAAAGTGGAAAATATTGTTCGATTCCAAAATTGCTTCAATAGTCAGTCCTGACAATTTTACGCCTATGTCTTAAAAAAAGAATCAGGAAATGTTTCACTTTTTTTTTCATTGTTAAGCAGGGAATTTGAGAGTCCCTTATGTGTTAAATACAAATTTATCGAATCATATATAATAAGAACTGCAGTGACTGCCATCGTTTGCTGGTTATTGAATTTTAAAAGCTGCCAGCCTTCTTAGCACCCTGTATATACACTATTGGATAATTAAGTTATTATAGTAGTACATAACCATTCAACTTACGTCAAAGAATCCCCTGACGGAGGTACCTATCACAAATACGTGTGCCTGTTTTTTATCTTTCACGGTGTCTTCTTCGCACAAATCGTAATAGTCCAAGTTGATGACACCACAACTCTTCTCGGATCCTTTGCTTTGCTAAAAGAGAAAAGAAAACAGTTGGGAAAATATTATTTAACCTTTAAAACGAAAAAAAGTAATAGTCTAGGAGCCGACAGCACAGAAATATATGTTATCAAGTTCAAGAAAACGACTTTTATTTTATGGAAGATGAGTAAGTAATAGGAGAATCTAATGATCCACGTTTGCCGAAAATGAAATGATGCATAAGTCAAAAATTAATACCATAATACCACTAGTGGTGGACTCGTAAGTTTATCATTGTGTTTATCCACCAGTCAAAGATATGAAAACATAGAGGACTGGGAGCAGGAAAACACAAGGATAAACGTTCGAGTCCATTTCGAGTCAACCCTCAGTAATAATGTTTGGCTTATGCATATCTTCACTTCTGGCAGACATGGATCATTAAAGTGCTATTACACGTAAAAATTGCAAGCGACAAAAATCGCCTGCGTTTTTTTGTTTTCTAAGCATTTCCTTGGCTATTCGAGAAGAGGCTTTGCCAACATTTGGATTTTCAAGCATTTGATTGGCTCTTATTAGCAACTCGCTTCGTTCCAGGCGTCAAAGACGCTGCGACACAACAGAGACGTGCGCTTCTCCCGGGACTCCTCTTCGCTCATAGGATAACATGGAGACGCCTGCAGCAGCGCACGTGTAATAGCAGTTTTAGATTCCCCAATTTCCACTCTTCCATAAAAATAAAGGTTTCTTTATTGTGCTCTATGACATAGATTTTTGTGCTGTTGGTTCTTGCAGTGGCGCCAACTTATATGGGCCCGTGGGGCCTAAGCCCACCGAATAATTTTGAATAATAGCATACCCAATTTTCGTTGTTCTAGTAATTTATTTAATTATGATTTTGTTGCTCATTTTTCACATTAGAATAAAATTTATTTTACCAATGACCATGTGTTTTATTTCTCCGGCTGACACCATAAATCCCAAATGACTGAAATATTTTATTTCCTGTTTCACATTTTGCTACTTCAATTTGTAGTCACGTTAATGGTATCATGACATTACAATAAATTAAATATCAGTGTCTTTATAGGAAAACCCATGAAAATATCAATTAATTAAATTGCAACTTTATTAAAACACGGTAGCTTGATTTAAAATTCTCATCTTTCAACCGTTCAAAGAAAAACAAACTAATCTTATCATTTTATAAAAATATTTTTCAGCCCACCCAATATTTTAGAGCCAACTCGATATTTTTCAAACGGTGACGCCACTGGGCTCTTGGACTATAATGAGCTATTCGAAATTGACTCTGGTGGCAAGCCATGCACTGCCACAGCAGCAGATGCGGGCTCGGTGTTTTTCAAATTTGATCTAATTTTCTGGATAGTTAGGAATTATTATATTAAATCAACAGTGTTGTGAACCGCACACTTGTACATAAATTATTTGATTTTATATTAATTTTTTTAATGTCAGGAACTGTTAGCCCGCCCTATACTACACTCTGTGTAATTTCATTTGACTTCGCAAGAACATCTGTCCACCCCACTCTATTTTTTTTTTTTTTTTTTTTTTTTTTTTTTTTTGTTGTTGAGATAGTTTTAGCAGAAGGGAATAGTTGAAAAAAGAACGGAGCTTTCTACGATCTCAAATAAAGTGAGGGGAAAAGAGCAGTAAGCCAAGCGAATGCAGTGTTATCATAGTTACTGATTTAAAAAAAGACCAGAAAAATGACCCTGAGAAGTCAATTCAAATTACATATAATATAATCTATAGTCCTACAAACAAAACAGCATGAAGAGAGGAGAAGATCTTCGGGGAGAGACTTTCTCGCCAAACAGATAGCGTTACGTTATTTGATGAAAATCTTCGAAAATGAAATACAGTAAAACCTCCATAACGGACACTCCCGAATAGCGGACACCTCTATTTAACGGACAGTTTTCCGATCCCCACTCCCAAAACCTAAATTTTTGTATGTTTAGCCTCTGAATAACGGACATTCCGAATAGCGGACACTTTATTCGGCGATAAAGGATGAAAAAATATGTTTTAAAGAGAAAAAAAAATGAAAAAAAAAAAAAGCAAAAAGACTTCTCAATTTATCAGGACAACGTGTCACAAATTTTGTGACCACAGATAAATGTAGATAAAGAGCTGGGTAAAATCCCCCCCCCCCCCCCCCACGTTCAGTGCTAAATTCAGGGTGTTGCCCAGGAGGAATATCTCCCAGAGCACTGAAATGTCACCCAAGAATATTTTGAGATTTTATGCTTTTAAAGGTAAAAAAAATGCAATCGTTCCCTTCCCGCCCGGAACTCTACAATGTCCAATAACGTCACATAGAAAAACAAATTACGTGTAATCTCAAGCAAAAGTAAACTTTTGTAACCGATTATTTCCCGAGAATATAATAAACAGTGGATAAAAGTGTGCAAAAATTTATTTCAAACTTTATTGATTAAATTATTTTTAATTTCTGATTAGTTATATAATAGTGGTTTTAGGACATATAAAAGTCAATTAATGAAATATTAAGCATTTCCTAGCGATTTTTGAATCTCTGAGGTTTTCCCAATAGCGGACACCTCCGAATAGCGGACAATTTCTGCGCCCCCGAGGTGTCCGTTATTTAGAGGTTTTACTGTAGTTTAAATATTTATTTTATTTTACTTTATTTATTTATTTACTTTTTGGTATTAAGGAAAATGAAATCGGACCTAAATGAGAGTATCGTCTTTCTATTAAAAAATTCTAATGAATCGGTCAGGTGCATAGTTTAATTACGGGGACAATCAAAAGTTATATGGCGGCCAATGGGAACAAAATAGTTTCGTTTTAAATGCATTTTAATGGTTTTACACTCTTTCGAACACAGTAAAATTGATGAAGTATTCCATTACATAATAGTATAGAGGGAAACATTCCTTGGGGCACGTAATATTAAAATATTTTACGTTTTATGAAACTGATATATGTGGCTGAGGCTTTGCTACAAGTTACTTCTTGTATAATAGAAAGCAGACAGTATTTACAGGGATACACAAAAGATTCGGATGCATATACGGTATCTGAAGTACTGTGTACTATTTCACCAAGATCTGAATATATTTTAAAACTTCTTTATAATAACAACGCACCTCATTTGCTACGCCTTGACGTGCAATTTCCAACTTTTTTTTGTCTATTCGGAAACGATATCCCACGACTTTTAAAAACAAAACGCTTTTATAGAATACGATAAATATAATCTATGCATTTTATAAAAGAAATATTTGTCAGGAAATAATTTATAAAACAAAGAATTGTAGTACCCTTTGACACAAAAGATTCCGGTAGCATTTAGAAGGGAAACATGATGAAGCGTCGAGCACTTTAAAAGGCGCAGAAAAAAAACAACAAAACAAAACATACAAGAGACTTTGCGTTCTCCAAAACTCTTTTTTATCTCGCCACTTGAGTTAAGCTCGGAGTTAAGCGTTTCTTTTAATGCAAACTTGTAAAGTGAAAACGGAAACTGGAGGCCGAAAATACTTTTTCAAGAAGAAACTCTTACTGTAAGGCCGTTTTCAAACTGAAACTGTCTACTTCCTGATGCTTTACTGAATTATTTTTTGTTCATAAACGCGTTAAATTGGACAGAGAAATATTGTCACAAATCTATTTTTTACTATACAACTTCAAAAGTTATGATGTGTTAAACTCTCCTTTATCCTTTTCTTCTTATATGAGTGATTCTACGTTAAGAGGTTTCAATTACATAGAGGATACGGCCAAAAAGAAAAGTTTGAGTTTTATCAAAAACCTTTAAATTATGATTTCTGTCCCGTTTATTTACTTTTTCATATAAGGGCAAGTCACTTTATACATATTTTATAACTTTTTCTGGTCAGTGACTCTCTCCCCTGGCAGTTATCTTGACAGGGGAAATACGGCAGGGGAGAGACATTTTCATGATAAATTCAAATTTTTTAACTGACTGAATTAGTTTTTGGGTTAATTGTATATTTCACTTTAATTATTACTGTATTGTTTAATTAGGGCAGTAAATGCAATTGAATTAAATGAATATTATAAGTTTTATGACTTACCAGGTGAGATACACGATCACCTTGCGAAACCACTACACCGCACGGTCGCGTCGCAACAACTAAAAATGGCGAAGCTTAAATGGCTTGCGCGTTTAGTATTGCTAACTTCAAGCCGATAGATGTCCTTAAGCACTACTTCCAATATAGCCATCCTTGAATTTATATTTGTTTCAGCGGAACGAAATTTGAAATAAAAAAAAGCGGGACAAAAGTTAATTTTAAAAATTATTTGAAATTAACAAAATTGTTTTATTTTTTATTTTATAATACGAAAGTATAATTACTTAAATTCCAATTAAACATATTTTAGTTAAGCATCTGATGGAAAAAATATATGTATTGTTTGAAAGTTAAATTGAAACCAGCAAGGGGACATGCCAGGGTAGAGATTTTTTTAGAGAAATTCCAGAAAAATGTGTTTTAATTACACTGTAAAAAATGTCAGATGTTTCTGAATATATAAAAATGTACTGTAATCAAAAACGAAAATATGCAGTAACCTCTTCTAACTCACCTAAGGTTTC
Organism: Maratus speculifer; assembly: GCA_964019185.1. Classification (NCBI taxonomy): domain Eukaryota; kingdom Metazoa; phylum Arthropoda; class Arachnida; order Araneae; family Salticidae; genus Maratus; species Maratus speculifer. The sequence continues at coordinate 210,307,639 of OZ025301.1, read as the reverse complement.
GAAAACCGTTCCTTTACCTTTAAAAATCCCAGAAAACTATTTGTTTTCGAAATTTAAAGAAGAATTTATAAAAATTAATTTTTATTAGCTGCCCGTCCTTTTAGGAAACATTTCCAAGTAGCTTTTACAGTACATTAATCACTTTTCTCAAATCAAAATATCATTTTTTCGGATGCTACCAATTCATAGAAAATATTTTGATATTCAGAAAACATGTTTAATAGACACACATACAATATTAACATTAATATGAAAATGAACATTATTTTGCCACAATTGCATACACAAAATCAGTTAAGCAGCTGAAAATGTTTACTTGAAAATTGATAGAATCCAAAAAAGTGATATTTTGATTTGAGAAAAGTGATTATTGTACTGTAAAAGCTACTTAGAAACGTTTCCGAAAAGGACGGGCAGCTAATAAAAATTAATTTTTATAAATTCTTCTTTAAATTTCGAAAACAAATAGTTTTCTGGGATTTTTAAAGGTAAAGGAACGGTTTTCGAAACCTTAGGTGAGTTAGAAGAGGTTACTGTATAATTTTCGTTTTTGATTACAGTACATTTTTATATATTCAGAAACATCTGACATTTTTTACAGTGTAGACATTCAATCGTGATGTTATTTAATAAAGTATATTAAGATGATGCGATTCATTGCAAAAAATAGCAACATATAGAATAAAAAATCTGTTTTAAACGGATTGCCGTACAAATTACCTCTTATCGTATAATCACCCATATTCTAAATTTCAAAACCGCGGCTTTGTTCGAGTAATAGTTGAAATATGCCAAGTGATACTTGTATATCTGATTTTCATTAGAAGTAATAATGTTTTAAGTATTAATTCAAAAACTTCCATTTAAGCCACACTTTGACTAAACTTTCTTACATGCATTATTCCGAAATGAGATATAAAGTTATACGAAGAACTAAAGATAATTTTAAATAAACGATAATCTTAAAAATATTTTAAAACTTTTATGCTCAATGGTACCATTACTTTTGAAATCAGTTCGGTAGTTCCGGAGATTAGCTCCTACAAACAAACAAACTACTTCTCTTTATGATGTAAGTATATATTACCATGCTAAATTTCATGCTTGGAGTCCTTTCAGTAACACAAAAATCGCATTTTTAGAACGTTTTTTGCTCCTGAACCTCCTTTTTCTTCTGATCCCCTGCTCTTTATTTGTGGCATCGACATAAGATATAGCCTATATTTGATTCCGGGGGAACACCATAATTTTGGTACCATTACTTTTGAAATCGGTTCGGTAGTTCCGGAGATAAGCCCGTACAAACAAACAATCTTTTCCTCTTTATAATATAAGTACAGATTACATTATTTTTTTAATTAATGAATGTATAAATTATATTTCGTATCAAATTGTTCTCGTAAGTCGATTATAAGAGAGTCCATTGGAGTTTATACTCACATAAAAGTTTTGTTTGCAATGATACTGTTTCTTTTACTATTCCTAACTTAGTGTTAGAGTTTATGAATAAATTCCTCGTGAAAGCTTGAATGGAATGAAGCAAGGTGGAAAATAATTTTAAATCATGGTCTATTTTTATTTATTTATTTTTATTTATTTATTTATTTTTATTTATTTATTTATTTTTATTTATTTATTTATTTTTATTTATTTATTTATTTTTATTTATTTATTTATTTATTTATTTTTGTTTACATCTTATTGTCGCGTGCCATTTGTATTGACTGCGAAACGATTTGTATTTTTATTGTTAGTATTATGATTATGATAGAAGAGGACCGAAACATGTCAATATTGTTTGTTTTAAATTTTTTTTGTAACACTTCTAAAGGTCTGCACGGGCCCGGGCTTGGCCCGTGGCCCGTACCCGGCCCGGCCCGCGGGCCGGGCCGGGCCGGGCCGGTGGAATCGTTTCGAATTGTCTTACGGGCCGGGCCGGGCCGGGCCGGCAGATTTAGAATAGTTTTTTCAACGGGCCGGCAAAAAAATTGAACGGGCCAGATGGGCCGGGCCGGGCTGATAAAAAAAATTTTCGGGCCTGCCGGCCCGTTCTGAAGATTTGAGCAGAAACGATAAAATATGAGCTATTTTCAACGAAAATGGTTTTAACGATAATAAGTATAAATGTGGCCAGCCACTAGTTTGACAGCATTAATATAAAAATGCACAGTGTATCGGCATCGGAGAATTACATTATGTGTAACCCGTTTTAATATTTTTTTAGCTGACTCATGCCGATCCGAGATCACGCTTGCACTATTTTTCTACATATAGACTGGCCGGACAGGTACTAGACTTAATTATTGGCAGAAAACATTATTTGTATAATTATTAACAGCGATAAAGAACTTATGTTAGCTTAGTCTTCGGATATATACTTCTTGATGATTTTTAAATTAATTTCTCAATAATGCGAAAGTTTGACACATTTTCTGATTAATTTTAAATTGTAAAAGTATAAAAGTGGAAAAGCCTAACTATTGAAGGGATTTGGAATCGAATAGCGTTTTTCATTTTTGGTAAATATAATACTTGTATAACCTTGTTGAGTTATAATAGTTTCTCAAATGATTGCAGGTTTTTCTCCCTTCCCTTGCTATTGCTTCCGGAAATTCTATTCAAAACGCTAATTATGACAGTATTTTATTTGTTTGCAGTATTCTTAAATTGCTTGTATCAAAAAATGGATAACGCCACTCGATTATGTTTCTGAATAAAGATATCTGCTAATCTTATGCGTTTCTGAGGAAAAAAAAAATGAATTTAGAAATGTATCAGAAAGGAGCTTCTTTGAATTTAAGAATGAATTTAGATTTGAAATCTATAATAAAATGATATAGAAATATATTTATAAATCTTCCTTTATTAAACAGCTTCAAAATTAACCATGTTTTTAGCTTTCTTTCTTTTTTTTTTATTCTAAGCCATATTAATTTTTTAATGAATCTTTATTCGAATGTTGAAAGTCTAAGAATCTAAGTAATCATTAATGTTGTTAATGTGTATTTGCTGTAAAATATACTGTAAAATCATTCCATAGATATGTATGCAGTATTCTTTAAAGGAATCTTAGTTATATTATAAAAATCTGAATTTTTTAGAAATCGTAGAAATTATAACGGGCCAAAACGGGCCGGGCCGGGCCTGTTTTCGCTGATTTTTGTACGGGCCGGGCCTAAAATATAAAAATTTAAACGGGCCGGGCCGGGCCCGGGCCGAACTTTTGAGTTTTACAACGGGCCGGGCCGAAATAACTTTCCTACGGGCCGGGCCGGGCCGGGCCTGGAAAATCCGGCCCGTGCAGACCTCTAAACACTTCTCTTAAGTAATGTCAATTGTTTAATCAATATAGGTTTATATTAAAGGTGAAGCTCTTAAAATCTTGTGATTTAAACATCTAATGGATTTAATAAACTTTTTATGACAGCCTTAAACAAGATTCTTACTTCATAGTGGATAAATGGATTAATGAAAGGCAGTCCCAAGCGCGTCAAAACAAACTTCTCTAAAAATAGTGCCGGAGTACCCCTTCAACATGGCCGTGAAATCTGCCAAATAGTGTGTGTGTGTGTGTGTGTGAGCGTACGTACGTATTTCAAGAAAAAATTCCTTTCACCCCGTAACGTGCCAAATTATGACGAAGACAACGCGTTGCCATATGTTTTACTTTAATGAATACAGGAAATGTTGCTTATTTTAAAAAGAATTGAGTTCTTGCCTTATACATCTTTCTGAAACAATAGAAGACATTGTTCAGGTATTGCACTAGGGGATTTTTTGAATTAGGGCATTGAGTACGGAGGGTCTGCGTCAGTTGAGGAGAGATTGAGAATTTAAATATACAGGGAAACTTCCATTTAACAAAATCCCATCGTTCCACTTAAACACTTCGTTATGAAATCGGTTTAAATTCGTGAAATTCTTATAATAAAATACGCATGCATAAAATGAAACAATACACTGAATTTTTGAGTGAATAGGTTACAAGACAATTTAAGTTTCTCCGGTTTTACACAAATACAGTCGAGTCTCTATATAACAAAATCCACCGTTCCTGTAGAAAATTCGTTATCTAGGGAAATTCGATGTATGGAAAATGCTGTTAAAAATCGTATTTAATGTGTAAAATTTGAACAAATATTATTTTTGATCTTTTGAATTAAGAATTTAAAATGTTTAAAAGTAAATATTAACCTAAAATTTTATTTCTTCATTATTTAAGCTGTTTCAAAAAAGAGAACAGATATTTATTTGAAAACTTAATGAAAATCAAATAAGGAAGATTTGCATTAATTTCAGACGAAGAAATCTGTAATTTTTTGTTGTTTTGATTTTAAAATTGTTACGCTCTTAAAAAAAAAAAAAAAAAAAAAAAAAAAAAATCTCAAATTTTTAACAATGAATAAATAATTGTAATTAACATTTTCCTTCATTTGAAGGCCTCTCTTATGTGTCTCTCATTAATTCCTCTCTTACATGTGTATCAATCCAATTGACTCTGTTTTGAGAAGGATGTGGAAAGGTGTGTGGGAGGTGGGATGAATTCGTTGGATTTAAAGAAGAGGAAAAAGTAATAATAATAATTTTTTAAAAAACTTAGCACTGACGATAAATCAAAAATAAGAGATGGAAAATTGATTGCATATGATTTCGAAGCTTTTTTAAAACTGAAAAATTAAGACCAATTTATGAAAAAATTCATTATATGGGGATAGATATTTCGCTATATAGAGACTGTTTTTAGTGTAATCATGCGAAAAGGGGACCGTTCCTACTAAAAATTCGTTATAGAGAGAAATTCGATGTATGGAGTTTCGTTATAGAGAGACTCATCTGTACACTGTTTTAAAAAGTTGTTTAAGTTTGATTAGAAACGTAAATACTAATTTAACGAAAATTTATAAATTTTCTTATCCTCTATTACAAATTAATTTTCAAGAGACTGCCAGAAAAGTGGTTCAATTTATACACAAAAATAATTTTGCTTAAGAATTGGGGGCGGAGGCAGGGGTTGACTTCATCAATTTCCATTCTTTACTTGCGTCATTATATGTAAAATTCTCTGGAGATTCCGGTATTGGTAGTTCATCATTATGAAATGCTGGTCGCATTTACTGAATGATAGTTTGCATCTTAATTTTATGTTTACTTTTTGCGAAGATTCTTTTAATTTTTTTTAACACAAACGTAGTAGTCATTTGTGTGAACTTTCGGTTCACGCCATATATAGTAAATGGTATACTATTTCATCCCTGGAGATTTTTTATAAAAACTTATCAGAGTGAAATTTGTTTCTACACTCTTGCTGGATTGTCTTTAGCTGTAATAAGTAAAAAAAAAATGTATCTACGAATCAAACGCATGTGGTAAAAGGAGAAATGAAATGATAATTTCTATGGGACAGCCTATATATAATACGAAATGTATAAATAAAATTCCTTAAAATTAGAGGGTGGTAGAAACTTTCTACAAACATATTCTTTTTCAGCACCTTCAAATCTATAAGAAACATCCAACATAATATAGAGGAACAGAAAATTACTTAAAATTTGTTTATGAGTGTAATTTATCAATCTGTTGATGCTAAATGTTTTATATCTGTTATACCTATTATACTTTTTAAAGAAACTTTCGATATTATGACTATTAGGAATTGTGCAAATTTAACGTTATCAACTTTTAGGTAATTTTTGAACCCCCTTCCCCTAATTTTGATATCATACGTTATCATCCCTCGACCCCCCCTCCTAATGATATCGTTATCAAAGTGTAATTTTTCTCTTTAGAATTTAGTTCTTTTGTTTAAATTAATATAAAAAATTGATTTTTTTTTCGATATACTTTGTTGATTCAAATGAAGAGAAATCAATAAAATTATTCAAATAACATTTAAAAAATAGTTACTCTTTAAAATTATTTTATAATAGCTTTTTTCTACATAATGCATTCAGTAGTAATAAGATCTTGCTGTACTTGCCCCAAACGGCGGAGAAGTGAGGGGGAGGGCAGATAAAAAGTTTTATTAATAAAGCAAGTGGGCAGCATTCTTTGTCTTTTATTTATTAGCAAACGCAAGCTTCTTTTTAAATATACGTCACACATGGTTTCTCGAATCACGATTATAAATGCATACACCTATGAAGATAAATAAGAATGTCAAACGTTGCAGTATTCCATATTTTGGAAATAAACGATTTTGTAATAATTTAGTTATTTTAATAATAACTTTGTATTTTCATAAAAATAGATTATAGACTAAAAAAATAATATACTATATTGAACCAAAGACCGTGTTACAGATAAAAAGAGGCAATTTTGATTAGCTCAAAAATGATATTGATATCAAAAGGCAACCCCCCTCTCCCTAGAGATATATTCCGATATTATAAACATGGCCCCTCATTTCCCCTAAAATGATAACGTTCTATATGCACAGCCCCTTATAGCTTTTTTTTTTCTTTGTGAATACTGTACCTCGTTTTCATAGAAATAGAACTTGGATCCGTCCAGTACGCAGTACCGGTTTTTCCAGGTGCCGGAGTAGAGCCATCCTTTGCCCGTCAACTTGAGCAAGAAGCCTCGCTTGCGAGGACCCTCGAAAGAGTCGCTCGCTGGGATCTCCTGCTGCAACAAACACAGAAAGAATCATGCAGCAGGCAGAGATTATCGAACACTTTCCAACACTAATAGAACATTATTAAAAAAAATCAAACAATAAAATGAGGATAAGAGCTTAAAAACCATGATTTTTTTTTTTTTTTTTTTTTTTTAATCAATTAGATTTTTAAAACTACAAGATTTAGAAGATCATCTTTTCATAAACATTTTAATAAACCTTCTCTATTATTTAAGATAGGTATTACACAATATATTAAAAACAAATCTTTTTTACATATTTCGGTTCCAATCAAGATAAGAATACTTTTTAGTTCCCAGGCTAACAAAGCCTGAGAGCTTATGTGACCGCCCGTTCTGTATGTATGTACGTTCGTTCGTGCATAACGCGATAACTCATGATAAAAATATCCGATGCACTTGAAATTTTGTATATAGGTATATTATGATAAGGCGCTTCCCTGATTAGTTTTTGGAGTTCATTCGATATGTATAACAGGGAAAACGGGGCGCTCATGCCCCTCCCCTTAATTGGTATAAATGGGTTTTTCATGCAGAATTATCAGTTTTCGTCAAAATTTAGATATAGGATCATTCTGATGAGGCGCCTCCGTGATTGGTATTTGGTGTTCATTGGATAAATGTAAACAGGGGGAACGGGGGTTCTCATGCCCCTCCTCTTAATTTATATAAATGGGTTTTTCATGCAGAATTTAATTATCAGAGTTCGTTCAAATCTTTGAATAGATTTGGAAGTTTAATGGTTAAGCAGAGTTTCCCCCAGAGGGTTTAAGGGGGGGCGCCCCGCCCCTCCTGCCCTTTAGTTTAAAAAATAGCGCCCTTCTTGCCCCACATTTGAAAAAACGCAGCCCTCAAGCGATGATCTGAACGCGCTATAGCGCGTAAATTACGCAAAAAATCGGCGACGGAACACAAAAAATAGCCTCATATGCGTCCCGTGGAACGGGTAATTTCGTCAAAAAATCGATTAAAAAACGGCAAGTTTCGTTAAAAATCGCGAAATAACGACTAATTTCCGGCAAGATTCGCAAAAATGGCTAATTTCGTCACAATATTTCACAAAACGGCAGATTTTCTCAAAAGATTGTGGAAAAACGACATTCTCCCCAAAATCGCGATAAAACGGAAATTTTTGTCAAATGAGTCGCAAAAAACGGGAACTTTCGTCAAAAAATAGCGATAAAACGGCAGATTTTGTCAAAAGATTTGCGAAAAAAACGACAAATTTCGTCCAAAAATCGCAATAAAACGGAAAATTCTGTGAAAAGTTCCGTTTTTCGCGATGTTTTCACGAGATTTGTCGTTTTTTCGCGATTTTTTAGCAAAATATGCCGTTTTCTCCGATCTTTTAATAAAAACTGCTGTTTTGCGATCTTTTAATAAAATTTGCCGTTTTTTCGCAATTTTTTCACGAAATTTGACTTTTTTCGCGATTTTTTTTAGCAAAATATGCCTTATTTGCGATCTTTTAACAAAATCTGCTGTTTTTTGCAATCTATTAACAAAATCTGCTGTTTTTGCGATCTATTAACAAAATCTGCTGTTTTTTGCGATCTTTTGACAAAATTGGCTGTTTTTTTCGTGATCTTTTAACAATATTTGCCGTTTTTTCGCGATCTTTTAACAAAATGTACCTTTTTTTTCAATCTTTTGATGAAATTTCTGTTTTTTCACGACTTTTTGAAACGCTAGATTCGAGATTCAACTCTATAACAGTGCCCTTAAAAATGAGAAAGTGCCCTGAAAAATGTAAAAAGTGCCCTTTTAAAACAGTAGCGCCCTGCCCTTTTTTAAACCTGGGGGAAACTCTGGGTTAAGTATAAAAGAGGGGGATAACTCCTTTTAAATTATATAAATAAGTTTTTATTAAGAATTTTCCGATTTGCTCTGAATTTCGGATATAGATTTTTTATATGATAAAGCATGTCCCTGATTAGTTTAGGGGGTTCAATGATTAAGTATAAAAAGGGGAAATGGGGACAGCTGTTTCCCCTCCTTAATTTGTTTTTCGAACGGAATTAACCTTTGAAAATATAAGGCTGTAATATACAATTAGTGTGCGTAGCCTGTGAGCTCCATGCCATCAGTTTAATTGGGCAATTTTCTTTTTTATTAGCTCTCAGGCTATCAAAGCGAGAGAGCTTATGTTCTCGCCGTTCTGTATGTACGTATGTAACGCGATAACTCATGATAAAAATATTATATTTTCTTCAAATTTTGGATTTAGGTTTATTCTGATAAGGCGCTTCCCTGATTAGTTTTGGGAATTCATTGGATAAGTCTAAGGGGGAGGAACGGGCGTCTAATCTCCCCTTTTAATTCATATGCATGGGTTTTTCGTGATGAATTATCATTTCATTCAAATTTAATATATAGAATCATTCTGATGAGGTGCTTCCATGATTAGTTTTTGGTGTTCATTGGTTAAGTATAAAGGGGGAAGGGCAATAGGGGATAACCTCTCCCTCTTAATTTAGGTAAATGGGTTTTTGACGCAACATTTACCTATGTTTAGCTTCAAATTTTAAATATAGGATCATTCTGATGAGGCGCCTCCATGATTAGTTTTGGATGTTCATTGTTTAAATATAAAGAAGAAAGGGAAATACAGGAAACCCTGCCCCTTAATGTAGGTAAATGGGTTTTTTATGCAGAAGTTATCGATTAATTCTAGATTTTAGATATAGGATCATTCTCGTGAGGCCCCTCCATGATTGGTTTCGGATGTTCATTGGTTAACTATAGAGGGGAGAGGGGAATGAGGGGTAACTCCACTTTAACGGTTGAGGCAACGAGCCAACATACTACCCCTTTGAGCCACATATAGTAGTCATTTGAGACTCATAAAAAAGACGTACGAAATTTCCTATTTTTTATTTCGCCGAAGTGACTGTGACTCTTGTGACCATGTGTGAGAATGAGAGAGGAATGAGATGTTATATGGACTAGCTGTTATGCAGGGATAGTAATTATTCGAATTATATTATTTCTTTTCGATTATTCGCGTGAAAATTATCGCTTGAAAATCCGTTGAAAATTGGCATTTTGGGACTCGTCCTTAAATTTTGCACACCAGTGTACTTAAAAATACGATCCGTTAAAAAATTAACACTATAACCGACGGGATTCGAACCCACAATCCCCGGCTTAGGAGACCGATGCCTTATCCACTACACGACGAGGGCGCTGGGATACGAGCCATAACTATTAACCATAAGTGAGAGAAATTCACATTTTATCCAGACTGGGAAAGATTTGAATTATGTTTCTAACGATTAAAGATAACAACAAGTGCAGAATACTATTAGACAAGCAATTAAATATATGTTGACAAGTATGTTTTAAATGATGTAGAAATAGCTCATGTGATAAAAAAAATATATATCTTATAGTGCTTTAAAGATACAAACAATTGGAATTGGACAGAACTTCGACTACTGTTCCGAAAGACTTCGAATTATGCTTTGTTTAGGAAATGCGCACTTGCTATCTACAGGGTGAGTCATAAATATCGAAACAATAGGCTATCTCCTTAAATATTGCCCTTAGACCCATACTTCCAATTGCAAAAATTCATAAAAAAATGTGAAATTTTTGATAAGATAAATTGCGACACAATGGGGGGGTTTAGTTGAAAAGTTACGAAAATTAAATTTTTATACGGCCCCCGTAGGACAAAAATTCCAATTAGGAAAACTTTCCTTATGCAGTCCTAAATAAGACACAAAAAGTTGCATCTTCATATCTCCAAAATTCGCAAAGTTATACCGTTTAAAAAATTCATCAGGTTTTAGGGGATTAGACACAAATTGAATAGCGCGCAATTCAAAAAACAATGTTACTTTAATAGTTCTAGAAAACACGTAAAAAATCTATTTCTTGAGTTAGAATTTTGATTTTTTTTCTTTTTTTTGTGATGGTTAGCCTTATAATTTGCTAAGAAAATCACATTCTAAAATTTCTCATACAATTTATAAAAGTTTCATGTGGTTAGTACTGGTTTAAATGGGACAATCAAAAATCAATGTTTCAAGTTCCTTTTTCTTTTAAAAATTCTTAACATTTAATAATTTAAAGACAAGAAATATAGGATAAAAAAATTCATTATGCAGAAAAACGAAGTGTATTGTTTAAATGTCCGTCGGTTATTTTTAAAAATGGTTTTCTAAGATGCAGATTAAGTCTTTTTTTCAGCACTTTCCAACAAAGTTGAAAAGTGCTTATGCATTCGGTTTGTCTGGCCGTCTGTCCGTCTGTCCGCGCTCTAACTCCCATAAATATATTCGGATTGCTATGAAATTTTTATACGTTATTGATGTTTACCCTAGCACGAACCCTATTGAAAATGAAGCATCTACCATGATTAGTTTATCTACAGAGAGAATCAAAAGTTTCCCATTACATTACGGCCTATGGGGAAAAATCGTTAATATACTCGGATTGCCATGAAATATTAGGACGTTATTGACGTTTACCCTAGCACGAACGCTATTGAAAATGAAGTTTTTACCATGATTAGTTTATCTACAGGGCGAATCAAAAGTTTCCCATTACATTATGGCCTATATGGAAAAATCGTTTCAAAGGAATTTTAAACATGTTATACCCTGTCAAACATATTAAAATATGCATTCTATAAAATATAAGGTGAAAATGTAGCTATTATTCATTTACAGGGCCACACAAAAGAATTCCATTAGATAATGGTAAAAGGGGGAATTGTGTGTGACATATTTTAAATATATTAAGCTGTTTCATGTATAATATAATTGATATATGTCACTGAAGCTTAATATAAATTATACGCTACTGTCTTGCATAATATGAAGTACATAGCATTTACAGGGCCATACAAAAGATTTCAAATAGTATACTCTTTCTGAAGTACCGTATATGTGTCCGATGATGGTTGATGGAGGGATGAAATGCATTTTAATTATGATATGCGGGTTTATAATTCGCTAAATATATGCACATTATAGGGTGTGTATAAATGTTATAGTTGATATACAGGACTACCCAAAAGAGCTCACCAACGTTACTGAATATGAGCGTAAATTATTTAAACGTGGTTCTTAAATAAGCTATGCATTTTTACGCTGAGCTTCATTCAATTTACTGAGAAATGTTTGCAGAATATAGATAAAAGGATATACAGGGCCACGCAAAGAATTCGGTACATGGACGCTTATGAATGATAATTTATGAGAATGTGATTTCAGTTGTTTTAAAAATGTTTTAGTTTACAATAAATTTTAGACTAATGCTGACGTGTAATAAAGGTGCAATGTAAACTACAGGGCTGAACAAAAGTATTCAAGTATGTTTCCATCTAATAGTATGAAATGCTGAAAAAGAAATTTCAAGCTACTGGGTATTTTCTTGCTAAACTAAATTTTCCCATTATATCAACTGACATATGAAATACAGAGCTGTTCAAAAGTACTGGAATACATATATTTGGCTATACACTATTGGGTATATTTGGCTATACACTATTATTTCCCTAAATAACAAAGTTTTGTTAAAGATTTCATTAAGTATTGGAAAGTGCTTCATAATCTATGCTTAACGCATGATTTTTCTTACTTGTTTTCTTTTTAAATTTACCTCTGACAACTTACTCGTAACATTATTTATCGGATTTCAATTTCTTTCCATTTCATTATGGATGAAAATCTGATTTTAGTTTCGTTCCAAGTTTTTTTTATATCAATTTTAAAACTATTAAAAATGTTTATTATATAACTTTTAAAAAAATCATATTTTCAAAAGCAAATATTTTTTCAAAAGTAAACATTTTTTTCAAATTTGCCGAAACAAAACTAATGTAAAAAATTTTTAAATGACGTATTTCAAGTTCTTTTTTCTTTTAAAAATTCTTAACATTTAATAATTTAAAGACAAGAAATAGAGGATAAAAAAAATTCATTATGCAGAAAAACGAAGTGTATTGTTTAAATGTCCGTCAGTTATTTAAAAAAATGCTTTTTCTAAGATGCAGATTAAGTCTTTTTCTTTCTTTTTAAATTTACCTCTGACAACTTCAGGCTTTTTATCGTCCTCCAGAGGATGTTAAAAAATCTATATTCTGGGCCCAGGTAGGGCCAGGACCGAGATGTTACTTTATACTGAAGACCCGCCAGGCCGGGCCTAGCATACTTTTCATAAAGGAGGGGACTACTTCCTTCAACTTATGTGCACTCTGGATGAAATTTTCAAACCCGGTCTCGACAAATCCCATATTAAAATCACTGTCTCTGACTGACTTAATACGTGCATAAAATAAATAAAATTCGGCTCAATCGAATTTTTTACGAAAAACATATACATTTTAAAATCTTTATTTTACAAAAAAAAAAAAATAATAATAATAATAAAATAAAATAAAATAAAATAAAATAAAATAAAATTTATTTTTTTAAAATAGATTATTCAAAGGCAAAAAAAATTAAATACAATAAAACCAGTGAAAAAAAATCTGAATATGACGGAATTCTGTCTTAAACGGAAAATATGTTGATCCATGCAAAATAAATGCAATAGTACCTGAAAAGAAAATAAGCTCCAATTACATCTTCTAGGGAAAGCATCTGTCTATAACGTATTTTTTCTTTCCTATGTGATTCTGTCTTAAAAAGTTTTAATGTATAACATTTTTCAGAGTCTCCAACGCATGGGATATGGATTAACGATATTAAAATATAAGTGAAACATTTACATATAAATAGAGATTCATTGATAAAATAAATATATTACAGCCTTTGGCGCTTCATTAATAATAAAAAGTATGAATATAACAAGTAAGAAAAATCATGCGTTAAGCATAGATTACATGCACTTTCCAACACTTAATGAAATCTTTAACAAAACTTTGTTATTTAGGGAAATAATAGTGTATAGCCAAATATATGCATTCCAGTACTTTTGAACAGCTCTGTATTTCATATGTCAGTTGATATAATGGGAAAATTTAGTTTAGCAAGAAAATACCCAGTAGCTTGAAATTTCTTTTTCAGCATTTCATACTATTAGATGGAAACATACTTGAATACTTTTGTTCAGCCCTGTAGTTTACATTGTACCTTTATTACACGTCAGCATCAGGCTAAAATTTATTGTAAACTAAAACACTATTAAAACAACTGAAATCACATTCTCATAAATTATCGTTCATAGGCGTCCATGTACCGAATTCTTTGCGTGGCCCTGTATATCCTTTTATCTATATTCTGCAAACATTTCTCAGTAAATTGAATGAAGCACAGCGTAAAAGTGCATCGCTTATTTAAGAACCACGTTTAAATAATTTCCACTCATATTCAGTAACGTTGGTGAGCTCTTTTGGGTAGCCCTATATATCAACTATAACATTTTTACACACCATATAATGTGCATATATTTAGCGAAATATAACCGCGCATATCATAATTAAAATGCATTTCATCCCTCCATCAGCCATCATTGGACAAATATACGGTACTTCGGAAAGAATATACTATATGAAATCTTTTGTACGGCCCTGTAAATGCTATGTACTTCATATTATGCAAGACAGTAGCGTATAACTTATATTAAGCTTCAGTGACATATATCAGTTTTTTTTATACATGAAACAACTTAATATATTTAAAATATGTCACACACAATTCCCCCTTTTACCATTATCTGATGGAATTCTTTTGTGTGGCCATGTAAATGAATAATAGCTACATTTTCACCTTATATTTTATAGAATGCATATTTTAATATGTTTGACAGTGTATAACATGTTTAAAATTCCTTTGAAACGATTTTTCCATATAGGCCGTAATGTAATGGGAAACTTTGATTCGTCCTGTAGATAAACTAATCATGGTAGAAACTTCATTTTCATAGGACTTGCGCGAGGGAAAACGTCAATAACGTCCTAAAATTTCATGGCAATCCGAGTATATAAACGATTTTTCCCCATGGGCCGTAATGTAATGGAAAACTTTTGATTCGCCCTGTAGATAAACTAATCATGGGTACAAAGTTCATTTTCAATAACGTTCGTGCTAGGGTAAACGTCAATAACGTCCTAAAATTTCATGGCAATCCGAGTATATTAACGATTTTTCCAGGACAAACGGCCATCCGGCCAGACGGCCAGACAAACCGAATGCATAAGCACTTTTCAACTTTGTTGGAAAGTGCTAAAAACCGAAAAGCTATAAAAGCATTTTTTGGTCAGAACTCCTCCATATGAAACATTTTTTTTTCCCACGCCGAATTAAAAATTTATGTAGAAATTAGCGACTGAACCGGGCTATGATTTAAACTATTTTCCAGACCGGTCCGGGTTATGATGTTGACATTTTTTCAGGCCACGCCGAACTTTTTCCCCTATGGGTCGGTTTGAGACCTGACCTAGATATTTTGACCCGAGCAGACGTCTGGTATACCAATTTAGCGTAAAAACTATACGCTGCTATTTTATGTCCAAAGAAAAAGCGCTATCTTAAACCGATTTTTATTAAATTGCAATTTGTGAATGCTCCCTAACAACCGTTGAAATTGAGTGAAGAAATCCCAGTTTAGAGGCATTGAAAAGTGGTGTAAGTCAGGAATTTTCGAGGATTTTGGGATTTAATATCTCTGTGGGATTTTTAGATACGGAGATGAAATTTGTTTTGTTCAATTTAGGAATGTATAAGGAATAATTTCCTAATTGGGAATTTTGCCCTACGGGGGCCGTATAAAAATTTAATTTTCATATTTTTTCAAATCGAGCCCCCATGGAGTTGCAACTTACCTTATCAGAAATTTCACCTTTTTTATAAATATTTGCAATTGGAAGTATGGGTCTAGGGGCAATATTTTAGGAGATAGCCTATTGTTTCGATATTTATGACTCACCCTGTATAATACATCGAACTTAAATATACAATTCGCTTAAAAATAAATGTTATCCTCGGCGGTATTCGATGCCGCAATCCGCGTTTCACGATACCGACGCCTTATCCGTTATAGGCAACAAGGAAGGCGGTACACTAGGTGTAACTAAAAGAAATTCGTATTTTACCATCCAGTCAGGGAAAGATTTAAATCATAATTTTAACGATTTAAGATTGAAAGATTAACAGCAAGTGCAGAGTAATTTTAGACATGCAATGAAATATAAGTTTACGAGTACGTTTCAAATGATATGGAAATAGCTAGTGTCCTAAAAAAAGTATTTCTCGAAGTGCTTAAAATATACAAACAAGTGGACAGATCTTCCAATCATGTTCGTTCAGAAAGTGCGTCCTTGCTACCTGTCACACAACGTACCTAAATATACGATGCACAAATAATAAAGTATTACCCTCGATAAGATTCGAAGCCGAATTCCTCGGTTTAGGAGACCGTTTCCTTATCTATTAGACCACGAGAGCGTCGAGACACTGGCTATAAATAAGAGAAATTTACATTTTATCATCGAGTAAGAGAATGATTTCAATTATGTTTCTAACGATTTAAGATTGATTGCAGAATAGTATTTATTATGTGTGCAGATAAATATAAGTTGACAAGTACGTTTTAAATGATGTGGAAATAGCTCATGTAATATAAAAAGTATATATAGCAGTGCTTTAAAGATACAAACAATTAGACAGAACTTCAACGCCCATTCCAAAAGACTTTGAATCATGCTTGGTTTTGGAACTGCGTACTTGCTACCCATAACACAATGTACTAACATACACGATTTGCTAAAAAAGCATTATCATCCGCTGGATTCGAACTCGCAATTCCCGTTTTATCAGACCAATGCCTTATTCGTTAGGCCACAAGGACCGGGAAACAGTAACTATAACTAAGAGAAATTTACATATTACTATCCAGCCAAGGAAAGATTTCTATTATTATTCTGGTGCTGAGTTTGAACCCAATCGCGGCCGTTGGCATAACCCTTCGGAGTTTTCCGTGATTTTCTTCGAACCTTGGATATCCTTCCGTAAATATGGGTTAGGTTCACTTAGACAGACACCTACGGAGGGCATACCCTCACATTTAGGGCCCATATCCCAAGTGCAAATAATTGGCCGTCATACGCCCAATCCACGAAAAAATGGACATGAGGATGAAAATTTAAATTTCTTTAAATATGATTGAAATTTTGCATATTAACTGTTAAGAGTGTACTATTTCATATTTTATCAAAAAAGAATTAAATTTTTGTCATTAACATACTTATTTTAATTAATAAAGTGACATTATGACTTTGTAAAATAGACTGCGGCAAAAACCTTTACATTTCATGGTCTCGTACAGCTGAACAAACATTCTGAAAATCTCCAAACTTAGATATATATGATCTGACAGCTATTATTGAGAGTTTTTGTCTGCAGAGAAGTGTTCACTAATCTTCATTACAAAAGGTAAGCATATTTAATTACTCTTAATTATTGTTTCACACCCGCAACAAAAAGTTACATTTATATCTCTGCAGAAAAATATTTTTGATTTAAAGTTATGAAACTTTATATTCAAAAATAGTTTATTAAGATACTTTGAATTACATACACAAAAGAAATTAATTAATACTTTAATTATAATTGTTGAGCGTTGCGGGCGTGACATGTCCCTGTTGCGGGTATGACATTTAATTAAAGTCACACCCGCAACGTCTTTTAAAATTGATTACAAATGCATATTTGAACAAATTATATGTAAATTTATAAAAGAATAATATGCTGGAAAACATGTACTTGGCAGCTTTAACTATACCCTTTGATTTAATAAAGGGAATTCCAGTTAATAAATAAAAATTTGCATCATCTGAGCATGTGACACTGTGTGCAGTTGATTTATTCAGTTTGGATTGATAAAATTGTTGCTTTACTGCAATAAAATAATTTTATTAGTGATATATGATTAAGAAATTAATTTAAAGGGTAAGATTTTTATGGAAATTAAAAAAAGAAAATTACGAAACAATATTTTAGCAATTTTCTTTAAATTTGTTAATTTTGTTTTGTTTTTTATATACATTTTTTTTAATTTTGTTATTTGATAGTATTTATCTAATATATATATTTTTAGTTTTTTAAAATAAGTAAATCAATATTAAGGCAAGATTTTTTTTCTCTTTTAATTCAAATTAAATAAAAAGTAGAAGTAAGAATAATAGAAACTGTTAAAATGTTTATTAAGTTAGCATAAAATGTATATAGTCAGTTTGAAATTAACCAAAATAATACATACATAATACACATACATAATTAACTTTATGTAAGATTAGAAATTTCAAGGGATAACTATTAAAAATTTGTTAAGCTTATATTTTTGGACTGGAAGTGCTATATTTATTCAGTTTACACATTAATTTCTTCTCTTTTGCAGAGAATGAAGAGTGCAGAATGATCACGATATCATTGAAAAAAGATTAAGGAAAACCCTTTTAAATATGAAGCATATCTACAACAAGAGAAGGAAAGAGACAAAGCAAGGAATGAAAAGAAGAGACTACTTAAAAAAATCATGGTAAAGGATGGCAATCCTTTTGCATTTCATCTCATGGTAAAGGAGTTGTCGATGGGGTTGGTGCAGTTGCCAAGAAAATGGTAACACTAGCAAAGCTCTGAAACTATAAATTCAGCTTCAGATTTTGCCATGTGTGTAGAAAAAGTCCTAAAAAATTTAAAAGAACTTTGCTGAACGTGAAATTTCAGAAGATATTGTAAAAATGCTTCATGAATGCTGGCACCAAGCACAATCGGAGCTCAACATTCAATCGATACATCATGTTGTTTTTATTGACGTAGGAACAATTAATGTAGCAATAACTTAAGATAGTGATCACAAGAGAATTTGTTTGTTACCATATTTTGTCAAAAATATAATATTCAATGATAAGAGTGCAGTTGGAGATTTTGTAGAAGTTGTTTTATTCTCCACATTAAAAAAAAGTGAAAACTTTGATGGACAAATAAGACAAATGAATGGGGATATTATAGAATAAGAGTAAATAAAAATCAAGAAAATGTGTACATTTGGCTCAGGCAGTCAGATGTATCCATACTTTGACAAGGATATAATATCCAACAATGAATGTGCAGTTGGTGATTTTGTAGAAGTTGTTTTATTCTCGACATCAGAAAAGTGAAAACTTTGATGGACAAATAAGACAAATGGATGGTGACGATATAGAATTAGAATGTTTGAAAAAAAATTAAGAAAACGTGCATATTTGGCCCAGTCAGTCAGATGCATCCTAGGAAAAAAAAGAGCATTTTTGTAAAAAAAGCTACCACCACCAGAAATTATAAATTCAAGATTGGAAATGAAATTCTTTTTATATTTTCCTCTCTAGATATTATAATTGTAATATTGATTAATTCTTTAATTAAAAAAATCTGCCTTGAAAATATTTGTGTATGTCATTATTTTATTGGCTATACAAGTCAAACCCACAACAGGGTGTCACACCCGCAACGAAAATTTTGAATATTTTCCAGAAAAGCAAGAATTGAGTAAGTAATTTAATTTTTTCATAGAATAATTATTTAAGTATTACTGTCTAATATATAAAAATATCAATTCATTCAGTTGTCATAATTCACAGAGTTTTGCATTTTTGCACTGAAAGATGAAAATGCATGTCCTTTTTATGTCACACCCGCAACAGGCGGAAATTATTTTTTTTTTATAAATAAATGATACATCGGACAATTTTCAGATTTGGATAAATGTATGTGTAAGTGGTCTACATTGAAATTCATACAAATTGAAACCAATGCTCAAAAATGTTTTTGCTGGTGACTAAATTAAGTTGTGTAAATGTCACACCCGCAACTTTGGATTGGGCGCATAAACACAAAATGAAACAAATCAATTATTATTCTGAAGATTTAAGATTGAAAGATCTATAGCAAGTGCAGAATAGTATTAGTCCTGGAATTAAATATAAGTTGACAAGTATAATTTAAATGGTCTGGAAGCAGGTCATGTGATAAAAAAAAGTAGATCCTCAGAGCAATTCGAAGATACAAACCATTGGACAGAACTTCGATTTCTGTTCCAAAAGATTTCGATTCATGCTTGGTTCAGGAAATGCGTACTTTTTACCTATAACACAACGTACTTAAATATGCAATTCGCTAAAAAATAAACATTACCTCGGGGGATTTTCGAAACCGAAATCCCCGGTTCAGGAGAACGGTACTTTATCTGTTATACCTAAACATAAGATTCGCTAAAAATGAAGCAATACCCTCGGTGGGATTCGAACCCGCAATCCCCGGTTTAGGAGACCGATGCCTTATCCGTTAAGCCACGAGGTCTTCGGCCTTCGGTTATATCAAAGAAAAATTCTCAATTTACCTTCCAGTCAGGGAAAGATTTCAATTATGATTCTAACGATTTAACATTGTGACATTTACAACAAGATGCAGAACAGTATCAGACATGTAATGAAATCTAAGGCCATAAGAACATTTTAAATGGTGTGGAAACAGCTCATGTGCTAAAAAAAGTATATCACGCTGTGCTTTAAAGATACAAACAATTGAACAGAACTTTGATGTCCGTTCCAAAATGCTTCGATCAGGAAATGCGTACTTGCTGCCAACACAACGTACCTAAATATAAGATTCTCTAAAAATTAAGCAATAACCTCGGCGGGATTCGAACCCGCAATCCCCGGTTTAGGAGACCGATGCCCTAACGGATACGTTAGGGCACAAGGGAATCGGCTTTGTTTACAAAACCTTTTAAAATTTTAAATCAGCCTAAAATTAGATTGGTTGGTTGGTTTTGTTCATGACGGCCAATTATCAACACAAGACAGGGCATAAAATAGCATAGAAAGTGGGCGATTGAAGTGTCGCCCAGTACCAAACTAATGTCGCCCAGTGACAGGCAATGGTACCTGCAATTTTTAAATAAATGAACAAATAAGAAAATATCGTTGAAAATTGGCCAGACTGTAGTTATCTGTGTTCCAAAAATTTTTTTTCCTATTTCTAATTGCTAAAAAGGTGTAAGTTATTTAACCTTTACTAATAAGTAATTACTTATTTAGTATTTTATAAAGAATTATTGTAGGTACAATTTTACGGCCAAAGGTGACCGAGCACTTGCGATTTTATACATTTTATTAAATACTATCTAGAAAAATACACGAGGAATTATCCTGAAACTCCTAGTGTGTAAACATAATAGTAAGGTCATAAATCTCCGCGAAGTTTTTTTTCTTCCCCAAAATGCCATAGGGGACCATCAACAAATTGAAAATGTGCGAATATCTTTTGGATAACCTTGTCAAAATTATTTTAGCAAAAGCGTTCAAACTGTGGACTATGATTGTCTTATTGTAATAAACTGTGTTCATTTTTATGTGGATAGCATGTATACTTGTTGAGAAATTAAATTAAGATTTTTATAAAAACAGTCCCAAATTTGCCAATTTTCTTGCTTATTATTTGCAGAAGTCTTAATATAAAAAAATGTTCTTTTGAAACAATGTGACAAACAAATTGTACACAATACCCTGTAATCATAATTAAGAAATGATAAAAATTGTATGAAGTGGTTTTCTAAATGACGTTTTACTACGCATTCGTGAATGCAATGAAAATATAATTTGCATAATGTGTTTACTAAATATATAGAGCAACTTTTGTGAAAGTCTCAAAAATATAGCTTGAAAATTCTGAAACTTATCGTCGATAGAATAAACTCAAAATCCAAGATGAGGGGCTGTATCCATATATCTATTGATTAGTGTTAATATAAAATAAACAATATTGTACGTACAATATAATAGTACGTACGTGGTTACAACCACTCTTTTTTTTTTTTTTTTTTTTTTTTTTTTTGCTTCATTTTGGAAACAATGGATTTTGAGCTGATTCCATAGACGATAATTTTCAGAATTTTCAAGCTATGGTTTTGAAAATTTCGCAAAAGTTGCTTTATACATTTAGCTAACACAATACGCAAATGAAATTTTGTTAGCGTTTACGCATGCGCAGTGAAAAATTATCTAGTAAACCTGTTCATTTTTAATACAATTTTTATTATTTTCTTAATTCTGATTACAGGTATTGTGTAAAATGTTGTTTGCCATATTTTCTGAAAAGAACTTTTTTATTAAGAACTCCGCACATTATAAGCAAAATTTGGGACTGTTTTTATAAAAAGTTTAAATTCTTTACGACTATATACATGCTATCCACATGAAAACGAACACAGTTTATTACAATAAGCCCTTTAATCATAATCTACAGTTTGAACGCTTTTAGTACATTAGTTTTCACAGAGTTATTCAAAAGATGTGCATTCTTTTTCAGTTTGCTGGCTGTCCCCTATGGGGTATCGGGAGAAAATCTCCATGATAATAAATGAACTGTACTACTATATTTATACATCTGGAGTTTATAATCTGGAATATAAAAGTTTTCTCATACATTTTTTCTAGATATTTAACAAAATGTCTTAAATCGCAATCACCTTTGGACATATCGTAAAACCCAAAGAACATAAATTTTGCAGAAAGAACAAAATCGATTGGATAGTTAGTTGCCGAGATATCTATAATCCTATTTTGCATATTCTTCGATTTTTCAGTACTCTGCATTTCATTCAAATTTCAATCCAAAGAGACATTTTTATTGGATATGAGACGCTTAATCCGATGTAGTAAACTGTTAGTTAATATGACCACTATTTTTAGAGTTATAAGGGTATTTATTGGGTTGGGGAAAAAGTAATTTTGCTTTTTTTCGTATTTTTTAAACTGAATTTATTTATATAAATTAAACAACTAATCAATAATATATGTGCTGTTTTGTTCGATGACCTTTTGCCATTTTCTGGTAAAACGATAATTCCATGACTGTAGAATTTCTGAGAGTTATGGGCAAAAAACTGAGCAAGGGGATTTTCTCAAGCCTCTTTTGAAATAAACTTAATACCATTAAGAAAGTTCCGTAGAGGGCGGAACAAATAGTAATCGGTCGTATCTAGGTCTGGACTATACGGTGGGTGCATCAAAACCTCCCAGCCAAGCTTTCTCTGTTTTTGCCGAGTGACTAAAGATGTGTGTAGTTTAGCGTCGTCGTGATGAAAGACAACGCCTTTCCTATTAATCAATTTTGACCGGATTTTTTGAATTGCCTGCTTCAATCGCATTAGTTGTTCACAGTAGATAGTTGAATTAATGGTTTGGCCAGGTTCGAGCAACTCATGATGGACAATTCCTTTCCTATCCAACCAAAAACTCAGCATCACCATCTTTGGCGTCAATCCGGGCTTTGCCACCGTTTGTGAAGCTTCGACCACGATTTTTTAGCACATTGTTGTCGTACGTGATTCATTTTTCATCACCCGTAATAATTTGTTTAAAAAAAAAGGCTCGATTTTATTCCGTTTCCGCAGCAATTCACAAATGGAAACTCAGTTCATTAAATTTCTCACTGTAAGTTCATGAAGAACACAATTATCGAGTTTCATTTGGTATCCAGTTTTACGTAAATGGTTCAAAAGTGGTTTGTGGTTGATGTTTAGTTTCGTAGCAATGTTGTGGGTAGAAATATGTCAGTCTATCTCGATTTTGTTTTTAAATTTCATCGACTTATTCAAATAGTGGCCGGCCAGGGAAACGTTCATCTTTAACATCGAAATTTTCGGAACGAAATCGAGCGAATCAATTCTGACTTTCGCATTTACTTAAGCACTGATCACCTAAACGCCACACAAAAATTCGATGGGCCTGCGCCGCATTTTGCCCTATTTGGAAGTAAAAAAACTAAAATGTGATGAAAATATTCTTCTGGAATCTCTATTTTTATAACGCAATAACTTTTGACTATGTAAACAGATGACGCTACTTTTATATCCAGAATATTCCAGAGACTATTACCTTTCAAATGCTGTATAATATGGCTTATTTGAGTAAGTATTACTCGAGGTATGCGACTTTAAGGTTATCTGTTGGTAAAAAGCGAAATTACTTTTTCCTCAACCCAATATTTTACTAGTTAATTAAACCATCGACCAAAAAACTATCGTCAAACTATCTATATTATAAAGGCCAAACGTATCTGTGTGTAACACATACGTCATTTTGCGAATGGCAACACTTTCTCCTGTAATTTCGGTTTTGCAATTTTCGCTACAACAAAATTTTACACTTCTATACATAGCACATTTTTATTTTTTACACCGTCGGATAGAGAAAAAAAATGTAAAGTGCAATTTGTTTGAAAGCTGTGTCTCAATTTCTTTTTGAGATATTACTTTTTTTATAGCTTTTAGTACCAATTTCGTAATTGTGGCAACAGAATCACTCCATTTTCTCTTAAAATTGGAAAAATTATGTATAATTCTATTAATTATATTATACATAATTCTATATTATTAATTCTATATAATTAATATTGGAATATTAAAATGCGCAACATTTTTCCATGCAATTTCAGTTTTGCAATTTCCGCTACTGCAAATTTTACTCTTTAAAACATCGTACATTTTAAATTTTTACATCGTCGTACAGCGAAAAAAATGTCCTTTAAAAGCAATTTGTTTGAAAGCTCAATGTCAATTAAATTTTGTGGTATTAATTTTTGTAATAAATTTTAGTGCCAATTTTATATTTGTGGCAACAGAAACACTCCATTTTCTCTTAAAAATGGAAAAAAAAAAAAAAAAGAAAGAAAGAAAGAAAGAAATGAAAATACATATACTATTTTAAAAATATCGTTTGTTATAAAATCCGGTGAATTTCGGTTTTATTTTGTTTAATAATTTGGATAATTTAGTTTTGTAGTATTTTGTTAATTTTAGCTTAAAATAATATTTGTTTGAGAATTATACTGACCAATTATAAATCAATGAAATAGTTCTTTTTTAAAGATTTTTTTTCGTCGAATTTCGACGGGTTCCACCTCGTAAGTTTAAATGCCAATAACAGCATATCGTAAATGTCGTATTCATTTGACATTAAACACGTTACACGTGTTTGTTACGTCATCAAGCGATTTTTAATTCGTATTTTTATTAATCTTTTATTAATTTATTTGTTTTTCCGTTATTTAAAATAAAAATTATGCCAATTTGTATAATTTACGGATAGTTTATCGATTTATATAATTTGTTTATATAGGTGGACGGGATAATCAAGTAGCACTCGCAATTACGTAATAGAGCATTACTATGTATTAAAAATATTTAAATATAAGTTTAAATTTTATTTTGGAGATGCAATGTATTTTACTAATAGTTTACATACACTGTTAAAAAAAATCTGTGAATTAACGGTAAAACTACTGGCAGCAAAGTTGCTAGACATTTACTGTTCCGTTAGTAGATTTTCCGTTTTGGAAAATAAAAGAAAGGAAAACTCCGTTTGAAGAAGCGGTAACTTTCCGTTACAAGGTTTGATTGTTAATGATAATAATTTTATTTAAAATTAATGAACAAATCAATCGTCAAAAAATTCGAATTTTCCGAGTTGCCATATTTTTTTTAATTTAGTTCATTCATGTAATATTATTATTATTGTACATGTTTGTTAAACCCGCCCTGAGGATCGTGCTCGGGACTTTTTAACAGCAAAATAAGCCCTTACTGACTGAGCCAAAACTGCTGATGTCAATCTGTACAAAGTATGCCTTTTATCAGTTAGTGTAAAAATCTGTTGTGCTTTTCGAAGATTTCCTTTTAAATATATTTGTTAGAATATTCGTAAGTGCTTTTTTTTTATTTTATTTTAGATAACTTTTTTTTTTTTTATTTGATAATACTTATTACATTTTTAAATCAATTTTAATTTTTTAACTAGTTTGAATTAAAAAAAAAATCACTGTTTAAAATCACTCTTTTTTTTTTTTTTTTTGAATGAATGAAAAAATAATTATTTATTTTTTACAAAAATAATGTTATAGACAACTTTTTGAAATTGTCGCAAACTATTTATTTATTTATTTATTTGGGCTAATTAATTAAAAGATTTTTTTAATAAGAAATAAGAGAAAAATAATCAGAAAAAATTTAACTAAAAGGGACTTTTCACGTTTTCGAAGAGATAGTGGGATTCAAACCGACAATCCAAGATCGCAGGAGTTTAGCGGCATGGTGCCTTGACCACTAGACCATAGAGACCCGCCCCCCCCCCTCTCCCCGCCCTCCGATAACGGCGTGTCTCCGTTTTGTCTTTCTATTTTCATCCGTTTTTTTATTTTAAGGAAATGTGGTAGAGTTTTCTGATTTTTAACGGAAAATGCCCTTTTGTTGCGAAAAGGGACTTTGAAATTCAGGAAAAATAGATCCGTGAATTTCAGATTTTTTTTTAACAGTGTATATTTTATTTTGATATTTTATATTATGCATATCCATGATGGGTAAGTATTACGGTGGCCCCCAACGATTAGTTTCAGTAGCAATAGTAGTAATTTTAATAGTAGTACATAGTAATTTCGGTAAACATATCAGTATTAATGAGTCATGCCCAATCTTTATCTTTTTTAATTTCCTTTTCGCAAACTTATTCGTGCTCATAAAGTTGCACTATGTGCAAAATACTTAAAAGATGAAAAAAAATAAAAGATGTTAAATTACTTTAATTCTTCTAAATATTTTTAATTATAAATACAGCCTTCGTCAGAGAGTAATCCTCTGAGAACGTTTTCCCTGATGAAGGCTGTGTGTTTGCAGTTGAAAGTATTAAGGAGAATTAAAGTAATTTAACATTTTTTATATTGTTTTTTGTCAAATTTTAAATATTTTCCAATAATATAATTTTATGTTTAATTTTTTAAGAGGAATTTAGCACTTTATTTATTTTTTTTCTTATGTTCGTACTCGCATACATTTTAGGATTTATAAAAAAATGTCAAAGCTCTCTATTAGTATAAATAAACAGGATTAATTAAATATAAATATTAAAGATTGACACAAGGCAGTGCGAGAAAAGGGGGAAACTTGCAGGGTTGAATTCAGACATTTTTTTTTCGGGAGGGACCTTCGGGTGGCTACGGGAAGGAGACACACGATAGAGTTTCGGGGGGCGGGGGGATTACACTTTTTTCCCATTGAAAAGACAAAATTTCAAATTTTCCGGGGGGGGGAGACATTTGATAGCTCCGGGGGGATGTCTTCCCCCCGGGGCACTCCCTGAATTCAACACTGAAAACTTGTCATCGTCTAACAACATTCGCTTACAGCTAGATAATTCGTTTATCAAGAAATAGAAAACGCTAATTGATTCTAAATCGCTTCAACAGCTAGGTCTGCCAATTTTATCCTATTACTTTTAAAAATGAGTCAAGAAGTTTCGCATTTTTGGACAGGGAATTTAAGAACCACCTTATAAGTCCTTTTTATTTATTCTGGCACAAAATTCTAACACTCCTGTTTTCACTCAACATATCTCTGGAATAGGGCCCATTCGCTCGGTTTACCTCGAAAAGTGTCAAGAACAATCTTTATTGTACGTAACTAATTACCTCACACGATGAAAGCCGTCTGAGAAAAACATTTGCGGGTTTTTTTCTCGGATGCGTTGTTTCAGACTGCGTTTACTTTATTTGTCCAGCTTATAATTGAGCTATTTCCCGCGAAAAAAAATGCTTTCTACGTCTGAATTGCTCCTTCATTTTCATTGCCCTCATTCTTTCCATTTTTCAGGTGTGTTCGTAATTATATAAATACGTAGTACCTGTAGATAGTCATGGATGTAGTTGTAAAAATAACAGAGGATGTACGCTCTAAGCAGAAGGTATACGCTCAAGGCAGAGGGTATACCCTAGAATGTGTATACTATAAGGTTTCTAGAGAGCAGAGGGTATACGGTGCTCTTTTTAAAAATCCAGAAGCAGGGATGTAGTGGAAGGTATACTGTGGTATACGCCGTGTACCGGGCAGGAAAAAATCGCGAGTTTTTTCGACCAGGCATGGAAAAATTGCGGATTTTGTCGGACGGATGCGAAAAATCGCACATTTCTTTGATCGAGCAAGAAAAAAATCGTAAATTGTGTTGATCCTCGAAAAAATTGCAAATTAAATTCATCGGATGGAAAAAATAGCATATTTTCTCAGTTTATCGCATAAAAAAATGCGAATTTCGTCGATAAGGCACAAAAAAATCGCAAATTTTGTCGATCAGAGACAAAAAAAATTGCAAATTTCGTTAAGACACAGGAAAATTGCGAATTAAGAGATGACGCGTGGAAATATTGAAAATTTCGTTGATCAACTGCGAAAAAAATCGTGCTTTTGTCAATTTATCAGGAGAAAAAAAATCGCGAGTTTCATCTTGCCGCATAAAAAAATGCAGATTTCGTCAATGTTAGTACAAAACTCGCGAATATCGATACTCGGTCGAAGAAAAATGTGTATTTCATCAATTAACAGCGAAAAAAATCGCACATTTCGTCGATCGAAGATCGAACATTTGCGAGTTTTATTGATCGCATTCCGAAAAAACTCAAAGTCTTTGGTCGGAGATGGGAATATTGCGAATTTTGTTGGTCACACGCAGAAAAATTGCTAATTACGTCGAGCAGACTCGAATAAAATCACGAATTTCATCGATCATGCGAAGTAATTTCGCGATTTTCGTCGATTGGCTTTGCAAAAATCACGAATTTCGCCGATAGGCTTTGTAAAAATCGCAAATTTGTTTGATCGGCTGCGTAAAAATCGCGAATTTTGTCGATCGGCTTCGGAAAAATCGCGAATTTCGCAGATCTGGATCGTAAAATCGCGAATTTCGTCGATCAGGTGCGGGAAAATCACGAATCTCGTCGATCAAGCGAAGGAAAATTGTCAAATTCGTCTATCGGCTTTGTAAAAATCGCGAATTACGCCTATCAGCTTTGTAAAAATCGTGAATTTTGTCGATCGACTTCATAAAAATCGGGAATTTTGTCTATCGGCTTTGTAAAAATCGGAAATTTCGTTGATAAAGCGTGGAAATATCGTGAATTTCGTCGATCGTGCGAAGGAAAATAGCGAATTTTATCGATTCGCTTTCTAAAAATCGCGAATTTTATTGATCATCTTTATTAAAACGAGAATTTCGTCGATCGGCTTCTGAAAAACGCAAATTTCGTCGATCATGCGCAGAAAAATCGCAAATTTCGTCGACCATACAAAGGAAAATTGTGAATTTTGTCGATCGGCTTCGTAAAAATCGCGAATTTCGCCGATCATACGAAGGAAAATAGCGAATTCCATCGATCTACTTTGTAAAAATCGCGAATTTTATCGATCGCTTTGTAAAAATCGAGAATTTTGTCAATTGTAAAAATCGCGAATTTCGTCGATCGGCTTGGTAAAAATTCCGAATTTTATCGATCAGGTGCAGGAAAATTGAAAATATCGTAGATAAAAAAAATCTTGTTGATCGGCTCCTTCTCTCTCCTTCGTTCATAAAGTTCACATTTTTTTGGCACCAGCCATTTATGCTCTTTTTTTTAGCACTTTTAATAAAACAAAACATAATCTCCTGAATTATGTCAAGGAATATCTTTAAATCTAGAAAATAATCCTTGCTATATCTGTCATATATAAAAATTTAAAAACTGCTGGTATATCCTTACCAACTGAATTAGGTATTTTGACTGGGTAAGTGAACTTAAATGGGTACCGCCCTCCCCAAACACACACGCACTCTCCTCTGAAACCATTTTTTTTTTTTTAATCAGATTGTAGGCCACAGATCACCTTCTCTAACTCGAATTCTCTTCATGTTATTGATGTTGCCCTCGACCACCCAGATATATTTGAAAGTGGCCCTTCTCTTCAAAAGGTTGTGCACCCCTAATATAGGGAAATGAATATAAGGCTGACAAATGTTACAGAAGAGAAAATGCAATTAAAAAATCGCATAGTCGAAATTTTACAAGAATATGAATGTGAAAGACATATTAACCCCTTGGGGACGAGCGACACGTATACGTGCCGCAAAAAGGCTTAAGAATCCTTGTTTATCCCCACCAGTAAAATTTTACTGTAAAACTTGCCTTAGTTCATCGGAGCATTTTCTCGATTTAATAAGACACATGTCTGTTTTTAAAAACCGCTGACGAAACATTAAAATTTTCGTAAAAAGGTCTCGTTATGAAGGGGTTAATGTAAATCACGAATCTATTGTTAATGCTAGGGGCGTGCGAAGAGAAAATTGAGTCCGGGGCAAAGCTACAATTTGGCGCCCCTCTCCTCCAACTTTTTCTTATAATAGGCCAAAAATGACGTGGATAGTATAAATTTGGCGTCCCATAAATTTCGCGCCCGAGGCGACCGCCCCCCCCCCCCCCCCCCCGCTCCTTCCGCACGGCGCTGGTCACTGCATATCTCTCATCGAACGAAGTATTGCAAAATTCCGATGATACCGAACTCTCTAGCGCAGGGCTGTTCAACGCGGCGCCCGCGGGGCGCCATGGCGCTTTTTGAAGATTTTCATGGCGCCCTTTTGAAGATTTTTTGTTACAAGACTTTTTCGAAATAAAATTGAGCTATAAAGTATAATTTCTCTAACTTCATTAATATTTGCATCAGAAATATTTTCAAAACCTGTGAAAATACATTAAAAACAAAAAACATACTGTGAAACTTAATAATGCATTTTTTTACAATTTGTAATTATTTTTTAATGTAATTATGATGTTTAAATGTGATAATAATTAGAAATAGCTCATTTTAAAAATGAATGAGTAACAGAAAAATAAAAGTTTTTCTACATTCCCCATCGCTTTGAAATACTTTTGCATGAAAGCTCATATTTTTTTTTCTTTTTGCTGGCCTTTGGCTATTTTATACTAGGAATAAAAGAGCTTGATTTTCCCTTCTTGACTTTTGAAATTTTAAAAATCAGTTTTCAATTTACTTAGAAAATCAATAAGAATGAGAAGTGCAGAGCAATGAGTAGAGCAGTGCCGAATAATTTTCATTTATGAAACACTTTCAATCTATTATCTCTCTCTAAAGAAATCACCCATATTAATGGACATTATCACGTCTTTGTGTATATATATATATAACTAAATTTACGTCTTGAAAATACGTCAAAGCACATTTTCACATCCTAAAAGAAACTTATCAATATCTCATATTTCCATGTTTATTTATTTATTATTGTTGTTAGTATAGGCGCAATTGAAGTTTCTTGCACCTTGTCCAACAAACATTTTTGAGATAGAACTATCATAGAAAAATGTATAGGTTATAATTTAATATGTGTAACTCCAGCATGGGCCTTTTGTCTTCCGCTCTAAAATTCATTAGCATCATGCTAAGACGCACGTATGTGCTAACATTATTCTGTGCGATAGTATTGCCGCATGTTTTCAGTGGTGTGAATAATGGCGCCCTTCACTGAGTGCCACGAACTAAGAGGCGCCCCTGTTTACTAAAAGGTTGGACAGGCCTGCTCTAGCGTATTACCGTATGATGAATCAAAGCATACAAATATAAAACCTTCGTTGGATTATAAAAGAGAGGCCGTAAATTTCTGGCGAATGAGTATTCGGGGAAATAAAATCGCAGTTTCAACAATGTACAAACGAAGTTTAAATATGTAAAAAGTTTACGTGAATTAGACAAATGGGAAAAACAAATTAAAAATGTAACTGCTAATAAGAAAAAATGGAAGGAAATAAAAAAATATGTATTTCAAAAGTTTCAGGAAGCAAGAAAATGTAAAATAAATGTACACGACTACGACCTGCAGCACTGGGCTCGTATTAAAGCTACTGAATTTAATATACGATTTCATGCTTCTAAAAGGTAGTTAGCAAAATTCCAAAATGATTTTCATTGCTATTAGTTATAACTCTTCTTATTCAGAATAATTTCCATTTTTTGTACAACATTTTCAACTTTCTGGACATTTGCAGTAATATTAATTTAAAATGTTCCGTAAAGAAGGTTAAATAAATATTTCATTTTCTTTTTTCTTTTTATTACTGATTTGAATGAAATTTCGCCATTGCTTCATTCTCCAATTCACAATTGTTTTTTAATTTAACCGTCTTTACCGGTTATGAAAATCACTTTTAAGGAAATTGTCGTCGTACATTTCCAATCCGAAAAAGAGGCTTCCATAGCAACAATGTCTAATCGTTTGTGTCATATTTTTCAGTTTGGTACAATTTTAATCAATTTAAATTGTGTTTAAAATCGTAAAATATATTAGTTATATTTTGTTATAAGTACATATAAATCTATATGACAAAACTATTCTTAAAGCAAACTAAAAATGCATAATTAAAATTACTTAAACTAAACTCATCTAAACAAATTAAACATAGAAAGTATTTTCTTTAAAAAGTATTCGAAGCGTAAAAGCGTATTTTTCAAAATTTCTTTTTTTCGCCAACTGGAGATAAATCGCCAAATAAACGAAATTTTCATTAATTTTTTACGGACGTTGTATGGAGGTTCCGCCGAAAATTTTTTATAAACATATATACCCATATGAGAGGAACATTCTGTAATTTTTTCAGATTTTTCTGAGTATGCCCGTACGGAGACCTAGAGATCTGCACGGGCCGGGCTCGGGCCGATTTCCAATAATGGCATTCGGGCCGGGTCGGGCTCGGGCCTTACTTCTGAAGACTCGGGCCGGGCCGGGCCTAGTCACTAATTCTTTCGGGCCGTGTCAGGCCGGGCCTAGTCACTAATCTTTTCGGGCCGGGCTGGGCTCGGGCCTTAATTTTTTTGCTGGAGTATCGGGCCGGGCCTAAATTTTTTTTTTTTCCGTACGAAGCGCCGAGACTGATTCCATTCTTCCTAGTTTTCATGGACCAAAATAATCAGTTCCTATTGAATCTTCCTATATGAAAATCCTTTTCTCGACTTTTTATAAATCAGTAATATTTGGCTTTGTCCAAAAATTTCTGCAAGAAAAGCATATACTTTTAAGCCGTCATTATTCTACAATTAAACATTAGAATTTATTCCTTTTAAAGAATCGTAGATTACTAGGCGCAAAAAAAAAAAAAAAAAAAAAACATGATTATGACGGATTTTTTTTTTTAAACTGAAAACTGAAAGTTTCTTTTAAAATGTTCATCCATGCAAAATGAATAAATACAACAATACGGGAGAAAAAAAATATATTAAACATTTACATCTGTTAAGAAGGGAATGCATTTTTTTTTCGTTCCAAAGCGATTTCGTCTTTGGAAATTTTACCATATACCGCTTTTTCGATTTTTTGTCTCCATTACAGGGAATATGGATTAATAATACTAGTGATAACTGAAACATTTACATACAACAAACAAAGATTCATTTAAAAGCATAAATATCTCAGCCTACGGCACTTCTGCATAAATGGAGATTATAAACATGGAAAAAAAAAGAGACTAATATAATTTTTTTTGGTCAGAACTCTTCCATAAGATTAAAGATCAATGTTCTGTAGAAATTCACTCGAGCCGGGCCGGGTTCGGGCCGAAATTTAAATTTTTTTCCGGACCGGGCCGAGCTCGGGCCGAAATTTTAACTTTCGGGCCGGGCCGGGTCGGGCCATTATTTTTTTCGTTCGGGCCGAACCGGGCTCGGGCCGAATTTTTAACTTTCGGGCCGGGCCGGGTCGGGCCAATACTTCTTTCGTTCGGGCCGGGCCCGGGCCTGGAAATTTCGGCCCGTGCAGACCTCTAAGGAGACCTTCCTTGTTAGTGTTATTTGATATAGAGTTATTCGATTGTAGCTACAGCAGTGGCGTAGCTAGGATGGGTGACACCCGGGGCGGATGTAAATGGTGTCACCCCCAGCTATCATAGTGTCATCCCCTCCCTTCCGTCCCGTCATAATTTTTCGATCACAATTCTACGTTTTTATATTAAATGACCATACCATTCCTTATTTACCTTTTGTCCTCCTGCATAAAAAAAACCCACAGGAGCGACACATCACTCAACCCATAGTCCGCATAAGTCTATTTGGTGTCTATAATGTAGAAAAAAAATTCTTTCTTTTAAAATTTGCTTTTGCTACGCACTCGTTGGATAGGTAGGTTTTTATTCGCAGGAGGATGTTTTATTTAGATATACCATTCTATAAAAAATTTCACATTCTCAAAGAAAAGAAAACTAACTCTATTGCGTCGTGCGCTAAAATTTTCATTTTATTTCAGAATTCATATCCAAACTCTTATTGGGTCGAATCCATGTCGATTCAGGCAGGAGGGTTACCTTCATAGTCCCAGAAATTCTTTGATTGAACATATGTTAAAATTCAGGAAAAAATAAAACTCCCGTATTTTTTTGTTTTCCCCCAAAAAAATTTCTGGACCGAGATACAGGGCGCCAAAGATGGCATCCCAAGCACCTTTACCCATTTGCGATTTTCGTAAAAAAGTTTAAAGTGCTCTCTCTCAGAAACGATGCAAGATATTTCGTCGCAGTTTATTTTATTTTAAAGATATTTTTCTGGTTAAAAAGATTACATTTTGAAATATGTATTTAATTTTTTTTACAGCAGCCTTCTAAAAAAAATTTTTTTAATAAAAAATTATTTTTTTCTCAAAAATGCCAATCTCCAAAATTTTGATTTTTTTTACTGTTAGTCAATACCATTGAGTACTACCTTCGCTGTAAAGGAGAACTTCCACTTTTGAGTTTAACAAGTTTTAGAAACATTTCAAGAATTTAGAGAATTTTACAGGAGCTGCATGTTAACAGTTCCAGTAAAAGTCTCTCAATTTTTGTTTATTTGTGTCATATGTAGCCTATTACATATCCTAAACAAGTTAGAAATCATACGTCAATCGTAGTAAATGAGGTGCATTCGTACTATGACTAGTTTTATAAATATTTAGATCTTGGTGCAATAAGTGTTACACTCTTGGGAAAACTGGCATGAATACAAAATTTATTATGTTTCTATATATTAAATTCAGTAATATGGAAGTAATATGAATCCATCTTTAAAAGAACATAATCACGAGGGCAACCTAGAATCATTACCTATCATGGGATATGATTGAATTAATTATGCGTGATAGGATTTAATAGGGTGAACAATCATTTATTAATAACATAGTGATGGGCGTATTTATATTGCACAAACTTTGAATAGCAAGCAAGAAAAAACTTTTTTCAACCAAGATCTCTGAAACAACTGCAAAATATTCAGTTTCACAATTTATGAAAAGGAATTTTTGTGGCTTGTGTATATACTGTGAGTGGTGGATTGCAAAGGTCAATGATATCAGTTGTCTATGAAATTGTCGTTAACTTTATGCTCCCACATGGATCGACTGTTAGATACAGATTTCCACCTGCAAGACAGTAACACACCACCAGTGTTCACTTCCTATTCACAATGTTTTAAGGATTATGGAAGCCCCAGTCCCTATTTGTTAAACAGGAAGGCATCACTAAATATCAAAGGAAGATACAGATGCCGTTCAACAAATTATAAAGTCTATGAATTTCTAATTTCAGTTCTATGCAGAGTACACTGGAAGGATGTTTTGAAATTTATACATTTATTTTATGAACTTTAGTGTATGTTTCTTTCTTTTATATGCTATTTTTAAAGCTGTCTGTTTCTTATACTTATTAAGAAATAAAATGCTATTCAAACAAGACTAAGTTTTTGATTTTCTAAGACCAGTATGTGATTGTCATACAGGAACTGTTAAAATATATGGCAAAATTTTATATGTGTTTCGATAATTTGTCGAAATCAAAAGTAGAAGTTTTTCGATATAAGGAAGGAACTAAGTACTCAATGGTATTAATCAACAGCAAAAATAAATAAATAAATAAAATAAAATAAAATAAAATAAATTTAGGATTGGCATTTTTGATTTTTTTTAATTAAAAAAAATCAGAAGGGTGCCTTAAAAAATATGAATACATTTTTCAAAATTGAACATATTATTTCGAACAGAAAAATGTTACCTTCAAAATAAAATAAATATTGCCCAGTTAAGCTGATGGCATTGAGCTCACAGGCTACGCATACTAATTGTACATTACAGCCTTATAT
The DNA here is from genome assembly GCA_964019185.1 of Maratus speculifer. Taxonomy (NCBI): domain Eukaryota; kingdom Metazoa; phylum Arthropoda; class Arachnida; order Araneae; family Salticidae; genus Maratus; species Maratus speculifer. The sequence continues at coordinate 210,272,050 of OZ025301.1, read as the reverse complement.
ACTTAAGGGTTAATTCCGTACGAAAAAAAAAAAAAAAAACTATTAAGAAGGGGAAACAGCTCTCACCTTTTTTATACTTAATCATTGAACCTCCTAAACTATCAAGGAAATGCTTTATCATATAAAAAATTTATATCCAAAATTCAAAGCAAATCGGATAATTCTTTTAAAAAGAAATTAGCATTTATATAATTTAAGAGGAGTTATCCCCGTCTTTTATACTTAACCATTAAACTTCCAAAACTATTCAGAGATTTGAACGAAATCTGACAATTCTGCTTGAAAAACCCATTTATATAAATTAAGGAGAGGGGCATTAGAACCCCCGTTCCCCCTGTTTATACTTATTCAATGAACACCTAATAACAGTCACGGAATCGCCTCATTAGAATGATCCTATATCTAAATTTTGAACGACAACTTAATTCTGCATGAAAAACCCATCTATATCAATTAAGGGGAGGGGCATGAGCCCCCCGTTCCCCCTCTTATACATATCGAATGAACTCCAAAAACTAATCAGGGAAACGCCTTGTCAGGATATACTTATATACAAAATTTCAAGTGGATCGGATATTTTTATCATGAGTTATCGCGTTACACACGTACGAACATACATACAGAACGGGCGGGTACATAAGCTCTCAGGTTATGATAGCCTGTGAGCTAAAAAAAGCAACAAATGTGAAAATGTCAAATGTTATGAAAGTCAAATTAAAACTGAAAAAAAAAAGATACTAATAAATGTTTTATCCATCCTATTAAATCCTATTACGCATAATTAATTCAATCATACCCCATGATAGGTAATGATTCTAGGTTGCCCTGGTGATTACGTTCTTTTTAAGATGGATTCATATTACTTCCGTATTCCTGAATTTAATATATAGAAACATAATAAATTTTGTATTCATGCCAGTTTTCCGAAGAGTGTAACAATTATTGCACCGAGTTCTAAATATTTATAAAACTAGTCATAGTACGAATGCACCTCATTTACCACGTTTGACGTGTGATTTCTAACTTGTTTAGGATATGTAATACGCTACATATGACACAAATAAACAAAAACTGAGAGACTTTTACTGGAACTGTTAACATGCAGCTCCTGTAAAATACTCTAAATTCTTGAAATGTTTTTAAAACTCATTAAACTCAATAGTGGAAGTTCTACTTTAACAGTGCAGATAGTACTCAATGGTACTGACAAACAGTAAAAAAATCAAAATTTTTGAAATTAGCATTTTTGAGAAAAAAAATTCTTTTTGATAAAAAAATTTTTTTTAGAAGGCTCCTGTAAAAATAATTAAATACATATTTCAAAATGGAGTATATCTTTTTAAGCAAAAAAATATTATCTTTAAAATAAAATAAACTCTAACGAAATATCTTTCATCGTTTCTGAGAGAGAGCACTTTAAACTTTTTTTCGAAAATCGCAGATGGAAAAAGGTGCTCGGGATGCCATCTTTGGCACCCTGTATCTCGGTCCAGAAATTTTTTTGGGAAAAACAAAAAAATACGGGAGTTTTTTTTTTTTTTTTTTTTTTTTTTTTTTTTTCCTGAATTTTAGCACATGTTCAAACAAAGAACTTCTGAGACTATGAAGGTAAGATTTTTTCTTTGGCTGCCTGAATTGACATGGACTATGCCATAAGATTATATTTTTATTTGCAAATAGAGGTTGGGTGTCATCCCTTAGAGGGTGACACCCGGGGCGGACCGCCCCCTCCGCCCCCCGCTAGCTACGCCACTGAGCTACAGTACTCGGCGTTGCCCGGAATTTTAAGATTGTTTGTTTATAAAAATAGACGATTGCGCGTTGATTTACGTATTTTTCACTTTTTAGATGCATTCGTAATTATGTAAATACGAAGCGTACATATTTACACAACGAACGTAAGTTGTCGTTCAGTCCGTCCATCCGTCCGCATATAACAACGCAAAAACTACCCAACCGAATCGTTTTAAATTTAAAATGTATAATTATTACATAATTTTGTCGCGTCATTTCAAATTTTATGAAAATCGGATGCATAGATCAATTACAGGGACAATAAAAAGTATTCCATTACATTGCGGTCAATGGGGGAAATAAGTTTCAAATGCATTATAATCGTTTAAAATTTAAAATACATACTTATTACATAATTTTGTCGAGTTATTTCAAATTTTATCAAAATCGGATACTTAGTTCAATTACAGGGACATTCAAAAGTATTCCGTTACATTGCGGTCAATGGTTCAAAAATGTTTCAAATGCATTTTAATGGTGTTACACTCATTGGTACATAATAAAATTGATATGCAAATATAAAGTACTTATTATAATATAGATTTTGCATAATCTGTGGTGCAAAGAACATTTGTTACTGATTTACAAGGCCACACAAAAGTATTCCGTTACATAATGGTATAGGGAGAACATTGTTTGGTGTGCATTTTAATTGTAATTAACTATTTAAAATTTTATGAGATTGATATATGAGAGTGATATTTTTAAAACTTCGTTATCGTACGAACTCACCTCATTTGCAACGCTTCACCTGCAATTTCCAATTTGTTTTTCTTTATTCCGGACGACGGATTACCTATTTGCTTAGTAATTATAATCTGTGATCTGGATTGAGACCTCTTTGAGCTCCAGAGGTGATTTTCTCTGACCACTAATGTCCCGCGTAAATGCGTGCTTCAGATGCTCTGGACACCAGTATTTTAAATTAATTTTCTTCGCCTTATCTACACTGTTAAAAAAAATCTGCGAATTCACGGTAAAACTGATGGTAGCAAAGTTGCCAGACATTTACCGTTCCGTTAGAAGATTTTCCGTTTTGGGAAATAACAGAAAGGAAAACTCTGTTTGAAGAAGCGGTAGCTTTCGGTTGATTTTAATGATAATAATTTAAGTTAATTTTTAAAATTAATGATTCGATCAATCGTCAAAGAATTCGAACTTTCCGAGTGATTTTGAACTGCTATTCTTTAATTTAATTTTTTTCCCTGAGTAACTTACTTCAAGCCGTCCTGAGGATCGAACTCGAGACCATAAATAAGCGGAACAAGTCCTTACTGACTAAGCCAAAGCTACTGATTCCCGTTAGTAGTAAAGTATGTCTTTTATGAGTTAGTAGGAAAATTTGTTGTGCTTTTCAAAGATTTCCTTGCAAATATATTCGTTAGAATATTCGTAAGCGGTTTATTTTACTTTATTTTAGCCCGATGCATAATACTGAATATTTTTTTAAATCAGTTTTAATTTTTTAACTAGTTTAAATTTAAAAAAATCACTGCTTAAAATCATTGGGTTTTATTTTTTTCTTCTTTTTGAATGAATGAATGAGTGAATAAAAAAAATATTCATTTTTTACAAAAATAATGTTACAGACAATTTTTTGAAATTGTCGCACACTATTTATTTATTCCTTTTTTTTTTTTTTTTTTTTTTTTTTTTTTTGAGGGGGGGGGATGGCTAATTAGTTAAAAGATTTTTTAATAAGAACAAAGAGAAAATAAACAGAATAAATGTAATTTAAAAGGGGTTTTTTATATTTTCATTATTTCATGGTGCCAGTGGAACTCGAACCCACAATGTGTGCTCGCACGCAATTGGCGGAAGGGTGCCTTGATCACTCGGCTGCGGAAACCCCCATTTGACGGAGTGGAGTAAGAATCACTTCTAAATCTAATTTTTTTTTTTTTTTTTTTTTTTTTTTTTAAATTTAGCTTTCAAGCAATGATTTTCATAAAAATGACTGCTTGTGAAACTATGTTTATTCATGATGGATTTTTTCACCATTTCTCAGCTTTAAATTGTTATAACTGAAGAACCGTTAAGGATAACTGCTTTAAACTTGGAACATATCTTTTTTTATTGTTGTACTTTAATTCCGATTAAGCAAATTTGAAAAAAAAAAAAAATTTGCTTTTGAAAATGTGATTTTTTAAAAAAAAAGTTACATTTAAAAAAAATTTTTTTTTTTTTTTTTTTTTTTTTTTTTTTTTTAATTATTTGTTTACAAAAAAATATGGTTAACCGTCACAAAAAAAATTTCAAAATTTTAAATCAAATAAACAAAAATTATTTTAGCATGTGGCCCAAACTCTCCTCCCCCTCAAACCAGTAAATTATGCGAATAATAAATGTCCTGCCTATATATAATTGAAGACGTATAAGAAGATAAAAAAGGAAAAATAATTGTTACAAAAAATGATAATAAAATTGAACTCTTTTATTCACACGGGCCTCTCATGAAAACAGATAAAAATTGCTCTGTAAAGGAAAAAATAAAATAAAGTAAAATAAATTCAGCATTCATTTATGGAGATCTTATTTATGGACAGATAATAGCATGCAGCTCAATAATAAAATTATTTTGTAGTGGGTCCTTTTTTATCACAAAAAACGTAATAATGAAAAGTAATAGAAAATAACTTATGCATGAGAGGGTTAAATAAGAAATCGGCACTGATACGATTTGGGAAAAAGAGAGGAGTGTGTGTTTGGGGGGGGGGGGGGGGGAGGGGGGGGGCGAGGAATGTCACTGCATAAAATTGTATGGTGGGTCCGAAATTGCCAAAAATTGATAACGTTATACATGTACAACTCCCAAATCCCATGCTCCGGAGCTTTTCCGTTATTCAAATGTTTTCTTTCTATTCTAAAAAAAAAAAAAGTAACTAACGCTGTCACCAAAGGCTGTGGCTGTCACCGCCGCTGACACAGCATTTTTTGTGAGCAGAAGATTTTCTTCGTTAATATTAAGAGAGCTGTTGCATACAGAAATATGACAAGTTGGAAATTGCACATGAACGTAGCAAATGAGGTGCGTTCGTACGATAACGAAGTTTAAAAAATATTCAGATCTTGCTGATATAGTAGAGCGTACTTCGGATATAGTATAGTAGTTGAAATCTTTGTGTTTCTGTAAATATGCAGAAAGTAATTTTTATTACACCTCAAAAACGTATATCTTATTCATAAAATGTGAAATAGTTGAATATAATTAAAACACGCCCCAAACAATGTTTCCCCATATAGCATTATGTAGTGGAATACTTTTGTGTGGCCCTGTAACTTAATAATAAAAATTCTTTGCATCACAGATTGTACAGAATGCATATTTTAGTATATATTTCATAGATTCATACCACTTATATTATGTTCGAATGAGTAAAACATCATTAAAATTCATTTGAAACTTTTTTCCCATTGATCGTAATGTAATGGAATACTTTTGATTGTCCCTGTAAATGATCTATGCATCCGACTTTCATAACATTTTAAATGACTCAATAAAATTACGTAATAATTATATGTTTTAAATTTCAAACGATTAAAATGCATGTGAAATTTTTTTCCCCATTGACCATAACATAATGGAATCCTTTTGATTGTCCCTGTAATTGATCTTTGCATCCGATTTTCATTACATTTGAAATGACTCGACAAAATTACGCAATAATTATATGTTTTAAATTTCAAACGATTAAAATGCATTTGAAACTTTTTTCCCCATTGACCGTAATGTAACGGAATCCTTTTGATTGTCCCTGTAATTGATCTATCCTTCCGATTTTCATAAAATTTGAAATGACCCGACAAAATTATGTTATAATTATGTATTTTAAATTTCAAACGATTCGGTTGGGTAGTTTTTGCGTTGTTATATGCGGACGGACAGACAGACAGACGGACAGACAGACAGACGGACAGACAGACAGACGGACGGACTGAGCGACAACAATAGGTGCTACGTATTTACATAATTACGAACGCACCTAAAAACTGGTGGCATTATAAAAAAAATGTATGATAAATGCTCTGGTGTAGACGGTTTTTAAATCGAATAATTATTCTAAGAGATATTTAATTGTAAAGTTGATCAAATTCTTTCCATTAAAAAAGTTTTATAGTAGCAAAAATTATACATAAAAATGTAATTATTTTTAGATCATTTCATACATTAGAAGTTCCCAGTGTGTAGAATGCATTTATTTTTTTTAATATGACTCATTTTTGAAGTTTTATTTCCATTTTAAATTCAAATCTTCAGCATTTTCGAGAGATACTTTTTACATATTTTAGAAAAGAAAGTTATTTTATATTGTTGCCAACTATTAAAACAGCTCAAAGAATAAAAGTTCCTTCAAATTAAAAATTTATTGACACGTGACTATTATAAATAATAATAAAAAAAAAAACAAATAAAATTAATTTAATATTGTTTATTAAATGCATGAAAATATTGAAAACTACGGCTAAAAGCTATATTTACACGTGAATTTTAAAAGATAAATAAAATTGTAAAATAATAAATTCATCATTCGCTTTGTGGCCGTTATGCGTTAAAAGTCGTAAATGGAGAAAAATTACGCCAGATTTAGGAAACAAAATAAGACGGTTCAAATAATAATATTTCTTTTCTAGCCATGAAAATATTTTCGCGTGAATATTATAAAGAGAAAAAAATAGAATTTGATAAAAATTACGTCAGATTTAAAACGTTGCATTTAAGAATCACTTATTTAAAACCATTACCATATAGCATTCTTAAACAAGTGGGTAAGTGTAATCGGAGATCGCACAGAAGGTTTCGTTTAACCTCCTCAGTCCTGAGACAAATTTCATGTGGCACTACCAAAACATGTTTAAAATTATTATAAAACATATCCAAAGATGCATCAGTCTATATATGGATGCTTCGAATATGCACACATTTATTGAAAAAGTCTACATATAATTTTAACAGTTCTAAAAACATTTAAATTTATTTAAAGGGTGTTTTTTAGTGTCGACTCTAGGCGACATCAGGACTGAGGAGGTTAACATGTCCTTCAAAACATTTTTTTTTTTTTTCATTAAATTACCAAATTAAAAACGGTTTTTCGGCGCTATTTCGGGATTTCTTCTCCAATCGCGCCTACCAGAACAGAATATTAACAGAATCTTCCCTAAATCTTGCCTTGATCGCATAGATTTGTTGATTTCTCTATCAGAATCTGCAGATTTAGTGAAGGTACGCACGCAAATAAATAAAATTATGAATAAAAGTAAAATATTGAAAAGCTTCGCATAAATTTAACAGAGACAAAACTGGTCACCAGAGGCGGCTCTTAATTTAAATGAATATTAATTTAATAAATATAAAAAATATTTCATTTCGTATGTCAAAATAGATGATAAATATGATTTAATATGATAAAATAAAAACAAATAAGCACGTTTTTTCGTGATCTATTTAATCAATTAATGTTACATGCATAATAATTTTATTTAAACTTGCGTGCAACAATTAGAAGAAATGAAATTTCAATTTTGAAATTTACGCTACTGCAAATTTTTAAGCTGCTAAATATCGCATATTTTCAATTTTTACACCATCGTATAGGGAAAAAATGTACTTTTAAATGCAATGTGTTTAGAAGCTGTATCTCAAAATTTTTTTGGAAATATTATTATTATTATTATTATTATTATTATTATTATTATTATTATTATTATTATTATTATTATTATTATTATTATTATTTTAATTTGTAATACCGATTTTGTAATTGTGGCAACCGAAGTACGCCATCTCTTTTAAAATTAAAGGATAAAAAATGAAATAATTTTTATATCTATTTAAACTTGCGTGGCAACAATTAGAAGAGAAACAACAACAACAAAATGAACTGATGAGATTTTAAAAATAATATTTAAATTAAAATGATAGTCTTTTTCAAAATTGTATGATTTGTTGTGTGACAAGAGGTATTCAGCTGTAAGTACACAAAATTTGAACTGTCTGGCGTATATAGTTTTTGTGTACGGACTCTGTGGCAGACAGAGGACAGAGACGAATAGGGTTTCGTCACATGAACGAAACCCTGAAAATACCGGGAAGTTAAGACAGTTGACTAAATTTATCTTATGTTAGCTGATTCTGAAATGTTTAAATAGCCTTAGTAAATCAAACGCGAAAGCAGCCATTAACAACAACTCATTCGGCCCTAAACCTCCTAAAAGTATAAATACCCTTTTATAGGACGATCGCCACTGTTTTTTTCCGTAAATTTTTAAAAGCCGATCAATTAACTGATTTTTATATTCGGGAAGGGGGTTGACGAGCGTAGCCCGCTGGTATTTTATTTTTATAAAAAGAAAAGAAAGTTGATATAGACTAAAATGCGTACCTTTCTGCAGAACAAACAGCAGTTTTTCATTACTCCTATTCACTCGAAATTCCATTTACAACTAAAAGTGAAGGGAGGGATTCAAAAGAATCCAGCGGCCGGTGCATATACAAACACCGACAGCAGCTGATAGAAAAGTAACTGTCATTCTTAAGATGAGATCATAGAATTGACTGGCAGATGAAACTCAGAATAAATATCGTGTATTTATTATGCTAATGCTAATGCATAGGTGAATACAGTATTACGCCGATTATCCGAACAAGTCGGGACAGCTCCTAGGGGACCGTTCAAGTATTACGTAAGCATATTTTTAGTCATTTTGTACCCCCTCCACCCCCTTTTAAGAAAATATAAGCAAATGCTAGACCCCTCCCCCCTTTGCTTACGTAAGATTTTATGACAGTTTATACATCAATGCTTCTTGACTTATAAAAAGTTACCAATCAATTACATTACTAATCCTACAAATTTATATAGGCATATAGGGATTGTGATATCAAAATATATAAAATGGTTTTAATATATTGTTGCTTATTGCATTAAACAAACCACATAATACAAAATGGTTTAAAAATATTGTTATTTATCACATTGAACAATAAAACAAGATATACAAGAAGTCTTAACTTACTTAGGTATCATAACTAAAATTTTTGACATGAATCATACAAATGTTGGTGTTGAATTTGGTGTTCATATTTTAATCTAATGTCCAGGACCCCTGAATTCATGTTTCAACATTGTCTACTATAAAGTTTTCACTGGAACAGTGGCCTGGGGTATTGCAAGTTTCAGGTCCTTGCTCTTTGTCAATGTTAGTATCCATAATTAAATTCAACTAAATTCACTATGCAACTGAACTAAAACAATAAATATCTGTGGTATGTATCCAAGACAAGAAAAACCCCAAATAGGTTTTCTGCTTTCTAAAGTTCCAAAACCTGTAGAGAAGGAAGTTCGACAATAGGAGGGAAAAGACAAAAATTTCCAGAAATTCTGCAAAAATTCCCCGAATTCCATGACCGATAAGGAAAGGGCAGCTGATGTCACTGTGGACGAGTTACTGTGGATAAGGGAGAAAAACCAGTCCGTTCTTTAACGACTGACACTGTACGGATGAACACCGGGAATTTGATTGGTCTAAGTTTGCCATTGCATAAGTAAGTATGATATGATTGGGCTACGTCGTCAAGATGATTCCTACAATGATAGCTATGACAAAAAATGTAGCGGTAGATTGGTTGACAGAAGTGTTTGTTTGCAAACATGCCCTTTCCTTATTGAACGGGAGAAAAGAAAATACCGGACTTACCTAAAATAAAGTCAACTGACCAGTTACCCTGGCAACCGAACCCAGCCAAACCGGTTCCTGTGTTTTTCTAATCTTGCTATGTACTTGACAACAATGAAGACAAAGGGCGAGTGGGTGATGCGGGTCACGCGACTGCCGATGGATAAGCAAAGGATAAAATCGAAAATAAACGACAAATTTCGAACGGACTGTAGAACGCTCTTTCTCCATCATACTTTGTTTGCTTGTTAAATTTGAACTGCAGCTGCTTCGTTGTTTAATGCTTACGTAAGAATTGTCGTGACCCTCCCTCCCCCTTGTCAGAAAAAATAAGCAGATTCTGGATCCCCCCCTCCCCCTTTAGTGCTTACGTAATACTTGAACGGTCCCTAGTTCGGATAAACAAAAGTTCAGATAAATGGACAGAGAATTTAATTGATGTTCTTAGCTATAGTAAAACCTTCACATTTTATCTAGGCTTAGGGTTGCCAGCACCTGTCAGTAGAGCTGTTGCAAACCGCACGTATTCGTTACTAAGAAACGGGTATTTTCTAAGGTACGAAGTACTGAATTGTTACCTAAAAATACGAATCGTTAATCGCTACCAGGGGCGTGCGAAGAGAAAACTGCGCCCGGGGCAAAGTTTGAATTTGGCGCTCCCTTCTCCCCAAACTTGACGCTAAACCTCCCAAAATAATGTTGGTTGTATAAATTTAGCGCCTCCTAAATTTCTGCACCCGCGGCAATCGCTCCCTTCGATCCTCCCTTTCGCACCGTGCTGGCTAGAACTCATAATAGAAGCCTTACTTAGACCGAATTGCTGACGTAAGTCGAGGTTTTATTGTAGTACGTTCAAATAAAGTTTTGAAATTTATTAAAAACGATCGTCGTGAGTTAGCGTCGATCCAATGGAAGAAATCGTCAAAGATCAGTATTTACAATAGCTTTTTTAGGTGCGTTCGTAATTATGTAAATACGTAGCACCTATAGTTGTTCAGTCCGTCCTCATATAATAACGCAAAAACTACCCAACCGAATCGTTTGAAATTTAAAATATATAATTATTACATAATTTTGTCCTGTCATTTCAAATTTTATCAAAATCGAATGCATAGTTCAATTACAGGGATAATCAAATGAATTCCATTACATTATGATCAATAGGGAAAAGGTTTCAAATGCATTATAATCGTTTAAAATTTAAAATATATAATTATTACATAATTTCGTCGAATCATTTCAAATTTTATGAAAATCGGATGCATAAATCAACTACAGGGACAATCAAAAGTATTCCGTTACATTATGGTCAATGGGGAAAAAGTTTCAAATGCATTTAAATGGTGTTATGTTCATTCGAACACAATAAAATGTATATGCATCTATGAACTACATATTATAATATACATTCTGCTTAATCTGTGGTGCAAAGAACATTTGTTATTGATTTACTAGGCCACCGAAAAGTATTCCATTACATAATGGTATATGGAGAACATTGTTTGGTGCGCGTTTTAATTGTAATTAACTATTTAACATTTTATGAGATTGATATACATTGCTGAGGAATACTACAAGTTATTTCCTGTATAAAAGAAATCAGACAGTATTTAAAGGGACACACAGAAGATTTTGGCTACTATACTGTCTACTATAACAGTAAGATCTGAATATTTTTAGAACTTCGTTATCGTACGAACGCACCTCATTTGCTACGCTTCGCGTGCAATTTCCAACTTGTTCCTTTCTGATAATTTCTGAAAATTAAATTTATTTTAAATTTGCATTTTATTTATATTTTATTGCATTATTTATTGACTGATGAATATTTTATTTTCGTTATGAAATATGCAAGCTAGAAACAATTTAAGGGTGTGTTCGAAAAAACGCTTTTCTACTTTCAACAGCTCGAAATTTTCATATACAATTTCAGACACATTTTTAAAAACATGAAACTGGCTGAGAGGATTTTTGAAGAGAAGTATAAAGTGCCGTGCGATGGCATTTTACGCTCCATTGATTAAAATTTGATTTATAAACAATTATCTTCTCAGTATGACCCTTTTTTTCGCTCACAGGTCTCCCGCTTTGGAAAAATCAGTTCAAAATGCCGTTTTTGATTGCTTTTTTTTTTGCAATATTTTCTGCATTTATAAATGAATGGATAGTCGTGGCACTTTGTGTACTTTTTAAATAAGACAATTTGCCAGTTTGATGCATCTGAGAGCAAAAATGAATTTAAAAATAAATCGGAAAATAAGCACCTTGAATCGAAATACACCCTTAAATGCAAATAGATTTATCTTTCGAAATCGTCTGAATGCGATAGAAATCAGGCTTAGAAATTATTTTAAAACCAATAAAAAGTTAAATAAATGACAGCACATTTTTTTAAACCAAATTACAATATATTTTTAAAACGAATTGCGATACATTTTTTAAACAAATTGCATTTGAAAGTACTTTTTTTCCCTATTCGACGATGTAAAAATTTAAAATATGAGAAATTAATAAGCTTAAAAAATTGCAATAAAAGTTAAACTTAGTCATCTGGTGTTGATTGTGTTACAGACTTATGTGTTTGTTTCTGACACATTTTTGTTTGTTTTAATAATACCAGACTAGATAAGTTAAATAGTTATCGCTAGCCGGTGTCTGTGAGAAAATTTTGGTGGTCCAATGAAAAATTTTAACATTAATATTATTATTATTATCAAAATACAATAATAATATTATTAAAACAAAATAATATGAGAAATTCTTATATTTAACAATTTTAATTTTGAAAATTTAAATTAATGCCCATTATAATTATTCTTTAAATATTCAAAGAAGGTATTAGATATTTAAAAAATACTCTGTCGTTAGGTATTTACAAAAAACCCTGCCGACTTGGCCAACAGGCGCAGGTAGATTTCAAAATTAAGTACTAATTTGATTCACAAAACGAAATGAAAATTAGAGATAAACACAGATTAATAATTTTATCTGGCCTTTTTTGACGAAATTTTAATTTCATTTTCCAAATAAGATCTGTTTTTATCAGAATTCTGTTAATCCGACAATTTTTTCCTTAAGCGCAACGGATTCTTAATTTATATTTACTGTAAGAATCGGTCCTATTAAAAACTTGTCAATATAAAAGTTGTAGATAATATTAAGAACGTTTATAATAAATTTAAATGGATTTTATGTCTAGTGAATTGAAAAAAATCATGAATTTTTCTTCTTCTTCACCCCCCCCCCCTTTTTTTTTTTCATTCTTATTTTATTTATTTATTTTGCGGTACGTGTTGTCCTATCAAAACTTGTCAATATAAAAGGCGTTAAAAACATTTATAATAAATTTAATTAGACTTTATACCTCGAGAATTGACGAAGTTATACATTTTTTCCCTCCTTAAAATTCTATTTTTTCGCTCCTTAAGCTCATTTTTAATTTTATTAGAAATATGCCATACATGAATTTTTTATTACTTTCCCAGAAGTAATAATTACTAATAACTTTGAACTGATTTGGCATACATATTATAATGAACTTTTTTTTTTCTTTTTTTTTACTAAATCGCTACCCATTTTCACTTCCTTGGGCCGAATTCGCCCATTTGTAATCCCCGCGAGATATTATTATCAATGTTTTTGGTAAATTTGAAGTCGATCTGTGAGTAATTGCGATTTTTACCATGCGGTCAAAATTTAGTATAATATAGGAATACAGACAGTTTAAATTAACGTGAGTTTACAGTTGGTATAAGTACTGATTAAAAGAATTCGTTGCATATCTAAAAATCCACTGCTGTAAGAGATGGCCATGAGAAAACGGGTTGGTTCACAGTCTAACTTTTTATGTCACTTTGAAGCTATGGCAATACCTTTCAAAAATGCCACTAAACTTTAAGCGCTTTAGATTTTGCCTTTTTTTTTAATGTGGTTTTTATGAGGTTTTGTTTGAGGTTATGAAATTTCTAACTAAAAAAAAGAACGCTGAGAGAATTGTTGACTTAAGTCGAGGTTTTTACTGTAATAATTTCAAATGAAGTTTTGAAATTTATTAAAAACGATCGTTGTGAGTTAGCGTCGATTCAGAGGAAGAAATCGTCCAAGATCAGTATTTATAATAGTCTTTTAGCTTTCTGATAATTTCTAAAAAATAAATTTATTTTAAATTTGCATTTTATTTATATTTTATTGCATTATTTATTGACTGATGAATATTTTATTTTCGTTATGAAATATGCAAGCTAGAAACAATTTAAGTACAAATAGATTTATCTTTCGTAATCGTCTGAATGCGATAGAAATCAGGATTAGAAATTATTTTAAAACCAATAAAAAGTTGAGTAAGTGATGAAAAATTTTTTAAACAAATTGCGATACATTTTTTAAACAAATTGCATTTGAAAGTACTTTTTTTTCTTATTCGACGGTGTAAAAATTTAAAATATGAGAAATTTAGAAGCTTAAAAAATTGCAATAAAAGTTAAATTTAGTCATCTGGTGTTGATGTGAGCGGTACGTTACGATTTTTCTTGTTCAATCAAAAGAAAAACCTTGCAGGAGTAGGATCTGTGCAGCCGCACCATTTACTGGATAATTGCGCCCAGGCCCTGATTACCGAATAGGCACGAGAAGCAGGTGCTTCCCTTAAAAAATTTTAAGGGTCCCGAAATTGAAACAAGTTGAAAATTGCACGTAAAGCGTAGCAAATGAAGTGCGTTCGTACGATAACGAAGTTTTAAAACTATTCAGATCTTGCTGATAATAGTAGACAGTACTTCGGATACAGTATAGTGTTCGAAATCTTTGTGTTCCTGTAAATATGCAGGAAGTAATTTTTATTACACCTCAGCAACGCAAATAATAGTCATAAAATGTGAAATAGTTTAACATAATTAAAACACGCCTAAACACTGTTTCCCCGTATAGCATTATGTAGTGGAATATTTTTTGTGTGACCCTGTAATTTAATAATAAATATTTCTTGCATCACAGATTGTATATTTTAGTATATATACTTCATAGATTCATGTCAATATCATTGTGTTCGAATGAGTGTAACACCATTAAAATGCATTTGAAACCTTTTTTTTTTTTTTTTTCCATTGACTGTAATGCAACGGAAAACTTTTGAATGTCCCTGTATTTGATATATGCATCCGATTTTCATAAAATTTGAAATGACTCGACAAAATTATGCAATAATTATATGTTTAAAATTTCAAACGAATAAAATGTATTTGAAACTTTTATCCCCATTGACCGTAATATAACGGTTATTTTTGATTGTCCCTGTAATTGATCTATGCATCCGATTTTCATAAAAACTGAAATGACTCGACGAAATTGTGCAATCATTATGTATTTTAAATTTCAAACGATTCGGTTGGGTAGTTTTTGCGTTGTTATATGCGGATAGACAGACGGAGGGACTGAACGACAACTATAGGTGCTACGTATTTACATTATTACGAACGCACCTAAAAGCAAGGGCCCCAAATTTATATTGAATTAAATGCATTTCAAAATGATAATTTCTTTTCAAATTATCTATCTTACGATATAATATATTAAGAATTGCTTCTTATAAATAGCTTTCAATAACAAATTAATTTTTAATGTACTAGATTAAATTCGAGCAATCGTAATTCTTCAGTTTATGTGTATTTTATTTTGTATACTGAGTTTGAGTGATATTGAATTTGAATTGTATGAGCAACATAAAATATTGATTAAATTCCTTGACAAAATTGAGAGAAGATTTCAAAATGTTGATATTTTATGTTTTGCATACATTCTTTTTATCCAACTTACATTTTACCGCTCATACCACACAAAATTCTTTTTGCATATTTTTTTTCAATTGTATCACATTTTTGTGTATGAAGAACACTGAAAAAAAAATTTGAATGAAATGTATGAATTTAACACAGCCACTCTGGAACAATATTCGTAAGCATTAGTAAGTTTCCGTTTATTTTGAATTTAGAAAATTCTTCTTGAATGAAGGGGACCTGAAGTGACACCGTGCTTCCCATAGCTTTAGAGGTTAATCAGGCCCTGGTTGCGCCGACTTTACTAAAACCTATTAAAACAGTACTTGGAGTTAACGGATTTCTACATTAATGGTGAATAATTTTTAAATGTGGCTTTGTTTAAAGTATTAAAAAATAACTTAATTTTTTAATACAAGAATGCCTTTTTTTCTGTTCAGTTTGAAAATATTCGGTTTTTTAAATATTTTAATGTTTTTTCGAAATGATGCATATTATTTACGTGTTCAAACAAAAAGTTCTTTTATATAATGTCACATACACTATCTACCAAAAAGTATTTGTACACTTTCAGTTTTTGACATTTTGTCAAATATTTAAAAATATACTGGTCGGATTCTTCTGGAACTTCAGAAATATAAAGATTATGTTTCACTTTATATTTATTTACATTCATTTGTTAAGCGGGTAATTAGGGGGCCGGCAAAAAAACAAAGAATAATAGAAATATTTGGGATCGCCCTGTACATGAAAATGCACGAAACGACTTATCGCTTTAGAATACAAATATATGAATACAGTAGAATATGTACACTAATTTTTGTGAGAATAGCATGTATATTTATGGCGATAGAGCGATTTTTTTTGAAAAATTCAAAAAATACTGGTATGTTTTTTGTTTATATCATGCTGGGTTTTTGACCAAATTTAACACAAATTTCAGAAAAATTGGCAAAATGCAGTAGAAAAAATGTAGCGCAATTGGAATATAAATATATTAAATATTTTATGAAATATGAGTAGTTGTATAAAATAATTTTTATCTGCGCATGCGCGAACTAGAAGAACATTTTTTTTACATCATTTAAGAGCCCACAATAGTCACAGAAAAATTACTCAAAAAGACCCGGATGACCATGTAAAGTCTATGGGAGCTTTCTTTTCTAATATCTCGCTCAAATTTTAATATTTTTGCATGATATTTTTGCACAAGATAGCTGAGGGCAATCCACAACCGGGCTAGTTTTTACGTTTTCGATTTTGGTTATATATTTTTTATATTACGATAGTTTCAGTTTCAGAACCGGTTTAAACCGGTTTCGAATGTTAAAGTAATTTTTTAAAGAAAATCTGAAGCAAAAATTGAAAAAGTAAAAACTAGCCCGGTTGTGGATTGCCCTCAGCTATCTTGTGCAAAAAAATCATGCAAAAATATTAAAATTTGAGCGAGATATTAGAAAAGAACGCTCCCATAGACTTTACATGATCATCCGGGTCTTTTTTTGTACTTTTTCTGTGACTATTGTAGGCTCTTAATAGTCAATTCTATGGAGTGACTTATAAAAAAAATCCAATCAAATATCGTGAAAATTCAAAAAGATATCATTATTTTAGTGAGATGTTTTTACTCTGCTCTCTAAAAACGGCTGAATCTTAAGGGATTCTCCACAAATTGACATTTTTTAATAACTGACTTAAAAAAAACTAGTATTGAATTAATACAATATCTAATACAATATTGCTGCTAATAAGTACTTGACAATTGTGATAGAAAAGAAAAAGAGCTTTATTCGCATTCAGGGCCAAAACTAAGAGGGGGGGGGGGGGGGAGAAGGACATGTGCTCCGGGCGCTAGGATGAAAGTGTTCCAAATGTATCTTTCGTTTGGCGATTTTTTTCATGGCTATGTTTAGCATAATATTGTAAAAATTATTATATCTGGGCTATGCTAAAGCATAAAAAAATCTAATGATGATGGCTTAAGGTCCCTGCCCCTACCCGAGAAGATGCTCACGAGCTAATGCTATTCCTATGGGGATGCATTTTTCTAACTCTTTTGCATTTGGACATTTTTAAATAATATGTCTTGCATTGGATAGCGGAAGTCCTTTTCAAGATCGCTCCGTGATTACTTTTTCAATTTTGGCGTAGATATTTTTATAATGTTTCTTTCACTTCCAAAAGCGGTTCTGAAAGTTAAACTAACTTTATAGAAAATATCTATGACTCAAATCGAAAAAGTAGTCAAGGAGCGATTTTGAGAGGGACTTCCGCTATCCAAAAAAAAAAAAAAAAAAAAAAAAAAAAAATGAAAATTTCAAAATGCGAAAGAGTTATTAGAAAAATGCCTCCCCACAGGAATAGCATTAGCTCAGCAGTGTCTTCGCGGGCAGGGACAAGGGCCTTAAAGATCCTGTTGAAAGTAGAATTTTTTTGATTCGGTTTAAAGTATCAAATTGGAGTATTTTAATAAAGCAGAATACGTTATTTTATATTACATATTTTAAGTTTTAAAATAAGTCGGCTATTAATAAATTGGAGAAATTTTCTTTGTAAATATGCTTTGCGAAGGAGGGGGAAAGGGGTACCTTCAAAATCCACGTTTGCCTCGGGAAAAAAAGACTGGTTTTGGCCCTGTTCACATTTAATAATTTGTAGATCCTCCTCGAGAGGCAAGTACAGCTGCGACTCTCCTGGGCATGCTCTCAACTAGTCCTTGTATTACATTTAATGGTATTTTATTCCACTCTGTTTGCACAAGGCAGGTAAGCTCTTTTACTGATTTTGGGCGTGTGTCACCCGCCTTAATTCGACGATCCAACTCGTCCCAGAGGTTCTCTATTGAGTTCAGGTCTGGGCTCTGGGCAGGCCACTCGAGTCGATGCACTCCATTATCAGCATACCAATCCATGCTGGACTTCGCTACATGGCAGCTTGCGTTGTCATCCTGGAAATAACATGGGTCCAATCCACAGTATTGCCACAACGTAGGAAGTACACTGTTGTCCAGTATATTACAGTAGGCATCGGCATTGAGCTTACCATGAATTGGGACCAAGGGTCCTAGTCCGAACCAGGAAAAACAACCCCAGAACATAATTCCCCCTCCGCCAAATTTAACTGTGGGCACAATACATTCTGGTAGGAGGCGTTCTCCAGGCAGACGCCAGACCCAGACCCTACCATCAGAACGGTAGAGGGTGAACTTTGATTCATCACTCCAGAGAACCTGTTTCCATTGCTGTACAGTCCATTGCTGGCGTGTTTTGCACCAACTTAACCGAGCTGCGCGGTTGGACTTGGTGATTAAAGGCTTATGGGCGGCAGCACGGCCATAAAAATTAAGCAGATGAGCTTCCTTACGGATGGTATTCATGGAAACAACACATCCTGAAGCTTGTTGAAATTCTTGGCGTATGTGTAACATTGGTTGGTTGCGGTTCTTCCGAATTTCTCTAGACAGAACCCGTCGGTCTCTATCTCATAGTTTCGTCGGTCTGCCTACTTTGGCCACATTCTGACAATCACCATTTAGCTTCCATTTTCTAATCACATAAGCCACAGACGTTTTGGGGTAATTAAGCTCGATAGATATGTCGATTAAAGATCGGCCATTTCGGTGGTACCCGATGATCACACCTTTCTCAAATTCAGACAGCTCTGTTCTTCTTGGCATCATGCATGCGATTGATGTCAGTGTTGTTTTCGACACCACATTTAACAGTGGAGAACTTGACGTATTTCAGGATCGCAGATATCGGCATTTGCATAAGAGCCATTATCAATTATGTATCAATGGGTAGATTTGACACAAATGCTTCGATTTTTTATAATTATTTTTATCCTGAAATAGGTTCGTTCTGGTAATTATCTAAGAAAAGAAGTAAATCACCAGTAAAAAACGTAAATGGAGATTTGACAATTTGCGTAAAATCTGACGTCATTCAACTGCTTTCAGAGACCAATTGAAAATCAGTTCACTCCTATCCACAATAACTTTCTGAATTTCCACGAAATTCGATCGGATTTTTTTATGGGTAGCTCCATAGAGTTGAATATTAAATTATGTAAAATGATACATTTTATCGTTCACGCATACGCTGATTAAAAAATATTTCATACAAATACTCATATTTTAGAAAACTTTTAATATATTTATATTTCAGTAGCACCTTATTCTTTCTACTACATTTTGCGAATTTTTCTGAATGTGGCTTTATATTTGGTTGAAAATATTGCATGACATAGAACATTTTAGAAAATATTTAATATATTTATATTTCAATGAATTTTGGTGAACTCCCCCCCCCCTCCCTTTCCTTCTCTGCAAAGCATCTGCAAAAGTATTTGGAAAGAAAAATTTTCTAATTTATTAATAGCCGACTTATTTTAAAACTTAAAATATGTAATATTGATTAAAGTAGTCTGCTTTGTTTTAAAAAAATGATACCTTAAAATCGTGAAACCGAATCAAAACGAAAAAAAAAAATCTGCTTTATGCGGGATCTTTATGCCATCATCATTAGATTCTTCTATGCTTTGGTATAGGAGAAATGCTTTGAATGGGACGATTTTGACAATATCATGCTAAACATAGACATGGAAAAAATCGCCAAACAAAATGTACATTTGGGACACTTTCATCCTAGCGCCCGGGGCACATGCCTTATTCCCCCAACCCTCTCTTAGTTTTGGCCCTGAATGTGAATAAAGCTCTTTTTCTTTTCTATCACAATTGTCAAGTACTTATTAGCAGCAATATTGTATTAGATATTGCATTAATTCAATACTAGTTTTTTTTTAAAGTCAGTTATTAAAAAATGTCAATTTGTGGAGAATCCCTTAAGATTCAGCCGTTTTTAGAGAGCAGAGTAAAAACATCTCACTAAAATAATGATATCTTTTTGAATTTTCACGATATTTGATTGGATTTTTTTTATAAGTCACTCCATAGAATTGACTATTAAATGATGTAAAAAAAAGTTTTTCTAGTTCGCGCATGCGCAGATAAAAATTATTTTATACAACTACTTATATTTCATAAAATATTTAATATATTTATATTCCAATTGCGCTACATTTTTTCTACTGCATTTTGCCAATTTTTCTGAAATTCGCGTTAAATTTGGTCAAAAACCCAGCATGATATAAACAAAAAACATACCAGAATTTTTTGAATTTTTAAAAAAAATCGCTCTATCGCCATAAATATACATGCTATTCTCACAAAAATTAGTGTACATATTCTACTGTATTCATATATTTGTATTCTAAAGCGATAAGTCGTTTCGTGCATTTTCATGTACAGGGCGATCCCAAATATTTCTATTATTCTTTGTTTTTTTGCCGGCCCCCTAATTACCCGCTTAACAAATGAATGTAAATAAATATAAAGTGAAACATATTCTTTATATTTCTGAAGTTCCAGAAGAATCCGACCAGTATATTTTTAAATATTTGACAAAATGTCAAAAACTGAAAGTGTACAAATACTTTTTGGTAGGTAGTGTATTATAGATTATGGTGCTGTTATAAAACTCAATAGCACTTCAATAATTTAATGAATAAATATTGATTAGAATATTTTTGGTAATTTATAAGTAAATTAAATTTTGAAGCTAATTATGAAATGCACTATTAGAATATTCAGACGCAGTGGTTGGCAACTTTCTACTCATGCCAATTAACTGGAAGTGGATCACAATTAATGTTGTCTGATGTCCCGATTTTTAGGGACTCCAAAGTCTGTCTCCTGTCCCGCATAACTACCAAACAGGACACAAAAAGTCCCGATTTTTAAAGATGCCCAAATTCTTTATCTACTTTTTATTTATTTATTTATTTATTGTACCATACTTTTCGTTAGCATGCATTTACTAAAACTTAATGCGGTAAAACGTTAAAATTGCTAGCTCTTTAATGACGAGCACTCTCGGTCTGTCCCATTCAAAATATCATTTTAAAATGCGCTTTTGACATTATTTCCAGAAAAATATTTGTCTGTATTGAAAAATAGAAAACGCCCTTCAAAGGTTCGCGAATTCGTCGAAGGATATTTAATTTTGTTTTGAAAACTAACTGACTTGAGGGAAAAAAATATATAAAGTCAAATAAATGCAAAAATCTTACTGGATTTCAACCTAAGTACAGTACATTTTATTTCTTTCTTAAAATAACAATAATAATAATAAAACTAGAAAACCCCCCAGCCACGATCGCCTTCTAAACCTTGCGGGCAAGTGCTGCCTCCTCCCCACATCCAGGGGCGTGCGAAGAGAAAACTGCACCCGGGGCGAATTTTCAATTTGACGCCCCTCTCCCTCAACTTTTTCTTATGACAGGCCGAAAATGACTTTGGTAATATTAATTTGACGCCCTCTAAATTTCCGCGCCCGGGGCGGCCGCCCCCCCCCCCCCTTCGCATGGCGCTGTCCCAAATTGGCAATATTTAAAGTTTGACAGAAATTTCTGTTTTAAAATTACCATAAACATTTAAATACTAATCGACAAATTGCACAATTGTATTATTATTATTATTATATTTATTTATTTATTTATTTATTTATATTTATATTTTTTTTTACCGAAAAAATTAATAATCTTACCATGTTAGAATCCCAACTGCAAAAGCACACTTGCACTATATTATCCATACACTGGTCCTAAAAATCCATTTTCTGTGGAGTAAATCAGTATCCAAAAATATCAGCATCGTTCACAGATTTTTTTTCGCATGGGATCGAGCTCGTTTCGAAGTAAGGGAGCGAGCAGACGACATTGGAATAGCAGCAAGGAGCCTCTCCGCTCCACTTCCTCGCTGTCAACGGAAGTTCTGCCGAGAATTAGTCAGGACGTAGCGGGGTTTTTCGATGATATGAGACCGGAAGTAGAAGGCGCGTGCGAACGTTTTGTTTTTTTCTCACCCACACATTTTTTTTTCTTTATTTTTTTCGGTACGTTTATTTTACACGCAATGTGCAAGCATCCCAACAATTTACTACCTGACAAGCCAAGTGTAATGCACTGTGAATCATATGGAAATTTTAGAAATACGATCGATTCAAAAATAATCTCAAACAGTCATTTGGACATGTTAGACAACTGAAAATTTTGTCTGTAAGCTTCAGTGACTTTTTGAATGAAGAAAATTAAAATGACATATGCGCACAAAATGTACATGAGCCATGAGCCGTGGAAAGAAATGGCTTTCCAGTCTAAGGTCTCGCTTTCTTGTACGCAGCAGCTCCAACTGTTCAAAAATATTAAGTGGACTAAAAAATGTTTGAGTAAAATGTAAAATGACATATGACCAGCTGCATGCGAAGAAAAAATTGCGCCCGGGGCGAAGTTTCAATTTGGCGCCCCCCCCCTTCCCCCTTGCCCCATCACCGTTTCTCTTTGTGACAAAATTGAAACGTAAAAATACAAATAAATTCTATTGAATACATGTTTGTTGTATATTTTGAAACTTTAAAGAGTTTAATTTATTTTAACAGCTAAATAATATGAAAGAACATTTCACAGATATTTTGGCAAAGGGGATCTGGAATCTGGAAAGCATTTGTGGAAAAAATATATCTAACAGTATTGTATAACTCCTTATGAATTCCAGGAAAGAAGCAATATACTATTTAGAATGTATATTTTTTTCACAAAAAAATCCCAATATGTTTATATATATATATTTTTTTTTTACAAAAAACGACGATGGTAATATAAATTTGGCACCCCTTCGATTTCCGCGCCCGCTGCGACCGCCCCCTTCGCCCTCCGTTTCGCACGGCTCTGCATATGACAACTACTGAAGCCAATAGGTACAAGTAACAAAATTTCGATTCGGTGTAAATTGAGTTCAAAGATTACTGAATTTAAATTTGAACATCAATTATAGCTAAATGAGTTGAAATAGAAAACTGCTGCTCTTTCCATTATGATTTTTTATCTCTTATTTGAATATCTGTAAAAAAAAAAAAAAAAAAAAGTACAGTGAATTTTTTTTTTAAATTTATAATTAATCAGGGCTGTAGCTAATGGGGTGCTACGGGCGGCTCAGCCTCTCCTGGAAAAAGATTCCAAGGTTACTAAATGAATTTATGTTCCGAAGATTCAAAGGAAATTCTGTTCAAAAATCTATTTTAGTTTTCCGACCCATCCACAGTTTTACAAAATTACGAAATTGTATCTAAAATAAGCGTTTCAATACTTAGCTCATCCTATTTGCAGATATGAAGCTAACATGTTGTTTAATTTTGAACTAGTTACACACTCAAAATTTTCATCATCATATACTTTTCTTAGCATAAAATGAAGTTGTTGCAACAGTTTAATAATGAACATAGTACCTACAATGTGAATATGCACTAATTTATCATTCTGTGTCATAGAGAGAGAAAAAAAATTATGAGCCCCCTAAATTCTCTTGGGGCCCCCTAGATTCTTTTGAGTCCTCCCTGTTGTTCACTTCTAACTACGGCCCTGTAATTAATCAATATTGATTATTATTCGGCAAAAGTGGTTTATCTCTAGAACGCAGCATATAATTAGAAAATCACTTATATATATTTACATGAAAAGAAAAAAACACAATTCCAGGCCATCTCCGTCTGTACACTTAGTCAATTTTTTTTCAACTTTGTCATTTATAGCCCTTGGCTTATGGTGTCCTCATATATATTTTTCCCTCTTAATATCAGGGGTGTTGAGGAGGGTATACGCCGTATACCTTCTGGATTCTTTAAAGGAGCTCCATATATACCCTCAGTTTCTCAAAAAAATTATTAAATAATTATGTAAATCTCTTGATTTTGTTTAAAAAATTTACGTAAAATGCTTTAGAATGTAAATGTTTCATGAATTCATAATGCAATAGATAAAGGGTTAATGCATTAATGTTCTAACAGTTTTCTCTTTAAATATTAATTAATTTCATTTAACTCGTGTAAATAAAAAAATCTATAGAAAATACTTTGATTTTTATTCATTAATGTGTATTTGGTAAAATTTGAAGTTATTAGACTTGGACAATCTTTAAACAAATTGTGATATAATACCAGTATATAATCCCCGTCAAAAATGACGGAATGTTTATCTGTGTTTTATTTTCATAGGACTTCATACAAACAAACAATATGAAGATTTTATTATTTAAAACATTGTATAATGTGGGAAAGTACATTTTAAAAAGGACAAACGATTTCTACAAATACAAACAATGAGGTTATTCTTTTGATACTCAATATTCAACTCCTGAAATAATTTAACAATCAATAAAGGCCCTAACTCTAAGCTTTAGTATTAAGAAATGAAAAATCAGGGGAAATTACGTCATATTGACACAATTATATCGATTTTTCGAAGTAGTTTTATTAATGTAAAAATACATTGGAAGCTAAGCATAACGTCATTGGTTCCAAACATTTCAAACATACTTTTTGACGTACTTTTATGCTTAACCCAGTGGCGTAGCTAAGGGGGGGGGGGGCAAGGGGGCGTCCGCCCCGGGCGCCAAATTGAGAGAAATTGTTATATATCTATATTGGGGTGGGGGCGCAAAATTTCTTGCTGGCCCCAGGCGTCAAAAACATAGCTACGCTACTGGCTTAACCAGAGTATATTCAAATAAAAATATTTTTTCTATAGGATAATAATGAACGAAATCAATAAACTCATTTTTCATAAAAATAAAATAAACCCAATAAACAATATCCGCCTATAAAAATAAAACACAAGTGCATATTTCTTTTTACTGAAAATCACCTACAAAGGAAAAATACGTCTATGAAGCCATGCGTTTAAATATTTTTCAGTGTTTCTTTTTTATCTGAAATATTGGAAGCAATCCAATTGCCACCATTTTAAAGAAATTTCATAAAAAACTTTTTAAAAAAATTATATTTCGATGAAATATATACAGATTTCATGAAAAAAAAAAAAATTGCTAAATCTATTCAGTAGAAAGATGAAAGCAGATGATTAAAAAAATAACAGCGTTCTTGAAACAGTGAATTAATAGCAAAAAGCGTTAATTATGAAGAGGACTTAATAAGGGAGACTGCTTTCAAGTGTTGTAAACAAGTTGGAAATCGCACCTCAAGGCGTAGCAAATAAGGTGTGTTCGTACTATAACGAAGTTTTAAAAATATTCAGATTTTGATGCAATAGTACATACAGTACTTTGGATGCAGAATAGTAGACGAAATCTTTTGTGTGTCCCTGTAAATACTGTCTGCTTTTTACTATACTAAAAGTAGTAAACCTCAGCAACGTATATCAATTTCATAAAAGGTAAAATAGTTTAATATAATTAAAACTCGCTCCAAACAATGTTTTCCCATATACCATTAAATAATGGAATACTTTTGTATGGCCCTATAAATTAATCACAAATATTCTTTGCTCCATAGATTGTTCAGAATGTATTTTAGTACATACTTAAGAGATGCATATCAATTTTATTATGTTTGGAGGAGTGTAACAATATTAAAATGAACTTGATACTATTTTTTCCCCCTTTGAAGGTAATGTAATGATGGAATATTTTTGATTGTCCCTGTGATTAAACTATGCATCCGATTTTCATAAAATTTGAAATGACTTTACAAAATTACCCAACAGTTTTATATTTTTAATTTAAGTAGATTCGGCTGGGCAGTTTTTGCTCCGATATATGCGGAGAGACGGACGGACAAACTGAACGATGACTATAGGTGGTACGTATTTACATAAATACGAACGCACCTAATAAAAGAATAGCATGAGAAGAAGCGGTAGATTAGGTGGATGAAGAAAGGTTGGATGAAAGAAATCGCCAATCCGAAAAACAGAAGTTAGAGTGAGGTAGAACAGAAGTAAAGTGATACTACAAGAGCCGACCGCACAAAACCCTAAGTCATCGAGCACAAGAAAAAATCCTTTATATTATGGAAGAGTAGTAACAGGGGAATCTAATGATCCATGTCTACCGGAAGTGAACTGGTGTATCAGCCAGAAATTAATATTACTAGTGATTGACTCGTAGGTCTATCATTGTGTTTGCCGTACAATCAAAAGTACGAAAACACGGAAAACTGGGTGCAGGAAAACATAATGCTAAGTCTACGAGTCAACCACTAGTGGTATTAATTTTTGGCTTATGCAGCACTTCATTTCCTGCGGACATGGACCATTAGATTCCCCTATAACTACTCTTCCATAATCAAAAGGATTTTTTCTTGTGCTCGATGACTTAGGGTTTTGTGCGGTCGGCTCTTGTACTATAAGCAGGACTTCTAAGGATTTTGTAAAACCAAATATAGACTTTGAATCCAAAATCTTAATTTAAAAAAAATGCCTAAATTTGATGGGAAAGTGATGATATAACTGTTTTTGGAACTGCTTAAACGAAAGGCGAAGATTGTTGAAGTACCCCTCCCCCCCTCATCAACCCTCAAGCCTAGAAAAAAGGGTTATTCAATTAATTAGCGTTCTACTAGCTGAAATTTCTCATTTGTAAGCTCGGGAACCTGAAAAACAAGCTAGTGAGAATTTATTATTATTACCTGTTTTTATTAAACCTATTAAAGTTTAAATCAAAATAAATAAAGATTATAACATTTGTTCCGATTCACCCCTATCCGCGGGGTTAATCGGAACACCATTAATATACAGGGTGTCCGAAAAGTCTGAAAACGGTCGAATAACTCGAAAAATACATATGAGATTGAAAAACGTAAATATACGTGTTAAATATTTTTAAATAAGCTACTCAGTAATACCAAATTTGACCTTCGTAACCGACCCCCTGGGGGTCAGAGGGGGTCCAACTTTGAAATCTTAAATTATAACCCCCATTTTTTATTGCAGATTCGGATTCTACGGACAAAAATACGTAACTATTGTATTTGATGTTTATTTCGAATCCTCGTTTATCACGGTGTAATTGAGCATATTAAATCGATACATATTTCGGCTTTTCCAACGGGATTTTCCCTAATCGAAACTAATTGGGGAGAATTTATGACATCAAATTCCTCGTCTTTTGCAATAATAGCGTTTCTTGAAAATCACCCGTGCCGATTATTTCGGTAGTGCTACACAGTTAAAAATTTGATCCATTTGTTGCAGCGTCACTCCACAACTTTTATAGAATATCTCTTTCATGACCAATGAGAATGTTCCATAACACAGTAAAGTACACTGTAAAAAAATTGACCCTTTTGCTGCATCGTCACTCCACCGCTTTTATAGAAAACGATTACTTTACTGTGTTATGGAGCATTCTCATTGGTCACAAAAGAGATATTCTATAATAGCTGTGGAGTGACGCTGCAGCAAATGGGTGAAAATTTTAACAGTGTAGCGCTATTGAAATAATCGCCACGGGTGATTTTCAGGAAACGCTATTCCTACAAAAGACGAGGAATTTGACGTCAAAAATTCTGCCCAATCAGTTTCGATTAGGGAAAATCCCGTTGGAAAAGCGGGAATATGTATCGATTTAATATGCTCGATTACACCGTGATAAACGAAGATTTGAAATAAACATCAAATACAAAAGTTACGTATTTTTGTCCGTAGAATCCGAATCTGCAATAAAAAATGGGGGTTATAATTTAAGATTTCAAAGTTGGACCCCCTCTGACCCCCAGGGGGTCGGTTTCGAAGGTCAAATTTGGTATCACAGAGTAGCTTATTTAAAAATATTTAACACGTATATTTACGTTTTTCAATCTCATATGTATTTCTCGAGTTATTCGGCCGTTTCCAGACTTTTCGGACACCCTGTATATAACAAATGTTGCGTTTTTGCCTAAAAAGTAAAGAACAAAACAAGACCGAAGTAGTTAAAAATTAAAAAATCGGTTGTTGCTTTTTTTTAACGTTAAAGTTGAAAAGTGTTCCTATTCACCCCATTTTACGGTATCTGAAATAGAATAATGTCATTAAAATACTTTGTGAATGATTTTTTTTCCAATGATCATAACGTAACAGAATGTTTTTGAATGCCCCTGTCAAAAATTATTAATTTTACACAGTTCATATTCAATACTAAACATACCATGATAAACAGTATTAACATGATTATAACCATTATTAAAATGTCTATAACTCCGAGTATATACTTATGAATGTTATAGCACAGAAAAACCATATTTGTAACCATTTTTCAACTTTGTTGGAAAGCCTTAAAAAAGTCTAATAAATAAAAAAAGAACTTTTAAAAAATGAAAGTTTGCAACAAATGAAAAGATGAAATGAAAATATAATAAATTAATCAAGAAACAAATGAGTAAAAAAGTCAAATAACTGTGCTATATGTTTTATTTTATTTATGAATTCATGGTTTACATATGTACAAAGATTTAACATCTTTGAAGATGCAGTACATGGAAAAATATACTTAGAAATTATTTGATCAATGTATATATCTAGCAAACTCAACATCATTCATTAATATGAGCAATCATTTAACATATTATTTAATAGTTTATTTTAAGTGATTATATAAAAAGAAATGGACAGATTATGCATTTATACTTGTAAATTTCTCAACATTGGTTATTGGAACAATTTCTTAAATCTAAGTACAAATAATTCAAATGAACAAGGCTCTTTTTGGTTATATTAATAAAGGAAAACATAATTTTTAGACAATTGCTCAATACATTAAAAAATGTCATAATAGACAAGACACATAATATGCTGGAGACTGATCACCTTTTAACACAAAAAAGATATACTTGATTATAACAATGCAATGATCTTCAAACAGCTTACAACTTGATTAGTTATTGTATCTGAAAGTAATCTATAACTGATATGTATATCCAAAGATTTACAGTACCTAATAACTAGCACTGATTAAAGGATTAATGAATGATTATTTGAATATTTTGCTTTTACATAATTTAAGATTAGAAATGAGAAATTCTGATCATTTTATAACAAAAATAAGTTAAATATATATACAATAAAAGTAATATATGTAAATTGTAAAAATATGTAAATTGCCTAAATGACACAAAACACAATAACACTTTGTACTTAAGAAAATGTAAGAAAACATAAATAGCTAGAAAACTAAAAGACAAAATTACACAAATTTCTCAGAATATGCATTTTAAAAGTTATCCCACTTTTATCGTTTTTGCACAATGGGGGGAGTCTTCACACCCAGCCGCCATTGGAAAGCATCCCATGTTAACCTATGGAGAAATTTACGTTTCTCTTTCTGAGCTTAATATTTTAGATATCGGGATGGGAATTGCTGCAATCGATAAAACAGAAGAATACTCATAAAGATTATTTTCTATATTATTTTTAAAACGTTTTAAAGTATTTTTAAATTTGGCTTAAAGTTGGCAAAATTTGAAAAATCAGAAAGTTTATACTTAAAAAATATATAAAAAATCACTGGAGCATCATAGGAAAAAAAGAGAAAAGAGCCATAGAAACTGCAAGTCTCTTCTTTTCAATGAAAAAAATGAACAAGTATTTTTTTTAAAAATAACAGAGTTATAAGGAATTTTTCTCACAAGTAAGCTGATTTTTAAACGTGCGTAAGAATACAAATGTTTACAATTGCAACTGATGGTGGACGGGCAAGGTGATAAGGAAGCAATTACAGAGACTCGTATCAAGTTACAAAATAAAGGGAAAAAAGAGGGGTCCTGTCTAATTTATTGCTTTTTTCATTCCCCGGTCAGTTTAGGATCTTTCAGAAAGGGAAATGCTCTTTTGTACAAGATTTTTTTTTTTTTTTTCAGGACTGTTGAGACCAGATTGCTAGATTTCGTCTCTAATATTCGTTACAAATTACGTATTTGTGCAATGAGTTCCGACACTCTAGAAGCGGACAATTACGATGAATTTTTTTATATATAATATTAATAAGCTTTGGTTTTATTTGTAAAAGTATATATATATATATATATATATATATATATATATATATATATACATATATATATATACACTCAGGAACATTGAAAATAGCGACCCAAGAAGAAAGCTATGTACAATTACGAAACTTTGCAAATAAGTACAGCGTAATGTGATATGCAAATGATGCAATTTTTGTGCCAATACGCATGCTCATACACGCCGAGATGGCGCTACAATCAGGAAGAAGGTGCTATATAAGCCAGCGCAAAATCGAAGATTCATAAACGCGACGATTACCTACTGATTGAAGGAAGACTTTGGTAAGCGAAACATGCCAGGTAAACGTGCTAGAAGACATTTTTCACAGTTAAGCGAGTTTGAGAGAGGCCTGATCATCGGAATGAAAACTGCAGGCTGGTCGACGCGCCGTGTTGCTGGCCAGGTGGATCGTTCGGAGTGTGCCGTTAGAAAATGTTGGGAGCAGTGGACACGAGAAGGTACCCACGTGCGGAGAATCGGGTCTGGAGCGACCAGAAAGACCACGAGAAGAGAGGATCGAAGGATCGTGCGGCAAGCACTCGTGGACCCCACAGTGACTCGTTCAACGATTCGAGCAGACGTAGGCGTAGCAATTGTTCCCCAAACAATTTCCAGACACCTTGCAGAAGCAGGTCTAAAATCCAAGCGCCCTTTTCGTGCACTCCCTTTAACACCGGAACATCGGCGACTGCGTCTACAGTGGTGCCAAGCCAGATCAACGTGGAATGTCACAGATTGGCAAAAGGTTGTGTTTAGTGATGAATCCCGGTTTGTTTTGGGGACAGATGACAACCGTGTACGGGTGTGGAGGCGCCCTGGTGAGCGGTACAATTCCTCCCACACTGTTCCACGTCACACTGCCCGCACAGCTGGTGTAATGGTTTGGGGGGCCATAGCCTATGATAGCCGGTCCACTCTAATTGTGATTCATGGAAACTTAACGGGCCAACGTTATGTTGATGAGGTGCTTCGACCCCATGTAGGACCTTTCCTAAATGGTCTCCCAGGGGCGATTTTCCAACAAGATAATGCTCGTCCGCATACAGCAAGAGTTGCTCAAGACTTCCTACGTCAATTTCAGACTCTTCCATGGCCGGCCCGCTCTCCCGACTTGTCCCCTATAGAGCATGTGTGGGATCAGCTAAAACGTCAGATGCCATCGTGTCATTCGGTGCATGATTTGGTGTTGGCTGTGCAAGATTTATGGACCCATCTGCCTCAGGACAACATCAGGTGTCTAATCAACTCTATGCCGGACCGTGTGGCGGCATGTATTGCAGCTGGAGGTGGTCCAACGCGCTATTGAAGTTGCCCTGTATTTGCGTCGTTGCACACCCTGTATTTGTTTAATTGTCTTTATTTTGAGATCAAGTCAATCTCTCATCCGTATCATTATGTGTATTAAATTTCATTTCAATCCGATGCTTTCTTCTTGGGTCGCTATTTTCAATGTTCCTGAGTGTATATATATATTTTTTTATCTAATTCTGACAGCACCTCTGTGTGATATGGTTTGGCATTAACAAATTTTTACAGTAATTGATGTTGATTTGTAGTATTATCTAATGGTTCTATATATATATATATATATTCATGTATAGAATTATAATATATATTTATATATAGAATTAAAATCTCCTGTAATTAGATTCATAACGAGGTTTAGCATGAAATATGGACAATGCTGGTAGTAATGTTGTTTCAACTGTGCGAGAATTACAACACAGATTCTAGAAATGAAACTAATGATTGAAACCCATGATGCAAAGGAAAAAAATACTTTATAAAAGTTTACCATATGCCCGGATGACACATATTGCGTTTGGTATGTTTAAATTTAAATTAAAGGGAAAAAATAGATTTTTAAAAACAATTATTAGTCTTAAAAATTTTCTTTATAAAAAATCTAAAATTATGTTTTGTTAAATACATTTATTCTTAATCTAACGCCAGTTTTAATTTTATAATCCAATAATCTTTTGTATGTGGGTAATTTCATGAACATTTGTCGTGCAAGCCATATTATATTATTAGTAACTGTTAAATCGTTGGCCACCGTTAATTTTCGAAAGGTTTGCATGACCTTAATGAAATGTCTCCGATAAAATAAGTCACATTTTCCCGTTTTAAATTACTGGTATCCAAAATCGTAATATGTGACTTACACGACAAATGCTCATGGAATGACCCATGTGTATTTGTTGATATGAGCCGGCATGTTTTCTCTGCATTTCGAAATACTTTTTGATAATTTTACTATTGTTTTATGCCCCCTGAATTTTGTTTAAGGATCGACGGAAACCAATTTTTAAGACCAAAACCGAAACTGAATTTCGATAATCTTCCTATTTTAGGACGAAAACGAAAATGTCCAAAAATATATTTTTAAGTAATTAATGCCTACATAAATATGCATAATTATTAATTATAGTTGTTTATTAATTAAGCATAATTATTAGTTATACGTGAGGTCCAAATTGGTTCTTGTGCCTCTGACCAACATTTTTTATTTTCGTATAAAATAAAATGTAAATATGCATCAATGATTTCTTAAAAATACGAATCATTTAATTAAAAAAAGGTTTAGGTATACATACCTCGATTTATTACAAAAGCATAAGACTCTGATAGAAATACTTTAAGTAAATTAAAATTCTAAACTCATTTATAACATATTTTAAATTTTTAGAGCATATTTTGTTGTTGTGCTTTTCATTATGATTTATTTATTTATTTTTTATAGTACTGTTTTCACCACGTCACACTTCTAAGATTTTTTTTATTTTGTCTCCAGATTTTTAAGTAAAGTAATTCTTTTCTACTTTTAATTTCATAAAAAGTATACTTAAAAATCTTTTTTTTCTAAACTCTAGTATTTATTACATTTCATATTGCTTCAATATAATTATTATTGTATTAAATTTCTTTGAACATTATCCTCATTTAATTTTTTGATTAATTTATTTAATTATGTATTCATTTATTTTTATTTTATTTTGAAATAAACATTTTTTGCAACATTATTGACGGTCCTTTCTTTTATTATTTTGCAACGTTGTATAGAAAATGATTGATGTATTGTTGAAATAAACACATTCTTTGTTTGTCATAGCTTTTACTTTGTTTTATTCTTCTCCATTTTTAAATTGAATTGGTGTTAAATCAATAAATTAACTGGCAATGAACTAGTGGAAAATTTTAAATATTCTATTGTCATCACAAGCATAACAATAATATATAATGTCAGAAATCTAACATATCCTGAAATAAGTAAAATATCGATTACAAAATTCTATTTTTACATCTATAAAGAAAGTTAAATTAAAGTTTTTAACAGTTGATGTGATTTAAGAAACAAGAATCAAATAATTTAGAGTTATAATATCAGTTACGAAAAGTAATTTGTTCCTGAGCATTTCCAGGTATTTTCTGGCTAGGCAAGTGTTAAAAAATCGCCCCTCACTATTGCTACAACTAATGTTTGGTTAACTTTTTATTATTATCATTCGCCTTATAACCGTCTATACAATATTGCCTACTTTGGTAATTTCCAAGTCATGTGTAATGGTAGAAATGATCCTTTTTTTCATAATATCAAAACATGGGAAATATTCTATATATCTCATATATATAATATTCTTGTGTGTGTGTGCGCGCGCGTGCGCGTAAAAGTATAAATAAGAAAAAATTTATGCCCCCCCCCCCCCCCCGACCAAATCATCATATGAAAATGAGACTGGTTCCAACAGATTTTTAATAACACTTATAATGGTAAGAATAATATACACAATAAGTGTTACACAAGAATTATAACTTGGAGCTCTTTATATAATAAAATTGTGTTTTTTTTTTTCTTTTTTTCAAGTGGTAACATTTACTCTTCACTGTTCTTGAGCTCGTTCGATAAATAAGCTCGAAAAAGTATATAATCTAATATACACTTAAAATTTTTTTTTTATTAAATTAGAAGGGATCAAAGTTTGAGGATGCTATTGTTAAATCTATGAGGCAAAATTTTATTTATATTTTCAAATAATAATAATTTTATTTTATGTTATTTTAATAAAATGCAATTATCTGTCCCAAAATACTATGAACATTTTTGTAATTTCAAAGATACATTTCAAGTTTTCGCTGGGTGGGCTAGTTTAAAATGTACAATATTCGCATTTATTTTTGTTTTAACTGAAAAAATGTCTATTATCCCATAAGCCTTTTTAGAATCTTTTATTTGAAATAAAAAAAACTCCCCCCCCCCCCTCGCAGCAAAAAAGGAGCCTGAAAAGGTATACCTGAGTAAACGAATTCAAGATGTAAGTATTAGCAAAAAATGATACATTCAAGATTAATATCATTAAAATTTGCAGGCTGATGATCGATATTTGATTATTTTCGTAATTGAATGCTTGAAATTTTGGGAAATATCGGAATAGAATCATCCCTGGTACAGTAAAATTCGCCAACGCATTTCAAAAAATGCATGATGCATTTTAAAAATCATACAGCGCTATACCGAACTAAATATGTTCAGAGAAATATCTAAATTTTCCCGGTTATTAACTAAATGTAAAATATATCGTACATTTTTCTCTCTATCTGAGATCATAATTTTATTGTTCTAAATTTATGGATAAATATTTATAATTTTGAAGCTGTAAATTTTCAGTGCTCATCTAACTGAATGGATTTAAATAGAGAGTATAAAATTCAATCATTATTTGAAATGAAATAAAAGCAAAAAATGTACATAAATAACACACTTTTATTTGTGTACTTATAAGGTACCCTGGGGTAATAACGCCAGGCGGGGTAATAACGCCAAGTGCTCATATTTTGCATAATTATGAAATAATCAGGTAAATGACACCTGTGTGCTCTGCGCAGAAGGGTTTTGAGTCATATAAATCGCAAAAAACAGCCTCAAGTTAATTTGTTTCATTTTTAGGTCTTATTGTTTTTACAAGCAACTAAAATTAACGCTTGATTTAAAATTTGCGAGATAAGGTTTTTGATCTGAAGACTATATTTTTTATCCAGAAATACTTTGTTTATTACATAAATTTGTAGTGTATTTCATGTACTTTCAAATTGTTGTAGAAGATTTTGGATATCTTCTCGAGATAATTTGTAGTTTAAGATTTACTGCGCAATAAGTATCCCGGGGTAATAACGCCAGGGATTGGCGTTATTACCCCGGTTGATTATCAACAGTGGCCGAACTATATCCGAAGGGGGTTTATATATTAATATGGGACAGCATTATCATCATTGTTGAAATGGTAAGATTAAGGGGGGGGGGGGTGCCCAATACTTAAAAATAATCTCTCTATTTTTTTTTTTTATTATTATATTATTATTATTACTTTTTTTTTTACTAATGGAAAAATTAATTTTTAACTCTTGTAAATAAAACTATATCAAAATGTTTTCGAGATTCAAATTCGAACATATTCAAAATCAGATTTCTATTGAATTTAGACTGGATTGTTCAATTGAGTTCGAAATTTTAACTGTCCGCTTTCTCAGCGTTCGGTTTTTCAAAACTTTATAAATTTAACCTTTAACTGATGTGACAGAAATTCTAACGTATGAATGTGATGCGGTTTATGAGACCACAAAATTGAAAGATGAATAAAAGGCGGGAATAACTCATAGGATTGTGTTTTTGTACTAAACTTTTTATACAAGAGTATTATACTTAATATTCACCTATTTAGTATCTGGTGATAGTACTAAAATTCCAAATATGAAAGAAAATTTCGGTAGTGTTTGCAGTTAAACTGAAAATTAGAAGTTAAACTAAAAAATTAAAAGAAAAATAGTGGTCTACGAGACCGGTTACATTAGTTAAAAGTTAAAATGCGATCAATGATTAAAAATCATAGAATACTGTTCCTGCGCTAAACTTTTTGTACAGAATTAATTCTAATTAAATTTATTCTATTCAAATATTTCTAACAATATTACGAGAACTCCAAACGAAAGAGAATTTCAGTTGTAACTATAGTTAAACTAGAAAATACAAATTAAAAGCTTTTTTTTTTTGGGGGGGGGGGGGGGTACAGTGTTTAGTCAGATTGCTAACAGCAGTTAAATGTTAATTTTGTTGTTAATATAGAGATAATGATATATAACCATATGAATTATGTATAAAATTGAATAAGAGATCTCTTTGGGATAATATTTTTTAATCAAAAATTTTATTCAATTTATTAAAAATTTATTAATGCATGCTCTTTAAAACGTCGACAATTTAACAGTAGGTTTGGAGAATCCGCATTAGTGTGGAGTTATGGGTTAAAAACTATTTACTAGATTACTATAATAGTATTAACCCTTAACTGCTGTGACAAAAATTGTCGCATAACTTACTGTGAGCGGCCTGTCAGACCGCTTAATCTAACGATGAATAAAATGTTAAATTAACTTTTAGAATATTATTTTTGTATTTAACCTTATATACAGGACTATTATAAATAAAATTTAGCTATTCAAAAGTTTCTAACGATAGTAATAGGACTCCAAATGAAACAAAAATTTCCCGGTATCTATAGTTAAACTAAAAATTGCAAATTAAACTCTGAAACTTGAAAAACTCAGCGGTGTGTGAGACGCTAACAGCAGTTAAGGTTTCACAAAAATATTTATTACATATAACTCTAGTTATTATAAAACTTCACATGATTAAAATATTACATTATGAATGGTTAAAACCATGCAATGTTTCTTATAATCATATTTAAGCGGGACTTTTTAAGCAAAGAGAGACACAGGGTGTTATATTCTGTTGAAGGCCCCCCCCCCCCCTCGCTCCTTTTTCTTTCACTTTCACAAAAAAATCAATATTTTCTATCGCATAGAATGCATACATGGGAATATAAATGCTGATTCAAATAATCCGTGCAATGTTTCTAATAATTCTATTTAAATGGTCATTTTGAAGCAAAACGTAGCTTAGAATCTGATATTCTTTTGTCTCCTCCCCCCGCCACCACCACAGCTTTCTTTTTCTTTCAGAGTCACAAAAAAATTGTACATTTTCAATAGCTTAGATTGCAATTTGTCAATTTCTAGAGCTGTAGAGTTAGTATTTTTAAAATTGGGCAATCTACATGCCATTATTCCATCTTATTTTATAGTTTTGTTTGAATGGCGTTATTACCCATATAGTTGGGTATTAACGCCAAATAGCATTGGTCAAGAAAAAATGCCATTACATTTTATGAATACATATCTGTTAAATTATTTTATTTTATATAGATAGTCAATGAGTTTCTGTATCAGATCCTATATTTGTTTGAAAAATACAATCTAAAACTAAGCCGTGAAAATTGGTAGAACCTTAACGTGGCGTTATTACCCCAGGGTACCTTATATATATTTAAATATATATATTTAAATATATTTAAATATATTTAAATATATTATATTATTTTAAATATATTTGGTTGAAAAAACTATTTCCACTGCTTTTAAATATTATTATAAAAGCTTATTTTAAGAAATATTTTTAATATTCAGTGTATTTAATAATTTATCATTATAATAATCATTGTAACCAGTTTTATTGTTGAACAATAGCAGAGTTTATTTATTCCAAAAGTTCAATTTCTGGCTACATTATATTGCTGAAATAAATACCTGCAATGTTACACTATCGTATTTTCGCTATTTTATACATTTTCATTGCTAATTATTCGTACTGATCTGTTACTTGATAGTTAATTTCATGAAATATTAAAATACTGTATTGCTATCGCGAGCCCATTAATGCGCATAATGTTACTGCCAGTAAATTATAGCAATTACAACATTCAACACAGTAAAATAACTCTGTGGTCAATTAAAAATAGCGAACATAACAATTGCTTCAAAGGTCTTAAAAATAAATATTTTCGCATTCATTATTCCTCTCTTTATCTTTGTGTAACTTGAATTCCCTCCTCTTTGGACCAAATGTCTGCAAAACTGAAACTAATTTCTCCCACCTCCCTGCATGATAAAAATACAAGAAATTAGTTTCGCGGAAACCGAGCGGGATAAATAGAAGAACTATTTTTTTTCCTGGTCAGTGGTCAGCTCTTAGCGGATGTAAACAATATTGTAAGAAGGGTAAAAAGGCTGAGCTGGGGATCTTCTTCCTTTTCACACAAGAGGTCGCGCTCTTCGTTTTCAATCTGATCATCGTGTGAAGAATCCCCTTAACTAATATATACGGTCAAACCTCGTTATAACTGACTTCAAGGGACTGAAGGTTTCGTTCACTATATCTTGTGGTTCCCTATGTCCGAACCATTAAAAAAATGTTAGAGTTCACAAAATTAGTTGCTACTTATATATTCAATAAAGATTATTAAAAAAAAAAAAAACAGTAAAATCTATTAAATATGATCATTAATGAATTAAATTGACTAATATCGATTACATTAAACTGACACATTATTAAATAAATTAGCTAAAAATGGAGACAGATAGAAATACAGTACAGTGCCGGTTATTCGAACAAGTAGAGACCGACCCTAGTTTGGATAGGCAACATTTAGGATAAATGGGCAGACAATTTAAGAAATGTTCCCGGGTATACTATAATCT
The DNA here is from genome assembly GCA_964019185.1 of Maratus speculifer. Taxonomy (NCBI): domain Eukaryota; kingdom Metazoa; phylum Arthropoda; class Arachnida; order Araneae; family Salticidae; genus Maratus; species Maratus speculifer. The sequence continues at coordinate 210,233,318 of OZ025301.1, read as the reverse complement.
TTACACTTTATCTAGGCTTGGGATTGCCAACACTAATTATTGCTGGCATGTTTAAAAATCATTTTATTTTACTGTTTTTTGTTTTTTTACTTTTTAATCATTTAAATTTTCTTTTTTTTTTTTTTCTTCATATTCCGAACTCCAGAGAATATCACACAGCACGATAGTGCTGTATAGTAGAGCTCAGCCGCATCTCTAATGTTAAAGTCCAAAGTTTGTCTCTTAATAACTTTGGACCCAATCATCGGATCACGACAAAATTGAAAAGGCGAAGTATCCTACTCTAGACCTCAAAGTTTACAAAAAATCATCCTGATCCACCGATTAGTTATGGAGATCCAGAACCCCTGTTTTGTCACATTTTGCTCGTGAAACAAGCAAAAAAAGACAAACAACTCAATTATAATCCGAACCAGGATTCAGCGACGTGTAATAGCTTGTTCGAAAGCTTTCGATTTAGGTATGTGCCTTTCGAAAGTCCTGTCAAAAAAATCCAATATTAAGGAAATGGCAGCCATTTAAAATTTATATAACGCTATACCTTCCATAATTTAACATTATAAAAATCTCTCCTTTTTAATTGTTGATTCAATTATTTCCTTCGAGTTGCCACCAACTAAAAAAAATTCAAAAAAGAAATGAACACGTGTTCTTTTTTTTATAGATCAAAAAATTCTGATTTGCCTGATAAATTTTTGAATTTTGAAATTGACGTTATTCGAAACAGAAAATACACATTTTTCATAAACATATGTATAAACTGTAATTAAATATGTGTTCAAACAACATCGCACCTTTATTTGAGTGTTTTCGACTTCAAAACAATTGCTACAATACAGATATTTCAAATAAAAAGGGATAATTTAGAAAAAAAAAATTCTTCTATATTAATAAAAATAACGATTTGAAAATGAAGCTATAAAAATCTGTGTAGATACCTATTGGTCATAAGAAAATCTGCGTAGATACCGAGAAACTGCAGTGGGACTACCATCTGGGAGGGGGCGGTTCTGTTGCTAAATATCACCAAGTTTTTCGCCAATTTGGCGATATATCGCCGAACTTGGCTTATTAAATTACTTGCTAAAATTGAAGCCAACTTGGCGTTAGTTCCGATATTTTGCCAAACAAATATGTCTAAAAATAACTTTAAGCTAATACTAATAATAGTTTAGATTTGTTAGTTGAAGGTGATTGATAAAGTTCCTGAAAGGAATTGAAAAAGCTATGAAATCATATAAAAAACTGGTGGAACCAGATAGAAAAGTAGAGCTCGATCTAAAAAAAGTTACAGTAAAAATTGGGAAATATTTTCAATCTAAAAATGTGCGTAGAAAAGAAATGGAATCAGATGATCTGTAAAGCTCATGAAATAACCCAAATTTTTGTTAGCTGAAAATGTGGACTGAGCTTTACATACTGGCAGCCTTATACTCAGAATTATACTATTATCCACTCAAAATGATTACTGAGGAAAGTAGTCAATATAACAAGGGTCGCAGCGTGCCTAAAATTTTCACACTTTCTTACCACAATTTTCGAACGATAATGTTTATTCTAAGATTTCATTGTAGATCTTAAAGGAATAGGAATGGAAGATATTTGATTTAAAATACTGGTAGAAAAGTGCGAAAATTTTAGGGATGCTGTGACCCCTGATATAATATATCGTTATGTTGTCTCATACCAGTTATCCCTTTTCAGCACGGGCAAAATCTGCTAGTAAGATGAGAAATTATCGACTGACACTGGAATTCTACAACGAATTTTTCAGCTATTTAGAATTCCTTAATTTAAGCTTTTATTATAAAAGCAAAATTTTACTAAAATATTATTGGTGCCATTTGCAAGTTTGGAATTAAAATTAGGTATCCCAGACCGGGCACAGTGTGCCGGAAAGGGTTAAGCTCCACAATGCTAAATGAATATAAACCATGAAGTAATAATTAAAGTATAACATTAATATAATCAGATTGTTGAGGAATTGGTGTAGATAAATATGTCTGAACACAAATATTTAGTATATGTTTGAATCGTATCTGTTCAAGATTTTGAGTTTACTTGGAGCTTTGATCTTCCACTTATCAAAACAGTTGGAATGGAATTGTGTCCACACTTTGGACTGAACGAACCGTTGTCATACTTCATTTCATTCTGTAACATATAGTTATGAACCCAAATATTTAAACTGGTTATGGATGATTGAAATACGGAGTGAGTTAAAAATGTCTTTTTTTCCCAGATTGATTTTAAGGCACCAGTAAAGCTCAGTTCACATTTTCAGCTAACAAAAATTTGGGTTATTTCATGAGTTTTACAGATCATCTGATTCCATTTCTTATTTACACACATTTTTAAATTGTAAATATTTCCCAATTTTTACAGTAATTTTTTTTAGATCGAGCTCTACTTTTCTATTTGGTTCCACCAGTTTTTTATATGATAATATAAGGGGAAAAGCTTCCGATTATTGCTTCTTTCAAAAAAGGCTCATTTTCAATGTTGCCATACCTTGAATTATACTTAAAGCCTTAAATATGTTACTAAACAGCTGTGATAGGAGTAGTGGAAAATGACTGACAGGTGAGCGTGATTACACACACAGAATAGATACCATAAAAAAGAAAGAATGCATTTCTTCCTGTCCTTTAATAAAAAAAAACTTATTGCTACTTTGCACCATGGTTCACTAGTTGGCATGTATTTTTGCATTTTCTTATAAAATTCATGTTAAAATCCTGTTTTCACAACTGCAAAAAGTAAAATTATGGTTGACTGGAAAAAAATGTTATAACCAATTCTTAAAATTTCAGAGGTTCACTAAAAATGGATAAAATAGCATTAAATACAATAGGAAAAGGACAGGGCCAAAATTTTTGTTTGTAATATCCGTGAGTTTGTTATATACCAGGTTTGCTATAACAGGGTTCCACTGTGTACGAATGTGGGTATCAAAACTTACCTGATCCAGAAAATAAAATTCTGAAAATCGCAATAAACCTCAGACTGTGTCCATTAATTTTCATTGTAAACCAAGATTTGAGAGTGCCAAAAATATGCAATAAATCTAGTTTTTTTTCTTCTTCTTCAGATTGTAGTATTTTTTAGATGCAGGTTCACCAATAGATATATTGATAACAAAAATTTTATTTTTTAAATTTTGGATAAGGCGAGTTTTGAAACTCATGTCCTAATGTGTAATGTGCAGGATGATTTTTACAAGAGCTTCATTTCTTTTCACTGTTGAGTAATACAATGAAAATTAAATAGTGCCTTTAGGGACTTACAATTTTTTGATGGTAGCTTCTTTTGGCACATTGTGATGGGTAAAAGCCATGAAAATTTTCTGTCTGACATAAATAGAAATAATTTAGATCATTATCAGAAGGAGGCCTTCATGTTAAATTGAGCATTTTCTTCAATCCTGATTGGTTAAATCAATTTTTAATGATGGGTTTTCTGAAATGATACAACTCATGCATCAGTCTTATTGTAATTTCCATTTTTGACCTGAATAGTTATTTATGTTTTAATAAATGTAAGCTAGCAAAACTTTAATTAGGATTTATGCTATATCAAATACTTGTTTTGAAAATAATGTGACTTGGAACAGAATGATTTAGTTTGATTTATATGCTCTAGATCTAATAATTGTCAAACTTGGGAAAATTAATAGCTATTGAAGGGTTTTAATAATCATTTAATATATATATATATATATATATATATTAACTCTAATTTGATTTTATGAGCCCAATAATTGTCATAATGAGAGTTAAGTGTGACTTATGATTTTAAGTACTTATCTAAAAATAAACAAATCAATCAACTTCAATTTTTGCAAATTTATTTCACAATCATTAATAATCTTTAGGATATTTATTAAGGATAATTTTTTTTCTTATTCTTTCATATACATATGTGAGTTTGTAAAAATATTTTTTTATGAACTGTACAAAATTGAGCAATATATTACAAAATTCTTAGAATGAAAAATATCAAAATGAAAGATGTTTGCTTATATAAACAACAGTTAATTCAAACACTACCTAAATACATTAAAAAAATAGTGAAAAAAAAAATATTGGCATAGTATGTGCCAGTTGTTGCTTTTTTCTTTTCTTTGAACATTACACAATTAAATACCATTGATAATTAGATATCATTAGTTTTTTGTATAAAACAGAACAAGCTATTTTTAAATAAAATATTTATTAACGGTGCCAAGATTGCGTAAAATGCTTTTTGCAACACATTTTAAAATTCTACAATGTGACTTTATTAAAAAAAAAAAAAAAAAAGAATGTATTTCATTTGTAAAATTTTCATTTTACAATTAATGAATTAAATTTCTGTTTGGAAACAAAAAGATACTGCAGCTAAAAAAAAAGTTGGAAGTTAATTTTTTGAACAAGGGAAACATTTGATAAAAGTAGCAAACTATAAAGACATAACCAATAATTTTAAACACAGCTAACTTTAACAAGCATTTGAAAACATCAGATTATTAAAATACTACATTTGTAAACAAAATATACTCTGTCTTCATAACATTGCAGAAACAGATATTTCATTAAATGTAAAAATAGTAACTAATAACAGTTTAAAAGACATTTTTACAAACAGCTGAGAATAGAGTTGAATTCAGACACTTTTCTCTGGGAGGGACATCTGTGACTCTGGGAAAGGGGGGGGGGATTACATTTTTTGACCATTGAAAATGCAAAATCTCAAAATTTCCGGGGGGGGGGGGAAGACATTTCATTGCTCTGGGCAGGAATGCTCCTCCCCCCCGGGCCACCCCCTGAATTCAACACTGATTGAGAAAGTGCCCATGACAAGTGTCAAACCCAAGATTATTTTCTTAAATTGCCTGCTCTGCTGACTGAGCTATCTGCATTATGCTTTTGACATGTTCTAAACAATGTTTTATATTCTGATAAATAAAAAAAGCTATAAGGTCTGATTTGAATTTGAGAACAGCTTAAATTACTGCTCAAATTAAATTTTATTTTTCAAAATTCATATGGTAGCAACAACTTTCATTTATTGTAATGTTCTTAATTAGTGGAATCTTCCAATGATAGGGTAAAATGTTTAGCGAGCTATATCGCTGTTGCAAGCTTAATTATGTTAATTTTCATGAGTTTCATTTGTGAACATATTGAATTGTTGGCCGATAATATTAAGAACTATTCAAACACTTGGTTTATACAATTTACTTTGGATTATTCATGTTATGGGTTATTTTATTCACACAAATTTAATACAATGAAAGAAAACTTTTATATTTTTATATCCCACTTTCGAAGCAACTTTCCCATATTTTTTTACACACTTATCCCACTGTTTGTGACACTAGACCTGGCAACACTAAACTGGACTGACAATTAGATGATATAATTCATTCAGACAACTTTTTTGACTTAATAAATAACATCTGGTCCTTTTTTCACTCATTCGGAAAACTTAATTTGTATAATATTTACCAATCAGTATGATTGAATTAAAATAAGAAAAGTGTATCTACCTATCTACTGTTTAATGAAATTGTAATTACATATGGTATATTCAGTTGAGAGGTGTCAACACGGCAGATCAGATGCTACTGCCAATAAGATTGTCTGAATGAATTATGTCAACTAGTTGTTGGTCCTGGTAGCTCTTTAAGCAGAGCATTGGCAATTTAATCCAAAGATTTTGCACTTGATTCATGGCACAGACACTTTTTCATAGAATTTGGGAAATGTTAGTTCATATACTATCTTTACTAATCAGTATGATTGAGTAAAAGATAATAAACTCTATAACATTCTTAACAATTACATTGTTTAATAATTCTACACAAAAATGGGCATTTTAAGTTTATCAAAAACCTAATATCTACTCATTATTTTCGTGCAGCAATGACATCAAACAGCATGTGAGAGACATTATCATGTTCAGATGCTGATGATGTGCACATTAGAGATGCACATCATCAGCCTGAATTTCTGATTAATGCACATCAGAAATTCAAGCCTGATGTGCAGCCTGAATTACATTAGACATCAGAATGATGCATATCTGATGTATCAGATATGAATTAATGATGATTCATAATATTCTTTTGCATCAACATTATTCATATTCATCAAAGTGACACAGAATAGATGCGGTTATGGTTAACTCTCACACCCGTGTTTCTGTCTCAAAAGAGTTATATTTCATTTTAAGGACTTGTTTTCTGCTTAAAATGAAATATTGAATAAATATTTCTAGTGATTATGAAAGTAATCTCAACAAATTTTTTTGATTAAGAAATTGAAATCTCTGATTAAAAAGCTGCTGTGATATGATACAAATTCAAAGAACTTCTTAACAGATGTCTATTCCAGCTCAACAAAGACTTCCCTGACTCTTCCAGGTTTTCACTGACTTTTGCATACCGATAACAAAAATTTCCAGATGTTGAGCTTTTTATAATATATATATATGTAAGATCAGAACATAATTATTTAGAATATTGTTGATTAAATGTAAAATTATGCTCTAAATCACACCATATGGCAAGAACACTGACAGATTTAGCAGTCATGTGGCACAGGATTGTAAAGCAACAAATAAAATTCCTTTGGCATGTTTCCCACTTAAATTAGATAGAAGCGATAAACATTTTAAATTACATTTATTCCTGTTCCTGTCATAACAGTAAAACAAGTCACACGTGCTGGTTTAAACTTCATATTGGTGTAGGATGCAGCCAAAAGATGTTATTATCATCATAGAACTTTACCAAATAAACTTTTGATACCAGCTGTCAGAGATTTTATTAGCACAAGTAAAATGTAGAATAATTCACTATAAAGCCAATGTAATGAAGTAATAACCGAACATGTGCTAGAATACAGGATTTTATGGCTAAGTTTTAAGTTGCCAATTAATTATTTAGAAAATATGACTTTAACCAATGCAAAATCTTACCGCCATGAAAAAAAGAAAGTTTTCTCGGACTGTCAGAGGAATAAAATATGCAAATCGTCCCCTGTAGTTGCTAGAAGGGAAATGTGGGTAATTGAATGATTTTTTAGAATATAAATAAAAATACATTATGCAATAGATAAAAGAATAAATTTAAGCAATGGGATTATGAGGGATGAAAAATACATTTTACATTGCTTCTTATGATGAGCTTAGATATAGCTAATAAACAAAAATTCCAACATTAAAATTCAAACGATTTTTTTTTTCTAAACAGATACACATTTTCCGAACTTTAAAATTTTATCCAGAAATTCCAAATTTCCTTGACTTTTCTCAGAAATTTCAAATTTCCCTGACTTTTCTCAGAAATTTTAAATTTTCTTGACTTTTCCAGTCAAGAAAAAGTCCCCTAACTTTTCCAGGTCGATATACACCCTGTCTTAATACTTCATAAAATTATACATGCAAGGAGTACAAGACCTTTTGAAAGATCTAGTCTTTCTCAGGGGTGTAGTCGTAAAAATAACAGAGGATATATGCTTTAAGCAAAGGGTATACCCCAGAGTGTGTATGCTATAGCTTTCTTGAGAAACAGAGTTTATATGGTGTTCTTTTGAAAAATCCAAAAGGCATACAGCATATACACCCCATCCATTAGATCTCTGGTCTTTCTTTATCAGGCACAGAGAAAAAAATGCTTCTACTTTGAAAGCAATAGCAAATCAGGGTAGAAGCATGTTTTTTCTGCCTCTGATGAAGAAAGATTGGATATCTTTCAAAGGGAATTGTGTTCTTTAATAATTTTATCGTGTATGTAAAAGTTCTTTGAATTTATATTAGAAATTGTAGTCTGTAATTGAGAACATGAGTTTAAAAATTCACCTAATCCAGAAAAGAAAACTTTTGTAAAGCAAATTTTATTTCTATATCCCAAGTATATAAGATGATTTTTGAAAGTAAACTAAGATTTACAATACCAGAAATATATGATAAAACTAGTTTTATTGTAGATCATAGTGTTTTTTTTTAGTGCAGGTTTACCAACAGAATAAATAGATGAATACAAAAATACTATTTTTTTTTTCTTTTTTGATGAGAGTTTTGAAACTCTTATCTCAATTGAAATGTCATATGATTGCTTCTGTATTGAAAGATATTTTCAAAATTTACAATCTTTTGGCTGCATTGGGAACAGCAATACTCAACTTTATTTGAAAAAAAAAAAAAAAAAAAAAAAGACAATTTTTAATGCCTTTTTCTACAATATGTAAATGTAAAACAAACTTTTCAATACTGGTATTCCTAAAAAATAGGAATATAGAAACCAACTATAAATTGAGTGATTATTAAATTTTCAACTTTTTTGGCAAGCATGAAAAATATCAGTTGAAACAGCCCCAAAAAACTGGTGACAAAACATAACTAAATAATAAAGCATTGTATAAATCACCACAGAGACAGAAAAAAACATACAGGATATGTTTCAAGCTGCAAATTACAACAGCCTGTCATCAGACAAAGTACATACTTGTCCATAAGAGGATATAGTCACAAATGCAATGAAAGGTAAAAAGTAAATTTTACAAAGAATGCAACAGGTGAAGCTAGCTGAAAGGTGAATACCTATCAGAGAGAAGTACATGCAAAACAGAAAAGTGTTGCCAGAAAAAAAAAAGAAAATAAAAAAAAAAAAAAATTATGTAATAAAATGTAAAGAGAAAAGGTATAAAAATTACAAAAATAATTTCCAAGCTGCTCAGTAATTTTTAATCATGGGAGCCCAGGCTCAATGCAGAAAATACACAGTAGAAAACTGCTAATAACATTTCAAAATTAATCTCCTTACATAGAATCAAGTATTAATTATAATACTCCCTCATGAAAATGTTTCATGATTTTCATGTCCCTGAAAAACTGTTCAAAATAGCAAGTTTGTTATTAATATACAGTGTTTGATTGAAACCTGCAAAAATCACTTTTCTTATTCTTTTAAAATATTTTTGCACAACTACTTGCTTAAAAGATATTAATTCTGTTTTTCAGTAATCCTGAAAAATTACTTCAAACTTAAAGCGAAGATAGATAAGAAGTATCCCATGGCTTCATTATATTATTAATACTGAACATGTGAAGGCTTCAGAATCACATAGAATATCCTTATATCCAGTGTTCTCGCTGTCGCTCGCCAATGCGCCAAATTGCGACTAAATTCTTCATTTGGCGAATAAACAAGCGATTAGGTTCGCCAAATTGCTAGTGCTCAATTTTTTCTTTTTTGTTTTTCATACATACGCATATATATTTATATTTATTTATTTAATCTATTTCTATACACATTTTTTATATTTGTAGTAGTTGAAATTAGATTAATTACAATCGCTGTCACAGTTACAAATACGTAGGTAATTTTAGAACATATTGAAAAAAGTGGGTACATTAAAGGATTAAAAGTAATTTTTTTGTGATACACGGCGAATCTATTTGGCTAATACTTTTTTCATTTGGCGAATGTTTTTAATTTTTAATTAGCCAAATTACTAATGTTGGTCAAATGTCAGCGAGAACACTGCTTATATCCCATCCATAACAAGCCAATTTCTTTTTAAGCAGATTTTTAAAGTACTGCAAAACAGGTTAAGAAATTTAGACTACAATCTTGTTTTTTAAATATTGTGTTTTCCTTCTCTCTTTCCTATCACTGAACAAATAAATTTTTCACTTTGAACTCAAGCTTGAATAGATGTCACAGGTAGCTTAATACTGGATTTAAAAACAGATAGTCGAGAACAATCTACTTAAAAATCTATGAAATTAACAAATAAAGAGTGAAAAAATATAGAATGAATAAGAAAGATCAAATAACGATGACAAATACTAAAAAAAAAAAAAAAAAAAAAAAAAAAAAAAATCAATGGAAAATATAAAAGAAAATAATAAAAACTATGTTATACACTTTTATAGAATGACTTTACTGATTACAAATAAACTTTAAAAAATATTAATTAGGAAAAAAAAACTGTTTTTAAAGTTTTGAGTTTTTAAGATAGCAATATTTACATAGAGCTCCCTTTATATAAATCTCTTTAGGTTGTAAAAATATCAATCTCCCTTAACATAAGCTACAAAAATGATATTTTGAAACTGCTGGAATAATGATAATCCACTTTTGCATATCTTTACAATCTCTTTTAAACATGGAATTATGATATATTGTATAAAATAAAATAAGATATTAATAAACATTTAAAAAAATTTTTAGACAAATCAAGTTCAATTTTTCATATGTTTTGCATTTTTATAAACACAAAACAATGAAACTAACAACTGAAAAGTTAATCAGATTGGATAAAATATAATAAATTCTGACACATTAAACATAACTAAAATAGTTTCAAAATTTTAGAAATAAAAAAATAAAAATAAAAAAAGAAGAAGAAAGAAACAAGAAAAATGGAATATATACATTGTAATCAATCAAATTAATAAAATGGATTACAAACAATTTCATTAAATTGATAATTAGAAATAGTGATTTACAGGATATGCATAACGGTCTCTCATCATATATATATCAGATTTGAGATACCAGGTAAAGCAGAAATTTTAATAATGTAAGTGTTTCTTTGGCTAAAATATCACAGATCTCAAAAATTTTAAAAATAGTAAAAATCGTATTAACAAATATTCAAGGATGTTAATCAATTATGAGCAAAAATTTCACAATGTATCCAAATGTTAGGACATATCAATATTTCTCTTTTTTGGATTTTTATACTTTTATAATCAAAAAATAATTCTGTCTAGAATTATCATTGTTCAGATACAATATATAATTTTCATACATTAAATGTTATAAATCAATATAAAAGTAAAAATAACTTTAAAAAATGTTTCACAACATTTATGTTTATAATCAGTTTTTATCTTTCAAATCTCACACATATATAGGGTCAAAAATGGGAATTTTTATTAGTAACCAGTAGTACTAGAGTTATTATAACTGACAATTTTCATTAAAACTAATATCCACTTTTTTATTTAAAAGCACTAAATAATAAACTGTTGTTAAATTTTCTTTTAGTATTAATCTAAAATGAATAGCCCAAGTAAATATGTTAGTATAAGAATATTGCAACCAGAAAAAACTAGAACTCTTGATGGAATACAAGAAAATTCTACTCTTTCCCTACAGAAAAAAAGTTATATTGCACTGCAACAACAATACAATAATGATTATTTCGATTAAATATCGATCATCGTATGTCTAAGAAACATACAATTTAAAACTGCAGAATTTAAATTGAAAGACATTAATAAAAAAGGAAGACGTTGAAAATGATTTAAAAGATATTGTTATAGAATCATTTGTATTGGGTTAGACGCTGACTTTAGCACCATCTTTAATTTCCTTGTTTACATCTGGAAAAAATGCACGGATTTCTGGCATTCGCAAATTTTAAGGATGCAGATTTATAGGAGTCTACTGTATATCAATTTATAAATAAATAAACCAATAAATAGCAAGATTGATATACTTTCTAACAATTATTTCATATTTAAAATAAACACTAAAAGCAATGGGCTGAAATTTTCTGTTTACAAATTTATTTTAGAAAGGGTGGGGGATGGGTGACGGCAGAGTTGTATAATATAGACACACGCGTGCATGCTGTGCGCAGAAAATTTTACGAAAGAAATAATTTTTGTTATTGTAACTTTTTTTTTTCACAAAAAAAAAAAAAAAAAAAAAAAAAAATTCCACAAAATTTGGCAAAGGATCATGAGAAAAATGCAAATTTTGTTAAAAAACCTTGAAGAAAATTGCGCATTTCAATGAAGAGTCATGTAAAAAACGCTCATTTTAGCAAAGAATTACCTAAAAATGTGCATGTAAAAAAAACACTGCGTAAAAACCCTTATTTTCACAGAGAACTGCATGAGAAATGTGAATATCGACAAAGGACTGTGTAAAAAACGCAAATTTTGACTAAGGACCGTGCAATAAATACAAAATTCAACAAAGGACCACGCCAAAAATGTGAATTTCATCCATGTCAAAATTACATGACACATAATTTTATTAAACATTAAATTAATTTGAAAGTTTTTGACCCAATATTTATGTGCACAGAAAGTTTTTTTATTTTATACAAGCCTGGGTGATGGATGGGGAGAATTCATATTTGTTCCAGTTTTTAATAAATCTTAAATTTTGACCATGACTATAATTGACAGTACACTTTTTCCAGATTAAAGAATTCTGAAAACTAGGTTTTGACATTTCCTGAAAAAGATTTATTTTCATGGGAAAATTGAAAAACAATATTAGCTTTCTTGGTATTTGTACAGCAATACCTTTAAATTTACCTAGAAATGATTTTTCAAATGTCTTAGAAAGTAGCCAATTTTCATTTGAAAGCAGCCTCAAAATGTTACCCATTCCCACCAAAAAAAAAAAAAAAAAAAAAGAGACATGACCTCTTCCGCATTATAAATCGAAGGCGGGATCTACCCTTGTTAAGCTTTGAGACATACGAGTAAAACTACAAAGAAACTAATAATATAAGCACGGATTGATACAGGCAAAATATGGGGCCTATCTTTGTAAGTGCCTTAAATAGGATATGTAGGGATATATAAGAATTTTGATATTTAAGAATCTTGTTTTTAATAAATATTTGGTTCGAACTTGAGCAAGTGCATTTAATCTTTCGTTACAAAATGGTATTTTTCACAAAAATATAATGCACATCACAAATTTAACTTTTTACAAAAAAACCAGAAGAAAGAAATAAAAAATCTGCATCAATTTCTGTTAAGTGTTTATATGGATATTCTAACAACAGACTAATATTGATCATATAAGGGGCCAATATTGCATGAATATGCAATTCATTTGCAACAACCAAATATTTTTTGCCAATATTCGCCAACCAATCTATAAAATATTCATTATGTTTGCTACAAAGGTAACATATTATAAATATAACATTTTAGAAAGGCATCATATAACATAGCAGAAACAGGATTAACAGTAACAAAGTACTCCATGATGTATGCAATAGTACAATAAATATAATTCTTTTTATTTTATTTTTCCCATTTTTGCATTTTTATAATCGAATTTCCAGCAATCTAGAAATTTTATAGCTCAGGATACAGTATAAAAAGTTTGTCTATATTAAAAAAATTGCAAAGAGCCTACAAAATTATAAATGTAAAAAAAAGAAAAAAAAATAGATAAAAAGTTGAATATAAAAGCAACAAATAAAATAGTTCAGCTGACACATACATTTTCACTAGATTAATAGATGAGATATTCTAATTAACTGGCCATATATGTAGAGTATCCCAAAATGTTTACTCTGATTTCATACAGTTGTTACTCTTAAGGATTGCACTGATTTCAATATTTTTCTTCTGCAGATACGTTGAACCAATCGTCAAGTTTTTCTGGACGTGAGATATGACTATGCAGGTGATTTACCACTAGTAAAATTGGGAGAAAGTTGCATAAACCATCAGCTCATTGTGTTGACTGCTGAGCTTCCAGGATTAATTAAAACTTGATCTGCATATTAAAATGCAACTGGTTTGCCAAATCATATTTTGATGGAAAAGCCCTACAAATCTGATTTTTATGATTGACTTGTAGATTTATCATTGTGTTTTCCTGCTCATGTTTTCATGTCTTTCAATGTGAGAAAACAATGATAAATCTACTGATCCACCACTAAAAATCCATAACTTATTTTAAATTGGGAAGGTGGAGGCTAATATCACTTGATGAAAAGAGTAATGAACTGTTTGAAATATACATTTGGAATAAATATAAAAAAGGCAGAATCTTATTTTTGGATTTTAAATATTGAATATACTCACATATAAGTCGAGGAATTTTCGACAATTTTATGCAAGTAAACTAAAGGGTCAACTTATATACAAGACAATAAATAAATAAAAAAAATACAAAATTTTGGTTTTTTAAGCATATGAACAATAAAATAATATAAAAAATACAAATAATAATACTTTAGCATTAGGAAAATTTCAATGATTTGTTTTTGTTTTCTTATCACTTTTCCCATCAGCAAGTGAAATCTTTGGTTTTATTTTGTGCAAAATTGAAGTAAAAATTTTGTTAAAAAGGTAGATTTATGTGTGGTTTTTGATTTTTTTTACAAAATTTGAATTTTAAAGTTGATAGGTCGACTTATATGTAAATATATATGGTATATCTTGTTTGTTACATTTAAATCTTGTCTCTATGAGGAGGTCAGATAAAATATTCTTAATTCAGATTATTTTACGCTTATGTTCTCTCTTGAAAAAAAAAAAAAAAAAAAAAAAAATAATAATAATAATAATAATGCTTGAGCAGTGGACTAAAGGCATATCTCTTTCAAATTCATCCTTTCTCTGGATTTTGTTCTGCAGGAACCTATCTGAGTATTTATCTGTTAATATTCATAGTTCAGCTTTGAGGTATGCGGCTACGTAAGAATTCCAATAACGCAGGTGTTCCTTTGGACAGAATGGCTGGTCGAGGATTGCGAAACATATTTCCATCAAGTAATAAAGACCTAAAATAAAAAAATTATTAAATTATTAAGGTACATTTTTTAAAAATAATTTCAAAGGTTTTAGCTATAAATTTGTTAACAGGGTCAGCTATTAGTTACAACACACATATATCATGGTTTCCTTTATCCTTATGTTACAGGATATCATAAGAGATTTGATGGATTCAGGATAGATTTCTATATCAAATTTTGAGCCATAGGTTGGACTCAAAGTAAAAATTTCATTTACTAAGTTTGAAAAAAAAAAAAAAAAAGTTGTATGTCTATCAATTAGTAGTTATGTTTAATGAAATGTCAGGATTATTTCAAACCTTATTTTGCGTACATTTATAATGTCATGTACAAAAATGGCACTTGGTGCATGTAAAATCAAATTTGGGTGCAAAATCCACTAAGTTATCTATGAATTATATCTCTGAAGGTGCCACGCAAGTGAAGGTCTCATCACCTGACCAAGATTCTACATTTTTTTCCCATGCATATTTCTTCCTTGTTTAACACACTCAACCAGCTTGCTAATATCTCATTTGTGAGTAAAAAAAAAAGCAAGAGAAAAACATAAAAATTGTCTAATATTGATAAAATATTTGGTTGACAGTTTTATAAATATGAATTCAAAATTTAATCTGAGAACTCCATATACTAGCCAATGCATATATGATGACTAGGAAATTTTCTCATTTCCTGAAAAAGGTTAAATTCTAAAACATATCTACATCTGACGGGATAGTTGACTGGATTAAGCTGACCACCTGGTCAGGTTATTCAAATGTATCCTTTAAAATTGACAAAAATGGGTAAATTGCCTTCAATTTAAGTGATATCCAAAGAAAAGAAGGACATCTGATCACCTTAATTTGTATTAAATATAAAAAACTATTACCAAATATATCGTTTTAACCCTTTATTACTACCCTTACTTCAATTTGACATGATTTTTTGGAAATTTTTGAATAAACACAGTAAAATCTTTTTTTTTTTTTTTTTTTTTTTTTTTTTTTTTTTTTTTTAACTTAAGGCACAGAAATGACATGTAGGTAGTAATAATATACATGCTGTTCTGATATATGGGTGGTAACAGACACTCATGCTATACACATATTTTCAAAAATTTTGAATTTCTTATAGAGTAATATTCAATTTTTCTGTCAACTCCTTTGAATATTCCCATAGAAATAGTAACTTTTAAGAAGTGTACGTCAATTTGATATATGGGTGAGAATCCAGGGTTAAAATTATTGGGAAAGACTAATCAGCATGCGAAAAAAAATATAGTATATAAAATAGATAAATTAGTCCCTTTGGCAAGGTGAAAATGCAAATACTTTTGCATATAGACAAAGTTTCACATGATTTCCTGATTTTGTGGACATCATAAACAAAGAGAATTTTTGCAATTTACTCTAATTATGTATAACACACAAAAAGCCTGTGTTTCTTAAGCAAGTAAAAAACTGAGCACATTTAAATGGATCTGTATAAGCAATAATATTTTGTAAAAAAAATTATCATACCTTAGCTGAGACATATTTCCAAGTTCTGGAGGCACTATTTTAATATTATTGTTGTGCAAATCAAGTACTGCAAGAACTGGCAGAGTGGACAGTCCAGAGACATCTATGTTCTCTATATGATTATCTGAAGCTAAGAGGATTTCGAGTTTCTTCAGGTCATACAAACTTGATGGCACAGCCTGAAATCTGAAACACATTTATTTTAATTAACATTTAATATGAAAACAATAGTAAAAGCAAGAAGAAAACTTTATTTTTTATTTTATTTTTTATTTTACAAAATTTTTAGATAAGCTGCAAAATTATTATATTTATAACTAATGAAAATTTCAAAGAATTTAGGCAACATGAACTTATTTCTTTAAAAGTATGAAATAACAGAAAAAAAAAAAAAGTGTCTTTTTATGTGGATGTTTATCATTAAATATCAACATTTTTTCACAAAATTTTTATTTAAAAACATAACTTCATACAAATTGGATTAAATACGTACAATCATGAAAGTTTGAAGAACATTGAAAATTATCACAGGTTCAAATAATTAATAAGTTCATAAAAAAAAAAAAAAAAAAAAAAAAAAAAAAAAAAAAAAAAGACTGTCATTAAGCGGAACTAAGGAAATCATTGTTAGCAGAACTAGATATGTTTGACAACACAATCAAAAGACCCAGTTTAAATGTTTAAATTTTACTAAGAATGATGTGCCATTCTCTTCATCTTTTACTTAAATTTTATTACAAACTCTCTAAGCATCCTAATGTTTTATAATAATATAAAAGTTTATATTAAAACTACAAGTAGTATGTATTGCCAAATAATATGATTTTGTGTCTTGACTGATTTTGTACTTCAAGAAACTAAAATTTTAAGCTTTTATTTGACACATTGCTTTAATCAACATCAAATATACTATATATCCTTCAATTACAAAGATTGGTGAAAAAAATATATATATTACAAATTTTAAAATTTTTTCGCCAAAACTAACATTTATACTACCTTAATTTTCTTATAATAATGTTCTGTAGTTACTTCAAATTATTAAATTAAAATCTTGTTTCTAGATCTAATCTGTTAATCTTTATGCAGACGATATAAATTCTTAATTTGCCTTAAAAAACATTATTCCAGTATGCGTAAATTTAAAAGATGGCTCTAAATTAAAAATATTCTTAATTAAAACTTTATTTCTTAATATTCCAAATAAAACTGATTTCTTCTATGTTTTTATCAACCCTTTTTAAGAAAATCTTATTAAATTTATTCCAAAACCATACCTATCAAAAAATATCATTATTTTATTTTATCTATTTATTTATTTTTCCGCCATCAACCTTTGATGTGTGCATTAATAAATTCATTTCTTTTCTTTTTCTCTTAAAATTAATCATTTATAAAAATCGTCTGCCTAAGAAATTATGAGTCGATTATAAATTGGTTAAATAATATATATTTTTTAAAATAAATTTATTGTCTGTGTAAAATAGTCTCGTATCTGGACAAGAATTCTGTTTACATAAAAGGATGATGGTTTGAGATTACAGAAAGTTCTAGAATTTTCTTTTTAGTTTTAAAAGGTGGAAGTCTCGAGATGAGAAGGGGAGAGATTTTGGAGTTCTTTCGTCGATGAGTACGGCTGGTTGAAGTAAATGATGGAATATTTTTTGGACATTTCGGTAAAAGATCGTTTGCAAAAAGGAGTTTTTCCCTCTATAAGGACTACAGTTGAATAAATAAACTTACAGCCACCAATGAGTGATTTATTGGATATTCTACATTAATTTATTTTTTATTTTTTCCCTCGCTGGCCATGACTTCTGTGCAAAGAACGGGGACCCTGGCGATGATGTTTCTGGCTCCTAACTTTAAAATGTCACAGTCTTTTCTAGAGCCGACAGGATAATTATGTGACTTTTTCGGATTGCAAACTGAATCTGTGGAATGGCGTGTGTTCCTGTTAAAGAACTTTACAACTATGCTCGGAAAGATGCTAATCTGAAATAATTGCTAGTCGCTTCGAGTCTGATGTGGATTTCCTGACGCTTGATGTTGATCTGTGCGCACAAATTTTGATTCAGTATTCATGGTCATAGGAAAATTTTTGAAAATTAATGACTTCAAAGTGGTGAGTATGCATGAAGTATAAAAGAATTTAGAAGCTCAAGTTATTTTTTAAAAAGTACATTTTCTAATTTATTGATATTTGTTTGTTATCAAGAACTATTCTCTGAATGCAGTATTTTTATGATGATGTTCCTATTACTAGACATTTGAGATAGAAAACTAAGTTAACATTTATGTTTTTTCCTTTATTTGTTAGAATTTCTAGTGACAGTGAGCTTTGGTTCCCGGATTCTTATAATTTATTTAAATTCAGTAAGAAAGATGGAACTGTCCAAAACTATTGCTAGAGTTTTGACTGATAAATATGATTAATTTTTTTTAGTAAATTTTGTGATTTTAAGTAAGGAATTACCTATAATTAAAATTTTTGAATCTGTTTATGATCTATAAAATAATAGAATTAAAAGTTGATTCCAATTTAAGGTATATCTATGATATTTACAATTTCTGTTTTATTAGATAAAATTTCTGGTTAAAGTTAACAGCTAAAGATAGTCACAATTTCACGATAATTCTGATTCAGATTTTTTTTTAAAGGTGGGTAATGGTTCTGTGTGAGGCAGTTAAAATGTATACAACACCAGTAGACAAAGCCCTCAAAATTGCGAAAGCGCGAACTCATGAATTTCACCTTAAAAGTAAAAGACTCTATGATCGAAATTTTGTCGAATGCCCATTAAAAATACAAGACTCTGTAATTTATGAAGAATTTAAATACCCTAACACTCGAAAATTAGAACCTACTTTCTCTGGACCATACAAAATTATAAATAAACTTTCTGATGTAACTTATGAAATAGATAAATTTAATTATGAGACAGGACAGAATTCCGTTATTATGCATGTTTCTAAATTAAGACCCTATTTTTCACCAGAAGATTTTAAACTGTTTCATGAGCAACCCAAAAAACAAACAAAACCTCAAATACAATCACAATCACTAGATCAAACTAAAGTCAAGACAGTAGATTAAATTTTAATTCTTATTCTTTAAATATTTTATCACCATAATTTTCAAAATTAGCAGGTATGTTCTTGGTGCGCAACAAGAATATTACTTGTTTTTGGGATTAAATTGGGCTCCTTATGCAGGCATAAGGTGTGCACTTTGATTGTAAAGGCTTTCAAATTGATGTTGATAAATTAATTTTAAGTGTATTTAAGTCTAACTATATTTACTCATTTATTGACATTAGTATTATTCTACTTATTCAGCAGATATTTATGTTATAACAGTTATAAAATCTGATGATTCTACTCAAACCTATAACATAATATGTGATTTTCAGTGATTGTGAAAACTACAGATATTAAAAGTTTTTCAAAAAAGCACACTATTTTTATTTCCATTTCTCAATTAAGAATGACACCTTTTATTCCTATTTGTATTTTATTATTAAAGTTTATAAACCATGTGTAGATAAAACATTATTCTACATTTGGCATTGAAAACTTATAACCAAATTTGACAATTCTGTAAAAGAGTATCAGAGAGGAATTATTGTAAGGAAATACTGGTTGAGAGTCCATTTTCGAAATAGTTAGATTTAATTTTATTTGGATTTTGGAATTATTATGATTTTTTTTTTATTTATACTTTCAGCTAGCAAAAATTACTTTCTTATGCTATTAGAAGATAAGAAAATTATTTAGTCGCTATGTAATTATTTTTATCCTCAACCAATATTTTCCCTATCAATGATAAACAAATTGTGATATTTTCTTTTGATTATACTCTTGTTTTATTATTATTATCATTATGATTTCTATAATGAAGTTTAGTATTAATTATACTCTTATTGAGAAATATTAGGATATGGAGTCTTATTATACTATCACTTATTACTGTTGTTATTGTTATTATTTAAATTTTTCTATATTATTTATTATTGATATTGAGAGTGATGCTATTTATTATTAAAAAAATTGATATATTGTTGAAAGAAAAATTTGATTGATTGTTAAAAGATGTTGGATCCAACATAACATAAAAAACAAAGATTAAACTAGATTTGGAGATCTTTAATTAAAAAGACTGTATTCAGTGAACATTGGAAAAGACTTTTATACACAATGGAAAGACTTTTTTCATTTGAAGAACTTTATTTAAAATAATCTATGCATTAAGTTATTGTAATTATTTAAACTTCCATGAGAACGAATTGTTATTGTTTTTATTATATTTTTTATCTCTTGCTTATTTATATTTATAACTTATTTACTGTTATTGTATGTATTATCTCCTATGCACTTACAAATAGTAAGTGATATTGTAACAGTATTGTATCTCTTTCAGGGAAATGCTCCTACCTAAATTTAATTCAAATTAATTTCCTCTTAACTATTTTATTTTAATCGCTAATATTTTTTATATTGCGTTAATTTTCTTTTCTTCCATCTCTTGGCTTCCTGAGTTTGACAGTTTTATTCCAAAATTTAACTTTTCTAAATTATTATATTTCTGTTGTCTGAACTTGTAGTTTTATTTAACTATCAATTTCATACAAAGTTTTGGGGAGGGGTGATAATATTAAAAATTTTTAAATTTTTTCGCCAAAACTAACATTTATACTACCTTAATTTTCTTATAATAATGTTCTGTACTTACTTCAAATTATTAAATTAAAATCCTGTTTCTAGATCTAATCTGTTAATCTTTATGCAGACGATATAAATTCTTAATTTGCCTTAAAAAACATTATTCCAGTATGCGTAAATTTAAAAAGATGGCTCTAAATAAAAAATATTCTTAATTAAAACTTTATTTCTTAATATTCCAAATAAAACTGATTTCTTCT
This sequence comes from Maratus speculifer, assembly GCA_964019185.1. Taxonomy (NCBI): domain Eukaryota; kingdom Metazoa; phylum Arthropoda; class Arachnida; order Araneae; family Salticidae; genus Maratus; species Maratus speculifer. The sequence continues at coordinate 210,212,336 of OZ025301.1, read as the reverse complement.
ATGTTTTTATCAACCCTTTTTAAGAAAATCTTATTAAATTTATTCCAAAACCGTACCTTTCAAAAAATATCATTATTTTATTTTATCTATTTATTTATTTATTTTTCCACCGTCAACCTTTGATGTGTGCATTAATAAATTCATTTCTTTTCTTTTTCTCTTAAAATTAATCATTTATAAAAATCGTCTGCCTAAGAATTATGAGTCGATTATAAATTGGTTAAATAATATATTTTTTTAAAAATAAATTTATCGTCTGTGTAAAATAGTCTCGTATCTGGACAAGAATTCTGTTTACATAAAAGGATGATGGTTTGAGATTACAGAAAGTTCTAGAATTTTCTTTTTAGTTTTAAAAGGTGGAAGTCTCGAGATGAGAAGGGGAGAGATTCTGGAGTTCTTTCGTCGATGAGTACGGCTGGTTGAAGTAAATGATGGAATATTTTTTGGACATTTCGGTAAAAGATCGTTTGCAAAAAGGAGTTTTTCCCTCTATAATGACTACAGTTGAATAAATAAACTTACAGCCACCAATGAGTGATTTATTGGATGTTCTACATTTATTTATTTTTTATTTTTTCCCTCGCTGGCCATGACTTCTGTGCAAAGAACGGGGACCCTGGCGATGATGTTTCTGGCTCCTAACTTTAAAATGTCACATATATATAAATTTTCTTTTAAATGTGGATTTATTATGCAAGCAAACAATAAATAATAATAATAATTCATTAAATTGTATAGTTAAATCTGTCACTCAGATTAAAAAGACAAACTTTCCAAATATTACACTAAAATTTGAAAAATATATTGCTACAAAACTGTACTCAATTATTTTTGCAGCCATGTAATTTTTTAAAGGTAAGTTGCATCCTGTTGGTTGGTTAAAAAAACTTGGGTGCTAAGATTTTCTGGAAAATCTCAATCACATGCAAGGTGAAAAATGGAATAAATGTAAAAGTAAAAATAGTTTTTTGAAAAACATATTTTTATAAGCATTTATTTCAACAAATACTCATTGCGGAAGCTGATACTGATTTCTCCATTGGAAATCAATCATTGTCCCCCCCCCCCCTCCTGTTTTCTTCATTAGGGCTAAAATTAAAATAATAATAATAATAAATAAAAAATAATGCATTTGCTCTTGTCTCCACATTATCAAAACATACAATGTTAGCAGCACAAATAATTGATCAGATTTTGAAAATTTATATTTTCAAAACTATTATACATACTATAATAAATGATATATGAAAATAAAGAGGATCATTCCAAGTCATTTTTCAGTTGCAAATATTCAATTGCAAACCTTTTGTAACACGACTAACATTAAATCTTTAATCAAGTTTGTTTCACACATTTAATAGTTTTGCACAATCAATGATTTTTAATGCTGCACTGATGCAGTAAACCACTAAGTAATGCTAAATAGTGCATAAGTGCTGCATTATTCTTCAAGATAAAGCTCCTTTCTTTTCCAATTCACAAGTCTGATCATTGCCCATTACTTTAGAACACACAATTAAAGGATTAATCCAAGACTTCTTTACAATATAACAAATGCTTCATACACATCCTAAAATGAAAATGAGATGTCATACTGGTTCTATATTCAAAATCTGGATACAAAGCTAAATAAAATCACATGGCACTGATAATTTACCCAAAGAACTTCCCACTGATAAGAAGGAAAGCTATTACTAACTTACACGATGAACTGTTTCACTCCCTGGCTTGTAGGAACTTTTCTTATCCAACTCTAGATGTTTTATTTTGCAAATTTTAAAATTTTCTATCTCGATAACAGGGAGACAAGGGCAAATAATTTATATATCTATAAACACATGTTTTAATATGCTTTTTGGATTGCTACTTATTAAATGTTTTTCTATTATTAGACTTTTTGGGCAGTTTAATGATCAGGAATACATATAAATTCCAAATTTTAAAGCTCTATATCAACAAGAAGTGGATCAAAAATGAATCACAATACTATTTGACTGCCACATAAAAACAAAATTGTAAGTTAAAAGAAAGCATTTAAAAAACAAAAAGTTTAGTGAAAGATTTATGTTAATACTTTAGGCAAAAAGTTACATAAGCATGCACATACCTATTGAAACAAATGTTGATTTCTCGAAGGCAAGATAATTGAGATATCTCTTTAGGTAAAGATTGTAGTTGGTTATTTCTGGAAAAACAGAATTATAAAACAATAATAAATACATGTCAGGTACTGTTCCTACATTATGAAGTATTTTAAAAATACAATTTATTGCAACAAAATATGTTTCGAGAATTAAGAGTTAATGAAAATGCAAGAAAAAAATTTACATACAAATTTAATAAAAAAATGGGTTTTTAAAATTATTATTTAATTTCCAACTAATAATTTATTGGACGACTGGCTTAACATAAACATACCTTGTTTTGTCATTTGTAACATGCTTTTGTATAATATATTTATATATATTATACATTATTGCTCATTATATATATATATATAGTATATTTTAAAGTAATATAATAATGAGCAATTCCATACTGTGATTTAAAAAAAATATTTTAATATTCAAAGCAATTTATGAAGAAGTCTTAGTCTTCCTTGTCTCTGTTGCATTGTAATAAGTGAGATTCAAGAAGTTAGAAATAAAAGTGAAATTATTATTATGTAGAGCTACTAAATTAACTTTACAGAGTTTTGCCCCAGACATTTTCAGCAAAGTGCTGCACCCTGCCTGACTTATGGTTTACAAATTAGCACTCTTCTTGCCTCTACTAAAGAACAAAAGACATTCCTTCATCCACCCTTTCTTGGTCGTGACTTTGAAATGCAAAAGGCAGGTCAAAAGCATCCTCAAAAAATTTATCCTTTTTATTTTCAAAGAAAAAATATGATTGGGATGAGATTTACCTCAACATGTGTGCTTAAGGGTTAAAAATCAAAAAAGTGCTTGGAAAAATCTGCAAAGTGCTCTTTATCTCATTAGCAGCACCTTGTTATTCTTTTTAATAAAGAGAAAACTCTGAATTTTGAATGGCAAATTTGTTAGTGACAATATTTTAAGTGACTTACTTTTGAGAAGTATAAAAAATATACATTTGCATCAACTTAAATCTCATAAATACACACAAAACTAAAAATGAAAGATTACCTGAGGTCCAAATACTGTAAATTTTCAGCTAGAGCTATGATCTGTGGAATAACTGTTAGCTTATTGAACCCCAAATTCAATTCTGATAGTTTTGGTAATACAAGATGCATGCTGAAAAAAAAAAAAAAAAAAAAAAAAAGAATATATATATTTTTTAATAATAAATTCAGGACATGTTTGGTGTGACAACACAATGAATTATAGCAACTCACTTATTATAATGAGCAATATAAAAAATCCCAAACATCGATTAATTCACACAGTGTTATTTTTACATCGAAACAATACATTTTTATTTATCACACATGCTAAATGACAATTCATCAGCTGAGAATAATGAGGTTCTAACAGCTGTGTATTTATGAAGGCTACCTGCATTAAAATCATGTTGTTGGAGCCACCTTGGCATCTACAATCACTTAGCGAAATTGTAACCCTATTTGTTTATCATTCGTTTCATGCGGTTGTGTCATTTGGGGAGCTCCATAAAAAATCTTTTGTTGTGGATAAAGAAAATGTTATAGTTATTTAATTAGTCAAATTTTATATTAAAGAATAAGTTACAGCCCATTCACTTGTGCTAGCAAACATTTGGCATTGCTCTCTAGCAGAACTTTGTGACTGTTAGAAAGTATCCATTTGTATTGTCAGAAAAAGAAAAAAAAAAACTGTTAGAATGGAAGTAAAAGCTTTAAATCAATGAAGGGATAACATAAAAGTCCAAATAACAAAGTTATCAAGCATCACAGCGGATGAAGCAAAAGAAACTGATCAAGTAGAAATTTTAAATAAAATCAAAAACTTAAATTAGAAGATAGACTCGATGAATTAAAAATGAAGTATTATAAAATTTTGAAGGACGAAGAAACTGAAAAATAAGAAATCAAATTTGAAAAAATGGACCAAGAGCTCCAAAAGCTTAAATTAAGCTTAAAATGATTTCTAGACCTAAAAATAAAAATGTTGAAGTAATAAATAGTAATAATATTGTTCCTCATAATATACAAAAGTTATCCCTTAAGTTACCTGAGATTCCTTTACCAAAATTTGATGGCTTTTATGAAAATTGGAATAATTTTAAGACCTGGTTTTGCAGCATAATAAATTCTAAGAAAATATTAATCAAAAGCTCTTTTATTTGCAATCTTCTCTTGCTACTTTAAAATTGTAATTCTTTAAATGTATGAAAAACTTAAGAATGCTTTAGAACTAGCAATAGAAATTGCAAAACAATACATAACAGATTTTGCAGTAGCTTGCATTATATTCCCAGTTTATCTTGAGAAGCACCCCAGCAGTACCAAAACATACAGATGGAAAAAACTTTTTAAACCTATATTTTTATGATTTCTATATAGCATGTTTTTTCAATTTAAAGTATGTGCCAACCTTTGGGGCACCTTTTTTTTTCTTTTTTTAAAGAAAAATATGAAATTTCTATCAAAAAACTGAGTTTTTCAATGAAACAAGGAATAAAATTGCATGAATTCATATAAAGTTTTAGTAGGATTTTTATTAACTTTTTCAAATTTTGCCAATATTTAGTCAAATTTTAATATAGAATTGTGTTTATGCCAAACTTTCTATAATGAAATCTATTCATTATATTTCCTTTTTTTTTTTTTTTTTTTTTCCGAACAATATATTACCAAACCACTTATCTGTGTTATGAAGCAAAAGATTTGCAATATCTCTTGAATTTACTAACATATTGCAAATTTTGTATACATAACATTTTTTCCAATAAAAATAGCTTTTAAATTAATATGAGCCAAAACCTGTCGAATTTGATGATTGAAAATATTTAAAAGAACCAACTGAGTGAATTTATAATAAAACAACAAAAATAATTATAATATTAAATGAATATTTATTACATATGCATCCAAATTTGATATTAAGATTGCCAATCACAATTTTGCATGTAAACATTCACATTCTTTCTTTGAAGTTCTCATCTGAGTGCCAACGAAATCCAGAAAATATTTTGCTTCATAACACACCAATAAATGAGCAGAACCTCGTGGCAAAATTTTATTTCAATATCTTAAAACCTTTTTAAGAAATTATGTTCCTTGTAGACATACACAATGAAAAATGCTGTTTCCCAGAAAACATAAATTCAAATTTTGATATAGAACAAAAAATTATGCATAAAGTTTACAACTGCCATAAAATCTACCATATAAGTAGGTATTTACATATTTGTATATATTATTTGTATATTAAAATATATGGTTTACTTATTTATTTATTTATTGTGGCTCTTTAAAGATCACTTCTGATTTCAGAAAGTTCATATCCACATCACATTTTGTGCTATAACTTCACTTCTAATTTTTGCTGAACCAAAATTAAGACATTTTCAGAACTCCCCAGTAGCTGAAAGTGTACGATGCGCGACGTGCGTCGCAGATTTATGTTTGTTCTTGCAAATAAATTTGCCAACTTGGAAAAAAAAAATTATTATTTGGGAAAAAAGAAAAAAAACATGGACAGGACATGAAAAAACAGTAAATTTCAACCAAAGATGTGCGAAAAGACGACAGATTTCATCAAAAGATCGCAAAATACTGCAGATTCCGACAAAAGATTGTGAAAAAAGGCAGATTTTGTGAAATAAAAAAAATGATACATTTCGTTAAGGGCTAATTTCGCCAAAAAATCAGGTAAAAAACGAAATCTTTAGCCAAAAAATTTTGAAATGGAATCTTTTGTCAGAAAAACGCGAAAAAACGACAAATTTCGTAAAAAAAAATCACAAAAAATGGCAGATTTCAACAAAAAATCATTAAAAAAAAAAAAAAAGATAAAAAAAAAAAAAAAAGATCGATTATATCAAAATATAGCAGAAAAATGGGTGATTTTGACAATCGATTTCAAAAAAATGTCAGATTTTGTCCAAAAAAGGTAAATTTCGTGAAAAAGTTGCATTTTTTGTCAAACAATCATGAAAAAAAAAAAAAAAAGAAAAAAAGTTGCATGCATTTTTCTGCTACAAAATTGGTTTTCTCTTGCTTTCTCCAAAAACAAATTTTCCTGTCCAATTTTTTTTTTTTTTTTTTTTTTTCTGCTCCAAAAACTGATTTTTCTGCACCAAAATTCATTTTTTGACCATAAATTAGCACTGCAAATTTTAACAAATTTGTAGATACATATGCTATCCAGTGTATTTAAAAAAAATTATCATTCATAATTTTCTATTTCTTTTTTATGATATTTACTTGGTATTTCAAGGTATCACTTATATACTTTATGGTAAAGAAATAGTGACTTTAAATTTGTAACGCAGCTTTTTTGAATATTTTTTAAGATTTTGATATTAGTGATTTTTGTCCCTTTTTTGAAAAAAAATTTAGCATATTTCAACATTTCATTATAACATATTTTATTATGTTTTAACAAGTAAACAAATGTTTTTGAGAATGAAAGGAAGCATATACTGTTCAATGGTATTGGAATTGATCATTTATCACTATTTTCTATATCACTACTTCATTTTATCACTATTTCACATGTGACAATATAAATGACTTTTTTTTTTTCTTTAATATCATTGTATTTATTTCTTCTGTAAATTTGAATAACGATAATTTAAAGAACCACTTTACACATTCATTATTAATTCAATTCTTCAAAAAATATTTATTTTACTATTTTTACTTATTTAGGTTATATTATAATTGAAATATAGTTGTCTTTTTATAATATTAATCAGTAAGAACTATATTTATAATGTACATAAGAAAATTATAACATGCCCTCTTGCAAATAATTTTCATCCTGCTGCATTTTCTATCGCAGACACAACCATAACTTTCTGCTACTGGGCAGAATTCTAAATGTTTGAACTTTAATTTAAAATAATAAAAATAATAAATCGAAATTGTTCATAAAAACAACAATTTGAACATCTGAATAACTATTTACAACAAATAAATAAATTATAAAACTGTAATACGATTAATTTTAACAAATTATTGTAATTGGTAAATAAATCACAAGAATTGTAATTTTCCAACAGAGTTGTAATTTTTTAAATGAGCGAAAAAATGTCCAGGCCAAGATTTGAACCAGGGAGCTCTTGGCTTAAGCTGCTAACAGAATTATTCAGGATGAATCTGGCAAACACAATTCGCCCAACTAATCTTACTGATAATGGAACCTGGTCTATTATCTGAAACAGCTCAACTTTTCAACTCAGTTGTAAAATTGCAACTCATAAAGCTATACAATACTTACAATTCTGGAATGTCAGAAATGCAGTTTTTACTAAAGTCAATGCTGGTAACTCCAGCTTCAGCAGCAGTCTCAATCATTTCCAACGTTATTGTGCTCAGATTTTTATTGCTAAAATAAGAATGTGCAATAAAGATCAGATGCTAATAGAATAACTAAATTTCAAATGCCTAAAATTAAAAACATAATTAAATTAATTTGAGATCTTTTCTCTTAAATAAAATACAAATATTAAGAACAGCAAATTTTTATTATATTTATTTATGTATTTTTTGACAAAGAAGTATCACACCTCATGAGACACCGTTAGTTCAGACCAGGGTTCTCGCTGTCGCTCGCCATTGCGCCAAATTGCGACTAAATTTTTCATTTGGCGAGTAAACAAGCGATTAGATTCGCCAAATAGCTAGTACTCAATTTTTGCCTTTTCTTTCTTTTTCGTTTTTCATACATATGCATATTTACATATTTTTAATATATTTGTAGTGGGTAGTTGAAATTAGATTAATAACAAACGTTGTCACAGATATAAAAACTTAGGTTATTTTAAAACATATTGAAAAAATAATTAAAGTACATTAAAAGATTAAAGATTTTTTTTTGTGCTACACGGCAAATTTATTTTGCTGATACTTTTTTCATTTGGCGAATGTTTTTTATTTTTAATTAGCCAAATTACTAATGTTGTCAAATGTCAGCGAGAACATTGGTTCAGACTCGAAAAAAAATATATATTGCAATAATATATGACATTTAATAAATTGTTGTGAAACTAAATTGCAGAAAAAAAAGGTTGTGATAAAGTTAGAAATTGTCATAAAAAATAAGTGAAATGCAAGATATGAAGTAATTGGATTTTGATTTTGTTATACCAGGAACAGAGAATCTATGGCCTGTGTGCAATAAGTGGTACACTACAGATTATTTTTGACAAAGCATAGATTCAGGTTTTCTAAAACAAAATATAATACAATTTCACAAAATGGATAAATTAATAGAGATCGATTGAAAATTCAGCTTTGTTTTTAGAAAAATTCTGAGTTTCACTGAAAATTTGTTTTCAGGAAAAATGCTGCTAAAAATTTAGCCAGACCAAAACTTGACTGAAATGACCTGTTTTCCAAAAACCTCATTTCTTAATTTGGTAGTTTTCAACATTACTCATCCATTTGAGTTGCATCAACTCATATAAGAAAAATTTAATTTATTGTTAAGAATGTTATAAATGATCAGTCATGACTGATGCAAGATGTGAGTACAAATCATAAAGCAAGCAATTTATGTACAACTAAACTTTTTCATGTGCTCATTAAAATCTGCAGACTAAATTGAAATAGAATTTTTTTTGTTTGACACTACAGAAGTATTTTGACTACTCTTTAAAAAAGCTCTAGAATAACAAAAGCTCATTTACAAAAATCATTATAAAAGATAAATTGAGATGTGTATACCTAAAACTGACATATTTTTTAATTAAATGAAATTGATATAGTTAGAATAATATCTTCTGGTGCTATTGAAGAATTAATTATGTTTTATTTTATATGAAAATAAAAAGTTTTGGGTTTAGGCACAGAGAGTCAACTTGGAACAATTTATTAATAATCATGTAATAAATACAAATAATCAATTAATAATTATGCATATTTAATAAATACATATAATTAATTGATAACTATGTATATTTATGTATGTATTAATAACTTTAAATTTTTTTTTTTAGCATTTTTGTTTTAAGACAAAAATAGGAAAATCACAGAAATTTGGTTTCAGCTTAAACTGTTTCAATCCTGTGTTTCCTTATAAATTAGTTTCTGTTTATCTGAATTCGATTAGTTTGATTGATTGAAAATAGAGAAAAAAAATGCACTTAATAAAATATAGGATATAAACAATTTATGTAGCTTGCATACAAATAATATAAGGAAAATTTTGTTTTTTGAAAAATATAATAAATAAAATACATAAATGATAAAAAAAATCAAAGGACAAGGGGGAAATGGATAAGTGAACAAACACATTTGCTAAGTTCAAAAATATAGCTGAAAGATTTAAAGCTGTAGTATGTTCAATGAATAAATCATTTACAAACAGAAGACAATGATAATTATTGATTGATAGGAAAATTATGCTCACTGTTCATAGTCCGAGAGTCAAACGCACAAAATCTGAGAGTATTGAGTACAAGAAAAGAAAAAAAAAATTATTTTATGGAAGAGTAGTAATACAGGAATCAAATGATTGATGTCTGCTGGAAATGAAGTGGTGCATAAGCCAAAAATTAATACCACTAGTTTTTTCTTATAGGTTTAACATAGTATTTGACTTACAATCAAAGGTATTAAATGTTTATTTGACAAATACAATGTTAAACCTACGAGTAAAAAACTAGTGGTATTAATTTTTGGCTTACGCACCACTTCACTTCCGGCAGACATGGATAATTAGATTCCCCCTTTATTTATCTTTCATTAAATAAAAGTTTTTCTCTTGAGCTCAATACAATAAGTTTTTGTACTGTTGGCTCTTGGACTATCAATAGCTAAAATTCTTGGATAACATAAGCCCTTCTCATGAAATTATCATAAGCAACAAATAATATTGCAGAACACTCCTTTTTTTATTTTTTCTTAATTAGCATTTTAATTTAGTTTTTTAAGATTTCACATAGTAACATAAATTACTGTATTATAAGATCTGTATTATATTTTATTTTTAATAACACTATTTGCAAATCTCATTTTCTCCAAAAATGTTACAATGTTTTAATAATAAACTTTTCTACCAAAAATTGAACCGATTTCAAAAACTACTGCAAGGGAAATTTTTTTTTATTTAGATAGTAATAATAAGAAATTAAATTAAGAGCGTAGTATTTACCATGCATATTATTATATTTATGTACATTAATTTGATTTTTTGGAGTCGGTACCAGCCAAGCCAAGTTACATGTAATTTTTAATAGCCATAGTATCTACAAGTTTTTTACGATTCAATATTTAGTTTAAAATATTAACCTTATTCTTTTAAGATTTGCATTTGATACTTAATTTTAACTTTGAAATTGGCTTGGCTAGCACTGACTCCAAAAAATCAAATTAATGTACAAAAATATAATAATACGCATGGTAAATGCTATGCTCTTAGTTTAATTTCTTATTACTATTATCTAAATAAACTATTTTTCACTTTGAAGTAGTTTTTGAAGTCATTTCAATTTTTGGTAGAAAAGTTTATTTTTCTCTTTTTAGTTAAACGTTAACGATTTTTTGAAGTCAGTTAATAAAAATTATAATACGAAAAAAAATTGTATATTATACATGTATGCCAGGATGGGGTTCGAACGCACACTCTCTTTAAAGAACCAGAGCTTAAATCTTGCGCGTTATACCACACGTCCATCTGACTTAACTCCACTCAGCGAGCTTATTCAACATCCACGTTACTTTTAATTTGCAAGAAATTCCTGATTTTATTAGTTTTTGCCTAGTTACTAGAAAAATACTGAACCAATTTCGATGAAACAGAAATGGTACCAATTGGAGTAACCTCTTTAATTTAACACAAAAATCAAATTTATCTGTTGGATAGTTTCGGAATAATCAGTGAACATACATAAAATATATATATATACATATGCGTCGAATTGATAACCTCTTCCTTCTTTTTTGAAGTTGCTTAGTAAAAATTATGATAAGGAAAAAATTATTGTAAATTGTACATGGATGTAAATTATGTCAGGAGTGGGGTTCGAACCCAAGCCTCCTTTTGAGATCCAAAGCTTAAATCTGGCACCTTAGACCGCTCGGTTTACCTGATTCCACTCTATTCGGCGAGCTTATTCAAAGCGGGTGTTATTTTTAATTTTGCGAGAAATCACTAATTTTATTAGTTTTTGCCTAATTACTGAACCAATTTCAAAGAAATGGAAGTGATATCAATTTGAGAGTAACTTCTTTCATTTAACACAAAAAACAAATTAATCGCTTGGATAGTTTTGCAGTAATCGGTGAACATACATAGGAAAAAAATACATACGCGTCTAATTGATAAACTCCTCCTCCTTTTTTGAAGTCGGTTAAAAATTATAATACGGTAAGGACAGGGCCGTAGCTAGAAGTGAACAATAGGGGGGGCTCAAGAAAATGTGGAGGGGGCTCATAATTTGTTTTTTTCTCTCTCTCTGACACAGAAAGATAAATTAGTGCATATTCACATTGTAGATACTATGTTTCTCATTAAACTGTTGTAATAATTTCATCTTATGCTAAGAAAAGTACATGGTGATGAAAATTTTGAGTCTATAACTGGTGAAAAATTAAACATCATGTTAGCTTCCTATGTACAAATAGGATGAGGGTGTGTTGAAACACTTATTTTAGATACAATTTAGTAATTCTACAAAACTGTGAAAGGGTCTCGAAATAAAATTAGATTTTTGAACAGAATTTCATTTGGATTTTCAGAAAAATTAATTTAGTGACCTTGGAATCATTTCTGGGGGAGGGGGGGGGGGGAGGCTCAAAATATTTTAGGGCGGGCTGAGCCACCCATAGTGCCCCCTTATCTACGGCCCTGGGTAAAGATCATTGTACACACGTATGTCAGGAGTGGGGTTCGAACCCACGCTTTCATTCAAGAACCAGAGTTTAAATCAGGTGCCTTAGACTGCTCGGCCATCTTGACTGCAACCTGTTCTGCAAACTTATTCAACGTCCAAGTTACTTTCAGTTTGCAAAAAATCACTAATTTTATTAGTTTTTGCTTAATTACTAAAAAAGCACTTAACCAATTTCGATGAAATGTAAGTAGTATTAATTCATGATTTCAAACCTCTTTCATTTAACACAAATGCTAGTATAATCGTTTGGATAATTTCGGTATAATCAGTGAACATGCATAAAAAAAAATACATATGCGTCAAATTGATGATAACTTCCTCTCTTTTTTTTAAAAGTCTGTTAAAAAATTTATAATACGAAAAAAAAAAACAAAAAAAAAAACACTGCATATTATACTTGTATGTCAGGAGTAGGGTTCGAACCCACGCTCTCTTTCAAGAACCAAAGCTTAAATCAGCCGCTTTAGACCGCTAGGCTATCCTGACAGAAAACTATTTGGCAAGTTTATTCAAGGTCAAGTTACTTTTCACAAGTCTATTATTTTAGTACTCTTTCACTGATAAAGTATTGAATCGATAAAAGATCTCTCATACTCTGTGCTAATGGTTAAATACAAAGCATTTTAATAGCAAAATTAGTATTTAATTTTGAAATATATATGTAAAAATTATAATAAGGAAAAGGTTACTGTATACATGTATGTCAGGAGTGGAGTTCGAACCCATTCTCTCTCTTTCGAGAACCAGAGTTTTAGGAGTCTAGAGCCTTAGACCGCTCGACCATTTTGTCTGCACTCCATTCAGCAAACTTATTCAACAATTTTAATTAGAGAAAAATCACTAGTTTTATTAATTTTTGCCTAATTACTAAAAAAGTACTGAAACAATTTCTATGAAACGGAAGTGGTACCAATTCGAGAGCAAGCTCTTTCATTTAACACCATAACCAAATGAATCAATTGGATAGTTTTGGAGTAATCGGTAAACATACATAAAAAAAAAAAAAAAATACATATGCATCGAATTGATAACCTCCTCTCCTTTTTTGAAGTCAGTTAAAAATAGCTTAATACATACTTTTTTTTTTTTGCTAAAAAAAACTTTAATTATATATATATATATATATATATTTTTTTTGGGGGGGGGGGTAGGGGTAAGAAAATTGAATAATAAAACATGTATTACATATAGGAGGATTCTAATACAGCTGTTAAAAAATAATTGTAGAAATCAAATATACAGAAAAAAGAATCATACGTGAAAATAGAATTGCCCAATTCACTTATTTAATAACTATCTATATATATATGTTACACTAATGCATGCGGCACAAAAGTCCCAATTATTTGATAATTGTTCAATGGAACATCTGAATAAAACACAAACCATTGGTTATTGCGTAAAAGTAATTTAGAAGGATTTAGACCAAGGTAAATCTGATTTATTTTATTTACATTTTTCCCTTTCGCTGCAATTACAGAGTTTTAAAATATTATTATTTTTAGTTTTCTGTTACAAAATTAAGTCATGAATTTTAAACGTTTAAGTTTAAAATTAAAGTTATGCATTATAAATAACATGAATGAGTGGATTATATTTTTAAAGAAATACGAAAAAATGCCACAGGAAGACTGTTTGGCGAATTATCACTTGCGCCCAGTCAGTATAAAAATACCGAGTTTTTTAATTTTCTAGCAGAATTTTCTGATTTTGCACACAATTGAGCAGGTAAAATTAAATTATGAATAAACGTATTATGATGCAATGTTTAGTATAAGTTTAAAGGAGACCAAATTGGTCGCCAAGAGCAGCTAGTTTATTGAATTGCTTAAAGCTGCACCTGAGATTTCATTCAAAACTTTGTGATAATAAAAACACTGCAATGATATTTTCATTATCTGGAATGTGATGACATTGTAAGAAGTATTAGAAACACATAGTAATTCAATCAACAGCACTATTCTTACAGCCAATTACAATCTAAAATACTAAGTATTTGGCTGAATGTTGCATGGCTGATTGCTACTTCTAGTCTATCACATTTCGTAAATTTCACAGAAAGTAAGAAACGTCAGTTGAAAATTTTGATAAAATACCTTCATCAATTTTAAAGATATGAATACCAAACTATAAGAAGTTTGAGAATAGATAAAATTTCTCTGTTAAAATCATATTTTTTTATTTTACAGCAATATAATTTTCTGAAAATGCAATGAACACCACTTATCAGCTATTAAAACAGAATTTTTTTTTGAAAGAAAAGCATTCAAAAATACAAATTAGTCAATAAATATAAAATATTGAAAAAAGTTGACAAATTCTTTGAAGAACCTATGAATTTGATCTTGGAAAATGCAACATTACATTTGTATTTTTGATGAGGGAAAATTTGGCTTTTTTATTCCCCCCCCTCCTGTCTCCAAAAGTAGAACTTTTCAGCAACCCTAGCTAAATGTCATTGATGATTGTCTTGTGAGAGGAATGGTTTGGATATCAATAGAAATTGTAAAGCGTGACCTAATTAAGCACAGTAAATTTTCTAAATTGTATAAAAATATTAATTTACTTTATGATTAATTTTAGCAAAAGACACAACATGTAATATAACAGCATTTCATTTTAAGCATTCCAAACTTTATTCTATTTGATTTCAAAAGAAAATAGATTGCTTATTTTGTATTTCACTAAACAAATAGTTCTCAATGATTTTAAAAGTTTTTAGCTGAATATTTTCTATTTATAAATTTTTCATTGGCAAGCAAAAAACCTAATTCTTGTTTCTTATTCTATCAATTATCAAACAAATTGCAATCTGATTTAATTTTAATAAATTCGTACATTGCACTTTAGGGGTAAAGCAAGCTAAAATTTTGTAGCATCATATTTGGTGACGTAACTCCCTTTTGATGTAAAATAAAAAAATAAAAATCCAATAATAAAAAATTAAAAGCATAAGAAAATAAATAAAAAAAGATTTAAATAGAGAAATTTTACTAATTTTCTAACTTTTATGCATAGGAACACAAAATGCACCAGGTCTCTACACTAGGTGCAAGCAGCATCAAAAGTGGTTCACTTGTTAGTGTAATACATCCTGTATTTTTGACTGAATAAGTTAACCACAATCATGTTTCTATACATTTTTTGTTTGTTTTCTGTACTCTTCATTTGCTTTATCAATTTTATCAGATATTTCGGAATTAACCTGTATAAAGCTTTAATAATATTTTTTTTATAGTAATAACAACAAAAAACAAAAACATAAAAGCAAATTTACCATACTGTTAAAGCTTTTGTTGACTTCAATGAATATTTATCAACACTACAGGCTGAAGATACATCCCTTGAATTATCACATCCTGACATAGACAAGCGAGACATGTTGAGAGCAGATGGATCTTCAATGCGACTTCTCAGCCACCTAAGCAGTTGAACAGTCCCACGCTGTAAAAACAAGAAGGAAAAATCATGCATCCAGAATGGAATATGAAAACTTTTCAACACATTCAGAATAACATAACAAAACATCACCGTTTAATAAGTTGAAATAGGATGTCTCATTGAACCATTTGAAAACCCATAACGCATTTAAAATCCCAATTTTAGCAACTTCCATCTACAGGTCTAAAAATTATCTGGATTCTTTGAGTAGTCCTTTATAAGATACATAAATTTTTATCTATTAATTACATGCATATCAAATTTTAATACAGTAGAACCAAGGTTATCCAAATCCCACTTAATCGAAAATCGGCTTAACTGAAAGACCTTAAAATTCCTTAAAGTCTTTTTTAAATTTGAAAACTTTTATTCTTAATACTACTTTTACCGATGCCAAACAGGGTTTCTACTCATGTGGGGGAATGAAACTGCCTGACTTTTCCAGGTGTATTTCAAGAAAATTCTAGTCTAGCGGTGTAATGCGTAGTAGACATGCAGAAGTTTAAAAAATGTTATTTTACTCAAAAAAGACTATAATTTTTTGAATACAGTTGCTAATAATCTCTGAGCTAAAGCTCTTTATCCCAATTCCCCTTCCCAAATTAATAACAAACTTGCTTTCAGGTTTACAGTTGGAATTGCTCTCTTTAATAATTTATGATTGCAAACTTTAAAGTTAGCCACAAACTGTACAAACTTCCTACAAAATATTTGTGCACTAAGTTCATTAACATTCATTTTGTTAACTATATCCCAAAATCATTGTCTAGCTAAAATTTATTTTCAATAGGAGTCAAAAGGGAAGGGGAAACAGAGTGAGGAGACGGAGGCTTGTGATAATTATTTATTGTTACATGAAAATAACTGCTGGAAAAAGTTTTAAAATCTGTAATAATGAGTATTAAAAATATAAAATGTGAAGGATAAAAGAGAAAATATTTGAAATTTGAAAAAAAAAAAAAGGGTACATGATTTTTCTTCTATTTTTATTATTAAATATGCAGTTTGCCAAATCATAGAGGATTCTCACTTCTGGCTGCACAATGATCAAACTCTCTTAGAGATCACGATGAAACTTTATCAAATTCCCTGACTTTTCCAGGTTTTAGGGGAAAATATTGAAATTCCCTGACTTTTCCCTGATTATATGGCTTATTTCCCAATTCCCTGTCTTTTCCAGGTTGCATAGCAGCTTTCAACATGTTTTGATTTATGATTACTATTTTATTTGTAAGTTTTAGACCAAAACAATTCTGAATAATTTTTAATATATTGAAATTGGTTTTGATACTTATTAGCTTTAAAAATTAGAAGCAAAATAAGTAAAAATCAGAACTTTGAAAGGTGTTATCAGGGACTGGTAGAAATAGTGTTAAAAAATGCATGTTCTTAATAAAATAAATAAACAGAGTCAACTTACTTATTTGGCCCATTGTGTAATTTTGAGCATTTTATTATATGGACACATACAATACTACATTATTTTACAAAATATGTTGTGATTTTCTTTTGTTTTTCAACTTTGCATCATTTCAAGACTGCTTTATCACACCATATTTTAAATAACAACACATCTGATGCTGCTGAATCTTTTGTACTTCAATATATCAAAGTGCTGCATCTAACATTTTAGTAGCATCACTGTGTATGATCCTGTACTATATCTACCATAATTTGTAATATGTTACCACAACATTTTTATTATAATGATATTCTAAATTACTATCATAGCTTTTCATCAAAAAAGTTTTCACAAGAGCTTCCTGGTTATTTGAAAATTGCTATAAAACCCCCGTTATCTGAAATATCCTATGGAACCTTGGTTATCTGAAAATGCTTTGGTCCCATGCTTTTCGGATAACCAGGGTTTTACTGTAATACCACAGTTAAAAATTCCTTTTCAGTCATTTCTGCTAATATAGAGAATGGTACTTGAGTTGTTTTGTGCAGTCCTGTATACAAAATACAGAATTTTATATACAATGAGTAACATGCAAAAAACTTTTTAAATTTAAAATACACTTTCAACCATTTTTGCTCAAAGACAATAATTTAATTAATTTATTTTTTTAATTTAATTTTTTTTTATTTTATTTATTTTAATAATTTAATTTATTTTTTTAAATTAATTTATTTTTTAATTTATTTTTTTATTTAATTAATTTATTTATTTATTGTGCATAATTAAATATGCATAGTAAAGATAAGATACATTTTCCTTGAATTACACAATGAAACTTTCATCCAAAAGTTGACCTATTAATTCCCATCAACACCATGAAATAAGGAAGTTTTATTTCAGGTTTAGTCAGATTTAATAAACAAAAAAGCTTGATTAATATATAAATGTATTTGGTAAAAACATTCTGATCAGCACTGATATCAGCAGTATCTCCATTTTCTTCTTAAATAAATTTATAGTTCCTTCATGAAAAACCATCACAAATTCAGTCAAATTATTGAGAATCACATTCTAAAAATACACATGAAACGATATAAAATAAAAAATTTCAGTAATTTTGCATCTACATCTAAACTGAAAGTTTCGTTATTTACATCTGTGATGATGTATGAATTTTAGGACTGTAGATTTGAGAAAGTTTATTATATTAAACTTCTTGTATAAGTATTGAAAAAAATGCTTGAACATTAAAATAGTGAATGAGTTTTAGAAAATATGTGCAAAAAATTTCCTTCTATTGCTGAGGTGAGAGTAAAAATGAATATTGAGAAAGTAATTTAACTTACTTGAATAATATCACGTCTAATGCTCCTCATAGGGTTTCCTTCAATTGCCAGAAACTTTAAATGAGGTAATGTGCCTAATGAGTATGGTAAACTATATAAAAATTGAAAATGAGTTATTAATATTGTTATTATTATAAGCAATTAATATTGTTATAAACACAAATGAAAAACATGCCAATGCTCTTCCTACTGAGCTACCCTGCTCATATATCCAGAAATTGAATTATGTCAGTCCGGTATTGTCTGATGCAGTAGGAATAGCATGGACATGGCACTCAAGATAACCAGGTTCAAGCCCTGACCTGGACATTTTTTGCTTTGTTAGAATAAATATAAACTATGGTAACTTGAGCTTTAAAGGTTCTGTGTCACTTATGTTAGTATAATATATATACTTTTCATAATGGTTCCAAAACACAAACTTTATCTGTAGATCAATAGAATCCTTTCATGATAAAATTACACAAATTTATTCAATCAGTGATAGCACATGACAATATAATAATTCAATGAGTTTTATTAATGTCAGTATTTTTGGACAGTGAAAAGGCAGGCTTGTAAACAAAAACCCAGTTCAGATGGAGAAAATTACAGGGTTGCCACTCTAATCTTGAAAAAAAAAATTCCCTGTATTTTCCCTGTACTGCAACGCGTTTATTCCATAATGAGTGCGAAAAAATATATGCATGCATGAAGGCTGATTAGAAATCTTATAATTTGCCATTGTCAAATTCCCTGTGTTTTCCAGATTTTTTAGGTTTTTTTTAAAAATTCCATGGAATTTCCCTGTTTTGGGAGGAGATTTAAAATTTCCTGTGTTTTCCCGGTTTTCCAGGTTGCGTGGCAACCCTGAATTAGTTATTTTCTATTACTTCCTGAAACTCAAGCAAAAGGTTTGCTTTTCTTGGAAATATAAAATAACAAAACAACCTATTGTAAAATAATAATAATAAATAAAACAATAATATTTTCAGAAAAATTAGTTACATACTTCGACAGGTTATTGTTAGTTACATCAAGTCTTTCTAAAGCTTGCAATAGCAGAATGTTGTCAGGAATTTCAGATATCTTATTATCCCTAAGATCCAGTATCTTCAGACCAGGAATCGATTCAACAAATTCTGCCGATAGTTCTTGAATGCTGTTATAGCCTGCATGAATTTCCTGAAAATCAAATTGTGATATGTAACAAACTTTAATGTTTTTTAAAAGAAACATGCCTTAATCAGTAACAGTTGTGTAATTTATGACTTAAGAAGAGGAACGTTAAGTTATTATATACCTTTAAAGCTACACAAGTGGTGAGAGGAGGAATGGTTGTAATACTGTTATGCTGGATATAAAGCTGCTCAAGATGACGTAGCATTTCTAAAGAGTCTGGTAGTGACTTTATTTTGTTTTTTGAAACATCGAAATATCTTAGAGCTGAAAAGACAAACATGGAGAAATTAGCTAAAAACAATCAAGGTCTAAAATTAACTGATCAACCTTTTACTAAAAAAATAATCTAATTAATAGCTAAATTTAATATTATTTTCAGTGTAACCATATTAATAAAATAATACTGTAGAAAAAATTGTTATATGCATCATTCTCTGAGAAATGTACAAAATAATGTCATAGAATATTTATTAAAAAGTAATTGTAATTGAAAATGTGTTATAATGGAAATGCAGTATAGTATAAGCCTAATATACATGCAAGTAATAAAAAATATTATTTTCTTGAAAAGAAGGTGTTCAAAGAGCTTGAAAAAAAGCTTGTCTGTGCTCATGCCACCGTCTAATGTTTACCATTTACCCTTGGTTCAGTAAAGTTAATTGAAAAAAAATTTTTTTTTTAAATTCATGTTAAGTATTTTGTAAAGCTAATCTCAGTGTTGGGATTTGGAAATTATTTCATATTCCATTCATCCAAACACTGTCAGGCTAAAAAACTATTGCGCAATATGAAACAAGAAACGCAGTTTTTTCTCTCTGACATTCAGGTGCTGCGCATGCACCAAACATTTTTATTCCACTAAGAACATTTTTTGTTTATTAACTTTATTCTCTCTTTTGTTTTTGTAGTTGAATTAGAAGTTTTGTCGAACAAAGATGTAATAGTGAAAATGTCACTGCCGATTCTGTAAATAATTGTTTGAGTGCATTTATGTTGTAATTCATCTTTATTAAAATGTGAAAACTGAAGAAGGAATATTGTTTTTGAGTTAAAGAGTTCTTAATACTGATGCTGCCGATGAAGGCTTAGGACATTTGGAGCCCCGATACCCAGACTTTCTCGAGAAATTGGAATTTTGGAGGTAAGAATTTTTTATGTCTTACCTAATTTTCATATGAATTTTTTAGAATCAATAGTAATATTGATATTCTTTTTGTAGCAGCTCTGGCTGTAATTATTTAATTTAGGCAGTCGGAGTTGTCACACTCAGGTTCAGTTTTAAATAATAACTTTTGACAAGAAATTAATAGTTTCTAAATAAGTCAACAGATAGCCCCCAAAAGAAATTTTGGTGTTAAAGAGAAGCTTGTTATTTTAATCATAGTAATGCACTTCAAAAGTTATCTGCATATTTATGTTTTTTTCTAAGCACAAAATAAAAGCAAGTAAAGGTTGCAAATGAGAGAAATTAACATTAATCACACATGAACAGAGCTGAAATGAGCAATATCATTCAATTATGCCTAATATTTAGTTTGTTATAAATAAATTATGAAAAAGAAGAAAAAAAAATCTGTGGACACCATAATTATAAATATAACAACAACATAAAAAAAAAAAAAAAAAAAATTAAAATATTTCTTACAATCTGGAAATATATTGACTTGATGGAAATTAAGTAAAAAGCAATACAGGCTGTCCTTTAATTCACAAACCTAACTATATGAGATGTAAAATACATATAAAGTAGCAACTTTGGTATATTAATGTAAGGCTGCAAATGAAAATTTTTAGTGAAAAACAAGTAATACAGAGGTAATGAAAATGAATATTTCATTGTTAAGAATTACTGTAAGATCAAACATGCCACTCACACATGGTAAGAGATCTTGTTGTAGAACAGACTGTTTTATTATCCAGAACATGCAACTTCAATGAAGCCCTGAGAATCAGGTTGCTTTAAAATTTACATTTTCCTGAAGTTTGTAACAGTGCTTAGCAGTACAAATTCTTTTAGGGGTTGCTGCAACTTGTAAGCTTACAAGTTGCAGCAACTTTCCACATCTATACTTGATTGTCTTATTAGTAGCAAGGCATTAGAAAATAAAAAGTCCTGCTGTAGTTTATAAATTAAGTAAAGGTTTTAAGCTTAAAGTAAAGATTAATGTCTTATTAAAAAAAGTGTCATAATAATAAAAAAAAAATTCAAGGCTTAAAATTTGTGGAAAAATAAAAATGAAAAAGTTTAAAAAGTGAATGTAAGTTTAAATTGATGCAGTTAAGAAAACTAAAAGCTGTTCAGGGTCGTCAAGGAAGTAATAGATGTTAAGTCACTGGTCTACAAAACAAAAAAGGTACTTTTCAAAATCATTAACTTCATGTCCTGATGTCGCCTGTAGGAGAAACTAAAGAACACCCTTTAAATTAATTTAAATGTTTCTTGAATTGTTAAAAAGACTTCTAGAAATTTTTAATAAATGTGTTTATATAATAAGCATCGATATATTGACTGTTATATCTTTGAAGATGTTTTACAAAATGTTTTAAATAATTTTTGTAGTCCTTCATAATATTTGTTTCAGGACTGATGAAGTTACACAGTAGAATCACTTTTATCCAAAACACTTAATGAACTAAAATCCATTTTTTAAGTTTTTTTTTTTTTTTTTTTTTTTTTTTAACATCACATTTTTTGTGTGGAAAATTCATTTTGAAAGCTTTTTTTTTTTTTTTTTAACTATCATATTCCTTGTGTGCAAACAGTCCTTTCCAAAGCACAATTACATATTTATATTTTCAAGTCCCTTTCTTGAAGTTCCTTTGAATTTAATTTGACTTCCCATAAGTTGCAGAGTGAAAAAACAAGATGAATGAAGAAAACGGACAAACTGGCAATTCTGAAGATTTTGAATGTTTTGCAAAGGATTTGGCAAGACTGGAGCAACAGAAAGACTGTGATACTGGTGAATAAATAATATTAAAAAACACTGTAATAGAGTTTCAAAGCAAAGGCAATCGAAATAGCAACAAACAAAACATTGTTTCTAACCCTTATGAAACATGTAAATGATACTTAATTTCAAAATTAAAATACTTTATTCATGTTTCTGTTTTTCTATTGCTTTATTTTTATTAAACACTTATTATCATAATAAGAAAATAGTGCATATATTTTTCCTAACACTTAAAATTGAAGAATTCTCAATTATCTGAAAACTTCGATTTTTCAAAAGATGGTGAGTCCTTATTACTTTAGATAACTGAGGTTCTACTGTATATGAAAGGATAAAAATAAATATTAATAATAAACTTTTCTAAAATGAAAATAAATGATTTTTAAACTTTAAATCAAAGTTCTAAATTTAAAATCAGAAAAAACAGTTTATTTTTATAGATTTAAATCAAATAATTAAAAATATTTTGTTCATCATAAAAATTTTTGCCATAATGTTAACATAATAATTGTCATATCATAAAATACATTAAATGATTTGAAATCCTTATACGTTTTTTCATGCTATGTTAGATTACTTAGGAATTAAATTATAAACAATAACTTAAATGTAATAATCAAATACTTATTTTGACATTCACATAATTTATAACTTAAATATAAACCTGAATCCACAATTGTCACATTTACAGAAATTTATTAAGACATTATTACTTTGAGTAATCATATAATATAAACATATCAATCGAATCAACTTTTATTTTGGGAGCTTAATTTCATAAGCATTAATAATCTTTAATTTATTTTGACACTTTTAGAATTTGAATAATTACTAATGTTATTTAAAGTATTCAAAAAGATGTTATTTTACCAACTCAGCTTTCAAAATATTTTGTGGATACCAATTACTAAGTCAAAGCATACACAAAGAAGTTATTCGACCTCTTAATTCTCACCATGTATTTTTATTTTTTTATTATTATTATTTTTTAATAAGAACACTTATCCAAATTTTTTGGGAAATACTATGCAATAACTTAATATATTTTTATATTTTACTCAATGAAATTGTATAGTACATTGTTTGAAAAGGTAAATATAAGGAATAAGTTGGAAGTAGATAAAATTTAATTGCATTTTCATTATTTCTTACAGAAAAATTTTATTCAGTTCTCAAATAGTTTTTACAAATAAAGCACACTTATGAACAGAAGTACAGTAGAACCCCGCAAATTTGGACCCTGTTAATCCGGATCAGTTTGGTCGATTTTTTTATGAATATGGAAATTTGCCGAGAAGTGATTGGCAAATTTCCATAACAAATTTATTTCAGCCTCATATTCTGAATAAAAAAGTATTTTCTGAAATCTTTTCGGAAGAATACTTCAAGTTTTTTTATTTAAACTCTTTAATGTTACCTATGAAAAAGCAATGTCAGCAATCTTTGTCAGCCAATCCATAGGTATCTTGGGACTGTTTCCTTGTCTTCGTGCCAAAATCCTTCTACAAATCACTTGCAGAAAATTGAAATAGAAGGAGGAATAAATGAGAATGTGAAAGATTTTATCAGCTTGTTTTAAAAAATTGATGGTCGCTTAGATGTTGATAACAGCAACATTAGCAATTGGTTGGAAACAGAAAGTAATGAAGAGTATGCCTTGCTTACAGATGACTTAATAATCACTTTGTGCACCACTGAAAAAAATGAAGATGATGCAGACAAAAACAATTATCAATGATGATTAACCAGAAGTTATAAACTATAATAAAGGAACTTCCCATTTTTAACAATTAAGGATTTATTTTGAACGTCATGTAGAGACTACATCCAATGAATCACTTATGCTTAAGGAAATGTGTGACCATGCGGCCCGCAAAACTGGCACAGCAGAAAATGACAAATTTGATAATTACAAAGTAAACACTTTTATTATCTGTAAATATTGAACATGTTCAGTATAAAGGCGATTTTCTGTGAATATGTTTCATTTTATTTCATTTGTTCACATTCTCCAGATAATCTGGATTTTCGAAAATCCGGATTGGGCCTGGTCCCAATTAATCCGAATTATCGGGATTCTACTGTACCACTGTATGCATTTAAAACATCATTGATTTCAAAATATCAATAAAATTTATAATACAATATTAAACTTGGAAATAACAGATAAAAATTGCATACCTACAAGATCTCCAATTTCAACAGGCAGACCAATTAATACATTGTTGGACAAGTTTAAATGAGAAACTCTAGACAGAAATCCAATGCAATGTGGAAGCTTCTTCAGCTGATTATAGGAAAGATCCTAATAAAATATCACAATAAAGATAATGAAGAGTTTGGTTCCAGCATTAACCCTTAAGCACCACATTCACTTGCAAAATAGTAGTTATATTAATTGATAAGCACACGGGCTATGATAAATTTCATCCCAATCATATTTTTTCTTAAGGGGAAAAAAAAAAAAAAAAAAAAAAAAAAGATAATTTTGTGCGGAGGCTTCAGACATATTTTGTACCTTTCAAGGTCAAAGTCAAGAAGGAATGTCTTTGCTTTGTTCATTAGAAAGGAAGGAACATAGCCCTTGGGATTATATATTACTACATGTATAACAAGATTTCATTTTGATTTGTTCATTCCTGGTCGTAGAAAGTTCTAGACAGGATTTACAAATTATTTTTAATCAATCCTTTATTTTGCTCTTTATAATTTAATACAAAAAGTTAAGATTACTATTAATAAAAATTTATAAAATGCCTAAAAATGCTGCAAGTAAGTGTTGTTTGATTAATTAATGCTTCAATTGTGTACAGAAATTGCTACAAAATTTGAACATAAATATGAAAGGAATGAATTTTTTTACCCAAAAAGAAGTAGAATTTTTGCAATATACCGCAGTAGATTTGTTTTTAAAATGAATTTAAGCCCTCTCCGAAATAAATAAACTGTAGACAAAACGGGATAAAAATTATTTCACACATGCAGTAACATAATGAAAAATGTCATGTTTACTGACAGGCTAGTTAGTGTTCCCTAGTGATTCACTATGAGATTTTACTATACTATTTATTTAAGTACATGTAACAGTGATGCCACTGAACTTGAAAAATCCTGGGTTCCTGGAACCCTTGATTTTTTAAAATACTGCATGTTATTAATGGGAACTCGCTTTTGTAAAAAAGGGACCCAGGATTTCTAAAATTCAGGGCCCTTTTTTTGCAAAAGTAGGTCCCTACTAATAATAAGCCATTTTTTTAGACACAATAATGTAACTTGTTCTTTGAACAAGAAAAATGAAATGCAATA
This sequence comes from Maratus speculifer, assembly GCA_964019185.1. Taxonomy (NCBI): domain Eukaryota; kingdom Metazoa; phylum Arthropoda; class Arachnida; order Araneae; family Salticidae; genus Maratus; species Maratus speculifer. The sequence continues at coordinate 210,186,714 of OZ025301.1, read as the reverse complement.
ATTGTTTTATTAATAATTAATGAATATTTAAAACTAATATTCTTTTTTAAAACTATTAAGCGAAATGTTTTTTACTTTAATAAAAAAAATAAATGTGCAAGATTCAAATTTAATTATAAAATAATGCTTATTTGAGTGTAGAAGATAACAAGTACTAGTATTGTTTGCATTTCTTTTAAAAAGGGGCAAGACAGATTTATAAGAAAAAAAAATACTTTTGTTGTGTAAAGGGGTACTTTTTGTTTAATGAATGGGTGCTTTCAGGAGTCACATTTACTCAGAAAGATTTGGAGCTATCAAAAACAGATTTTGGAGCCCTCCCCCCCCCCCCAAAAAAAAACAATTTTGAAGCAGAAAAATTAGTTTTTGAAACACAGAAAAATTCCCTCGAGGCATGAATCTTTTTTTTTTTTTTTGTGCCCCTTTGAGAAAATTTGCATTTTTTCACAATTTTTTGACGAAATTTGCTGTTTTCTTTCACAATGTTTTGAGAAAATCTGCTATTTTATTGCGATTTTCGATGTAAGTTGTTTTTCGCGATCTTTTGGCAAAATTCCTTGCTTTTCACGAATTTTTTGTCAAAATCTGCTGTTTTATCCTGATTTTGGATGAAATTTGACATTTTTTTTAGATCTTTTGACAAAATCTGCCGTTTTTTGGGGGATTTTGGGACAAAATTAGTCATTCTTTTGTGAATCTTTTGGGGAAATTTGCTGGGAACTAGTCTTTTTATGTGATCTTTTTACGAAATTGGACATTTTTCAGGATCCTTTGACAAAATTAAACACCCCGTGGGATGTAAATTTTGGGGTGAATTAATTTAAGCGCTTTAGCACGACTGTGGCATTGCTGTGTAACATAAGGAGTTGAAATAAAGGTTTATTTATATTATACAAACATAAATAAGGTTAAAAGTAAATATCTTCCATGTTCACAATAGCAATTAAAAAAAAAAAAAAAAAAAAAAAAAAAAAAAAAAAAAAACATTGCATTTGCAATCCAGATTTGTAATGAGAATGTATGCACATATGTTCTGATATTTCAAATAAAAGAGTTCATGACGTATGCAGGTATGCTGTGATGCTTAAGGACTTAATAGTTATAAATTTTTTGTCTATATACACCAGACATTTCAAAACTTGAGACATTGATAGCTTATCTTCAGCATTTGCCTATATTTATTTTAATTTATGTTTGGTTAAAAAAAATTATGCATTTAGCATGACCACACATGCCCCTGCAGTGTTGTTATGTTGAACAATGTGACAAATTTTTTAGTGAAAATATTTCTAACTATTAAAAAAAAAAAAAAAAAAAAAAAAAAAAATGGTAGCTCTTTTGAAAAAAATAAAAGTTTAGTATATGTATGTGATCAGATCTAACATATTTTAAAATTTCACATCCAAGTGCATATTGATGCAAGCATAATGAATCAGAAAATTATTAAACTTGAATCTGAAAATTCAATAATTTATACACTTCTTTTATAATTTTTTATAAGTTGCATGATGAAAATGATTTATTTTATTCTTCTTTGTTTTAGATCACATTACAAACAAAATAATATATTCTATTTACTAAAAACACATAGAAAACTATTACGATATGGCACTAATTAACAATAATAATTTAATTATTTTTTTAATAAAAAAAATTGTTTTTAAATGAACAGCTTTGAAACTGATATGAATTCTTATCTTGCCTTCCGGAAATAAAAAAAAATTATATAAGAAATTTATATAGGGACATACACAGTTGAACAAAAGAATTTTGGATTTAAGTTTATTAATTAATTTCATTATTTATGTTAGTAAATTTGTTGTTATATGAGCTTTATCTTTCTCCTTTATATTTCATTTTACAGATGCTCCTGCTGACATACATTTGAAAAAAAAAAAAAAAATGTTAAATCTATCTACCAAAATGAATAAATGGGATTAATTGAAGATGAACAAAGTCAATGTACAATACTTCTACATTACAAAACTAAAATTTTATGTTTGATATGTCCAAACTTTGGAGTTTGCAAAGAATGTACTCACAAATACAGTGGAATCCCTCAAATTGACAAACATTGGGACCAGAGGTTGTGTGGATTTTAGAATTTTGCAGATTTCTGGTCATTGCTTTGTTTACATTTCTTAAACAGTAATTTGAATGCAATTAATAATGTGATCAAAATTATAATGAATGCTTACAACATAATAAAATATTAAAAGCAAAGGTCATGTTAATAATCAATAATGTATGATTAAATATTCATTATAAAGATTAAATGTATTTTTCTTAAATTAATTAATGAAACTTGTCTCATAAAGGCACATTATTAATTCATATCAAAATAATAAAATAAGGTAGTTTTATTTCAAGTTTTGCCAGACTTAATAACCAAAAAAGCCTGACAAATTCATAAATATATTTGGTAAGAAGATTGTAATTACCAGTGATATCAACAATATCTTGAATTTTTTCAGAAATAAATGTATTCTTCCTTCATGATAAAAACATGAATTCAGTAATATCAACTAAAATTGCAAATCAAAATATGTATGGAATTGATATAAAACTAAAAAAGTCAAATTTTGTAATTATGTCTGAACTAAAGGTTTCATTGTTTACATAGGTAAATTATGTGTGTACAGGGCTCGAAAAATAGCGTTCCCGGTATCCCGGGGAACCCAGAAATCCTTTCCGGGAATGCATATTTTACCACTAAGGTTTCCGGCCGGGTACCAAACCTTTCGCCGTGTCCACTAGCAATGCCGCGGACGCATTATAACGCATAAATGAAAAAAATAGCTCTTAAGTGGCCTGGGGGGGTGCGTAATTTCGTCGAAATATTACGGGAAAAGCCTGAATTTCAACAAAAGAATCGCAAAAACGGCAAATTTCTTATAAAGTCCCGAAAAAAAGTCAAATTTTGTTAAGAAATCGCAAAAAAGCGGCACATTTCGTTAAAAAATCATGAAAAACAACAAATTTTGTTAAATTATTGCAAAAAAAAGGGCAAATTTCATCAAAAATATCTAAAAGATAACAGATTTCGTTGAAAGATCGCATGAAACAACGCAGCGATAAAACGGCAGATTTCGTCAAAAATCGTGAAAAAAATGGCAAATTTCGTCAAAATATCGCGAAAAACGGCAAATTTCATTAAGAAATCGCAAAAGTCAGCAAATTTTGTTAAAAATCATGAAAAACAACAAATTTCGTAAAAAAAAGGGTGAAAAAACGGCAAATTTCGTACAAAAATAGTGAAAAAACAACACATTTCTCCAAAATTCCTTAAAAAATCGTGCAAAACAGCGCAAATTTCATTAAAAAATTACAAAAACGGCAAATCTCAAAAAAAATTTAAAAATGGCAGATTTCGTGAAAGAATCGGCAAACAACAGCAAATTTCTTTTAAAAAATCGTGATAAACGAAAAATGTTGTTAAAATACTCATGCATAATTTTTTTTGGGAACTTATACTTTTCATCTGGGAACCTATATTTTTCATGTAGGTTCCCAGCTGGGAACCTTAAAATTTTTAGAATTTTCAAGCCCTGGTGTATATTAGGGTTGCGGATTTGAGGGAGTCTACTGTATCTTGAAAATTTTTGGAAAGATACATTGTTAGATTTGAAATTGATACTTCATTAAAAAGTACATTCATGATGCACGATAAAAATGTGTTGTTTTTAAAGAAAGAAAAAAAATACAATAAATGCAAGTCAAAATACCTTATTACAAAGTAGAAGAAATGAGAAAAAAAAAAAAAAAAGATTAAGAAATTTGAAAATAATATAAGTTAAAGTATATGTATTATTGTTAGAATGATTCCTATTACACAATAGATTTCCTCAAACCTACAACTCTAAAATCTGCACATCATCATCAGAGATGCACGAACATAATTAAATAATTTTTTAGCTTTATATCATTCTGTATGTATCTTAATACATAATTCTCCATAACATTACTGAACTCACAGTTTTTCATCGAGGAAGTATAAATTTATTTCTGAAATCACTGGTAATCACAATCATTTAACCAAATGGATTTATGAATTAATCAAGCTTAACTAGAAATAAAACTTTCTTTGTTATTTTGATGAAAATTAATAGGGTAACTTTATGAGGAAAGTTTCACTGAATACTTTAAGAAAAATGTATCTTATTTTTATAATGTATATTTAATCATACATTATGTATTAATTATCTACCACAAGACCTTTACTTAATTTTTTTTTTTTTATTATTATCTTACTTTTTATCATTTTACTTATTTTAACATTTTATTAGATTGCCTTTGGGATCCAATTTCAATAACTCAACTTGTGCAGCATGTGGAAAATATGCAATTCTGTGTTTTTTACAATCTTTAAATAATAATAATAAAACAAAAGGTGTGAAATTATGGGGTAACATAAATTTTATTATAATAAAAAAAAAATACCATAAGTTACATTTAAATAAAATTATTTTTGAAAGCAACAAATTTCAAATGTATCATTCCAATTCAAAGTTTTAAAAAGGTCCTAATTTTGCAATAATTTGATTAGCCAAAGTTTTTTATAATCAGGGAAGTTCTGTGATCCAAAATATTAAGTTATCAGTGTAAGCCCTGTAATCTGTTAATCAATATAAGGAATATAATTTACTTTATCAAAAATTAAGATTATGGAAAATTGGCTAATCAGTTAAAAGGACCTAAAACTATCTTAAAAATCTGATTTTCAGGTGCAAAGAAGACTTTTCAAGAAAATGAGAAAAATAGTTTTAAAAGAAAAATCTTACAACCAATTGTTTTATAAATTTAACTGTAAAAGTTTACATTTTCTTATAACACAATTTTACTTTTTACTTAAATAATAAAATACACAAAGACTTTTTTTATTGATGAACATTAATTATCTAATTTACCAGTTCTTCAAGAAAAGATAAGCTTCCTATATCATCACTTAGTTCCCGTAGCTTATTATGTTGGGCAAGAAGTGACTTCAATGACTTTAGTTGGAAAACACACTCTGGCAGTTCTTCAAATTCATTACGACTGTGAAAATAGAATAAATAAATAGATATTTCATTAAAATTTCAAAAAGGACTACTATTATGAATCTTTAAAAGTACTCTGCAATGATAATGACAGAATATAGAACATACCTCAGGTTTAATTTAGAAAGATTTCGAAGCTCACTCAAACTGCTGGGTAGATTGGACAAACAATTATCATGAAGCTGAAATAAATAAATCTACATGAGTAATTAAGACAGAATTATTTTTTATAATATTAAAGTTAATGAAAATATTGGTACTTTTCCATGATAAAAGCTTTGACATTTTAAAAAACGTTGCGCAATTTGGTTTTTAGAAAGTGAGATTTGTTGCCAAATGGTATTAACTGTGAAAAGATTGCCTGAAAATGATACCAAATTTCCCTTTTTTTAAACCATACACTGAATAATTACCAAAATATTTAGTGAGATATTTAATGTTTGGGTTATTCTCCATAAAGTGTATCTTTTGAACTAAAATATTTTTCAATTTCAAGACTTTCCATTTCCTCTTTTTTTTTTTTTTTTTTTTTTTTTTTTTTCACTTTTATATCAAACTTTTACTAACTAGAAGTAATTAAGAACAATGGTTCTACTTAATTTTAATTATTTTATTCATATATAAAAAGATATATATAACCTTAATAGTATGCTTGACAAAGGGTATCATGGAAGTAAAGACCTTCTATAAAAATAGTTTTAATGGATACTTTTTTCAGGAAAAGAAATTTATTGTATGGTATTATAATTTGCACATGCTAAGCATATTAAGACAGACAAAATTGTATTTTTAGATTATTTTATCTACCAGAACTTCAAGTTCATGGAGGTGAAATTTCTCAATAACCACACTTGATTCTTAGAAGGAAAAAAAAAATGTTTCTTTGCTTTTTAGATAATTGTAAATTGACAAAATAGATTATTTACATCATAGGAAATAAAGTATAGTCAAAGTACTGCCATCTATTAGAGTAAAATGACATTTTATGTTTTTGCAATGGAAGTAAGAATTTATTGTGCGATAGGACTAATTGTTCTACTAAAACAAACTGAATCACAATACAAAATTTTAAATATGTTTAAATATTTAGTATTTGAGATATTTGTGGTAGGAATAATATATATATATATATTATTCTTAAACATGTTATTAAACAACATTAACAGCCACACCAGGTGTGTGACATGCCATAGAGATGAGAATTCACATAATGTGGACCAAAAAGCTAATAAATTAAAAAATATTATAAGCAAATTGGGTACTGATAATAATGGACAAAAATTTTACTTCAAATAAAAAATATAGTCAAATGAATAATTCTTTATTTATTTTACAGTAAAATACATGTGATGGAAATATTACACTTTTTGAAGAATGACTCTCATGCTTTTCAAAAACAAAATTTGTATATTTAATTTGTGCAATAATTTTTTATTTTTTCCATAAAACATTGTGTTCAGTGGTGACCATCCCCCCCCCCCAACAACAACAAAAAAAAAATCTTCATACTTTAACATTGACCCCTAAACAGAATATCAATTATAAAATATATTTTACTTATAATCTACTGCACATTAAAAGATAGTGAGTTGAGCATAGCGGAATGAGTTCTTATTGTCCTTAACTAGAATTTAAAGAAAGAAAACACAGGAACATTTCTGGAAATTAAATGTTGAAAAAAATTTAAAAGTGATATTAAAAAAAATCAAGATTTTTTTTAACAGTTAAAAAAAGGAAATATCAAGAATTTAAAAATCCCCCTCCCCTCTAAAAATGTACTTTTTCTCAAATTCTCCCCCAAAACTAAATTGTATGACGCATCTTGCATCACCAAACCCCTCTCTGGGCACCCCTGCCTGTGTTTAGAGGGACACTCAATTTGACTCGAGAAAATCTCCTTATTTTTGTGATCTATCTTTAAATGATATCTAGCCAAAGTATTTTTAAAAATACCCAAAATTATCAAAAAGATTTATCAAAACTTATCAAATTTTAATTATTTTTTTTCTTTATTCACAAAATATTTAAAGGGATATGTCTCTATGCATCCATCTGAAACTAAAGCTTAGCTTTGCATAAGACTATCAAGCAATCTGTCAATCTATCAAGCAAGCTATCAATCAGATCAGTAATATCTATTGTTTCCATTTTTGGAAGACAATGAAAACCACAGCTTGCTAGCAGCTTTTAAATTTTACACCTACATAAATTTAAACTTTTATAATACAAAATATAATTTCATAATGCAAAAAAAGGGTAGTTTTTTACATAAATGGATTATTTTAATGTGTTTGGGAGGATTATTGAAATGAAAAGCTAAGTAAATGAAACAGAAAAATAAACAGTGGGATGAAAATTTTTGGCTAAGTTCATTTTAGAATGAAAAATAATCAGAGTCCCCAGGACAGTGTTGAAATCGGGTGAAATATCTGCTTCCCTCTCTGGAGTAATGAGATGTTTCCCTAGAAGCTTTGAGTTTTTATGTTTTCAATGGTCAAAAAATGCAATTCCCTTCTCCTGGAACTCTATAATGCCTCCCATTACTGAAGCCACAGAAATCCCTGCCGGAGATAAATGTCTGAATTTAACACTGCCAAAGAATATATTATATATATATATATATATATATAAAAGATACTTACATCAAGAACAGTTAAAGCTGGATAGTTTGAAATTTCCGGAGATACATGTCTTAATGTATTAGAAGCTAGAATTAGCTTTGTTAAATCTACATATTCCCACCATCGTTCTTCATCATTTGAATCTAATGAAAGTGATAACTGCTTTACTTCTTCAGAAGATAGACTGTTTATATTCCATACAATAGCTGGCACTAGAGAGAAATGAAAAAGGAAAAACATTCTAATGCGAAATTACATTACAGTGGCCTGGGGCACAAAATCTCAAATTTTTACATATTTGGTTTTAAAAAAACCTAGACTCTGGAGTTTTATTGTAAAATGATGCAAACTACATAATAAAAATTTTAGACTTCCTTAAACCTGCACAGTTTGAAACCACAGTAGTACAAATTTTATAATTTTGCTGATTTCTAGTCACTGATTAGCTTACATTTTAAAACAGTAATTTGAAAGTAATGCTGCAATCAAAATTATAATGAATATTTGCAATAGAGTAATATGTTAAAATAATTGAGTAAAGTAATAAACTAAAACAATAAAAATGTAGATAATTTTAAAAATGATTAAAATATTAAAAGCAAAGGTCAAGTAAATAATTAATAATGTATAATTAAATATGGATAATAAAGATGACATACATTTTTTGAATTATTTAAAAAAAAAAAAAAAAAAAAAAAAAAAAAAAAAAAAAAATTTGCCTCATAAAGTTACTCTATTAATTCATATCAAAATACAAAATAAGATTTATTTCAAGTTTAGCCAGATAAATAACCAAAATAAGTTTGATTAATACACAAATATATTTGGGGAAAAAAAAAAAAAGGTACAGAATGTAGAATAAAATGTAAAATTCCATTGCGTGTTAAAATTACTTCAGACTTTCAGCAGTATTTGGAAATCTTTCAGCAGAATTTGGGGAGGCCCTGAAAATCAGGCACTGGGTATGTGGCATAGTTGAGAGGGACTCCAATAATTATCCACACAACAATGTTGTGGCTCTCAAGACAACTATTGTGTATGCAATGAATGATGTCATCTAGTGTGTATGTGGTCAACTTTACTAGGGATTGACCGAAGCAGAAATTTTGCTGAATACCAAAGCTTCGGTCAAAGTTAGAGCTGATTCTTTGAAAAAAAGGCTGATGAAGGAGATATTTTTCAAGCAAGGAACACTATTCTCAAAAAGGATATATTTTTTCAAAAAGGAAATATTGTAAAAAAGGGTACATTTTTAAAAAAAGACTACTATTCTAAAAAAAGGCACCCCCCCCCTCCAAATAAAAAAATCGCATACTTGTACTTTGTTTACCAAAAAATATTTTGAATCAGTTTGTTTAGTCTCGTAGAATTTGTGATATTTTCCCATGATCAATTGAATTGCTACAGGTGCATATGAAGTGTTAAAAAGATTGCCGGGTGAAGAAAAAAAATTAAAAGGGCCGATGGCTGTTACACCCTGCTAAACGTCTTACAGTCAACACTAAAAATATATACCGAAAACTTAAACATTTTGAATAAATATTTCAGCATATATTTAATTTTTTAATAAATTTTAATTCTTAATAATTCAGTTCAGTTACATTTTTATTCTTATATTTAATTATACAAAAAAATATGATGACTTCTTCGCATTTTAATTCATCACATTTTTTTTTTTACTATTATATTATTAGTCAGTACCAAAATAACCCATGAAAGTAATTAACTATGGCTATTATAAACAATAAGGATTGTCAGAAAAACAAAAAATCGTTCAAATAAAAAGAAACAATATCAGCATTAAGCTGATTTACTGATTGTGTACATGTCAATTTATAAATACATTGAGGTGAAATGTTGTCAAATATAAAAAATACATTAATTTGCGCATTTAACTATTTTCTATCAAATAATTTATATTTATATTTTGATCAATGATTTAACTTAGTGATAATAAAAATTAAAAAAAAAAATGAGTGGTTTTAATTTAATGTGTATAAAAGCTACAGGATAGGCATAAAGATATGCATATTTTATGTGTATATTAAGGAAAATATATATCAAATAAATAAAAAAAAAAATAATAATAGTATACAAAAAACTAAAATTAAATGATAAGGGAAAGATCTCCTTTCCTTTTTTCTTCTCTGTTGTTTGTACACTTTTTTTTTTTTTACTCTACATTTATATAAACTACTTTAAAAAAGATAAGTCTTTTTTTTTTTTATAATTAAAAGTGGCTTTTTACTTTTTTTTTTTTTTTTTTTTTTTTTTTTTTTGTAGTGCAGTTGAATTTCGAATTTATGCACATAATATTGAAACTTATCATTACAACCAAATAACGCCTTAAAACTTTTATTTTTATTTACCCATAATTCACATATGTTAATTTTGATTACAAACAGTAATAACTGTTTTTATCAATGATCCTTTATTCCTGGAGCATATAAAAATAACATTAAACATATATTTTAAAAACTAGTAATATTTTACTTATTGGTTTTTATAAATAAATTACTTGAAATATTCGGTCGAAGCCGAATATTCAGTTTACATGTTGAATCACTAAATATCGAATTGACAATTTGGTATTCGGTCAATACCTAACTTTTACAGAGCATTAAAAATTTTAAAAATAGCTTTATAATCTAGTATATATTTCTGTTTGAAAGCAGTTGTTGAATTGTTCTCAAATACCTGATGCACCCTATGGTAGCCGACACTAGACTATTTATGGCTCACCATACTTTGTTTTATAGTTATTCCATCCCTCCCTATTAGTGGAGAAGTATGGGACACATTTTGAAACTTAGTATTTCTTTAACCTTTTGCCGGGCAAGCAAATTTTCATCACATGAGCAGGCGCGTGTTGTAAATTGCACAGCAGGAGGAAAACATTCAATTATTGCTGTTTTGTTTTAATTTTACAAATAATTTAACATACAAATATCATATAACTTTTCTCTGCCCACAATTTATGAAAGTACTCTGCAATATTTTATTTTAAGTACTACTATATTATCCCATTGACCAAAAAATTATCGCCAAAATATAAGATTAAATGCCAATAATGGATGATCGTGAATGTCACATTCAATGACATTAAATATGATTCACGTGTTTAAAATGTCATTAAGTGATATTTATTTCATTTTTTTATTCAAATTTTTATTAATATTGTACTAATTATTTGTTTTTTCATTGTTTAAAGTAAAAATTACGTCATTATGGATAATTTGGCTATTAGTTGGGCGATGTGTATAATTTGACGAAATTGATCGATGGGATAACAGAGTGGTACCTTATTTTATTATAACATATTAAAGAAGGCATGAATTTTGTTTTAAAGAAAAAAGAAAGCGAATGTTGTACATTTTACAACGGCACACCTGCCTAAAGGTTAATTACTATAAAAATATTTCTGCAAATTATGTTTTGATATTGTTCAAGGACATTACAAAGTGTTTCATTTCGTATTCTATACATTGAAACTTTTGCTTTTGTGTCAAACAAAGTTGATTTTTTTTATTTTAGTGAAACATGTTCCATTCCTCTTCACACTTCCATATGACTTAATAGTAGAGTTTTGCTTTAAAAAGTCACTTTTAAAAGTGACTTTTTAAAGTGCATTTCTGTGATTACAAAGATAGGAAATTATTAAAGTAATGTATAATCAATAAGCTTCAAAACAAAACTATTACTTTAAATGTTATTCTACATTTCAAATATGCAATGAATACTATGCAAATAAATATCATGCTATTAAAAAAATATTAAAAATATTAGATGCATACTTTCAGCTATGCCTCTGTTAGATAAATTAAGTGTTCCACTACTCCGAGCTTGCTTTATGATCCTAGGATGTAGAGATGACTCTTTGAGTTGGCGGAAGAAACAAGATTCAACATTCTCATTAGAAGAAGCTCCTTTCTTCCTTTTCTCAGCTAAAGCTTTAGCTTTAATTTCATGCAATTTAGATGACATCTGTAGGAAAAGAGAGAAAAGAAAAATTAAATAGCAGTGGTGAGGAATTTTCAGAAAATCTGATCTGCTAAGTATTTATTTGACCAGCCAGCAACATATGCAGTTGAAAATTCTAATGATAAAATGCATATGATTGAAAATATAGTTAATTACTTTTATATCATAATTAATTTATACATAATATATATTTATATTAAATTAATAAATATTTATAGCAGAATAAAATTTAGTACCATGTTAGCCTTAATTTCCTTCCTTTGCATCAATGCTGAGTGACGCCAGTTTCGGCATGTACATTTTTAAAACAGTGATTTGAATGTAATTAATAATGCAATCACACCTATAATGAATGCTTACAACATAATAAAATATTAAAATAATTAAAATTTAGACACTTTTTTAAGTTTTAAAAATAAAGGTCAAGTAAATAATAGGTAACGTATGATTAAATATTCATTATAAAAATGAAATGTATTTTTCCTAAATTATTCAATAAAACTTGCCTCATAAAGATACATTATTAATTCACATCAAAATCATTCAATAAGAAAGTTTTATTTCAGCTTTAGCTAGTCATAATAACCAAAAAAGCTTGATTATTAATACATTAATATTTGGAAAAAGATTGTGATTACCAATGAATGATATCAGCAATATCTTGAATTTTTTCAGAAGTAAATTTATTCTTCCTTCATGAAAAAAACAAATTCTGCAATATTAACAAAAATTACAAATTATAATATACAGTAGACTCCCTCAAATTCGCACAGCTTGGGACCAGAGGTTTTGCGGATTTTAGAATTTTGCAGATTCCTGGTCATTGCTTTGTTTACATTTTTTAAAAAATATTTTCAATGTAATTAATAATGAAATCAAAAGTATAATGAATGCATACAATATACTAAACTATTAAAAAAGTAATAAACTAAAATAATAAAAATTTAGATATTTTTTAAACGATAAAAATACTAAAAGGAAAGGCAAAGTTAATAATCAATAATGTACAATTAAATATTCATTATAAAAGAGGAAATGTGTTTTTCCTAAATTATTCAATGAAACTTGCCTCATAAAGGTACATTACTAATTCACATCAGGATCATAAAATAATGAAGCTTTAATCAGGTTTAGCCAGACTTAATAGCTAAAAAAGCTTGATTAATACATAAATATATTTAGTAAGATTGTGATTACCGATGATATTAACAATACCTTTATTTTTTCAGAAATAAATTATTCTTTCTTCATGAAAAAGCATGAATTCAATAATCTTAACAAAAATTATAAATTAAAAATGTGTTGGAATTGATATAAAACTGAAAAAATCAATTTTTGCACCTACATCTGAACTGAATGTTTCATTGTTTACATCTGTAAAATATGTACAGATTTTAGACAGTTGCGGATTTTAGGAGTGCGGATTTGAAGGAGTCTACTGTATATGGAATTGCTGTAAAACTAAAAAGTCAAATTTTATATCCCTATATCTGATATGAATGTTTTATTGTTTACATCTGTAAATTATGTGTGGATTTTAGAGAGTTATGGATTTTAGGGATGCGGATTTGAGGGAGTCTACTGTATATCAATTAACAGATCAAATACAAGACTGTTCAAAAATACTGGAATATGCATTTGGCAATGGACAATAACACTTTTTTTTTTTTTTTTTTTTTTTTGCTTTGTCAGCAGGGGTGTAGTCATAAAAATAACAGAGGATATGCGTTCTAAGCAGACGATATATGCTCAAGGCAGAGGGTATACCCTAGGTGCATACTATAGCTTTCTTGGGAAACAGAAGATATATGGTGTTCCTTTAAGAAATCCAAAGGGTATAAGGCGTATACTCTCCACTACATCTCTGTTTGTCAGGAATATTACTATATCCAGTGTTCTCGCTGTCGCTCGCCGTTTCGCCAAATTGCGACTAAATTCTTAATTTGGCGAGTAAACAAGCGATTAGATTCGCCAAATTGCTAGTGCTCATTTTTTGCTTTTTGTTTTTTTCCCCCTTTTTGTGTGTGTGTGTGTGTCGCTTATCATGTTCAATTGCACTGTACCACATGAATTCATAATATTTAAATGAGTTAAATCTGTTTTAGAAAATTTTTTCTTGATTACGCAAGATATTTAGAATATACATATTTTTAATATATTTGTAGCGGATAGTTGAATTTAGATTAATAACAATCGTTGTTGCAGTTATAAAAACTTAGATTATTTCAGAACATATTGAAAAAAAGGGGGTAGATTAAAGGTTTAAGGATATTTTTTTTAGTGCTACACAGCAAATCTATTTGGCTAATACTTTTTTCATTTGGCGAATGTTTTTTATTTTTAATTAGCCAAATTACTAACATTGGTCAAATGTCAGCGAGAACATTGACTATATCTAAGAATCAGAATTGTATTAATATATTTGTTAGTTCACTTAAATTAATTGTTTTGTTAATTAAAACTTTCTAATTATTTATTGTAACTGCAATGAAAACAATTTTTAATTAAATTTGTTTTTATTAGAAGTTATATCCTTTTTTTTTTTTTTTTTTTTTTAAAGAAACAAAATAACACTTGTATGACATGAACAACTAGTAAAATGCTTTAAATTTATGAAATAAATGTATAATAATACATTTTTGATTTATTAATGAATATGTAACCTTAAGCTTTAAGCAATTTTTTTAATATAAGTATGTGCATGAGTATTGATTATCGAGAAAAGAACAAAAATTCATTACCTTTATTTAACATATTAAGAGGTTACATAAATTAAAATTTTTATATATTGCTTAAAAAAATGAAAATTTCTGCCCTACAGATGTGATCTGAAATACATATTTTGGAAACGTTTGGAAAGTTAAACATAATAAATTATTCAAATACAAAAAATGCACATAAGATAATAGACACATTAAATGAAAATTATTTAACTACCTATAAATTAAAAAAATTACATTATTACAGTGAAAAACAAAGGAATTTTTGGACAGTAATCTGCGAAAATATCTATAAATTGTACTTATTTCTTGAAAATCTGTCAATTTCGTCAGCAATAACTTTAGACATGCTTTGAATTTCAATTTACAGGAAAACAAATCATGACTGTCAGCCACCAGTGTGAAGTCCCCAAATGATTGTATTTGAAATGCCCAATCCTCAGACGAATCTTTCAATTTCGATTCTTAACAAACTCCAATGAACAAATTGGAGACAGAACAGTGGACTGCTTGTCCACATTCAGGTATGTGCATGACATCTGCACAAAACCACAAATATCAATATTGGTGTGGCATTTACAAATATAACCAACTTTCACATTGATATTTGGTAGATCCGAAATTTCATAATTTCTAAAACTCTGGAAGTAGGATGAAATACCATCTAAAGCAATATATCGGAAGTATTAAAATCTTAATATCATTATCGCGGCCTTAAAGAAATAGCAATATATAACAGTATTATAGTAAATCGTCCAGCACTAAGATTTACCATTGTGTTTTCCTCCTTTTAAAGGTATGAAAACATGGAGGACCAGGAGCAGGAAAATCTCAATGGTGAATCTACGCGTCAACTGCTAAAATTGAGTTTTTAAATGTTTTCCACCACCTTGACAGAGCAATTGCCTTTTAATATGTGAATAAAGTTTTAACTACTTCTGGAATTTCCAATTGTGAAATTAATGAGATGATTGTCTGCACTGCCGCCTCCCGGTCTATTATACATCATGTTACAGATATTTTAAATACTTCGGTCAGTGCCTTTAGTATGGCAGCGACATAATATTACCAATGCAGGAAAATGAAAAAAGCTCACCTCCCAGGACAGAAAAGGGAATACTGTTATTAATATTTACGGTGTCATTATTAGCGCTGTTAATATGACCTGGCCTAGATAATATGTAAATATCTTTTTTACTAATTTATATTATTTACATTTATATATATATTTATTATTAGGTATATTTAATCAATAAATAAAAAAAATAATTAATCAATGAATTAATTTATTTAAATTAATCAAACAAAATGTATAAATTAATATTTTGAGAATTTTTTCTTTTTAAATGTAGAATAGAGATGCACAATCTATGGACCGCGGGCCACAAAGACACTACTATTTTTATGCAGAATAATTTTCCTTATAATAATGACAGAAAATTTGCCCTTAAATGAAAGAAACGTAACTTCTCAAATTTTCTGGTGGCAAACAGTTTTCTGGCAAAAAGGCTTTTCATCTTTATGTATGTATATAGACAAATAACAACTCATTTTAAAATTATCATACCGGCTGTAGATGCATATTAAGATTTTTTACTATACCTTTATACGACTTTTAATGCTAACTGATAGCAAATTACATAATCAAAATAAATCTTGTTTTACAGTGTTTAAGATAACATCTTTGAGCCGATTCGGAACACAAGACGACAAAACGCACGCAAGTGGCAAGTATCAAGCACAATGTAAACAAACAACAAATTTTTGACCTTTCACTATTGCCACGGACTAAAAAGAAATTGAGCCCACATAAATATTTTGCGAGCGTTTCGCATTTGGCGCATTTGCGACAACTTAGCTGGATCTCTCCTAGAAACAAAAACAAATATCACGAGAATTTCACATCTTTCATTTTTTTAATGTTTTGATCTGGACATTTTAATTTTTTCCATCAATTATTTAAAATTAATATGTTTCAAATTGAAGGAAAATTTCCCATATTTTTATCCATATGGCATTTTGCAGTCAGCTGTAGACGTGAGTCAGAAAAGAAATGATTATTTTGCAACAACTAAATTGAAGTGAAATCAACTATACTTATGTTTTTTTTTTCTAGAAATCTAGCATATAAATGTTAAACGATATATAATTATTATAGTTTATAATCAATTTAATTCATTTTTAATCAGCATTCGACAATTATTAAATCTTGATATATCATTTATGCCTGGGTAATTAATCATTTGTTTAATTTTTATTTTCATGAAATGCTATTGAATAATAATAGATGTGACATAATTTCATGATAATCATCATAAGATAAAGAAATGTTTAGATTTTGATTTCAAGTATGATACTATTAAGAAGTTTATTGTATTTTAGAAAGTTTTTTATAGTATGCCTCTTTTGTCTTTATAATGTGATTATAGTTTTTGGTTGGTGTTTACAAAACCGCCATGTCTGTGTGACCTCGCTAGCAATTAATTTGTGTATTTTGTCATAGTATTTAGTCTTGAAAGTACAATAATTATTTATCAGGATGAATGATTTTAACTCTTGAAATGATAATGTAACATTGATAACCCCGTATAACATTGGATAATTTCATATAGACCCAAATTTAAATGAAGGGGTGGTGGTTTGTTGTGGTATAGGATTTTGAAATATGAATATGCTTTGATTATGTTCAGGATGATAAATTCTCATTTTTGCTGTTAAAAAATAAATAAAATGAGAAATCAATTATTCTATTGTGCCCCTTTTTTTATACCAAGCAGCTGTAAACATACTTTTGTTTGGTAATGTGGGTACTTAATTTCCTTTTAAATAAAAAAAACCTCGATACTTTTTGAAATCATTTGTAATTTTTGGTGTTATTGACTAATTTATTTGATCAATTTATGATTTAAAAGGCTAGAGGGGGGGGGGGGGTTCAGTTTGAGAATGGATAATTTCCTTAATCCTGAAATGCTACAGAGATACTATGTATTTCAAAGTCTTTGCTCAAACTATATTTTCTCCTCCTTTTTTCTTTTCTTTCTTTTTTTTTTTTTTTTTTTTTTTTTTGGAGGAGGAGGAGAAAGGGGAGTGTATAATTTTTATTTTTATTTTGTGATTTGAAAAGTAAAATCCAGTTTTTGTCTGTGCACTATTTATCGAATCTGTTTCATTTCACCATTCGAGGAATAGCAAATAAAATAGAAATAAGCTTTGATAGTAGAAAAATAAACAGATCTTAAGGCTTTTATATTTTTTCAGCGATTGTATCTATATTATAAAGGCCAAACGTATCTGTGCGTAAGGCATACGTCATTTTGCAAATGGCAACACTTTTTCCTGCAATTTCGGTTTTGCAATTTTCGCTACTGCAAATTTTACACTTCTGAATATCGAACATTCTCCATTTTTACATCGGCGTATACAGAAAAAAATGTACTTTTAAATGCAATTTGTTTGAAAGCTGTATCTCAATTTATTTCTGAGATATTAATTTTTTTGTTGTTTTTGTGCGAATTTTGTAATTGTGGCAACAGAAATGCGCCACTGTTTCTTAAAATTGAAAAGAAAAATGAAATTAAAATTTCGTACGTAAATTTTGAGAAGATAAAAATGATCACGGGTTTAGATTTCACGTGAAATTTTGTGATCGTGTCAATTTGATTTTTTTTTTTTTCATTTTTACCAATCGTAAGAGCCTAAATTGATAACTTCATCATAATAACTTATCTTTATCATGTTTTACTTATTACATATGCGATTAAAGTTTAATTTTAATAATTTGGAGAACTGACTTTTATAGAAATGGTATTTTGTTAATTTTAGCTTAAAATATTTCTTTTAGAATTAAACTGACCAATATAAGATGCATTTTTCATTGTAGCTAATTTTGTACGTTGTTATAAATCAATGAAATAGTTCCTTCTAAAACATTTTCTTTCGTCGAAGTTCGACGGGTTCCACCTCGTTCTTATAAAGCAGAGTTTTCCACGGATTTAAAAGACATTGTGCTACCATTAAAAAAGGGTGTTTTTTTCATTGTTAAAAATGTTCTATTGGTTTTTCAAGCCTTTTATATTATTTAAAAGTCAAGACATTCTTTTCAAGACAACATTTTTTATTACTTTTACTATGCACCTAAAGGTGATTCTTACATGATATACATAACATGTACGTGTACTTAAATCATTTAAAATTTTACCAAAATTAAAGTTATTAAATACTTCGATAATTATGAGGTAGAGGAACCTTACTTGTATTTTTGAAAGACATGCAGTTTTTTTCCCCACATTTAAAGATTGAATAATTAAATGTTTGAGAAAATAAAGAAATCAAAATGTTGGTGGGATGCATCAAATTCACAAAAAATTAAAATGCATGCAACATATGGTATTAATATAAATTTCTGTGATTTTTTTTATGGATTTATTTATTATACTTTTTTGTATCAATAGATTGATTTGGTACAATTTTGAGTGAATTTTAAAAATTAATAAATTTTGTGAATGTGAGGCACGGACAAGTCTGTATGTTCGCTTATCACCTGATATTTGACACTTCTCAACATATTTAGATTGTTAAATTATGAAAATACATGATAGATAAGATACTAATCATGTATTTCACATGATGTAATTATTAATTGCTTAATATAACTGTCAGTAGATAATACCAGTGTACTCATGATTTGAAATTTTTTAATAAGTGAATTTTCTAAAAGTTTATTTTATTTTTTTAATTTTGGCACCTATTGCAAATTTATGATTTGTGTGACTTTACAAAGAAAGTTAAAACAGGGCTCCCAAATGGTCCCCTTTTTAGAAAACGGTCCCCTTTTTTGTATTTTGGTCTAGTGGTGTACCGAGTAGTACTTTTACCGAGTACTCGGCCACTGACTACTCGGCCAAGTACCGAGTAGTTGTATAATAAGAAAATTAAACACTGATGTGCGCATAATGTGAGCTTAGGTGTACATAATATAAATATACCTGTGTACACATATACCTGTATACACAATAATATACATATTATATAGTATAAATAAATTAACTCATTAAATTTGAAATTTATTTGTGCACCTTTCAAAGACAATTTTTGACAGTTCAAAACTAATAAAAAAGGAGAATTGATACATGACAACTACAGTTATTAACTAATATAAAATTTAAACATTCTTTAACATTCTAATTTATTCCAACCATTGAAATCTGTCTATCAAAAATAAAAATGTTTATTGGTTACTGTAACAATTCATTGAATAATGCAAACATTTCATATTTATTTTGTAACTGTCTGTACCTTATTTTCTTTTGATTTAAAAAAAAAAAAAAAAAAAAAAAAATTGCATTGGCTTTGCAGTTTTTTTTTCATTTTTCATGTGTACAGATTATATTTTGTTATTTTAAATTTATTATTTTTTAAATATCTCAGTAAAAAACTAACCTTTTTCAATGAAAATTATAAATGTGTAAATTAAGATTGCCTTAAAAAGCAAGCTCTAAAATTGATGAGTTTAGAAAGATGATCTAGAACTTGAAAATCCACCAAAGAAACAAAAAATAAATA
Source organism: Maratus speculifer (assembly GCA_964019185.1). NCBI lineage: Eukaryota > Metazoa > Arthropoda > Arachnida > Araneae > Salticidae > Maratus > Maratus speculifer. The sequence goes on along the minus strand of OZ025301.1, from coordinate 210,166,791 downwards.
TGAGAATGCTAATGTCGACAAACCAAAAGAGAAAATGCTAGCAAAAAGTTCATCTATTTTCTGGCAATGTTTTGAGGAAATTGTGAATGAACAAAAAGATTGTGGCACTAGTACTAATTTAAAATCACCGCATGAAGAATTGGTACAAAAAGAGATAACGCTTTCTTAACAGAAGACATGTAAAACTGACACTCCATTTACATGGTAAGGAAAAGAAAAGAAAAAAAAAAAAAAAAAAAAAAAAAAACTTTTCCGATTATGCGCAACCTTCCAAAAAACTTATATGCACCTTCAACAACTGTTTATTCTGAACGTAATAGAGGCCGGCCATATTTATAGTAGTAAAAGAAATGTCCTGTCTACTGATAATGTAGAACGTTTGGTGTTTTTGCACCATAATTTGAAAGGAATAATTTCACCATAATTTCAATGTAATAAATTTAATTATTAATTTTTTATTGTATTTTCAGTTTCTTTATCCAAAATAAGTCTTTTTTATTTTTTCCTATATATAAAAATGTATTTTTATTTGTATAAATGTGAAATTTTTTTAGGGATTTTGTTCTTAACTTTTTTTTATATTTTGCAGGCATTTTGTTAAATACAGAGTAACTAGTATCATGAATTACTACATATATTATACATTGATATTCGAATAACTTTTTACAGATCAGTTATAAATTCATATACTTAAAAAATGAAATTCTTACAACTACTCGGTATTGGCTGAGTACTCGGCCAAAATTTGGCAGAATATCGAGTACTCGGCAAATTGACCGAGTAGGCCGAATACCGAATACTCGGTACAGCTCTATTTTGGTCCCCCAAGTCCCCTTTTCTGTGTTTGAAAAAAATCACTGCAAAATAAGAAAAACTTTGAAAATCACTAAAAGCTTAAAAATCCAAGAAGACGAAATTTTTTATTGTGCGCATAAAACGAGCGTTATAATGGGTGTAAAAAAGCATTGTAACTGAAATTATTTCATGAATCTAAATGTTAAAAAATCATTACAGAATACAGGCAAATTTAAAAAAATCTCATTAAAATTCTTAAAAATTAAAAAAATGCAAAATATGAATGTTATCATATTAAGCTACTGCTTGACCCGTCTTCAATAACGAACCTTGGCATTTTTCGCTTTCTTTTGACAAATTTTGCCATTTTTTGTGATCTTTTAGCAAAATCTGCCGTTTTTTCGCTTTTTTAAAAACAAATTCTATTGTTTCTTTCTAATCTTTTAACAAAGCTGGCTGTTTTTTGTGATCTTTTAACAATATTTGCCAATTTTTTCACAATCTTTAATTAATCACAAAATTTAACTTTTTTCTTCTTTTTTTCAATTTTTTGACGAAATTTTTGGATTTTTTTTTTCTCTTTTTTTTTTTTTTTTTGAAGAAATTTTTGTTTTTTTTTCATGATTTTTTGAGCTGCTAGATTCTAGATTTAACTCTATAAAAGTGCCCTTAAAAGTCAAAAAAGTGTCCTGAAGAATGTAAAAAATGTCCTTTTCAGAACAATAGCGCCCTGTCCCTTTTTAAACCTGGGGGAAACTGTGGTTGTATCTCTAGAATAAACGTTTGGGGGTTATTCTCTGCAATACTGCAAATTTGGCCAAACAGTCTGACTTGAAAGTTACATAGATAAATTTTCATAAAAATTGGATATTAGAAATATATTTTCCATTCTCATTATTTATTTTTCATACCATTTAAAATTGTTTAATGATTTCAATTCATAAATAAAAATAATAATGCATTACATATTTAAACATCCAATTTATCATAACATGTCTCTTTATCTTAAACGTATTCTTTTCATTGGAGAAAAAGCTAAAATTTTTATGCACTGTTATGCAGGGCCAGTGCAACAATCGGGCAAAAAAAAAGAGATGTCCAATTTAATTTCCTGTCTGCTAAAATGTTAAAAGGGAGACATTTTTCCTTCTATCTTTACAAGAAAAAAGTATTAGATTCAGGAATTTTTTTAATTCAAGTTTTCAACAGACTTGCATGTTTTAGGAATCGGAGATCATGAAAAATGTTTTTACGAAATGTTCGTATGTGACACAAATTTTGTGAGCACTTTACCTCAATAACTAATGCATGGAGTTTAATAAAAATTTATATTCTTTTAATCTTTGATATGCAGTGGCAATCAAAGTATTATAATAGATTTCTGGCCAGTTAATTTTTTTGTTTTCCGGAACCTTTCAGCGAAGAAACATAATTACCCTAAAAGTTAGGAATATAGAAATGACCTCTAATCACGTGATCATTTTGTTACAGTCAGTGATGCCGCTGGACTTGAAAAATCCTGGGTCCTGGGGACCCAAGATTTCTAAAATTCTGGGTCCCTTTTTCAAAAAAAGCGGGTCCCACTAATAAGTCATATTTTCAGACGCAAAAATTTAACTTGTTCATTTGCAACAGAAAAATTAAATGCAATAATTATTGTTTTAATTAATGTATAAATAATTAAAGTCAATATTTTTTTTAAACTATTAAGAGACATTTTCTTTACTTTTTAAAAAAATAAATGTGCAAGATACAAATTAAATTATAAAATAATGCTTATTTGAGTGTAGAACATAACAAGTATCACTATTGTTCACATTTCTTTTAAAAAAGGGTAAAACTGATTTATTGAAAAACACATTTTTCCTAAAAAAAAGAATACTTTTCAAAATAATCGAAACAATGAAAAACAGATTGTGAAGCAGGAAAATCTGCTTTTGGAGCAGCAAAAAAAAAAAAAAAAAAAAAAAAAACTATTTGGAAGCAGGGAAGTTAGTTTTTGGGACAAAAAAATTCTATCCTGTCATTTACTTTTTTTTCATACCGCTTTGACGAAAATTGCGTTTTACAGCTATTTTTTGACAAAATTTGTCGTTTTTTCGCAATCTTTGAACGAAATGAGCCGTTTTTTCACGATATTTTGACGAAATGTGCCATTTTATCAAGATTTTTTGATGAAAATTGCTGTTTTCGTGATTTTTTTGATAAAATTTATCGTTTTATCGCAATTTTTTGAGGAAATTTGTCATTTTTGAGATTTTGCAACAAAATTAGCCATTTTTTGCGAATCTTTCGACGAAATTCGCCGGAAATTGTTCGTTATTTCGCGATCATTTTAACCCTTTCCGGCGCGGTGTCCCTTAAAAAGGACACCTAATTTTAATTTTACTGGCACCAAGAATATTTAATTAAAATTTTCCTTTGATAAAATGCCTGAAAATAAGCAAGTTCGTATTCTCTAATAAATTCGTTTATAAATTCTGGTGGCAGATAATTATTTCAATAAACTTACTCCGCGCCGGAAAGGGTTAAACGAAATTTGCCTTTTTTGCGATTTTCCGACAAAATGTGCTGTTTTTTCGCGATCTTTTGACGAAATGTGCCGCTTTTATGCAATCTTTTGACGAAATGTGCCGTTTTATCACGATTTTTGATGAAAATTGTCGTTTTTTCGCGAATCTTTTTAACAAAATTTGCCGTTTTATCACGATTTTTGAAGAAATTTGTCGTTTTTTCGCGATTTTTTGAGAAAATATTTTTTTTTTGAGATTTTTGCGAATTTTTTAACCGAATTTCCCAGAAATTATTCGTTTTTTCGCAATTTTTGTAACAAAATTTGCCTTTTTTGTGAATTTTTGACAAAAATTACGCATCCCGCAAGACGCATAAGCTCCATTTTTTTGCGTCCCGTCGCCGATTTTTTGCGTATTTTACGCGCTATAGCGCGTCCACGGCATCCCTGACAGTATTGAAGACACTTGGTGCAAAGGGGAGGTATACGAAATCTTGTGTGTGCAAAAGTTTCCAGCCATTCGTCATTTTTTAGCTCACAGGCTATCATAGCCTGAGAGCTTATGTGCCCGTCCGTTCTGTATGTATGTACGTAACGCGATAACTCATGATAAAAATATCGGATCCACTTGAAATTTTGTATATAGGTATATCCTGATAAGGCGCTTCCCTGATTAGTTTTTGGAGTTCATTCGATATGTATAACAGGGGGAACGGGGGGCTCATGCCCCTCCCCTTAATTAATTTAATGGGTTTTTCATGCAGAATTAACAGTTTTCGTTCAAAATTTAGATATAGGATCATTTTGATGAGGCAATTTCGTGACTTTTATTAGGTGTTCATTGAATAAGTATAAATAGGGGGAACAGGGGTTCTAATCCCCCCCCCCCCCCCCCCCCCCGTTACTTGACATAAATGGAATTTTCATGCAGAATTAAGTTTTCGTTCAAAATTTAGATTAGGATCATTCTGATGAGGCGATTCCGTGACAGTTATTAGGTGTTCATTGAATAAGTATAAATAGGGGGAACAGGGGTTCTAATGCCCCCCCCCCCCCCCCCCCCCCCCGTTAGTTGATATAAATGGGATTTTCATGCAGAATTAAGTTTCCGTTCAAAATTTAGATTAGGATCATTCTGATGAGGCGATTCCGTGACAGTTATTAAGTGGTCATTGAATAAGTATAAGTAGGGGGAACAGGGGTTCTAATGCCCCCCCCCCCCCCCCCCCCGTTAGTTGATATAAATGGGATTTTCATGCAGAATTAAGTTTTCGTTCAAAATTTAGATTAGGATCATTCTGATGAGGCGATTCCGTGACAGTTATTAGGTGTTCATTGAATAAGTATAAATAGGGGGAACAGGGGTCCTATTGCCCCCCCCCCCCCCCCCCCGTTAGTTGATATAAATGGGATTTTCATGCAGAATTAAGTTTTCGTTCAAAATTTAGATTAGGATCATTCTGATGAGGCGATTTTGTGACTGTTATTAGGTGTTCATTGAATAAGTATAAATAGGGGGAACAGGGGCTCTAATCCCCCCCCCCCCCCCCCCCCGTTAGTTGATATAAATGGGATTTTCATGCAGAATTAAGTTTTCGTTCAAAATTTAGATTAGGATCATTCTGATGAGGCGATTCCGTGACAGTTATTAGGTGTTCATTGAATAAGTATAAATAGGGGGAACAGGGGTCCTATTGCCCCCCCCCCCCCCCCCCCCCGTTAGTTGATATAAATGGGATTTTTATGCAGAATTAAGTTTTCGTTCAAAATTTAGATTAGGATCATTCTGATGAGGCGATTCCGTGACTGTTATTAGGTGTTCATTGAATAAGTATAAATAGGGGGAACAGGGGTTCTAATCCCCCCCCCCCCCCCCCCCGTTAGTTGATATAAATGGGATTTTCATGCAGAATTAAGTTTTCGTTCAAAATTTAGATTAGGATCATTCTGATGAGGCGATTTTGTGACTGTTATTAGGTGTTCATTGAATAAGTATAAATAGGGGGAACAGGGGCTCTAATCCCCCCCCCCCCCCCCCCCCCGTTAGTTGATATAAATGGGATTTTCATGCAGAATTAAGTTTTCGTTCAAAATTTAGATTAGGATCATTCTGATGAGGCGATTCCGTGACAGTTATTAGGTGTTCATTGAATAAGTATAAATAGGGGGAACAGGGGTCCTATTGCCCCCCCCCCCCCCCCCCCCGTTAGTTGATATAAATGGGATTTTCATGCAGAATTAAGTTTTCGTTCAAAATTTAGATTAGGATCATTCTGATGAGGCGATTTTGTGACTGTTATTAGGTGTTCATTGAATAAGTATAAATAGGGGGAACAGGGGCTCTAATCCCCCCCCCCCCCCCCCCCCCCCCCGTTAGTTGATATAAATGGGATTTTCATGCAGAATTAAGTTTTCGTTCAAAATTTAGATTAGGATCATTCTGATGAGGCGATTCCGTGACAGTTATTAGGTGTTCATTGAATAAGTATAAATAGGGGGAACAGGGGTCCTATTGCCCCCCCCCCCCCCCCCCCGTTAGTTGATATAAATGGGATTTTTATGCAGAATTAAGTTTTCGTTCAAAATTTAGATTAGGATCATTCTGATGAGGCGATTCCGTGACTGTTATTAGGTGTTCATTGAATAAGTATAAATAGGGGGAACAGGGGTTCTAATCCCCCCCCCCCCCCCCCCCCCCGTTAGTTGATATAAATGGGATTTTCATGCAGAATTAAGTTTTCGTTCAAAATTTAGATTAGGATCATTCTGATGAGGCGATTTTGTGACTGTTATTAGGTGTTCATTGAATAAGTATAAATAGGGGGAACAGGGGCTCTAATCCCCCCCCCCCCCCCCCCGTTAGTTGATATAAATGGGATTTTCATGCAGAATTAAGTTTTCGTTCAAAATTTAGATTAGGATCATTCTGATGAGGCGATTCCGTGACTGTTATTAGGTGGTCATTGAATAAGTATAAATAGGGGGTACAGGGGTTCTAATGCCCCCCCCCCTTAATTTATATAAATGGGTTTTTCAAGCAGAATTTTCAGATGTCGTTCAAATCTCTGAATAGTTTTGGAAGTTTAATGGTTAAGTATAAAAGAGGGGGATAACTCTTTTTAAATTATATAAATGCTAAATGGGTTTTTATTAAGAATTATCTAATTTGCTCTGAATTTTGGATATAGATTTTTTATATGATAAAGCATGTCTTTGATAGTATAGGAGGTTCAATGATTAAGTATAAAAAAAGAGGAAAGGGGAGAGCTGTTTCCCCTTCTTAATTTTTTTTTTTTTTTTTGAACGGAATTAACCCTTGAAAATATAAGGCTTTAATGTGCAATTAGTATTTGTAGCCTGTGAGCTCAATGCCATCAGTTTAACTGGGCAGTATTCTTTATTTATTTTTGCTGTTGGGAAAATGCTTTTTTGGCCATGTTTGTTAATTAATCAATAAGAATAACGCAAGCTAAGCTTAAAAATAAAAGTTCAACAATTATTATTTGTAAAGAATTAGTTGTTTGTCGCTAAAAGACTAATTCTCTCAGAAGATTGCGGCAAAGTTATCAATCGGTAAACCTACTGTGAACGATATATATTTTTTAAAATACAGATGGCCATGGCCTCCAAGACTTGCCACAGTCGGGGAGATCTGGAAAATGACTATTCGTGAGCACAGAATTGTCACGAGAAAAACAGTTGATGACTCGCATGAAAACGCTGCTGCAATCATCCATAATAGACAGAGCAGGGTTCGCCGACTGGGCCCAGCCCGAAAAAACCCGCCCGGGTTTTTTCAGGCGAGCGCTAGAGATGTAAATTTTCCGGAAAAATATAAGTGGTGGAAAAAACTGTTTTTTTACCGGTTTTTTTTTTTCGGAAAAAAACGGAAAAATTGATTTTTCATGACTGTTTCTCCCAAATAAATTATATTTTCTTAGAGAATATTAAATAATAAATATTTTTTCCGATTTATATGTATTAAATGAAAATTATTTTCACTTTATATTACAAAATAAAAAGAAAGTAGCAAAGCCTGCTTTTAAAAGTTTAGTTTTTTTTCCACAGCCTAAGAATTTTTATTAAACGCTATTGTTTGTTATATCATATCTCTGTTGAAATGATTCTTCAGTTACATGTTTAGCTACCAATGACCTAATGTAAAAACCTGAGCCAATATGTCTGTAGTTTGGAATGAAATAAATTATGCATTCCATATACAAAAGTATTGTTTTTAAATAAATGATACTAGTTTAAAGAAATTATTGTAGTTTTGTCATTATTATGAGTTTCAGTATTCAAAAATTCCATTGTTTGTTTAAAAAATGTATATTTTTTACATTATTGCTTTTTTTTTCTTAGAATTATAATTTTATTTCCTTTATAAAATATGTTTAGTTTTGGTATAGCATTCCAATCTCAACTCAAAAAAGTTTTGATTTAGTTTTATAATCTGAATTCAAACAAAACTAAGTTTTACTTTGGTTTACTCAGGTCTGAAACTAAAAAATAGCATAGGATTTATTGACTGTTAGATTTTTACTCACTGAAACCAGAAAATTATTATTATTATTATTTTAAGTTTAATTAAATGCAATTTTTTTCTTTTTACCGTGAAATCTGGTATTCTATTCTTGAGTAAGAAACCATATTCAATAATGCTTCCACATGGTAATTTTATATTTCTAAGAATAGAATTCAAAAGTTATGAAAACAGAAGACTACAAATAGAAAATGTTCACTATTTGAGAAATTAACAAAAGCAGTTACATACAGAGATAAACTTATACTGTGCTTTAGAAAACTACAAAAATTCAAAGTTTAATCAAGAGGGAAAGTATAATTTGGAACATAGTTATTTGAAATAAAATATGGGGTTTTTTTTTTCATCAAAGTTGTACTTTTCTAATGCAAACTGCCCATGTTTTAGCTAGTGGTGTACCGAGTAGTACTTTGGCCGAGTATCGAGTAGTTGTATAATAAGAAAATAAAACATTGAAGTGAGCTTAGATGTACATATATATAAATATACCTGTGTACACATATCTATACCTGTATGTACATACAATATAATATACATATATAGTGTAAATAAATTAACTCATTAAATTTGAAATTTATTTGTGCACCTTTTAAAGACAATTTCTGACAGTTTAAAACTAATAAAAAAGGAGAATTGAAACATGACAACTACAGTTATTAACTAATATCAAATTAAAACATTCTTTAACCCTCCAATTTATTCCAACCATTGAAATCTGTCTATCAAAACTAAAAATGTTTATAGGTTACTGCAACAATTCATTGAATAATGTAAAACAGTTCATATTTATTTTGTAACTGTCTGTACCTTATTTTCTTTTGATTAAAAAAAAATGTATTGGCTTTGCAGTTTCTTTACATTTTTCATGTGTACAGATTAAATTATGTTATTTTAAATTTATTATTTTTTAAATATCTCAGTAAAAAAACTAATCTTTTTCAATGAAAACTATAAATGTGTGAATTAAGATTGCCTTAAAAAGCAAGCTCTAAAATTGATGAGTTTAGATGATTTAGAACTTGAAAATCCACCAAAGAAACAAAAAATACAATATGAGAATACTAATGTCGACGAACCAAAAGAGAAAATGCTAGCAAAAAGTTCATTTATTTTCTGGCAATATTTTGGGGGAATTGCGAATGAACAAAAAGATTGTGGCACTAGTACTAGTTTAAAATCACCGCATGAAGAATTGGTACAAAAAGAGATACAGGCTTTCTTAACAGAAGATATGTAAAACTGACACTCCATTTGCATGGTGAGGGAAAAAAAAAAAACTTTTCCGATTATGTGCAACCTTGCAAAAAACTCTTATGTGCACCTTCAACAACTGTTTATTCTGAACGTATATTTTCTGAGTCCGGCCAAATTTATAGTAGTAAAAGAAATGCCCTGTCTACTGATAATGTAGAACATAATTTGAAGTATAATAAATTTAATTAATTTTTTATTGCATTTATTGTATTTTCAGTTTCTTTATCCAAAATAAGTCTTTTCTGTTTTCCTATATATAAAGTATTTTTATTTGTATAAATGTGAAATTTTTCTTAGAGGTTTTGCTCTTAACTTTTTCTATATTTTGCACACATATTGTTAAATAAAGAGTAAATAGTTTTATGAATTACTACATATATTATACATTGATATTCGAATAACTTTTTACAGATCAGTTATAAATTCATATGCTTAAAAAATGAAATTCTTACAACTACTCGGTATTGGCCGAGTACTCGGCCAAAATTAGGCCGAATACCGAGTATTTACCGAGTACTCGGTACGGCTCTAGTTTTAGCAACATTACTGTACATTATGGAGGTAAAACGGAGGTCATTTTTAGATTCAACACCTTGAAAAAACATTCAATTAATCAGCTATAACGGAATCTTGAAAAATGCAGCATAGTAGTGCCACCTATAGGCCACCTATAGGGCAATTTACACCAAAAACTAAACAACATTAATGTATATCAGAAACTGTCTGAAGCTGTAGTTTGATTAAAAAAAAAAAAAAAAAAAAAAAAAAAAAAATCGCCCTTGAGGTAAAGCTATTGCGATAATCATGAATAATGCAGCATAGCAGCATCATCTGATGAGCAATTTACACCAAAAAGTAATGAGTACGAAGTTATGTCAAAGATTAACTTAATCTGAAATTTTATAAAAATACATACATTAGTTTGAGGTAGAACTATTGTGGAAATTATGAATAATGCAGCATAACAGCGCCATCGGTTTGGCGAAATACACTAATAACTAAACATAGAGTTTTTATCAAGGTGTAACTGAAACTAAAGTTTTGTGAAATTATGTGCATCAGTTCTTGAGATAGAGTGCCCATAAAATTTTTCACATACAGACTCACAGAGTGACAGATATTTTCCAAAAACCATTAAAACGTGTTCAGGATCTTCTAAAACGTTTAAATACACCAAAAACTGGAAGTCAAATTTTTCACGAATTCAATACTTACATCTTGAAAAGATAGATTAAAGTAATAAATGTATACTTCAAAATTTTATGTTGAATTTTTAATTTTATCATTTCCATTAATCGGCATATTATTGCAATAATTTTACACATGAATTAATTTTTAAAAAGAGAAGTTGCATTTAATTGCATATCTAGATTTTTTTCATGTAATCAAGTTTTTGTGAAATTGTGAACTTTTTGTATATACTTGTACAAAATATATTCAGAATTTTTGAATAAGAAATTATTACTATATTTAGGTTCCTATTTAGACATTTTTAATAAGGTTATTTACATACATATATGCAACTTAATAAGATTCAGCTGCTGTATGGCATGAGATTTTTCTTTTCTTCAATCACTGCACTTGCGAAAGATTCAATTTGTTGATTAAACTTTTTCTAAAACGTCTATTTTCAAGAGAAATTTTGCAAAAGGTCTTGTGTTTCAAACAAGAAAAAAATGTGAAGGATCCTTTCAAGTCTTCTCAAACAGATTTCTGCTCAGAGATCAGATCACATTAAAATTTTCATGAGACATTCAACATAAAAATAAATAAGATAAAAAGTATGAGAATGTAGCTATTACAAAATTTTCACTATATTATTTCAAAAATGAAATTTCAATTTTTCCAGCTCAGAAAAATTGAAAAATAAGCCTTCGGAAAAAAAACGGAAAAAACCGTTTTTTTCCCCAATTTTTCCGGTTTTTTTCCGAGCATTCCCATCTCTAGGGGAACCCACTTGAAAAAACCCATTTTTAGGTTTTTTCAATTTTTTCCACAGCTGTATCATTATTTAATCTAAGGTATGAGAATGCAAAGATAAATGCTAATTTAAATATATTTCAAAAGAACCAGATTTAAAGGAATTTCTGAGTATTTATAAAATGACCAGAAAAAGCAAAAGTTAGCTTGTAAAGAAGGAAGATTTTTATGCTTGTATTTTAAAATGCATCCAAGTACTTTAAATCTTAAATGTATATACCTAAAAGTGGCATTTGAAACTTGAACCCCATCCTGATTGCTTGCATTATTATAGTTTTTAAGATTAATCATTCCATATGTTATTCTGCTTCAATGTTTAATGAAAATGTTATACAATAATTTTCAACGCAATGACAGAATATATATATATATATATAAAAGAGTGTAAAAGAAAGATAAGTTTCCTCGTAGATTTTCTCAGTTTTTCTTTTCTTTACATTCAGCACGAACTATTTCTACTTCAATCGAATAATACTTTTCTACATATGATCTGGTTTGGAACAAATTACATAATGATTTAGGAGTTTAGTAAGCAGCAAAGCTAGTAAAAGTGTATTTCTTTGTGCTCTGAATTTACAAATGTCATTGACACTGACTTCTATGACAATCTAATTTAACATTTAATACTGTTGCAATATATATAGTAGATTTTCCAAAATATTATTGTAAATCCCTTTAAAAAAAAAAAGACTGATTTTTTGAATTGAAGTGAATGAAAGAAACTATATAAATTTAGCATGTTTAATTTAAGGCAGAATTATTGCAATATTCTCCAATCCACAAGGCTTTTCTGAAAAAACCAAAGTGGATTTTTTTCAAATTTTCATCTTTAAATTATATAAGGCAATATATTTCTTAATATCAGAACACCACTTGTAAAGTTTAACACCCCCCTTCCCCCACCAAGGAAAAAAAAGTCCAATGATAATTTTTAAAACAAGTAATTGTAACTTAATTTTCTATAAGTATGTGTAGATGTCAGAAACACTAAAACTAATTTTTTTCTATTAAATAAAAATAAAAATAAAATAAACACAAAAATAAATATATAATGTTTTAAACTGATTTCTGATTGAAGTAAATGAAAGAAATGGTATAAATTATTAGTTTGTTTAACTTATGTAAGATTTTTATAAAGAAATTCAGTTGTTACTTGGCATAACAAATCATTCTTACAGTAATCTAGTCCTATGAGATACAAAATAATCTTTTTAAATATACTTTCTTTTTTTTTCTTTTTATATATTTATTTTTATTGTTAATTAGGGATGCACCGAATAGTGATTTTGGGCGAATGCCGAATATTCGGCAAGCCAAATAGTAATTGTTGGGCCAAATACCGAATATCCGGCCTGCCGAATAGTAACTAATTGGCCGAATACCGAATATTCAGCTTTCCAAATACTTTTTATATTTCAAAGTTTAAAGGTATTAAAATGTTAAACAATTTTACATACTATTTAATAAAAGAGACATATTTTGATAAACAAGAACTTTTTATAAGAACATTCAGTATTGAAAAAAATCTGCCTTTTTTTATTTAAGAAGCATAATTATGAGACTTTTTCAATTAATAAAATCTTAAGTATCATGGTTTCTTCTACGAATTGAAACAAACATTTTGAAATCAAAGAGAAATAATGAAAAAATAGTTGAAGATAAACTGTACAGTCTCATATTTATTCTTTTTAAATAACTCAAGGCAGATTTTTTTCAATATAGAGTATAAATACTTTCAACTTAATTCTGAATAAAGGAATGCCTAACTCATAGTTCTTTACTTATGAATGGTGGCATTTTCCATCCTTCTCAGCATATCATATTTTACAGAAATCGAAGCATGTGAGTTGAAAATATAGTTATGGTATCTTCTTTATTGTTAATGCAACAAATGAAAACACAAGTTTTCTTAAGTTAAACTTTACAAACAGGGTCATTCCACGTGAAATCAACCAATTTAAAGAAAACTTGTTGCATCATAGTCACAGATTTTTTTTAAATTTTTATCATAGACAGCCATAGTAGTGAAACCCACAAATCTGAAATTTAAAAGTAATTTTCACAATATTGGCTGAGATATAGCCATTTGAAAACTGACCATTTTTACGAAATGGCGGCCATCTTGGAATTGTATCAGTGTCTAAATATGGCCATAACTTGACAACTAATGGCTCAAATTTTATATACCTGGTATCAATTTGAAGGTATTTGTACAAAGAATGATTATTTCCCATCAAAACAATAATAAATTTTCATTTCTTTACTTTTTATTATGTGCAAAGTGAAAATTACACCTCAAAAAAGAGCAGATTGTAATGGCTCATAAAAAAAATGAATCATCATGAATTTTTCTGAAACCTTGTAAAAACATTGCTCCATCTGTGTGCTTTAAATATAAAAAAAATTGGAAAGGTAAAATTTATTGTTTTAAAATAAATGGTTTTTTACACATAAGGTGTCATTAACCAAAAAATGATCAGTTTAGAATGTGTAAGCAATCCTGATTCAAAAAATAGTGGTTAAAATAAAATTTTCTAACATCTAAATTAATGCAAAAGTATATACAAAACCTCATTTGTACTAATTTTGTCGAAATCTGCCTCCCCCCTCCCCCTCCCCTCCAAAAAATTTAGACAATTGAAAAAATTTTACACTGAAAAAGATAAGAAAATAATTAAGGAATATAATGTATAATTATAAAATACCTATAAATGCAATGCATACATATGGTGATTTACTTCACATATAGGGGCGAGTGGGGTGGAATGCGACAGTAGGTTTTTCTCTTTATGTATCATTCTAAATATTTCATCAATCACATATTAGATGAAGTAATGGTACCCCAATCTTCAGCTGAAAAAAGTAGCTAATTTACATAAACTTGCAATTATATAAAGAAAAAGATTACTTCAAGAATCAAAACATGAATTCAAAATTTGAAATTTTTAATTCAAAACATGATGTAAAAATTTCATTATGTTTCTATAATCTGAAGAAAAAACTATTATATTATAAATTTATATGCATGTAAGTAAATATTTTGTTCTTATTTGTCTAGATTTGTTCCATGTGTAAGTTTAAACTTTGGCTTATTTCTCATCATATTCAATGTTTTGCCCTGGATTTGTATTATATTATTATTATTTATTTTTGTCTCATTGTATCTAGATTTTTGTTCATATAAATTTTAACTCAGTGTGAACAAAAAATAACAGATGTCAACTCAATTAACTCATTTATATACATTTATTTTATTTAAATTACACAATTGTATAATTCAACTCTGTAATTTACAGCTAGTATTTCTCTAACATTTCTGGAGAAAATATTATGTGCCCCCCCCCCCCCCCTTTTTTTTTTCATGAATTCCATAGTAAGGTATTTAAAATGTTTATGTAAATATGTTTTGTGAATTATACTATCATATTTTGAATGAAATGAAATAAAAAGTACTGTAAAAATGAATATTTGGTGTAAATAACTGCAAATTGATATTTCTTTATTGAATTATATAATATACACACAATACTTTAATTTAGATGCTAGAAAATTTCATTTGAACCAATATTTCTTAAATTAAGAATAGTTATAGATTTTAAAATAATCATTATTTGGTCAATGACACCTTATATGTAGAAAACCATTTATTTTAAAACAACAAATTTTACAGTATAATGTTTTATATAGAGAGAAACTGTTACATCTATGCATAATCAAATCATTATACAGAAAGCGTAAAAAGTATATGAACTAAATTTACTTTTGATTTTTGAAGTTATCTTTTTCTTTATATAATTGCAAGGTTATGAAATCAGCTACTTTTTTCAACTGAAGATTGGGGTACCATTACTTCACCTAATGTGTGATTGATGAAACATTTAGAATGATACATAAAGAGAAAAATCTACTGTCCCATTCCACCCTACTCGCCCCTATATGTGAAGTAAATTATCATATACAGTCGAGCCTCTATATAACGAAATCCATCGTTCCAGTAAAAAATTCGTTATATAGAGAAATTTGATGTATAGAGTATGATGTTAAAAATAGTATTTAATGTGTAAATTTTGAACAAATATTATTTTTGATCTTTTTAATTAAGAATTTGAAATGTTTAAAAGTATATATTAACCTAACATTTTATTTTTTACTTATTTAAGCAGTTTCAAAAAAGAGAAAAGACATTTATTTGAAAGCTTAATGAAAATGAAATAAGTAAGACTTACATAAATTTCAGAGGAAGAAATCTGTAATTTTTTGTTGTTTTGATTTTAAAATTATAATTGTTACGCTCTCAAAAAAAATTCTCAAATTTTAGCAAGGAATGAAAAATTGTAGTTGATATTTTCCTCCATTTGAAGGTCTCTCTTATGTGCTCTCATTGATTCCTCTCTTATATGTGTATCAATTCAATTGACTGTGTTTTGAGAAGGATGTTGAAAGGTGTGTGGGAGGTGGGATGATCTTGTTAGATTTAAAGAATAAGGAGAGAAGTAATATTTATATAAAAAAAAAAAAACCTCTCCTGAACGATAAATCAAAAATAAGTGATGGAAAATTGATTCCATATGATTTCGAAGCTTTTTTAAAACTGAATAAATTAAGATCAATTTATGAAAAAATTCGTTATATGGAGATAGATATTTCGGTATATAGAGTCTGTTTTTAATGTAATCATGCGAAAAGGGGACCGTTCTTACTAAAAATTCGTTATATGGAGAAATTCGATGTATGGAGTTTCATTATATAGAGGTTCGACTGTATATATATGCATTGCATTTATAGGTATTTTATAATTATATATTATATTCCTTAATTATTTTCTTATTTTTTCAATGTAAAATTTTTTCAATTGTCTAAATTAATTTTTTTTTTTTGGGGGGGGGGGGGGGGGGTTGGGGGACAGATTCTTACAAAACTAGTACAAATGAGGCTTTTAAATATACTTTTACATTAATTTAGATGTTCGAAAATTTTATTTTAACCATTATTTTTTGAATCAGGAATGCTTACAGATTCTAAAATGATCATTATTTGGTTATTGACACCTTATATGTAAAAAACCATTTATTTTAAAACAACAAATTTTACCTTTCCATTTTTTTTATATTTAAAGCAAACAGATGGAGCAATGTTTTTACCAAGT
The DNA here is from genome assembly GCA_964019185.1 of Maratus speculifer. NCBI lineage: Eukaryota > Metazoa > Arthropoda > Arachnida > Araneae > Salticidae > Maratus > Maratus speculifer. The sequence goes on along the minus strand of OZ025301.1, from coordinate 210,150,561 downwards.
TTCAGAAAAATTCACGATGATTCATTTTTTTTATGAGCCATTACAATCGCCCCTTTTTTGGGGTGAAATTTTCACTTCGCACAAAATAAAAAGTAAAGAAATGAAAATTTATCATTGTTTCGATGGGAAATATTCATTCTTTGTATAAATAGCTTCAAATTGGTACCAGGCATATAAAATTTGAGCCATTAGTTGTCAAGTTATGACCATATTTAGACACTGATACAATTCCAAGATGGCCGCCATTTCGTAAAAATGGTTAGTTTTCAAATGGCTATATCTCAGCCAATATTGTGAAAATTACTTTTAAATTTCAGATTTGAGGGTTTTACTACTATGTCTGTCTATGATAAAAATTTAAAAAAAAACTGTGACTATGATGCAACACCCATTGGTTGAATTCATGTGGAATGACCCAACAACAAATAAATAATATAAAAACATTCTATTTTATTTAAATATAATTTTATTTCTAATTATTTTAAATATATTTATAAATTGACAGTTAAAAGCAGAAATTGTGAAAAGTTTTTTAAAATGTGTTTTAAAAGGCTTTATTAAGCATTCAATTCGGCTGAATACTTTGATATTCGGGCAAACCGAATATTTATATATAATAGTTTGATATTCGGCCTAACTGAATATTCGGTAACATGGCTGAATACCGAATAGATACCGAATATTCGGTACATCCCTATTGTTAATCCATACTTAATGCAAAAATATACCCTTGTTTCACTGATAAATGAAAAATTTAGGTATTATACATATGAAAATTAGAAGTTTGAAGAGTTCTCTAAAATATTTTAATAAAACCTGGATTTTTTCAGAAAACCCCCAAAAAGCCCGGGTTTTAGACGGGCTCGGCGGGTTGGGTTTTTTCAAACCCTGATTGCAGGCGATTGCTTTTCTCTGAAAAACAAACAAAGATCTCAAGCAATGTAAATGCAGAGCCCCCAGAGGGTTTCAGGGGGGCGCTCCGCCCCTCCTGCCCTTCAGTTTAAAAAATAGCACCCCTCTTGCCCCTTATCCAAAAACTAGCGCCCCTCTTGTCATTCATTAAAAAAATACAGGGCTCCCAAATGGTCCCCTTTTTCCCACAAAAGTCCCCTTTTTAGAAAAAGGTCCCCTTTAGTCCCCTTTTTTGTATTTTGGTCCCCCAAGTCCCCTTTTCTGTGTCTGAAAAAAATCGCTGCAAAATAATAAACTCTGAAAATCACTATAAGTTTAAAAATCCAAGAAGACAAAATTTTTTAAAGTGGGCATAAAAAAAGCATTATAATGGGTATAAAAAAGCGTTGTAACTAAAATTCTTTTCTTAATCTAAATATTAAAAAATCACCACATAATACGGGCAAATTTTAAGAATCTCATTAAAATTCTTTAAAAAATTGCAGAACAGGAAAGTTACTATATTAAGCTACTGCTTGACCAGTCTTCAATAATGGGCCTTGACATGCTTCAAACCCCCCTCCCCCCCCCCTAAAAAAAAAACGAAGCTTTTTTTAATGGAAAGAATCATTGATTTGTGGGTAAACAGACAATTAAAACTAAGAAAAATTATAAAATATTGAATTCATGAAATAATTTTGACTTCCAGTTTTCAATGGATTTATACATTTTAGAAGGTCCTGAACACAATTTGATGGTTTTTAGAAAATGTGTGTATGAGGCAAAAATTCTGAGGGCACTGTATATCAAGAACTAATGCACAAAACTTTAGACTCAGTTAGACCTTCATATAAACTAAAGCTGATTAGTTTTTTGTGCATATAGCTCAACAAGTGACACTGTTATGCTGCATTATTCACAATTTCATTAATAGCTCTATCTCAAGAACTAATGCACGAATTTTTATAAAACTTCAGATTCTGTTAGTCCTTAATATAATTTGATGTTGATTATCCTTTGATGTAAATTGCTTAACAGGTGGCACTGCCATACTGCATTATCTATGAGTATCGCAATAGGTTTATTTCAAAAACTAATACATGAAATTTCATCAAACTTCCAATTTCGTTACTCCCTGAGATAGATTAGTGTTGCTTAGTTTTTCGTGTAAATCACCCAACATAATCAGTAAGAATAAAGTAGAATTTTCTGATGAATCGAAGTTTAATCTTTTTAAGAGTGATGGCAGGCAGTATGCTCGATGACTTAACATAACAACAAAAGACATGATTCCAGATGTGTTATTCTTACAACAAAATCTGCGGCAAGATGAATGATGCAATGTATAAAGATATTTTGAAACATAATTTGCTGCCTTATTGGAAGCAAAATTTTGGTTTCAAATTTTAGTTTCAGTATGATAAGAAACCAAAGCATACATGAAAGCTTGTCAAGCAGTGGCTTTCACACAAAAATATTTCGCTTTTGAAATGTCCAGCCCTAGCACCCAATCTGAATACTATAGAAAATCTTTGGAATGAACTTTAGAAACATGTTTGAAATTATTAAAACACCAATTCAGCATGGCCAGAATTTTCCCAAAAATTTCAAGATGAGTGGAAAAACATGCCACGGTTGCTTTTCAACTGTTCATTGAATCGATGCCAAGTCGCTGTGCCTCTGGACATTTTGCTAAAGGTATGACAGCAACATACTAATTGTGAATCTAGTTGATCACAGTGATTTTCTATTATAACACAATTTTTTTTTTTTTTTTTTAACTTTCCAAGATGGCTGATAATTTTTGAAAGCATGCATTTTTCTTTTGCAATTAATTTTGTCAGTTGTATTTATTGATATTTATTTGTTATTCCATAAATAAATTCCTAACTATTATGTTAATAAAATGTATGAGTATCACTTTCAGATTCCTCTTTATGTAGATATACTTTCAAAATTACAAAAAATTTTATGCTAGAAGGAAACTTTTGACCTCTGCTATAAATTGGTGTTGATTAATTTTTGGTGTAAATTGCTTGACATGTGGTGCTTCTATGCAGCATTTTTCACGATTTCTGCAATCGCTCAATCTTCAGAATCAATGCACAGATTTTTATCAAACTTCATATTCGGTTAGTCCTTGACATGAATTTACATTTTTTATATTTTGGTATCATTGCTCAACAAGTGGCACTGTTAATCTGCATTTGTTGCAATTTCTGCAATAGTTCTATATCCAGAATTATTGCACGGGATTCCATCAAACTTTAGATTCAGTTAGTCCTTAAGATGAATTGATGTTTTTTACATTTTGATCTAAATTCATTTACAGGTAGCACTGCTGTGATGCAATTTTTTTTTTTTTTTTTTTAGGGTGTCTGCAGTAGATCTATTTGATTTAATGCACAAATTTTTGTCTAATTTAGGATTCAGTATGACGTTGACACAAATTGTTACTGATTAGGTTTTGATGTTAATCTTTCAATAGATGGTGCTCCTAAGCTGCATTTTGTGAGATTTGCACAAGTTTAGCGATAGTCATATTTGAAGAACTAATACACAAATTTTCATATCTTAAGAATTCTCATGGTGGGCATAGATTGCAATTTAATTTTGGGACTGTGATAGCGAATTTTGAAGTATTAACATGTATGAGGTAGAAGAAAATTTTGGGATTGCCACATCCAATTAGTTTGACAAGGATTGTTCCTGGGGGGGTACAGAATATTTACATGTACTGCATTTATAGATTTTAAACTTATGCATATATTCCTAATTTTTTACACTAATTCTGAATGTGTAATTTTCGTAAAAATTTAGATTTTATTTTATTCAAATGTTGCTTTTTAAAAAGAAAAAGAAGTGCTTTTGCATAACATGCTATTTAAATCTGAGCATTTCTCCTCTAATTATCATTATTTTATGTCTGATTTTTTATTATAGGCTACTATATAGAATGAACTTATTGGCCCCTTTTATTTATGAGTGATAGTAGTCAGCACTAATCCAAATATTAATTTTAGAAAAATAAAAGAAATTAAGAAAAGTAATCAAGTTATCGATTTTAAAATCTCAGATTTTTTTTATAACACACAAAAAATTTTAAGAAGTGTGTGTGTGTGTGGGGGGGGGGGGGCAGTGAGATGGAATTTCTAAGTTTCTTTTTGACTTCTCCAGGCTCTAACTTAAGTATTTTAAGAGATTTTCTAACTCAACCCCTAATTAAACTACAGCAAGATTCAATCTCATTTGAAGGCTTGACCGAAGGAGATATCTCATTGAGTCCAACATCTTGCTAGGGTCTATTTTAACCCCAGACAATTAGGAGCATTTCTTCATGTGTATGTGTGTGGGGTGGGAAATCAGAAAATTTTTTTTTTTTTTTCACACATCCTTTTAAAACTCTTGGCCTAAGTATCCATTTCCCACCGTCTTAACTCATTTTTTTCACCACTAGCAGATGTTTTAATGTTTAATTGCGTTCATTACCACTCCATACATTTTCAAAAAAAATTAAGGGAAAGAAAATCTCAACAATTAGCATCTTTTCACCCCTTTCTGTCACCAGGGGACGTTATTGAAAAAAATTCTCAAATTTAATCTACAATATGTCATGTAATATCTTAAATGAAAGGCCAGTTATGAATAATGTTATTCTTTATTCTCTCTCTCTACCTCCATTCTCATTGCCTTATATCATCCCCATCTATATAAGGATTTAATCATTATAAGCAGTTATTAATTTTTAACAAATTTAATTATTAACAATTTTGGTTTATTAATTAAAGGTTAGAATGTTTTGAAAGGAATATTAAATAAAAGCCTCTGAGTGATCTGTGATCATACTTACCCACTTATTTGTTTTTATTAATTGATCACACTTATTTTTTACCTGTAACGAGAATTAAAGGTGAATGCTGAAATATTGAATGCTTTATATACTTTTTTAGTAAGATATTTAAATATACTTAAATAAAATTGTGTACATTGTTTAATGAAATCTTATAAAGATAACCATCTAACATATTTTCTGGGGTATTTTTAAAAATTTACTTTCTTATTTACGAAAATTTGAGCTATATTTTTACACACATATAATCCTTTTTTTTGGTTTCCGTTTTTAATAAAATCGGTCCCCCAAAGTCCCCTTTTTAAGCAAAAAGGGTCCCCCAAAGTCCCCTTTTGAAATAAAAATGGTCCCCCAAAGTTCCCTTTTTAAACAAAAATGGTCCCCCAAAGTCCCCTTTTTAAATAAAAATGGTCCCCTTTCCCCCTTTTTGAGGACTAAAATGTGTTGGGAGCCCTGAAAATAGCGCCCTTCTTGCCCACATTTGAAAAAACGCAGCGCTCCAGCGATGATCGGAAAAATACGGCGACATAATGCAAAAAATAGCCTCATACGCGACCCGTGGAACGTATAATTTCATCAAAAAATCGCTAAAAAAACCCGGCAAATTTCGTTAAAAACCGAGAAATAACGACTAATTTCCAGCGAGATTCGTAAAAAATGGCTAATTTCGTCACAAAATTTCACAAAACGGCAGATTTCCTCAAAAGATTGTGGAAAAACAACGCATTTCTTCCGAAAATCGCTATAAAACGGATAATTTTGTCAAATGAGTAGCCAGGGTTGTTTGGTTTAAACCAATTGGTTTTTAAAAAAAAACCATGCTGGTTTTTTTTCACCTGGATTTTTTTTTATTCTTTTACCCAAATGTTTTATTTTACACATTATTGAAAAATGCAAAATCCGAATTATGAAGAAGCTACAAGCAAAGCTGTAGAAAAATGATAATTAATAAGTTTCTAAAAGGACAAAAAATTTTAATCAACTCAACTTTTCTTGTAAGCTGTAAATCTATATGACAGAATAATTATTTTTTCTAAAATTAGCTGGTTAGAAAAAACTAATCGGTTTTCTTTCTTTCTTTTTCTTTTTTAAGGCCTACATGTGTATATATATATAGCCATTATTTGTAAAATATATATATAGCCAAAAGGGCAGATTCAAGTTAAAAATGCACTTTTATTATTTAAATTGCTTGATTAGTTAGGATTTACTAAGGATTTCATCATTTCAGAAATTCTTTTCGTTATGTATGCTATTGAATAATTGACAATGAGCTTTTTATTGCCTTTGTATTTCTTGCATTCTTACATTGGGATTGGGTTTTTTTTGCATTATAATTTTATTCTTTTGCCAGCTAGGTTGGCACAGTTCAAACCAATTAGTTTTTTAGAACAAATCTAATATAATATTTTCTTATTTTTGTAATTTAAGTGTTTCAAATTATTGGATGAAAGTAATTTCTATTTTTAAGTCTTATCTCAATAGTCACCATAAGACATAGTGAGTCTAGTCAAGGTTATGTTAGTATACATGTAGAATGCATATTTCATACACTGATGAACATATCTGAAACTCTACAGAAAACATTTAAATCATATAAATTTAGCAAAAATAAAATAGATGAAAAATATGCAATATTCAGATTAAAAAAATATTTTCCCTTGAGAAACGCAGATGTACAGATAATGACATAAATGATCTTTAAAATTTCAGTCAAGCTCTAAAAGAAATTTTTCTTGATTGGAAAGATTATTTTTTAAGAATAAAAAAAAAACTCAAGATATGAAGTCGAATAAGAAGACATTGAAAAATTAGGCACTAGTAAAGCACCTGTTTACATTTAACTAAAATATGCAAAAGATATATTTAAATCTTCTATTGCATAACCAAACCCATTACTTAGATCAGTTAAGAAAATTGGCAGAAAGGGGTGGGGAGGTGGGGGGCAAGACAAGGTTTGCTTGAGACGTAATAGAAAAAAAGTCTCATAAAAATGCAATTTTTAGTTTAGATGTTTAAAAATACTAAGTGTTATAATAGAGCATGCAGTCCGTTGGCTGTTTAAATTCTTTGGTAAATGACAGCATTTATAAAGCTACTGTATATTTTAACATGTTTTTCTAAAAAGCTGTTAAATAGATATTTTTGTCTATTTAACAGTCATCTTTTAACTGGTAGTTTTAGAAAACACAATGCTTGAAGTGTGTAAAGACTCTACTGCTAAATTCAAATCCTTCCAAAAATTCTTTATAAAAAGCTTTATTTTTCAATAAAAGATAATTAACTCATGCAGTCTTCTAACAAAAAAAAATCAGACATCACATATAACAAGTATTTCAAATTAATTATTTTGAATAACCATTTGAAAATAATATATATGAAGTTTTATATATGAATCTATATCATATATTTATTTATAGTGCTAGTAATCAAAAGATTGTTCTTTAAGATTTTCAGGGTATCAATGTTTCATTATGTAGCACATTTTATTTATGAAATATAAGACACAGCTTTTTCTAAAAATGTTTAGATTTTAAAGAATTTCAATTTTATACATAATTGATTGTATATTAAATAATTATATTGATTAGAATTACCTTTAAATCAAATTATTACTTATATATTCAAAAATGTTTACTTTTGTTCATAAATTTGCATGTATACGTAACAGAAAAACATATTTAAAAAAACCCGGTTTTTTACAAACCCTGTGAGTAGCAAAAAACGGCAACTTTCGTCAAAAAATAGCGATAAAACGGCAGATTTCGTTTTAAAAAAAATTGCGAAAAAATGGCAAATTTCATCCAAAAATCGAAATAAAACGGAAAATTCTGTGAAAAGTTCCGTTTTTTCGCGATATTTTCACGAGATTTGTCGTTTTTTCAGGATTATTTAGCAAAATATGCCGTTTTTTGCAATCTTTTAATAAAATTTACCGATTTTTCGTGATTTTTTTAACAAACTTTACTTTCTTTTTTCTTTTTTTCAATATTTTGATGAAATTTCTGTGTTTTCACGACTTTTTGAACCGTTTTATTCTAGATTCTACTCTATAAAAGTGCCCTTAAAAATGAAAAAATGCCCTGAAAAATGTAAAAAGTGCCCTTTTCAGAACAGTAGCGCCCTGCCCTTTTTTAAACCTGGGAGAAACTCTGTAAATGCAACATATCAAATTGCTACTTTAATTAATTATTCTTTAAAAACTTTATCTTACACATATACAATGTGCGGTGTGTGTGTCTGTGCAAATTATGCATATTTGTTGAATACTGTAAATGTAGCATACTTATTGTGTAATTAGAAAAATAAAACTTCATTCTATTGGAAACTGTCTAACTAAGTTTTTATTTATAATAGGAAATTGGGAGCAATACATCCTGTCTCCCTCTTTATGACTGTCTGTAGCTTTCATTTCAACAAAGCATTTGAACACTCTCCATCCTGCAACATAAGAAAACACGCCACCTCTAGAGAATTGGCGTAACAAATATACTGTTAAAATTTGAATGTGCAATTTATTTGTTAGATATTATTTCAGATGTTTGAGGTCTCATTGTTTTTCTTTTCTTTTTTATCTTTCCAGATTTTTATGATGCAAGAGCCTTAACTAAATGTCATAATCATTGCGTAGAGGTTAGCAACTGAAGAATATTTTTTAGTCAAGCTATGTTTTAAAACTGAAAATTAATAATGACTATTTTACCAAAGAAAAAAACTACCCAGCAAAAAGCTGAAGGTGAGAATCCTGCTGATTCTTCTAATCACACTTACACAGAAACTCATAGTCACCAAGCACACGCTACAGAATCCAGAGAACGATTTAATTTCACAAGTCGCACTTCACCTCCCACATGGCCTCTGCATTCTTCAAGAGAAGAAAAGAGACCAGCTCATTCTTCTAGTTCTGGATTTGATGAATATGTTAATAGTGATTGTGGACCAAGCCATTCTAAACGACGCCATCAAACATCACCTCACCGCAGTGTGAGAAAAGCACGCACTCATTCTCACAGAAGTGGAACCTCATCCATAACTTATCCAATTCCTGGTCCATCACAAGTTCCCCTAAGCACCATTCAAGAGCGTCAAGCTAATAATAGTCAAGTTAAAGCACCGGAGTCGCAAGAAGATCCTTCTGGGTATAATAGTGGGGATGAATATGACCGTTCTTTTGGTAATATGACAGAAGAAGAATTAAATGAAAAAGAAAAGCTATTTGAAGAAAAATTACACAAGAAGGGCTATTCAATTAAAAAAATGGGCGAAGATGGTGCCTGCATGTTCAGAGCTGTTGCTGATCAGATTTATGGTGATCAGGAGATGCATACAGCTGTAAGAAAACTGTGCATGGATTACATGGCAAAAAATTCTGATTATTATTCTCAGTATGTGACTGAGGATTTTGAAAAATATGTACAAAGAAAACGAAGTGATCATATCCATGGCAATCATATTGAAATGCAAGCAATGTCAGAAATGTTTAATAGACATATTGAAGTATATCACTATAGTTCTGAGCCCATTAATATATTCCATGGCTCTCAGAAAACTGACAATGAGCCCATACGGTTGAGTTACCATAGAAATGTTCATTACAATTCTATTGTTGATCCATATAAAGCCACAATCGGTGTTGGTTTAGGACTGCCTTCTTTCAAGCCTGATGTCATGAATAAAACCTTAGTTAATGATGCAATTAGAGCTTCAGAAAATTTGCAGCTAGAACAAGCTATGCTAGAAGATAAGTTGAGAGCCACAGATTGGGAAGCAACCAATGAAGCCATAGAAGAACAAGTGGCTCGTGAATCATATCTTGAATGGTTGAGGGATAATGAGTTGAAATCTAGAACAAAAGTTGGACGGACTGCTACAGCTACTAGCAGCTCCAGCCTGGTTGATACTTTGTCTGGCAGCATGTCTCCACAGTCAAATCGAATTCTGTCAAGATCCCGCTGTTCCAATTCTGCATCATCCAGCCCTAAAGTGGATAGTCATCAAAATGAAAAGGAATCAAAATCCCCTGAGCTCTGTCTTGCTGGGACATCTACATATAATGGAGGTCTATATGATATTTATAATGAAAATAAGGAAGAAAGTGGTGCTACCGGTGGATGTTCATCTTCGTCCTCTAATAACCTAGGGAATGGTTTTGAACTAGATGAAACAGCGTCATTTCTGAATCAGCTTCCACCATCGGTGTTTGGTTTGAGCGATTGGGAGGACTCAGGAATATTAGCAAAAGTACTGGCTGAATCTCAGCAGGAATATATAGATTCTCTGAAACGTACCAATGGTAATAATTAATTTTTTTTTTTTTTTCATTTTCAATAAGAACATTAGCTCTTGAGAATAACTGTTACTAATTTACTTTTACTGCTCACTTTAGAAATGGCAATTCATAATGGACTCTTACTTCTGTTACTGTGATGTTGTGACAGTTATGCATAAGCATAATGTTCTTTGTGTATAAAAAATATTTTCGAGTTGCGCTACTATTATATCCTTGTAAAATTATTTGTTCAGAATCACTCTTGTAGAAAAGAAGCATTTTCAAAAAAGCTGAGGGAAGGAATAAAATGGTAATTTTTCCATTGTATTGTCTTTTCTGCCTTTGAAGTGCTTATTTAAATTTATTGTTAACAGTTTGTATTCAATAAAAAAAAAAAAAAAAGTTTGAATAACATTTTCATGTTTTATTTTTATTTAAATTGTACATAAATAATATTTTACCTGTATAAAACACTGTTTGTATTTTTTTTATTAACTCATTCTGAATTATTGTAAAACAATAATTTATGTTCATGCAAATATAAACATTTAAAAAGAAAAAGGTCAGTGGTTCATCATATGTAGATCAATCAAATACTAGTCCTTCTTTGGGGTTCTTTGACAAAATTCCATTTCTTTAGATGCTCCTCATTAAAGTTGATTTTTTAAAAAGAGCTCTTCTTAAAATACCATTCACAAAATTCCTTCTTACATAAAACTTTTTAAAATTGGTTTCATAATGATTTAAAATGTATAACTTTATGTAAGATAACAAAGAGAGTTCTATATCCTGTTCTAGTTGGTTGGCGTGATTGGTGAAAGAAGCCAAAAAGACATCTAGAGGCTGTCTTAACATCTTGAAAATTTTTCAGGATAGTGGAAACATGTTTTTAAAATTTTTATAAACAGGGTTAGAATTAGCAGTCATTAGTCGCCAAATGCAACTAAATTACTGCATTTGGGGACCACAAAATTATATCTAGTCATCAAATTTGATGCCTAGCTTTTTTTTCACTTTAATTTTTTTTTAACAAACGACAACTTAAACATACATACAGGTATCTATGTATATATTACGCTAACGTAGTGGCACAGAAATCACGATTATTTGTTATTGTTTAATGGCAACGATCAAACAAAACGCACCTTGAATCTGGTTTGTTTACATTTTGCAGTTTCAAATTTCTCTTTCATTGCAATTAAGGAACTTCATAATATTATTGGAAATGACCATAAAAGATCTTGGCGAATGCTTGAAAGTGAAAAAGAAGCCACATTAAGAGAAAATTGAATCGAGAACAGTGTCAATCACATTATGAAATTCCATAATTACAGTGAAAGAGAGAAACTTGAAAGTTTTTGCCAAATTGATGTCAGAAATAAAATTGCACTGCATCGCAAACTGCATCCAACCTTTAGCATTGTTTTGTATTTCATTAATTTCATTCAAAATATAATAATATAATCCTTTCACTCATTTCATTTATAATACATAAATGTAACTTGAAACTGAAACATATAAAATTCGTGACTTTTATTTATTTTTTTAAGTAAAAAGAACATAAAAAACAAAAATAATGACATTTTGAAGCTCTGTAAGTGCAACAAAAGAACAAAACATAAACAAACCTAATTTACCATGGCCTAAATCCTGCCAAAGGACTTTTACACAATAACCAATAAGATGCATTTTGTTTGGGTGTTGTCATGTACAATAACAAAATATATATAGAGAGTGGTAACTGGTATTCAAAAATGAGGTTTTCGCCAAATCGGCATCTGAAAAAAAAATCCTGCCAATGTGGTTTGTGTATGACTTCTGTGCAGAATAAATATTATTCAGTCTTTTTTTTTTTTTTTAATCCACTCCAGTGTTATATTTTCCAATGACAATCCCAGCATAGTTTCTGCTTGGGCAATGCCGGACGGGTTAGCTAGTTTACAGAAAGCCATTAATTATTATCTAAGTTCCGTATTTTCAAACATTGAAAAAAATCTTTAAAAAAAATTGAATTTATAGCTCAATGTTTGACAACGGCAACAAGGGTGATTCTCTTCCAAAATTTCCGAAAATTTAAGGCATTCAATTCCGAAAATTTGAAATTGGGTTTTCAGTTCCGCATAGTTGCCAACTTGTACGGTTTTGTGCACGCAAAAAACAATCGTGGAGAAATGCAAATTTCGTGAAAGGATCATCGAAAAAGCACACATTTCATCAATATTTTGTGGAAAAACGATGATTTCGTCAATGTTTTTGTCAACGAACTTTGTCAAAAGGTCTCTGAAAATCACGAATTTCCTGTGCGAATTGCGGAAAAAACAACAATTTCACCAAATATTGCAGATAAAAAGCTGATTTCGACTAAGAACGCAGGAAAACATCGATTTCGTCTTAAGATTGAGGACATAACGCCAATTTCGATAAAAGATCGCTTAAAAATATTTTGTCAAAAGAATATTCGGGGGGGGGGGGGGGAAAGGCCAATTTTATCAAAAGATCATGGGGAAAATGCCATTTTTGAGAAAAGATTGCATAAAAATGCAAATTTCATCTAAAGATCGTCAAAAATATGCCGATTTCATAATAAAAAACGACGGAACAATGCCGATTTCGACAAAAGATTGCAGTAAATTGCCGATTTTGTTAAAGTATCGCAGATAAATAGCTCATTTCATCTAAAGATCATGGATAATTGCTGTGGGGTGGGTTTAACTTACGGAATAAAACGCTGATTTCGTCTGAAGACTGTGGGAAAACGTTGATTTCGTCTAAAGATTGCAGATATAATGCAGATTTTGATAAAAGATCCCAGAAAAAAACACAGTTTTCGATAAAAGATTGCTTAAAAATATTTTGTCAAAAGATATTTGGAAAAAAAGGCCGATTTCATCAAAAGATCACGGGGATAAATCGCCGTTTTGAGAAAAGATCGCGTAAAAATGCTACTTTTGTCTAAAGATCGTCCAAAAAACGGCAATTTCATAATAAAAAAAAACACAGAACAACGTCGATTTCATCAAGAGATCGCAGAAAAACTGCCGATTTCGACAATAGATCGCAATAAATTGCCAATTTTGCTAAAATATTGCAGATAAATTGCTCATTTCGTCTGAAGATAGCGGGGAAAACGCCGATTTCGTCTGTAGATCGCGGATAATCACGAAAAGGGGGGGATTCCGCGAGCCCCCCCTCCCCCCGCTGATTTCCGAAAATGCAAGGTGAATTTCAGAAACTTTTTTTTTTCACTCAGAATCACCCCTGAACAGCAATTAAAATTTTAAACTATTAAAAAAATGCATTCACATATTTGAAAAAAGTACTCTCGTGAACTGTTCATAAGTGCCCATCTGCATACAAATTTTTTTTTAAAAAAAGATATTTTTAATTGAAATTAGGAAACAAAACTTTTTGTAGACTTATCTAATTAATGCCATTATAGAATTTAATGCTGATATTCCACTTTATAAAAATTGAATGAATCTTGAATGATTTTTTACTTCAATAACTTTGCAGACTTTTTTACTTTACACCTTCTAAAACAAATTACAACAACCAGAAATCAAAATGGCTGATTATTCCGACATAGTGATGGGTGATAACATGAAGTTTTTCTCGATTGTATGAACATCTCAATAACTTTCGATTGTGTAAAAATTTTCTCGATGACTCCGGTTTACAATTGCTTTTATACCATACAGGATTCAATTTTATCAAGAGTCGTCTACAGGTGAATGAGTCGGTGTTAATAAAGACATGACGGATTCACTCGCTAGTGAGCCCCTCCTTTCATTGGTGTATCTAATTTATATGCAATCTTTTAATATGAAATCTCGAACTGGGTCCTCATTGTATATGGCATCATATACCAAACGCGGTGTGCATGCACAGCAAAATCTTGTAAACAAAGAAAAAGAAAGAAAGAAAAAAAATTTCGAATTAAAAGAACAACCGAACGTAATCTCGAATCGAACGTTAAATTTTGAAAACTGCCCCCCCCCCTCCCCAAGTTAACATAGTGGGGGGGGGGGGAAATATATAACATCGGGTGCATAAGATCAGTAAGTGGTCACATGCCAAACAACAACTTCCTGCTTTTCTAAATTCCATATATATTATAAATATTATTTACTGCAAGCTTCGTAAAAAAAAAAATTATATATATATATATATATATATATATATATATATATATATATATATATATATATATAGTGACATTTTGAGAGTGCCGACAGAAGTAAAAACTTAAACAATTACGTGTGTATTTTTTTAATCGTCAGGAAATATTTTATTTTGCAGGAAATACAAGGGCCAAGTAACCGCGGTAAATAAACGCCTACACGCGAGAGGAGGCCAGAGTCCCAACAGTGGTGAACAATATTTATATGATACAGATGTCATACACGCACCACATTGGCACGATGTTTTTCAGATGCCGATTTAGCAAAAACTTCGAAGAAGTTTGAGAAATTTAAATTTCAACCCATCATGGGTCCGTAACGTGTCCCAGAATGACGGGAGAAACTTTTTTATGCTAAATTGGTAATGTATGAAGCATAAGCTTTCAATAGACATATTACATCAAAAAATGAAAAATGGTCCCCCTGTCTCCTCCTCCACCCCCCTCAAAAAAAAAAAAAAAAAATAAGATGCTGTTGAGAAAACCGTAAAACTGCAAAAAAGAGCTGCGAAGAAAAGTTAGTTATGCTATAATTTTTCTCCCTGCTGTAACCCCCATAGAAGCAAAGTTATAGCCTTTTAAAAATTGAAATGAAGTGAAGAAATGAGCAAAATAATGTTGGTGAATAACCAACAGGGGGGTGGGGCAATAGCCCCGGTTGTGCCACATAGCTTAAACTTTTAAGTTAAAATTGGTAGAGAGAAAAATGAGCGATATTTTAAAGTGTATGTTGGGGGAGGGGGGGGGGTCAAGCTCCTCACCTTTGGAAGAGGCCCTCAAAGAGGGAACTTTAAAGCAATGTGCCTAGGTTATGGTAACAATGCAATTTGTTCAATGGTTTTTTCCCATCTCAAAAATATTTCCAATGCGCCTAAGAACGTTTTCAATTCAAAAATTCGATCTAAAATGATAAAAACGCAAAAAGCTTCGAAAACTGCCCCCCACCCCTGACGTGGGAACAAATTTCGGAAGTGGGGAGGTAAGAAAGCATCATAATATGAAAGAGTGATCCGAGATCTTCAAGATGATATACAATATGAAGGGTTTAAAAAAGTAAAAATTGTCCCCCTCTCCCGCCCCCGTCAGTCCACCCTTTTGCACTCAATTTCCTGCAGCAGACATTTTAATTTTTTTACATTTGATAAATAATGTTTATCGAATGATTCGATGAAAAAAACCATACTTAAATGATAGGTATTGTAGAAATCGCTACAGTTTTAAACATACGTTCATCTTCTCTCCAACCCCCTCTTTGAAAATTTTTTTTAATAAATAATATCTATTGGGAGGTTCCAAATATGTGACAGCATGGTAAGAATAAAATACGAGAAACTTTGAAAATTAGGTCTTCATTTCATAAGTTATTGTCAATGTCATATTCTCATGCTTCTTTCTGTACCTCGTTTCTCGACAAAACTTTCATTTCACAAAGCTTCATCGACAAAATTCTCCTCAATAAACCTCCTCACTCTATTGTCAGCGAGAACGAAAATCATCCTTATTGAAAAAGGCATTCATCAGAAAACCACAAGCTTCTCGAAATGCCGCTTTTTTCAAGGTTAAATTTCATCACTATCCTTCGATAAAACTATTTCATTGAAGTAAAATTTCATTGCGAAGAAAGACTTTCTCGAAATGTCTGACTTTATTGGAATGAGATTTGCTGAAATGAGAGGCATATGCGAAACCATTCTTTCATATTATGAATCTTTCTACTTTTCGAGTTGAATTTTAAGGGGTGGGAGGAGGGGAGGGGGTGAATTTTTTAAATCGTAGCTATTTCGACAATAAATGTTATTTTTGGTGTGGATTTTTTTATGGAACCCTCCAGTAAATATTTTTTATTAAATATAAAGATTTTAAAGTGGGAGCTGCATCAATTTTAGGTGTATTTGGGGAAAATGAGTGAACCCACGGGTGACTTGTAAATTTCAAACCTTTTTTTTTTTCAATCCGTTATGCTATATATACATCATTGGAATGTTTTTGCACCTCCTTTCCATTTTACGAATCTTTCTCCTCCTGGTGTTTAATTTCAGAAGAGGGGGGGGGGAGAAAGCGATAAAAGGGTGAATTTTTTTAATCGTAGCTATTTCGACAATAAATATCATTTTAGATGTGGAGTTTTTTTTATGGAACTCTTCGATAAATATAACTTATTAAATATAAAGATTTTAAAGTGGGGGCTGCGTCATGTTTAGGTGTATTCTGGAAAAATGAGTGAACCCACAGGTGACATGTAAATTTCAACCTCTTTTTTGGTCCCGTCATGTTATATATATAATCGGAATTTTTTCGCACCTCTCTTTCATTTTACGAATATTTCTCCTCCTGGAGTTGAATTTCAGGAGATAGAAGAAGAGCAATAAAAGGGTGATATATATATATTTTTTTTTTTTTTTTTTTTTTTTTTTTAATCTTAGCTATTTTGACAATGAATATCATTTTAGATGTGGTTTTCAGAGGAGCGCTCCGGTAAATATTTCATAAATACAAAAGTTTAAAATGGGGACTGCGCGATTTCCGGGTTCATTCTGGGGAAAAAAAGTAACATTACGGCCACGGGTGAGGAGTAAATTTCAAACTTTTTTTGGACCCGTCATGTGATATGTCATAGGAAAGGTATCAGAATACTCTTTCATATTATGGACCTTTCTCTTCTTGCAGTTTAATTTCAGGATGGGGAAGCGACGGGGAGTGAATTTTTTTAATCGTAGCTATTTCGAGAATAACTATCATTTTAGAAGTGGTTTCTTGATGCAACTTTCTAATAAAAATTGCTAAGTATAAACATTTTAAAGTGGGGGATGCGTGATTTCCGGGTGTATTCTGTTAAGAAAAAGTAAACCTGCGGGTGAGGAGTAAATTCCAAACATTTTTGGACCCTTCAGTGATTGATTATTGGAATATTTTTCGAACCACTCTTTCATATTATGAACGTTTCTCCTCCTGGGGTTGAATTTTCACAGGAAGGAGGGGAGCGATGAGGGTGAATTTTTTAAATCGTAGCTATTTCGAGATTACATTTAATTTTAAATGTAATTTTTTGATGGACCCCTTTGGTAAAAATATTTTATCAAATATAAACATTTTAAAGCGAGGCTGCGTGATTTCCAGCTGTATTCAGGGAAGAAAAAAAAATAGTGGTGTAGTGAGGAGTAAATTTCAAGCTTTTTATGGACCCATCATATGACGTATCATCGGAGAGTTTTCAAACCACTCTTTCATATTATGAATCTTTCTTCTCATTTCCTCAATTTGGCCTCCTTACAGAAGCGCTTTGCAAACTTTTTTGAAATCATTTCGTTTTTTTTTTTAAATTCAGATCTGATTTTTTTTTTTTTTTTTTTTTTTTTTATGGAGACTTTCAATTTATAATTTATAATGTATGAAAAATTCACAAACAGTGAGGACAGGCTGTATTCCGGGTGTTGCAATAGTTGGAATTCTAAAGGGAGTGTTTTTTATATCTTTTGTTGACTCTTCTTTCGCAATATATCATTAGAAAGCTCTGTAATTACCATTTTATTTTATGTACCTCTCTTGCTCATCCCCCCTCACTTTGCCCCCGCGGGAAGCTGTTTAATAAATTTAACCGACACCCACCATGCGATGTATTGTTGGAAAGCCTAATGACCATTTACTCATATTATGCATTTTCATTGCTCCTGCACTACTTTGCCCCCCGGGTGGTCCGTTTAATGTATGTCAATAGAGAGTCTTCTAATAATGGGAGAATTGTTGATTGTATCTCAAATGATGTACAAAAATCAATAAAAGGTTTTGATCTCTTTTAATATCTTTTTAGTTCATGTTCTTTATATTAAGACTGTTTTTGATTATTTTTTCTTTGGCCATTTTGCTACTCGCGACTTTACAACTTTTTGCAACCAAGGAACGCTGTTACATGACTTTTCTACTATTGCGGCTTCATTATAACATCCTTTTGGTTTGTTGTTGTTTTTTAAATTCATTTGTTTTCAGTTACCATGTATTTACTAAATTATGCTTTTTAAACATGTAATAACAAAGATTTTAATAATCGATTGTAGATTTTCGAAATTAATCGATGACTTTATCGAATGTGCTTTTTTACGATTACGATTTTTATCGAATTGGAAAATTTCGAGAATCGCCCATCACTATTCTGACAATTTAGCAAAAAAATTGCATCAGTACTACCAACTATTGGTAATTTTTTTACTTCCAATTAACCTGATGAAATATGTATTGTTCACATGTGCCCCCTCTCTCCTTTACATACATTAATAAATATTGTATACTAACATGTATAAAATTAATGTTATGCATATGATTATACATTTGTAAATGCAGAAAAAAATATATACTTAATGTTACATCTACAGAAAAAAATCATTTAAAAAAACTTGCAAAATTATGAACAAGAAAAAAAAATGGTTATTCCAAATTATTACAAACCTAGTGCAGTAGTATTAAAGTAATAATATAAAGCAACCTTTGCTGATAACCGTAACAACTACTTAAGACATTTATCATTTTAAAAAAATCTCAAAAAGAGCACAATATGGAAACTATTCCCAAGATAACTATGAAATTTTGGTGCAGATGTCTCAGTTGCTTTGGGATACCTATTTTGTGCCAAAATAATGATTTTAAGCATGGCAATTTTGATGAATTTTTCCTTCACGTGACAACCCAGTAGAACTGATTGCATTTATTAAATTAAATCTTCTGTTATAAAAAACAATTTGTGTGTTTTATATAAAATAAAGTGTTATATAATGAAATTAAACTACTTTGCTGTTTTTTCATAAATTAATGATGTACATAAAATCAGGTTTAATTGCAAAAATCACTGACAAAATACCCTGGTTCATCTGAGACATCTGTTCTAAAATTTATCAATTAAATTATGATTAGAAAGTTTTTTTTATTTTTTAATCAGTTCAATTACAGAACCGAAAAATAATTTTAATTCACTTCTGGACTAGATAAAACAAATTTAGTTTCAGTCCTGTTTTTCATTCCATTCAAAATATGCACATTTGCTAACTCTTGGGTAGCATTAGATCATCTGAACTTAACATTGTTATGGACTACAAGTAATCAATATTATAAAAAATTTAATTTAGTATAGATCTTAAGTTTTAATATTTTGTTTGATAGATTATCTTCTTTTATACTTAAATACATTTACTTTTGTAGGGTCCCCATTATTATAATTTTCATGATTATCATTTAATTGTATGATGTTTTGATTTAGTTTTGTTCTTACAACTCAATTTTTCATTCATAATGAAATATGACAGTCAAGGTGTCAACAATTAAAATCAAATGATTTAAGTCAGTAATTTTAATCATGATTTAAATCATTTTTTTATTTAATCTCTAAAAATCTTCATGAAAATTTAAATCTCACTAATGCTGTCTTTTCTTACTCAGTACTATATTTCTCCTCTATTTTTGTCACTAGTCTTTCCTCACTTGACCATTCTTATCTATTCAAAATCTCTTTTAAGGTGTTCCTTAATTTTGCACCTGCATCCTTTGGGTGATAAGAGGTTTAGATTCTTTATCTGAAAACCCATTTTCCAGTTTACTATTTGCACGAAAAGTGGACATTTTCAATTTCTACTGCAATCGCAATTTCTTTTTTACTATAGCGCATGGTAATATCTTGAACAAGGCATTGGTGTAAATATAGCATTAGAAGTATGATGGAAACCATGTGTGATACATTAGATAAGAACTAGTCCAGGGATGTGCGAAGAAAAAACTGCACCCGAGGCAAAGTTTCAATTTGGTGCCCCCAACTCCCATCTTTTTCTTATGAAAGGCCAAAAATGAAGTTGGTATTATAAATTTGGTGCCCCCTAAATATTCATTCCCGGGGCAACTGCCCCCTTTTCACATGGTGCTGAATTGGCCTATTTTAATGCAGAATGTAGAAGAAAATAGAGATTCAATTGATGCAGATATACGGTCAAAGCTGATGAATATGGGCATAAAAAGAATCGTGGAAGATTTATTGCTTTGCTTAAGACCAATTTTTGTTGCTGTAGATCGAGTACAGAGAGACAACTGTAACATTATTGAAGCTGTTTATATATGGAAAAAACTTGAACAAGATCTAAAGAAAAAAAAAGTGCTGAGAGTAGTGCCATGCGAAGGGGGGGGGGGAAGCAGTCATCCCAAGTGCTGAAATTTAGGGGGTGCCAAATTAATACTACCTATGTCATTTTTGGCCAGTTACAAGAAAAAGTTGGGGGTGGGGGGGGGGGGAGCCAAATTGAAACTTTGCCCCAGGAGCAATTTTCTCTTTGCACACCTCTGGCTGAGTGATTGCAAGAAATCTGCTGTGAATAAATCTTTCAAATGCAGATACAATCAAGCTTTGACATCTACATATTTCTTAGCATATTTGTTGTCTCCAACATTTCAGCCAAAAAACTTACCTGCAGTGAAGAAAAAAAAAAAAAAAAAAAAAAAAAAAAATTTGTGAAGGAAAATTACAAAGATATGTCTTTGATAGTTATTAAAAAATATATATATATATTGCTCTTGTAGAGCCATTTAATTGACCCTCATTTGAAGGGAAGGTAGTGAAAGAAGTTTTCACTTTACTTTGACAGTTGTAAAAGACTGTGTTCCATCCAAGGAACTATTAAAAATAGAGCAAATTATGACTGCAAAGGCTACATCTACAGGTGTTGAAAGAATCTTTTCAACCTTTAGGTTTTATACAAAAAACATTACAAAACCAATTAAAAGTGGAAAAAGCTGCCAACTGGCTTTTCTATTCAAATCTCTTATTAAATAAATAATATTGTTGTTATTGTCTATTGTGTGTGATTAACTTCCAGTAGTTTCATTTCTAAAACCTTTGTTTCAAAATTTGTAAAGTAAATCATTATATGGTCTGCCAATTCAGCTATGTTTCAGAAGCTTTGACAAAATATTTAAGTTTATTGCATACCTAACAAAGAAATACTTTATTTACAAATTTATGCTACCAAAAATAGGTATTTACCAGGGTTGGCAAGTTTTTGACAGTGTGCGGTTTTATCCAGTTTAAATCGTCGTGTCAAAAGCCTCGTCAGAAACCTCAAATACTACACTGATCTGTAAAATTTCACATTAAATATCTTTCACACATATACAACATTAGATGTATATTATCATTTCTGGAAAAAAAGAAAAAAAAATTTGTCAAAAATCTGAAAATTTGACCCGCCTTCAAACTTGTTCAACTAGCAATGCTTCTGATATCAAACCCTGCTAGCTCAGCATCAATTGAGAGAGTATTTTTTAACTTTGTCTTCATACACTCTAAACTCAGAAATCGTTTGTGTGTAAATAAATGTGCTAAATTGGTTATGTGCTATACGATGCTGCGGGATAAAATTGATCCAGATTATTAACTGTACAAAATCATTTTCTTCTGTTTAATTTTTTTTGTAATTATTAAATTACAGTAATTAATTTTAAATATGTTACTTAAATCATTAAGGTTTATTCAATGTTTCCCTCTTGTTCTTAAAATGTTTTAAAGCACATTACATGTTTTTGACAGTTTAAACCAATTTTTGATGATTTAAATCAGTATTTGATGCTTGTCACATCAAAAACCAGTTTCTGACATCAGAAACCCAACCCTAGTATTTACCAGCTCTCTCTTATATAGAGCAGTTAAATTTATTTTCTTTTAAAAGAAAAATCTAATTTAAATTTAAAAAAATCTGAATTTTTTACACTCTGGTGACAGCAAAATTATTTATGTTAATAGTATAATGTAACTACTTGGAAAATAATTATTATTAAACTAGCTCTTTTAAAACAAATTAAATTACTTAAAACTTTACTGGCAAATTCTACATAATTTAGTATGTTATGAAAAAGGAAGATAGCGCGATAAAACCAAAATTAATCAGTGTCAATCAAAATCTTCCATTTTTCTAATTTTCTCTAACATAAATCTGGCAACCCTATACCCTTCTGAATTTGTTACTTGAATTCGGCAACGCCTTGCATATTTGCTTCCTCTCCGAACTTAAAAAATAAGCAAATTCACAAAGCCTCTCCTTGTAAGTTATATCATTAAATGGTAATTGTTTTAAATATGACATAAAGAAAAAATATCATAAAACAGTAAGAAAAACTTTATTATTTTTTTTACAAAAAAATATTTGTTTTGTACTTGAGTAAAATAAGTTTGTATAAAAGAGAAAGCTAAATTAACAAATTAGAAAAAACATGGCCACAACTAAATAATAATTTCTCATGAACTAAAAATCATTACATTTAACAGATTCAACAGATAGTAATTGATTAAGAAAAAAAAAAAAAAAAAAAAAAAAAAAAACAGTGAATATACAATTAATGCAGGTTAACATTAATTTCATTTTAGTATTTAAAAAAAGAATTACATAATCAATTTTAAATAGAATAAACTTGTGATAAAATAAAATTTCATGAGTTAGAAAGTATTACAGAATTAGCATACAAAAAGTTATAAAAAATAACCATCAGTCTCAATGTTCTAAAGCTACCTTCAGTTTTTTTAGCATACATAAAAATGT
This sequence comes from Maratus speculifer, assembly GCA_964019185.1. NCBI lineage: Eukaryota > Metazoa > Arthropoda > Arachnida > Araneae > Salticidae > Maratus > Maratus speculifer. The sequence continues at coordinate 210,127,810 of OZ025301.1, read as the reverse complement.
ATTAATTTGTGAAGTAAAAAAAACAAATAAAATATAAAATGAATGTTTAAAATTTCATGTTTTATTAAATTAATCACAATACAGGTATTAGACAAATCAATTTAATGAATTTCTCTCAGATGAAGTATACTGCATATTAGCTACAATAATGACATTACTCAAGAACAAAAAAATTATTATCTAGATTAGATTATTTTTTATTCCACTGTTAAATAATTTGTAAAATATTTAACCCTTTGTATCATTATGTTGCATTCCTGTAAAATACTAAAATTCAATGTTACTTATACAGATGTCTTTAAAAGATTATTTTATTTATTGCTATTATATCCCAACAAAATAGTTGATATAAATTTTTCATAAAATTCTCAATAGATGGCGATACTGAGTTCATTTTTCATGCAAAAGTTTCATCATTTGAGCAATTTTATACTATTATTGCAAAAATAAATTTGATAAATTTTGTAAAATAAAAAAAAATAAAAAAACTAGAAGCCACCGAAAATAGATTTTTTTTTATTTTATTTATTTATTTTTTATAAAGGTGAGTTTGTATTTTTTACATTAAAAATTGGCATTATTTGTAAGAAGTAAGTAATTTTAATTTTATTACAGATGTGAAAAAAAAAAAAAAAAACCTTTTTAGTCTATATATATTTTTTTAAATTTTGTATTCGAATTTTTTAAAATTAATTTTTACATGCTCTAACATTTTAAGATTAAGGTAAATATTTTTCAAATATAAGTTCTTGAGATACCAAACGTTAAATAGCTAAGTCTATTTGAAGCTTGCAGCTTTAAAGTCTGGTATGGTATGTTTATCACAGTTGTGAAACTGCACTGATGTTACCAACTGTCAAAGGCTAAATTGCATAAAAAAAATTATGTATAGGTTAATTTATATAAAATTTTCTGATGTTACCTTATATTATACTACATGTGTCACTATTGCAGCCAGTGAGCTTTATTTTCAGTCAGTTGTACATATCCACAGGGCCGGTGCAAACATCAGGCAAATGGGCTTTGCAACAATTAGTCTTGTTAGGGGCTTGAATTTGAATGCAAATCGAAATAACTTTTGATCTGTATAAAATAATATTTTTGCTATAGATTTGTTTTTCATGAGATAAAAGTGGGTATATTTTACTTCTTATATGCAAAATTGATGTAATTGTTGGGGAATGTATAAATTTGATGATGCTAAAAATAATTTTGAGTGCCACAAATAAATATTATAAATCTTGCAAAATTAAAAATAATTTTGATTTAAATGTGAAAATAGTGATAGTTGAATATTGAACTGTGATTTGTCAAATGCTAAATAAGCATAGAATAAACAGAGTGAAAAATGTTCAAGCAGAAAATCGAACCCAGAACGCTTGGAATAGGACTCCAAGTGCTCTACATCTTAAGATAGGACAATGCCCAGCTTAGCATTTCTCACTCCCATATGTTGGTAAGGCTACTACTGCAGCACAAGAAGGAATCGTCTTCATGACCACACATTCTTGCAGCATAACATGAGATACATAAAAACCCAGCATCAGTGAATACATATATAATTTTAATTAACTTTTCAATTAATTTTCAGCAGTGAAATTATACTTGAAAATGTTGAATATTTAACTTGTGATTTCGCACAATGCTAACTAAATGTAGAACCAACAGAATGAAAAGTGACCAAGCTTGGGTATTTTTTCACTCTGTTTGTTCTACACTTAGTTTAGTTAGCATGTGATAAATCATGTATTTAGCATTCATCATTTTCAAGCATAATTTCACTGCTGAAAATTAATTAAAATTACATGGTGATAGTTACCATACATTTTATTGATGATATACTATACATACACAAATAAAAATTATTGCAGTATAAATTGGGTCCCACTAACTGCTTTGTCAAGCCCCCTATACAACATTGCACTGGCCCTGCATGTTTATAAAGCCACGTAAGCCCATCCCAGCTCAACTATCCTGATATGAAATCCTGAACAAATTTATGCCTAATTGAATCCGAAAAATGCTCGGATTAAATAATGTAAAATTTGCAATAAAAATTTGCTGGTGAAAATAATAAATCATGATTGACAAAAACACATTGCCCATATGACATATGGGCAAATCAGGAATACAGTTAAACAACTCTATTAATCTGACATTTACAGAATATTCCAGAATAAAATGACATTAAGGACATTGACCATGGCACAAATTTTTATAAAGTAAAATGAAAAAATAAATAAAATAACTTTTTCTTCATAAATTTATTTTTTATTATTAAAAATGTAATTTCATTTCTATTTAATAAAGAAACAGTGATCATTTTACAATTGGTAACACTAATTCTGAAGCTGAAACATTTTTTTTTCTTTCTTGCTTTGAATGGGTGTTTGCAATATTAATTTAACTTTCAAGTTTCAAGAGGTTAATAAGACTTTAATAATTAATTAGGTCTCAATACTATATTGAACTATAAAAAAACAAAAGAAAAAAGACAAATACAGTATACCCTTAAATCTATTCAATGAAATATGATAATGATATGATAAATTAATTGCTAAAAGTAATAAAAATATACTTATAAAAGGCATAAAAATACCTGTATTCAGATTGATATATGTTTCATCACTCCAATAGCAAAACTATCAAGATGTCTTTTGATACAAACAGTTTCATAAAAAATTTAAAAAACAAAAAAAATCGCAAGTAAAATAAATCACATGTATAATGATGTGCAAACATGAAATAAAACAAGAAAGAAAACATCATGCGCCAAACATAAATTTGAAATATGTTTCAAAATAATGTAACAAAATTGCATTGTTGAATAAGTTAAAATATTATATGTCCAGTTCAACCATATGGAAATGCATAACATATTTAAAGACCCAATTTCTGTTGTTCCCATCTACAATTGGAAGATTATCTGACTTCTTTGAGCTGTATAGGATGTATAGACTTGTATCTATTATCAACATGTATGTCAAAATTTAGTTCAGTTAAGAAAAATTTATATTACTTTAACTGAAAATTCCCCTTCAGCAATTTCTACTAATTAAAAGAATGGCACACGAATTTTTTTTTGTACAGCCCTGTATCTGAGGTACAGAATTTATGTACAAGTAAAATACAAAATAATAATAATAATAATTTTTAAAGTGCATACTGAAATTGAAAATTTACTTCCGGTATTTGTTGGAAAATGTTAACAAAAAAAGATATTTTATTGTATGCTTGCATTTGTTTTTAATTATATATATATATATATATGGTCTGAAGATTTTATTTACAAGTTCATGTTTTTAAAATTTTTTTACAAAAATGTTTATAGGAAAAAACAGCTAGATAATGTTTTCATCTAAATGATTAAACATATGTTATATAAATAAAGGTATTTAAATGCTTTTTAAGAAACCACTTAGCAATTTTTTTACTTAATTTAGATTATTTTAAGTGATTTTCATACATAATTTTATAATGATATGATATTTTAATTTATGTTAAAAAATAACATTTAAAAAAAAAAATGCAACAACAAAGCCTACATATTTGGCACATAACACAACAAAGTCTAAAACATGCATTAAACAGTTAAAAAGCATAGGAATCAAATAAATAAAGCACAGATGAAATGTTTGGCAATAAATAAAAGCAAAGTCTCTCATAAAACAGCAACAATGTAGTATTTTAATATAAAATAGATTCCTAGTTCAGTTATTCAATCATAAAAAACCCCCCAATAAACAACCAATCCTAATCATTTTCTTTTAGTCCACAAGGACGTAGAAACTCTTGTCCTCTTTCATGCAGCCACTTGTTTGAAACTGTAATTGGAAAAAATGGAAAAACTTCAGTATATGAACTGTAATAAATTAATTAATGAAGTAGAATCAGTTAACAGTAGAATCCCTCAAATCCATACAGCTTTGGACCAGTGTTTATGCAGATTTTAGAATTTTGCTATTTCTGGTCATTGCTCTGTTTATATTTTTTAACCGTTTGAATGCCAATGTTCCTAAATGGGAACATTGTATTATTTATAATACAAAACATATATTTTCCAACATAATAACGATGTCCTTATTTTTCCTATAAAATATAAGGTTGATTTGAACTTTCGAAAAAAAAAAAATATTTATGTTTAAGCATTTATCACAGGATAAAAAAATGTAAATTGATTAATTTGCATAAAAAATACATTTGATTTTATTGTTTTCTCTATATTACTTACATTTGGCTGCTAGGAATTTAAATGTTTCTGAAATTCGAGAAAATAATTTCTAATTGCATAGGTTTTCAATCAGTAATCATATTCCAAAATGCAAACATTGAAATGAAAACAGCCAAAAAAAACTGCAGATTTTTTTTTTTTTTTTTTTTTTTTTTTTTTTTTTTTTCTAAATTTGTATGCATAAATTAAAACATTTGAAGCTGCAATATAGGAAAAACAAAATTATAATTACATTGTGATATTAATTTGGCATATAAACAGTTAAACGGCAATTTGAATGTAACAATACAATTGAAATTATAATGAATTTTTGCAATATAGTAAAATATTTAAATAAATAAAGTAATAACCTATAAAATGATAAAAAGTAAGATAATTTAAAAAATGATTAAATTATTAATACAGTAAATGTCAAGTAAATAATCAATAATGTGTAATTAAGCATACATGATAAAGATGCAATTTTCTTGAACTATTCAATGCAATTTACCTCATAAAGTACCTTAAAGATTCAGATCAAAATCATAAAATAAGGTAGTTTTATTTCAGTTTTAGCTAGCCTTTTAACCTTGATTAATGAATAAATATATTTGGTGAAAAGATTGTGATTATGTTTCTGGAGGGGCTGCAATTGAACCCTTATAACTGTGTTGAATTTAAACTTTCAACTGTTATTTTTCATTTCTAAATAACTTCTTGTTAATTTTGACATTTTATTGTTAACTCAATAAAATGTTACAATAACATTTTATTGAGTGTTTTTGATTCTGTCTTTAATATAGTAAAATCTATTTATCCAAATTAAGGAAGGGATTAACCTCCTGTTACTACATTTATACTTAATCTATGAACCTCCAATCTAATCAAGGAAAGGCCTGATCGGTATAAATCAGTATACCAAATTTGAAACAAATTGGATATTCAGCATGAAAAACCCTACATTAAGGGAGGGGGGTAAATTTCATTCCCCCTTTTATACTTAACCGATCAACCTCCAAAACTATCAGAGAAGCACCTTATCAGAATTAACCTACATTGAAAATTTGACGCAAATCAGATGTTTCTTTATCATACATACAGAACCTGTAGCGGATTAGCTCTCAGGCTTTGATAGTCTGTGAGTTAAAAAACACTTATATTTAGAATCAAAGAGAGATAATTAAACAACAACAATAAAAACTTACATATAATAAGTACTACATAAAAAAAAAAAATTAGAATGTAAGTCTACTTTTAATTTAGTACTCTTACTAATCTAAATAAATGCTAAAAAAGAGCATGCACTATATGGATTTCTGTTTTTTATTATTTTGCATATTATGCTTATTATTATATAGATCACATAAATTTTATATAAAAATTTTACATTGGCTGAATAATTATTTCAAAATTTCTTTATGTTCCATGATAATCACGAATCTGATGGAAAGTAGTACAAAAATTGCCTGACCACTTCAAATAATTAAAAAAATTCCTGTTTTTTTTGTGTAAATTTTCAAATTTCCTGACTTTTTCCTGATCCATAGGAATCCTGTTTCTGTACTGAACCATTTGTCCACCTTAACAACTATATAAAACTCAATTAAGTCTAAGGCTGCACCGAGTAGCACTTTGGTCGAGTAGCCGAGTACCAAGTTACCGAGGCCGAGTACCGAAGTGTTGTGTATAAGAAAGAACTATCAATGCACATGAAGTGAGCTTTAAGAGTAACATGTCTGTGTAAATATAATAAACATACTTCATTAACATATAATCATATATTTTTTAATTAACTTTTAAATAATTTCTAATTAACTAATTTGAAATTTAATTATACATTCTTTAAAGATAATTTTTGAATTTTCAAACAGTTTAAAACAGTAGCATTATTTGGAAAAAAAAAAAAAAAAAAAAAAAAAAAAAAAGGAAAATAAAAGTGATACATAAAAATTAAATTCAACCAATGCTGACAATGTAACTGATTCTTCAATTTACCAATTCATTTTGATACTGGAAATCTGTATCAAGAATGATTATTGGTTGCTGTAATTTTGAATAATTCAAAGAACTGATGTTAAAGGTAATGATGTAAGCTTGCATTATTCACAATATGCAACTTACAATAAAATCAGGCTTATTGCCTAACAGGCTAGACATGTTAGCTATAGCTAGAAACATTGTAGGAGGATTTTGACCATTCCATATAGTTGCATGCTCAAATTTCGAAAAGGTTCAGTTTCCTTGCCTGGATCCAAAAAGATTAATTATTAGAGTAATTAACTGTAATAAACCATATGATGGAGCTCAAAATATAATGTATTGAAAATGTTGTATGAATCAAAACAGCTTTTTTGCCTTTATACTGCTGAAAGTAAGATAAATTTAATCACAGTTTAGTAGCAGTTACTGTGAAGTGTAATGAAATTGTTATTTTTATTGAGAGTAATCATAACATTGATGAGCTGAAATGAATAGATTCCCATATTAGGAGTTAAACTACCAATTAAAACATTTTTACATTATTTGGAAAAAGAAAGTTTCGGTCATTTTAATTGTGGTACAATGAAAGGCGGATTAAAAGTGAACTGGAGGGAAGAACTTGCATTTGTGTCTTTTTTTTAACTTTTCCATATTTTATAGACATTTTTATGTACTAAATAAAATATTTTTTGAATAATTGCAAATATTATACATTTATATTCAAATAACTTTTACAGATCAGTTATAAATTCTTTTGTCTTTAATAATATTATAAATAAATCAAAAATATTTAATTTAAAGCACCAAAATATTTTATTTCTTCTTGCAAATTAGTTTCAGTTGCTATAGCATACTATCATCAGTGCAAAATATGATGATGATGGTATGCTGCTATGGCGACCAAAACTAGCTTGCAAGAAGAAATTAACTATTTTAGTGCTTTAAACTTTAATTTATTCATTTGTAATGTATTGTGCCAAATAATTTCTCATTGTAATGATAATAAATGCTTAGAAATTAAATCCTTACAATTACTCGATAATGTACTTGGTACTCAGCTCAAATTTTGGCCGAGTAAATACCGAGTACTCGGTACGGTCCTAATTAAGTCCAATTTTTAACAAAGAAGGAGAGGAAGCAGATTCTTTAGATGGTGGTTGAGAAGATTTGGAGTGATTTATTGCTTATATAATTTGCAATTTCAAAATAACAAATATTATAGAAAATTTCGAAAACTACATCACTTGAAAGTTCTAAAATTATTGTATAAATAAGTAAAGGAATCATTAATATATAATTACAATGAATAATAATAACCATTAATACAGTAGACTCCCTTAAATCTGAAATCCCAAAATCTGCAAACATCTAAAATTCACACATCATTGCAGATGTAAACAATGAAACTTTCATTTTAGACATAGGGACAAAATTACAGATTTTTTTTTTTCTTTTTTATATAATTCCATATGATCTTAAAATATAATTCTAGATAATATGACTAAATCCAGGCTTTATCAGAAGAAAGTGTGAATTTATTTCTGAAAAGAAATTAAGATAGAATTGATATCACTCATAATTGCAATCTGTTTAGCAGATATATTTATGTCTTAATTAAGCTTTCTTTGTTATTAAGTCAGACTAAATAGGGAAAAAACTCTTATTTGTGATTTTGATGTGATTTAATAGGGTAGCATGAGGCAAGTTTCATTCAATAATTCAAGAAAAATGTACCTCATCTTTATTATGTACATTTAATAATACACTATTAATTATTTACTCGACTTTTACTTTTAATAATTTAATTGTTTCTATTGTTTTAGTTTATTACTTTACTTATTTTAATATTTTACTATATTGTAAGCATCCATTATAATTTCGATTGCATTATTACTATTTAAGAAAAACAAACAAATCAATGACCAGAAATTTGTAAAATTCTAAAATTTTGCACAACCTGTGCAAATTTGAGGAAGTTTACAAAATTTAAAATATATATGAATAACCTATGTAATAACATTTTTTATGAAATAAAAGCCCCATTTCATTATTTTAAAAACCTTTGAACAGAAATGGACTAATTTCCACTGAAATGCTTGGAAAGAGAAAACAAACATACCCCATTTTGAACCAGCAAGAACTGGGCAAGCAGCATGCCTTGTCAACATATCACCTTCACCATTTCTATGCAAGTTGTACCAAAATGCAGCAGTTCCCTGCATAATCAGAAAAATGGTCTATTATTAACATTTAAACAATAAAATTTCAAAAAAGAAATAGTTTGTAATCAAAGATGCAATAAAACAACACACAATAATTTTTATAACTTGAATATTTAAAATATGAATTATAGTTGCATATCAACAGTTTTAAATCAGCTGACAGGAAGTCACATTTTAATTATTTTCTCTGAAGCAAAATTTTTTATGACTTACAGCAAGAATACTTAAAGATACCAAGGCTTCATTATATTATTTAAACTAAATGTTTATATCATGTTTCATATTATAATTTTATTAATATGGTTCTCGGGACCTCATATGTGCATGATCAACTAGGACTGCATTCTGAAGTACCAAGAGAAGCCAATTTCTGTGCTACCAAATAAGTACATTTCAACTTGAATAAGAATTAAAAATATAAATATATATAAATATTAAATATATGTATCACCTAAAAATAAGTTAAATCAGGGTGTTTATTACAGCTCAACAACAAACTTCTCTGACTTTTCCATACTGATAACAAAAATTTTCAGGTGTTGAGCTTTTTATGTGATATATACAGGGTTCTTGCTGGTTTTTGACCAACATTACCAATTTGGCAAATAAAAAATGAAAAACACTAGCCAAATAAAAAGAAATGCTAGCAAAACAGATTTGGTGTGAAACACTGAAAAATCTATCTTTAACCCCTTATTTTTGTCAGTCTTTAATTTTTTTTAATACTATAATATCTGTAAAATATCCTAATTATTTGTAATTCTTTAAAAAATAGAAAAATGACCATCCACTATGTAAACTATTTAAAATAAGTACATTCCAAATGTCTCCTAAATGTGTAAATGCTTCAGACATTCTTTTTACAGTCTAAATTAAAATTAAAAACCTCTATCTTTGACTTACTGTTGTGAAAATATACACAAAAAATTTCTATGAGATTTTGACCCAGGTGGAAAAAAAAAAAAAAAAAAAAAAATGATCGGCCAATGATATTTTGCATAAAACTAATAAACAGCATGTTTAATAGTTAATTTCAACACAGCATTCCAACAAAAAATTTCTCTACTTGATGTTTGATGTGTGTTACATTGTTTGGAATTTTACCTACGTGATGTGACTCTGATGCACATCTGATAATAGTAATAATATCAATTGCTCAACCCTTTCTGTATCTTTAGCTGTTGCTAAACAGGTTTGGTGTTGATTCAACATGAGATTGATGTTGAGTATCTTTATAAATAAAGTAAATGGAACGGTGAAATTGAGCATATAAAGCAACATCAATCTTTTAGTTACTGAACGCAGATAAATAATCTCAATTGTACATGCACACACATACACAAAAAGAGCAGAAACTGAGTACTCACAATTTGGTGAATTTCATTGTTCGTTTATTTTTCAAATGAAGCATTTTGGCACAATGGCGAGAGGTAAAGAATACCCTGTTTATATATATAATTAAGTTAAAAATGGTAAAATAATATTGATTTAAACTAGTCTCTTCAAATTCTTTTAAATTTATTATTGTCAAATCCTATTTAATTTATTTCACTTTTCCATATTTATAATTTTTAGCTACTACAATCACCTTAAAGATAAAGTATGCAATAAAATGCAAAAAGTCATAATGCTAGTATCGGGAAAGCAAAATCTTTTTTTATAATGAAGAGAGTTTAACTGAGAAAAATAATTTAAAAGCAATATGAAATTCAATTATTTTATTATATAATAATATACATATATTAAAAAACATATGAAAATAAAAATTTCTTTCCAAACACATTCTTCCATTTTCTAATTATATCTATTCAATGACATGAAATTTGTAAAATATAAAAGGCAATTGATATTAAAGTTTATCTGAAACAAGAAATCTTAATAACTTAATAATTAATAAAATAATCAGTTAAAAGAAGTGAAGGTAATGTTTGATTGTTTTTGCCCAATTTCTTGTTGGTAGAGTCTAAAACTGTTTTGTTAAGTAAGTATAAAAGGCTGAAAAAATCAGTGACAATCTGCTCTTTCGGAGCTACAAAGGAGGGAGAAAAAAAAGATTTGTTGAACTTCTTCTATGGAAAATTTCTGAGTGCAAAAGGAAGGATTAAGTAGTGAGTAAAAAATACTGCATGAAGGATGAAAAATACATTTTATGGTGCTGTTTATGAAGAGCTTAGATAGAGCTATCAAAAAGTTTTTTTCTAACATTAAAATTCAAATCGTTTTCTTTTTTAAACAGATAGACATTTTCCAAAATTTAGAATTTTATCCAAAAATTCAAAATCTTCTTGATTTTTCCAGGTGGATAGACACCCTGTTAAATGGGTTTAAAAAGTTTCAAATAAAACTTCTGGTGTACTTTTTTTAATATAAAACTTGAGTTAAATTTCCAGCACTTCTAGTGTTTTTATCTACAGCGTAATCCAATCAATTATTCTCACCAACCAAATTATTTTAACCCAGCTTGAATATTTCGTGAAGCTCATTTTACTAACATAGTTAACATAGGCAATTTGTTTTCTTTTTTAAAATGAGTTGAACATGAATATTAAACCTATCCCTACCTTTCTAGGGTGTAAAGTGACTCCAATTTGAGGAAAAACAGTAGCTCCACCTGCATCAACATCACTCATCTATAAAATAAAGGAATACATTACGCATAAAAATAAAAAACTTATTTTATGCAGAGATACAGAAAATAATTTTGTCTTTGAGAATAAAGTTTCCTAGGTCTTCCATGTATGTATTTGTGTAAGAGAAGAGAAATTCAAGAAGATAGTAGACTCCCTCAAATCTGCAAATGTCTTAAATCCACACATCATCACAGATGTAAACAATGAAATTTCCAATTCAGATGTAGGGAACAAAATTACAGAATTTTTTTAGTTTTATATTATTCTGAATGCATTTAATGTAATATGAAAATATTGTGAAGAGGGTGACATCGCGAATTTAAAAAAAAAAAAAAAAAAAAAAAATATGAAACAGAGTTTGCAGATTGCTAAAAGTAAATGATATTATTGTTTAGTTTAATAAATACTGATAAAATATGGAAATTAATTCTAAATTAAAAAAAAAAAAATTATTGGGAAAATGTAATTTATTATATGAAAATGAAATTATTAAATAGAGAATGAATTCTAAGTCTTGTTTACTTTAATGAACACAATATAAATATTTATTTTAGGCAAATTAAATGTTAGTTTTAAATAGAAAATGTTATGGAATTTTGTAACATAACAAATAAGATTGGAATATATGTTATCATCGGAAATTAAACACTGGAGAATTCTAGACAAAAGTGAAATCTATACAAAAGCTACTTACATATAGCAGCCAAGTAGCTATTCTATTTCCAGTGCCTAAACTTTGGAATGCATTCTTCTCTTCTCGCTGGAAAAGAACAAAACATTTCAATTATATTTATAGTTCAATATTTAACATTACACAATCAAATCAACCACATCTCAATCAATCAAACACTTTTTTATATTCAGTATAAAATAGAGAATGTATTATTTTTCTAATTAATTGCTCAAAATGTATTCAAACATCTCAACTATATCTTGGAAAAGTTATATAAAGATTTGATATTTATAAATATGTTAAAACAACTTTTTACTGCATTCGTTTCTTTTTAAGCACTTCAGTGTTGCAATGTTTAAAATCAATTCTCTCCGTGTTTATCAGTTGTATTCAAAATGATAAAATTTCAACATATATTTCTCAATTAACTTAATGCAGGAGTCTCATCTCTAACATTAAAAGTAGAAATTTATAAACCTTTCGTATTTTCAAATTCCCTTTCTGCCAAAGCTTTAGGATTTTTTTTTAACAATTAGGCTCCTGTCCTGCAGGCCAAAACATTGGCTATCCAACGCACACAAAAAAAATTTAAAATTAATAAATGAATAAAATACTGAAAATAAATAAAAAGAAGAAAAAATTAAAAGTGTCAAAATGCAAATGAGATATTAGAAATTAACCTCCACATAGAAATAGAGCATTAGCTTGTGGGCATCTTCACCTGCAGGGACAGGAGTCTTAATTCAAAGATAACCAATTAGTATGTAGATTAATATGTTTTTTTTTATAATATAGAAAATAAGTACAACTTATATTCTATTTTATTTCATTTAAATACAACTTACCCGTGCAAAATCAAAATGAGGTTCATAATGACCGCCTATGCCATAGTTCACTACTTGCAATTCTTCAGCAGTGGAAACAGTCAGGCCAGTAATATCTTGAACTCGTCTAGAGATTTTAGCAACGACAGGATGTTCTTCATTCTTCAACCAAGCACTATGTTAACAGAAAATATTAGATTTAAAGAATGCTTTCCATCAAAAAGTTCTTTTTTTCAAATGACAGACAGGAAATTTAGTGAAACAGACTCAACATGCATTATTAACCCATTTAGGATCATGGGTGCACATATGCAGCCTAAAAAAATGCATACAGATTTTTTTTCTTTTTTTGGGGGGGGGGGGGGTATAATAAAATGTGCTTTCTTTAATTAGAGAATTTTTGTTATTACCTAAGTAAAGGTAACTTAAGAAAAAAAAAAGTGGTGCAAATCAAATAAGATTTGTGAAAGAGCTGCTAGTCCCAAAAGAGTTAATTGAAAGTCACTTTATCAATGGATTTTAACCGATATTTAAATGCACACAAACAATTGGATTTAAATAGCATTCAGTATCCAAGCAGCACTTTAACTAACATTTCACCAAAAGGATTGGTTGCGGTGGACAATTCCATGGCCTCCTCAATCGGTAGATTTAATCCCCTTGGATGTTTCATGTGGGGTTACATCAAAGATATTATATATAGGATTGGTGTAGAGGTCAAATCAAGTAGCAAATCACAATTGCTATGCATCCAACCACTATTCAGATACTGTCAAATACATGGAATAAAATCGAGTATAGCACTTAGACATACTACGAGCCACCAAGGGATTTCATATTGAAATCAATTTTTGTATTTATACATAAAGTTAATAATTACATTTTATTGCTACTATTCTTATAATTATTTTTGTTTCATTTTGTAAACACAGACTCCCTGTATTTTTAACTAAAATATGAAAGATAAAGATAACAACATGGATTTAAGCTAACTGGATAGGAAACCTCAATTCTGATATAGTCATATAAGTGTAAAAGAAACATAAGGATAAAAGAATAAAATTAGCTATGTTTTAAAAAATATTAAAAAAATACAAATCTCAGAGCAAAACTTGGATGCTTTAAAAAGATAAAAAAATGTCCCATGGAGTGTTTTTTAATGAGATTTGCTAATCTAGGTGATGATGAACTGAAATTATATGTAAGTTTTCTAAATTTAGATCATACACAGCTATCAGACATGAATGTCCAACAACTACAGGAAAATGCAGATGTAATCACTTCCAAGGTTCATACAGACATGAAAAAGGAAAATCCAAGAAGTCTAGAAAAATGTGACAAATTTAAAGGCTGTGTGCTTTTGAATTAGTATGTATACTCATTCTTAATTTTAATACCTCATTTAAAGAGACAACAGATTTTATTTGATCAAAATCTAATAATTAGTGCTAAAATTGCACAATATCCACAATGTATTGTTTACTGATTTCATAAATTTCAATACAAAATTATCAGAAAACTATTCTACACCCAGCCAAATCCCAAATACAAGTACTTTGATTTTAAAGGAAAATTTTTGAGGAAAAAAAATATTGGATATATGGTAACTTTTGTTTGGGGCGACAGCAATCATTTTAACTTTATCTTTGTAAACATGAGAAGAGTTTTACTTCTTTTAAGGGCTCTTTTTCATGTCACACATGTTGTAAGAATGATTATACTAACAATTAAACAACAATAACAACAAATATTTCTTACATTGTTTAAGCCTGAAAAGATACAGATGTTAGGATATTTCAGTCGGTTAATTCTACATTTAATGTGAAATTTTTGTTAAACCAACCAAGTTAAATCAATTGAAGTTTAAAAAATAAAAATAAAATTAAAATAATATAATACTTAAAACACCCTAAAAAGTTAGATTTTGTTCAAAAAAAAAAAAAAAAAAAAAATCAAAATAAAACTTTTTTTTTTTTTTTTTTTTTTTTCCAAATTTATTTTTGCAAATATTTTTATTGTAGTTTTTGTTTATTAGGGATGTAAACAAAATGATAATGCACATCTAAAATACAAAACTTTAAAAATATCTGGTAGACTTTAAGTGTTGACTCTTGTATGTTTAAAGATGTATTTTTTGTATATTTAAGAAACCAGTGTTCAATGCCAAATTTTATTTCATGATTACTTAAGAAGTTTTTAAGGAGTATTTTGTTTATCTATGGAGTTCTAACTACTCCTTGGAGACTTTTTGTTTCAAAGAAGTCAGGGGAGTCCGTGCAAATCCTGTAATTCCACATTTTTTCTTGATGGAAGACAATATTTCTCGTAACTACAGTAGAGGACCTATTATCCAGAATTCCGAAATACAGAAATGAAGGCGATTGAGAATGGGATGAATCATAATGAAATGAATGAATCATGAATCTTTGATTAAATGTACGTTTTTTCGAGATTTTTTAATAGATTTCATGCTTTTTGGCTTTTTTTTTTTTTTTTTACAAAATTCACTTTTTTCTGTGTTTTTTCGACAAAATTTACGTTAAAAAAAAAAAAAAAAAAAAAAAAAAACACAAATTCTTTCAAGCATTGCTTCAAGTATCAAAATTCATAATTCATTCAAAGATTCACGATTCATTCATTTCATCATGATTCATTCCCATAAAAAAACACAAATTTTTTCAAGTATCGTTAAAAAAACTCTGCAAATTCGTCAAATATCGCGATAAAACCCTGTAAATTTCATCAAATATCGCAATAAAACCTTGCAAATCTCGTCAAATATCGCGAAAAAACCCTGCAGATATCTCACAAAAAATGCACATTTTGTGAAACGATCGCAGAAAAATCCCGTGTAAGTGCCCCCCTCTAATTATTTTATGATTTTTCATCACGTTTGGGGGCGGGGCGGATTAACGGTATTTTACGGTAATATATATATATACTAGCAGGCTATGCCCGCTGCGCTGGTCCATTTTTCCAAACAAATCTTGACTCAAACAAAATAGTGATTTGAAATTTCTTTTAAAGCAGTGTAGACCATCACCTGGAATGTCCTTCCGCAATGCTGAAAACGAAGCCAGTGCCAATGTCATTGCGATATTGCACTATTGTATGCCTTGGACAAAATTTGGGTAGTTAAGTACCATCTCTCTTATTTGATCTCTTGTAGTAGAGTTTGATATGAAAATGAGACCGTTGTGACAGCAGGAATCAAAATGTTCTCTACTCATCACATTATTTTGTCAGAAAGCATTGCAATGATTATCAAACTCTATTAATTTTCAAATAGCATATTATCATTTGTTAATTCTTAAACTCCCGAATCTGAACTTGCAAGATGTGCAGATCTGGTAGCCTAAATACAATCTCATTACATGTTGCATTACATTTTTTAATAACCGTCCTCTTCTGGCAACTCTACTACAGTTTTCTATCTACCTTGGTCTGTTCCAACAAAATACATAGCAAAAAAATTTAAAAAAGAGTGTTTAACTTATATATTTATTAGAACAATGAAGCATAAAAGGTGTGTTTTAAAGCTGAATTATTTGGGTAAAATTAAAATTACATCAGTTTCACTGCCTCTTCATTTTGTTTAAACCAGTTGCAGGGCTGCCACAGGCGACTATTTTTATATTCCGTTTGCACCACTATTTTTCTAATATAAATTTCAAAATATATTTTTCTTGCAAGTGTTGTCAAAGTGTATGTTAAGGATTTCTGTTTAAAGAAAGTGGTGCCAGTTAGAGTTAAAAAATAGTCGCCTGTGGCAGCCCTGCAGTTGCAAACATGTAGCTGTTAAATCGGGAATAATCTTGATGCTAAATTTTGTAGAAAAATAAACCTTCATCTTGTAATAAATTCCATTATGATTTTTGGCGTCAAACATTAGTATTGCTTATAACGATTTGTTACAAATGTATCAGACTTATTTCGCGTTTATTGTCAAATGAAAGTGGAGTTTACAATCATCTATTATTGGCATTTAATCTTATATCTTGGCGATTTTTATTTTTATTTATTTATTTTTTTTTTTTTTGGTTTGACGGGGTAATGAAGCAGTATTTAATAGTTAATTTTTGATAAAATTCTGTTGATAGGGCTTAATGTTAATTAAACCTGCAACATAAACGTCATAAACAAAATTTTCTACTGTCGGTATTTAATGTATATTTTTTTCTTAGCCAATTTTAAAGTATTTTTTTTAACCTCTGAGTGATTAATAAATTAATTGCAAATATTTTTTTAATTCTATATCATCGATATTCCGAATATTTTTCCTGCACATTGCAAATATTGCTTTTTTAGGGACAGTAAAATAACTACAGATGAAAAATACATATTAAGGCTAAAACAGAATTAACGACAACTTGGCGAATGCCTCTACGGAGACTTGAAAATTACGCCAGTTCTGTAAACTTAAATATCCAGATAGAATTTAAATAAATAATAGGTACTACTTTATTATTCCATAGATCAGTTTCGTCAAATTTTACATATTGCAAAACGATTCACCATATTATACAAACGAATATAACTTTTATTTTAAATAACCAAAGAATCAATAAATTACGAAAATATTAATTGAAATACAAATAAAACGTCGAATTAAAAAGTAGTTAATGACGTAACAGACGCATGTAACATGTTTAATTTCAAATGAATGTGGCATTTACGATCTAACATTATTGACATTTAATCTTTTATTTTGGCGGCAGTTTTTTGGTCAAAGGGATAATCAAGTAGTACCAAATAATATAAAAAAATATAAATAATAATATAGCCAATAATATTTTGGTCAGCTGTCATGTATGGATCACGTTGGTGCGATTGCAACAAAATTGTGATTTTATGGATTGCGTGTTAATCTGGTTGTTGTTGTTTATTTACTAATAAACTGTGTTTCTTTACTTTTCTTTATTTTCTCTTTCTTTATTTTTTTTTTCTATAACTATCAATTAAACTTCACTTATTTATTATTGTTTCCTTTTTAAAATAATGGAAAATTATTAAAAATAATATAACATGTAACTGGTATTTGAAAACGCAGTGTTTGCCAAACTGATGTCAGATTTTTTTTAAAAAACGCGCCAAGGTGATGCGTATATAAAAATGGAAAAATGTTTATAATAATGTAAACAAAAAAGTAAACAAATAATTAAAAAATCGCCTTTTCGATTTTTTTTTTTAAATAATGCCAAGCAGTCGTTAATTCTGTAGTTGCATCAATAGTAAATTCTCTTTTCTTCGTTTGTTTCATAATGAAAAACCATAAATTTAATAATCTCAAATAAAATAATCTGACAAATTTTCTATTATCTCGTTGATGATCTAGAAATCTCCTTAATACATAAATAAAAAGGCAAAGAGATGTCATATGCGACGTGTTTGGCGCGATAATTTTTTATGCTAATTTGGCGGAAAAATTGTTTTCGAATACCAGTTACATGCGTATATTTAAATTATTTTCTATTATTTAAAAAGTAATAAAAATTTATGAAAAAAGTTTAATTAATAAGTATATAACAAAACAATTTATACAATTTATAAAGTAAATAAGTATTTTATTTATAAATAAATATTAATAGTCGGGTTAATATATCTCAGACAAAATAATGCCAATTTAAAGTCTAATAGTTACCTCGGTGATATATAATATCTGTGCCAATAAAATTTCAATAATATAGTAAATATGCCATTTGGTGGTGCTCAATTATTGAAAAATAGTCCAATATCATTTTAAACATTATCTAACACGGGAAAGATATGAAGAAAATTGAAGAAGAAATGGCTAATTAAAAAAACTTGTAAAATATTTTGGCACAAATGCCTTATGTGCACCACATTTGTGCATATTTTTTCATTTTTTAAGCCAATTTGGTGAAAACTTCATTATAAAATATCAGTTACATATATATTTTTTAATTGTTTTCTATTACTTTAAAAAAGAAATACAAATAAATAAATAATGTTTTGTTAATAATTATAAAATAAAACAATTTACATCATTAAAAAAATAAATAAGAGTAAATAGTTTATTAATAAATATACAATAGCCGAGCTACCATATGAACATAAAATCGACGTTTTGTTGCAATCGCGCCAATGTGGTGCGTATGACATCTGTGCCATTTTTTTCAGCAGGCAATTTTTATTTCAAAATGTTGAATTTATTGATAGCGCGAAATTGCATAAATTTCATTTAAATTGCATTTCTTTGTTCAGTTTGTAAATTTTAAAACTAATTTTCCCTGGAAGAGAATTTGACAAAATGGCGCAAAAAAAAGTATGTTTGTTGATTACAATTTTCAAAATTGCAGTGAAAAACTTTTGAAAAAGAATGACATTATTTTACAATATATATATGTGTGTGGCAGAATTTCACACTAAAGCTAAAATTTAAATATTTGATTACAATTTTTAAAATATTAACTTATGTTTATTGAATTTACAATAGAATAATAAAATATACTCCAAAAATTATCTTCTTTTGGAAAAAACAACATTATTCCGACCTAATGTTAGACATATGCATTTTTGCCTTAATTCTTTCCCGACAAAAGTAAAAAAAAAAAAATCTCAAAGAAACAAATATATAACTCTCAATTACTTTTATAATTAGATCTGTCTTTTTCTGGAGTAAGTTATATACTATCGAAATTTGATAAAAAAGGGAAAAAAAATAATAGAAAGGAAAATATAAATATCGTTCAAAATTCATTTAATCAAATTTTCAAGTTATTTTTTTTTTTTATTCTAACGCAAGGATAAGTCGCCAAATATTGCATCAAATGTAATATTTCATGTTATTTTTTAAGCGTTACAAATATTTCTTTTATTTTTAAGATAAATATTTTTTTTTATAATATCATGCCTTATTAAATGGTTTTTCTTTATTATTATTATTATCAATAGTTATTTTCTGCTTTTATTTGCAAGATGTTTGCAATATTTCTAACAGATATGTCATTTTTAATTTGTTTAGTAATGATAATTTTCGCCAAATAAAATAACTACTGGCAACCCTTTCATCAAAAATAACCAAAAAATACAAAATTTACTATGAAAAATCAGAGGTATCCCTGTAAATTTGAATCATAAACCTTCGGAAAAATATTTCCTATCGAATAATACAATCGGCAAAAAAATCCATCGGGTAGTTTTTGAAAACACCCGTTTGGAAGTTTCAGAATTTCTGCTTTATAATATATATGATATAGCCAGTTAGCAAAACGTCTGGATTTTGAAGAGCTTTGAATTTTGGATGTCCGGATTTGAGACTTTGTATTATAGTACAAGAGTCAAAGTTGTAGCTTAGTGTTTTTTTCCACAGACTTCTCATACAACACACTTTTCATTCATATTCTAGATAGCAGTGCTATAATTTTGTTATTATTTTAAAATTTTCTGTGTTTTTGTTTTATTTTGGGGTGGGGGAGTGTTGGGTTTCGGACGGACCCGAAATCCGGAAAATTCCAAAATTCGGAAAGCCCTCGGTCCCGACGATTCCGGATAATAGGTCCTCTACTGTATTTAAAATAATGCAGAAAAGTCAATTTCTATAGTGACTGCTAAAAAAAGAATGTTGTATAAAGTATCTCTTCCTACCACTGATCAGTAACTAAGTTTTGAAGATATAGTTCCAGTTATAATTTTTTTTAAAATTATAATCTTCATCACATAAAAAATCACTTATTTAAAAAAAAAAAAAAAAAAAAAAAAAAAAAAATCAAATTATCACAATTCAATACATTTTGAACATAGAAGTATAGAGTTTTTACTCCATAGCATGGAGAAAGTCTTTTTAAATTTAACTTATAGGATTATGGGACTGTAAAAGTACATATTTTATAACTTTCTTAAAAATAAATATTTTGACATAAATGATTTTAGATGAGATCAAAAACAACATTTGAAAACACTTTTGCCATTGAAGTTACACCTCTTAATAAGTTACATTCTGTATATTATCAAAGTTTTTATCATTACAACCAAATAATATTAATATTAATATGTTCAATTTGTCTTACATATTTTTTCTTATCCTACCTAATTTATAGAGTTTTATTGGCATAACATTTTAAATAATCAGTCATTGTATCCCAAAGATCACAATTGCTAGATGAGCTATATTTGATATAAACTATAATCAGTTAATTTTCATAAAAAAAATCTTATATTATTTTTAATGTAAGATTTTTTTACAGATAAAATATTGTGTACAGATAAAATATTGTGTACAGATAAAATATTTTACAATTTCTAATGACATAAATCTTATAAAATTTTAATCAGATGTTAATTCAAACAGTTATAAGAATTTTTAAAAAACATCACATCTTACCTTTTGCTGATTCTGTAACTTGCATATTCTAATTTACCAGATTTATAATTCTGTACAGTAGCTCTTTTTAACTGTAATGAAGTACAATATAAACATGGGAATAAAACACAATAAAAGTAATCTATGAATAATTACACAGCTTGTACAGTTCATAAAAAAGGAAAGAAAAAGAAAAAAAAATCCGTGCAAGCTTGGCCTACAGGCAGAGGTACATTTCAAAGTTCAATTTCACCAACAAATATTAAATCAAGATTAGAGATTAACCCAGTTTCATCACTAAGAATAAGTTCTAGGAGCCTAACCTTTTGTGAAAATTCTAATTTGCACACACATGTATATATACATGGAATAGATTTAAAAATGGTGAAAACAAAATCAGAGAACTTCAAAACGTTGAAATATGCCAATATTTCCTTAGTCTGGTTTTAAACATGTTTCATATGTTTTCACAAACTCACATGATGTTATATAGTCACCTGCTTTTTGCCCATTATATTTCCAATATGACATAATATTTGCTTTAAAAACAGCTAAGCTGTTTATTTCATATTGAAATCTTGTTATAGAAAAGTTATGATGTAATATTCAATTTGTCCTAAATTGGTCAATTTATTTTTTTTTTTTCTCAATTTTCATGTGCAAATCTTGCAAAAGTAAAGTAATTGTTGTAGTAAGAATTTTATTGTAAATTGTTGACAACTGCTATAACAATTTTTTTTTATTTTTTCCTGTCATTGTTCTGCAAGAGCTGGTTTTGTCAAAGCCATGTTAATGCAGTATTAAAATTTTTGAATCCTCTCCATTCCCACCCTCTTGAGCCAATTTTGCCCATTTACAATTCCCGCCGAGATATTAACCATCTCAATGTATTTGACAAGTTTGAAGATGATTTGTCATAATTGCAACTTTTATCATGTAGACAAAATTTAGTACATACATTTGTGTATATATATATATGTCATGATATGACGATGGCAAACATTCTTCTACTCACTAAAAGTCAACAGTGGAATGAGCTGAGCAGTCATTCCGGCAGTTTGACCAGCAGTGGATGGGTTTATTGGGGTATTTCCCCATAAGAAAGTTCAATCAAGCAGTCTTTAAATTAATTTTATTAGAACTCATAAATAAGTTAAGTTCTTTCCCGCCATCACCTTGGCGCTCTCATCGAATAATTCACACTTCGCCAACTTTGTGATTAAGTTGCGTCATCCCATCTTACAATTTATCGGGAAAAAATTGTCGGGCGTCCAGGCAGTTGACAGGAAAGATGCATTCTGAGCTCCTAAAAACCCAAATGAGAAAGCCACATTTTCATGACAAACTAGCTCCTCCTCACTCCGCGTCAATCATTTTAAAAATCCAACCAGGATTAATCTGACTCTATGTAATAAAAATGATCACCTCTGATTGGCCTAGGAGGCAGGGCATACGGGTAGGAATTACTTCACGTCTCGCAAATAGACAAGCTTTTAACATCTTTGCGCATTAACACAGATCAGGTGATCAATAAAAAATAAAATAAAAAATATCAAGAATATTCTAAAAAGGAAAGATTACGAAATAATTTCCCACCTTTTTTGAGAAACAAGCAATAGATTATTAAGTTAAATTAAAAAAAAGAAAAAGGACTTTAGTTGTTAAAAGATTAATATATTACGGAACTAAGATTAAAAATATGTTCTAAAATTTTAGAATTAAAAACTTAGAAAGAGCAAAATGGCGAATTTTTTTTTTTTTTTTTTTTTTTTTTTTTTTACATATATATATACATAAACTTCTTATGGAGATAGTTTTGGATTCCTGAGGTCATATAATGAATATGATGAAATTTTTCAAAAGTCGTACCATGGTAACCACTGCAATAGATAGCATTTCTTATGAAATCTAACTAAAAAAAAGATTTATTTTACACTTTTAGTGTTAAATGTAAGATTTAATTTAGTGTTATGTTTACAATCATAATAATTGGCAGAAATTTGAAATACAATAAATTCTGTGTAATGCCGACTCTGTGTAAGATGGAAATCCATCTAACTCAGAAATTTTTTTAAGTTCATCCAAATCCATAGACATAGAAAAATTTCTCTCAGGCAGAATACTGTATATTATAGAAAATTTTCTTGGTTAGTTTCGATTCTGCCTTAAACAGAGTTTACATTAATACCAATAAATAAACAAAAGTTTTTGGTATATTTTTCCTAATATTATGGTTGTAAAACACTATTATAGTTTGTAAATATTCACTCGCATCATGAGAGAATTTAATTAGCAGCAGTGGTGAAAATTTTAGTATAATTCCTTGCCATTACAAATAAGATATGTTAAAGGGAGATTTACTTCTTAGGGTCAAAAATTTAATTTTTTAAAGCATTTTCGTTTTGTATCACCAAAGTTTGTAGATTGTTTCCCTAAAACAGTTTTGTCATATTTCAATTTCTTACAATTTTTCTTTGTTCAGCTTAATGCTGCTTGTTGAACATAACATGACTGTAAAATTTTAAACTTGTTTTTCTGAAAACCATGTTTTTCAAAGTTTTTCTCTTAGAACTATTTAACTGATTTCCTTATACTACTATAAAGTATAAATTTCATTGATTAATTATTTTTTTAAGTTTGAAAAATGTTTAAAAAAGCCCAACCATTATTTTGACAAAAATCAAGTGTAAAAATTAAATGTTGGTATGAAATTCAGAGAACTGAATGACGCTTCATAATTAGGCATCTCAATTTGTTTCAAATATTTATGACTTGATAAAAATAGTTGTCCAAGCAATTAGAAGTTCACATCACAGACCTTTAAGTGCTACCCATTGCACAAAGTGTATTTATTAAACTTTTTTTTTAATTAACCACAAAATTTAAATAATGGGGAATGTTAAAAATATGAATAACGTGTCAATATGTGAATGCAACAAGCCCAAAGGTATTTCCTTTGTAACAAACAAACAAACAAAAAAATGTAAAAGTTGTAGGAATTTTAGGTTAAAGTAGAATCTTTCCTTAATCTATTCTTTACCTGAAAACTGCAATAACTCTCTGAAAGATACAATAGACTCCAGCAATAGTCTTTACTATGGTTGTGAGAGGTTCATAAACATAATAGATCAGATTCATTTTAAAAAACTAGTCAGAAATCACATGTCAAACACAATAAATGAGGTGTATTCACACTATAAGGAAGTTTTTTAAATATTCAGATTTTGTTGTAATAGAATATAGTACTTCGGAAACAGTATAGCATCCAAAATATTTTGTGTGTCCCTGCAAATGCTATCTGCTTTCTATTATACAGGAAGTATCTTGTAATGTAGTAAACCGCAGCAACATATATCAATTTCATAAAATGTAAAATAGTTTAATAAAATTAAAAAATGCCCCAAATAATGTTTCTCCCTATACCATTATGTAATGGAATATTTTTTTGCGGGCCTGTGAATTAATAACAAATATTTATTGCACCACAGATAGTACAGAATGTTCATTAGAATATACTTCATACATACATATCATTCTTATTAAGCTTGAAAGACTGTAACATCATTAAAATGCACTTGAAGCTACTTTTTCCCATTGGCCGTATGGTAATGGAATAGTTTTGATTTTCCCTGTAATTAAACTATACATCCGATTTTCATACAATTAGAAATGATTTGACAAAATTATGCAACAATTATGTATTTTTAATTTCAAATGATTCTGTTGGGTAGTTTTTGCGTTATTATTTGCGGAGAGACAAAAAAATAGACGGATTGGCTGAATGATGTTTGTAGATGCTACATATTTATATAATTATGAATGTATCTAAAAATGAGATTATTTGAAGCTGAGTTTATTTTGAAGGGGCATAAAATCTGTTTTATCCACTCTGACATAGAATTAAATCTGTAAACAGATGCCACATAGAAGAAAGTTTGTGAAAACAAATTTAGTTCATTGGAGAATGGATAAAACAAATTTTATGTCTTTTCAAAATGGACATTTTTTTTTTTTCAAAATCTATTTTGGTTGTGAGCCACTCATGGATAAAAATGTATTTATACAAAGTAATTAGCTTTAATTTGATGATTTTTGTAAATGAAGAAAGCACATATTTTTATTCAAATTGTTAAGAAATATACAGTTTTAATTTATTACCTTAATCAATATCATGATTAAACCTAGAGTCCTGAGCAGATTAAATTAAAGCCAATTTTTTTTTTTTTTTTTTTTTTTTTGTCAACCTGAAATTTGACCCAAAACCAATACAGTTCAACCTGATATTAGAAAAATTCTTGTAGGGAGGTTATGTAAGATGTCAGGAGTTCTCTATTTCAGTTTTTACTTACAAATATGAAAGACAGACAGTGTTGTAAGCAATAGACACTTGATCGAGACAAAACCAAAATTCTCCAACATTGATGTGACAAAATAAGATTAAATATATAGAGGGAACGCCTAAGAACAAGATTGTATTGGCGAATGAAAGAAAAAGAAAAAGCATCAATTCAATCTGACTTACGAGTCAGTTTGGTAATATCTCACTAGGATTTTCAGACTGTACATTTTTTAGAGATTTTTAGCCATTTTGCATATTGTACACTTAAATTTGTCCTATATGATGATTTCTTACTCTTTTTTTT
Organism: Maratus speculifer; assembly: GCA_964019185.1. NCBI lineage: Eukaryota > Metazoa > Arthropoda > Arachnida > Araneae > Salticidae > Maratus > Maratus speculifer. The sequence continues at coordinate 210,102,305 of OZ025301.1, read as the reverse complement.
AACTACATGTGACTTTTAATAATTTCAAGAATTTTTTCATTTTCAATTAACTAACTTAAATATTTTAACAGAATGACATTTTAAGAAATAACTAGGTCAAAGGGTATGAAAGGTAAAAAAAAAATAAGAATCTGCAAAAGTAAATTCAACAGGATTGGCATTTTTGCCAGGACAGTGGCAAAAACTGGAAAAAACCAGGGGAAAAATGGAAATAACCAGCAAAAATGGAAAAAACCTATTTGTCTTTAATGTGTAATAAAATCTGCACGCTAATAAGGATAGTAATGTTATAAGAAATTAAATTTAACAGTGTACTATTTAATATTTTAATTTAATTTGCTAATTAATTAATATTAAATATTTTAAATATTTGAAAAATAAGTGGGATTCAGTCTTCCTTAGGAATTTAAGAACAAAATAAAAAATTACATACCTAATTATTTTACCTTAAGTCAGGGATATGTTTAGAAAAATTTTTGATTCTTTTAAGGACCCTTCATAAAATAATTTATCTTAAAACAGGACCCTTCACAAAATTCTTTAATCTCAAACAGGACCCTTCATAAAATTATTTGTCTCTCAAACAGACATTTCACCTTCAAATTGATTTTTTTTTACAAATTTAATCATTTAAGCACACCATCAAATATGTCCAGCAAGTAGTGCTGCTATTGGAAGAGTTTCTTCAAATTTTTCATTTGTGCAACCTAGGATTCGAAATAAACTATCAACAGATACTCTTTCAAAACTTTACTGTTATGCCATGCTAAAGCAGCAAAATTTAGGATGTGAGGAAAATATTGCTGAAATATTTGAAATTTAATAGTTTTCTGCTTTAAATATAATTTTATATTAAATTAAATTTAGGTTAGTTAGTTAATTAGTTAGTTAATTAGTTAGCTGTTTCTTTGAATTTTTAACATATATAAACTATAAACATAAATTCTTTATTTATTCTCAACAGTTCTATTATATGAATTATTAATAATTGTATAAACATGAATAAATGAAGTTTCTATTTATTTATATAAAATTGGTATTTTTTTCATTTATAACCTTGTTATAAAAATTAGTATTCTGTAATAAAGTGCATAATTATACTTATTTAACTTAAAAGTTAAAATAAATTTAGAATAATATTGATTTTTTAATTAAATATGCAGTTTTTTTCTTTCATGAAATATTTTATCTTTTTTTGGGGAAAAAAATTAAATGGACAGCCTATTTTTGCCAGGACGGTTTTTACCAGGTTTTTTTCTGTGGTTTTTTCCACCTTCGGCAAAAACTCGCCAACCCTGAAATTCAAGTCGTTAAAAATTTTATTAGCATTTTAAAGCCCACAGACACATGATTAAATAATTTCATTTAAAGATTTAAAATCATTATAACACTGAAAATTGTTATCGTTTTTAGCATAACCAACAATTAAATAGAAACTAACTCACTCTTGGTTGAGCTAAAGCCTTAATTATTTCAATTTCCCTGTCTGTCATTACATCATGGAATAATACAATTCTAGGAGCCTTGAAGACTACTTCTCTTTTAACAGGCTGCAGCAAGTAATAAGGATTGTTATTTGTATAATAATTACAAGTTAGGTCTTGACTTTCAGGAAAATTCTGTAAATAAAAAAACACTTCAGTCCACAAAAAAAAAAAAGGTGTAACATGACATTGGATTTTAGGTAGTAGATTAATAAATATATTTTACATTATCCAAATTACAATAAATTAAAAATACACATATCTTTATTAAGATTATAAAGTAGTAATGTTTGTTTGTTTGTAAGAGGTAATCTCTAGAACTATAGAACTAATTTCAAAAGTAATGATGCCAAAATGCTGGTAATAATTTTTGCTTGATGTAAGTTATATTTTATATCAGTACCACTACCAAGGAGATGCAGAAGCAAAAAACAGTCTAAAATTGCAATTTTCGAGATACTGAAAGAATTACAAACTTTAAATATGTCATTGTGATTAATTATAAGATGTAAGTAGCTCTCTAAGAACAGTTTCTGAAAAATTTGAATTTGAAAAGGATAAATATAAAACAAATTACCATTTAAAATAATGCATGTTCTCCATTTACCTATATAATTTCCACCAACAGAATTTTCACAAGACCAGCTTTTCTAGTATGTACTAAAAATATTTCGAATGATGAATTAAATAACATTCATAGAATTGCTTATACTAATGGTTTTATAGTTCAACTTATTAATAAATTAATTGTGAATATTGCTAATAAAAAGAAACCTGAGCATGAATTTGATTTGCAAAACTACAAAATATTATCCAAGCTTTCTTAAGAAATTAAAATACAGTCTTAAGAGATTCAATATCTGCTTAATAGTCCAACTACCTCTGAAATTGGAGAATATCCTTTACATTAAAATTGATTCAATTAATTTTGAGGATTATTCAAGAGTATATAAAATACCATTAATTAGAGAAGATGGATCAAAGAATTACTGTAAGGAATGACAATCAGGAAATTTAAATACAGGAAAAAGGAGCATGTCATTGATATTAAATATAATAGAAAAATCACAGTTTTGGCAAATTTACGCCAAGAAGAAATTTCCATGTAAATTTCAACCAAAGTAAAATATTTTTTCCCACAAACAATATTATCTGTTCATTTTAAGAAAAACAATAGAGATTCTAACGTGCAAAAATTCCATGTGTAATAATGCAGCATCATTCAACTTACCAAAATTGTGGTTAAAGTTACTCAATAGTTTTGAAAATAGGAATAAACATCCAAGTAAAATAAAAAATTAACATATATTGCATAAAAAACTAAATGGTGGTGTGATCAATACATGATAGGCCAAGCAGTTTCACAATTCATTATATTTATTAAGCTTTGAAAATAACTTGGGAACACCTGAAACATACCAACAGTCAAATAAAACTATTTTATTGTTTTTAAAATATAAATCTTGCACCTTTTTAGCAATTGAAAAGAATTGAAAAGGGTAAAATGAATGAGATTTTTTCTAAATTATGACTTCTATGGAACTGTTTGTTAAGATGGCTAGTCACTCAATTTCTGAATTCCCCTCACTAAGTCTACAGGTATAGAATGAATTCATATGTTTAGAATACATTGAAAAATTAATATTTTTCACTCCTACTTTCTTAGTACTCTTTTTAAAGGATGTTTATTTTTTTCTTAGCTCTCAAAATATTTTTAAAATATAGGTTTAATTTAATATTTTATGTGTTAAAAGCTGATGAATTATGAGTAAAATTTTAGCACCTCACATAAATTAAGTCTATATTTTAGAAATATTTTAACAACTGAGAAAATAAAGAGATATCTGCTAAAAAGAGGACACAAGAAAAATAAGTTAAAAATAATGATTTCCTCCGGAAATATTGTGCACCAAATATGCAATGTGAGTGCATCAAATGTTCACAGACTTGGTGTTAGTGAGGGGAATTCAGAAGTTGAGCAACTATAGCTGACTTAGGATAGAAACTTGAAATTTGACATGCTTGTTAGTTTTATAGAGCAAATACACACTTAAAGCACTTTTTTAAAAATTCAGAAATGTTTTTCAACTACTTTGGAAAGTGTTAAAGGCTAAATTTTCCAGTGATGAAATATTCATGAATACATCCCTGCATATAACCAAGGGAAGCAGTATAAGTGAGAAGGACACAACAAACAGATAACTGTAATTGTCAGATTGTACATTTTCTCAATGAGTTGACATTTTTTTTTTTTTTTGTTTGTTTCAGGCTTATGATACTATGTATGCTTATACGTTACCATTCATTTTTTTTAAACATAATTTCATGAATTTTTATTTATTTATCTTTTTAATTTGTTTCTAAGATTTCATTTTAAATGCACTTTTTACCATAAAATCATGTGACTACAAAATTAATTAATCAGTATTACTGAATAATGTAATGCAAAGTTAGAAAATGGCAACTGTAACAAAAAATTAATGATTTGCTTTTTAAAAAATTTATTGAAGAAGACATTATTAATGCTTTCAACATAATTCAGAAGGATATGAAAAATGAGGACAGATTAATAAAATAAAAACAAAGTGATATCAATAAAAATCTTCTGCTTTTTTTAAAGGGAAATCTGGCAACTTTTCAGATTATTGTATGTTTAAGACACTAAAGTTGTTCTTTCACAATAAAAGCTTACTGAAGTATATTCAGAGCGACAGAGCAGTTCATACTGGTCTCTTTCAGATAGATCTTTACTAGAGAGAGCTGATTCAGAATAAGTTGAATCCCCATCCAATTGAACATCACCATCGTCACCTCTTTTCATTTCATATGCATTTTTGATTGCATCTTCATAATAGGCTTTGTTGCCATGAGCACGAGGATGATCAGGAACTAAAAAAAAAGGGAAATAATTTACTTATCATAATATTATACTCATAAAAAAATTTACTCAAAAAATATAACAAAAACAAAATTCTTTGGAATAAATAATAAAAAGGCGAGAAGAATTATATCATTTTATTCGCCAGCAGTGAGTTGATTTTGTGATAGGGTAAGTGATTTTTAGGTAGTCTTTTAAAAGTTAGAGACTACATAAGATAGGCAGAAGACATTTTTTTATTTCTGCTTGTTAGCTATAGTTTGCAAATACAATTAAATTTTCAAGATGTAAACATAGTACTAACAATGAAGGTATCCATACGAGCATACTCTGAAAAATTACAAAATGTTCTTCTCATGGGGATATATACATTTATAAAAAAAATTTTGGTGAAACCTCCATACCCTGTCCGTAAAAAAATAATGAAAATTTCATTATTTGGCGATTTATCATCGTCTGGCGATGAAAAGCATATTCAGAATAATTTTTTTTCTTTTTTTCTTTTTTTTTTTTTAAATGCCAAATGCATTTTAAAGGAAAAAAGTTTTGTGTTCAACGTGTTTAGATAAATTAAATATCTTTTGTTTTATCAGCTTTAATTTATTTTAAGTATAATTTTGTTATATTGATATTTATATGTATATATATTCAAATTTAAATTAATTAAAATTGTTTCAAACTCAAAGTTCAGTTGAGCATTGTCAATTGATTTTGTTGCTATGGAAACACCTGGCTTTTATTTTTGAATACGCTTAATTGTATGAAAATAATTTTACTGAATAAGAATTTTTTTATATATGAAAATATTTTTTCCAGAGTTAATTAAATAACTATAGCAACAAATAATACATATATATGCAATTTAATATATATATATATATATATATAATATATTACACTCGTTCATTGTTTATGTTTAAATTCATTTACATGGATTCTAAAAATCCAAAAGTTTTCAGTTGCATTAAAATCGTTTGCTTTTGGCAGAGAAAAGTGCTGCTCGCCAAATCGTGTGACACTTTCATCTTTTTATGCCAAAAATTCAAAAGTATTTTTTTTTTACACGTTTTATACTGCAATTCTGCTGTTAATTTTCACTGATCCTTTATTACATACATGAGTAGTTTAATTAGTATTTTTTTTTTTTCAAAAAAAATCTGAGTATGCCCAGTATGGAGACTTCCTTATAAGTCCCATTATATATTAAAATTCCCACAATTATATATATTTCTTAATTTTCATAAATAGAAATTACGAAAATAAATTGTAATAATGAATTATTTTTACAGTCATGTAAATTTTATCATAATTTATTTCAAGTGTATGTTGCATCTTGCTGACTGGTAAGATTTTATAAAAACTCCCTATGCCTTATAATAAACATTAAATGGTCAACAATATTTTCAAAATTCCAAGAAAAACAGTAATTTTTAAAAAGGAGTTTTCAGCAGTAGCTCAACTATAAACTGATAATTCAGCAAAAGATTAAAATAATAATAATAATAAAAGCAATGTCATAGAAAATAATTCTTTTTTCTCAAAAACAAAATTATCAGATATAATATTTTCTACCAAATAAACATTTAAAAAATTTCTAAAATTAATTCAGTAGTTCATAAGTAAAAGATAGGTTAATTTAAGCATCTGCCATATGATTTCACAACTCTTGCCCGCTTAATGATTGATGAAATGATCTATTTATACAAAGTAAAGACTAAGGCAAATTCATATGAAAATCTCATTTTTTATAAACAGATGATAAGAATTAAAAGACATTCAAAGTACGATATTTTACTTTAAAGCAGAATCATTCTCAAATTTAATCATTTAAAAGTAAAACATGATATCTACCACAAAATAATCTTGTCAAAGAGCATATTACTTAGCTTTTTTATACATAAAAATATTCTGTTTAAAAGATAGATATATAGGTGCCTGAATATAACAATCATTTTAAATTCACAAAATCATGACCAGAATTTTCGCAAATATGAAAAAAACTTTTCACAATTTTATATAAAACAGGACCTTGTAAGAAAACTCTGAACAGAGTAAAAATTACCCTGTAAAAATTACAGTTAACAATCTTAAACAATTATGATTCTGAATATAAAAAGGATAAAATTTGAACTGGGTGGTCCATCCACTCAGATGACTTTGAGAAGAATTCTTTCTTTAAAAGAATATGATCACAACTAAAAACTCAATATGTACTCTTTATTACTACAACTCAATAATATTGATTGGCAGCGAAATCATATGATTTGACAATCAACAGGACTGAATTAAATAATATAAAATATCTGTATATCTATCATTTATTTGAGTTCTTTTACCTCCAATTTATACCATAGAACTGTCTCACAAACAGACTAAATGTAATTTTCAAAAGATTGTTGGAATGTATTGTGTCGATCAGGTGTTCTCCAAGTACTTCAAATGCAGAATGTTAGCAATATATATTTTATGTTAGCAATTCTGGTTTTCATTTCCAGTCTGGACACTTTAATATTGAATTATGAATCACTAAATTCATGGATATAAATGTAAAATGTGCATTTATAAATCTGAATTTAAAGAGGTCTAGCAAATGCTAAAAAAGAGATTGGTAGAAGCATGGTTTATGATCTTTGGTCTATAGAATGGAAATCTGGCTAAATGTTTGTATATATTTTACATCTACTTGTCAAAAAACATGATGAATTGAGAGTTAAATCAAATCAGGGTATCTATTCCAGATCAGCAGCAGAATTTTCTGACTTTTTTAGTTTTCCACATAAATAAAATAAAATTTTCAGGAATCATTATTTTCTGATGTTACACACAAAGGAAAATCATAAAAGTAGTGAATGTTGTCACAGCTAAATGAAGCAACAACTATTGATTTCTTAAACAAGTACACACTTTTAACATTAGTTTCTATCCAATTTGTCCAGTCAGAATAAAATTCTGTATCCCTTCAAAACCTGAATATTTTTGGTGGTTTTCTCCTATTTATAGAATCATATTAGATTGAATATATATATATATATATATTTAAAAAAATACCCAATATTAGGTTAATGTCAAGGGGGGGGGGGGGATTCATGTAAATCTGTAGGTGCAGGCTTTAAAAATCATACAAAATAAGGGAAATATATATTCTCTTTTTTTAGGATCACCTAAAGAATTATGTAGGTGAGGTCTTTAAAGGGTTATCACATCAGTCACAGTGGGGTTCTCGCTAGCTTTTGAGCATCATTAGCAATTTGGCAAATAAGAAATAAAAAACAGTAGCCAAATGAAAAAAAAAAAAAAAAAAATCTTAGGAAAATAGATTTTGTATAAAGCACTGAAAAATATACCTTTAATGCCTTATTGTATCTTTTTATTTCCAATGTGTTCTAAAATACCATAATTTTTTCTCATTGTGTTGAAAATAGAAATTCTGCTATACTCTACAAAAACTATTAAAAATACATACATTCTAAATATCTTTTAAATGTCTAAATGTTTCAAACATTCTTTTAGCAGTAAATTGCTATGAGATTTTGACGATGACAGATAGAAAGAATTGGCCAATGATAATTTGCAGTACGGTAAATGGCAAATCCAACGCCTTATTTCACCAAAACTTTTCTCAATTTGGTGACTGATGTGAGTAATTTTGGTTGCAATTTTATTGGTGCATAGATAGTGATAAACTGGCAATGGAGAAATACTTATCATAAAATCCTTTCTGTGTCTTTGGTTGTTGCTAAACTGAATTCGTGTTGATTCAGTATCTCTATAAATAATAATGTAAATGACATGGAACAACTGATGATGAAATGTGACATCAATTGTACAGTAAAAGTGGATAAGAATGATATAACAGTAACCACATACAAAAGGAATAGAAATTGAACACTCACAATTTGGTGAGTCTGATTGTCTATTTACTTGCCAAATGAAGCATTTTGTCACAATTTGTCACAATGGCGAGCGGCAGTGAAAATCCTGAGTCACTGTCAAATGCAATACTTTGACGTATTTTAATACAAATAATAAATTCTCATTAAATCAAACATATATTCATTTCTCAATCAAATATAAATAAACTGACTGAAACACTTAATCAATCCTACAACACTCAGTACAAAGATTCAGTGAAGTTGATAGTAAAAATTTCTAATTTACAAGAAGAGATTGAAAAGGGATAGACAAAATTATTTGCATAACAGGTTTAATTACTCTTCACAATATCTATGAAGAGCAAATTTTGATTCTTCTGGTGCTGGAATTTCAAATCCTTAGTTTTATATAAAAAAAAAAAAAATTCTTGGAAGTTTCGAATTTCTCAACATATTTTTCAGAATTTTCAAATTTTCCTGACTTTTACAGGCTATTTAGATGATTAAACACCTTATCAAATACAAGCTGCTCAAAAACTGTCACAAAACTGTACAATAATTCTAAAAAATTGAAATTAATTTTTGAGATATTAACTTATTTTTTATTTTTAACAAAATTAATGTAGTAAATTCAAATGGTGGCAATTGGGTTATTCTAACACCTTCATTGATGCCCTTTACTCATTAAATTTAAATGTAAAATACTTTTAATTGTATTGATTGTGTTTATGACCATTTAAAGGCACTAAAAGTAGAATGCATTTACCAACATAAATAACATTTTTAAAGAAAAAAATGCATTTTAATTAACATAATTGGAATGTTTTGTATAATGTGTCAAAATAAGTATACTTTTAGAGATTTTTCCTTCTACTATCTTCAAAGTTAATGGTCAAATTTTCTAAAGACAAAACATTTTCCAGGGTTCATACAGAGTTTGCTAAATGAAAAATAAGGACTCTGTAAGGACTTTGTAAGGGCTTCGTTAAAAGAAAAATAAGGACTTTCCAAAGTTAAAAAAGAACACTACATATAATTACTTACATTAAATTTTAATCATAATAGATTGAAATTTTACATAAAACATAATTATGTAATTATATAACAAAATATATAACATTAGTTGACTAGCAACTGTTTTTTAGCATCTATTTCTTTGGCCAGGGAGGAAATTTTTTTCTTTTGCAGATTTTCTACAATTGTTCGAATTTATAAATAATTGAATATCTCCAGTTGATTCAGCTTTATCAGCTAATTCATTGGTCTTATTTTTTTTTAACTCCGATACTTCTTTTTCAAGAAGCCATATTTTTTTTTTTTTTTTATAAAACCTAAGTCATCTTCAATTAATTTCCTTTTATTTCCTGCAGAGGAAGACTGTTGCTGTTAACCATGCCACACATATCCAGTGAAATAATAAGCAGGGATGGGAACTGCAAAAAAGCAAAAAGACTGAAAACACGTGTGAATGAAAAAGTGCACCATATTGTATTCACATGCGTGAATGAAAAATTGCACCACATTTTGATCACACATGCAAATTAAAAATTGCACATTTTGTTTATGAAAGATAATTCAAGTAATAAAAGCAGGTCTTGATTTCCAAGCAAATGAAGACAAGCACACCAGCCTGTATATTACATTACAGGAGTAAATTACAAATTCTCATTTTCTCCTTATCACAAAAATTTTATATCTATTCCCAATACCATAATTGCTGCCCTCTTCAACTCTCTTTTTTGATGCAAAAATTGAACTTGTTCATTTGCAAAAGAAAAATTAAATGCAATAATTATTGTTTTAGTAATAATGTATAAATAATTAAAGCCAATATATTTTTTAAATTATTAAGAGAAATTTTCTTTACTTTTAAAAAAAATAAATGTGCAAGATACAAATTAAATTATAAAATAACGCTTATTTGAGTGTAGAAGATAACAAGTATCACTATTGTTCGCATTTCTTTTAAAAAGGGGCAAAACTAACTTATTGAAAAAGACATTTTTCCTGAAAAAAGAACGATTTTGTTGAGTAAAGGAGTACTTTTTGTTCAATGAATGGGTGTTTTCAGAAGTTACATTCACTCAGAAAGATTTGGAACAATGAAAAACAAATTGTGAAGCAGGAAAATCTGTTTTTGGAGCAGAAAAAAAAATTATAATTTGGAAGCAAGAAAGTTTTTTAAACAGAAAAATTCTATCCTGGCATTAACTTTTTTTTTCATAACCCTTTGACGAAAATTGAGTTTTAAAGAGATTTTTTTGACGAAATCTGCCGTTTTTTCGCGATCTTTAGACTAAATGTGCCGTTTTTTCGCGATCTTTCGGCGAAATGTGACGGTTTTTCGCGATCTTTTGGCGAAAGTTACCATTTTATCAAAATTTTTTCATGAAAATTGCCATTTTTCGCGAATCTTTTGTCAAAATGTGCCGTTTTATCGCGATTTATGGATGAAATTTGTCGTTTTCTTCGCGATTTTTTGAGGAAATTTACCGGAAATAATTCGCTATTTCGCGATTTTTTAACGAAATTTGCCTTTTTTGCGATTTTTTGACGAAATGTGCGGAACTTGCACGTTTTTCGCGAATTTTTTTTTGAAAAAAAATTGCCGTTTTATCACGATTTTTGGACTAAATTTGTCGTTTTTTTTTTTTTGAGGAAATCTGCCCTTTTTTCGGGATTTTGTAACAAAATTAGTCATTTTTTCTCGAATTTTTTGGAGGAATTTGTCAGAAATTACCCGTTATTTCGCGATTTTTTAACGAAATTTTTCTTTTTGCGATTTTTTGACGAAAATTACGCGTCCTGCGGGACGCATAAGCTCCATTTTTTTTTTTTTTTTGCGTCCCGTCGCCGATTTTTTGCGTATTTTATGCAAAATTCTCCGCGATCTTTTGACGAAATCGGCGCTTTTTCCGTGACCTTTTGATGAAATCGTCGTTTTTTTTTTCAATGATCTTTTCACAAAATATTTTTAAGCGATCTTTTATCGAAAACGACGTTTTTTCCGCGATCTTTTAACGAAATCGGCGTTATATCCGCAATCTTTAGACGAAATCGACGTTTTAACGCGGCTACAGACGAAATCAGCGTTTTATCTGCGATATTTGGTGAAATTGCCGTTTTTTCGTGATCTGCACAGGGAATGCGCATTTTCTAGCGATCTTTTGACAAAGTTCGTTGATAAAAACATCGATGAAATCGTCGTTTTCCCACGAAATATTGACGAAACGTGTGCTTTTTCGGTGATCATTTCACGAAATTTGTATTTAATCCGCGCGCTAAACCGTACAAGTTGGCAACTATGAGGAACTGACAACCCAATTTAAAATTTTCGGAAGAGGATGCCTTAAATTATCAGAAATTTCGGACGAGAACTACCCCTGGAATGTTCGGCGTATTTTTTTAAAAACATTTTACAGATCGCGTTAATATTAAGCTCACGTTAAAAAATAAGGACTTTAAGGATCCTTATTAAGGACTATCAAAATATAAGGAGTTTATAAGGACTTTTAAGGTCCGTGCGAACCCTGTTTTCTGTTTTGGAAAATGCCATCAGAAATTATACATTTTCATTAAAAACTGCAATGTTTTATTATAATTGCATCAAAATTAGAAAATTACATTTAACTTGCATTATAAATATAATTTCCCACTAATTATTAGAAATTGTTTGCAAATGAAAAATCATAGCACACAAAATTCAAATTAATATTTTTTTACCTTAAATTTTTATATGATTTTTACTTTTAAGCATTTTTTTTTTACACTTGTAAAAAGATTTTGCAGTTCCAAATTTTCCGCCCAGTACAGTAAATTTTGATGAAATTCATGATTTTTTTTTTCCCGCGATTATTTCATGATATTCACAATTTTTTCCCCACAATAATTTACATTTTTTTATCACAATTGTTTGTTGAAATCTGCACTTTGTACCAAGAACTTTTGACAAAATTAGCATTTTTTAGTGCCAACTTTTGATGAAATTTGTGTTTTTTAATGCGATTCTTTGCCAAAATTCACATTTTCTTTCAGTGATCTTTCGTTTAAAACTTGTGTTTTCTTTCTGAGATCTTTTGACAAAATTCACATTTTCTTCTCCTGACATTTTGACAAAATATTCACGTTTCATTTTCATCAAATTATGACAAAATGTGCATGTTTATCAAAGACCTCTGAGGAAAGTTATTATCTACTGTGATCAATCAACAAAATTTACTTTTTAAATGCTTTTTTGTAGATATTCATGATAGTTTCATGCAACCGATTGACAAAATTAAAAATATCTTTCCCTTGATAGTTATAGATATTATTAAATTACTTGGTAATTTTGCATGAACTTTTGATAAAAGTCAATTCCTTTCTGAACTTTTAACGAAATTAACAATTTTATTCAGTGACCAACTGAAGATAATCCCTATTTGTTTCTGAGAAGTTTGATGAAATTATATCTTTCCATAATTGTTTGAAGAAATTCTCAATTTTTTCTGCAACTAATTCACAAATTAATTTAGAAAATTCCATAAAAGAAAAAAAAAATAAAGAAAAATCAGACTTCCAAGAAAATGTAAAATATACTTGCAGAAAAATTATAGATCTCTGGAGGAATTTGCAGTTGGAAATACTGCACAGAATTTTTAATGCGGGATTTTTCTTTCCTGCGCGCAAATTGTATGATTCTGCACACTATTTTAAAGGCTCCTCCTTTCAAAAAAACTCTTAAAATGGCATCCCAATAACCAATTATTGTAGCATTGTAGTTTATAGGTCCAAATCGTAATAAATATGATTTTTTTTTTTTTTTTTTTTTTTTTTGTAAAAGTTGGAAGGTCTGGAAATTTGATAAAATTAATATAAGGAAATGCAAAAGAAAGCACTTTTAAAGAACAGATATACAATATATAAGCATTTAATAACTATTAGTAAATTACTTTTCTTATTTTCTATTAAATAATGATGAAAACAAAAATCTAAATCCCACTGAAGATGTTAATTATGATTTTTTTTTTCCTAAGAAACGTATGGAAATCTTACCTAATTCCAACAAATCAAGAGTCAGTTTCAAAGCATGCCTTGTATTACCTTGCTATAAAAACAGGAGGGAAAATGTATCTTAGAAAAATTTGTATTACAAGAGTATAACAGATGTAGATATATGGGGTGAATCAAAATGATTGTCCTGATTACAAATGACAATACCTTTGTTGTCAAAAAAGACAAAAAAAGAAAGAAAATACAAAAAGAATTTTGGAATGTTTTCTTTTTATGTATGAGTATGGAATCACTCAAAATCAATGTTGTTTGCCTTGTTGAAAATGAAAAAATTCACAAACCAGAAATCTATTTTCAAACTATTGTTGATTATTATTATTATTATTGTAAATATAGGCAAATTTATTTCTAACAATTAAAAAAAAGTCATTTCTAATCATATAAAATACATCCAAGTTTCTAAGTAATAATAAAACAAATTACAAATAGCATATTAAATTGCATATACAGGGTGTCCGAAAAGTCTGGAAACGGCCGAATAACTCGAGAAATACATATGAGATTGAAAAACGTAAATATACGTGTCAAATATTTTTAAATAAGCTACTCTGTGATACCAAATTTGAAATTCGAAACCGACCCCCTGGGGGTCAGAGGGGATCCAACTTTGAAATCTTAAATTATAACCCCCATTTTTTATTGCAGATTCGGATTCTATGGCCAAAAATACGTAACTTTTGTATTTAATGTTTATTTCAAATCTTCGTTTATCACGGTGTAATCGAGCATATTAAATCGATACATATTCCCGCTTTTCCAACGGGATTTTCCCTAATCGAAACTGATTGGGCAGAATTTTTGACGTCAAATTCCTCGTCTTTTGTAGGAATAGCGTTTCCTGAAAATCACCCGTGGCGATTATTTCAATAGTGCTACACTGTTAAAAATTTGACACATTTGCTGCAGCGTCACTCCACAGCTGTTATAGAATATCTCTTTTGTGACCAATGAGAATGCTCCATAACACAGTGAAGTAATCGTTTTCTATAAAAGCGGTGGAGTGACGATGCAGCAAAAGGGTCAATTTTTTACAGTGTACTTTACTGTATTATGGAACATTCTCATTGGTCATGAAAGAGATATTCTATAAAAGCTGTGGAGTGACGCTACAGCAAATGGATCAAATTTTTAACTGTGTAGCACTACCGAAATAATCGGCACGGGTGATTTTCAGGAAACGCTATTATTGCAAAAGACGAGGAATTTGATGTCATAAATTCTCCCCAATTAGTTTCGATTAGGGAAAATCCCGTTGGAAAAGCCGAAATATGTATCGATTTAATATGCTCAATTACACCGTGATAAACGAGGATTCAAAATAAACATCAAATACAAAAGTTACGTATTTTTGTCCGTAGAATCCGAATCTGCAATAAAAAATGCGGGTTATAATTTAAGATTTCAAAGTTGGACCCCCTCTGACCCCCAGGGGATCGGTTACGAAGGTCAAATTTGGTATCACTGAGTAGCTTATTTAAAAATATTTAACACGTATATTTACGCTTTTCAATCTCATATGTATTTTTCGAGTTATTCGACCATTTCCAGACTTTTCGGACACCCTGTATATAAAACATTATGTAGACATGAAAAAATGAATATTTTTCAGGAACTTTAACAATATTTTTTATAATGACATGAATCGGAACTAGTGATTTACTCATAGGTTTAGCATTGTGTTTGCCCTGCAATCATTTTATACCTTTGATTGTAGGACAAACACAATGACGAACCTACAAGTATACCATTGATGGTATTAATTTTTGGCTTATGCACTACTACACTTTTGGCAGATATGGAACATTAGATTCCCTATTACCACTCTTCAATAAAATAAAGGTTTTTAGCTTACAGGCTACCAAAGCGTGCGAGCTTATGTGTTTTCCTGTTCTGCATGTATGTATGAGTGTGTGTAACGGGATAACTCATGATAAAAATATCTGGTTCACTTGAAATTTTGGATAAAGGTATATTCTGATAAGGCACTTACTTTGATTAGTTTTGAGAGTTCTTTCGATAAATATAAGGGGGGAAGGGAATTGAGGCTAATGCCCCTCCCCTTAATTTATATAAATGTATTTTCATATAGAATTATCAGTTTTTGTTCAAAATTTTGATATAGGATCATTCTGATGAGGTGCTTCCGTGATTAGTATTAAGGGTTCATTGGATAAGTATAAAGAGAGGGGATGGGGGGGCTAATTCCTCACCCTTAATTTTGATAAATGGCTTTTTCATGCAGATTTATCAGATTTCAAATCAATTTTAGATATAGGATCATTCTGATGAGGGCACTGCTATGGTTATTTTTTGGGAGTTCATTGGATAGGTATAAAGAGGGGGAACAAGGGGATAATACTCACCTTTAATTTAGATAAATGGGTTTTTCATGCAGAATTATCAGATTTCATTCAAATTTTAGACATAGGATCATTCTGATGACAGCACCTCCATGATTAGTTTTGCAAGGGAGTTAGTTTTTGGAGGGAAATGGAAGGCAGCCTCCTCCCCTCCTAATTTAGGTTAATGGGTTTTTCATGCAGAATTTACCAATTAGCTTCAAATTTTGGATATAGGTTCATTTTGATAAGGTGCTTCCCTGATTTGTTTTGGGAATTAATTGGATAAGTATTAATGGGGGATCGGTGGGACTCTTAATTCAGGTAAATGGTTTTTCTTGCAGAATTAACTGATTTCCTTCAGTTTTTGGATACATGTTCATATTGATAAGATGATCCTTGATTAGCTGTGGGGTTCTTTTGTTATATATAAAGGGGGTATGGGTGATTACCCTCTCCCCCCTTAAATTTGATATACGTTTTTAATGCAGAATTATCCGATTTGCTTTAAATTTTGGATGTAGGTTCTTTCTGATTAGGTGAATCTCTGAATAGTTTTGAAAGTTTAATGGTTAAGTACAAAGGAAGAGGATAACTCTCTTAAGTTATATAAATGGTGTCAGGTTCCTAGAAGACATCTGCCCTGAATTAGAAAGGAATGACATTTCCTCATCTGAATATTTTTATGTATTGTTAGTTGTGTATCCGTGAAGCTTTCGAAATACCTTTCTGTCTGTTCTTATAATGACAAATGACAGGTGGTTATCCAGGCGCAGGTGTGCGGATGACGCACTCGTTGCTGAATGAAAGTGATGACCACGGGGCATGGCTCAGCTGTCATTTAGTATTTAAATGATGTGTAAACAGTAGATGTCATGACTCGAGGTTGGTATGCGGAATTGAACCAATGGAGGAACTCTAAGAGGCCCTGCTGGGGGAAGGAAGATCTCTGACAAGATCAACTCTGGACGGAGAGGTTGGGGACAGTTCTCGCTTGGCGTTGAGACCGATAGGTCGCTCAGGATTTGTGGTCCTGTTGGATAGTGTATATTTTGAGCGTGGGACAAGGCGTCCCGGTGGATAGTGTTATAGGCCGAGAAGTGAGGCCTAGTACCCTTGTGTATTGAGATTCTGCAGTAATCTCTGATAAAGCGTATCTAACGTGCGTTGAGTGTGAGGAAGAAAGTATAAGTTGAACGGTACACAACCAACGTTTATTGTAGTTAATTTAATGTTGAACCGGATCATCTATATCCGAGTTGTAATTGTAGATAGTTGTAAATATTGTTTCTTGTGTACATATCTATATCTTAAATAAACTGTTAGTTCAGTTCATTAACAGCGTCAGTGTTATTTTACCCAATCCTCACAGCAGGTGACCGATATCACCCATTAATATCGGTGGTGGCAGCTAAAACTACCTAGGACATTCTTCAAAGTTTTGTGGACTGAGAGGAGCATCCGACAAATTGTTGGCAGCGTCGGGATAGAATCGCCTGAAACCAGTGACCAGCGAGCCGTGTTGCAGTCTGCTAATGCCAGAGTATCCAGTGGAATTCTTGTGTGGTCGTGCAATATCGTCGAGTATGTGCTAAAGCATCGTGCCGGATCGTCGATTGTATGCTAAAGTGTCGTGCCATATCGTCGAATGTGTATAAAGTGTCGTGCCGTAGCGTCGAATGTGTGTAAAGTGTTGTGCCGTATCGTCAAGAATGTGCTAAAGTATCGTGCCGGATCGTCGAGTGTGTGATAAAGTATCGTGCCATATCGTCTAGTGTGGACTAAAGTGTTGTGCGTATCTTTATTAGAAAGAACTAAACTGAACTGTTGTGCCATATTACCGCTACATCGTGGAGCTATCTGTGAATAGAAGAGTACCCCACCAAATAAAGTATAAGGTAAGGTGTTTTGATCATTCATTTCTTCTGACATCTCGAACCAAATTGTATTGTTGTATAATTAATAGTAATTTAAGTAAATTGTCTAGGTAATTTATGTGCAATGAAATAATTGTGTTCAGATAGGTGTAAAGAATTAGTAACCATATTGCTATTGTTTTAAAGAAAGGTCATAATAATTTGAGATGATAATGATATGCTATTTATAATGATATTAGTGAACTAAATTAATGCATTAAATCTAAATTATTGTTAAAGTAATTGTTAAATGAAGCAATACTGTTTAAATTTTAAGAGTTGCATTATCAAAATTCTAAGCAAATGAAAATTTTAATTGGCCAATACTAGTGAGGAAAAAAAAAAAAAAGGCCCAAAAGAGAGCCATAGTGAAAAAAAAAAAAAGGCTCAAAAGAGAGCCATAGTGAGTAAAAATAAAAGTAAAAATTTTCAGTATATTTGTTTTAAGTGTAAGAACCAGTATTGAATTCGGAAATATTTTAGTGAGGATAATTGTAGAAATTTATGTATGCATGTGTTTCAATTTTTCTGTATGTGGATTTCTTGATTGACATCAATACTTCTATTCAATATCAACGTATCAGTATGATTATGTAAATTGTATGTTGTTATCTAAGTGTATACATTGAGACCTATATTGCATAGTAATCAAATCGAATTACTCTTTTACCTTTTGTTTTATTGGAAGTATATTGTGTGATATCAGTGGTTGAGGAAAATTAGAGTATTCAGTAGGTTAATTAGAAATGAAATGTATTGATTATCTGAAGGGTATTAATTAGTTTAATAAGTGGAGAAATATCTGCACTAAGTTAGAAATTTCGGAAATATTAATTTGGTAGGTTTAACTATTCTTGTGGGGTGGTAATAACAATCGGTGAAGGTATGGCTTTCTTATTGAAACTAAAAAAGGTTGATCTTCAGGTGATAGCTGAAGAATTGGGGGTTGAATTCGCGGAAGATGATACCAGAATTCAGCTTAAGAAAAAGATAATGGACAGTGATGAGTATGACGAGGGGGTTATTAAGGAATTATCTGACACTATTGTTGCAGAATGATTAGAACAAGAAAAATTAGAACGCGAAAGGTTAGAAAAACAGGAAAAGTTAGAGCGTGAAGAAAAACACGAAAAGTTAGAGCGTGAAGAAAAACACGAAAAGTTAGAAATGGAGAAATTGAGGATGGGACATGAATTAGAAATGGAGAGACTAAGGGTTCAAGGTTCGGCAAATAGTTCTAATGTTAGGGAATCTAATAATGAAAGTAATATAGAAAAATTGATCAAAAGTGTTAAAACTCTATCTATCAAAGTACCAGAAGGGACTGAGGGATGGAATTTATTTTTCAACAGTTTAGAAAGGGCATTCCAAACTAAAGATGTACCGGAAAACCAGCAGGCCGAAATTCTACTAAATATGTTAGGAGATAAGGCGGATAATTTGTTAATTTATACCACTAAGGAACAAATGGAGAATTATGAGGAATTAAAGGAGTTAGTCCTAAGGGAACATGAGCCAACCCCAAGGGCATGTTTAGAAAATTTCCGGAAAGCTAGGAGAAATCCGAACAAAACCCATGTATTATTTGTATCGCGTTTAATAGCTACGTGGGAAAATTATTGTAAAATTAGAGGTGCGGACACTTATGAAAAGGTCAACCAGTTAATAGTTACTGATAAGCTAATGAGTACGCTAGATGAGGATACTGCAGCATATATTAGTTTAACTCACCAGGGTAAATGGTTAGAAGCTCCTAAAATTGCTAAAGAGTGTGATAATTATTTTGATGCTAAACATAAGTCTTTTGCGGTTACGCATAAAAGCTTTAAAGGTAAAGATAAGTACGTAAACAATGAAAAAATGAGACAGAGGGAGGATAATAAATTTAGTGGTAGTTGGAGGCAAAATGGTAGTAATGAGTGTAATTCTTTTCCGGATAGGAAAACAGAGTTTAAGAAGACGAATGATACTTCAGGGCCTAAATGTTTTAAGTGTGGTTTGAGAGGTCATTACCAACGTTTTTGTAATAAAGTGGGTAATGAGGGAACTAATAATGGCAATAAAGGGCGAGACCAGAAAGCAGGTGTTCATAAGATTATGGTGAAAGAAAACCACGAGTTACCTAATGGGGCTATTGTGGCTAGAATATCGGCAAAGGCCGAGCAGAAAACTAATGTTATTGGTGAGAAATTAAATAAACTTGAGAAAATTGAAGTTAGTGTTAATGGGCAAAAAGCAAAGGGA
Source organism: Maratus speculifer (assembly GCA_964019185.1). Taxonomy (NCBI): domain Eukaryota; kingdom Metazoa; phylum Arthropoda; class Arachnida; order Araneae; family Salticidae; genus Maratus; species Maratus speculifer. The sequence goes on along the minus strand of OZ025301.1, from coordinate 210,082,520 downwards.
TTAGTTGATTCTGGATGTGAGATTAGTGTTGTTCATAAAGATTTAGTACCGGAAGAGAAATTAAAGGGAGCGGGTAGTATTTATTTACAAGGGTTATTTGGTGAAGCTGTTAAATCACCGTTAGTTAAACTACCGCTAGCTATTCCGCAATTCGGGCAAACTAATATTATTCATCAGGAAGTACTTTGCGCAGTAACTGATAATATTAATGAGCAAGTAATTTTACATCCCGAGGTGATTAATGAGTTGTCAGGTGTCAATCTTGAGGAGCCATTGATAGAGTCCGAAGAATTAAAAAGTTCCGAAATTATTATTGATAACTCGAATGAAAAGGAAGATGTAAGTAACGATAGCTGTAATGTTTACGTAATAGACGCGAGATCGCAAAATGTACAAAGTCAGGATCCAGAAAAAACTGAAACGGAGGAAAATAATGAATCTATTGTTAGTAACTCAGATATGTTTAAGAAATCCCAGTTGGAATGTAAAGAATTAGAGAAAGCTTGGGAATTAGCTAAAAAGGAAAAAGGGGATTATTATATTGTAAACGGATTATTGTATCATAAAGAGAAATTGTTAGGCGAAACTATAGCGCAATTAGTAGTACCCAAGGTAAGAAGGGAAGAAATCTTAAAATTAGCGCATTCATCGGTATTTGGAGGGCATCATGCAGCCAAGAAAACGTTGCAGAGAATAAGGTATTCTTTTTATTGGGAGGGACTGGCAAAAGAAGCTAAACAGTTTTGTGAATCATGTTTAGAGTGCCAATTGAATAGAGGAGTTAAAGTAAATGATAGAGCTCCTATTTCCCCAGTGTCGCGGCCGGAACTTCCATTTCAGGTTGTTAATGTTGATTTAATTGGGCCTATTGATCCTAAAAGTTCACAAGGGCATCGGTATATACTGACTTTAATTGATCAGCATACCAGATGGGCGGATGCGATCCCTCTAAAAAGTTTAACTGCTAAAACCGCGTGTGAGGCGTTACTTCAAATATTTATGAGAACAGGAATTCCTAATGTAATTGCCTGCGACAATGGAACCAATTTTACTGCCGACTTAATGAAAGAATTTGAGAAAAGGTTAGGTGCTAGTCCAAGATTTTCGACTCCACAGTATCCACAGTCCAACGGACTTGTGGAACGATTTAATCAGACTCTTAAACGTATGCTACATCATACGATTAGGGAAGAAGGAAAAAAATGGCATGAACAAATACCATTTATATTATGGGCGTATAGGGAAGTCCCAAATTCTACGACGGGAATCGCACCTTTCCAGTTATTATATGGTAGAGCGCCGGAGGGTCCGTTATAGATTCTTAAGTCGTCATGGGAAGGAGAAAATAAGGGAGCGCAGTTAGATACTACGCCGATTCATGAGTACTTGGATAAACTTAAGAACCGCTTAGAAAGAGCCGCAAATGAGGCAAAATTGTCGTCTGAGGTTCAACAAAATAGAATGGCGTATCATTATAATTTAAGGTCAAAAGAAAAAACGTTTGAGGTAGGCGATAAAGTTATACTGTTAATCCCCGATTCGACTAATAAGTTATATTCTAGGTGGCAAGGGCCGGCAACTATTGTAGAAAAACGAAACCAGCATTCGTTTATTGTTGAGTTAGCCGACGGGAGTAGGAAGCATGTGCACCAAAATAAGATAAGAGAATTTATCGCTAAATGTAATATAGTTAATATTGTTTTCGAAGGTGATGAGGAATTTGGAGAAGTTGGGGAAATTCCTATTTTGAACCGGGATCAAGAGATAGAACGGGATATTGAGAGGTTTGAAATAAAAGGGCTATCTAATAGTCAAGTCAAAGATTTAAAGTCCATTTTGAGGGAAAATAAAGAAGTGTTTATGGGTCCTGTACGACCAGCGGAAGTAGGGGAACATCGTATTGATCTGAAACCGGGTGTAGAAAGGAAAAAACCAAAGTTATATAGCGTGCCGGTAGCTTATAAAGAGGAAGTGGATAGGCAGATTCAGGAGTTATTAGAATAAAATCTAATCGAACCGTCGAATGCTGAAATTAGTCATCCAATTGTTTGCGTTGCGAAAAAAGATGCAACTGTCAGAATGTGTATTGATTACAGAGCTTTAAATTCTGTAACGCAGGTTCCCACCTTCCCGATGAAAGATTCCCAAGAAATTATGTATACCACAGGGGTGGCTAAATATTTATCTTCAATAGATTTATTGAGGGGTTATTGGCAAATTAAAATGGCTGAGGATTGTAAACCTCTGACAGCTTTTACGACGCATAACGGAACTTATCAGTGGCGTACAATGCCTTTTGGATTATCAGGGGCTGCTGCTACGTTTCAAAAAGACATGAATGAGGTTCTCCAAGGTCATCGGAGGTATGCAGAAGCATATATTGATGATGTCATCATTTTCTCCGATACCTGGGAAGAGCATTGTGAGCATGTCAGGGCTGTCATTGAAGAGTTGAAAAATAGAAATTTTACGATTAGACTAGACAAATGTAAATTTGGAGAGAAATTGACTAAGTTTTTAGGTCATGTTATTGGGGGTGGAACTCATGCACCTGATGAGGAGAAAATCGGAGCAATAAGGGACTTAAAGAGACCAAAGACTAAAAAGGAAGTTAGATCAGTTTTGGGATTAATGGGATTCTACCGATCTTATATTCCAAATTATGCTGAGATAGTTATACCTTTAACCGAATTAACCAAAGGAAATGTCAAAAATACTGTACCATGGGATGAAAGGGCAGAAAAAGCATTTAATACTCTTAAAGATGAGTTGTGTAAGGTGACAAGTTTGGCTACACCTATCGTAGGCCGGGAATATCAGCTTCACGCCGATGCTTCCGACCTTGCAGTAGGATGTTGTCTTACTCAAAAAGATGAAAAAGGTCAGTTTAAACCTATAGCTTTTGCCAGTCAGAAATTGTCAGGGGCTCAGCGTGCTTGGCCGAGTATAGAGAAAGAGGCTTGGAGTGTTCTCTTCGGGTTGCGGAAGTTTGAAAAGTGGACTTATGGATCTCAAATTGAGGTCATTACCGATCATAATCCATTAAAATTTCTCACGGAAACAACCCCAAGGTTGCCCAAACTCACTAGGTGGGCTCTAGCCTTGCAACGCTGGAACCTGAGCATTTCTCATCGTCCCGGAGTTCAACATTTGAATGCTGATGCAATTTCGAGGCTACAGAGAAAGAGCTGGGAAGAACAACCAGTTACTAGCCCATCAGTATCAATGTCAAAATAGTAGACAACCTTAAAGGATGTCATCACATGTCTAATTTTTTTTTTTGTGTGTGTAAATATTTTTTTTTAAGTTTTGTGTTTATAATAGTAAATGAGCATGTGTATTGTTTATGCAATAGTAGTATTAGTATAAGGTTCAGTAGAGATGTCAGTAGAGAATGTTCAGACACCTGAAAATGCCTATGTAATATTTAGAATGAAGAAATCTGCAAAGAGACTATTGAACTCTTCCGTAATATTATTATATGTTTGGGGAAAATTAGCCCCTAAGAGGCATATTTTCCGCTAAGGTGGGGGGTGTCAGGTTCCTAGAAGACATCTGCCCTGAATTAGAAAGGAATGACATTTCCTCATCTGAATATTTTTATGTATTGTTAGTTGTGTATCCGTGAAGCTTTCGAAATACCTTTCTGTCTGTTCTTATAATGACAAATGACAGGTGGTTATCCAGGCGCAGGTGTGCGGATGACGCACTCGTTGCTGAATGAAAGTGATGACCACGGGGCATGGCTCAGCTGTCATTTAGTATTTAAGTGATGTGTAAACAGTAGATGTCATGACTCAAGGTTGGTATGCGGAATTGAACCAATGGAGGAACTCTAAGAGGCCCTGCTGGGGGAAGGAAGATCTCTGACAAGGTCAACTCTGGACGGAGAGGTTGGGGACAGTTCTCGCTTGGCGTTGAGACCGATAGGTCGCTCAGGATTTGTGGTCCTGTTGGATAGTGTATATTTTGAGCGTGGGACAAGGCGTCCTGGTGGATAGTGTTATAGGCCGAGAAGTGAGGCCTAGTACCCTTGTGTATTGAGATTCTGCAGTAATCTCTGATAAAGCGTATCTAACGTGCGTTGAGTGTGAGGAAGAAAGTATAAGTTGAACGGTACACAACCAACATTTATTGTAGTTAATTTAATGTTGAACCGGATCATCTATATCCGAGTTGTAATTGTAGATAGTTGTAAATATTGTTTCTTGTGTACATATCTATATCTTAAATAAACTGTTAGTTCAGTTCATTAACAGCGTCAGTGTTATTTTACCCAATCCTCACAGCAGGTCACCGATATCACCCATTAATATCGGTGGTGGCAGCTAAAACTACCTAGGACATTCTTCAAAGTTTTGTGGACTGAGAGGAGCATCCGACAAATGGGTTTTTATGAAGAAATATGTGATTTGCTCTAAATTTTAGATATAGGTTCCTCATAAGATGAAGCATATCCCTGATTAGTTTAGGGGGTTCAATGATTAAGTATAAAAAGGGAAAATGAGGGGAGCTATTTCCCACCTTAATTTCTTTTTTGAATGGCAATAAGCCTTGAAAATGATGGGGTGTAATATACAATTAGTATGCTTAGCCTGTGAGCTCAACGCCATCAGTTTAACGGGGCAATATTCTTTTTATTTTTCTTGTGCTCAATACTTTAGGTTCATGTGCTGCTGGCTCTTAAGCCTATAATGAGTCTGTATCATGTTTCTATGCATGTAAAATGAAAATCTGCATATTCTGATGAACATGTTTGACACTGTAAAGATTTTCCTTAAAACAAATGAAATTAGAAAAGGTAAAAGAGAAAAATAATTTTCAATATTAAGCATAAAAGATTTTCATTTAAAAAATACAGAATATTAACAAAATATAATGATCGTTAAGATTTTGTCAAGTAGTGAAAGAAAATTTTTTGGATTAGGGAAAATTGTTCCTAAAGAATTTTAAAAAGTAACTTAAAATATGAAGTTGAATAACACAGCACACAAAAACTAAGTGCTAGTTATAAGCATTTCAATAATATCAATCAATCATTTTGTTATCTGCTGAATGTAATGGTAAAAATTTTTGACTTGGACACTAGCAGTTATTATTTCGAAAACAAAATAATCAGAAGCATTTGTATCTAAAATAATAATAATAACAAAAATCACAAAATAATACATTATATTAATAAAACAGGTTAAAATATTTAATCATTATCACATTATAAATCAAAAGATTCTTTATATGATTTTCAAGGTATCAATGTTTCACTATGTAGAGCAGATTCTTTGAAGATAGCTGTTGCTAATATTGCTTAAATTAAAAGATTTCAAATTTCTACTTTAATGACTATAACTATTTAATTTGAATATTTCAAATGGAGTTATGTTACTTATATAGTGTACAAAAATGTTTATTTTATCACCAGATTTATTATTCATGCTTAAACCAAGAAAAACTGGTTTAAACCAAAAATTTTTTTTAATTAAAATTAATAATAAATAAAGTAAAATAAAATAAATAAATAAAAATGTGATTTAACAAATTATAATGACCATTTGGAAAATGATATTTTCAAAAACTAAAATTTTAGACATAAATAATTCTATAGTAAAAATAATAATAATAAACATCACTTTTATGATGATTAAAACATGGCTTATGTAACAATAAAGTCATATATTAGTATGCCATGGATTAAACATTAATATTCCTGGACCATTTATAAATAAACTTTAAATGAAATTTCAGTTTTATACTTTTCTCTACTGCAAATTTTTAAACTTCTAAACATCACACATTTTCAATTTTTACACTGTCGTATAAGTGAAAAAATGTACTTTTAAATGCAATCTGTTTGAAAGCAGTATCTCAATCTGTTTTTGAGTTATTATTCTTTTTCTAGTTTTTAATTTTTTTTTCACTGTGGCAACAGAAGTATTTCACTTCTAGACATTAAACATGGACCAATCAGAAAATGAATAAAATCTGGACATCACAAGGATTCAGATACATCTCAGATAGCTCTAAACCATGGGCAACGACCATTTTTCAAATAATTAAAAACAATTTTTTGCCAACTTTGCTTTAACCTTTGAAGACCAGGAGATTTTTAATAAAAATAAAAAATAAAAGTATCTGATATCAGGTTATACTAAGTGAAGATCTATGCAATTCTGTTGGAATAGACTTGACTTTAAATAGCCCAAAAACAGAAGAATGTTTTTCTTTCTTCTTTAAGATCAGCTCTTAAAGAGTTATGGAACCTAGATAATAATCTTGTTTCACAAATACCATCTAACAATTGTTTTCCTTTTTCTTCAATTTGTTACAAGTTACTTGTTTGATTTTCACTTTGAGTCGAAACTTGCTTGAGGAGGGCATAAAAATAACTCTGTTTCAGTGTTGTCTAGATATTTAAAGAGTCAGAACAGTTATAAAATACACTGATAATTCTGAATTTCCTGCTGTGTTGTGCTATTTTTTTTCTGTCACATATTTGTTTACAACAAAATTATCTGCATTTGTAATCAAGGTAAGAATTTGGTCACACATTGTATAGTAAAAGGATAGTATGAATTTCAGAAATAAACTGAAAAAATATTAAATAAATAAATAAATAAAAATTACCATGTATGTAGAAAATGCAAGATATTCTAAAATGTCTGATTTTTCGACAGTTTTATTTACTTCATCATCAACTCTTTCTAAAGCCTCTTGCATCCAAAGAATTGTATGATAATGATCACCATTATTATAGGATTGTCGACCAAGCTCAAAACAGTCATTAGCTGAAAAAAATAAATAAAAATTAAAAAGTTAACACATTTAACATCCTAAACTTCCATAAAAATAATATAAAGTAATAAATTTAAGTGAAGCTATTTTTAAATTTACTTGTGTGATTAATCTCAGGATGAAAAGAATAAGCATTTAAAAATATCTATGCAAAGGTTAAAACAAAAAACTAAAAAAAATGAGAATAATATATGTGTACATATGAATCAACATAATATGACAGAATTAAATATCGATGTAAATTTGCCCTCCACATTTTCAGAAATCTTCTGTGTTTGAACAAATCTTATTTATAATGAACAAATTCAAGAGATTCAATAAGGAATTTTATAATTCTTTTCACAATGAAAAAAAAAAAAAAATTATAACCAAATACATAAGTCTGAAGGCAGTGTCTCTTTTCTATATAACTGAAAAAAAATCACAAAAATCGTGTGAATTTAAACTAAAGATCAAAGTAGACATTTCCCTTAAGAGGGGCCAAAACTAGTCACATAGTGAAAATTGAACACTAATGTAAAGCCAATGGGAGAATTTTTTCATATTTCTCAGTTACATTTTAATATTTTGAAACAATTTTTCTGCATAGGATACCTGAAGTCAATATCTATTGTTATATGCTTGTACTTTTTCAATTTGTATTATTTTATTATTATTATTATTTTTAATATGAGGATAGAACTAGTTTCAAAAGTAAAAGTATCAACCTATAAAAAAAAACTGCAACTAAAATCAGAAAGTGCAAATACAATTGACAAAATCACAAGTGTAACAAAATGATAAACAGTGGACATCAACATCAACTTACCTTATGCCGAAAAAAAAAAAAAAAAAAAAAAATTAATTAATTAATAAATTAAAAATATAAAGCACAAACAAGAAATTTGAAAAGATTGCACCCATAAGATTAACATTAATGTTCTTGTTTCTTTGTGTGACTAGTGTAGGGTTTTAAGTATATCAAAAAGAAACTTTACAAGAAAGACTTAAAATTTAAAGTATATTTGACATGATCATTTTTTGGATTCAATTTGATTTTTCCTTAGCATAATGCAATAGAGAAAAGAAATGCCAATCAATAATAAGTTTCCTACATTTTTTGAAACAGGGTTGGTAAAAAACCGGGTTTTTTTGAAAACCCCCCAAAAACCATGGTTTTTTTGGTTTAAACCGGGTTTTTTTTAATATGTTTTCCTGTTACATATACATGCAAATTTATGAACAAAAGTAAACATTTTTGAATATATAAGTAATAATTTTATTTAAAAGTAATTCTAATCAATATAATTATTTAATATACAATCAATTATGTAGAAAATTGAAATTCTTTAAAATCTAAACATTTTTAGAAAAAGCTGTGTCTTATATTTCATAAATAAAATGTGCTACATAATGAAACATTGATACCCTGAAAATCTTAATGAACAATTTTTTGATTACTAGCACTATAAATAAATATGATATAGATTCATATATAAAACTTCATATATATTTTCAAATGGTTATTCAAAATAATTAATTTGAAATACTTGTTATATGTGATGTCTGATTTTTTTTGTTAGAAGACTGCATGAGTTAATTATCTTTTATTAAAAAATAAAGCTTTTTATAAAGAATTTTTGGAAGGATTTGAATTTAGCAGTAGAGTCTTTACACACTTCAAGCATTGTGTTTTCTAAAACTACCAGTTAAAAGATGACTGTTAAATAAACAAAAATATCTATTTAACAGCTTTTTAGACTATTGAAAAACATTGATGTTAAAATATACAGTAGCTTTATAAATGCTGTCATCTACCAAAGAATTTAAACAGCCATCGGACTGCATGCTCTATTATAACACTTAGTATTTTTAAACATCTAAACTAAAAATTGCATTTTTTAGGCATTTTTATGAGACTTTTTTTCTATTACGTCTCAAGCAAACCTTGTCTCCCCCCCCCCCCTTCCTTCTTTCTGCCAATTTTCTTAACTGATCTAAGTAATGGGTTTGGTTATGCAATAGAATATTTAAATATATCTTTTGCATATTTTAGTTAAATGTAAACAGGTGCTTTACTAGTGCCTAATTTTTCAATGTCTTCTTATTCAACTTCATATCTTGAGTTTTTTTTTTTTATTCTTAAAAAATAATCCCTCCAATCAAGAAAAATTTCTTTTAGAGCTTGACTGAAATTTTAAAGATCATTTATGTCATTATCTGTACATCTGCGTTTCTCAAAGGAAAATATTTTGTAAATCCAAATATTGCATACTTTTCATCTATTTTATTTTTGCTAAATTTACATGATTTAAGTGTTTTCTGTAGAGTTTCAGATATGTTCATCAGTGCATGAAATATGCATTCTACATGTATACTAACATGACCTTGACTAGACTCACTATGCCTTATGGTGACTATTGAGATAAGACTTAAAAATAGAAATTACTGTCATCCAATAATTTGAAACATTTAAATTACAAAAATGAGAAATTATTATATTAGATTTGTTCTAAAAAACCAATTGGTTTAAACTGTGCCAACCTAGTAGGCAAAAGAATAAAATTATAATGCAAAAAAACCCAATCCCAATGTAAGAATGCATGAAAAACAAAGGCTTGTTAAAATCACTAATCACAGAGCAAATAAAAAGCTCATTGCCAATTATTCAATAGCATACATAACAAAAAGAATTTCTGAAATGATGAAATCCTTAGTAAATCTTAACTAATCAAGCAATTTAAATAATAAAAGTGCATTTTTAACTTGAGTCTGCCCTTCTGGCTATATATATATATGTTTTACAAATAATGGCTATATATATATATACATATAGGCCTTAAAAAAGAAAAAGAAAGAAAGAAAACTGATTAGTTTTTTCTAACCAGCTAATTTTAGAAAAAATAGTTATTCTGCCATATAGATTTACAGCTTACAAGAAAAGTTGAGTTGATTAAAATTTTTTGTCCTTTTAGAAACTTATTAATTCATCATTTTTCTACAGCTTTGCTTGTAGCTTCTTCATAATTTGGATTTTGCATTTTTCAATAATGTGTAAAATAAAACATTTGGGTAAAAGAATAAAAAAAAAAGCAGGTGAAAAAAAACCAGCATGGTTTTTTTTAAAAAACCAATTGGTTTAAACTATGGTTTTAACCACGGTTTAAACCAACTTGGTTTAAACCAAACACAACCCTGTTTAGAAACATAGAGGATGCACTATTCTCAATATGTATTATGTTTACAGGTATAAATTTGTAAAACTGTGTCATTGATGAATATATTAGCATTTAATAAACATTTCCATAATTTTGATTAATGAAAATATTTTGTGGAATGTTCCCGAATTTTGCATAAAATATTAATGAATAATTTCACATTTCTGCATTTTCTATATGAATGAATTATGATTGAAATCAAGTTTTTTCATAAAGGAAATATAAACTTATTTAAAAAAAAATTCAAGATGGTGCTGATCATCATGATTTTTTTAAATTAAATACATTTTTTAACTGACTAAGACTTTTAGATTATTTAATCTGACTAAACAGGAAATAAAACTTTATTATTTTATGATTCTGATGTAGAATATTAATGTACTTGTATGAGTCGAGTTTCACTGAATAATTCAAGAAAACATTACCTCATTATTATTATCTATATTTAGTACTATTGCATTATTAATTATTACCTGACTTTTAATTTTAAGAATTTTTTATTATTTTACTTTATAATAAGAATTCGTTATAATTTCTAGTGCATTATTACATTCAAAGTATTGTTTAAAAATGCAAACAAAACAATGATCAGAAATCTAAACAACTTGTTGTCTCAAGCTGTGCGAATTTGAGGAAGTCTACTGTACCTTATAAAAAAGTTAATACATAATATGCCAAAGCACGAAAGAAAAATAATTATATTATATAAATAAATTCCAGTTTATGAAATGAAATGACATAATTATAACAAAAAATTTACAAACCAGTTAGCTCATGGGACTGCTTTGTTCCAGATATCTGGCCCCTAGCAAGTGAAGAAGTATCTAATTTATATGTATCTTGAAGTCTTAACAATGCTTCAGCTGCACCTGTTAAATCTTCATCTTCAGGAAACTTCAAGTCATCTCTTGATTTTGTAATATTTTCAATTAGATCTAAAAAAATATATATATACATATAAATTATATAAATATCATAATTTCTTTTTAACACTAATAGAGTAAATTTATAAATTACAACAAAATACTGAATCATTATTGATCTAACGAACGCATGAAATAACGAGAGTCTTTGAGCTAGAAGTCTGCACAGGCCATAATTTTCAGACCCAGGTCCAGAAAAAAAAAAATTTAAGTTTGGCCTGAGACCGGCCAAGCTCGTACAAAAAAAATATTGACACGGCCTGGTATAAAAGTTCAGCCCAACCCTGACCTAACCCACTGAAAAAAATTAATAGCCTGGCCCAGTACGACCGCTAAAAGTTTGGACTGAGACAGGCCCAACCCAGAAATAAGTTAAAATACCAGCCCGAACCCAGTAAAGCCCAAGTTAAATTTTACAAAACATTAATTTGCTTAAAAACTTTGACTTGTGAATACTAGAAAGAATGAAACCAGCCCTAACTCAGTAAGAAAAAAATCAAGTTAGACCCGTCCCAATCCTTGAGAAAAAAATAATGCCTGCACCCGTCCCATCTCAGAAAGAGTAGTGACTAATAACCTGTTCGCATTGGGATACTTAAAATATCTAAAGCTGCTGAACTTTCTCAGTGTGTTTCAACTTGCTTTGGCTAGATACAGGAACAACCACTCACTCTTTTTGGCTTTAAAACTTCGCTTTTACTGATTAGTTGTGATGACCATCTTTATTTTAAGCACATGTGCATATGTTACATTTGTTCAGATCACAGATACAGTGACATTCATCGAGATATCTCAGGTAAGTTTTACTATGTGAACAGGCATTCAATGCCGAGAGGGTACCACTTCAAAAACGGCAATATATCTTATGTTTCTAGTGCGAACAGGATATAAGTTCAGTCCAAGTGCCACAAATTGTAAAAAGGTCTGAATCTGGCTCGTGAATGATGTTTGCATAAAGAAATTTTGTTGCCATGCAAAAAAGTTAAATTTTACAATCATCATACATAAAAATCATTTTTAGTTTGATTGTAATCAATAAAATTTTATTTAACACACATAGGCTGTCACAAATAATACAATTACTTTTGCGTAAATTAAGATTTTAATTCTTTTCATGTGATGCTCTGCAGCATTTGATATGTATTTTGCCTTTCTATATTAAGTTAAAAAATTACTTTTACAGGCTGTCCATAAATGATGTCCCGCTTTTTTTCAACATTTTTTACCCCCTTTCCCCCTTTGTCACATTTCACATACCCCCTCCCCCTCCTTTGTCACATTACATTCATTACATAAACATACACTTTTAATTCAGAAACAAAGTACTATGTTACAGATCATATTTCAAACTTTATTTTTAAACTACATGCATTTTAAAGATGACATTTGTGAGCATAACAATAAAAATGATTCCTGTACTTATTTTGTATGAAATAAGATTAAGGTTTACAACAAAAAACATAGTTAATATACAATAGTAATAAAATATTAATATGAAAGAGCAATCAAAAACAGTAGTATTTTGGAATTTTAATGGGATTTAATATATTTAGCTTTAAATCTTAACTTTATTTTAGCAAAACAAAATACTTTAACTTCGAAATTTAATCTGATTTTTAATGCCATTAATCTGTTGATTTTAACCAAAATGTGTGATATCACATTCCTTCTTATCCCCTCCCATCCCTCTCCAAATGTGACATTATTTGTGAACAGCCCCTTACAAGAAATTCATTACAATTTATGAGGGATAAGAAAGATGCTTTATTTTTAGCCAAAGAACAGACAGAGTGCAGCATCTTATTGAAACTGCAGGGGTCACTTCAGACTTTTCTCAAAGGGCTTTTGTGAAATTGTGAAGTTTTTTTAAGATTTGTAAAAATTTTAGTCATAATTTTGTAAATTTTAAATTATTGATGCATTCAGATGCTACCTTTTATCAGAGGTGTAGTCTTAAAAAACAAAACAAAAAACAACAGAAGCTATTTGTTTTAAGCAGAGGATATACGCTCAAGGCAGAGAGTATATGGTGTTTAAAAAAATAATCCAGAAGATATACAGTATGTACCCTTCACTACATTCCTGCCCTTCATGTATAAAAAAGCTAAGTAATACAGTGGTAGAAAATATGATATAATTAAACAACAAAAGATGCAAAATTTATGAAATTTCATGCATTTATTTTATATGCTACAAGTAAAGAAAAAAAAAAATTCATTAATAACTACATTAACAAAAGATTAACAGACTTAAGAAAATTTTCTGTTAAAAAAAAGTTTGAAACCAGGGTTGGGAAAAAATCATGATTTTTTTAAAAAAATCAAAAAAATCCGATTTATTTGATTTAAATCAGATTTTTTTGATTTAAATCGGATTTATTTGATTTTTTTAGAATTCTACTTTTAATTACTGTGTTTTTATGTTTTTACAATACATGGAGCAGTTTTCATAATAAATAACTAAAAAAGAATAAATAATATTTATAATTTATAAAAATAATATAAGAAATAATTATATAGTTAAGAAATTACTATATTCTAGTTATTGATTGGCACTAAAAAATAAACAACTAGGCATTAATCTAAAGCCATTCTATTATTTTGTAATTGAATTGTGCACACTAAATAAGAAATAAACTGAAATATTTTGTAAATGAATAAAAAATGGTAAAATTTAAAAAACAAATCAAATATTCATTTAATGCAAGCTATTTATTAAAGGATAAAAATTACAATTAATTCAATATTTTTTAAGTAAATGGAAATAAATCAGGAATTTAATTGTTTGAACAAAAACACTAATTTAGAAGCTTTGTCCGTGCCTAATTTATTACAGAGGCTTGAATGAACTAGTCCAAAAAAAGAAAATTGTTTTTCTATTCCAGCAGATGAAGCTAAGCCTGTTGTTATTTGGTAACTAAATTCAATTTCAATTTCGCAGATTATCTCCTTACCTCCCATTACATAAAAGTTTCACCAATCATACTGTGTCATAATATCTGAAACTTTTTTCTCAAGCAATGGTAATTTTTCGAATGGGTCATTTTTTGCTTGAAAATGTGTTACAGTGGTGAGAAGATTTAGACAATTTTCTTGAATGAATGTCAAACTTTCATTATTTTCCTCTACACTAAGGGAAATTTCATTTTGATTTAAAACATTAAAACCTTTCTCTTCTAATTCATTTCGCATTTTAGCCATGTTGGCAGCATTATTAGTGAAGAAACTACAAACTTTGCATTAAAATTTATTTTCTGTTAAAGGAATCATTTTAGCCACAAGTTCAGTCAAATATTCACCTGTGTGTGAAGATCCTGGTATATCGATTGTGTCAACTAAGTAGACTTTACCTCTTTTTACCACACATGCACATACGATTGGTTCATTTCGTATGTTTGACCATCCATCAAATGTCATACACACAATTTCGCCACTTAAAGCATCTATGCATTTTTTGCTCTCATCATTCTATATTTTTTTCAATAAAATTCCAGCAATAACTTTACGATTTGGTGGGGTATTTGGTAGTTATTTTGGTTTCGGAATGCTTTTTGAAAATTTGTGAGCTTTGATTGAAATTTGACAGAGTAATATGACAAGTTTTAAAACTTGTTCATTGCACGTAGTATCCGATTTTACGGTGAACATTAATGAATTTGATTAATTATTAACTTGTGAAACAAAAAAGATTCAAATCATTTATTTGCGAACATTGGCAAACGAAATATGATTTATAAAGTGTTTCTATGTTTTGCCTCATCATCTAAAGTTTATTACAAAACAACAAAGAATTAAAGGATTAGGAGGGGGGGGGGGGGGGCACCTGGATTTAACCTGCACATGCCACATTCTTTCTGATAGAAATCCTGGAAATACCAGAAAAACACCTGCTACTTATTTACACCTACTTCTTATTTCTCTGCTGACTAATTTCCAACATTTAAAAAAATTGATTTAAATCAAATGATTTTTTTAAAAAAATCAGCTGATTTAAATCTAGATTTAAATCAGTTGATTTAAATCGTGCCAACCCTGTTTGAAACAATTATAAAGTCAATACATGTATTTCATCAATAATCGATGTGAGACCCTTTTTTTCTATGACTTTGATTAGTCTCTTGTTCATTGAATCTATCAGATCACACAAAGTGCTTACATAAATACTGTTTCAGTAGTTTTTAATAGCATTCATCAAATCTAATTTTCAATTGAATTGTCACATATTTTTATGATCATTTCAGGCTAAAATTTCTCAAAGATTTTTAATTACATTCTGATTGGGGCTACGAGCTGGCTGTCAAAGACAATTCACCTGATCAGCTTCCAGCCGAGATTTAATAGACTACGGAACATGAATAGAAGCGTTATCCAGCTGAAATGTCCAGGTTCCTGAAGTTATAAGAGCAATGGGTAGTAAATTATCTCCTAATCTATCTTGATACATAACTGAATTAATTTTGTTATGCATGAAATGAAAATGACCGGAGTGGTTTCACATGCAGCAAATGCAGCCCAAACCATTATTGAGCCATCTCCAAATTGACAATTAAAAAAAATATGAGGTTCCTGTTCTAAATCATGCCAAAAATATTTATTGTCATCTGGTTCATCAAAATCAAATTTCTTCTCATCAGAAAAGTCAATATTTCTCCAATTTATGCCTTTGGTTAGATGTTTTCCTGCAAAGTCTAAGCGAGCATTTTTGTGGTGCTTAGAAAGAGGAGGTTTTCCTTTAATTTTTTTTTTTTAATTGAACAATGGGATTGTCATTTAAAACGTTTCTTACCATTCCACTTGTAAATTACAACTGTAACTGTTGGGCAGATGACATTTTTTGTCCATAAGCTAGCTTTTGGATTTGTCGATTGCCTTACAATTAAGAATTTCGGTCTTCCTGCACACTTTTTACTGCTGAAATCTTCAGAATTTCTGAGAAAACTGTTTACTGCAGCCGTGGACCTTCCTATTTTTCTTGCAATATTAGAACCAGGCATTACAGCTTCATTTAAAGTTAATATTTTATTGTGTTCATCATCACAGATAACTTTTTTCCTCTTGACATTGTATTAAACACACCAACTACAAAATGAATGCAGATATGAATGACTATTAACATTTACTAAACTTTCAAGGTGACTTGCTTTCTCAAGTCTGGCATTATGCTAAATAAAACTAGAACAATCAGCTTTATAATTTTTTCTAAATTGTTTTTCATTAGTTGTAAGCCTTTCCGTTTTTCTAAAGAAAGTTCAATGCATATTATTGTGATGTTGATCACGCATGAAAATAGAATTTGTGTTATCAACAATTCCATTACTTTTTTACCTTTGTAAATTCTTCTAATGATTTTATAATTTTTTCCATCACTGTATGTTCTTTGGTGAGTTCAACTATTTTATTACAGGGCAGATTTTATTTTTAAATGATTAAATTTGTGAAAAGTTCAGTTTGAAGGTGAAAAAAATTCTGTGAAAGGTCTATTAAGAGATAAATAATTTTATGAAGGGTCCCGTTTGGGGATAAAAAATTTTGTTAACAATCCTGTTAAAATAATAATAATAAAAAAAAAAAAAAAAAAAAAAAAAAAATTGCGAAGAGTTTTTTAAAGGATCTAAAATCTTTCTAAACATATTCCTGAACTGCCTGAGAAAAACTGTGCATACTATATTATGATGTTTTTGCTTTGCTGTTGAATACTATATTTACCTTTTCCAACAGTTTGTAGCATTAACGATTCAGTAGCTTTCCAGTCAGCACTAAGTCTTTTTACTAACAGGAAGGCATTGATAGGATTTTCTAAGAAAGACTGTGCATCAGCAGAGGCAACTTCATGCAGTTTTCCATATTCCTCTTTAAATCTATTAAAACAACATAAACAAATCCCTGTAAAAACTATTATATAAATATATATATATATATCAGAATAGATGTTTTAAACACACTGGTGTTGGCAATATATATATATATATATATATTTTTTTTTTCTTGTCCTTTGCAAAAAAAGCCCATTTTCGTGTAGTCATTAGAGTTAGTTTGTGAAAAAATCAAGATAAATTTATTTTACTACAAAACAGTTTATTATATAAAATCAATTTTTTTGGTACTTACTCTGTTATCCTGTCGACCAATTTCGCCAAATTATATATATTGACATAATTTTTATTTTAAATAACGAAAAAACAAATAATTGGTAGAATATTAAAAAAAATATTTATAAAAAGTCAAAATATAAATCACTTAATGACATTTTAAACATGTGAATCACATTTAATGTCATTGAATGTGACATACACGATCATCCATTATTGGCATTTAATCTTATAGTTTGGCAATAATATTTTGGCCGACGGGATAACCTAGTAGTACCTTTTTTTTAAGTAAAACATACAGTACTTAATTTAATATAAAATACACACAATCTATTCTAACAGACTGCCATAGGAAGAAAAAATGTTGCCGAATTGGCTGGGTTGCCCAGACATTAAATTGCCATTTTGCAGCCAAATACGTATCCTGGTGCATGTGAGACAGCCATATAAAATATGTATGAGAATTATATCCATAACACTACTTGTGGAATTGAACATTAAGAGAAACTAATTTTAATTAAAGATGTATTTATTATAATTACATATACAGTAGACTTCCTCAAATCCGCACAGCTTGGGACCAGGGGTTGTGCAGATTTTAGAATTTTGTGGATTTCTGGTCATTGTTTTGTTTACATTATTTAAATTTTAATATGAATGCAATTAAAAATGCTATAGAAACTATAATGAATGTTTACAATACAGTAAAAAATTAAAATAAGTAATAAATTAAAATGATCAAAAATTAGACATTTTTTAAAAAAGGATTAAAATATTAAAAGCAATGGTAAAGTAAATAATTAATGATGTATAATTAATATTCATTGATGAGATGCATTTTTTCTAAATTATTCAGTGAAATTTTATTCATAAAGATGCACTACTAATACATATCAAATTCATAAAATAAGGATGTTTTATTACAGGTTTATCCAGACTTAATAATAAAAAAACTTGATTAATGCATATGATTATTAGTGATATAAGCAATATTTTGAATTATTTCAGAAAAATATTTATTCTTCCTTCATGAAAAAGCATAAATTCAGTAATATTAGCAAAAATCACACATTAAAATGTATATAGAAGTGATACAAAAAAAAAAGTCAAATTTAGGCCCCAATTCTGAACTGAAAGTTTCATTGTTTACATCTGTAAATTATGTGCAGATTAGAGGGAGTCTACTGTATATTAAATTTTAGGTGCAGTTAAACTGGGAGTAAAACAGTCTTTAAGGCAATTAATCATATATACATTATTAAAAACTGAATAGATTTTTAAAAGTTTCAATCAAAATCTAATTTTTCAATTCAATTTTTTAATAGATAAGTGGAATTTGATGTCTTCCAATGATTTGTTTCAGTAAATTATAGTTTGTTAATTGTAGAAAACAGACCAATTCAGAAATTTCATAAAAAAATATTGTGAAATTTAAAAAGAATATTAATAGTATACCTAGATGACAAGAAATCTAAAACAAGTGTAGTCTGGAATATTAAAACGTGAATTATTACTTGCTTACTAAGCGAAGAACCAACATTGTGAAAAATGTCCGAGCCGGAGATTGAAACTAAAACCCTTGGAATAGCCCTCCAAGTGCTCTATCATTTAAGTTACGAGGACAATGTCCAGCTTGGCATCTAAGCGTAGAACCAACATTGTGAAAAATGCCTGAACCAGAGATCGAACCCAAAATAACTTCATACCCATAATAATTTAAGAATTTTACAAAAAGCAATGAAATTTAAAAAGAATATATCAGTGATACACTAGAACATTAAATCTAAAACCAAGAAGTCTAGCCAGCTTAATCATTATTTCCTAGTACCTTAGCTATTAGTATATTTTAATTATCCCTCCTCCACAAACTTTTATAACTATAAAAATTAGAAATAATAAACAGGAATAATTCCGTATCCTTTTTTGATTAGTGGAATAATTCAAAAAAGTGCCAAAAAACCTTTTTAGCATTTTACCATTTTTTTTATTGTGATGGAAAAACATGATTTTTAAATATTTTTAAACATATATTTATTTAATAAGTTTTATAAAAAAGACATCAGAAAACGACAACAAAAAAAGTCCATTTCATTAATACAGTATACTTCCTTTAATCTACAACCCTAAAATCCAAAGCTCTCTGAATTCCACACATAATTTACAGATGTAAACAATGAAACCTTCAGTTCAGATATAGAAACAAAATTTGACTTTTTTATTTTTATATTAATTATATATATATTTTTTAATCTGTAATTTTTGTTAATATTGCTAAATTCATGCTTTTTCATGAAGGAACAAAAAATTTATTTATGAAAAAATTCAAGATATTGTTATCACTAATAATGATAATTACAATCCTTTTTGCCAAATGTATGTAAATGCATTAATCAAGCTTTTTTTTATTAGTATTTTAAGTATAGTTAAACCTGAAATAAAACTTCTGTTTTAATGTGAATTAGTAATGCACTTTTATGAGGCAAGTTTTATTGAATAATTCAGGGGAAATGCATCTTATCTGTATAATAAATATTTACCTATATACACTATTATTTACTTGAATTTTGCTATTAATATTTTATCGTTTGAAAAAATTATCTAAATTTTTATTATTTTAGTTTATTACTTCACTTAAATAATTTTAATATTTTACTAAATTGTAATTGTAAGCATTCACTATAATCACAATTTCATTTTTAATTGCATTGAAATTACTGTTTTAGAAATGTAAACAAAGCAGTGACCAGAAATCCACAAAATCTAAAATCCACTTAACCTCTGGTCCCAAGCTGTGTGGATTTGAGGGAGTGTACTGTATATAAAAGCAACCCCAAAGGCTGAACAAGTACATTAAAATATTTATCATAAAAAAGGAACAGGATACAGAATTCTTCCTAATTAAACAATTTTACAGATTGCTAAAAAAATACATTTTTCTAAACAACAAAATTTCTAAAATTCGTACAGTACAATATATTCGAAATAAAATAGATAAAAGAACAAAAAAAGTAGAACTAAGAAATAATAACGAAAACATTTAACTAAAATGCAAAGTTTTTTTTTTTTTTTTTTTTTTTTTTTTTTTATTGAAATAATGTACAATTTTTTAAATACATACTTTCTAATTTCTGACAATCGTTTTTCTTCGAGCTCTATATATTTATCAATTGTTTTGATCACTTCACTTTCAGTGTGAAGAAGTTTTTCTAAATCAACTACGGCTGTAAAAAGTTCACACGATGATATAGTAAAAAATAAACAGAAGATGCAATTTTGTAATGAAAGCATGAGCATATTCACACGTCTTTCACAACCTGTAAAAAGGAAATAACTGATATGAGAAAAATAAAATAAAATGATTAAACTTATTTATGTTAAATAGGAAGAATAAAGTTTAAATTACAGACTGAATACAAACATAAAAATAATTAATTGTTACCAGATAAGTTTATGCGAAAATATATGTTTATAAAATGAAAAAACAATGAATGCATACGTTACAAAACTGAAGTTGGCACACCTGTTTCAAATTAATGTTCGCGATTAAAAAAATGAGATGCAGAGACAAAAATATGATTTTTTTTGTTTACAAAACAGCATCTGTCAATCAAATAAAAGAGAGTGGAGTTGAATAAAGTACAGATGTCATTCGTAAATAATGTAGTTTTTGATTGATTAGAAAATAAAAATTATAAATATATTTTTAATCTTAAAATCATCGTATTTAGTTGCACTTTTTAATGGAATTTTTTTTTTCGGTCTGGGCTGTGTGTAGATATTCTTTTGCTGCCTGAAGCAGCGAAATGTCCAACCAACCCAATTTTTAGCGCGCTGCTTGCAAAACAAAACAGGAGTACTCTAATTCTTTATTTATATTTTTCATTTTACTGTATTCTTTATTTTACATTTTAAAATAATGACTCAGTGTGTAATCAATGGAACATCTGTATCATTTCCTTTTGAACCTTATAAAGTCCAAGAGGACTATATGGATAAAGTAATAACATGTTTAAAACAGGTAATTAGAATAATTAATAGGTTGTGGAACCTGTTATCTGTGTAAGAATGTAACAATGAAACTTGTTAATCAAAATTAACTATATTTCACATCTCTACTAACCACTATAATGTTCATTTCTGTTTCTTTTCAGGGTGTAAATGGTTTATTAGAAAGTCCTACTGGAACAGGAAAAACTCTTTGTTTGCTGTGCTCATCTCTGGCATGGCTGGAAAATAGAAAAGCTCAGCAGCAACTGGCTCTCATAGAGCACTCAATGAAAGATAGTAATAGTAGTGAAAGACTGCAGGACCTAAAGAATTCTTTGAATAACGTCAATGGCTGTTGGGATTCAGGCCCAATTTTTAGTAAGTTTATAGATATTTCAGTATACGATAAAACCTTGATTATCGTATATAATTCGAACCAAACCTGCATCAGATAGTTGAAGAAATAAGTACCTAAGAGTGAAAAATGTTAAACTAATGATTTCTTGCTCATTTTTAATAATGAATTTAAGTTAAATGTACATGTTTAATATTTCAGTTTCATGCATTTGTTTTTTCCTCTTTAGTGCTTCCTAAGATAGTTTATAGTTCAAGAACTCATTCACAGCTGTCTCAAGCAATTCAAGAGTTAAAAAGAAGCAGTTACAGGCAGTATGTATTTCTGACAAAATTATATTTGTTGATAATTAAATTACACTGTAATTAAAAAAAAAAAATAATCTGCCGAGTAAAATTTAAAGTAGTGGCATCAATTTGAGATTTATTAAAATGTAGTAATGCAATGTTGAAATCCTTTAAAATGAAATTAATGCCTCTTTACAATTGTAATCATTTTATGCTTGTGATTAAAATAACTGAAATGTATATATAAATAATATTTGCAAAATGAAATTAATGCCTCTTTACAATTGTAATCATTTTATGCTTGATATTAAAATAAGCTAGAGATTAAAATAACTGAAATGTATATATAAATAATATTTGCAAAATGAAATTAATGCCTCTTTACAATTGTAATCTTTTTATGCTTGAGATTAAAATAACTGAAATGTATATATAAATAATATATGTAAATAATATTTGTTATTATACTTGCCTAGTATTTGCTTTTATTCATTTTAGCCCATATCTTAGTACAGTAGACTCCCTCAAATCCACACAACTTGGGATAAGAGGTTATGTGGATTTTAGAGTTTTGCAGATTTCTGGTCATTGCTTTGCTTATATATTTTTTAAAGTAATTTGAATATAATTAATGCAGTGGCGCAGCGAGGGGGGGGGTCAGTGGCGTAGCTATGTTTTGGCCTATCCTATGGCGCCCGGGGCCAGCAAGAAATTTTGCGCCCCCACCCCAATATAGATATATAACAATTTGTCTCAATTTGGCGCCCCTAGGCCTCGGCGCCCGGGGCGGACGCCCCCCTTGCCCCCCCTTAGCTACGCCACTGGGGGGGGTTACCCCCCCCCCCCCCCCCCCCAGAGCCATGACAAAAATACAAAAATTTCCATTTTTATGAACCGAATCATAAAAAACAAAACTAAAGTTAGAATTTTATTTGTTTTGTTCTCGAAATCTGCCGCTTTATTGAATCAAATTTTATTTAAAAATTTGACTCGTTTAAGCAGCAGTAATTTATTTTCTTTGAAAAATGGGGAAAGCACATAGCAACAGTATCAGTATCAAAAACTGGTCACTCATTTCGGAAAAGGCCAGCTTTCATTTATACTATTGAAAATCAGTCGAAGGCTAAAAGGAATGGTCATTTCCTGTCGCTGCCAATGCCGTCTCGGGTTTTTCAGTACTGCACCATTGGGGGGGGGGGGTCTTAATTAGTTGCATCTGTTTCTTGCTCTTTTTTTTGGAAACGGGACTGGACTCTCGAATTCCAGGAAAAACACAAAAACGCAAGCTCGCATGCTTTGAAGGATAGACTTAATTCCACAAACAGTTAGTTGCTGTAGTGCAAAGGTTTCCTTTATTGTGCGTTTCGCTATGGATATTAAATTCTCTTCAGAGAAGAAAATTATGAAAAAGATGGATATAAGAGATCATTTTTTTAATCTTTCAAGTTCTTTCAAGTATTCTTGAAATCCAGGTATATTTGGAAAGTATATAATTCGTTTATATTTATGTTTCTGTAAAGATATTAACAGCGCCGTGCGAAAGGGGGGGGGGGGAGGGGGTGGTTTCCCCGGGCGCAGAGATTTAGGGGGAGAAAATTTTCTAACTACTTTCTATTTACTAAAGTTACTGGAAAAACAGTTATCGAAAAAAAAGTGACATAAACTACAAAAGCAGAAAAAAGTTACCGGAAAAAAGGGACATAGAATTGATTTTGGGAATTATTGATTTTGGGAATTCATTATTGATTTTGAGGATTCATTGGTTAAGTATTTAGGGGGGATCAGAGTGAGGCTCTTAATTTAGGTTAATGGGTTTTTCGTGCTGAATTAACTGTTTTGGTTCAGTTTTTGGACATATGATAACCCCCCCCCCCATCCGCAGCCTCTCAAATTACATTAATAGTTTTTTACGCAGATTTATCCGATTCGCTTGGAATTTCGGACATAGGAACATTATGATAAGATGCATCTCTGATTAGTTAAAGTTAGGGTTCTTTTGCTTATTATAAAGGGAGGATAGTCAACCCCCCCCCCCCTCCCACACACACACACACATTAGATAGATCAGTTTTTATACAAAATTATTTGATGTATTTCAAATTTTAGATATAGATTCTTTCTGATAAGGTGAATCCCTGAATAGTTTTAAGAGTTTAATTACTAAGTATAAAGGGGAGGGGGACGGAGGATAATCCCTCTTAAATTAAATAAATGGCTTTTCACGCAGATTTATCCGATTTGCTTCGAATTTTGGACATAGGTTCATTATGATAAAACGTATCTCTGATTAGTTACGGGGTTCTTTTCCTTATTATAAAGGGGGGCAAGCAATTATTTCCCCCCTCAAATTAGATAAATCGGTTTTTATGCAGAATTATCCAATGTATTTCAAATTTTAAATATAGGTTTTTTCTGATAAGGTGAATTCCTGAATAGTTTTAAGGTTTTAATGGCTAAGTATAAAGGCAAAAACAGAGCATAACTCTCCTTAAATTAAATAAATAGCTTTTATGAAGAATTATCCGATTTGCTTCAAACTTTGGATGTAGGTTCTTTATGATAAAGCATATTTCGGATTAGTTTTGAGGCTCTTTTGCTAAGTATAAATAGGGAAACGAACGATTATCCCCCCCCCCCCCCCATTAAATTAGATAAATTGTTTTTTATGCATAATTATCCGATATATTTCAAATTTTTTATATAGGTTTTTTTCTCATAAAGTGATTCCCCAAATAGTTTTAAGGCTAAGTATAGAGGAGGGAACTGGGGATAACCCCACTTAAATTACATAAATGGCTTTTTACGCAGAATTATCCGATTTGCTTCAAATTTTGGATGTAGTTTCATTATGGTAAAGCGTATAAGCTAATGAATATAGTTAAAATAGGGAGGGATGCAGCAGTCCATTCAGGAAACTCTTTCGGGGAAAGAAGCTTGCTTTCCCCATTCAACGGAGGGGGATGTCCGGTAGACATCGCAGGCGGCTAGTCTCTTAGGAAATTTGTCGATCAAGGGATTTCCCGGTAAAGGTTGCCGCAAAAATATTCAAGTAACATAAAAAAGCGAGTTGAATGCAACTGAACCCAAATAACAAATAAAAACAGCTTTTCTTTATTTTTTTAATTTAATGATTGAAAACTATTATGTCAGAAAACATTATAACACATTTTACCTTTTTTCTTATAATGATTAATTTCCATTCATTTTGCATTTAAAACTGGTTTATTTATTTATTTTTTTATTTGTGAAAAAAGCAATATACTAAATCATTTGTTGTAATTGTCATTTTAATTTACGCCAAATATTTATCATTTAAAACTGGATTTTTACTAATTAATGTCCCATATTATGCATCACAAAATATAATATAAAACATTAAAAATATATATGTTAGAAAATTTTAATGTACAAACTATATTGTATGTCACGAACGAACTAGTGAATTCATTAATTTGTAGTAATAAAAATATATATATTTTTTAATTTCTACCTTATGTTAGTAATTAGAAAGTTAATTGTTTAAAAACCTGTAGTTCTTAATAAATCTTCAGGTTTGAACGCTTTAAAAAACTAGTCGTTGGGGGTACCACCGTAATACTTAC
Source organism: Maratus speculifer (assembly GCA_964019185.1). NCBI lineage: Eukaryota > Metazoa > Arthropoda > Arachnida > Araneae > Salticidae > Maratus > Maratus speculifer. Next base: position 210,057,292 of record OZ025301.1, on the reverse strand, counting down.
CCATCATGGATACGCATAATATAAAATATGAAAATAAAACGCATGTAAACTATTTACAAAATGCTTCGCAATTCCAAAATTAAAGTTTGAACGCATATTTAAATAGTTTTAATATACATAGTAATACTCTATCAATGAATTGCTGATGAGACGATTTCGACAAATTATATAAAACTCCAAAATACGCCAGTACTACCGGATTACGCAAAAGAAGCATCCTTATAGCTCCAAATATAATAATCATATTAACTAACAATTTGCTGCGTCGGATTAAGCGTCTCATTTCCAATTGAAATACAGTAGACTCCCTCAAATCCGCACTCCTAAAATCCACAACTCTCTAAAATCGGCACATATTTTATGGATGTAAACAATGAAACATTCAGTTCAGATGTAGGTGCAAAAATTGATTTTTTTAGTTTTATATCAATTCCATATATTTTTTAATTTGTAATTTTTGTTAAGGTTATTGAATTCATGTTTTTTCATAAAGAAAGAATAATTTATTTCTGAAAAAATCAAGATATTGCAGATATCACTGGTAATCAGAATCTTATCAAATATATTTATGTATTAATCAAGTTTTTTCAGTTATTAAGTCTGGCTAAACGTGAAATAAAGCTTCTTTATTTTATGATCTTGATGTGAATTAGTAATGTACCTTTATGAGGCAAGTTTCATTGAATAATTTAGGAAAAACACATTTATAATGAATATTTAATTGTACATTATTGATTATTAATTTGACCTTTGCTTTTAGTATTTTTATCATTTTAAAAACTATCTAAATTTTTATTATTTTAGTTGATTCCTTATTTTAATATTTTAGCATATTGTAAGCATTCATTATACTTTTGATTTCATTATTAATTACATTCAAATTACTATTTAAAAAATGTAAACAAAGCAATGACCAGAAATCTGCAAAATTCTAAAATCCGCAAAACCTCTGGTCCCAAGGTGTGCGGATTTGAGGGAGTCTACTGTATATCGCTGAATTGAAATTTGAATGAAATACAGGGTCATGAAAAATCGAAGAATGTGGAAAACAGAATTACAAATATCTCGACAACTAATAATCCGATCGACTTCGTTCTTTATGCAAAATTTGTGTTATTTTATTGCCTTTTACGTCCCCTCCTTAAAATAAAACCTTTCGAAAATTTTTGTATACCTTTCATCAGAACGAACTTTTCGAGAGTCCGAAAAAAATAGTTCCGGATAATCGAGGTTATTGATATTAAATAGGCTTTGTCCCATTTTTGCATATTAAGCACATACAAAGTTTCAAGTCTCTATCTCAATTTGTTCGAGAGATAGAGCGGTTACAGACAGACAGACAGACGGACGGCAAATTTTTTTTTCTAAAAATATGTTTTTCTTAATCTCCAGTATCTGAAACGTGTAAATCCGTCATAAAAAAATTTTCGATTTTCAAAACGATTGCAATACTTACCCTATACTACGTATGATGGGTAAGTAATAAAAACAGATTTAAATAATAAAATAAAAAGATTTTAAGAAAAACAGGATATTTTTTTTTTTGTTACGATATTTAGAATACTGTAAAATGCTATGCAGCAACATAAATCACAGTTTTAAATGCAAACAGCTATTGAGGATATATAAACAAACACTTAAAACTATTTAGGGATTCACTTTATGAGAAAGAACCAAAATTTGAAATACATCGGATAATTGTGCATAAAAACAATTTATCTAATTTAAGGGGGGAATAATCGCAACCCCCCCTTTTTAATTAGCAAAAGAACCCCATAACTAATCAGGGATACCCCTTATCTTAATGAACGTACATTCAAAATTTGAAGCAAATTGAATAATTCTGCGTAAAAAGTCATTTATTTAATTTAAGAGAGGTTATCCCTCATGCACCCTCTATACTTAACCATTATACTCCGAAAATTCTTGAGGCATTATATACTGTGATGACGTACTGACAACTTTAATCGTGGCAGAAGATGGATAGCGAAGTCTTATTGTGAAAAGGTATGCAGAGTTGAAAGTATCTTCATTCAAAAACTGTTAATAACCTCAAGGAACATGCCTAGAAAATAATTGCACTGGTCTAGTGCCAATGAGCTGAGGGGGACACTGGGATTATTGAGCATCGAGAGGGAAAGAAAATAGTTGGAAGAGAGACATGTGCTGGTAATGTACAAGAAAGTACATTGATGTAAGATGGCTTAGACGTGCTAAGCGAAATGTAATATTGGAGTGTGGCTCCTATGTAGTTGTAATGTCGTTTTATTTATTCTATTTATTCGTTTTATTTATTCGTTTGATCTATGGTTCTAATAAAGAACTTGGGGAATTAAAAATGTGTTATTGATGAACTTAACAAATAAACCAACTTAGTAAAGAGAAACTCAGGGCACGACACCACAGTAATATATATAAGCCTTGTCAGAAAGAACCTATATCTAAAATTTGACACATGTTGGATAATTCTGCTTAAAAACCATTCATCTCATTTAGAGCGGAGAGGGAGAGGTAATCGTCCGTTCCCAAAACTAATCAGGCAAGCATCTTTTCAGTATGAACGTATATCCAAAAATTGAATCAAAGCAGTTAATTCAGCATGAAAAAACCATTCACTTATTAAGAGCCAACCCCCGACCTCCCCCCCCTCATCATACTTAGCCAATAATCCTCAAAATAAATTCCTTGTCACTTTTTTTTCTGGTAACATTTTTATCTTGTCCCTTTTTTCCGGTAACTTTTTTCGCGAAAAAAAACAGCAATTTCACCAAATATCGCAGATAAAACACTGATTTCGTCTGAAGACCGCGGGGAAAACGTCGATTTCGTCTAAACATTTCTGATGTAATGCTGATTTCGTTAAAAAAATCGGGGAAAAAACACTGTTTTTCATAAAAGATTGCTTAAAAACATTTTGTCAAAAGATCATTGAATAAAAAAGGGAGCCTTCATCAAAAGATCACGGAAAAAACGCCGATTTCGTCTTAAGACCGCGGGAATAAAACGCCGTTTTCAAGAAAAGATCGCGTAAAATTGCAAATTTTGTGTAAAGAAAAAAACGTCGAAAAAAACCGCCGATTTCATAAAAAAAACCCTCTGAAAAACACCGATTTCGTCAAAAGATCGTGGAAAAACCACCGATTTCGACAAAAGATTGCAAAAAATCACTGATTTTGCTAAAATATCACAGATAAATCGTTGATTTCATCTAGAGGTCGCGGAAAAATGCCGATTTCGTCAAAAAATCGTGGAAAACTGCCGATTTTCACGAAAGATCGCAATAAATCACCGATTTTGCTAAAATATCGCAAATAAATCGTTGATTTCGTCTGAAGGTCACAGAAAAATGCCCATTTCGTCTGAAGATCGCAGATAAACCCTCTTTGCATGGGGGGGGGGGTAACTCGCGGAATCCTCCCCCCCCACCCCCACCCCACCCCGCCGATTTCCGAAAATGTGATGTGAATTTCTGAAAAAAAAATTTCTACCAGAATTACCCCTGAAGCAACTCTATCCCCCCCCCAGAGCCGAATTCTGGCTGCACTACTGATTAATGAAATCAAAAGTATATTGAATGTTTACAGTGTACTAAAATATGTCAAACTAAAATAATAAAAATTTAGATAACTTTTAAAATGTTTAAAATACTACAAACAAAGGTCAAGTTAATCAATAATGTACAATTAAATATTCATTTTAAAGATAGAATGTGTTTTTCCTAAATTATTCAATTAAACTTGCCTCATAAGGATACATTACTAATTCACATCAGGATCATAAAATAATGAAGCTTTATTTCAGGTTTAGCCAGACTTCATAACTAAAAAAGCTTGGTTAATACATAAATATATTTTGTAAGATTGTGATTACCAATGATATCAGCAATATCTTGATTTTTTCAGACATATATTATTCTTTCTTCATGAAAAAACGTGATATCAATAACATTAACAAAAGTTATAAATTAAAAAATGTATGGAATTGATATAAAACTAAAAAAGAGTCAAATTTTGCACCTACATCTGATCTGAATGTTTCATCGTTTACATCTCTAAATTATGTGTGGATTTTAGAGAGTTGCGGATTTTAGGAGCGTGGATTTGGAAGAGTCTACTGTAATTTCTGAAGTTGGATATTTTTGAATGCATATATATTTCAGTTTTATAATTAAAATTGACAATGAAGAATTCTATTTATAGTACTAAAAATACTACAAAGAAAAAAAAAGACTTAAACAATTATCTTTGTTAGAACAATATACATCAAGTGATTGATATAGCCAAATGAACAATTTAACAAGGTAATGTACACTGGTGAAAACAATTGAAGGGACAAATGTTAAAAAAAAAAAAAAACAACAACAACAAAATAAGTTATGCCTATGCCTATACGCAAATAAGATGTCAAATGATAATTAAGCTCATTACGGACACACCTGCTGCGCAGTGATCTGCGTCGCCATAAGGTAGTGGCGCTGCGATCGCTTTTGTGTACAAGTACTTCATTTTCTCACCGATGCTTATAGCATGAGGACGTTTTGAACGTTCGTAGACGAACCCAATCCTTGTTTTTTGAATTTATTTTTAAACCTATCGTTAATATGGCTAGTCGTCATCGTCTAGATGATGCAACAAGATGGCGGATTATTGGAAGACTCGAGGTCGGCCAATCACAAGCTATATGTTGTAAAGAGCTTGGGGTTCCGAGAAATGTGGTCTCCACTCTGTGGAAACAATTCACAGAGACAGGAACAGTGGTCTGCCGACCTGGTCAAGGCCGTAAGAGTGCAAAAACGCTGGTTGAAGACCATTATTTGAGAGTTTTAGCTGAAAGAGATAGGTCCGCTACAGCGACACAATTCTCTCGTCAACTGTATAATGCAACAGGAACATCCATTTCACGGATAACAAGTCACCCAGAGACATAATGCAGGTGGCCTGTATGCAAGACGCCCTGCAGTTTGCATCCCTTTGAGTAGGAGTGCCAATAAGGCTCGTCTAACATGGTGTCGAGAACACCTGTCTTGGACAGAGCATGATTGGGGCAGGTACTCTTTAGTGATGAGTCACGATTCAGTCTGGACAATGACTCGAGACGTGTTCTCATATGGAGAGAACACGGGAGTCGATATCAGCCCTCTAATATTCTTGAAAAGGACCATTATGGTGGAGGTGGTTTGATGGTCTGGGCAGGTATCATGGCAGACGGGCGTACCGACCTCCATGTGTTTGATAGAGGTACTCTGGCAGGTCAACGCTACAAGGACGAGATTCTTATACCCTATGTGTGACTTTTTCGAGGATCATATGGACAAAATTTCATCTTGGACGATAACGCCAGGCCACATAGGGCTCAGTTGGTAGACGAATACCTCGAATCGGAGGATATTCAATGAATGAAGTGGCCCGCGATGTCTCCTGACCTTAATCCCATCGAACACTTGTGGGACGCCCTTGAACGATCAATTGCAGCTCGAACACCAGCTCCAACGACTATCAATGAGCTCAAGGGAGCCCTGGTGCAAGAGTGGAAGCGGTTGCCACAAGGATTGATAAAGACATTGATAAACAGTATGAAACGCCAATGCCAGAGTTGTGTAGCTGTTAAAGGTGATCACACACCTTATTAGACATGTTTTCCTCTAACTGACAGAGTGTCAGACATGTTTTCCTCTGACTGACAGAGTGTCAGTCGTCTGCTGTGCTGGGCACTTGCCCAATTTCCTTATTTAGGGTGCAGGTTGCACCCATTTTTGTTTTTCCATGCATTAGTCGTTTATCGGGCGATATTTTAGCCAAGTTTGGTTTTATTTTCTTTGTTAGGTTTATTTTAATTGCAAAAAAACCATTTGTCCCTTTAATTGTTTTCACCAGTGTATAATGGAAGGCTGAATATATTTTATAGCCCGGGAGCCGAATTGGCGCAAAGCTGCGACGCATGTTGCAGACTCTTAGGAAGGTCTGCAGACTTAAAAATTTTGGTCCTAAATCTAAAAATTTGGACATAAAATGTATCGCTAATTTCGACAGTCTTCGAAAGTAAATTACATCATGGTCACGAAAAACACGTGAATTTCTTCCAAAGATCATAAAAAAGGGCAAATTTCTTCAAAAGATCATGAAAAAACGGCAAATTTCTCCAAAAGATCACGAAAAAACGACAAATTTCTTCAAAAGATCTCGAAAAAATGACAAATTTCTTCAAAAGATCATGAAAAAACGGCAAATTTCTTCAAAAGATCACGAAAAAACGGCAAATTTCTTCATAAGATCATGAATAAACGGCAAATTTCTTCAAAAGATCACAAATAAATGGCAGATTTCTTTAAAAAAAATCGCAAAAAAGCAAATTTCCTCAAAAGATCACGAAAAAACGGCAGATTTCTTCAAAAAAATCACAAAAAAAGGCAAAATTCTTCAAAAGATCACGAATAAACGGCAAATTTCTTTAAAAAATCGTGAAAAAAGGCAAATTTATATTAAAAATCACAGAAAAGCGTCAAATTTATTCAAAAAATCGCAAAAAAATGGCAAATTTCTTTAAAAAATCGCGAAAAAAGGCGAATTTCTCCAAAGGATCACGAAAAAAAGGAAGTTTTTGTAAAAAAAATCACGAAACAACGGCGAATTTCTTCAAAAAATCGCGAAAAAACGGCAAATTTCATCAAAAAATCACTAAAAAACAAAACATTTTTTTTCAAAAGATCGTGAAAAAACGGCAGTTTTCGTAAAAAAAGTGCGAAAAAAGTCAAATTTCTTCAAAATATCGCGAAAAAACGGCAAATTTTGTCAAAAGATCGCAAAAAATGACATCTCGTCAAAAGATCGTGGAAAACTTGCTAAATTTGTCAAAGAGGAGCCCCTCCCTCTTTCGAACAATGTATGAGGTGTTAAAAATTCTGAGAACAAAGGCAACTTCTTTTTAAATGAACTTTTCTTTTATGTCTATCACAAATATTTGGGAGGTTTGAGTGCGTAGCATGTAATGCGAGGGATTGGTCTGCAGACTATTTTTTAAGTTTTTACTTGTGTTGCAGACTGCAGAAACACTGCTGGGCCCTTTAGTATTTTTTATGCCTTAAGGTGACACTCACTTGAAAACACTCACACTCTTTGGACAGGTTTTCAAATTTCTGGTTGACATGTAAAAATTTTTAAACAATTTTTTGCATAGAATAGCTGAATTTGATCTCTAATATAGATATTTTATGCTGAAAAAACTGACACTAAATTTAAAATTCAGTGTCAGATTTTTTTTTTTTTTTTCAAAACCAATTTTAACCTTGAAAGTATGCCTTTATTTAAAAAATCTGTAACCAAAACCGAAAAAGTACAAAATGACCATATTAAAGATTGACTTCAGCTCTTACCATTCAGCATCCCTCTCTGCGATTCATATGCTTGAGACTCTGGGAGAATGGATAAAAAATAATAAAAAATAGGAAAATTAATACTGGACAAATTTAAAAATGAAAATACTTAAAGACATCGAAAAGCATAGCTAAACATGAAATTAATCTTCCTTACCTTATGCTTTTGATATGAATTAATAAATTATCTTTATGAGAACAGTTTTATTTAATTCAAGGCAAATATATAGCATCATATATATTAAAGCTATAAGAGAAATCTTTCAGCATACTTAAAACTGGTCTCTATGCATACGTGCTTGTGCTGAAATAGCTCCGAACCAATCAGAAGAGAGTGCAATTACTGTTTGTAAAAGCATTTGCAATGCGCGTTTGTAAATATGAGATAAGACTCCTTTTTTGCTCTCGCTGTTTAATGCAATGCTATAATAATTAATTTTTTTCTTCACTTATCTTATAATGATCGAAATACATTGTTTTTTTCACTTTAAGTAAGTTATTTTATTTCCATTTGTATTATTTTCATGTTAAACGCTATTCCCTCATTAAAATCTTGCAATGTTATTGCCGGCAATCTTAGGCTTAATTGTAGAGATGTTTCATATGAAATTGAAATATTAAATAGTTAATGATTAAAGTGTTTATTTACGTTCTTGGCCGATAAATCATTTTCTATATTGTAAATTTCAAATTTATACTAAGTATGTATGAAAAAAAAAGGCTGGAAATCCCATTGTTTTGTGTTTTGGAGGGAAAGCTGCGATTTTCGACGGATATTTTGACTTCATGGATGTAAACAGATTCGCAAATCACTATTTATTTTTTGCTTCAGTTTTTTATTATACTCATGTCAAAAAACGGTGATTTTTTTTCCCCTTATAATTTCATTTTTGAGCAAATTCATAACGTTTAGGAAGTATTTACATTACATTGTTTTCGCCGAATAATGGAGAATTGCATATGAAATGAAAATAATCCCAGTTATAAACAGCTTTGTAAATCATTAATATTTGTTTAATGTTTCACTTTCTTTGTGTTGACTCGAAGTTCCCTTTAAAAAAAAGGTACCCTTTTTTTAGAAAGTGTTCCCATGACAAAATTTGCTGAGTTTTCTTGGGGAGGAGGAGGATGGAATATTTTGATGAAATTTGCTATTTTTTTTCAATCGCTTGATCTTGATCTCTCAACAATGTTTTTTCAAAAATACGAAGATCATTATAATCAACAAAAAAAAATAAAATTATCAGAAGAGATCCCTCTTTTTTGCATAACATTCAATCATGATATACAATATAGAAAATTCTTTATCGGCCAAGAACGTAAATAAACACTTTAATCATTAACTATTGAATGTTTCAATTTCATATGAAACATCTACATTAAGCCTAAGATTGCCGGCAATAACATCACAAGGTTTGAAGGAGGGAATAGCGTTTAACATCAAAAAAGAATACAAATGAAAATAAAATAACTTACGTAAAGTGAAAAAACCAATGTATTTCGATCATTATAAGATAAGTAAAGAAAAAAATACAATTATCATTGCATTGCATTAAACAGTGATAGCAAAAATGCAGTCTTATTCGATATTTATCAAGGAGCTTTGCAAATGCGTATACAGAGAGTAAATACAGTCTTCTTCGATAGGTTCTCAGATTTCTGCACAAGTGCGTATGCATAGAGACCAGTTTTAGCTGTGCTGAAAAAAGATCGCTATTGTTTTAAGTATGTACTGTTCACCAATATTTGCGTTTTTTGAAGTACCTAGACAAATTTAAGGTATTTTCATAAAATTTTGACGAAATTCATGTCTTTTATGATACTAGGACAAAGTTTTTTGTTTTCTCAGGGATTTTTGGTGAAATTTGTCGGTTTTTTTTCACTATCTTTCAATGTAATTTGCCGTTTTATCGAATTTATCCTTTTTTCGTGAAATTTTTAGTTTTTTTTGTTATTTTCAGAAATTTGTCATTTTTACTTCCACCTTTTTTTTTTGCAAAGTTTACCTTTTTTGTGATCTTTTGATGAAATGTGCCTCTTTTTTCATCTTTTGACAAAATGTGTTGTTTTCTCACAACCGGTTTATCAATATTTGCGTTTTTTGAAGTACCTAGACAAATATTATGTATTTTCGCGATCTGTTGATGAAATTCACATCTTTTATGATATCAGGTCAAAATTATTTGTTTTCTCGGGGATTTTCGGTGAAATTTGTTATTTTTTTTGCGATCTTTCGATGTAATTTGCCGTTTTATCGAATTTATCCTTTTTTCATGATTTTTTTTTTTTAAATTAAATTTGTCATTTTATTTTCGTTATTTTCAGAAATTTGTCATATTTTTGCTTTTTTTTTTTTTTTTTTTTTTTTTTTTGCAAAAATTACATGTTTTGCAATCTTTTGATGAAATGTGCCTCTTTTTTTCATCTTTTGACAAAATGTGTTGTTTTCTCACAATCTGTTTACCAATATTTGCGTTTTTTGAAGTACCTAGACAAATTTAAAGTATTTTCACGATCTTTTGACAAAATTCACGTCTTTTAATATACTAGGACAAAATTATTTGTATTCTCATTGATTTTCGGTGAAATGTGTCGTTTTTTCTCACTATCTTTCGATGTAATTTACCATTTTATCAAATTCATCCTTTTTTCGTGATTTTTTTGTAATTTTTTTTTTTTTTTTCCCAGAAATTTTTCATTTTTTTGCTTTTTTTTTTTTTTTTGCAAAAATTACCTTTTTTTCAGAGGCGCAGCCAAGGGGGTGGTTTTGGGGTTAAAACCCCTCCCAGAGCTAAGAAAGATCGCTATAATTGCCGCTTATATGAATCAAAAGCAAACTCAATATTTAAAATGTTTTGGAGCATTTCGGAATCTGATGTTTTTTTTAATCAGATTTCATTTAATAAAGTGATTCAATTTAATAGCGAAAATTCTATATAAAATTGTGAAAGTGCATATTACATAGATTAGTTAAGTAAAAATTGGTTATTTGAACTAAATCACTTTTCTGAGATACATTATGCTATAAAAATTATGATTTCCTACCATACAGATGCTCTTTGAGTTTAAATATTATACAGTGAATATTCTAATAAGTACTGATTCTATTAACCGGTGATTCAAATAACCGGCAATTAGAGATGTAAATTTTTCGTAAAAATATAAGTGGCGGAAAAAAACTGGTTTTTTACTGGTTTTTTTCAGAAAAAAATGGAAAAATTGGAAAAATTGTTTTTTTATGACTGTTTCTCCCAAATAAATTATATTTTCTTAGAGAATATTAAATAATAAACATTTTTTCCCATTTATATGTATTAAATGAAAATTATTTTCACTTTATATTACAAAATAAAAAGAAAATAGCAAAGCCTGCTTTTAAAAGTTTAGTTTTTTTTTTCCACAGCCTAAGAATTTTTATTAAATGCTATTGTTTGTTATATCATTTCTCTGTTGAAATGATTTTTCAATTACATGTTTAACAGTTTAACTACCAATTGACCTAATGTAAAAACCTGAACCAATATGTCTGCAGTTTGGAATGAAATAAATTATGCATTCCATTTACATAAGTATAGTTTTTAAGTAAATGGTACTAGTTTAAAGAAATTATTGCAGTTTGTCATTATTATGAATATCAGTATTCAAAAATTCCATTGTTTGTTTAAAAAATGTATATTTTTACATTATTACTTTTTTTTCTTAGAATCTTAATTTTATTTCCTTTATAAAATGTTTAGTCTTGGTATAGCTTTCCAATCTCAACTCAAAAAAGTTTTGATTTAGTTTTATAATCTAAATTCAAACAAAACTAAGTTTTACTTTGGCTTACTCAGGTCTGAAACTAAAAAATAGCATAGGATTTATTGACTGTTAGATTTTTACTCACTGAAACCAAATATATACATACATATATATATATTTTTTAAGTTTAATTAAATGTAATTTTTTTCTTTTTACCCTGAAATCTGGTATTCTATTCTTGAGTAAGAAACCATATTCAATGTTTCCACATGGTAATTTTATATTTCTAAGAGTGGAACTCAAAAGTTATGAAACAGAACACTACAAATAGAAAATGCTCACTATTTGAGGAATTAACAAAAGCAGTTACATACAGAGATAAACTTCTACTGTACTTTAGAAAACTACAAAAATTCAAAGTTTAATCAAGAGGAAAAGTATAATTTGGAACATAGTTACTTGTAATAAAATATGGTTTTTTTTTTCATTGCAGTTGTACTTTTCTAATGCAAACTGCCCATGTTTTTACAACATTATGGAGGTAAAATGGAGGTCAATTTTAGATTCAACACCTTGAAAGATGCAGCATAATAGTGCCACCTGTAGGGCAATTTACACCAAAAACTAAACAACATTAATATATATCAGAAACTGTCTGAAGCTGTAGTTTGATTTTTTTTAAAAAATTGTCCTTGAGGTAAAGCTATTGCGATAATCATGAATAATACAGCATAGCAGCATCATCTGATGAGCAATTTACACCAAAAAGTAATGAGCACGAAGTTATGTTAAAGATTAACTTAATCTGAAATTTTATAAAAATACATACATTAGTTTGAGATAGAACTATTGTGGAAATTATGAATAATGCAGCATAGCAGTGCCATCGGTTTGGCGATATACACTAATAACTAAACATCTCGACTTTATATCAAGGTGTAGCTGAATCTAAAGTTTTGTGAAATTATGTGCATCAGTTCTTGAGATAGAGTGCCCATAAAATTTGTCCCATACAGACTCACAGAGTGACAGATATTTTCCAAAAACCATCAAAACGTGTTCAGGATCTTCTAAAACGTTTAAATACATCAGAAACTGAAAGTCAAATTTTTCACGAATTCAATACTTACTTCTTGAAAAGATAGATTAAAGTAATAAATGCATACTTCAAAATTTTATGTTGAATTTTTAATTTTATCATTTCCATTAATCGGCATATTATTGCAAAAAAAAAAAAAAAAAAAAAAAAAAAAAAAAAAAAAAAAAGAGAAGTTGCATTTAATTACATATTTAGATTTTTTTCATGTAATCAAGTTTTTGTGAAATTGTGAACTTTTTGTATATACTTGTACAAAATATATTCAGAATTTTTGAATAAGAAATTATTACTATATTTAGGTTCCTATTTAGACACTTTTAATAAGGTTATTTACATATATGCAACTTAATAAGATTCAGTTGCTGTATGGCATGAGATTTTTTTTTTTTTCTTCAATCATTGCACTTGCAAAAGATTCAATTTGTTGATTAAACTTTTTCTGAAATGTCTACTTTCAAGAGAAATTTTGCAAAGGGTCTTGTGTTTCAAACAAGAAAAAAATGTCAAGGATCCTTTCAAGTATTCTCAAACAGATTTCTGCTCAGAGATCAGATTATCCACATTAAAATTTTCATGTGAGACACTCAACATAAAAATAAATAAAATAAAAAGTATGAGAATGTAACTATTACAAAATTTTCACTATATTATTTCATAAATGAAATTTAAATTTTTCCAGTTCGGAAAAATTGAAAAATAAGCCTTCAGAAAAAAAACCAGTTTTTTTCCCTATTTTTCCGGTTTTTTTCCAAGTATTCCCATCTCTACCGGCAATCACCTTCATCAGAAACTCAAAACCCTCCCTAGAACCGAATTCTGGCTGCACCACTGCCTTTTTTGTGATCTTTTGATGAAATGTGCCTCTTTTTTTCATCTTTTGACAAAATATATAGTTTTCTCACAATCGCTTTACAAATATTTGCATTTTTTGAAGTACCTAGACAAATTTAAAGTATTTTCATGATCTTTTGACGAAATTCATGTCTTTTATGATACCAGGACAAAATTATTTGTTTTCTCAGGAATTTTTGTTGAAATTTGTCGGTTTTTTCTCACTATCTTTCGATGTAATTTGCCATTTTATCGAATTTATCCTTCTTTCGTGGTTTTTTTTGTGAAATTTTTAGTTTTTTTTGTTTTTTCAGAAATTTTTCACCTTTTTTTTTGCAAAAATTACCTGCTTTGGAATCTTTTGATGAAATGTGTCTCTTATTTTCATCTTTTGACAAAATGTGTTGTTTTCTCACAATCTGTTTACCAATATTTGCATTTTTTGAAGTATTTAGACAAATTTAAAGTATTTTCATGATCTTTTGACGAAATTCTTGTCTTTTATGATACTAGGACAAAATTATTTGTTTTCTCAGGGATTTTTGGTGAACTTTGTTGTTTTTTCTCACTATCTTTCGATTAATTTGCCGTTTTATCGAATTTATCCTTTATTTCGTAATTTTTTTGTGAAATTTGTCCTTTTTTTTGTTATTTTCAGAAATTTGTCACATTTTTGCTTTTTATTTTTGCAAAAATTACCTGTTATGCAATCTTTTGATGAAATGTGCCTCTTTTTTTCACCTTTTGACAAAATGTGTTGTTTTCTCACAATCTGTTTACCAATATTTGCATTTTTTGAAGTACCTAGATAAATTTAAAGTGTTTTCACGATCTTTTGACGAAATTCACTTTTTTTATGATACTAGGACAAAACTATTTGTATTCTCAGGGATTTTCGGTGAAATTTGTCGTTTTTTTTCGCGATCTTTCGATGTAATTTGCTGTTTTATCAAATTTATCCTTTTTTGTGATTTTTTTTTGCGAAATTGTCGTTTTTTGTTATTTTTTTTGAGAAATTTGTCGTTTTTTTTCGCTATTTTTAGCTAAATTTACCTTTTTAGCGATTACCTAGACAAATTTTATGTGCTTTTTGAGATCTTAGGACAAAATTCGCGCCTTTTATGAAACCTGGACAAAATGTGTCATCTTGAGGTCTTTCAGTAAAGTTTATCGTTTTTTTCAAGTTCTTTTGATGAAATTTGTCATTTTGTCACAATTTTTCAATGTAATTTTTCAGATTTTTGACAAATTTTCTGAGAGATCTTTTGAAGAAATTTGTTGTTTTTTGCATTCTGTTGATGAAATTTGCTGTTTTTTTTTCCACATCTATTTACAAAATTTCCAGGTGTTTTTTTTTTTTTTTTTTTTTTTTTTGGGGGGGGGGGGTATTTTGACAAAATTTGCTATTTTTTGTGATTATTTGCGTTTTTTATGGTACCTAGACAAATTTTGGTACATAGCAAATGATTTCTATCATTTTTTTTTTAAACTTAAACAGTTGAAAAATAATCTTCAAACATTTTCAAGAGTTTGTGACATGTGTCGCAGCGTTGGACTGATTCTGCACCCGGGATCATGTCATGTTGGTGTTACGTTGGTAAATGGAAAAGCATATTGAAATTTTTAATAAATATTAATCTTTTAAAAAAAAAATTAGCGGCAAAATTCTTTTTTTCTTTGGTTCTTTCATGTTGTTGCCGTCTAGTTTTGACAGGTTTCACATAGCCAGAATAAATATTATCATTAATTTTTTTAATATGTCAAATTTACATTTTTTTTTTTTTTTAAATTTATGAAAAGGTAATAGAAAAGTTAGTTGAAAATGCAAATGTGTACTTGTTGAATGGGGTGGGTAATGTAAAAACAAATTAACCACTGAGAGGATCATTGTTATAGTTGTTGCTAAATGGCAAACTATAAATTCAGTCTTATTTTGCTGCGAAGTAAGTGAAATATGTGTATTTTGTATGAAATGAGTAATGACAGTAATTTATGATTTATTCATGACATGTACAATTTATTGTTGTTGTATTTATAAATGGAAAATTATCAAATGAGAGATTCTAATTCTATGACAGCACATTTGAATGTAACTCGGCCAAATGCGAGTCATTTGCCTGGATGTAAAATGCAGGTTTTTCTTTTATTTATTGAAATTTTTGCTGAAGATTAGTCATTAAAAAATCCTTTAATAGCTGGAAAATACCTTTTTCTTTCTTTGGTGCCGTCAAGTTTTGACGGGTTCCATCTAGTCTTATGTTATGTATATTTAATTATTTGCTTGACCTTTACTTTTAATAATTTAATCATTTTTAATATAACCTTATATTTTATCATTTTAGTTCATCACTTTACTCAATTATTTTAATGTTTTACCATATTGCAAGCATTCAGTATCATTTGAATTGCATTATTACATTCAAATTTCTGTTTAATAAATGTAAACAACGGAATGATCAGAAATCAACAAAATTCTTCATTCTGCACAACCTCTGGTCCCAAGCTGTGCAGATTTGAGGGAGTCTATTGCAAAATTGTTTGTGTCATGTAGAGCCCGACCTCGCCAGGACTCTATCTTCTTCTTACAATAAAGTAATATTATACTTTTTATATGTGATTTGTTTCATTTCACTTGTGAAATAGTATTCCTTTTCTGTCTTATTTATAGTAATTAATTTTCACTCTATTTTTAATAGTGTAAAAGCCGTAGTGCTTGGCTCACGTGACCAACTTTGTTTGCATCCTGACGTTCTGAAACTGACAAGTCATACGGCTAAGGTGCATGCATGTCATGCTAAAGTCAGTAGTAAAAGCTGCCCTTTCTACCTAAATTATGAAGAGAAAATACTAAGTGCAACTGAATATCAAGACACACCTGTTACTGATATTGAAGATTTAGTCAGGCTGGGAAAAAAACACAAGCAAGTATTATGTTTATTTTTTAAAATAAAAGATAAAAGAACATCCATTAATTATGTTAGCGTTATTCCATGGTGACCAACGTAATACTTACAATAAAGGAAGGCAATCATTTCATAAATAATTACATTAAAAGTCGTGTACTAAAAATTATTTTACTATTATAATACTGTAATAGATTCATAAATCATTAAAAATATCTTTAACATTAAAATTTTAATTAATTTTTAAGTATTTTTTTCTAAATTAAAGTATGTGACCAATGTAACAGAAATCTGAAAAAAAGTTACATTGGTCACATCTATAATATTGGGTAAATCTATTAAAATAATTGTAAAACATGTGGTCATATCTTAGCAGTCATTTTAAGTAGGAGCATGAAATTCCAAAAAATAAATCTGTTAGAAAAATAATTAAACATATGTTTTAGCAATTTTAAAAATCGATTTCCACCTCTAAGAATGTTACAGGAAAGGAGAGCCGAAATTTTTAGAAAATTCCATCATATCTCAACAATTTGCAAACTTTTTCAGGAACTCTCATGTGATAAACTATGTGGAAAATCCTCAGATCTCTCTTTCATATTATAAAACTTTCTTCTCTCCCTCCTCATCCCAATTTGTTCCCCCCATCTTTCAAGTGGGAAAATTTTCTAACTCAATTCTTAATTATGCTACAGCAACATTCAACCTCATTTAAAGGTTTGTCCAAAGATGAAACTCCTCTCAGGCTTTCAATCGATGGGTGTCTATTTTGACTTCAGACAATAGGGGGCTTTTCCCCTTGTGGGAAAAAAGACAAATGGATTTTTTTATGCAATATATTGTTTGAAAGGTTTTGGTCTGTATGTTACTAAGAACCTGCTCTCCCCTCTTAACTCATTTTTTCATTACTAGAGGGCCTTTTAAAATTTTAAATTGTTCATTTCCATTACTATCCCAGACAATCCTGGCTGACTCATAATTTAATGACAGCCCAAGCTACTGAACCTAAAAGAATAAAAAATGGAGGAAACATACTTCTTGTGATATAAGTGAGCACTAAGAAAGGATTTTTGAAAATTTCTCTTAAGGAGATTAAAAAGATGATAAAAATTTTTAGAACATCTGGCCCTATTTCAGTATCTATTTTAGATGGGAGCATGAGATTACAGAAAATAATTCTAAACAAATAATCAAACATTTGTTTCAGCAATTTAAAATAACCCTGCCTTCCTCCTAAGGAGTTTAAAGTAGGGTCAAAACATTTTAAACATTTATCCATATTTCAGCAGCTGTCTAGATATAAGCTTGAAATTCCAGATAATGAATCTACTAAAAAATAATAAAACACATTTTTCAGCAATTTTAAGAATCTCCCAATATAAAAATTGTCACTAATATTGCTGCTTACTGTAGCCTTTTTCAGTATTTTAAGCACATAGTTGATTATATGTATGTTACATTTGTGTTTTATTTTTGTTTATTTATTTATTTATTAGTATAGATTGCTCAATTTGTCAGGGAATATAATCTAGAAACAAGTTCTGAACTAATAAATTGTTTTTAGTGTAAAAGGATTAATCTTTCATAACTGGGTTGCACATGATAGAGATGAAAACAAAGTTCATGCTTGAAAGTTATCTTAAGAACCCTAAAATACCAGTAAAGTGTAATGTAGCTTCAAACTTGCATTTGAAAGAAGAGAAAAAATTCACCTACACAAGGTTTTTAAAATTAAAATTGTGTGATATTTAAGAGTAAAAAAAAAGCAGTAAAATCAAAATGGATTGGCCAGATGTTGCCAGTATGAACATAACATGACATCAGTGTTTTCACAGACATATTTTTGCTTTATAATATAGATTTCAAATAGTCAGATATTTGTGATTTCTCATATGATTATCTCCACCCCTCCATTTTGACACCTGTTTTCTTAAATAAAACAAAAACGAGTATAATATTGATTATTCCAAATTAATTATTTGTAATATTCAAGGTTTGTTGATATATTGTATATGATTGGGTATATACGTATATATATCATGATATATATCCGGTATTTATTTTTAAAATGTGAATATTTTTGATATTATTAAATATTTTATGTTTATTTTTAAAATGTCAATATTTTTGATATTATTAAATATTTTATATTTGTTTTTAAAATGTCAATATTTTTGATATTATTAAATATTTGATATTTATTTTTAAAAAAAATATCATTGTGCAAGATAACTTTGATATTTTCATGCAAAACGAATGTGAATGAAATTTTAAGCTATTACTGACTGTATGACTTTGTAGATTGAGAATTTTTGTTCTATCAGTGACTTTTTCAGCCAAAGAAAGCAAAATCCTTTCCAGCTTTATGTTTGAAGCTTATTTTTATAAATGTAGAACTAATAATTATGTGAAACAATTAATTTGGAACAGCTATTGAAAAATAAACTGTCTGATTAAGATCAATCAGTTATACAACTTTATTGGAGAAATTTTTCATGATTTTGGCTTTGTTAAATCAATTGAATAGCATGTTAAAGGGGGAAAAAAAGACAAGCTTAGCATTTATGTTAAATTCTCCAATTAAAAAAAAAAAAAAAAAAAAAAAAAAAAAAAAAGATGTATTTAAATTTTTGTTTTATAAATTTCTGATTTGTATGTATTGAATTCTATAGTTAGCTTGTTTTTATAAGGTTATAGCAAATTCATTGTGTTTTCAATTAGTTAATCTTCCATTTTATACCAAGTGAAATAAAAGAGGGGGGGGGGGATGAGAAATGAATTTTTTAAATATTGTTCGATTAAATTACATGTTAGGTGCAACATGTTTGAGTTTCTGCTTTATATTATGCAATTATTTATTGAAAATATTTATTGTCAGCAGAGAGTTAACTATTTTAGAATTATCTAATAAATATTGAAAATATCGAATATAAATATAAAAATATTGGATATTTTTGATATTTCATGAAATTTATAAACTCTGGTAATATTTATAATTTTCAGGGAATATAATGCAGTAGTTGATATGTATTAAAAATCACCTCATGACAAAACTAATGATAGTTTACTTATTTTTTTAACTCTCTAAGTGTCATGCAAAAGGGTAAAATTACAATGTTGTTTTCTTTCCATTTTGTTTAAATGCTAACAAAATACAATTCTTTCAACATTATGTATATATATTAACAAAAAAAAAACTTAATTACAAATATAAATGTAATCCTTAATGGTATTAATCATTCTTCAAAGTATTGGAAATTTATTAAATCTATAAAATTATATTATTTTAAATAATGCCTATATTGCAGTAAAACCTGGAGCTTAGTGAACAGAATGTTACATGCCAAATGCTTAGAGGGTTAATGAACATATACTTTGCATTACTAAAGCAGATTTTAAACAATTTTTGGTTATTTAAGTAAATTCTTGCAA
The DNA here is from genome assembly GCA_964019185.1 of Maratus speculifer. Classification (NCBI taxonomy): domain Eukaryota; kingdom Metazoa; phylum Arthropoda; class Arachnida; order Araneae; family Salticidae; genus Maratus; species Maratus speculifer. Next base: position 210,037,917 of record OZ025301.1, on the reverse strand, counting down.
TTTGCTAGATGAAACAAAAACTGTTTTGAAAGCATAATTTTATAGTCTTTCAAATAAAACATTTTTTGATATTTATAAAAAAAATAGTTATTTAAATGTGACAGGTGTATTTTAATTAAGTTATTAACTTTTTATCTATTATATTTACAAATAAATAATTACTTATATCTTTTTTTTTTTTTTTTTTTATGATAAATTTGTATTCTGTGTGATTTTATTTTTTGTTTGTTTGTAAAAATTAGTTTTATGTAATAATTTCAGAGTTTGCCCATATTATGCTGCACGGAAATTAAGAACTGAAGCTGATGTTGTATTTACACCATATAATTATATAATTGATCCTAAAACTCGCAGAGCTCATGGTGTAGAAATACAAGGGAATGTTCTTATCTTTGATGAAGCACATAACATCGAATCAGCATGTGAAGATTCTCTTTCTTTTGATCTTCGCTCGTATGATCTTGCACTGTGCATTACTGAGGTATGTAACATTATGAGTTAAAATTTTCAGTTTATCAAGGTTGCTTTAGCACTTGGAAAATCTAGAAAAATCAGGGAATTAGGAAATTGTCCAAATAAGTCTTGGAAAAGTCAGGGAATTTCAGTAATTTCTTCCAAAATCTGGAAAAATGAGGGAATTTGATAAAATTTGGTTGTGATAACTATGAAAGTATCGTGTTTAAGATACCAGAGATGAAATCTTCTATAGTTTGGCAAATTTCATTTAAAAAAAAAAAAAGCATTTTTTGCTGTTCCCCACTCTTACCATTTACCATAGCAGATTGTTTATAATTTTTAAAACTCATTATAACAGATTTTTAAAAATTTCCTAGCATTTTTTTTTTTTTTTTTAATTACAATAAATAATTACCACAAGGCTCCATTTCCCCACAGAAGTGTCTGTTTCTTTTCATCCTTTGCCACCTGTTGGAAATACAGTTTATCTGGATATTAGTGGTTTTTTGATACAGTTGAAGCAAATATAGCTCAATATTGTATAGCAAGTTTTAATAGTTTGTTGGAAACTTGCGATGATTATAAATTATTAAAGAGAGTAATTCCATTTCAGTTTTTTGAGCAACTTTTGTGTGTGTGTATGTGGGGGGGGGGGGGGGGATAATCTTTTGCCACCGGTATTCAGGAAATTTGTGTGTTAGTGATGCAGTCAGTATTTGTTTTATCCTCAGCATCTGCTTTACACACTACACTGATAGACTAGAAATGTACTTGGAAAAGTCAAGGAATTTCAGTCTCCACTAAGGCAACATTGGTTTATTGTCAAATTTCATAAAAATGTATTTACTAATTTTATAGAGGCTTATAGTACTAAAAGCCTTAATAAGATTTTTTTTTGGTCAAAATTACTTGTAAATAGACTACTCAGGAATTTTTCTTTGATAAACTCAATATATTCTCAGGATTTTAGAGAAGTACCCCTAAAAATATCAGAGTAAGCCTTTATATTGATTTTTATTTAATTTGATATTTACTAAAAGTAAATTATAATCCAGACCAATTTATATGAATAGCAGCATGTAATCTAAGCTCCTACATACAGTTTATAACTGAGGATGATTGGTCACTTGCCATTTTAAACATTTTGTTTAATACCTACAAAAATACTCAAGGAATTACCCTGAAACTCCATGCATGTAAACAACATAGTAGATGTCAAATCTTCCACAAAGATTTTTTTCATGTATTCCCATAAAGCACTCTGGACAAATTGAAGAAAAATGAATAGCATATGATTAAAAAGCTTCTTGTAATAAACTGTTCATTTTTATGGTGATAGCATATATACTCGTAGAGAAATTAAGGTTTTTTTTAAGACGATCCCAAATTTCACCAAGAGTTTTGTTTATAATTTGCAGAGTTCTTAATATAAAAGAATGTTCTTTTCAGGAACCATGACAAACGACATTGTACACAATACCTTGCAGTCAGAATTAAAAAATAAAAAATATTGGATGAAAAATAAGCAAGTTCACTAAGTAATGTTTCATTGTGCGTTTGCAAATGCAATCAAAATATAATGTACATAATGTATTAGCTTAATGTATGGAACAATTTTTGTGAAAGTTTTTAAACATAGCTTGAAAATTTTGAAAGCAATTATCAATAAAATAAGCTTGAAACTGTTGTTCCCAAAAAGATGAGGGGCTGTATCCTAATATATATAATAGTATGCAATATTGCAATATGTAGTACATGCAATAGTATATAACATGTGTTATATTTGGATATGGTCCTTCATTTTTATTTTCTTGCTTCATTTTATTATTTTATGTTAAAGATAAAATGAAAATTTGTCTAATGTTCTTTCACTCATAATTTCTTTATATATTTATAGATATCTCAAACAATGGATATGGTTAAGGACTTTGATAGCAATGATTTTAACAGTTCAGACAATGGAGCACCTGATTTTACTTTAGCTGACCTTTCTATCTTGAAAGTTATGTTTTGTGAATTGGAAGAAACTCTAGATAAAGTCATAGCTGAGATTTCTGGCAATAACACTGTCAAACCTGGTGATTACATTATAGAAGTAAGTTTTATTTAATGCAAGATTTAAAAGGAAAAACAAGTGGATATTTAATCACAGATTGCATAGAGGATTTCGTTTAATATTTCTTCCAAAACAACTTATCTTTTAATTAATAAATCCGATTGTTAATTTATAATTATTAAATTCTTACATAGATTCCTCATTCATTTACACAGATACTCTAAAGAATTCTTTAATAACTATCTATGGCAAACATTTTTGGGTTTTTTATTTATTTATATTACACTATTTTAAACAGATTGAAATTCATATTTAATTCCAAGATACACTGCAAAACTTTTACTATAGAATATGGTAAACATAGGTTATACAAGGACACACAAAATAATTCAATTACTCTGAAATGAATTTGCTGAAGTATATTTTCGATTGTGGTAAGCATATTTTTCTCTTTTATGTGGCGTATATAAATTCTATAGATGATTACAGGACAGCACGAAAGATCTTGAGTACATTTTCATTTCTTGAGGGAAATTTGAACTATACTATGCGTTTGAATAAACTTTAAAATACTATGTAATGTATTAAAGATAAATCTGTAGATTATATACAAGGTTCCACAAAAAATTCAAACATTCTTCAGATTATTGATTGTAATTGTGAAATTGTATTTTAAATTTATGAGTTTTACGAATTGTTTATTTAGACATCATTTTTCACTTTATTAAACTGTTAAATTTATTATAACATTCTGAATGTGCTGTAAAGTGTTTTACAATCATGCTTGATGCATGATTCTTTGTTCTTATATCTTCTTTTTTGTTTACTGCATTGTAAACATTCAAAACTTTGGTTATAATAATTTTACTTCACTTTTATTAAAGTTCAAAAACATAAAGTTTTACAAATGCCCAAAAAACAAAATTACTGTGTATGCACAATACTCAGATGTTATTTTCAGCTAGAGTCGATGCAGAGTTTTTCCTTGATGCATTTGTGACTTCTGTGGGGGGGGAGAAACGATTATTTATTTAAAGTTTATTGTATTTTTTGTGAAAAATAATCCTTTGTAATTAAAGATGTAATCTAGTTATTTGGGTTTGAGCCAAGCATTTATTAATAATAGCTTTTTTATAGCACATCATTTAAGAAAAAAAAAAAAATGAAACAGAGATGCATTAAATATATATATATATATATATGGATGTGCTCTTTGGGATGCATATGTTCTACCTCGAAAGAATGCAAGATGCATTTCTATTAAATATGTTGAATACGTCATTTTTTAAGAGAAGACCCCGCCCCCCCCTTTATTTTATTTTATTTATTTATTTATTTTTATTTAAATGTTTGAGTCCCACAGAACCATGATATCTAAAGCCCAGTGAAATCAATTTTCTTTAAGATGCCTGGTCATTTAATTTCCGAATTCCATTTGGTAATATAAAATTTGTGGTCATTTGTTGCATTTGTATATTTAAAATATCTTCTCCGTAAATTAATATTTTTGACTTCTGTTTTTTTATAGACATCTTAAAAGATGTCTCTGTGTTTCTTAGTTTGTTTATTTATTTATTTTTTAATGTATACAGTTAATTTTATGTGAAGTGTTAAAATTTTACTCACAGTTTGTCAGATTTTAACGCATAAAATATTACATTAAACATAGATTTAAGAAATATTTTGAGAACTAAGAAAAAAAGCAACAATTTTCAAGAAGAGTACACAGAAAAAAATGAAGTTAAAAATACTAATTTCTCCAAGAGATATTTTAAATACACAAATGTATCAAACATCCATACACTTAACATTAGGAGGGAGAATTCAAAAGCTGAATGATCAGTCCCCTTAAAGTTTTATATGTTCTCAACTTTCAAAAAATCAATTTTTTGTTTGTGGCAGAAATTAAATCCTTATACAGTTGAACCTCGAAAATCCGGACATCCAAATTCCAGAAATCTCTAAAATCCAGGCATTTTTCCGATTTCAGTTTTTATTAATTTTTAAAATAAGACTTAGCTGTAATTTTCATCAATTGCAGTTAAATTCTGTTAACTAAATACTAAATAAATATATAGATATATTCTGGTTAATATTGTAATGACTGGCCGTTAATTAAAGACTTTATTATTACACAAAAATTTGAAAAGTTAACCCCCCCCCCCCCCCCAAAAAAAAAAAAGAAATAAATCAGAAGAGTTGACGAGTTACGGTTGGTGACTTGAAGCTTCATGTATTTTAATTCTTATAAAATCACTCAACCATATAGGATGACTATTTTTTAATCACCTTGTATATTTATAACTAAAGAAACTAAGATACAATTTCGTTTTCTTTTTGAACAAAAAAAGAAACATACTTGATAATCACTCTATGAATACCTGCTCTTTCTCCAACGAAATCATCATCCTAGTGACTCGTTGCCCTTTCACCTTAGGTGCGCACATACGCAGATGTCGATATGTTTCTTTGTTTCAGTTCCATTTCTTTGAAAAGAACTTTGAATGCAGTAGGAAGAAAAATAAGAAAGCAACTTTGTTATTATTTTTTCAGCGATCCTTTGACAAAATTCCCATTTTTCCCCTTTACCAGCAATCTTTTGCAAAATTTGTCTTTTTTTCTGTTTGCGATCATTTGACAGAATTAGCAATTTTTCTGCAATTGACAATTTTTTTAGGGGGGGAGGTAGATCATTTGTTAAAATTCAAGATATATTTTCTTGATAGACAAAATACAAAATTTATTTTCGCATTTTTTCGACAAAATTTGCGTTAGTTTACCTCGATTATTAATCGAAACTTGGTGATTTTTTTCCCACAACTGATGATAAAATTTTTCTCAGCGACCTGTAGACAAATTTGACTCTCCCTCCCTCCCTTTAATTAATTATTGAAATTAGCAACTTTTTTACAGCGATTAGTTGAAAAAAATATTTAATTATTTCTTAGATGAGTGACGAAATTCATAAAATTTTTCTATGATCGTTTATAAAAATTAGTTTTTTTATGAAATGATACTATAAAATTTCAAATAAATAAATAAAAATAAAGGTCACTAAAACTTTAAAAAATATACTATCGGAAGTATTAGTTTGCACTAGGAGAAAAAAATTATATTGCCATAAAAAAGATTTTTTAACAAACATCCTAAATCTGGAAAATTCAAAAATCCGGAATCGTGATGGTTCCGGATTTTCGAGGTTCAACTGTAGTGTATATAATTATGGGCAAAAATATTTAAAGTAATAATGATAAAGAGATTAAAAACGATATGTGTAAAAATGTGAGTGTGCACATAATCAAAACATACTGAAACATACTTTAAACATGATTTTCTGGAAACTACACTTTTCAACATGGGCAGCTTGATAACTTGAACAACTTTTAACATTTTTGGATAAAATTTGCACTCATATATGCATAATTAAATTGTTTAAATGCTATTGATCTAATTTTTTTTTTTTTTTTTTTGAAATTTTAATTTTTTATATATCTCCAGTGAAAGTCAAAATTTCAAATGAAAATGTAATTTTTTTTCGAAAGAATGTAACTTTCTTATTTTTCAAAAGTTCAAAAATTTGAACTGATGTTTCTTAGCTACAACCTTATTTTACAAGAAGAAAGTGAGATTTTAATTATTTTTTGTTTTTACAGGAAATTACGATACTGCCCATTGAGCCTGGATGTTTTGATAGAGGTCAATGTGGTTGCAAGTTTTTGATGTAATATTTCACCAAATTTAACAACAAAAAATATTTTAAATAATTGAAGCAATAAAACAATGTGGTGTTATTAATTTTTCAATTAATTTTACTGTTTTAAAAAACATTTCCGAAAATGTCAATTTTTCTCGACTGAGAATATATATAATCCCTTTAGTCCTTCTGCTAATACTTTTTTTCCCCCCCAATGTGTCTTTTTTTTTTTTTTTTTTTTTTTTTTTTGGCAGGTGAGCATTATTTTGATATTGTTAAAAATTCTTTCAGAAACTTAAAAAAATTCTTAAAAAATTGTGTTTTATTTTTTTTCCCCCTCTGTTTTCAGTAAATTAAAGTTGGTAAACATACAGGAAAATTTAGAGAAAAAAATGAACTGTAGAGATTAAGATTATTTAGCAAACTAAGTTTGTAAACTGATTAAAACAAATTTTGTGTTAAGTTTTTTTTTTTTTTTTTTTTTTTTTTTTTTTTTAATTAATACATTGATTGCTGTTTTATTTTTTGATTGTTTATAATATGTAGCACAAAACTGCACCTTCTTAAAACTGATTTGTAGCAAAGCTGTTTATAAGAGCACTGCCAAAATAATAACTGCTTTTAGTATTATATATATTGGCACTTTTCCAGTAGTTGGACCTTGACAAGACAGAGAAAATGGCCTTGATGACCCAAAGGACATTTTCTGGGTACCTATTTCCTGTTTTATATAACACAAGCATCCCTCCCCCAATATTTATGCAATTTATCTAATGTAAAGAAGCCAGTTTTCTATTTTAATATACAAACCAACATAAATTGTCTATAAAAAAAAAAAAAAAAAAAAAAAAAAAACTAATATGTATATAAACATATAAATTTACCAGGTTTGTTTTAATAGCTGTTTTGTATCATGTGGCAACAAATCATACTCTCTGAAGCTCTCTCATCATACTCTCTCTTTTTTTTTTATCTCAAAGTCCCTATATTGGCAAAATACTTTTTTTAAAATTTACTTTCATTGTGTTAAACAAATTTATTTAACATTGTGCCATCATCATATTAAGTAGATTGAGGCACAGTTTTAATTTAGTATTATTTTGATAGCAATATTCATAAATCTATCTTGTACTTCTTTAGGTGCTGTCAAAAATAGAATTAACACCATCAAAAAAAGAATTAGTTGTGGAACTCTTGGACAAAGTAATTTCATATCATTTCACTTCAAGTGGTGGTGGACCTCTAGGAGTCAAAGGAGCTGGCCTTCAGAAGTTCTGTGATTTGTTGAACACTGTATATTCCAAATCTCCTGCAGAAGGCTTTTCCGAAGCTTACTTGCGGCAAGAATTTGCTTCTAAGTATAAAGTATGTATTAGCTATTCATCCTCTCCCCCCTCCCTACCCCACCCTGTCTGTAGTATCTATAAGAGGATGAGGCTAAGAATAGCAATTGCGTTTTTCTTAATTTTTTAAGTTAACTAATTTTTTTTTTTCTCTTATGAGTTTGAAAAGAAAAATATTCTTTTAGACAAATTAAATACTAAATGGTAGATTTTTTTCCCCCAAAGGATCCCCCCCCCTCTCACACACACACCTTATCCAATGTGGCAGGCAGTTTTTAATCCTGTTTCTCTTTTGTATTCATATATTGAACAAATTTCTTTAAAAATAAATGGTTCACAATTCAATGGAGCTAGAAAGCAATATGCTTAATTCTTTTCTATTTTGAACAAAGTCTGTGAAAATTTACTTTGTTATTTTTAATATATCTTATGTTTACACTTATGTATTGCTGAAGCATTATTCTCTATAATTAGATAAAAAAGGTTTTGTAATAAATCATCAAAAAAAAACAGGATGAGTTTTAAGCTAGAAAATTAATAGCTCGTCATTAACTACTGTATATACATGTCCATAAAGGGACAAAGTCACAAATGAACATTATTTATTTAAATCTGTTTTGTTGCCAGTTTTTCAGTGTTGTTTTATCAACTATTCTGCATGTTAATATATTAAAATGTAGGCTTGCATACTGGTAGTAAAATTTCAGTTTAGCTTATTTCATGTTTATAATCTCCGTAATTAAAAAGGTCCCTAACATGTAATTAATGCATCTTTTCAAGAATCTTGTCGCTCTTTGGATTTTGTTTTGTGGATGTGCATCTTTCTAATTATAATGAATCTAAATCAGGCATTTCAAAGTTATTTATCATCCAGGGTCACTTTAAACACTAAATATTAACCTGCAGACCTAGATCATATTACCTGAAGAAACTAGTGTTGAAATGTTCGCACATTTTTGTAACAATTTTGGAAAGATAAATATATAAAAAAGACTAAAAATCTTACTTTTTAATTTGGGTCATTCTGACAGCTCTTTTGTTAGGCTGTTATATTATATTTTGGTTTCTAAGATAAAAGAGCTTTTCTTAAGGCTACTAGTCAGTCAGATTCCGAGTTCCCTTTACTAATGTTAAGTTTAGGTGAGGAATCGATTTGCATATTTAAGATAGCTCTAGTTTTAATTCTAGTAGTTTTAATTTATTTTCTTCTGTAATCTTTTCTTGAATGAGTTTCTTTTTTTCTTAACTCTCAAAATGTTTCTAAAATCTATGCTTAATTTAATATTTTATGTGTTAAAATACTGATGAACTATGAGTAAGATTTCAGCACTTCATATAAAATTAAGCATAGATTTTAGAAATATATTGAAAAGTTAGTAAAAAATAGTATAATAATTTTCAATGAAGCTATTTTAAACATATGAATGCATTCATCATCCATGGACTTAACATTAATGACGGGAATTTGGAAGGCCTTAAAATATTAAGGTTCTATCCAATGTTTAGGAATGCTGTTTATAAATAGCTTATTTTAAAAGTCTAAATGCACAATAATCCATAGAAAACTGATATAGGAACTTGCAGTTACAAATGTGTTAGTCCAAAGTTTATTTTTTGCTTGTTAATTCAATCAATATAATGAAGCATACGTAAAATACCAAATGCTTAATGGGCCACAGATTTTTTTTATTGTGACTCCTATGTGGTCCTAAAGTTATTCTAAATTTTATCCGCCATTCAGAAGGTCATAAAAATTACCTGCCATTGATCTAATTTTTTATTTTTATTTTGAGAGCAGTCTTATGTTCAAAATGCTTTAATAGAGGATTTGATTAATATGTTGTATCTGCTGAGTTGTAGCTTCATGAGATAATATCTACGATTGTTATACTATTTTGTTTAACTCATCTTGTTTTTTGTATGTAAAGATGAAATTTTATTATCATTTTTAAATCCCTTACTGATAAGCTAGAGTTATACAAATTATGTATTGAAAGATGTGTTTTTTATGACACTATAACATTTTAATAATTTTGCAACTTATTTGTTAATTATACATTACTAAGATATTTTTCAACTTTCTACCATGGATGAGAAATTACCCAATAATCTCTGTGTCATGTACATTTGTATGGGAGTTTAAAAAACAATGAATTGAATGATGCCCCCATACTTGGTCACTAAAACAGGCCAAATTGCTATAAAACTACAACAACAAAACATTTTAAAGACAAAAAAGTAAAAAATGATGAGAGTAATATTTTTTTAGATGTGTTTTTATCAAGTAATAGTTTATTATTAATTTTTGTCAATACATTGAAAAATCAGTTTTAATCATTTCTACCAAGCATTAACAAAAAAAAAAAAAAAAAAAAAAAGTAAATTTTTCATAATTAAATTTAATGCCTTTGCCAAATTAATATATTGCAATGGAAATTTTTGTCAAAAAATATTCAATGCAATCAAAAAATTCAGTGTGATTATCATGAAGAATATTAAATGCTTATAAAAGAGTTTTTTTTACTATTTTTTTTCCTTATTTTATAATGTAATGATGAATTGTATTAACTTATTAGAAACCATGGGTGTACCCTCAATGCAATCAAAAAATTCAGTGTGATTATCATGAAGAATATTGAATGCTTATAAAAGAGTTTTTTTACTATTTTTTTTCCTTATTTTATAATGTAATGATGAATTGTATTAACTTATTAGAAACCATGGGTGTACCCTCAATGCAATCAAAAAATTCAGTGTGATTATCATGAAGAATATTGAATGCTTATAAAAGAGTTTTTTTACTATTTTTTTTCCTTATTTTATAATGTAATGATGAATTGTATTAACTTATTAGAAACCATGGGTGTACCCTCATAATTACATACAGAATTTTTTTTGGTACCAGTAAAAAAAAAGTAATATGTGTTTTCTTTAATTAGAGTATTTTCATGATTATTTAAGAAAAGGTAACTTAAAAGGGTGCAAACTGAATAAAATTTGTGCAATAGCCTCTGGTCCTAAAGGAATTAATGATTATACTGAGAAGTTTTCAAATTTTGTAGGTTTGCATTCAATCTGAAGAAAAGAATAATTCAAAAAGTACTGCAGATCCTTGGGCAGCATCATCCAAAAAAAAGAAGACTTGGAAATTGGACTTTTGGTGTTTCAGTCCTCTTTGTCGGTAAGTAATACTGTTGAATGAAAAGTTTTTGCCTATTAGTGACTGATTTTTTCAGAAAGTTTGGTAATATTTTTACAACTCTATTTGTTTATGTACATAATAATTATTTTAGTACTCAGATTTATTATCTTTGCCAAAAATATATATCCTGCAGGGTTCCCAGCATCATGGAAAGTCAGGGAAAATCTGGAAAGTCATGGAATTTCAAAGTAGTCATGGAAAGTCAGGGAAATTTCAAAATATGTATGAAAAGTCAGGGAATTGACAAATATTTTCTAAAAAGTCATGGAAAATTCTTGAAGAAAAAAATGTAAAATGATACAAAATTCATCAAATAATCTTGGAAAAGAAAATTTAGAAATTTGCAAAACAATTGCAGAAAAAAAGATCACAAGTTTTGACAAAGAATTCTGGAAATAAGTAGCAAATTTCATTGTATACCTGCTTGTTCATGGAATTTTTTGAGATTTGGTCAGGGAAAGTCATGGAATTTTTCGAGATTAGGTCATGGAAAGTCAGGGAATTTTCCATTCATGTTTTGCTGGGAACCCTGTCCTGCTAATAGTGGCACTGACAATACAAGTGACAGTAACACCTTTTAAAATACGTTCGTAAATATGTAAATATAAAGCATCTAAAGTCACCTATACCATTGTTCAGTTTGTCTGTTTGTCCATCTGTATATAACAGAGCAAAAATTACCCAACCAAATCGTTTGAAATTTAAAATAGATAATTGTTGCATGATTTTGTTGAGTCATTTCAAATTTTATGAAAATCGAATGTATAGTTCAATTACAGGGACAATCAAAAGTAAGTACTCCTTTACATTATGCCCAATGGGAAAAATTAATTTCAAGTGCATTTTAATGATGTTACATGCTTTCGAACTTAATAAAATTAATATACATCTATAAAGTATATGCTAAAATATACCTTCTGTGGTGCAAATCTGTGGTGCAAAGAATACTTGTTATTAATGTACAGAGCCACACAAAAGTATTTCATTACATAATGATATGGGGGAAATACAGAGCCCGATTAAGGTTGTACTGAGCCCAAGCCCCAGTAAATTTTTAGGGCCCCCATGATCATTTTTACCTGCTTTATATATTTAATAAATGCATGTTAAATTATACCCTTTTGAACACTGTTTGTAATTGATAACAATTTTTTTCATTTATCTTCCCAGTATAAATAATATGCAAATACCAATATTTTTATATGAGAGTTCTTTGTAAAGCAATTACAGATTTTTTTTCCCAACCAATAATTAATAGCCAAATTTCTATAGACTAAATAATCATATTACACTGTTAAATAAAGTTACTAAGTTTTTTAGCAGCACAGGTTATTAACTAAGTTAAGTAACAATTTCAGTTATTAAACATTTTTTTTTTTTTTTTTTTTGGTATAATGAATACTTTTTTAAACACAGCCAGCTGTGACTAAACATCATTTTCTCGTGCTTGTAAAAGATATCAAAAGTTATGTAAAGTTCTAAATGTGTACAAATTATGAGGCTTATTAGCAGTTGTTAAAATAAATTCGAACAAACTAAATGTTAAAAGTTATAAACAGTTGTCATACCAAAAAACGAGTTGTGCCCTGGTGGACCAATAAGTAAAAGGGAAGTGCTCAATGAGATTTATTTCATGAGTACTATGCAAGATTTACATTTTACTTAAAATTTTATGCGGGACACACTTAAACTAAAAATTTTGCTACACTTAAAGTCATTGATTCTAAGAAGTTTTCCCAAAAAGCCATGGAAAGCAGAGTTAATTTTCGAAAATACAGTGTTCATACAGACTACTTAGAAACTCCTTTAAAATGGAAAAGTAGAGCTCTTACATGTCAGGAAATTTGAAAATACAGGTGATAAGTGTGGGAATTTTTGATTTACCACTTTCTATCAGAATCCTAGTTACCATAGATGAAGAAATTGTGAATTAATTCATTCATATAATCTGAAATTTTTGTATAAATGTTTTGCAAATTGTGTAACAATAGCCTATGAAAAATATTTAAAATTAGAAAACTCATACAGTTTGTACTTTTTTTAAAATTATTTATCTAGATTAAAGTTGTCCATTATGGAGGGTTTTACAACAATATATAAGCTGAATTTTTGAGAAACATCAGGGAATTTTTTCTACCAGAATTGTCTAAGAACCCTGAAAAGTTCAAAGGAGTATTTGCAACTTCTTAAATAAATAATATACACTGTAAAAATTTCTTAAATTATCTTAAAGCAAAATTTAGCATTGATCAAAAGTAAAAAATCAAGACACTACTTGCATAATCATCTTTCTTAAGTATTGTGTGAATGAAAGGGATCAAAGAAAGTAAAATTAAAATCTTCTGTTTGACAAAAAAAAGTTGAAATGTTAAATTATTATGTCATTCCCGTAGAGAAGGAAGAAGGAAACAGTGCTGTTGCTATTTATTTATTTATTTATTTATTTTTTTTTGTGTGTGTGTGTGCATATGCTGCATGTTTTTCCCCTTTAAAATTATTTTTTTTAATCCAGCTATGCACATAATATATGATGAATATTTCAGATTGATTTTGACTAGCCTCTGAATACATGACCATTGGTCACTGCATAAAATATTTAGCGGTCTTTCAATTTAATAATCAAATTTATGAAACTATTAATTAAGAAGTTCATTGTGAAATTTGTATAATTTTAGCTTTAATTATTATCTTTAGTGGAATAAAATTTACTTTTCTCAAAAATTAGAGTGAGTATGTGCATTACATGAGAATGCAGCGTGCATGAAAAAATAGTTTAAGGCCTTTAAAATTTTCATGATTCTAAGAATTTTTCAAGACTCCTTGGATTCTTTCTTCTCTATTCTATATGAAACCTGAAATTAACAAAATTGAAACAATGTCAATTCTTTAAGGATATGCATCACAATTAGATTTTTAATAAACAATTTTTCTTCATTTCAGCATATAAAACTATACTTTATTGTTGTTAAAAAAGGAAAGCTATTAAAGCAGATAATTAGGAACTGGGATATTTGAAAACATTATTTCAATACTTTTATTTCAAAGCACAGGATTTTAATTTTTGAGTTATTTTTGCAAAATTTACTGTTGCAATTAGTAATTTTCTGTCATTTATATGTAAAATGTGCATGAACATGTGTCTATAATATAGCATATTGTGATATCTTGTTATAAATCCAATATTTATTTTTTAAATATATACTTTTTGTTTTGTAGTCAAAACAAGTATATGTAACTGCTATTGATTGAGTTGTTCTGTAGATAAAGTGCTTTTTCCTCTGCAGCGATTTTTTAAGTGAAAAACAAAAACTTCTCCAGGCTATAGATTTGAGGCTGAATTTTTAACTGCAGAACTAATAAACATAACATCTGAAACAGTGTTAACTTAGAACACCATTGAAAGATAAACTGTCTAATTTAGATAGTCAGTTCAGTTATTTACACATCTAATGAAAATAATATTTTCTGGTCTGATTTTTGTTCTGTTTAAATATTTTAAAAGTAAGCAAACTTGCATTTATATTCAAAAATTTCAACTAAATAATACTTTGTATTTCAAATCTTATTATAAGAAACCTTTTTTTTTTTTTTTTATTTAAATTTTACAGTTTGTTATCAATTACAAAATTCCATCTTTGCATACAAAAAATAGGTTGAGTTAAATAAAAGACTACAGAAAGTATTAATCTTTCATATAAATAATGTGAATAAAATTAAGTCCTGTCCATGGATAGTAAGTTAAAGATCATTTTATTTTATAGAATGCAAGAAATTGTTGACAGAGGTGTACTTAGTATAATTTTAACAAGTGGAACTCTGTCACCCTTGGGTCCAATGATTGATGAGTTAGGAATCGATTTTCCAGTTCAACTTGAAAATCCTCATATCATAAAAGATACACAGGTTTTTGTAGGAGTAGTACCATTTGGTCCTGATGGGACACCGTTGAACTCTTCCTATCAAAATAGGTAATTATTTTTTTTTTTTAATTTTCTTTCTTGTTTAAATTTATATTTGATTATGTGTTATTTACCAGTATTTATGTGTTAGGATTTCATATGGACAAGTATGTCCTACATTATATAGTGAACACTTGTATTTTGCTTATTTATTATTTTTGATACTTTTACATTATCTGAGCATAGATATTAAATCCCTAAATATAGTTTCCATAGTCATGTATATTGTATTTAATGTGAATTTTACTTGCTTCTTCTTTTTTTTTCTATTCTTTAACAAGTTTTTCTTGGATTTTATATGTGAAGATTATTGATATTAGAAATACAGCCTTCTTTTTCTAAAACAGACATTAATTTTCCAGTCTAGCTTATGCTTTTTTCCAGTGACGCTTTTTGTTTTGCCAACTCCTCATTCTTGTTCTTCTGTTCCATCCCAGTGTTAAGAGGGGTTATATTTTGCACACTATCAGCAATCTCATTGTTCGCCTATTCATTGCTTGCAATCTTAATATTTTTAATTTGTAAACAATAGTCATTTCGTCATTCCTGTTTCTATTCAAAACCAAAAATTTAAAAAAGCAAGTAAAAGAAGAATGGTAACTTTGATGCGAGATTTTTTAAACTACAAGATTACAGAATGCTGGATTTTTGACGTCACATCATATATATATATATATGTGCGTATTTGTGTCTTTTTGCTTAACATCACTTCTTTCCTTTCATTATCAGTTTTCAATTCCTCTAATCTTTTATTTTGCTTAATTCTTTTTTCATTTCAGATCTAATGCAGCTTATGTGAATTCATTGGGACGTACAATTTGTAACTTTGGACGTGTTGTACCAAATGGACTGTTAGTGTTTTTTCCATCTTATTCAGTAATGAAATCTCACCAAGAAAGTTGGGAAGACAATGGCATTTGGAGAACACTATCTGGCATTAAACCTCTTTTTCTTGAACCACAGGGTAAAGATGCATTCCAAGAAAGCATTGATAATTTTTACTCTGCTATCCAGGACCCTTCATCTAAAGGTGCTACATTAATGGCTGTTTGCCGAGGCAAAGTAGGCAAATTTTTTTACATTTATTTTGGAAAATAATGATTTTGAACAGGTTATTCTTTAGATGTAAGGCATAGTATTAAAGAAACTTTTTAGATTAAAATAGATTAAAAGTTACTTTTACAGTAGAAGCCCAATATGACGCTGTTGTTAGGAGGCATGTTTCACAGCCGCATTATAGCTTACTGGCGGTATATCAAAATGATGTCAAAGAAATGGTACAAAATTATGAAAACACTTACTCGCTTTGCAAAATGTAATTAACTTTATCATTCATTGAACACAAACTTAATCTTACACTGTCTTAAAAAAGTCCGTAATTGTTGTTTGTTGAACTGAGGTGTTTGTTATGGCTTATTGTTTCACACTAACAAGATAGAGTAAGGTGAACATTATCTAAATCGTCTTGCCTCTGCATCCATGTACTTAAGTGTGAAATGAATTCACTAACATGTGGAATGTTGTCTTTTATTACCATCATTTTCAATTTCATAATAATAATCATCTTGTTCACTACAATTTTTATGCATTACTGCATCAATGATATCCTGATCTGTTATGACCTCTGAAATTTCTTCACTGTTGTCAATTTCTATCCAGTCATTTAAATCGTCAACAGAGACATCGAGATGTATAGCCCTAACCACAGACTGAAAGTCACTCATTGTGAATCCAGGATCAGAGCAATTTCCAATGCAGAGTTCTTTGCTAGGCACTTTCTTCCAGCAGTTCCGAATTGTAGCCGATGTGAGGCTTCCCCATACAAAGGTTACAATTTTCCTCCCAGAATTGCACTTTAAAGCTAAAACTGAGTTCCTGGGATGGTCATCCCTTGTCATCCCTTGCAAGGCTTACAGAATTTCCAACAGTCTTGAGGTTTATTGCCTTTAGGAAATCTTTCGTTTTTTCTTCTGAGCTTACTATACTGTTGAGCAGTTCATGGCAGTAATGGGCTTTAAATGTTCTTATAATGCCATGGTTTAATGGCTGGATGAATGCCTTAGTGTTTTTTGGTAAACATTTGACTCTGATTTTTTCATCTCTTTATTTTAGTAGATTAGCAGGTGGATGTACCGAATAGTGATCAAGTATAAACAATGCTTTCTCTTTGTGTTTAATTAACGGCAGATTCATTTTCACTGATGGGACAAAATCCTCTTGGAACCACTCAGTAAAAACATCACTTGTCATTCATGCATTTTTAGTATTCCTATATGAGATAGGTAGCGAAACCATGTTAACATGTTTTAAAGCATCTAAGACTTTAACCTTTTCCTATGCAGAGAGTTTTAAGTTTACAGCTTCCAGATTTATTTACTGCAAACAGAAAGATATTTCTATTCTTGTTCATTTTTATTCCAGATTTCTTACCAGAGTTCTTCAGATCCAATTCAAGGAAGCAATCAATAATAGAGAGCAGTTTCATCACAGTTTTAAACTTGGTTGTCATTTAAATCATTTTCATTCATAATTTTCTTTAATTCCTCAGGAAATAGTGTCGCCGATTCACTATCACATGACACACCACAAGAGTATTTTTATTTTGAATATTTTTACTTTTATTTATTTATTGTATTTTTACATGCTGCATATTCAGTTAAATACATATGTTTCTCTTGATATTTAGGTCAGTGAAGGACTGGATTTTGCTGATCAAAATGCTCGAGGTGTTGTGATCACTGGTTTGCCGTTTCCCCCTATATATGATCCCCGGGTAAAGTTAAAGATGGAATATTTAAATGCTTTGGTCAAAGCAAATAAGGTGTGTATAGTTTTAAATGTAATCATTTAAATATTTTTACCAATTAGTGCAATAATGTTGGATGCTTTTCTATTATGCCAACAGCATTGTTGCCAAGTGTTGTAATTGATGCAAAATGAAATTCACACGAAATGAAACATTGGGGGGGGGGGGGGGATTGTTGGTACAAAAATTTAACATTTGAAAACTAAAGCCTTCCATGAACTATTTTATTAAACCAATACAAAAATATACCTGTAATAAAGGAGTAATACTTGTAATAAATATAAAATAAAGTAATAAAATAAATGTGCAAAGACATGTTGAAGCTAACCAAGGTGAACTATTTTTTTTTTTTCAATCGTAAAACAAAGAGTAACTTTTATAGCAATTTATATTTTGCCATCTGGAGCATTTAGATATTCAAATTAGAAGTCTGCATGGGCTGGAACTTACAGGCCTTGGATCGGCCCCGTTAAAACCTAAATGTTTGCCCTTACTTAGCATGTACCAATGAAATCAGGCCTGGCCTGAGTCAATCTGGACAAAAAATTCTGATTTTTCTTAAATTTTTTAATTAAGATATTCATGCAAAAATTTTATCATATATTTAAAACTATATTTTCACAAGCTATAGAATACAGTATACCAATAATTGGGGCGAAAAATTGGCATAAATTTCCAGCTTGGTGCAAATATCGAAAAAAAAAATGTAAGCCTGATTTTTGCCTGAGCCTGCTGAAAAATAAAGTCTGTACTAAAACACAATGTAACAGTTTTATGCAGATCTTTACACTGTACATGTTAACTTTCTATATTGACGTTGACTAAAGTACATCAGTCTGTGCATCTTATTCTTACTAGGAAGGTCTTCATAATAGGCAAACTCAGATTATTTCGAAAAAGAAAAACTAATTAAACTACTTATGTATGTAATAAAGAATCAGTCAAATTTAGTGGCAGAAATACAGTAAAAAGTCTAAAAAAAATAAAATACTTTCAAATATTCGCCTTGAAAAAATGAAAACGTCACACGATTTGCAAACAGCACTTTTTCTCGCCAAAAGCCAAAAAAATTCAATGTAACTGAAAATTGTTTATTAATTTACTATGTTTACTATAATTCAATATATGATTTACTATGTTTTGGTAAAAAAAAAAAAAAAAAAAGTATTAAAATTACTTAGTATTTTTACCATGCTTAAAGCTTTGTACATTGATTATAAAGTAAAATTAAAAAAATATCTTATAGTGTTTATGATAAAGCTACACATATCTTTCAATATGTCCTCACAAATTATATGATGAGTATTGGCATCAAATTATTCACTGTATGCAACTTATCTAGAGAAAGATTCTGAAGTTATTCAATTGAAAATGTCATTCTGGATAGCTGGTTTTTTGGGTTAACTCACTTCTGGATAAATTGTTCCATACTATAACGGAATTTTATAGCATCAGTTGCATGAAAGCAAAACAAAAAAACAAACAAAAAAAGTAATTGTGTTTGGCTTTGACAATTTAAATGAACATTTACTATACTTTTTTTTTTATCTTGTAAATTTTTTTTTTAATTATTTTTGTCATGAGGTATTTTATGGGACTTTCCTATAGTTTGTATTTAATATAAGCTCATTTCTTAAATTTTAAATGTATTAATGGTATTATAATCCTTATTTCTGATACCCCTACTCTAATTTTTGTACTTGACACCTTATGTAATCCTATGTTGCGACTCACTGTAAGTACTCCTTAAGCAACAGCGTGACATGACTTGATACTTAAGTTTTATATTATGCAGATTTTAAGGAATCTGAAATTGTCTAGATTTGAATTGCTCGACATTTTTAGTGGTTTCCTTTTAATGTCTACTTTTAGAGCTAATTTGTGTAATTTGATATGCACCTGTATTTTGTAAATATTGATGTATCTAATGTGTTCTGTTTTCATTAGGGTCAGGGATTAAATGGCAATGACTGGTATCTTCTCCAAGCATCTAGAGCTGTAAATCAAGCTATTGGCCGAGTTATTCGCCACAAGAATGATTTTGGTGCAATACTTTTATGTGATAACAGGTAAATATATATTTGTCCTGTGAATAAAACTTTTTAGATATAATTGTGGCTCTTCGTAAAATTATATTTGATATTTATAATAAACTTAATTATCTGATGCTCTCAAAATTAAAATTTTTTTTGGACTTCCCGTTTTTGATAGGTTTGCCCGTTTTAGAGGTCAGAGATTCCAAAAAACATGTTTTTACAAAATGTCTGTCTATCTGTGTGTCCTATGTCACCATTCTATCATCAAAAAGTGTATGAAGATATGCTTTGAATTGTACCAAATTTGTTATGTTTGGTTTTGGCTGTGGAGAGCAGGCCCTCCTTCAATTTTGAAATATTCAACCGGAAGGTGGCGCTATAATAGCGATTTTTGTGCCATTTTCAATATTGTACAATTGAAAAGTGTATGAAGTTATGCACAGAATTGAACAATTTTTTTGTGTAAGTGTTTGGCTATGGCTCCCTGAACTTGAAAAAAATCCACCAGAAGTGGGCGATGCAATAACAATTTTTGTGCCATTTTCAATATTGTACCATCGAAAAGAATATGAAGTTATGCATAGAAAAGAACAAAATTTTTTATGTGTGTTTTTGGCCAGCAGATCTTCCTGGAATTTAGAAATATTTTGTAGGAAAAGGAGCATTGTGGTAATGTTTTTTTGTATCATTTTCTCAATTCTTCGTTATTCTATTGTCCATCAGCTCGTGCAGACATGGAACTCGCATCCTGCTAAAGTGCCTATTTGCTAACAGCTGATAACAGAATAATGGAAAACTATTGATTTTTATAAATATCATGATCCACATTAACTCGTTTTTACTCCGATTAATTAACTGAAACAGAAATTTAAGATGAAAATCAAAATTGGTATAGTATTGTATTAATAATATTGTATTAACATGTGTAATTACTTTTTGAAATATTAAAATATATTTATGAGATAGAAGAAAGTTTTAGTATTGGCACATCCTACTAGTTTTTTGTTATATTTGTTGCTACAAAAAGTAATCATTCATCCAAATTTTCTGCATCTAGCTCTAAAATGTTGCCTCCCACTATTGTTCCTCCTGTGCATGCGAAGCTTAAATGCTCTTTAGTTTACTTGTGTATTTGATATGTCCTAGCAGGAATAATCATCTAAATAACCCTCTGAAATGTATTTTCTCATTTAAAAAAAGGGCGGCATGGGGGAAAAGAGAATCTCTTGGTATGGAAAGGAAGCAAAAAAAGTTCCTGTCTTTTTAAGTTTGACTTATTTCGTGCCTTTTTAAATATATTTAGCAGCAGCAAGTATTGTGCTGGCGATGCCAAGCCTAGTTAAAATAGGTGGGGGAAGGGGTATAAAAAACTAGGGGCATAAAAATCTTATTTGACTATAGTTAATTTTTCCTGATTAGCAAAACTGTTAAGTTTGGTCAAAAGGCAACAAAAACCCTGAGCAAGGCATAATAAAATTCAAAAGTGTTTAATTGAAATTCTTGTGTATTTCTAAATTATTTTGATATAATATAAATTATTTCCTTGACAAAATTCTGCATTATTTGATATAATTTTATTAAAATTATTTAGTATTTTTACTATGTTTAAAGCGTTGTTTTTATTGTAAGCGTTGTATTGTTTAAAACGTTGTATTGATTATAACGTAAAAAAAAAAAAAAAAAAAAAAAAATTATCTTTCAGCATTTATGAGTATAGCCACAAATATCTTTCAATATGTCTACACAAATTGTATGATGAGATACATGAGGGCTATCATATAATCAGGAGTCTATTATATTGATTCTTTCATTTTGTAAAGTGAAATTTCCCTTTTTAGGTTTCAGCAAGTTCGAATCAAGCAGCAACTGTCCAAGTGGATTCATGGGCGCATTTGTGTTTTTGATTCTTTTGGTCCTGCCTTGAGAAAATTATCAACTTTTTTCAAGAACATAGATCAGGTAAAATATGTAATAATTTTCTTTAAAGGTTCAGGAATAACTGGGTATTTTTTGTACTTTTTGCAGGAAGCAGGTGTGATTGCAGAATATGATAGCAGAATGTGAAAATTAATATAAAATTACATTTTTTAAAACTATTTTTAACCATATGCATTTTTTTTTTTTTTTTAACCATTTGGAAAATGGTTGTTTTTAGTCAAGAATAGATATATCTGAGATATATGTTTGCGGTGCCTGCAGTTTATTCTTTGTTGTGTAATACTAATGTTTAATCCATAGCATACGTAATGTATGGTAATATATGACTCTGTTATTACATAAATCACATTTTGATCATCATAAAAATGATATTTTACTGATTTATTTTTGTCAACAAAAAGATACAGCAATTTACTATTTTCCTTTTATTTCAACAGAAATGGAATATTTCTGTTGCCACAGTGACGAAAAAAAAGTATTAAAAACTTAAAAAACTAATAACAATAATAATAACTATAAAACAAAGCGAGATACAGCTTTCAAACAAATTGCTTTTAAATGTACATTTTTTCCCTATAGGACAGTGTAAAAATTGAAAATGGATAATGTTTAGAAGTTTAAATATTTGCAATACTGAAAATTGTAAAACTGAAATTTTATTTAAAATTTAAAAGTGCTTCCATTTGCAGAAGGACGTATCTGTTATGCACAGATATGTTTGTCCTTTATAATATAGATAGATAGGGTAGATATAACTATTTAAAAAATAGAATGAATTCAGAAAGGGAGAAACACTACCACTTCTTTATTTTGTTTTTAAATAAATTCATAAATCCTTTAGGAGGAAAATTACTGCATAAATGATAATCTCTTCGAGGTGTTTCACTTTATTTAACTTTAGCTGTAAAATAAACATGTCTTTTTTATAAACAATAAAGAATTTTTTTTTTTTTTTTTTTTTTTTTTTTTTAAATACAGAATTTATTTATAAGTCTCAAATTTTAGTCTTTGAAAAAACTATTCTCCAAATGGTTGTATTTTGTTAAATTACATTTAAAAAAACAAAAAAAAATCGATATCAATCAATGAATATCAGACCAGATTCTGTGATCGTCGAAGTCATTTGGGTGAAGAAGTCCTCCAGAATTCATCCGGGATACCTTGGTTGGAAGAGCATTGGCACCTCCATCCCTGGTTCGAATCTTGCCCCAGGCTTTTTTCACCCACTTGGAAATTTCACATATGTAATAAACATTAATATTAAAAAAAAAAAAAAAAGATATTATTAATACTAGAACAGTATCCTGAATAACAAATTATATACCTTTTTATTTCTTTCCATTATAAGTTTGAGAAAGTAACTATCACATTCATAATAATTAGTCAGATGTTCCAATCCCAAAACTTTCTTCTATTTTATATATGTCAATACTTGAAAACTCACCATCACAGTACCAAAATCAAATGACAATTTATGCCTATCACGAGAATTTAAAAGGTATAATACGTTCCTTGAATTGTGTGATATTAAAAAGAAGGTACAAACATCAAATGTTTGAAACAAATCATTGAATTTCACATTTCGGCATCCTTTCTGTTAGATGTCTGCAACCAAAATTCCAAACACAAAGAACATAAAATTGTCGCATTCTCTATAAACAAGCTTAATAAAGATCTATTGATATGAAAGTGTAACATAATATGAAGTTAGATTAAATTCTGTGCATTAGTTTTTGAGATCCAGCTATCGCAAAAATCATGAAAAATGCAGCCTAGCAGCATCATTTGTTCAATAACAAAACCTAATAAGCAGCAACTTATGTCAGTGCGTCTAAGTGAATCTGAAGTTTGATGAAAATCCATTTATTAATTTCAGAGATAGAGCTATTGCATAATCAGGAAAACACTGCATAGCAGTGCCATCTGTTGGGCAATTTACACCAAAACATAATCAGCAGCTATTCATATCTAGATGTAATTGAATCTGAAGTTTGATGAAAATCATGCAATAGTTTTTGAGAAATCATGAAATTGTGAAAAATTCAGCATAGCAGTGCCATCTGCTGGGCGATTTGCATCAAAAAGTAATCAGCACTAGTTTATATCAAATTCTAACTGAATCTAAAATTTTGTGAAATTCTCAAGGTTTCAAGTGCTGTGCATTTTGCGCAGGCCTGCACCGAAATAGTGTTTTGCCTTAAATTTGCACCAAAATGTACATAACACCAAAATGTAATTTAACATGATTTTGTCAATCCAAGAAACAAAAGAAAGTTCCATTTTTTACTTTTTCCATGCTGCTAATTTCATCAAAAAAATGAAAAAAAAAAAAAAAAAAAAAAAACCACAGTTGAAAAATCTCGTAAATTTTGTCAAAAGATCATGAACAACACGCAAATTTCATCAAAAGATTGCAAAAGCATTTGAATTTTGTCAAAATCGTGGAAACCTTGCAAAATTTTATCAAAAGATCGCAAGCAAAAATGCCATATTCGTCAAAGAACCATGAAAAGAAGTGAATTTTGCTAAAAATGAACAAAACGTTGTCTGAAAATCGAGAAAAAAAATGCAAATTTCATGAAAAGTTTATGAAAAAAACTCTACAAATATTGTCAAAATACTGCACAAAACAGCAAATTATGTTGAAAGATAAAAAAAAACACAACAAATCCTTCGAAAGATTGTGAAAAGAACATAAATTTTATCAAATAAGTGCTGGTGTTGTAAAAAAAAAAAAAAAAAAAAAACCAGTAAATTTCCATAAGAAGGCATACATTTGTCAAAAGCTTGCAAAAATATGCAAATTTCGTCAAGAGACTGCGAAAAAACACACAAATTTTGCTCAAATGTCTCTGAAAACATGGAAATTTTATCAATAGATTGCGAAAAACATGTTATGCTTGTCAAAACATCACAGAAAACATGAATTTTCCATTTATTAACAAAATATGATTAACCTTCCCACTGCCACGACCGGATATATCCGTTCACTAGGCTGCAGGTTTCACTGCAATTGAAGCTTTATTTAAATTAATATAATTCGACAAATATAATCAAATTTTAAGAAATTAAGTTATGATTGATTCTTTCAAGGCTTATAAGCATATATGTAACAAAAAAATTATACCATGATAGAAAATCCCTCTTTTATTAGCATGTAAAATAAATTGCTGAGGAAAAAACATTACTATTTTGCTCTTTTGCTCGGCAGTCAGGGGGTTAAAGGATTGCGAAAAACGCTCTAATTTCGTCAAAATATCGTAAAAAACTGCAGATTTTGACACATGAAAACATGCGAATTTTCCTCAAACTTCAGATTAAGTTGTACTTTGATTAATATTAGTAATGATTATGTTTTGGTATAAATTGTCTAACACGTGGTTCTGCTATACTGCATTTTTCATAATTTCCGGAATAGTTGTATCTAAAAAAAAATTTGTGCTGCATTTTTAAGGAAGTATTAACATGTATGAGATAGAAGAAAATTTTGGGATTGCCATGCCACATCCAATAAATATTCTGTTTTCCTTAACCCCCTGACCGCTGAGCAAAAAGGCAAAATTGTAATGTTTTTTTTCTCTGTAATTTATTTTACATGTTAATAAAAAAGGGATTTTTTATCATGGTATAATTTTTTTATTACTTATATGCTTATATGCCTTCATAGTATGAATCATAGCTTAATTTCTTAAAACTGGATTATATTTGTAGAATTATATTAATTTAAATATAGCTTCAACTGCAGTGAAACCTGCAGCCTAGTGAACAGATATATCCGGCCACGGCAGTGGGAAGCTTAATGTATTAACAATTGAGAATGCAGAAAACATAAGATTTTTTCTTTTCCCTTTTTTTTTCTTTCTTTTTTTTTTTTTTTTTTTTTTCCCCCAAAGTGATAATGAGACATAAAAATTTGGAAATCTCTGCCATAGACTAATGACAGTAGAATTTTACAATCATTTTATATATTCATTTGTTTGCTTTAAATTGAAAAAAAACTTCTATATTTTATGAAAATTAAATATATACCTTCTTTATACTTTTTTTTATTATGTTTTCATGGAACTTGCACTTTATTATTTAATTAAGTAAAAGTATGTTTTACAATTATTATTAAAATTTGATGAAGTATTTAATATTGTAATCAATATTTTGTAAAGTTTTCTCCTTATTTATACATCTGTAGGAATCATTGTTAAAGCCTAAATATGACACATCTCAGCACATAGGAAGTTTTAAAGTGAATGGTTCAGTTTTAATCTCAAGCTCACTCGTCAGTAAACAGGCAACTCCGACAGAACAGAAAAATTTTAATGAGTAAGTACATTTTTTTAAATTATACTATGTTTTATTTATTTGTTAATTTATTACTGGGTTCATGTCTTGGAAACAATCTTAAGAATGAAAAAGTTTTCTAGGATAACTTAAAATTTCTTAAATGAGCAAAATACTCTTTAGAAACTTCTAAGCTGTTGTTAAGAGCCCTTATTTTTAGACAAAGTGTGATAGTTGTATTTTTTGATTTGCTTGATTTTTTTATATGTTGAAGTAGATCATATTTGATGAATAATCTGCAATTTTGAAGCCTGAAAAAAATTTCCTCTTTTCTATAGAAAATGTTAAAGTTCAATGTTGTGAATGCCATTTTTTGTGAAAAGTGAAATGCTGGTGCATTTAAAGCACTATATCTCGCAAGCAACAACATCCTAAAATTCTTTCGGCATAAACTGTTAGTATAACCATACCTAATTATTAAAATTTGTTTCCACGGGGCATTGTTACTTTACATTGTTATTTTATCACAAAGTACAGTAAAAATGACGTTTTTGTCCATTTTCTGCACGTCATATCTTATTTAAGCAATAGTAACCCAAACTTTTTCTTATAGAATATGAAAGTGTACTACTAGAACAAGCAAAATAATGTAGTACTGTACCGAGATATTGTTGCTGTTAGCAGATATAACCTGTTAAATACTCAAAATTTTCAAAATCTGCAACATTTAAAGTAAGGTTATTTCAAATAAGCGCAACAGTAAAATAAAACAAAATATGTCATGCAGTAGTTGAATATATGTACAAAAACATGGAAAAGAAAAAGAAGTGAGGCCTTGTGATATTTTTATTTAAAACAATGACAAAAGTTAGAAGAAAAGCAATGGCCATTATCACATTTTTCCCCTAAGAGAAAATGAAACATCTTCTTTTTCTTTCGGAAGGAGCAACAAAAAAAGGATATTTCATTTTCTCATAGGAAAAAAACACAGCAAGAAGAATGAGAAAAGGGATTTTTCATTTTCTGGTAGAGAAGAAATATTATCATCTACATTGTTTATTTGAAAATTTTGTCATTTTTTAAAATAAAAATATCATGAGGCCCCACTTCTTTTTCTTTTCCATGTTTTTGTACATATATTCACCTACTGCATGACATATTTTGTTTTATTTTACTGTTGCACTTATTTGAAATAACATTAATTTAAATGTTGCAATTTTGAAAATTTTGAGTATTTAGCAGGTTATATCTGCTAATAGCAACAATATCTCGGTACAGTACTACATTATTTTGCTTCTCCTAGTAGTACACTTTCATATTCTATAAGAAAAAGTTTGGTTGTGCTATTGCTTAAATAAGATATTAAAAGTGGAAAATGGACAAAAACATCATTTTTACTGTACTTTGTGGCAACATAATAATGTAAATTAACAATGCCCCATGGAAACAAATAAATTTTAATAAGTAAGTATGGTTATATTAATAGTTTATGCCGAAATAATTTTGGGATGTTGTTGCTTGCAAGAGATATAGATGTACCAGCTCTAAATGTACCAGCATTTCACTTTTCACGAGAAATGGCATTCACAACCTTGAACTTTGACATTTTCTATACAGGGATGAGATTCTTTCGCGGTTTTCAGCTTTTTTGTCATTTTTTAATTTCTGCTTTTTTCGGATTTTTTTTTTTTAACTTTCACTTTTTTACCATTTTTTTTTTTTATTTTTAATTTTTACTTTCTGAGTTTTCAAGAATTTATTTCGTGCAGACTTCTGTTTTTTATTTGTTTAAACAAAAAAAGAAATGTAAAATAATTTTAATCCACATAAAAATATGCCTCTATTTCAACACTTCAACTACGAGAGGTCCTTTATTGCATCCGGTGGTTATCTTATTTCATCGCGATCGCCGAATGCTCATTGAAAAACATAACGGCATTGTCTTAAAACAGAAGACTTCAACATGGGCAATTGTGTTCCGTGTATACCTCTGATTTCCAGATTTTTCGATCGATTTTTCCGAGTTTATGAGATTACTATATTTAGTGGAAAATTCGAATTGTAAAATATCACGAATTTCGACACATGGTCTCCGAAAAAAATCAATTTGTTGATTGTTCGCAGAAAGAAATTGACAATTTCGTCGAGCGATTGCAAAAAAAAAAAAAAAAAAAAAAAAAAAAAAAAAAAAAAAAAAAAGCAAAAATTTTACAAAGGATTGTGGAAAAAAAAATTTCTTTAAATGTTAAATGTGATTTTTGTTCAAAAATTGCCGGAAAACGGATATTTTGACACAAGATCATTGGTAAAATGGAAATATTGTCAAAGAGTCATGGAAAAACATAAATTTGTTAATGGGTCACACAAAAAAAATCCTACAAACTTAATTAAAGAATCGCGGTATAAAAATGCAAATTTAATAAAAAGATTTAAATTTCCTCAAAAAATTGTGAAAACGATGAATTTTGTTGAAAAACGATCAAATTAGTAAAAAAAAACTGCAGAAAAATGATCATTTTCGTCACAAAAATCTCTGAAAAATGATCAATTTCATCTAAAAATATCGCGAAAAAACGATCAATTTTGTCTAAAAAAATCACACAAAAAACGATAAATTTTGTCTAAAAAAATCACGAAAAAAAATCAATTTTGTGAAAAAAATCACAAAAAGGCTATCTATTTCGTTAAAAAATCGCGATAAAACGACCAATTTCATCAAATAAATGTGAATAAACTGCAAAATTTGTCATAAAAGCGCGGACAAACGGCAAATTTCATGAAAAAACTTCAAATTTCATTTTAAAAAATCGCGTTAAAACAGTAACTTTTGTCAAATAAGTGCAAAAAAACGGCCAATTTCGTAAAAAAGATCACGAAAAAACGACTGATTTCGTCAAAAAATCAAGGAAAAGCCGCAAATTCCGCCAAAAGATTGCGAAAAAAAAGGGTTATTGCTGGATTGGAATTTTCTGTTCCAAAAACTTTTTTGCTGCTTTAAAAACTAATTTTGTTGTCACAGTTTTTTTTTTTTCTCTCTTCTCCAAATCTCTTTGATTGAATGGGACCTTTGAAATTGGTATATTTTGCATTTGATAATTTTCAGGGTTTTCTACTTTGCATCATTTAATTTTCAGGATTTTTCATTGAGTCACAATAACCCCTGATATTAGTAAAATAAATTTTCATTATTGTAATCAAATACTTTCTGCCTATTTCATGTTAACAATTCCTTTTTTATTTATGCGAAGCTAAATTGTATGTAATTTATATTTATTAATAGCAATTGTATTTATTGCGATTGAAATTCCTGTTATTGCTCAAACGTCGTTCACGCAGTTTTCAGCTTTTTTGCTTTTTGTTCAATCTCATCCCTGTCTATAGAAAAGAGGAAATTTTTTCAGGGCTTCAAAATTGCAGATTATTCATCAAATAGGATCTATTGAACATGTAAAAAAATCAAGCAAATAAAAAATTACAACTATCAAAACATCATTTCTTTGTCTGAATTTCAAAATAATGGCTCGTAAGCTGTTATTATAAAGTATACAAGAGTAAACAAGTTGGAAATGGTACATCAAACATGACAAATAAGGTGTGTTCATATTATACTAGTTTTATAATTAGTCCGATCTTGGTGTCATAGTTTTGCACTCTTATGCACAAAATGTATTAATATAAAAATTATTGTGATTCAATAGATTAAATTCAATCATATGAAAATAATAGGATTCCTTTTTAAATAAAAACATCATCATTGTGGCATCCTATCTATCATGGGATATCATTGAAATAATTATGTAGGATAGAATTTAATAGAATGAAGAAAAGTTTTTTAATAGTTTTTGTAAGCTTTCGTAAAATTTTAAATGGCTCCACAAAATTCTGCAATGATTCTAGATTTCAAACCATTTGTCTGAGTAATATTTGTGCTGTTATATGTGGACAGACAGATGGATCAGATGTCTATAAGTGCTAAGTATTTATATTACAAATGCATCTAAAAATGGAGATTTGTGTTGTATACAATGAATTAGGCTGCTTGTATAATCATCATTCTTATGTACAGCATGAAAAAAGCTTTACTTTTCGTGGAAATAAGAAAAAACCAGTCTTCTCGTTTCACAAAGGTGCAGTTCTGGGTATTACTGCTACTCAGAAGAATGAAAGTGAGGAGACTGGGTTAAACAAAGTTAAGTTACTTTTTTTTTTATGTTCTTTCTTTATTTATTTTTTATAATTTTATGTATTTATTATGCATATAATCTTAGATTTAATGTCAGTTTTTGACTCATATGCATAGTAGTAGTACAAAACAATGAAATCCAACACATTTTCATATACTTCTTCTTTTTTTTTTTTCTTTTTTTTTATAACAAAAAACTGAAGCCTTATTCTATGTGCAGATTTATCACATATATAATGAAGAATATATACAATAAACATTCATATCCATTTGATATTTTCAGTAAAAATTGTTTTCCAATTATCTTCATTGTTGCAACTCTTATTCACTTACAACTACATTCTTACCAGAATCTGACATTTTATATGTCAACTTTGAGCAGAAATAAATTCAGGAAAAGGCCCTCATTCCACCCCCATAACATTGATGTGTCCATCCTAGAAAATTTGGTATTTTATGCTTATAAATAAAATACCTTGAAGTAATAAGTATGATTTCTACTGCAGCAATTTTCTACTGCCTTCCTGGAACTTTATACTGTCCAATACATATATGTCCATAACAAATCTGTATATGAGGTGCACTAATGGAGTTAATTATGTGCCAAACTTTGTGATGTTTAAAATATGTCAACTGGGAAATTATAACTGTGGAATAATTTAGCAAGTAAATATTCTACTTATGTATATAAAATACAAACAGAAATTTCGTTCCAGATTCTTGTTCTTACTACTTAAGTTCTACTGAATAAATTTTGGTGGAACTTGTACTGTTAAATAGGTATTATTTCAGGGAAGGTTTCAGTATATAACACAACACTCTATGTAGATTAGTTATAGAATTATGACAGAAAGTTCTGCTATTTTAAATAAGAGGTCACCGTTATTTCTTTGGTGATCAATATCGTTAATAAATAAAATAAAACAACTTTTTTTTATTTATTAACTACAGCTTTTTTTTTTTTTTTTTTTTTTTTTTTTTTTTTTTTTTAAGAATTGAATTTGACACTCTATGAATTTTTAGTGGACCCTTAGAAGTACTTAACATAAAAATAAAATAATTTCTAACAGGTAATATATAAACCAGCAAATTAAAATATTAGCATTACCTTTTCAATAGTAAACTCAAAATAAAATAAATAATTATATATTAATACTAGTAGAAATAAAAATAAAGAGTGCTATAATTTTTCAAAATAAATATATGATTTTATTCATTTATTAATAACAAAACATAAATTTTAGAAAGGTTAATTATAAAATATTTTTTTATAAAGCTATTTACTTTCTTTAATTTTTATTATTGAAACTGGATAGTTAATTTTTCTTCTACTTATTTTACTTTTTTTTTTTTCAGGAATGTTGAAAATATTTTAGAGTCTTATAAAACAGAAGCAAATGGTTTGTTTTTTCTCTCTATTATTTGTATGTTTCTGTTCTTAAATTTGTTTTAGTTGATATATTTTAAATAGTGACAGTTTGACAGCTGGTGGACAGGAGCACTTACGGCTGTTATCAAATTCTAAGGATCTACTTTTTGACACATTTTGTCACCTCATTTTTATTTAGATTAGTATTCATTCTCATTCAGAAAGTTTGTAATTGAATGGTGTTTTCCAATTTTTGGTAAAAACAGAAGGTCTTTCAAAAAATACTATCAAAATTGGCATTTTGACCCAAATTTCTGGATACAAAACCTTGGGGGGAGGAGGGAAATGACTGTTGTTGTGTGACAGTAATCACTTATAACTCAATATGTAAATCATTTATCAAAAAATGCAAAAGACATTTGATTTTAAATTGCTTTAATAGTCAAGCATGCAAGTGCCATGCTTTTGTCTTTAAAAATGAATTCATAAAGTGTCAGAAAATTCTGCATTGTTGAGCAGGAGAGAAATATTTTTTTTGAGTTTTGCTTTAATAAAAA
The DNA here is from genome assembly GCA_964019185.1 of Maratus speculifer. Taxonomy (NCBI): domain Eukaryota; kingdom Metazoa; phylum Arthropoda; class Arachnida; order Araneae; family Salticidae; genus Maratus; species Maratus speculifer. The sequence goes on along the minus strand of OZ025301.1, from coordinate 210,006,043 downwards.
AGATAATGTTTTAATAAAATAGGATCAAAAAATGTTTTTTCTTTTAGCCCAAAAGCTAGGAAAATATATAGCCATTAAACAACATTTTTAGTGAAGTTGCATTAATTCTAAGCTATGTCAATTTTCAAAGCAATATATCAATATATATATTATAAATTTAATTTTTTTTTCTCCAAAATTAACTTTATACTATATTAATTACCTTTTAACAATATCCCGTACTTATTTCAACTTGTTAAATTAAAATACTGTTACTAGATCCAATCTATTAATCTTTATAGAAACAATATAAATTCTTAATTCACTTTAAAAAACATTTATTCCAATATGCATAAATTTAAAAATGGCTCTAAATTAAAAATATTCTTAATTAAACTTTATTTCTTAAAATTCCCAATAAAACTCATTTTTTCCCCTGTTTTATTAACCAAATTTTAAATTTATTACAAATTTATTCCAAATTTGTTTATTCCATAGTTAAATTTATTCTAAAACCATACCTTTCAAAAATATCATTCTTTTTATTTAATTTTTTTCCTTCAACGCTTGATATTTGTTGCCTATCAATAAATTCATTTCTTTTCTTTTTGTTTTAAAATTAATCATCTGTAATTGAATATCGTCTGCAGAATATTCAAATTCTGATTTTGATTATAAATTAGCTAAATAATAATCTTTTAAAATAAAAATTATAGTCTGAAAAGATTCGAGAATGATATGTTTAATCTCAACGCTGGAGATGAAATTCTGTTTGCATGGGAAAATCTGGTTAGATACTGTAGAATATTCTGGAAGCTTTTGGTTTTAGATTTATGGGGGCTCAGGGGTTGAAAACTTTTCAAAAAAGTGATTTTTTTTTATGAACTAGTTTGAATATTCAATTGATTCTTAACTGAATGCAAAAAACCGCATAAAAATATTGGCATTTTTAACGGAGTTATAAGCATTTAGGTATCAACATTTACATAGCCGCATCCATATAATTTCAACTTTAAGTCGTGTTTTCTCAAAACTTGATTTTTGACGACTAACACCAAGATTAAAAAAAAAACAATTTGATGGAATGGCTTAAATTTTTTTTTTTTTGCATGCATATAACATCATTATCTAGATTATGAATTAAGGATATAACTATCACTTAAAAAAAACATTATTAAGAAATCTCTCAAAGTTGAAAATTTAAAAAAACCCTAAAAAATACACCTTTTTTTCCATTAAAAATACTCAAAATATTAAACTATCTAAAATATATTAATTCATAATCTAGATAATGATGTTATATGCATGCAAAAAAAAAATTTAAGCCATTTCATCAAATAGTTTTTTTTAAATCTTGGTGTTAGTCATCAAAAATCAAGTTTTGAGAAAACGCGACTTAAAGTTGAAATTATATGGATGCGGCTATGAAAGTGTTGATACATAAATGCTTATAAGTCCGTTAAAAATGCAAATATTTTTATGCGTTTTTTTGCATTGAGTTAAGAATTCGATGAATAATCAAATTAGAGCATAAAAAAATCGATTTTTTGAAAAGTTTTCGACCCTGAGCCCCCTTAAGTGAGGAAGCCGAGAGATGATGATAGATACTTTTTTTCCTTTTTCTTTGATGATTCGGTTAAGACGACTTACGGAAAGTAATGTTTTTATGATGGAATATTCTTTCTTTTTTTCTTCTTTTCGATGATTCAGTTCAAGACGGCTTGCAAAGGTAGTATTTCCTGCTCTATATGACTACAGTTTAATAAACTATGTTGCAGCAGCCAATGTGTAGTTTAATGAATCTTCTACATTTATTTGTTATTATTTTTTTCCTCACTTGCCATGACTCTGGGCATCAAAACGGGGAAACCGGTGATGATGCTTCTGGCTCCTAACTTCAAAATGTCACATATATATATTAAACTTGTCTTTTACTATAAATATATGAAATTATAAATTTTCAAAATGTTCAAGTTGAGAGAAATAAAACTTGGCAGGATTAGAGTGTCCACTGACTTTGAAAAGAAAGAAAAAAGTTAAATTAAATTTTCTTATTTATTAACTTGCTGTAACAAGCTGTACTTCTTTAATTCCAAAATTGTCCTTTCAATATTAATATCCACTTTTAACTAATAACTAATCTTTATATGTATAAAAGCAAAAAGGCACAACAATAATAATTAAAATTTATGAAGGTGGAACTTGGTAACCTTGTACTTTTTAACATCTTGGATTATAGAATTAAGATGGATTTAAAATCTTTTTGTTGTAATACTGAGTAGCCCGAGCCTATGGTAGGTTAAATGAATAAATAAATAATAATTTTGTAATTTAAAAACAATAGGCTTTTTCTAATTTTGTTTTTGAAATTAAACTGCTGTAAATGTACTACAAATGATGCTCTCATAAAAAATTAGTGATTCTTTTTAAAACAAAAAGTAATAAAAATTTAAGAACTTGTATTGTGAATATGGCATGTAATATATGGCATGTAATAATATACATAGCAATTTTATGTAATATACATAAAAAATTACTATTTAGGGATTCCTTCAGCTGATAAAAAGGGTGACTCTTCAAGTATATTTGATGAATTTGAGAAGACAAATCATGAAACCATTAAATCGACTTCATCATCTGTGTCCTTCTCATCATCTAGTGCTATAAATACAAAGGTGAGTGTGGAATCAATTTTTTTTAATATAACAAGGAGGTAAATCCAGTCTTCCAGAATGTAAATAAAAGCAATTTTTTTGTAATTATTCATATTTCTAATGAGTTTTTTACACTTAATAATTTTTTTAGAATGTCAATTTGTGTTTTATTTTTATTGTTTTATTAATTGATTTTTGAACGTTTTATTTTCATTTGATTTGAAATGTAAGATGGAAACAAATGTGGAACTGTTCATATTACTTTAAATGTAATTTGGTTTATTTTTTGTAATTGTCTCCACACGATAGAGATGGATTTTTAAAAATTCATGCTTGAAAATATTTTCTAAACAATTACAAAATAATTTGCAATGCAGTTTTCAAACAAATTGCATTTAAAAATATATTTGTTTTCTCTAATTGACAATGTAAAAATTTTAAATTACAATGTTTTGAGCAGCACTCAAAAATTCTAAAAATTTTAAGGTTCCCAGCTGAGAACCTACATGAAAAAAATGGGTTTCCAGATGAAAAGTATAAGTATTTTAAAAAAATTTTGTATGAGTATTTTAAAAAAATTTATTGCGATAAAAAGAAAGGATAAGATAATTTTTAAAAAGAAATTTGACGTTTTATCACGATTCTTTGATGAAATCTGCCGTTTTATCGCGATGTTTTAACGAAATCTGCCGTTTTTCAATTTTTATTTTTACGAGATTTGCCATTTTTGTGATTTTTTAATGAAAACTGTACTGTTTCGCACAATTTTTTGACGAAATGCGTTGTCTTTTCGCTATTTTTGGACGAAATTTGTCATTTTTCTGCGATTTTTTTTTTCTTTTTTACAAAACTTGTTGTTTTCCATGATTTTTTACCAAAATTTGCTGATTTTTGCGATTTCTTAATGAAATTTGCAGTTTTTTGCGACTTTTTTGACGAAATTTGTCATTTTTTCGCGATTTTTTGACAAAATCTGCCGTTTTATCACGATGTTTTAACGAAGCCTGCTACTTTTCAAAAGAAAATCTTTACAAAATTTGCCTTTTTTGCTTTTTTAATGAAATTTGCATTGCTTCATGCGATCTTTCAACGAAATCTTTTGTCTTTTAGATATTTTTAGACGAAATTTGCCGATTTTTCGCAATATTTTGACAAAATTGTTTTCCGTGATTTTTTAACGAAATGTGCCACTTTTTTACGATTTCTTAACGAAATTTGCCATTTTTTTGCGACTTTTTGACGAAATTTGCCGTTTATTGCGATCCTTTAATGAAATTTGCTTTTTTCTGCGATTCTTTTGATGAAATTCGGGCTTTTCCCGTAATATTTTGCCGAAATTATGCATCCTCCGGGCCGTTTAAGAGCTATTTTTTTGCCGATTTTTTGCTTAATTTACGCGTTATAATGCATCCGCGGCATTGCTAGCGGACACGGCAAAAGGTTAGGTTCCCGGCCAGGAACCTCAATGATAAAATATGCGTTCCCGGAAAAGATTTCTGTGTTCCCTGGGATCACTATTTTTCGAGCCCTGGTTTTGAGGTTTAAATAATTGGAGTAAAAGCAAAATTAATTGTCTGAGCGAAGCGAAGTCTTTATACTCAGAGATACGTAACGATATTAAAATTCAAAAAAAATTCTTTCGTCAAGCAAATCTCAAAAAGTACTTGTCGGATTTTGATTCTGTTTGTACCAATAGGTACCTATGAAGGTAATCTGGTGAATGCACCTACTTTTAAAAATTAATTCCAAATAGTTTAAAAGTTATATTAAAAAAACTGATAAAAAAGCACAATTTATGTGCATACGTCACAGAAATTTGGTGAGCGTGATTTTCACCGGCTGGACATTTTCGTAGATAACCGAATCAGTACATGGAGTAAAAAGTAATCATTTTCGCAATCAGAAATATTGAATGCAATAAAACATTTTAAAATTTAATCATGCAGGAAAATAAAACTGTTATTTTTTATATTAAAAAAAGTCATAAAAACTTTGATTTTGAAATTTTGTGATAATCTCTTAACAGCACTTTTTGATCGCTAAAAGAATGTTTTACATATTTCACGTGTGAAAATTAGAAATAATTACGTTTTTAAATAAAAAGTTTCTTTTATGACATCATATTCCCTTTATTGCATGTTTTCTTTTAACTTATATTTTGTTTGTGTATGGAAGTCAATTCTGGTCACTAATTTTTCGGCAAGGATACCGCAAGCGCATCAGATTTGGCGCAATTTTTTTCAAAGCCCATTTGGTGAAAACTTCCTTTTCAAATAACGCTTACACACACATTTTTAAATTATTTTCTATTTTCAAAAAGAACTTACTGTAAATAAAATAATAATAATAATTAATAACTATAAAAAGAAATATTTTATATAATTTAAAAAAAGGAAATGAAAGTAAATAAACATTTTATGAGTAAATAAACAAATAATAAATAAATAAAGCCGGGTTACCATCTCAGGTAAAATAATGCCATTTTGACACCAATTATGTATCCTGGTGCATATGTGACATTTTTTCCCATTTTTCATCCGTTTCCTGTTGGCATATAACTTTGAAATATGGAGTATGTATGCATACCTGGGAGCAATACTGGAATTAGACATTGATTTTTTTTAATTCGATCCAAAAAGGGGCAACGGGGCTATTTTTTAAAGTTTTATACAATTTATACTGCATAAAGGAGCCACTTACCTATTTCTATATACCAGAAGAAGTAAGTGGTGTGTAAAAACAATTATAGTATACATAAATAAAATACTTGAGATAATATACTAGAGATCTAAGCACTGGGTTTGGCGAGATTTTTTTATGCCAATTAGGCGAAAACATCGTTTTGATTACCAGATGCATATAGCATGCTATAATAACACGTTATTTATTTATTTCAAAATAAAAAAAAAGGGAATAAATGAAACATTTCCTGTTATTAAAAAAGATATAACAATCAATAAATGATAATATTTTTAGAACAAACAATTTATTATAACATTTATTTGATAACCAGCATGTTAAGCAACTAAACGCCATTTTGGCACCAATTAGGTACCTCGGTGTATATAGGGCATATATGTGCCATATTTATTTGTAAAACTGAGCATGAAAGTTTAACAGGTGTGTTTTCATATTCGCTTATATCTTTTTGCAACATAGCGCACCTTTCGAAGCCAAAACTGCATAAAAGAAAAAATAATCAATATTTGCAGCATTTTTTTTTTTTTTTTTTTTTATGTAATGCACATTTTGTAATCAGTAGGCTCGATAATCAGACCTCGTTTTTTTGCTTTAAAAGATGATATTTCATACGACGTCTTTTTTGGATTCGTCGTTTTTCCATATTTGATAGTATGTGTCTACTCGTTTTGTACCCTTTTTTGTAACTTTCTTCTTTATTAACAGCGACATCTGGATTTCCTATTTAAATAAAAATTCTTCTAAATACAAAGAATTTTGTTAAAATAAATAAATAATAGGAAATGCGAACATCCATTGCTCAAAACACAAAATTTTTCCTATTGAGTTAATAAAAATCAGTAAAAACATAATTTTTATGATAATAAAAAGTTGACTTATGTAATAACAGAGTCATATATTATGTACGTTATGGATTAAGTATGAATATTTCAATGAAAAGTGATATTTCAAAAGTATTATGAAATTAGTTAAAAACCATTTATTTTAAACTAAATGAATAAAAGATTTATATTTTTAATGGAATAAATGGGATTTGAAAAATTATTGGAAATTTATCACCATAGATGTATCAATATTACAATCAGTACCTTGTATGCAAAATGGAACAATTAGCAAAACTTTTTGTACCCGAAAAATGGTCGTTGCTTTTTTTAAGGTTAAAAAGTAGATTACGAAATATTCCTATACAAAGATGCCAAGCCCCCGCTTATTACACAGCAGAATTTTTTTATAGGAAAAGTTATTTTTTAAATCCGCAGAATGTTCCAATTTAATAAAACATTTTCTGTATTAAAATACCGGTATCAAATATGCCGGAGACTTGGCAGCTCTGCCTATAACATTTTAATTAATTACGGTACTTTTTTTAATCGGATTCAAATTTAGTGAGGACAACGTTTTTTGGCCAAAAGATACTTTTTTCCACATGTGTAACTACGATACAATTCCTTGATGCTGAAATTAATTTGTTTTGACTTATGCTATTATTGCTTCCTCTTATTTATTTATTTGAATTTTAAATAAGATGACTCAAAATCGTGTTTTTTAAATATACGGAAAAAATGCATTTCGAGAGAGGGCGAAAAGAACAATATTTGGCGATTTATTACCTGCGTTTGGCTAAGTGTCTTACTACCTTGTATTTAATACTCTTCACAATACTTCGCTGTTATATGGACTTACAATAAACTTTACTTGTTAGGCGCTTTTATAAAAAGTTTGACGTAATTCGGGCTTAAGAAAGTGAGTTTTTTACTGAATAATACAAATGAATGAAAAATGAATACTAAGAAATACTAATAAAATAAAAATGAAGCATTATATTGATCTATGTATATTTAAAAATGCATCTGCTAGCACTAATTAGATAATTTATGTGTATATAATAGGAGATAAATAGCTTTTGATCCTGTATTTCTATGCTATAAAGCATTGACGTTTGTGTGTTTTTCGTTATCATTGGGAGTACCTAGCCGATTTAAAAAATAATGTGGGCAAAAAATGTTGGTAACCATCTTTGCTGCAAAATATACTATATTTTGCGTAGGAACAATAATCACCATCAATGCACGAGTAAAATATGCTCTAAAATTGAGAATTCTTTGATGTTGATATGACTAAAAATTTAAAATCTTTTTTTTTGTTGGCAACTTTTAAGATATAATATTCTCGTTATGAACGATTTCTAAAACATTCGACAATTTAATTTCACAAATTAAACATTTTTTTTTCTAGAAAAAGTTCTAAACCCAATTTATTGAGAATAATACAATTTCTAGGATACTGTTGGGGTCAGAAACTATAACTTTGGCATCATAGTAACTTATAAGGTGTAAGTGCTCGTTTAGGACAAATTTTTAAAAAAGGATTCCTTAACTCTTATCAACAACCTCATTGAATCCGTGGAAAACATATTCAACATTATAAACTATTCGGACGAATTTCACACAATATTAAATACACTCCATTCTCTTCAAACATAATAATTTATGTTATTTATAGTTTCTCAAATCGGTGCGAAGCTTCTGTTTATGCTCATGGTGTCATTTCAAAGAGTTATATTTCCAATATAGGAAAATTTGGTGTTTTATTTTCTGTATTACTTTTAACATTTTGCATATTTCCAATTTTATATCCATGCATGGTTTGCTTTTCTTTTATAAAAATAGTATATGCAACTTTATATATAAGATTTTGTAATTCTATGATTCAATATGCTTATTTTCATCATATTTTATCGCAATGAATGACCAATTAAAGGTAACATCTCATTTTCTTTACAGCAAGTTATTAAATGTGTATTCTCAGCAATATCGCTCAGACTAATCCCTTTGAGGGAAGTCCTAGTTTAATTATCTGCTGTTGTCTTCATTAAAATGACGTCAGAGTTATGGATGGACCTGTTTGTCCTCTATAATATAAATAATAATTTTTATGCCTTGCAGTGTTAGAATTGATTTGAAAAAGTCACTGGTCTCAAAGACCAGTAAGCATGAGAATTTACTGGTCTGTTGCGTAAAATTTTATTATAATCTGTTTAATCCTTTAAGTGATCCCCCCTCCCTTATAAAATTTAAACAAAACTTACTTTGTGGTTATCCAAAATTTTCAGCATAATAATGTAAAATTATAATTTGCTAAAATTAAATAAACAATAATATATTAACAAAAACTAGAAAATTTTTAATTAGATAAGTTACTTTGGTTACAACTGACTATTTATTTGATTTCAACTGATTGTAAGATTTAATACAATTTTTCTCCAGATTGAAGCCTAGTTTAATCAAGTTTCTCCAGTCATTTTTTATTTTCTCCAAGCTCCAAAACCCTGTTTCTGCTTTAACAGATGTAAAAGAAATGCAATGCAGTACATCAATTATGGCAGATATATTTTTGTGTTCAGTATGAAATTCAGAATTTATGGTTTTCCTTGCATAAATTGCAACAGTAGATCTATTGTTTGGGAAAGGAAAAGAAGATATACCATCCAATTGCATTTATAATTGTTTTTAATTTTAAATAAAATAAAATTGTGTGATTTGAGCTCGGTTTGTGATCAGCTTAGTAGTAGGAAAATTTACATGTGCATGTCAGAGAGGGGGGAAAAAAAGTTTACTTCTCCTGCTGACCACTAAATTTTTCAAATTAGTAGCCCAATTGAATTTCTGGTAGTCTCTGACCAGCAGATTACCAAGGATTTTGAATTCTACATTAAAATTAAAGAAATGGGATTGACCTCAAAATTCAGGAGGCTTTAGTGAATATATTTCATACAACGCAGAATGCCATAGTAATGTAAAAATAAATAAAAACTTAGATCTTAATATTAGAAAATCACTTGTAAAATCACAAATCAATATATAATAACAAAATCATTTGTATTTTTACTTGTAAAAATCAGGATTGGCAAGTTTTTGACAGGGTGTGGTTTTATCCGGTTAAAACCGTGGTTTAAACCGTCATGGCTAAAACCTCTTGTCAAAAACCTCGTCAGAAACCTCAAATACTACACTGATCTGTAAAATTTCACATTAAACATCTGTCACACATATACAACATTAGATGTAATATTAAAAATTCACTTTTACTGTATTGTATATTATCATTTCCGGAAAACAAAAAAAAATATCTCATAAATCTGAAAATTTAGCCTGCCTCAAAACTTGTTCAACTAGCAATGCATCTGCTATCAAGCCCTGCTAGCACAGCACCAATTGAGAGAGTATTTTGTAACTTTAGCTTCATACACTCTAAACTCAGAAACCATTTGGATGTAAATAAATGTGCTAAATTGATTATGTGCTATAGGATACTGTGGGGTAAAATTGATCCAGATTATTAACTGTACAAAATTATTTTCTTCTGTTTGAACATTCTAAAAAAACAATGTTTTATTGCAATTAAAGTAATTTAATTTTTTTGTAATTATTAAATTACAGTATAATTAATTTTAAATAAAAAATTATTTAAATCATTAAGATTTATTCAATGTTTCTGTCTTGTTCTTAAAATGTTTAAAGTGCATTACACATTTTTGACGGTTTAAGCCAGTTTTTGATGGTTTAAACCAGTTTTTGACGGTTTAAAAACAGTTTTTGACACTTGTCATGTCAAAAACCAGTTTATGACGTCAGAAACCCAACCCTGGTAAAAATTATCTCATATTCTAAAGAATTTATATGCCTGTATGTAACAAATTTTCTCGGTATATAGCCAATTCCATCTTCATCTGATCAGCCAAAAGAAGCAAAGCGACGGAAAATTTGTGTCAAGCTTCGTAGTGCTGTGGAACCAGAGGCTGAAAATGTTTCTCCAGCAGAAAAGTGGAAGAAATTTCTTTTAGAAGTAAGTAGTTTTTGGACATGTTCTACTTATAATCTTCTATACATACATCAAATAGTTTGTCCTGACTGACTGATAATCAATGCACAGCCCAAACTACTGGACGTAGAAACATGAAAATTGGAGAAAATATAGTTCTTATGATGTAAGCGTGCACTAAGATAGGATTTTTAAAAATTCCTCTTCTAATAGGGAGAAATCAGGGGTAAAAAATTCTGTAACATTTTTCCATATCTCAGCAGCTGTTGAAGGTAGCAGAGGGAAATTCCAGAAAATAAATCTCCTGAAAAAATAATTAAAAACGTATTTCAGCGATTTTAGAAATTGCTCCCCTGAGGGGGTTAAAAGGGGGTCAAACAATTTAGAACATTTGGCACATCTCAGCAGTTGTTTTAAGTCGAAGCATGAATTGGCAGAAAATAAATCTAATAAAAAAATAATTAAAAACATGTTTCAGCGCTCTAAAAATTTCTACCCCTGAGGGGGTTAAAATGCATTTATGCATAGAACTGAACTAAATGTTTTGTGTATGATTATTTTTGGGTATGGTAAGCAGGTAATCCCTGAATTAAAAAAAAAAAAAAGCTTCCAGATGGGGCTGTGTAAAAGCAATTTTCATGCTATTTTCATTATTATACCATTGAAAAATGTATAAAGTTATGCACAGAATTGAACCAAATTTTTTGTGTATGTTTTTGGTTATAGCCAACAGATCTTCCTTGAATTTAGAAATATTCTGTGGGAACGGAGCCTTGTGATAGCATAGCACGTTTTGTATTATTTTCTCGATTCTTCATCATTCCATTGTCCATCAGCTTGCGCTTAGACTAGAGTATGCATCCTGCTAATCTGGCTGTTTGCAAACAGCTAATGATTACAGAATAAGGGAAAACTATTGATTTTAATAAATATCACGATGTTTATTAACTCTTTTTTATTCTGATTAATTGACTGAAGCAGAAATTTAAAATGAAAATCAAAGTTGGTATAATGTTGAATTAATAATATTAAAGTATTAACATGCATAACTAATTTTTGAAACATTAAAAGTACCTATGAGACAAAAGACATTTTTGGGATTGGCACATCGAGCTAGTTTAAATTATTGGCATTTATTTCATAATGCTTTTCAAAGAGGTAATGAAATCACAAAGTGAAAATCAAACTCAGAGTACAGTCTCACAAGTCATACAGATTTCATCTGTGTTACATAATAAATTAATGTTTTTTTCTTTAAAATTTTGTTTACATTGGTGATGTAAGAACTTTATTTTTATTTTGAAGTGGTAGGTGTGTCATGATACTAATTTTAAAATTTTGTTAACTGTTAACATAGAAAAAAAATCCCTGCCGGCTCAGCCTACAAATGGAGGTAGATTTTGATTTTAGGTATGAATTTCCCCAGCAAAACCTAAATCAAAATTAGAAATAAACCCAGTTTCATCTCTAAAAATGAGCTCCAGAGACCTAAAGCTTTTGTGAAAATTCTAATGTGCACGCATACACACACAATATTTTCATAGTCTGGCTTTTATCATGTTTCAATACATTTTTACAAACTCACATGACTTTATATATTCACCTGCTTTTTGTTCATTATATTTCCAGTATAACATAATATTTGCTTTTTTTAAAAAATTGTCAAGCTATTTATTTTATTTTCTGTTTTGATATGGAAATCTTGCTCGAAAAAAGTTATGACGTAATATTCAATTTTTCTTAAATTTGTCAAACTATTTGTTTTTTTTTCTATTTTCACGCGTAAATCTTGCAATAGTAAATTTATTGTTGCAGTAAGAATTTTAGGTACTACTCTGTTTCCTGTCGACGAAAAAATTATCGCCAAATCTTAAGATTAAATGCCAATAATGGATACCATGAATGTCAGTGACATTAAATACGATAAAGGTGTTTAAAATGTCATTGCATGATTTTATTTCAACTTTTTATTTGTATTATTAATATTCTAATAATTATTTGGGGTTTTTTTTTTTTACGTTATTTAAAATAAAAATTATGTCAATAAGTATAATTTGGCTATTAGTGTGGCGATTTGTATAATTTGGCGAAATTGGTCGACGGGATAAGAGAGTAGTACCGAATTTTATTGTATAGATATATTTTTCTATTGTTGGCAACTGCTATAATGAAAAATGTTTATTTTTTTCTGTCATTGTTTTATTAGTTCTGATTTTGTCAGAATCATGTTAAAACGGTATTCAAATTTTTGAACCTCCCTATTTTCACCTACTTGGGCCGATTTTGCCCATTTTCAATCCCTCCGCCGAGATATAAACCATCTCAAAGTATCTGGTGAGTTTGAAGATTATTGGATTATTGTGACTTTTATCGTTCAGACAAAATTTAGTACATAAATATATACATATATATATATACGTAGGATTTGAACTTAAACATCATTTATTTTTCATAAGACAACCATGATCACAAAAATTGCTGACTCTCTGGTATATGTTTTATTATCCATGATTTAAAAATGTGCATTATGAAAATTCGCAAGCACAAGCGCAAGAACTGATTTTGAAAATTGGAAAAGAGGGTTTATAGAAAATGTTATTTTTGAGAAAGCATAGTAGTATTATTTAAAAGAAAGTGTATTATAGTCTTTAAATGTAAAATTCAATGTATTAGAAGAAGCTATGAGCTTGAATTACCTGGAAGATGTCATATTAGAGTTTGTTATACTGTCATTTCAAAGATTCATTATCCAATTAATTCAGTAACTTAGTTTTTTTACATCTTAGTTTTACTATATATATATATATATAAATTTTTTAAACGAGAGTGGTTTTGGTTTCTTGGAGTCATATAATAGAAAGTTATGAAGAAATGTTTCAAAAGTCTTGTCATGGTAATGACTGTAATAGGTAATATTTCTTACGAAATCTGCCTAATTGTACATCCCAAAAAATATATCAAATGATTCTTAGTGGATTATTTCTTGGTAAATGAGTATGAACCCTGTAGTATTGTTTAAATGATGAACCATTCTTAAGACCCCACACAGAAAAAGACCCGGATGATAATGTAAAGTCTGTGGGGGCGTTCTTTTCAAATATCTCGCTCAGATTTTAGTATTTTTACCTGTTTTTTATTGCATAGGATATCTGAGGACGATCTACAACCGACCTAGTTTTTACTTTTTCAATTTTGTTTATATATTTTTTATATTATGATAGTTTCAATTTCAGAACCGGTTTAAACCAGTTTTTGAAATTTAAAGTAATTTTTTTTTATTTAAATATTTGAAACCAAAATTAAAAAAGTAAAAACTCGGTCGGTTATGGAATGTCCTCAGCTATCCTATGCAAAAAAAATCATGTAAAAATATTAAAATGTGAGCAAGATATTTGAAAAGAATGCCCCCATAAACTTTACATTATCATCCGGATCTTTTTCTGTGCCTAGTGTGGGGCCTTAAAGTGCAAATTGTTCCCTTTAACCATGTGCTCATTTTAGTTGTACTCAAAGTTTGACTGTATATACTTTTGAACAGATATGAAAATCTTCATAGAATTAAGGTCAGGAAACATACCCCTAGTAAACAGTATTCACTGATTGATTTTTGGTGATCTGGCAGACAATTGGTAGCAGCAGATAAATAAAATAGAATTGTACTACATCAGCACTGTTATTAAAATAATAATAATAATAAGCAAGTTTATTCTTACAAACACTATTTTATTAGAGGTTCTACTACTCTATCTTCATGATTTTACATAATAAATGGATTTGAACAATCAATTTGCCTCATTGTTAATATGTCCAAGTTTCAGTAACTTTACACATGTCTTCCCAACCATGCATAAATGTGTTTCCTTATTTATTTCAGGTTAAATCTCTGTTTAAAACTTCTGACAAGTATGGAAAATTTTGCAATGCTATAAAGGAGTATAAAACTGCTAAAGATGTTCAAAAACTTGCATCTGTTTTAACTAGCATCTTTGCTGAAGTAGACGATAAACACAAATATATTCAAGGTAATAAATTCCTTTGAATTCATTTTACAGATCAAGTGTTTTTTTGATTAATATTTAAATGATTAACTATTTGGAAATAGTTGTTGTCCTTGGTAGAGAACTGAGAAATCTGAAGTATATCTGAATCTTTTTAATAGTTGAATTCCACAACTTATTTTATTTTATTCTTTTTCTAATTGGTCCATGTTTAATGTCCAAAAATGGAATACTTCTATTGCCACAATGACAAAAATAGTAATAAAAACTTTAAATAATAATTTGAAAAAACAAATTGTGATTTCAAACAAATTTCATTTAAAAGTGCATTTTTTTCTCTATGCAACGTTGTAAAAATTAAAAATATGCAATGCTTAGAATTTAAAAAAGTTGCTGTTCCAAAAATTGTAAAACTGAAATTTTATTTAAAATTTGTTTATGATGGGTCCAGGGATATTAATGTTTAATCAATGCCTTTCATAATATGAAACGTTCAGAAGTCAGTCTGATAAACACCATCAAATAAGAATGCACATTTTAAACAGTTAAATTTGTATATCTATAAACTACTGTTTTTTTTTTTCATTGGTTTAGGAATATTAATGTTTAATGCATGGCATACGTAATATATAACTTATTATGATCATCATAAAAATGATGTTTATTATTATTATTGATTTAAATATAGGATTTAAAAAAAAAGAAATTATAGAATTTGAAGTCTTTAAAATTTTAGTCCTTGAAAAATATTATTTTCCAAATAGTCATTCTAATTTGTTAAATTAATTATTATTATTTTTTTTTTTACAATAGTTATCAGGGTTTGTACAGACTCCTTAGACTCATTAGAAACTACTTAGAAATGAAAATGTTCCCACATAGTACTTAGAACTACTTAGATTAACAAAATACTCCTTAGAAACTCCTAAATTGTATTGCAGTTTTGCATGCAAACAATATTGCTCCAAGGGGGAAAAAAATCACGATTGTAAAGCACACAGTAAACTTTTTATCCACATCATTCATCAGAAGCACAGCAATGACTGGTTGAGATCATACTAATAGCCACCAAAGTGATTAACTTTTTACGGCCATAAGGGAAAGAAAAGTGAAAAGAATAATCCAGACAACCTCTAAGCTTCTAATTTCAAAAAGTGATTACACTGTTTAATTCTTTCACAGCTAGATATATAACTTTGATTTCTTCTTCATAAAACGATTCATCATGCTCAATTTTGCTGATAACGGTAGATTCAGGGGTGATTGTCGTCCGAAAATACCGAAGTTTCCTAAAATTTGAAATTGGGTTGTCAGCTCCGCATAGTTGCCAACTTGTATGGTTTTGCACACAGAAAAAACAATCGCAGAGAAATGGAAATTTCGTAAAAGGATTGCTGAAAAAGCATACATTTTTTGTCAATATTTCGTGAAAAAACAACAATGTCATCAATGTTTTTATCAACAGACGTTGTCAAAAGATTGCTTACAAATATTTTGTCAAAAGATCATTGGAAAAAAATGCCGATTTCATCAAAAGATCACAGAAAAAACACCGATTTTGTCAAAAGATTGTGGGGATAAAACACCATTTTCAAGAAAAAAATTGTGTAAAAATGCAAATTTTGTCAAAAAAAAAAATAAAATAAATAAATAAATAAATAAATAAATAAAATAAAACACGGAAAAACGCTGATTTTGTCAAAAGATCGCAGAAAAACTGCCGATTTCGACAAAAGATTGTAATAAATCATCGATTTTGCTAAACTATCGCAGATAGATCGCGGATACCCCCTCCCCTCTCATGGAGGGTAACTCGCTGAATACCTGCAGAATTGGGGCTGTGCAATTGCATGCCACATAGGCAACAACAAAAGTGGCAAGTCCTTAATATATTTTGGACTCCTTGGATTTTTTATGTTCTCGGATTTTTTCTTCCGAACTCTGTATGAACCCTGGTTATGTTTTTTGACCTTTTATCAACAGGAAATTATTTCTTTCACATAGTGCTCAAAGCATAATTATTAATATAAGTTAAAATAGTTAAAACAAGAAGAAAAAAAATCATGTGTATGGCATAGGTTATGAAACACTTTCCAAAACATTCAGAATACTATAAGAAAATTTCTCTGTTTACTAACGCAAAAAAATGGTCTCGATGAATTATTTGGGGAAAAAAAATACATTTGAAATTCCAATTTCTGCTATTGCCATAAGTAGTTGGGAAAATATGCAATATTTTTGTGCAGTCCAGTATATGATCTATTGATATACAGGGTGTCCAAAAAGTCTGGAAACGGTCGAATAACTCGAGAAATACATATGAGATTGAAAAACGAAAATATATGTGTTAAATATTTTTAAATAAGCTGATACCAGTGATACCAAATTTGACCTTTGCAACCGAACCCTTGGGAGTCAGAGTGGGTCCAACTTTGAAATCTTAAATTATAACCTCCATTTTTTATTGCAGATTCGGATTCTATGGACAAAAATACATAACTTTTGTATTTGATGTTTATTTCGAATCCTCGTTTATCAGGGTGTAATTGAGCATATTAAATTGATACATATTTCGGTTTACCCAACCAGGTTTTGCCTGATTGGCCAGAATTTTTTATGTCAAATTCCTCGTCTTTTGCAGGAATAACGTTTCTTAAAAATCACCCATGGTGATTATTTCAATAATGCTATGCTGTTAAAAATTTGATCCATTTGTTGTAGCGTCACTCTACAGCTTTTATAGAATATCTCTTTTATGACCAATGAGAATGCTCCATAACACAGTAAAGTTACCATTTTCTATAAAAGCGGTGGAGTGACGCTACAGTAAATAATTAAAAAAAACATACACCCACATCAGCCGTATTTAGAAACCATTTACTGGATAAAATAAAAATCCAAATAGAAAACTGAATTAATATATTTTAATGAATTTTTGTAGAGAAAAACATAAAAAAACCCTACACACTGTAAAAAATTTAACTCATTTGCTACAGCGTCACTCCACCGCTTTTATAGAAAACAGTTGCTTTATTGTGTTATGGAGCATTCTCATTGGTCATAAAAGAGAGATTCTATAAAAGCTGTGGAGTGACGCTACAGCAAATGGGTCAAATTTTTAACAGTGTAGCATTATCGAAATAATCGCCACGGGTGATTTTCAAGAAACCACTATTCCTGCAAAAGACGAGGAATTTGACGTCAAAATTCTGGCCAATCAGGCAAAACCTGGTTGAAAAAACCGAAATATGTATCGATTTAATATGCTCAATTACACCATGATAAACAAGGATTCAAAATAAACATCAAATACAAAAGTTACATAGTTTTATCAGTAGAATCCGAATCTGCATTAAAAAATGGGGGTTATTTAAGATTTCGAAGTTGGACCCCTCTGACCTTCAGGGGGTCAGTTGTGAAGGTCAAATTTGGTATCACTGATTAGCTTATTTAAAAATATTTAACACCTATATTTTCGTTTTTCAATCTCTTATGTATTTCTCAAGTCATTTGACCGTTTCCAGCCTTTTCGGACATCCTGTATATGTATATTACATAGTATGCTAAAAATTAATGCCTTTAAATGTGTAGCACAGTTAAAAATATACATTAGCAATTTCTGCCAATAAAAAGATGTTGTTGAAAGGTTTTGTGCAGCTTTGTATATGATCTACAGAATTTAAACACCCCAAGTAACATTTACAAAATAATTAAATGTGCAAAAACATACCACAATTGAAAACGAACTTCCAGCCGTTATTATTCATAGACTTCAATAGTTAAATTGTTGTTTATTTTCTTTTATTGTCAAATTCTTTTGGATGCCCTTGTCAATGGACAAAGGATAATATATTCTTTGCTCACTATGCTCTATAGTAGGAACCTTGTAGTACACTTCAGTGTTAAATATCAATTTTAATATGTTTAAAATAATGTAATACCATTAAAAATACACTGCAAATAATTTTTCCTCATAGAGTGTAATGTAACAGAATTCTTTTGAGTGTCCTT
Source organism: Maratus speculifer (assembly GCA_964019185.1). Lineage (NCBI taxonomy): Eukaryota > Metazoa > Arthropoda > Arachnida > Araneae > Salticidae > Maratus > Maratus speculifer. The sequence goes on along the minus strand of OZ025301.1, from coordinate 209,987,880 downwards.
GTAAATGAACCGTTTAATGCTACACACTTCATCTTCAATACCAAACCATACCATGCCATTGTAATCTCCAATAACATATATCCATTTCATAGTAATCTCACTCTATTTACTTGAGTTAGAGCACAAACAGGCAAACCAAAATCATAAATGCTTTTTGATTATGCTGGAAAGTACATTCTTTTATAAGAATTAAAGGATCATCTTAAAAATACTGTCTTATAGATTGGATGGTAGCTGTACAGACAATCACCTCATCGAATTCATGGATGAAATCACTAGGATTAGTTAAATTTTAACTTACATATTAACCCTTTTAGTGCCAAGGAGTGTCGTCGTGCTGCTTTCGCTAGTTGTGAAAAATGCCAGTGTCATAATAGCACTCCTTTTGATAGTTCACTTATGGCATGCAAAGTGTTTGATAAAGTGCTATTTAAATTTATTTCATTTATTGTCGCCTAGCAACAGAAATACCAAAATGTAAGAAGTTTTCTAATTGCAAACGATAAACTGTGAATGAAAGACATTATCATTTTATTTCTGCAGTTTTTTCTAAGCTTGTGAAAAAATAACTTTGTTTTTCTTGTTGTGATATAATTTCGAACATTGGATAAACATAGTGATGACCGTGTTTTTATTCATTATACTGCATTCTAACTATCTTTAATCGCATATTTTTTATATAAACATCGTGATTATTATTTTTTAAAAATATCTTTGAAAAAACATCTTTGTTTTTCTTGTTGTGATATAATTTCGAACATTAGATAAACATAGTGATGGCTGTGTCACCGAGTGTTGTGACAGACGTGCTATTGTGACGCTGGCATTTTTCAAGCAGCACGACAGCGCTCCTTGGTATTAAAAGTGTTAAAATGCAATAGGTCTGCTACGTCCTATCTTGGTGGAAACCACTTAAAAACCGAATTTTAGCAGTTGACTCATAGTTTTACCATTATGTTTTCCTGCTCGCAGAGGTAAACTCGATGAGGTGATTGCTTGGGCTGCTCCCTCTCAGTCTATCGTTTGACTGCAATTCATATTTTTTCCCAAAATTCTTGTTACAGTATACTTTTCAATTGAGTGAAAAGGTATCCAGACCAGGATAGTTATTAGATCTTTGGCAGTTTAAGCGAAGGTTCTATGCACTGTTATAGTCATTAAAAAAAGTTAGAGAGTATATACTATAAGCACAAGAAAAGTTTTACACTAAAGTTATGAACTGCATGCCTAATGTATATGCTATAGTTTTATTTCAGAAAAAAAAGGTCTATAGGGCTTCTTTTAAAATCTAGAAAGTATATGGTGTATATCTCCATATACTCTCCATTACATTCTAGGTCTTGTGTTCTAATCCTAACTTGGGCACATTTTCACTCAGTTGGAAAAAAAAGTCGAAGCTCTTTAAAATGAACTTGCTTAGCGAAAATTACTTTTAATATGAACTGTTTTCAGTTTTCCTGACAAGCTGTATAGGCATTTACTGTGATTTTAGTAACATGAACATGTTTATTGCAAAATATTGTTTATCACCAACTAAAAAAAGTTTGTCGTTGAAATTTTTTTTACTCATAGAGCGAATGAAGCAAATTTTCCAAACTTTTATATGTAGCTGTACTGAGGTCTATTATTTTTTTAACTCCAAATTTTTGAAAGAATGTCAGTCACAGAAGGGAAATGTCTATAGTTATAAAAATGCAGACTAGTGATTGTAAAATTGTCTGATGATTGCTCTTTCAACCCTTTCAAAAATGAAATTCTATTGTACAAATTGCATTGAGGGGTGAAAAAAAAATGTAATACAGTAGACTCCCTCAAATCCGCACAACTTGGGACCAGAGGTTTTGCGGATTTCTGGTCATTGCTTTGTTTACATTTAAAAAAAAATAATTTCAATGTAATTATTAATGAAATCAAAAGTATAATGAATGCATACAATATACTAAAATATTTAAAAAAGTAATAAATTAAAATAATAAAAATTTAGATATTTTTTTAAATGATAAAAATACTAAAAGGAAAGGTAAAGTTAATAATCAATAATGTACAATTAAATATTGATTATAAAAGAGGAAATGTGTTTTTCCTAAATTATTCAATGAAACTTGCCTCATAAAGGTACATTACTAATTCACATCAGGATCATAAAATAATGAATCTTTATTTCAGGTTTAGCCAGACTTAATAACTAAAAAAAGCTTGATTAATACATAAATATATTTGGTAAGATTGTGATTACCAATGATATTAACAATATCTTTATTTTTTCAGAAATAAATTATTCTTTCTTCATGAAAAAACATGAATTCAAAATTCTTAACAAAAATTATAAATTAAAAAATGTATGGAATTGATATAAAACTGAAAAAATCAATTTTTGCACCTACATCTGAATTGAATGTTTCATTGTTTACATCCGTAAAATATGTGTGGATTTTAGGAGTGCAGATTTGAGGGAGTCTACTATACTAATTAGTTTTTTTTTTTTTTTTCCCTATAACAAAGCTATTTACATACGTTTATTAAACTGTGAGATTGCTGTGGTGGTGGTGGTAACTTTGATTCTAATCTGCCAAAATAAATCAAGTTAGCTGTCCTGAACTTCGGTGGATTTCTTTGGATGTAATGTAAATACTAGCCACTTCTCGTTGAAAAGGCTTCTTTAACAAACAAGAGATATCCCACTTGTAGATGTATGTCTATGTTTTCGATGGATCGATCTTAGAAAACAAAATTAATACCAGTAATACAGTAGATTCTGAAGATATGTATGTATTTTTATTCTTTTTAGATGGAATATGAAATATATTTAAAGTATGGATAGTGCAAACTACTTTAAAAAACAAAAACAAAAGAAGAAATTCCCTGTGAGTGTTCATTTTAATGAGGTTTGACTGTATTACAACTTATGTGATCTATTTATCGTATCATAAAATATTTATATAAAACATTATTTTTTGTGAAAAGTTATTGCATCAATGAATGGATTAAAGTTGTACTAATATTAATCAGACAAATGAATTATGTATATTTCAGCTGTGTCTTTGCTTGTTGACTCAAAACATCGAGATAGATTCATATCTTTATGTGTTTAAAATGTAAGTATCTATATTTTTATATCTCTTTTATTGTATCTTTGATTTTCCAGTAGTTTTTGTTTTCAGTAAATATTATAAACACTTTTAATATATTGAGAAAAAAGCATTAGGATGCCAAAATTTTTTTATCAGATTTAAAATGGCGATTAATTTGAAATTTTAATTTTAGAAATAACATTGGTTAAAATTGATACAAATATTTACTAACATACAGATAAATATACTATAGATTCCCACAAATTTACAACCTTAAAATCCATTACACAGCATTTCAGATGTAAAGAGACTATACATATATAACATTATTAACTTTTACCTAGTTTTGGACCTCCTTTTATGATATCACATGTTATCATTCATTGATTTCTCTCTTCCCCTATGCTTATGATATCGATATCGATGTCTAAAAGTTATTTTATTTTTTAATTCTTTTTATACATTTTCAGTGATATACACATATGATTACACATTTGTTAGTTGCATACTTTACAGATTCAAGAGTTCAATAAAATATTAATACATAAGATAAATTTATATCAAATAACATTTAAAAGAATTAGCAGTAATATTAACATTAACAGTAATATTGACTTCTTGCACTTGTTCTCTGCTTGGAGAGGTTAAAAGTAGTACTTATTAACAAAAAAGTGGACAGCATACTTTGTCTTTCTTTACTAGTAAATGCAAGTTTCATTTCTTACATATTATGCTCCTGATTTCTCTAACAGCGAATTATACATGCATAAGGCAGAAGAACAGGAACATCAAATATTGGGATATTCCAAATTTTAAAATGAAATAATTTTATAACCACTTAATTGCTTTAATAATAGCTTTGTATTTTCATAAAAACATATAAAAATAATAATATTTAAAAAGGTAACAGACTATTTGGGTGTAAAGAAAAAGTTACCGAAAAAAAGTTTGGTTGGATCAAAAATAATAATGCTATCAGAAAACAATCCCTCCCTTCCACCCAGATATATCTTTCAATATCGAATGCCACCCTCCCCCACTTCCTCTCTAAAATGATAGCGTTGTATATGTACAGCCCCATATTTGCAGTTAATATGTAAATGAAAAATTCAAGAGTTTTTTATTTTTATCATTTTGTATACATTTTAATTAATAACTTTGATTAATATGATTGAACTTATGGTTTTTCATTAAGGAAATGTCAATTTATTTGGGAAAAAATTCAACATATTGCTTGAATAAGTGACAGCCACAATTTTTTTACCAAATACATTTATGTATTAATCTAGCTTTTTTGGTTATTATGCCTGGCTAAACATGAAATAAATCTTTGTTTAAGATTTTGATCTAAATTATAAGTGTACATAACTGTAAATTTCATTGCATAATTCAAGAAAAATTTATTTAATCATTATTATAATTATTTAAATGTGCATTTATAATTACACTTTTGTCCAAAATTATGGTCATAAATATATAAAACCTGTGAAAACTGATGAATTATTTACTATGTTGCCATGAAATTTTGATTTGGCACATAGATATATTACAATGTAAGAAAGAATGTAGCAGCATAATAATATGGAAAAGATTTTAATTGTGAATTAAGAAATAGTGCATATGAAAAAGTGTTTAGTCATGAATCAGAGATTAGGCATTTATCTCAGGAAAAGTCTGTCTAATATGAAGTGTGTCCACCGTACACTACCATACAAGCCTTATACTGCTTATAAGGGTGCCAATAAATGTTTGTGGCAACAAAGCCAATTCTTCCAAAAATGCGTCTTTTAACTGCTGAAAAGTCCTGGGAGGGGGGGGGGGGGGTACTTGGTTCAATGGCTCTTCCTAGACCATTCCAAGCATGTTCAATAAGATTGAAGGCCAAAGACCTCAAGGGGCAATTCATATGGGGAATATCCTGTTTATAAAAACCTTAAACATGAAGTCCAGGCCTACAGACCCCCAGAATAAGTTCTTCCCTAATTTTCTTCCAAGGCTTCAAGGACCTCATCCTTATAGTGATGTGTGTTGACAATATCTGCATTGAAGATGTAAAGTAGTGTACAACTGTCCAACATTATGCAACTTGAGACAAGGATGAATGATTGCAGGTTTCATATTTTCTCCAGATGAAGATTCAAGAAGAATCACTCTGCATGGTGAATTTCAACTCATCACTGAAAAGAGCACTTGTGTCTAAGACTGATGTCTTCAGCTTCACAGCAATCCGGCTCTTCTGATGTATGCAGTGAACAGACTTATCAACATAGGATGTATATTCACACAGGACTGGATGCCGGGCATAAAAGTCCTCTCTTTCTAGACATGTGTATACTATTTGCCTGGAAACTGTTATTAAAAATGCAGCAGTGAGGTTACAAGCAAGTTGAGGAGTTGTTGTCAATCTATGTCATTGTACGCTTAATGTCAAGTAGCAATCCTATGCTGGTTTCATTGTTCTGTGGCAGCTTTCCTAGTACCAGCACAAATTGGTTGGAATTGATTCCACAATCTCTTTCGGTGCCATTTGTAACCATTGAGCTACCTCTGCTTGAGACTAGCCAACTTCAAACCAGCCAGTGGCTCTCCATCTTAAGGAATCATCTAAAATATTATAAGAACTCATTTTCACTGCAAACAGGCTAACTTATACAATATTAACAAAACTGCAGGCAAAAATCCAATGCTTAAATGGTCTAGTTCTAATAGTTCTGGAATTACTAACGCCAAGCAACTTCTTTTTCTAAGCCAAAGGTTGGTATTGTACTACCCGTTCTTCAAAATATATACACTAAAATTTTATTAATTTTAATGGTAGATATGTAGATATTTACAATTGTTTTGAAAAAATATTTGTTACCTTAATTTGGGGCATGAGTATGTTTATTTGACTTTTATTTTTAATTTTAAGCTTTTTTCTTAATTTTTATTATTTAATATTTTACTTTAATGTAAGCTTTCATTGTAATTTTGAGTGTATTTTTGCATTCTAGTTACTGTTCAAAAAATGTAAACAAAACAATGACCAGAAATAACTATCAATGTTACATTTCTTTTATATTGAATGTGTTCATAATTTTAATGACTACAAATTGGCACAAAATTACACATTTTCTGAGTTTGAACAACACAAATGTTAACAATCCTGTAACTGTAATATGTGTTATTTTCAAACTGTAATGTTTCTACTGTTTGTTGTTCCCTAATCTCTCAGTGACTTGTTGATGTAAGATTTTACTACTGAAACTGAGATATTTGTATAACAATGCTAAACTCTTAAATCCTTAAAATATCTTTTAATGATGTTTATTATCAAGTATATTTTTTAATGACTGATTTTTTATTTTCTATTTTAGGTATAAAATTATCTTCTTCATTTGATATTAAAGGAAATATTTTTATATCTCTTCAATTCTATTTTATGTACAACCATGTTGTTGCAAAACTGGAATATGCATGATTTACAAACTTTAATGGTTTTTACATGTCATGTTCTTTTGTTTTCCATTATCTTGTTGACATAAGATTTTATTATTGAGACTTTTATGTAACATAAATGTCAAATGTATTTATTAATTAATCTTTATATGTAAAATTTGATTTAAAATTTATTCCAAGGCTAATTTAAGGCTTAAAAAATCTTTTATATTTTGATACACATTCAAAGAATGTTAATAATTATTACTTTGTGTATAAATTAGACTACATTTATTTATTTTTATTTTATCTGTAAAGGAGGAAATATCCACTATAGCATTAAATGCCTGGTATATGTAATCTGTATTTCCAGTATGTTTGACATTATCTATAAACTTCTAATACATTTTATATATTCCTTATTTTTAATAGACTTGTTACCTTGCATACTGTTGCTGTGTAGTAGTAAATTAAATACTTTTTAATTCAATTTAACCTGCTTTTAAAAGTATTTTTGTCATTTGAAAAAAAAAAAAAAAAAAGTCATCATCAACATTAGTTGCTATATGATTAAGAAGTTTGACCACATTTTATATATTTTTTTAAAATGTAAAAAAATAAATATATATATATATATATTTATAAACTAAAATAAAGAAAAACATTAAAGCAGTAAATTTAAATAGTACACAACTGTTTGAAAAGTTCAAAAAGGAGTCTCTTTGATGCTCCTCCCCTCATTAAATTTATGCTTCCACCTTTGTATGCTCCCCCTTCCCCATCCTTAATACAAAGTTTTCAGTTATTTGTAACTTATTTTTTTAATCTTCTTTAATTTTTGTTGTCTATTAACAATAAATAAGTAATTATTCATCTAATTATCCTCCCTTTCCTTCAAAATTATTTTGCTCTTCCTCATCTCCAGTATGTAAAGTTAAAAATCTCTAAATCTCTATTTAAAAAATAAACGAATCTTTTTCCCTATTTTTATTTGCTAGTAACAATGTATAAATATTCTGTCAGCTTAACATGTTGAGTGCCATAGTGACTGATACAGAACTTTCCATTTAGGCTGTGTCAGTCACTATCAACTGTAAAATATATAGAACTAAAAAAAACTATATTGTTTTAAGTAATTATTAAGATGGCTGTAATAAATTAAAGCTAAATAAGTTTTAATTCAGGGTTGCCACGCCACCTGGAGAACCTGGGAAACCGGGAAAACACAGGGAAATTAAAATCCCCTCCCAAAACAGGGAAAATCCAGGAAATTTTGAAAAAATCCTAAAAAATCTGGAAAACACAGGGAATTTAGTGAAATAAGTCAATTATCAAAGACAAAATATTATCCGATAATATTTTTTAAAATAAAAAACAAATCCATGTTTTTTATCAAAGTTATTTTATATTTTATGTGTCCTGTATTTATATATAAATATTATTTTTAATGCATAAAGTAAGTAGCCTTTCCTCTTTTTTATTTTTGTAATTTTTGTGACATTATGTTTAAGTTAATTGATTTTTAGGTAAGATTCTTTAAAATTTTATATTCTTTAAATTATTAGGTACTCGTTTTTACATATTCTAACATTCATTTACAAATATTTCAAAGTATTTTTTAGCTGAATGTTTAAGTATTGCTTTACTGCTTCTATTATTATTAATGTAAAATGTGGGATTTAATAATAAGTGTAACAACTTAAAAAAAAATTTATTATTTGCTCTTATCATATAATGTATTATATTTACTTAATTGGGTAATGGTAAATTACAAGATGACTAGCTAGCATATATACACGCATATATTTTTACATACTCAACATAGAATAAACGCGTTACACTACAGGGAAAACACAGGGAATTTTTTTTTTCAAGATTAGTGTGGCAACCCTGTAATTAAATTTTCAGCATTTATTTAAAACAATATAATTTGTTTTTAGTTTTGTATCATATTTTAGATTGTCAGTTACCAGTGTCAGTCACCAGTGACTGATGTGGCACTCAATGTGTTAAGTATCCCCCTCCACGCACACACATACATTGGAAATTTTTTGTATTTCTTATTTTTTGCTATCTGGTAACAATATATAATAAATAATTTAAATTAATTCTCTAATCTTGAAAATTATTATTTCTCTCCTCTACCCCTTCTACTCATTAAGGCCCTACATTAGGCACAGAAAAAGACCCCGGATGATAATGTGAAGTCTATGGGGGCGTTCTTTTCAAATATTTCGCCATTATTTTAATATTTTTACATAATTTTTTTTGCACAAGATAGCTGAGGACAATCCACAACCGAACTAGTTTTTATTTTTTCAATTTTGCTTATATGTTTTTTATATTACGATAGTTTCAATTTCAGAACCGGTTTTGAAAGTTAAAGTAATTTTTTTTAAAAACAAATCTGAAACCAAAAATGAAAAAGTAAAAACTAGGCCAGTTATGGATTGTCCTCAGCTATCTTGTGCAAAATAATCATGTAAAAATATTAAAATTTGGGTGAAATATTTGAAAAGAATGCCCCCATAGACTTCACATTATCATTCGAGTCTTTTTCTGTGCCTAGTGTTGCACCTTAACCCTTTGAGCATCCTGCAAAATTTCCCATTCATGTTTAACTAATCATAAAGTATTAGCTATGAAAATCATTGGCATGATAATTTTTATTTGGTGATTTTACATATTTATTTATCTCTTTCACTTCAAAAAATTAACTTTAATATCAATTTTGTGTTAAATCAGCCTTTGATTCCAAAAGTTACGTGATGGAAAAACCCGGTCAGGGTGCTTAAAGAATTAAAACTGAAAATAATAAATATAAAAATTGTTTAGCAAATTACAACAACTATTTGGAAAATAATATTTTCAAAGACTATATTTTAGGCTTGTAAATGATTTATCATTTTTATGATGGTCACAATGTAGCTTACATAATAATAAAGTCATATTAATATGCCTGGACATTTAGTCACGTTAATATTTCTGGGCCAGTTATAAACAAATATTAAATGAAATTTCAGTTTAACAATTTTAGGTAATGTAAGTTTTTAAATTTCTAAACATTGCACATTTTTAATTTTTACACTGTCATGTACAGAAAGAAAAATTACTTTTAAATGCAACTTGTTTGAAACTTATAACTAAATTTGTCATTGAGTTATTATTATTATTATTTTGTAGTTTTTAATACTTTTTTGTCATTATGGCAACAGAAGTATTTCATTTCTAGGCATTAAGCATGGACCAATCAGAAAACAAATAAAATGAAATAAGCTGTGGAATTCAACCAATGAAAACATTCAGATATACTTCAGATTTCCCTATTCTCTACCATGGACAAAACTATTTTCCAAATAGTAATAAATAAAATAAATATCAATTGTTAAATTTTTCTCCCCATCTCAAAAAATTTCACTACCTGTTTTTGAACTCCCTGCTGAAAAAAAGAGGCCTATTTCTAAATTAGGCAAAAAATTTCCTCTTTTGCAATTTCATCATTTTCTCCCCTAAAAGAGGGAGTGGGGGAGTCAGAAATAACAACATATTAAAAGAATAATTATATGGTATATTTTTAAAAAGTATAGCTAGTTTCTCTGGGAAAATCCCTCAAATTCAAGATTCAATATTTATTGTTGTATATATTTTTTAAATTAAGATTCTTAAAACTGTTTTATTTGATATATTTTCCAAAATTTTAATTCTAACATGGTAATTATAAATTGCATTAAATAAAATTATAAAATTTAGAAAAATGGGAAATTTTCAAAGTAATTATAAATTAATAAATTATTAAATAAATCTAATTGTTAAAATTTTAGTTCTTAAAATAATTTGTTTTAGTTACAGTTATTTAATGTGTATTTTTAAAATGTGTGGATGATTTTTTAAAAAGTTGTTCTTATTCTTGAAATATATATCTGTGATATAATACATTTCCTTATCATGTTAATGTATATAAATTTGTAAAATAAAAGTATTTATTTTTTTATTTAAAATCTGTTTGTCATTATTTTATTTATATTTGTCTTATTAGCTGTGTTTAAATTGTATTGCTGTAATTAGTTATTAAATTAAAGTGAAATTTTGATTTGTTAATTATCAGTTAAATGTAAAAAAGTGTTAAATTTCATGAATATTTTTTGAAAAAGTATTTACTACAGAAAGAGACGTACAAATCAGTAAGTTTTGGTGATATGTATCATGATATATACCTTTTCTTTCATGTATATCTTATACATCATGACGTATATATATTTTCAAAATATCATTGTGATATTTTTTATCTTTTCATATAGTTGATATTTACTTTCAAAATATCATTACATATGATATCTTTGATAAACACAGGTGTAAATGAATTTTTAAACTATTCAAGTATCTATTTAAGAAAAATATTTAAAGTAGCGGTTCTTAACCTTGGGTATGTGACGGCCCTTCTGGGAGTACATGAAAATAATATCCATAATGATTCAAATCACAAAAATTGTTAATAAAGTCATAAAAGACAATGTGTATCAATTTATTACATGAATGATAGGAAGATTACTAATGAAAAAAAAAAAAGCCTGTTTGTGTAATCTAGTTGAGTGTGTGTGTGAGAGGTGTTTATAAGAAATGTCTATACTCCAAAATGAAAAATTTAAAGACAAAGTACGTGAAAGAAAAAAGGGTTGAGAAGTGCTGCTATAAAGGGTCCGACACAAAGATTTTTATCTTAAAACAGGACTGTTAGAAAGTTTTTCTCTTAAAATAGGACTTTACACAAATATCAACCATAAAACAGGACTTTTAATGTACAAATATATACAAACATGGCCCTAAAAAAAAAAATAACATACAGTTGTTTTGAGGATACATTTATCCCCTTCCTCAGTGCAAAGGAAAAAAAAAAAAAAGAATGAATAAAATAGGTCTAAAGAACCCTTCAGTTACAGCTCTGAGTACTGACTAATAACTGATTAAAAGGGCAAAAGCAAGGATTTATATATCTTAAAGAATTGATGCAACTGACTGGAAATATCTGAAAAAAAGCAGTCACAGGATTCTTCCATAATAGAAAGGGAAAAGGGGTGCTGCTCATATCATTAACTAAGGAAGAAGTATATTTCTGAATATTGTAAGCTTCATAAAAATCTAGATCCAAAACTGAACTGTTTTGGATAATGTTTGAATGTTTTTGAATAATAGGATCCTCTGGATAATTAAGCAGATGGTTGGAATTCCATCAATGTTTGTAGATTTCTCACATTCTTGCTTTCTAACATGATTCTGGTGTTCTTTCAGCTTAATTCTAAGTACACATTTTGTCTGCTGAATGTAAGAGGCCACATTCACGAACAATTTTTGTAAATGCCCCTGTTATTATGTTTATCAGTTGTGTCTTTGAGATTGGAGAAAGAAACTTTATTGGTTGGAGAGAAAACAACTTTGAAATTAAACCTATTGATAACACGAGATAGTTGTCTATTGACTTTAGGAAAATAAAGTAAGGCAACAACATTTTAAAATTCTTTATTTGCTGAAACAGAATCAGTGATTGTTAAAGGTTTAGATGAAATACGGCTAATGATATTTGAGCTAAATAGACAATCGATGGCGACTGCTTTGATATAGCTAATTTCACAATCAAGTAACTCAGAATTTGAACAAATTTTATGGGCACAGAAAATAAGAGTATTGAAAGCTCTAAGTTTTTGGTCGGGAGATGATTGGATCTAAAATGAAAGGGCAAACTTACCGCAAAAGGTTTTCAATAAGCTATCATCAAACACTCAATTGTTACAAAGTCTTAGGATATCCAGAAAAATTAGACATTGTTGAGTCTCATTTTCAAAGGTAAACTGAATGCATGAATCAATTGAATTAAATAAATCAAGTACAGAGTTAATATTATGTTTAGATAAATCAAGTAAAGCAAAGGAATCATCTACGTAATGTGTATAAAATGAAAAATTAATTCTTTTTTCAAAACAATGCATATAAATATCACTTAAAGCTGGACCTAAAGGGTTACTTGTAGTTAAATCTGACATTTTATAAAACTTTCCTTGATGTACAAAAGTATTTTAGACAAACAAATGCTGGTTAAAGAAATCTAATCATCAATTTCATGTTGATAATAGTAAAACTCATTTAATCTTTTTCTTAAACAATCTAAAGTACCTTGTACAGGAACATTTGTGAAAAGGGATTTGACATTGAACAAAACCATACTGTAACCTGTTAGATTAAAGTTGCAAATTCCCTTAGCAAATCGAAATGAGTTTTTAGGCTGATGATTTGGAGATAATTATGGTAAATTAAAATAATCCATTTCGATCTTGCTTATTTCAGCTAATATTTTTATAAAAATTATTGTTAATCACAGCTGTAGGATAAGTTCATATGCTTAGCATTGCCAAAGATCACAATAATAAACTTAAATCTGTGTTTAATGATTTAATATATTTAAAGAAAAATCTTTACGATGAAAATCTCTTCAGAGAGAAATTTCAAAGTTTATAATTTCTTTCTTGTTTAATTTAAAATTTGATATTTCTAAATTAGTTGGGCACAAATATCATCAGTATCTATTTTTGGGTGTATAAATTAGAAGCAATACTTTGCTGTTTGATTTTGAAATAAAATACCTTGCAGGTGGTTTTTGACTTCTACCTTATCCAGGACCGTACAGTCAACAAAAAAAGGAAACAAAAAGAAAGAGAAATACTCTCTACTAGTGTTGCAAGGTATCCTAATTTTCAGGGTCCTTGGACCTGTCCCATCTAACCACTTTGAGGGGTGCCAAAAGTCTCGATTTTTCAGCTTGCGCACATTCTTTTAAATTTCTGTTGGTACCATGCTATTTCTGAGTCTGCATCAAGTACTTAACTTAATACAGTGAACCTATAAATGAAGAATCTATCTGTAACAGGAAAAAAAAAAAAAAAATTAATCTCTTCCAAAGGAATACCTTAATCTGCCTGACTAGGTGGAATCTGTCTAAAACCAAGGTTCGCCCAAGTGGGCCCAGCCCGAAAAAAACCCATGAAAAACCCATTTGTGGGTTTTTTCAAATCTTTTCATGATTTTACAACTGTATTATTATTTAATCTTAGGTATGAGAATGCAAAGATAAATAGCTATTTAAATATATTTCAAAAGAACCAGATTTAAAGGAATTTCTGAGTATTGATAAAATGGCCAAAAAAAAAAAAAAAAAAGCAGAAATTAGCTTGTAAAGAAGGAAGATTTTTATGCCTGTATTTTAAAATGCATCCAAGTAGTTTAAATCTTAATGTATACCTAAAAGTGGCATTTGAAACTTGAACCCCATCCTGATAGCTTGCATTGTTATAGCTTTTAAGATTAATCATTCCATTTGTTATCTTGCTTCAATGTTTAATGAAAGTGTTGCACAGTAATTTTCAACACAATGACAGATTATAAAAAAAAAAAAAAAAAAGAAAAAAATGTAAAAGATAAGTTTCCTCGAGGATTTTGTCAGTTTTTCTTTTCTTCACATTCAGTGCGAACGATTTCTATTTCAATCGAACAATACTTTTCTACATTTGGTCTGGTTTGGAACAAATTACATAATCATTTAGAAGTTTATTACGCAGCAAAGCTAGTAAAAGTTTTTTTTCATTTGTGCTCTGAATTTACAAATGTCATTGATACTGACTTCTATGACAATCTAATTTAACATTTAATACTGTTTCAATATATATAGTAGATTTTGTTTCACTTGTTCCTTGATCAAGTGATCATCACTTGATCCTTGTTTCACTGATAAATGAAAAATTTAGGTATTATGCACAGCGTTAGAATTCCTAAAAAAAAGTCACTGGTCCCAAGGACCAGTAAGCATGAGAATTTACTGGTCCGCTACATAAAATTCTATTAAATAATTTTAACACTTATAATGGCCTCTCCCCTTCCTCCCCCCTTCCTGAAATATAACCCAATCCTACTTTGCATTTATCCAAAATTTTTAGCATAATAAAATGTATGTAAAATTAAAATTTGCTTAAGCTTAAAATTAAATAAACAGTACGTAAAGAAAAACTATCAAATTATTAATTAGATATTTTATTTGCCATTACTTATTTCAACTGACTGTAAGTTTTAATGCAATTTTTTTTTTTTTCGATTTTTCTCCAGATTGTAGACAGAGGGGTGGAATTGTAGCTATTGTCAGTGATGCAGCTGGACTTGAAAAATTCTGGGTCCCCGGGACTTCTAAAATTCTGGGTCCCTTTTCGACAAAAGCGGGTCCCCATTAATAATATTAAGTCATATTTTTCGACTCAAAAATTGAATTTGTTCATTTCCACAAGAAAAATAAAATGCAATAATTGTTTTAGTAATAATAAATAATTAAAACCAATATCAATTTAAGAGAAAATTTGTGTACTTTTTAAAGAATAAAAGTGCAGGATACAAATTTAATTATAAAATAATGCTTATTTAAGTGTAGAAGATAACAAACCCCTTTTAAAATGGGGCAAGACAGGTTTATTGAAAAAAACATTTTTGCTGAAAAAAGGGATATTTTTGTTGAGTAAATGGATACTTTGCTTAATGAAATGGTGCTTTCAGGAGTCGCATTCACTCAGAAAGATTTGGAGCAATAAAAAACCGATTGGGAAACAGGAAAATCAGTTTTTGGAGCAGCAACAACAATTTTCAAGCAGGAAAATTAGTTTTTAAAACAGAAAAATTCTCTCCCAGCATTCACTTATTTATTTATTTATTTATTTACTTTTTCGTGCTTTTTTGTCAAAATTTCCGTTTTTCGTGTTATTTTGACGAAATCTTTTGTTTTTTCGGGGTTTATTGACGAAATGTAACGCTTTTTGCGGTATTTTTTGACAAAATTTGCCGTTGTTTCGCGATTTTTGGACGAAATTTGCCGTTTTTTCGCGATTTTTTGAAGAAATCTGCCGTTTTTTCGGGTTTCAGGCTGAAATTAGCCTTTTTTCGCAATTTTTTGGCGATATTTGCCGGAAATTAGTCGTTATTTAGCGATATTTTAACAAAATTTGTCGTTTTTTCGCAATCTCTTGAGGAATATTGTCGTTTTTCGCGATTTTTTTTTGACAAATTTTGCCGTTTTATCGCGATTTTCGGACAAAATTTGCTGTTTTTTCGCGATTTTTTTTTCTAAATTTGCCGTTTATCGCTTTTGTTCGAAATTTACCGTTTTTTCGCGATCTTTTGAAGAAATCTGCCTTTTTTTCAGGTTTTGGAATGAAATTAGCCATTTTTTCGAGAATTGTTTGACAAAATTTGCCGTTATTGCGCGATTTTTTAACGAAATTTGCCGTTTTTTCGCGATCCCTTAACGAAATTACGCGTCCCATGGGACGCGTAAGAGCTTTTTTTTGCATCCCATCGCCGATTTTTTGCTTAATTTACGCGCTATAGCGCGTCCGTGACATCGTGAAATAAAAAAAATCTTATGTGCGATTGGTTGCGGTTTTCTCAGGGCCTGAAAAAAGGCACTGTTCCTGCGGACCACTAAATTTTTGAAATTAGTGGTCCGATCGAATTATCGGTGGTCTCGGACCAGCGGACCACCAAGGATTTCGAACGCTGATGCATATAAAAATTATCGGCAACATGATAGGAATACTATTCAATTATATCCGCTAAATGGAATTTTGTTTCAGTTCGTAGTAGACCAGAAAGCGGCTACATAGACCATCACCTCATCAAATTCACGAATGAAATTCCACATTAGAGAAAACTTGATTGGCATATCAAAATGTAACTGGTCTGCTATATCTTATCTTGGTGGAAACCAAATGTAGTCCCGATTTTAGTGGATCAGTAGTTTTATCTTTGCGTTTTTCGGCAGCCAAATGTATAAAAACATGGAGGACTGTGAGCAGGAAACCACAATGGCAAACCTAGTGACTCACCACTAAAATCTCATTTGCAGGTGTTTTCCAGCAAAATAGGATTTGGTAGACCAATTGCATTTTAATATGGTAATCGAGTTACGTCTAACTGTGGAATTTCAGCTGTCAGTTGGATGAGATGATGGTTCGAATACAAAATTTATTACGATTCTGTCTATTTAATTCAGTGTTACGGAAATAATAGGATTCCATCTTTAATGCAACATCATCACCATGGCAACATAGGCTTATCATGAGTTATCATTGAATTCAAGACGTGTATGACAAGATTTAATAGAATAAAGAAAATGTTTAATAATATCTTTTTAAATTTGATTCAATTTTCATAAAATTTGAAATGATGCCACAAAATTCTGAAACGATTATATACATTAAATTATAAACAATTTTGCTTGGGTATTTTCTGCGAACGGATCAGACAATGACTATAGGTGCTAGGTATTAATATACGAACGCACCCAAAATTGCTGCTGGTACTAATCGATTACGATAGGGTCTACTAATTAATGGTTATTATTATATTTTATTGAGTTATATATTAATTAAGAGAATTGTTGGCTTCCAACTCTGTCACTGATACAATTGGCAAGACTAACTTTTAATGCTTTGCCCTTGAAGACTTAATTAAAATATTTTTATAACTTTGTCCGGAAAGAGTTGAAAAATTCCTTTTCCTTATTTTAAAAAGGGAATTACATTTTCTTTATTCCAATAATTTTAAAATAAACTATTTCAAAAATTTCTGTACCAATTAAGACAAACATGAAGTTAATTTCGTTCTGCAATTATCGTTTTTTAGTGCTGCCATCTATATCCATAAGTTTGAACAAATAACAAACACCACAGTTCCAACTCATATTTCTTTCGAAAATATGTATATTTTAAAATTATTTACTTAATTAAAAGAACATATCGCTTTAATTAGATAATTTTTATAATTAGAAAGACGAACTTTTAACGCTTTAATAAGATTTACACGTCTAAACAATTGCAACATTCGAAACTGAAGAATTTTCAGTTTTGTAATGCTGCCATCTACATCTATTATTTTCAACAAATATCAAACATCATAGTTAAAATTCATATTTCTTTCGAAAAAAAAAATAAAATAAAATAAAATTATAATATATATATATATATAATTATTTACTTAAACTAAAAGCCAGTTGATTGAATGTAGAATGAATTTTTTCAGTTATGCTAAAAAAGAAGATCCACATCTCGATCTATTTCGGAGTTATTAAAAAAAGAATTTAACACTAAGAGTTCCCAAATTTTAACTTCTTGAAGTCTGGCGATTCCACTTAATTTTAATCACTAAATATCAATTTTAATCCATCTAATTTTAATCACCAAATACCAATTA
The DNA here is from genome assembly GCA_964019185.1 of Maratus speculifer. Lineage (NCBI taxonomy): Eukaryota > Metazoa > Arthropoda > Arachnida > Araneae > Salticidae > Maratus > Maratus speculifer. The sequence continues at coordinate 209,970,118 of OZ025301.1, read as the reverse complement.
GCAGTAGAATATTAGAAAGAAAATTTTCTGTTTTTTAGGTATGTGGAAAAAAAAAAAAAAAAAAAAAAAAAAAAAAAAAAAAAAAATTGATCGTAAATTCTGGTATTATTCAATCAATTCTGCATTTAAAGAATAGAAGTACTTTCCCTATGAAATTATTTTAAAGTTACACAATTCCTAAACTAATTCAATTACAAATGACTTTCTGATTTGTATCCGAAAAATTCAAATGCGGTGTCAGTATAGGTGTTATAATAAAAATTTTCAAATTTCTTTATGTAATATAATTTCTTTATGTAGAAAATCTTTTAAGCAAAATTTAAATATAGCATTAATTAGTAGACATTATTATTAACAAGGTGGAACCCGTCGAATTTCGACGAAAGTAAATGTTTAAGAAAAAACAGCTTTTTTGATTTATAATAAACCTACTAAATTAGCTACTTTAAAAAATGCATTTAACTTAACTTTCAAACAAATATTAGTTAAAGATAAAATTAAGAAAAAAATTACTATTTCTGTAAAATTCAGTAGTCCAAATTATTAAAATTAAACTTTAATTGCATATGCAAAAACATATAGAAAACTATAATAAAGATCAGTTATTAAGATGAAGTATCAATTGAGGCTCTTATGTTTGGTATAAATGTGTAAGAAAAAAAAAATAATGCAAATTGACACTGTTTTAGAATATCACGTGAAATCCTAACCTATCACAATTTTCATCTGCTCAGAATTTACATGCGCAGATTTCAATTTTTATCAATTTTAAGAGAAAGTGGCGTATTTCTGTTGCCCCAATTACAAAATTCTTAATAAGATAAAAGTATCATTCTTCCAAAGTATATCTCTCTTTGCTAATGATATTTAATCGATATTTAGCCATATTAAAACAATATGTGATAATTGGCAGTATTAATTTTTTATTACCGTAGCTTCGTTTCTCGCTACACACTACTAATCTTTTGTATCGCTCCACTTACTACACTACAAACTACTGCAGTTTTACCACTCCCTATCCCTGTTTTGCGTATTAATGAAAATATTCACAGTGGCGAATCATTGATAACAAATAAATAAAAACGTAATTTACCGGCCAAAGGTTAAAAAGAAGAAAAAAAATCTCATTTGACTGGCGGCTACAAAAAATGAGTTCAGATTTTTTTTTTTTTTTTTTTTTTTTTTTTTTTGAGCCCGAAGATTTGAAATCAGAGTCCGTTACCTAAAATAAACTGCAGAAAATAGTTAATATTTTAAATTGTTTCAAGTTTAATAATCTTCTCACTTGATCTTTCTTAGTTTACATAGAAATAAGTGTTAATTCTAAACACTGACTTCAGCCAAATTTCGTGTTTCTGAAAATCCGTTTAATATAGCATTATTATTTATTTATTTATTTATTTATTTATTTAAACTTGTTACGATTATTCATTGTCAATACAATTGTAATTATTACGCAAATTTTCGTGCATCATTCGTAGAGACTTCACTGTTTTGTTGATAAATTGCCACTACTGATATATACGTAATGCCGAGCACTAATTTATTCAATTAACATTAAAGAATAATTTACTTAGTCTGTTATTCACATTAATAGTCTGCTATTCACATTAAAAAAAAAAAAAAAAAAAAAAAAAAAAAAGGTACTACTAGGTTATCCCGTCGACCAAAAAATTATCGCCAAACTATAAGATTAAATGCCAATAATAGATGATCGTGGGTGCACATTCAATGACATTAAATACGACTCACGTGTTTAAAACGTCATTAAGTGATTTTTATTCCAACTTTTAATTTGTATTTTTATTATTATTCCACTAATTATTTGTTTTTTCGTTATTTAAAATAAAAATTATGTCAATATGCATAATTTGGCTATTAGTTGGGCGATTTGTATAATTTGGCGAAATTGGTCGATGGGATAACAGAGTAGTAAAAAAAAAAAAAAAAAAAAAAAAAAAAAAAAAACATTATGTACAATTATGGGTTCGAATACAGCAGATTCTGTAAAAAAATGAATGCTAGTATGTCTTTTGGGTATGGTAGGCACCTATCCCAAAAATAAATAAAAAAGTGTTTCTCAAAAGAAAGTACTGCAAAAGAGAGCTGTTGCATACAGAATTATGAAAATGGGTGTTATTATAGAGAGAGATTTTACAATCACACTGGTGCAGACAGTTTTTAAATCGAAAAATTATTTTAAGAGATATTTAATGTTAAAGTTAGTCCAAATTGTTCCATTAAAAAAGTTTTATAAGAGAAAAAAAATGCATGGGAATTTGATTATTTTATGCATTAGAAATTCCCGGTGTGCAGACTGCATTTATTTTTTTTTTTAGTTTGACTCATTTTATGAGGATTTATTTCCATTTTCGATTCAAATTTTCAGCATTTCGAGAGATATTTGTTACATATTTTAGTAAAGAAAATTATTTTAAATTATTTCCAACTATAAAAAATTAAGCTATTATTTTTTCAAATTAAAAATTTATTGATACGCAACTACAGTGAAACCTCCAAATAAGGGACACTCCGAATAAGGGACACCTCTATTTAAGGGACAAAAGTTACGGTCCCAGTCCCTTGGTATAGGAAGCGTAATGTATTTACCTCTAAATAAGGGACACTCGATTTAAGGGACACTTGAAAATGAGATAAACCCTTCCGACTAAAGCGTTTCTTACACAAATTTTATTTAGTTGACACCACTTTAAAAAAAAGTTTTCTTCAATTACATAATTTCAAAAAAAGCTTTAATTAAATAACAAATTTTATTATCCTTTATTACTTACTGGTATGACAAAAACAAATTTTGCAAAGAAAAATGCTGCCCAGTCACACTGGTTATATGAGTGCAAAATGTTAAAGGGGTTGATTTTTGCATTTGAGATAATGAAGCAGTTAGGTTGGTACAGAGGTATGCAACTGATGAGCATTTATTTATCCACAATTCAGATGAAAATATTGAAGTGTGTTTATCCCTATTAGAGCAGGAGGTGGCAGTGCAGTTAATAATTTCATTGAATTCACAGCTGAAATTCCAGAGTTGGTTAAAAGTCGATTCATAAATTAAAATTCAATTGATCTGCCAAATCATATCTAGGTGAAAAACACATATAAACCTGATTTTAGTGCTTGATTCGTAAGTTTGTCATTGGGGTATCTTGCACCCAGTCCTCCATATATTCATAGATTTGAGTGCAGGAGAACATAATGGTAAATCTACGAGTCAACTCCTAAATTCAAATTTTTAGGTGTTTTCCACCAAAATAAGTCTTAGTAGACCAATTGCGTCTAACATGCATATTGAGTTTTAGCTAATTCTAGAATTTCTGTCGTGAACTCGATGAGGTGATTGTCTGTGCTGCCACCTCCCAGTCTATATTAAAAAGAATGCTGAAATTGTGAGGGATGACTCTGAAAATGAAAGAGAAAGGAAATTTGTGAAATAAATAAAATTTGTATTTGTGTAACAAATACAAATCAATAATTCTACAAATCATTTACTAATTAAGTAATCAATTAAAAAATTAAATTAATTCTCTATTACTTTTGTGCCTAATTAATGTAATTTATAATCCTCGGGTACATTTATCTTCAATTTTAATATTTTGTTATTTTTTATGTCCTTATTTTTTATGTCCTTGATTAATTAAAAAAATTTAAAAACTCCGAATAAGGGACACCTCTATTTAAGGGACAAAAGTTCCGGTCCCATGGGTGTCCCTTATTCAGAGGTTTCACTGTATATTATAAATAGAAAAAACTTTCAAATTAAATTTAAATGAAAATAAATATTGAAAGTTACGGCATAAAAACTATATTTATTCGTGAATTTTAAAAGAAAAGAAACATGTAAAGTAATAAATTCATTAGCAGGCGTAAAAAATCGTAAAACTTATAGTCGTCGTTCCGTCCGTCTGTCCGTATATAACAGAGCAAAAACTACTAAACTGAAACAACTGAAATTTAAACTATATATAATTGTTGTATAATTTTATCGGGTCATTTCAAATTTTATGAAAACCGGAATAGCATAGTTTAATTACAGGGACAACCAAAAATATTCCTTTACATTACGGCCAATGGGAAAAAATAGATTCAAGTGCATTGTAATGATGTTACACTCTTTCGAACATAATAAAATTTATATGCATCTATGAAGCACATACTAAAATATACATTTCTGTACAATGAAAGGAATATTTATTATTAATTTACAGGGCCACACAAAAGTATTCCATTACATAATGGTATAGGGGGAAACATTGTTTTGGGCACGTTTCAATTATATTAAACTATTTCGCATTTTATGAAATTGACATACGTTGCTGAGATTTACTACTAGTTACTTCCTGTATAATACAAAGCAGATAGTATTTACAGGGACATACAAAAGATTTCGGCCACTATAAATTATCCGAAGTACTGTATACTATTACACCAGGATCTGAATATTTTTCAAACGTCGTTGTAGTACGAACGCACTTCATTTGCTACGCTTGAAGTGCAATTCCCGACTTATTTATTTCGCAAATAGTTAAAACCCGCGAATTTTAAGGAAATACTGTACTGTAATCGGAAACAAGCCTTTGTACACAATTTTTTATAATTCTAGTTTGTGAAAAATGGGGCTAAAATCAATTGCGAAATTCTATTGTTGCCGCACCAAAACCAGATTGAGTTAAATAAGAGTGTAATGAATTAAAAAAAATCTGAAGTCTAGCCTGAAATCTAGTACAGTTGACTCCCGTTAATTCGAAATCGGATAGTTCGAATCTTCGCTTAATTCGAACTAAACAGGAAGTCCCGAAATTTTCAATGGCAGAATAACGTTAAACATTTTCATTCATTCGAACTCATTTTATCTTGACTTCGTTTAATTCGAACTAACGAGAATTACAATTTTTCATTCTTCCTTTCTTTCTCACGGATTTCAGATCATTTGAATAACTTTCTGTCTTTGATTTTTGTGAAAATTGTTCCAAACGAGCAAACATATAATCCCATGCATTTGATATCCACTTTCTTAGTGCCCCGTCTGTCCATCAGTGACGCTTCATAATTTTCTTCCATTGTGCTTGTTTCTAATCTTTTAATTAGTTTATGTATTTATACATTCTAATTTAATATTAAGTCATATTCTGATGATAACAGATGAAATAAATTTAAAAAACACTATAACATTGATTCCTTTGTAATAGTACCATATTAAACATGTTTTCCAAAATTCGAACTTCGGATAATTCGAACATTTCTTGTTATCGCGACCAGTTCGAATTAACGAGAGCCGACTGTATAAAATTTGAGCAAAACCCGGGAAGCCCGCCGTCTTATCTTTAACTGCAATTTTTCTTATTTTCAACTTTAGTGTAAAAAATGCTAGAAAATACGGTAATACGTTGAATATGTCTATCACAAGAATAAGTGCTTGGACGTCAACTTAACGCAAACAAATAGAACTTAATTTTCCTTGAAGTTATTAAAATTACACAACATGTAAATTGTTTCTCAAAATATCTTCTTAATTGTTGTTTCCGCTAAAAAATAATAGCTGTTTCGACGCTAATTTATTTCAGCGAGACAGACAGGCAGATAGATACAATTTAAATTATGCTGTAAAAATGTATTTTGGGAAGGAACAATTTCTCAAACTTATTCCAAATTACGATACATTTTTTTTTTTTTTTCCCCGAACTTTTAACAAGTGTAAAAAAGGGAAAAAGTTACATTTTACATAATCTACGATAAAGTGTGAACTCTCAACGGTACTTAATCCTTTGCGGCGCAGGGTGTTGAAATTAATGACTGACACCGGAATTTGAAAACAATTTTATTTATAAATAAGAAAACGCTATATTTCACGCATTTAACACATAAATTTTTCTACCAAAATTCCGGTGCCAATGTGGGGCTTGGGAATTAAAATTGTGTGCTTTCATAGATATACCACCGCGCTGCAAGGGGTTAATGCAAGACCTAAACAGTTAAGTACAGATGTATAGTTCCAATTACAAGAATATTTTAAATGAGGTAAAGACGTATTTTAAAAGCGATTTGAGGGAAGATAAACAATTATTAAATTACGAAATTTAAATTTGCATAAGGTCCAGCAGTCCTATAAGTAGTGTTCTCGCTGACATTTGATCAATGTTAGTAATTTGGCTAATTAAAAATAAAAAACATTCGCCAAATGATAAAAATATTAGCAAAATAGATTCACCGTGTAGCACAAAAAAATTATACTTAATCCTTTAATGTGCCCCCTTTTTTAGTTTGTTCTAAAACTAGCAGGCTATGCCCGCTGCGCTGGTCCATTTTTCTAAACAAATCTTGACTCAAACAAAATGGTGATTTGAAATTTCGTTTTTAAAGCAGTGTATACCATCACCTGGAATGTCCTTCCGCAATGCTGAAAACGATGCCAGTGCCAATGACATTGCGATATTGCACTATTGTATGCCTTGGGCAAAATTTGGGTAATTAAGTACTATCTCTCTTGTTTTATCATTTATAGTAGAGTTTGATATGAAAATGAGACCGTTATGACAGCAGGAATCAAAATGTTCTCTACTCATCACATTATTTTGTTAGAAAGAATTGCAATGATTATCAAACTCTATTAATTTTCATATCGCACATTATCATATGTTAGTTCTTAAACTCCCTAATCTGAACTTGCACTATGTGTAGATCTGGTAGCCTAAATACAATCTCCATTACATGTTGCGTTACATTTTTTAATAACCGTCCTCTCCTGGCAGGTGTACTACAATTTTCTCTCTACCTTGGTCTGTTCCAGCAAAGTACATAGCAAAATATGTAAAAAAGAGTGTTTAACTTATATATTTATTAGAACAATGAAGCATAAAAGGTGTGTTTTAAAGCTGAATTATTTGAGTAAAATTAAAATTACGTCAGTTTCATTGCCTCTTCATTTTTTTAAACCAGTTGCAAACAGTAGCTTTTAAATAGGGGATAATCTTTATGCTTAATTTTTTAGAAAAATAAAACTTCAGCTTGTAATCAATTCCATTATGATTTTTGGCTTCAAACATTTATAACGATAGAATTATTTCGTGTCTATTGTCAAATAAAAGTGAAGTTTACAGTCATCTATTATTGGCATTTAATCTTATACCTTGGCGATAGTTTTTTTGGGGCGGGGGTTCAATGGGGGTAATGAAGTAGTATTTAATAGTTAATTTTTGATAAAATTCTGTTGATAGGGCTTAAATGTTAATTAAAACTGCAATATAAACATTAAAAACAAAATTTTCTACTGTCGGTATTTCATGTATATTTTTTTCTTAGCCAATTTTAAAGTATTTTTTTTTTACCTGAATGATTGATAAATTAATTGCAAATATATATATTTTTAAATTCGATATCATTTTTATTCCGAAGATTTTTCGTGCGCATTGCAAATATTGCTTTTTTAGTGATAGTAAAATAACTGCAGATGAAAAATACATAATAAGGCTAAAACCCAGAATTAACGACAGCTTGGCGAATACCTCTACGGAGACTTGAAAAGTACGCGAGTTCTGTAAACTTAAATATCCAGATAGAATTTTAACAAATAATAGGTACTACTTTATTATTCCATAGATCAATTTCGCCAAATTATACATATTGCAAAACGATTCACCATATTATACAAACGGATATAACTTTTATTTTAAATAACAAAAGAATCAATAAATTACTAAAATATTTATGGAAATACAAATAAAACATCGAATCAAAAAATAGTTGATAACGTAACAAACGCATGTAACATGTTTAATGTCAAATGAATGTGACATTTACGATAATCCATTATTGACATTTAATCTTATATTTTAAATGCAGCAGTTTTTTGGTCGATGGGATAATTACGTATTACCAGATAATATAAAAATATATAAATAATAATGTATCCAATAATTTTTTGGCCAGGTGTCATGTATGTATCACGTTGGCGCGATTGCAACAAATTTGTGATTTTATGGATTGCGTGGTAATCTGGTTATTGTTGCTTATTTACTAATAAACTGTTTCTTTACTTTTCTTTATTGTTTTGTTCCATAGTTATTAATTAAACTTCACTTATTTATTATTGTTTCCTTTTTAAAATAATAGAAAATAATTGAAAATAATATAATATGTAACTGGTATTTGAAAACTTAGTGTTTGCCAAACTGATGTCAGAAAAAAAAAAAAAAAAAAAAAAAAAAAAAAAAAACGCGCTAAGGTGATGCGTATATAAAAATGGAAAAAATGATTATAATGATGCAAACAAAAAAGTAAACAAAAAATTAAAAAATTGCCTCTTCGATTTAATAATAATAAAAAAAAACACCAAGCAGTTGTTAATTCTGTAGTTGCATCAATAGTAAAATTTCTTTTCTTCGTTTGTTTCATAATGAAATACCACAAATTTAATAATCTCAAATAAAATAATCTGACAAATTTTCTATAACATCGTTGATGATCTAGAAGTCTCCTTAATACATAAACAAAACGGCAAAGATGTCATATGCGTCATATGCGCCGAGTTTGGCGCGATAATTTTTTATGCTAATTTGGCAGAAACAATGTTTTCGAATACCAGTTACATGTGTATATTTAAATTATTTTATATTATTTAAATAGTAATAAAAATTAATGAAAAAAGTTTAATTAATAAGTATATAAAAAAACAATTTATATAATTTATAAAGTAAATAAGCATTTTATTTATAAATAAATATTAATAGCCGGGTTAATATGTCAGACAAAATAATGCCAATTTAAAGTCTATTACTTACCTCGGTGATATATAATATCTGTGCCAGTAAAACTTTCAATAATATAGTACATATGCTACTTGGCGATGTTCAATTATCGAATATTAGTCCAATATCATTTTAAATATTATCTAACGCAGGAAAAATATGAAGAAAATTGAAGAAGAAATGGCTAATTAAAACAGATTTCTAAAATATTTTGGCACATATGCCATATATGCACCACATTTGTGCATTTGTTTTCTTTTTTTACACAAATTTGGCGAAAACTTCGTTTTTAAATATCAATTACATATATACTTTTTAATTGTTTTCTATTATTTAAAAAAGGTAATAAAAGTAAATAAATAATGTTTTGTTAAAAATTATAAAATAAAACAATTTACATCAATTAAAAAAATAAATAAGAGTAAATAGTTTATTAATAAATATACAATAGCCGAGCTACCATATGAACATAAAATCGACATTTTGTTGCAATCGCGCCAATGTGGTGCATATATGACATCTGTGCCATTTTTTTCAGCAGGCAATTTTTATTTCAAAATGTTGAATTTATCGATAGTAATAACGCGAAATTGCATAAATTTCATTTAAATTGCATAAATTTCATTTAAATTGCATAAATTTCATTTAAATTGCATAGATTTCCTTTTTCAGTTTGTAAATTTTAAAACTAATTTTCCCTGGAAGAGAATTTGACAAAATGGCGCAAAAAAAGATTGTTTGTTGATTACAATTTTCAAAATTACGGTGAAAAACTTTTGAAAAAGAATGACATTATTTTACAATATATGTGTGTGTGGCAGAATTTCACACTGCAGCTAAAATTTAAATATTTGATTACAATTTTTAAAATATTAACTTATGTTTATTGAACTTGCAATTAAATACTAAAATATACTCCAAAAAATCTCCTTTTGGAAAAAACAAATTTATTGCGACCTAATGTTAGACATGTGCATTTTTGGCTTAATTCTTTGCCGACAAAAGTAAAAAAAAAAAATCTCAAAGAAACAAACATATAACTCACAATTACTTTTATAATTAGATCTGCCTTTCTCTGGAGTAAGTTATATACTATCGAAATTTGATAAAAAAAGAGAAAGGAAATAATAGAAAGAAAAATAAATATCGTTCAAAGTTCATTTATTCAAATTTTCAAGTTATTTTTTTTTAAATTCTAACGCAAGGATAAGTCGCCAAATGTTGCATCAAATGTAATAGTTCACGTTATTTTTTAAGCGTTACAAATATTTCTTTTATTTTTAAGATAAATATTTTTTTATGATATCATGTCTCATTAAATGGTTTTTCTTTATTATTATTATTATTATTATTATTATTATTATTATTATTATCAATAGTTATTTTATTATCAGTAAATATTTTCTGCCTTTATTTGCAAGATGTTTGTAAAATTTCTAACAGATATATCCTTTTAAATTTCTTTAGTAATGATAATTTTCGCCAAAAAATAAGTACTGGCAACCCTTTCGTCAAAAATAACCGAAAAATGCGAAATTTAGTACTTAAAATCAGAGTTATCCCTGTATATTTGTATCATAAACCTCCGCAAAAATATTTCCTATCAAATGATATAATCTGCAAAAAGATCCATCGGGTAGTTTTTGAAAACACCCGTTCGGAAGTTTCAGAACTTCTGCTTTATAATATATATGATAATAAGTTTTAATAACAATGACAGCGATTGTTATTAATCTGATTTCAACTAACAGCTACAAATATAAAAAAAATACGTATATATTAAATACACATATGTATACATCTGTATGAAAAACGGAAAAGAAAAAAAGAAAAAGCAAAAATTGAGCGCTAGCAATTTGGCGAATCTAATCGCTTGTTTACTCGCCAAATGAAGAATTTAGTCGTAATTTGGCTCATTGGCAAGCGACAGCGAGAACACTGCCTATAAGTTATATTTAATAAAAATATCCCATTACATTAAGAAAAAAAAAAGTCCCATTTTTTTAAAGATTAAAACTGACCGAGTACTAGTTGTTTAACCCCTTCGCGATGGGAGCCTTTTATGAAATTTTGAAAGTTTTATTACCAGTTTTTAAAAACATAAACTTGTGCCGTATTAAATCGAGAAAAATGCTCCGATTAAATAAGGCAAATTTTACAGTAAAATTTTACTGGTTGGGATAAACAATGATTCTTTTGCCTTTTTTGTGGCACATATACGTGTCGCTTGTCCCCAAAGGGTTAAAGTGAAGAATCTTTATCGCTGCGGAGTAGGGGTCATTCACAAATTTAATGTAACTATAAATAACCGTCACATATTCTGTAACATATACATCTTATTGTTTGAAAAGTGAACTTGAAGGAAACCTAACAGACTTTTAACAAAAATTATAGTAGACTCCCTCAAATCCGCACATAATTTACTGATGTAAGCAATGAAACATTCAGTTCAGATATAGGGACAAAATTTGACTATTTTAGTTTTATAGTCAATTCCATGTATATTTTAATTCGTAATTTTTGTTATTATTACTGAATTCATGTTTTTTTTTTTTTTTTTTTTTTTTTTTTTTTTTTTTTTTAATAAAAGAAGAATACATTTATTTCTGAAAAAAATCAAGGTGTTGCTGATATCAATGGTAATCACAATCTTTTTGCCAAATGTATTTATTCATTAATCAAGCTTTTTTAAGTGCGTTCGTAATTATGTAAATACATAGCACCTATTGTTGTCGCTCAGTCCGTCCGTCTGTCTGTCTGTCTGTCTGTCCGCATATAACAACGCAAAAACTACCCAACCGAATCGTTTGAAATTTAAAATACATAATTATAACATAATTTTGTCGAGCCATTTCAAATTTTATGAAAATCGGATGGATAGATCAATTACAGGGACAATCAAAAGGATTCCGTTATATTACGGTCAATGGGGCAAAAAAAATTAAATGCATTTTAATCGTTTGAAATTTAAAACATGTAATTATTGCGTAATTTTGTCGAGTAGTTTCAAATGTTATGAAAATCGGATGGATAGACCAATTACATGGACAATCAAAAGGATTCCGTTATATTACGGTTAATGGGGAAAAAATTTCAAATGCATTTTAATCGTTTGAAAGTTAAAACATATAATTATTACGTAATTTTATCGAGTCATTTCAAATGTTATGAAAGTCGGATGCATAGATCATTTACAGGGACAATCAAAGGTATTCCATTACATTACGGTCAATGGGAAAAAAGATTTAAATGCATTTTTATGATGTTACACTCATTCGAACATAATAGAATTGGCTTGAATCTATGAAATATATACTAAAATATGCATTCTGTACAATCTGTGATGCAAAGAATTTTTACTATTAAATTACAGGGCCACACAAAAGTATTCCCCTGCATAATGCTATACGGGGAAACATTGTTTGGGGCGTGTTTTAATTACATTCAACTATTTCACATTTTATGAATAAGATATAGGTTTCTGAGGCGTAATAAAAATTACTTTCTGCATATTTACAGAAACACAAAGATTTCGACTACTATACTGTATCCGAAGTACGCTCTACTATATCGGCAAGATCTGAATATTTTTAAAACTTCGTTATCGTACGAACGCATCTCATTTGCTACGTTCACGTGCAATTTCCAACTTGTTTGTTATTAAGTCTGGCTAAACCTGAAATAAAACTTCTTTATTTTATAATTTTGATATGAACAGTAATTACTTTATGAGGCAAGTTTCATTGAATAATTTAGGGAAAATACATGTCACCTTTATAATGAATATTTAATCATAGAATATTAATTATTAACTTGACATTTACTTTCGATATTTTAAAAATTGCTCAAATTTTTATTTTATTACTTATTTTAATGTTTTGTTATGTTGTAAGCATGCATTATAATTTCGATCGCATTATTAATTTCATTCAAATTAATGTTTAAGAAATGTAAACAAAGCAATGACCAGAAATCTGCAAAATTCTAAAATCTGTACAACCTCTGGTCTCAAACTGTGCGGATTTGAGGGAGTGTACTGTATTAATTTAACATTTTTAGGTGCATTCGTAATTGCATAAATACGTAGCATATATTGTCGTCCTTTAGTCCGCCCGTCCGCATATAACAGAGTAAAAATTACCCTACAGAATTGTTTGAAATTTAAAATATATAACTGTTGTATAATTTTGTCGAGTCATTTTAAATTTTATGAAAATCGGATGCATAGTTTATTTACAGGGACAATCAAAAGCATTTCGTTACATGAACGGTCAATGGGAAAAATAGTTTCAAATGAATTTTAATGACGTTATATTCTTTCGAACATAATAGAATTGATATGCATGTATGAAGTGTATACTAAAAAATACATTCTGCACAATCTGTGGTGTAAACAATATTTGTTAATTATTTACAGTGTACACAACAGTATCCTATTATACAATGGTATAGGGGGAAACATTGTTTGGAGTGCTATTTAATACTACAGTAGACTCCCTTAAATCCGCACGCTTGGGATCAGAGGTTGTGTGGATTTTAGAATTTTGCGGATTTCTGGTCGTTGCTTTGTTTGCATTTTTTAAACAGTATTTTGAGTGCAATTAATAGTGCAATCAGAACTATAATGAATGCTTACAATATATTAAAATATTAAAATATGTAATAAACTAAAATAATAAAAATTTAGATAATTTTTAAAAGGATTAAAATATTAATTGCAAAGGTCAAGTTAATTATCATTAGTATGATTAAATATTCATTATAAAGATTAAATGTATTTTTCCAAAATTATTCAAGAAAACTTGCCCCATAAAAGTGCATTACTAATTCATATCAAAATCATAAAATAAAGATTTTTTTTTTCAAGTTTTGCCAGGCTTAATAATCAAAAAATCTTGATTAATGCATAAATATATTTGGTAAGAAGATTCTGATTACCAGTGATATCAGCAGTATGTTGAATTTTTTCAAAAAAAAAAATTATTCTAAAAACATGAATAGAGTGTTAATAAGAAAATTAGAAATTAAAATATTATATGGAATTGATACAAAACTAAAAAAAAAAATCAAATTTTGCCCCAATATCTGAATTGAAAGTTTCATTGTTTACATCCATAAAATATGTGTGGATTTTAGAGAGTTGTGGATTTAAGGGAGTCTACTGTATTAAACTATTTCACACTTTATGAAATTAATAAATGTTATTGAGGTTAACTACAAGCTAATTCCTGTATAATAGAAAGCAGATAATATTTACAAGGGCAATCAAAAGCATTCCTTTACATGACTGCCAATGGGAAAAAATAGTTTCAAGTAAATTTTAATGATATTATACTCTTTCGAACAAAATAGACTTGATATGCATCTATGATGTATATACTAAAAAATACATTCTGCACAATATGTGGTGCAAAAAATATTTTTTATTAATTTACAGGGCCACACAATAGTGTTCCATTGCTCAATGATATAGGGGGAAACTCTGTTTGGAACGTATTTTAATACTATTAAAATATTGCACATTTTATGAAATTAATATACATTGCTGAGGTTTACTACAAGTTACTTCTTTTTTAATAGAAAACAGATAGAATTTACAGGAACACACAAAAGATTTCGACCATTATACTATATTCGATGTACTATATATTATTACACCAGAATCTGAATATTTTTAAAATTTTGTTGTAGTACGAATGCACCCCATTTGCAATGTTTGACGTGAAGTTTTTAACTTGTTTAACTTATCATAAAGGGGATTTTTATGCCACAAATGTGCATGTAACGAAATACACAAGAAGTAGTCCAAGATTCTGACCTTTATCAATTTCAAATATCCATTATTTCCCTTATCAAAACACATTTATAGTTTTTCCTTTCCGATTATCGTTAATTAAGTGCCATGTACTGTCACATTTTAAAATTTAAATTGTATATGTTATAATATTCATTTACAGTGTAGGAAGGTTGAACTACAGCCACAGACGTTTATTATTTATCGATTTCCTTTTCTAATCCTATTAAACATTTATGAAATTTGTAATATCACGTTTAGTTATTTCAAATATTTCTTAAGTTAAATATGTTAAAGTTGGGTATATTCAATTTCATATGTCAAAGTTTCTTTATTTTAGATAAAGAGGAGTGAATAGATTAAAAAAAAAAAGTTAATTCGATAAATAATTGTGAAAAAGTGTAAAATGCATTACTAACTAGAAAATTTTAAAAATAAATAACTAAATATGGAAAATGGAAGAAGTGTTGGTAAAATCTTTAAAAGTTGTTTATCTAATTATTTCTGGTATAGATTTCATTTAAGACATTTTGATTTGAAAAAATTTTCAATTTGAAAATTCAACATAAAAACTTGTTAATTTTTTAATTTCGCATGTATTACTTTTATTTTTAACTAAAACAATGCTTTTCTTAAAAAAGGGGACAGCAAATGGGTCAGTTACAAATCTGAAATTGATCCCTAAAGAGTCTCATTGTCCCCGGTGGGGCTTGTGCTCCAAGTTGGGAACCATTGCTCTCGTGCAAGCATTCTACACAGCAAATACTCGTAATCGGAATTTTGTAATCGATTTTTCACATTCTTCCTGATGGGCTGGAATTAGACAAATTACCTACACAGATGTATTTTAGTGTTGTGTTCTTTTTTTAATCTTTATCTACCGACGGTACTTATAAGTGCCAATAAAATTACTTCTTATAAAATTCTTTTAATACATCAATTAGTTGTAATACTGTTTAGAATGAGTTACTTTAGCAAATATTACAAAACCGAAATTTCATTTCAAATTTCAAAGTGTTGCCATTCGCAAAATGACGTATGCGTTACGCACAGATACGTTTGGCCTTTATAATATAGATATAACGGAACATTGTTGACTTCTAATATACCTGTACTTTTAAGTGCTGGACATAACATAATTTATAGAAATCATCTTCTAATGTACATCAAAAAAGTATATAAACTTCATTATGTTTAAAACAGTTTAACGGTTTAAATTTGAGGGATTTGCACTTTTCAGACACTGAAGATTCCGAAAAACTTATTTTCGGAAAAAAATAAATTGCCGTGTCTCAGTGTGTACGCGCGTATAATGTAAACGCTCTATCTCCCGAACAGATTGATATAGAGACTTGAAATTTAGTATGTAAGAAGTACTAGTATGTAAGACTAGTAAGATAGTCTTACTTAGTATGTAAGAATGGGAAGGAGCCTATTGAATATCAATAACCTCGTTTATCCGGAGCTATTTTTCTCGGACTTTCAAAATATTCGTTCTGATAAAAGGTGTATAAAAATTTTCAAAATTATTTATTTTAAAGAGTGAATATAAAAGGAAAGAAAAAAAACATAAATTTTGCATAAAGAATGAAATTGATCGGATGAGTAGTTGCCGAGATATTTGTAATTCTATTTTCCACATTTTTTTATTTTTCATTACACTGTATTTTATTCAAATTTCAATTCAAAGTTATATTTTAATTGGAAATGAGACCTTAATCTAACGCAGTAAATTATTCGTTAATATGATTACAATTTTTAGATCATAAGAAAGTCTTTTATTTCTGCAATTTAGTAATAGAGAAATTTCTATAAATTAAAATTTATGACGTCATCAAGCTGTGATTTTAAACACGCTATCTACCGAACAAATGTACCAATAGAAGCTTGAAATTTGATACGTACTTAGAATGTAATAGTACGACAAAGCCTATTAAACATCAGTAACCCTAGTTATTCGGAACTATTTTTTAGGACTTTCAATACATTTGTTCTGATGAAAGGTATATAAAAAATTCGGAATTATTTCTTTTAAAGAATGAATTAAGGACAATCAGTTGTCTTGATATTTGCGATCATAATTCCCACATATTCGATTATCAAATACTGCTATTTTAATTCAAATTTCACAAAGATTTATTCTGTAGTTGGAAATCAGATCCTTAATTTGATGCAGAAAACATTAAATTATTATTAACTATTTGGAAAATAATTACTGTTCTATGTAGAGAATTGGAAAATCTGAAGCGTATCTGAATCTTTTTATTTTATTTATTATTGCGCAATTTTATTCCGCAATTTTATTTTATTCGGTCTCTGATTGGTACATTTTTAATGTCCAAAAATGGAATACTTCTGTTTTTTATGTTATTCGTTTTCGGATTGGTTCATGTTTGATGTCCAGAAATGAAATACTTCTGTTTCCACAATGACAAAAAAAAAAAAAAAAAAAAAAAAAAAAAAAAAAAAAAAAAAGTATTAAAAAATACAAAAAAAAAATCAATAACTTAAAATCAAATTGAGATAAAGCTTTAAAACAAATTGATTTTAAAGCTACATTTTTTCTCTATACAACGGTGCAAAAATTGAAAATGTGTCATGTTTAGAAGTTTAAAAATTTGCAGTACCAAATTTTTAAAACTAAAATTTCGTTTAAAATTTTTATATAATTGGTACAGGAAGATTAATTTTTAATCCATGACGTACGTAATATAGGACTCTGTTATTACGTAAATCACGTTTTGATCATCATAAAGGTGATGTTTATTATTATTATTGTTATTTAAATATAAAATATATTTATAAGTCTAAAATTTTAGTCTTTGAAAATATAATTTTCCAAGTCGTTGTAATTTGTTAAATTACAATTTTTTTCTTTTTCTTTTTTTTAAATAATTATTTTTTTTAATTTACACATATTTTATTTTCATATTTTATATTATGCATAACCATGATGAGTAAGTATTATAGTGGCTTCCAAAGACTAGTTTCTTATAGTACATGAAACCCATTTTTAATTAGCTGAATAAATCGGTAAAGAAAATTCTGTTCGAAAACTGATCCTCAGAAAAGTATTTTGAAAGAAAACGTACTTTTTCCTTTATACTTTTTTCTTTCCGTTTGATAGTTGATGATTCATATGTTTCAAATTATTCAGGTTTCTCTCTATTCTAAAAAAAGTAATTTACACTGTAACCGCCGCTGACAATGAATTTTTTGTGATACAGGTTATTTCTTCGCTAATATTAAGAAAACTACTGCAGCCAAAAAAATATGAAAATTGGTAGTATAATAGAGAAGTGTTTGAGAAACATGCTGATGCATGCAATTTTCAAATTCAAGAATTATTTTAAGAGATATTTAATGCTTGAATTGCCAAAATTGTTCCGTAAAAAAGTTTTATAGGAGCAAAAACTATGCA
Source organism: Maratus speculifer (assembly GCA_964019185.1). Classification (NCBI taxonomy): domain Eukaryota; kingdom Metazoa; phylum Arthropoda; class Arachnida; order Araneae; family Salticidae; genus Maratus; species Maratus speculifer. Next base: position 209,952,144 of record OZ025301.1, on the reverse strand, counting down.
TACAAAAAAAAAAAAAGATTATTTTATAATTATTTGATGATTAAAGACATTTTTTACATATTTTAGAAAAAGTTATTATTTTAAACTGTTGCCAAATGTTCAAAGAATAATGTTTGTTTCAAATAATAATAATAATAAAAATATTTACTCGTGATCATCGGAAACAGAAAAAAAAACTTTGAAATGAGAATTTGCACATGAATATTAATAGTGAAAGAAAATATTAAAAAAATAAATTCATTAAAATGTGTGAACCGCCATAAATGGTAAAAATTAATGCGGAAAAAAAATATTTCCTTTTTAGAAATAAAAATATATCTACACGTTAATTTCAAATAGAAAAGGAAAACTTTTAATAAATTCATTAATATGCGTTCAAGCAACAAGTAAAAGAAATCACGTCATATTAAAATGACCAAGTAATATCGCAGAACAGTTAAAAAAAAAAAAAAAAAAAATAGATGAGACATTTACTTTATATTTCGATATGATCTTTTTAACTGTTGTGAATTCTATGAGGGCACAAATAATATTTGCTTTCAAACAAGAACAGAATTTTCAGATAATTATTAAAACGTGAAAGAAAAATTTAGCAAAAATTACATCAGATTTAAATGATACATTTAAAATGCCTCACTTCAAAACTTTTTCATAGTGCGGTTCCAAAATACCAGTAGGCAAAGATTCTGTGTATTTCACTGTTTAACTTATCTTGTTTAATCAAACATGTAAATATCCAGAAGATGTTTAACAGCAGCTGATTAGACCTTAAAATCCGCCCCCCCCCCCCGCAAAAAAAATCAAAGGGAAATGAATGGAAACCCGTTTACAGGTAGATCGCTACTTAATATGTATATATATACACTGTTCACAGTCTTTTAAGAGCCAGTGAAACTAGCGCGATTAAAAAATTCTTGGCTTCTTAACGGCAGTTGGCGAGCATAGCTTGTAGGGGTCAGGGTATGTGCTAACAATGTTTGTTCGATGGGGGAAAAAGTATTCTGACGTTTATGCATATCATTATGGATGAAGCCCATTTTTAAAAGGACAGTTTACCTTTTCAGCAATTTTTCTTATTTAAAAAAATATGGTTTAAATGGTGAACTCACTGAATTTCCATGTTAAACTAAAAGTATTACATAAAAAAATTGACTGCATATTTAATCAAAACGTGATTAAATTGATTGAAACGTGTTTTATGATTTCGATTTGTCTGTAAGCGCTCTAAGTCTCGTAAATATACTCGAATCGTCCGGAAATTTTGGATGTTTTTTGCATTTACTCTAGCACGAACCTTATTCCAAATGAAGTTTGTAGCAGGTTTACAGGGACAGTCAAAAGTTTTCCGTTACATTACGACCAATGGGAAAAAATCGTTCCAAATACATTTTAAAGATACAGCCTTTCAAACATAAAAAATGATAGGCATTTACGAATTGCGTTAAAATATGCGATTTTAAGAATAGCTATTATTCATATACAAGGCCACCCAAAAGAATTCTGTTATATATATAAAAAAAATTGAAATATTTTGCGGCCTTTTTTAATTTTATTAAACTATTTCATGTACAAGGTGTTTCACAAAGGACCCCTAAATTTAAAAATCCATAATTCAGGAACGGTGATAGATAGAAACATGAAACCAGTAGTGTGTTTATTAAAAAAATCGTAAGAATCTTATACATATATCAGAAATGTTAGTTAAAAATAGCGCTCATAGATGGTGCTGAGAGCGTTAAGACCTTCTAAAAGACACTGCTAAAATTTTGAAACTTTTGCTGCATCGTCACTCCAACGCTTACATAAAAAACGATTACTTCAATGTATTATGGAGGATTCTCATTGGTCAAAATAGAGATATTCTATAAAAGCGATGGAGTGATGATACAGCAAATGTTTCAAATTCTTAACAGTGTCTCTTTATAAGGTCTTAACGCTCTCAGCGCCATCTATGAGGGATATTTTTAACTACATTTTCTGATTTATGTATAAGATTCTTACGATTTTTTAAATAAACACACCACTGGTTTTATGTTTCTACCTATCACCATTTTCGAATTATAGCTTTTTAAAGTTAGGGGTCCTTTGCGAAACACCCTGTATAATGAAATTACTATACGTCGGCGAGGCTTACTATAAGTCCTTTCATGTACAATACAAATTGCGTAGCATTTACAATGCCACGAAAAAGAGTTCAGATATTAAATAGTATACGAAGTACTGCATATTAGCGATGATTGCTAGAAATGCATTTTTAATTGACTTCAGAGGCCAAGGGGTACAAGTGACAAAAATTCGAGTTGGAGTAAATTGAGTTTAAAAATAATTGACTTTAAATTTGAAAATCAATAATTATTGACTGAATTGAAATGGAAACTGCCGTGGGTTTCATTGTGGTCTTTGGAATCTTATTTCAATAATTGTAAACTAGTTGGATGTGCCAATCCCAAAACTTTCTTCTAGCTCATAAGTAAATTTTAATATTTAAAAAAATAGTTACATATATTACACAGTCAGAAAAATTCGTCAATATACACTAAGTTATCTTTATTTTTTCACAAACAATTTCCGTACTCCAAAAAAACATATTTGATCCGTGAATTCATTCCGAACGTCTAAAAATGAGATAGAGATTCCGTTTATTTCTAGCACGCATGCGTATTGGGTCTGTTAGTAATAAATACGAATTTATTTTTTAAATGAAAAATAAAAAATTCTATAGATTAAAATGGCTAATTTAGTTTAAAAAGACAAAAAAATTTTTCGAATTCAAAAATAAATAACAATTACTTTCTTCATTCATTCAAAAATTCTAACGATTTGTTATTCAAAGTTGGATAAGTTGAATAAAGTTGAATTTACTAAGTTATTTATATAATAAATATTCGCATTTAAAATATACTCTAAGTGAACAAATTTAAAAGATTAATAATTTGATTTAATGATTTAATTTAAAAAAATGCAAAAAAATTGATATTATTAAAAAAAATCTTATCGAATAAAATGAGAACATCCATATTTTTCCTCTAGCAATCTACGTAAATATATTTAAAATTCACATTTTTATGCTATATTAATATTAACGTATAAAAAACACAAGCCACAGTTTCATTAAAGATTTTTTTCAAATTCAGGGAGGACCTACTTGCCATACTCAAAAATAATCATACACAAAAAATTTGGTTCAATTCTATGCATAAGTTCATACACTTTTAGGCGGTACAATATTGAAAATGGTACAAAAATCGCTATTGCAGCGCCCCCTTACGGCGGATTTTTTTTTAATTCAGGGAGGGGTTCTAGCCATAGCCATATACTTAGACAAAAAATTTGGTTCAATTCGATGCATAACTTCATACACTTTTGGTCGGTACAATATTGAAAATGGCACAAAAATCGCAAGTGCAGCACCCCCTTCCAGCGGAATATTTCAAAATTGAAGGAGAACCTCCTTGCCATAGCCAAAAACATTCACAAAAAATTTGGTTCAATTCTAAGCATATCTTCATACACTTTTTGATGGTAGAATGGCGACATACGGAGACACAGACACACGGACACATGGACAGACAGACATTTTGTAAAAACATGTTTTTTGGAATATCTGACTCCTAAAGTGTGCAAATCCGTCGAAAACCGGAAGTCGAAAAAAATTTCCATTACAATATTTTCTTCTATTGAAGATAGAAGAAAGTAAAAATGTAGCATGCAACTTTCTTAAAATTTGTAATCAATCAATATTGGTTATTATTTGACAAAAGTTAATTATCTTAAGAACGCACAGCACATAATTAAAGAATCACTTACATTTTAACACCTGAAAAAAAAAAAAAAAAAGCATATTTAAAAATTGTTTGTGCACTTAGCTCATTTTTTTTTTTTTTTTTTTTTTTTTTTTTTTTAAATTTTGTCACTTATAACCCTTGGCTTCTGATGGGGTCCTCGCAATTATGATATGCGCTTTTAATTTCATTATACTTATGCATACTATATGATGTGTATAATTGCTGTAATTGACATGCAGGGCTATATAAAAATAGTAAATATAGCAGAGAATGAATGTAAATTGCTTATAAGGTGTTTTGAAATATGTTATGCATTTTTATGATGAACGGCATTTAGTTTACTAAGAAATACTTGTAGAATATACATAAAATGATATACAGATCCTCGCAGATATTTGGATACAACGCAACTATGGATGATAATTTCTGGAAATGCGATTTCATTAATTTTAAGATTGTTTTTGTTTGAATTAAATTTTACATAAATAATGGTGTACGATAAAGGTACTAAATAAACTACAGAGTTGTATAAACGTATTTAAGCATGCTTCCATCTATATTAGTATAAAATGCTGAAAGAGAAATTTCAATCCGTTATCTTGCTAAACTAAATTTTCCCATTATTTAATATATATATATATATATATATATATATTAAACGAATTGGAATACATATTTGGCTAAGGAAAATAATTGCTGAAATCAAATTTTCGAACTTTTTATCTGTTTTCTAAAGATTTTACGTAGTTATCTTATTTAACTTATTTCCTTAATAACGAAATTTTGTTAAAAGTTTCAAGGGAATGTTGTAAGTGTTTTATGTTCCATAATTAACGCATGAGTTTTTTTTTTATTGTTTAAATGTTTTTTGTTTGCTTTTGCCTTTTGTTTTAAATCTGATGTAATCTTCATCAAAGTTTTCTTTCTTTTTTTAATATTTATGTGAAAATATTTTTATTGATGAAAAGGAAATAATTATTTGCGCTGTCTTAGAATTGACACTGTTAAAAAATTATGAAATAAATGTCTTATGTAAATAAACTATATGGCCAAAGATAACCGGTCACTTGTGATTTTAGGTGTTTCGTTAAAAATCTAGAAAATACATGAGGAATTATCCTGAAACTCAAAGTATGTAAGAAGAATATTACAAATCAAATATTTTTGCGTTTTTTTTTTTCCGAAACTTTATAAGGGACCGTCAACATAGAGGTCTGCACGGGCCCGGCCTGGCCCGTGGCCCGTGCGGGCCGGCGGAATCGTTTCGAATTTTCTAACGGGCCGGGCCGGCAGATTTAGAATAGTTTTTTCAACGGGCCGGGCCGGGCCGGCAAAAAAATTTAACGGGTCAAACGGGCCGGGCCGGGCCGAAAAAAAAAATTTTTCGGGCCTGCCGGCCCGTTTTGAAGATTTGAGCAGAAACGATAAAATATGAGATATTTTCAACGAAAATGGTTTTAATGAGAATAAGTATAAATGTGGCCATACTAGTTTGACAGCGTCAATATAAAAATGCACAGTTTATCGGCATCGGAGAATTACATTATGTGTAACCCATTTTAATATTTTTTTAGCTGACTCATACAGGTCCGAGATCACGCTTGCATTATTTTTCTACATATAGATTAGGCGGACCGGTACTAGACTTAATTATTGGCAGAAAACATGATTTGTAAAATTATTAACAGCGATAAAGAACTTATGTTAGCTTAGTCTTCAGATATATACTTCTTGATGATTTTTAAATTAATTTCTCAATAATGCGAAAGTTTGACACATTTTCTGATTAATTTTAAATTGTAAAAGTATAAAAGTGATAAGCCTAACTACTGAAGGTATTTGTAATGGAATAGCGTTTTTCATTTTTGGTAAATAAAATACTTGTATAACCTTGTTGAGATATAATAGTTTCTCAAATGATTGCAGGTTTTTCTCCCTTCCCTTGCTATTGCTTCCGGAAATTCTATTCAAAACGCTAATTATGACAGTATTTTATTTGTTTGCAGTATTCTTAAATTGCTTGTATCAAAAAATGGATAACGCCATTCGATTATATAGTTTCTGAATAAAGATATCTGCTAATCTTATGCGTTTCTGAGAAGAAAAAAAATGAATTTAGAAATGTATCAGAAAGGAGCTTCTTTGAATTTAAGAATGAATTTGGATTTGAAATCTATAATAAAATGATATAGAAATATATTTATAAATCTTCTTTTATTAAACAGCTTCAAAATTAACAATGTTTTTAGCTTTCTTTCTTTTTTCTTTTATTCTAAGCCATACTAATTTTTTAATGAATCTTTATTTGAATGTTGAAAGTATAAGAATCTAAGTAATCATTAATGTTGTTAATGTGTATTTGCTGTAAAATATACTGTAAATAATCATTCCATAGATATGTATGCAGTATTCTTTAAAGGAATCTTAGTTATATGGTAAAAATCTGAATTTTTTAGAAATCGTAGAAAATGTAACGGGCCAAAACGGGCCGGGCCTGTTTTCGCTGATTTTTGTACGGGCCGGGCCCTGGCCGAACTTTTGAGTTTTACAACGGGCCGGGCCTGGAAATTCCGGCCCGTGCAGACCTCTACGTCAACATAATGAAAAGGAACGAATACCTTTAAGATAATTCTGTCAAAACTAATATAGCAAAAACATTCAAACTATAGATTATGATTAAGAGGTTTATTCTAATAAACTGTGTTTATTTGTATGAGATAGCATGTTTGAAAGCATGTATACTCTTAGAAAAATTAAAGTTTTTATAAAAAACAGTCCCAAATTTTGTCAAATTTTTTACTTATAATTTGCAGAATTCTTAATATAAACAAATATTCTTTTCTTAAAATATGACAAACAACATTGTACACGATATTATGTAATTAGAATTAAAACTGTATGAAAAATGAGCAGGTTTGCTAAATAATGTTTCACTGCGCATGCGTGAATGGAATCAAAATATAATGTGCATAATGTGTTAGCTAAATGTATAGAGCAACTTGTACGAAAGCCTCAGAAACATAGTTTGAGAATTCTGAAAATTGTGGTCGATGGAATAAGCTTAAAATCTATTGTATCCAAAAAGAAGCAAAAAGATGAGGGGCTGTGTCCAAATATAGTAGTAAGTGCAGTATTGAGTATGCTGTATTGGCATTAATCAATTGACGTATGGATACAGCCGCTAATCTTTTTGCTTCATTTTGGGAACAACGGATTTTGCGATTATTCAGGATTTTCCAGCTATGTTTTTGAGACTTTTACAAAAGTTGCTCTATACATATAGCTAATACGTTATGCATGTTATATTTTGATTGCTTTCGCGCATGAGCAGTGAAATATTATTTATTAAATCTGTTCATTTTTCATAATTTGTTTTTTGATTTTGATAACAGGGTATTGCGTATAATGTTGTTTGCCATTTTTTTATGTATATTAAGAGCTCCGCAAATTATATGCGAAAAACTTGGCGAGGTTTAGGACTGTTTTTATAAAAATCTTAATTATTCTGCGAATATACATGCTATCCTCATAAAATGAACATAATTTATAATAAGCCTCTTAATCGTGCTCTGTAGTTAGAACGATTTTGCTGCATTAGTTCTTACAGGGTTATCCAAAAGATATTCGTTCTTTTTTGACTTGTTGACGGTGAAGGGATAAAATCTTCAGGGAAATATATGACCTATACTATTCTGTTTACACACCTGGAGTTTCAAAAAAATTCCTGATGCATTAAAAAAAAAAAAAAAAAAAAAAAAAAAAAATATTTAACAAAACGTCTAAAGTTGAAAGTAACCGGTCATCGTTGGCCATATAGTGTATTACCGTCAACGAAACATATTTTTAATGAAATGAATAAACCGGACGGGAAAATTCTATACTAAAACTAATAAAAAAAACTTTTCTTTTTCTTGTCTTAAGTAAAAACTACTTTTACCTTTACCTTTGTCTTTATTTCTTCCCCTTTTATAAAGGTTAATAAGCATCTTTCAAAACCAACGAATAAATGTTTACATTTCTTCTACAAAACATATGTTCCCAGAGGGAAAAAAAAAAAAAAAAAAAAAAAAAACTGGTACATATATCATTGTTTTCGAAATCTACTTTCAATGAGCTGAATAAACCGGTGGAGGAAATTGTTCGAAAATTGATCCTCAGAAAAGTATTTTTTAAGGAAACTTATTTTAACATTTATCCTTTTTACTTTCCATTGTATAGCGACTAATTTTTATGTTTGAAAATGAACAAATAAATTATTATATTTCTTCTTAAAAATAAACAAACAAATAAATAAATTAAAAATAAATATTAAAAAAAAGGAGAGAAAAATTTGATATGTGTATCGTCATCAAATTTTAATGAGCTGACTAAATCATTGGAGGAAATTCTATTAGGAAACTGATCTTCAGAAAAATATTTTTCAAGAAAAAATACTTTTGCTTTATACTTTCCTTGTACTTTCCTTGTATAGCGGCTAATTTGTATGCTTCAAACAAACTAATAAATGTTTATATTTCTATAATTTTTTAAGGAAAAAAAACAACATCCGAATGATATAGCGTCGATAAAACCCATTTTACTTACTCATCATACGTACTATAGGGTAAGTCTTGCAATCGTTTTGAAAATCGAAAATTTTTTTGACGGATTTACACGTTTTAGACAGTGGAGATTCCGAAAAACATATTTTTAGAAAAAAAATTTTACCGTCCGTCCGTCTGTCTGTCTGTAAACACTCTATCTCCCGAACAAATTGAGATAAAGACTTGAAATTTTGTATGTAGTTAGTATGTAAAAATGGGACGAAGCCTATTGAATATCAGCAACCTCGATTATCCGGAACTATTTTTTTCGGGCCCTCGAAAAATTCGTTCTGATGAAAGGTATATAAAAATTTTCGAATTTTTTTGTTCTAAGGAATAGACGTAAAAGGCAATAAAATAACACACATTTTGCATATAGAACGAAGTCGATCGGATTATTAGTTGTCGAGATATTTGTAATCTTGTTTTCCACATTCTTCGATCCGGCTTTTATTGGTTTTTTTCCCAAGGCATATCTTATTATTTATTTTTTACAACTATACATGTTAATTTACTTTACTAATAGCTATTTTCTATAAATTCAAATTAAAATATTATGAAATTGCTTTAAAATCATGTTCAGAAGTTTATTTTTACAGCCAATTAATAATTGATATACCAGAAAACATCATAAATAGACAACATGATTTAAATAAACCTTTACTATAGGTTCAGCTGCACTTTCTCTGTTTATTAAAGATATTTTCATGCTATGGGTAAGAATTACATTCAAATAAATACTGTACAAAATGAAACTGTCCATGATATAATATACTGCACTTGGAAAATGTCTCTTAGCATGTACGAATGCATTAATATTATGAATAAAAATAAGTTCCTTATTTATGTGAAAATAATTTTTTCATGAGGCAGCGTTTCACTTTAAAAATAAGAAAATATAAATTATTAATTAATTTTTAAAACTTTTATATTAATTTTATCTTTTTAGATACTCACTTTATTTATTTGTTTTTTCTTATATATTGATTGAATATTTTATTACTTACCCATCATACGTAGTATAGGGCAAGTCTTGCAATCGTTTTGAACATCGAAAAATTTTTTTTGACGGATTTACAGGTTTTAGATAGTGGAGATTCCGAAAAACATATTTTTAGAAAAAAAAAAAAAAAAAAAAAAAAAAAAAAAAAAATTGCCACCCGTCTGTCTGTCTGTAAACGCTCTATCTCCCGAACAAATTGAGATAGAGACTTAAAATTTTGTATGTAGTTAGTATGTAAGAATGTGACGAAGCCTATTGAATATCAGCAACCTCGATTATCCGGAACTATTTTTTTCGGGCCCTCGAAAAATTCGTTCTGATGAAAGGTATATAAAACTTTTCGAATTTTTTTGTTTTAAGGAATGGACATAAAAGGCAATAAAATAACACACATTTTGCATATAGAACGAAGTCTATCGGATTATTAGTTGTCGAGATATTTGTAATCTTGTTTTCCACATTCTTTGATTTTTCATGATCCTGTATTACATTCAAATTTCAATTCAGAAGTATATTTTAATTGGAAATGAGACGCTTAATACGACGCAGTTAATTGTTAGTTAATAGAATTATTATTTTTGGAGTTATAAGGATGTTTCTTTTACGCAGTTCGGTACTACTTGAGTAGTTTGGCGTTTTATATAATTTGTCGAAATTGGTACATCAGCAGTTCTTTAATATAGCATTACTATGTATATTAACAATATTTAAATTTTGTTTATGAATTGCAATGCATTGTATAAATATTTTCACATGTTTTATTTTCATATACGTATCCATGATGGGTAAGTATTACGGTGGCCCCCAACGACTAGTTTAATGAGCTGTAATAAACCGATGCACAGTGGGGCGTTTTGATGATCTAGGTGGACAAAGTTATTTTGTTGAAATTTCATTAGTTTTTGATGGTTTTTCGAATGTATTGCTAATAAAATATTCAAACAATGATAAATATTTGGTTTATTTAACAACAACCGTCAAAATAAAAATGAATTGGCTTTTAAAGAATGCGTGAAACATACTTATATCACTGTAAAAGTAAAAAAAAAAAAAAAATAAAATAAAATAATAGTAAAAATATATTGGCTTTTAAAAGAATGCATGAAACACATTTTTCACTGTAAAAGAAAAAAAATAATTAAAAAATATATTGCCTTTTAAAGAATGCATGAAACATACTTATTTCATTGTAATAGTAAAAATAATAATAGTAAAAATGTATTGGCTTTAAAAGAATGAGAATGCGTGAAACATACTTATTTCACTATAACAGTAAAAGAATAATAGTAAAAAAAAAAAAAAAAATAGTGCATACATGCAATTTAACGGTCATTTCTTCTTATTATTATTTTTGTTTGCTCAGAATCCTTCTGCAAATTTTCGGGCGTCTTTTATCTTATAATATGGATGGAGTAATTAACAAAATTAAAACTTCTTTCGTAATTTCGTAATCTCAGTTTTAGAAACAGCTCGTATAAACTTGCAATATAAGAATCTGACAAAATAAAAAGTTTTGTGTAGCAATGAAAAAAAAAAAAAAAAAAAAAAAAAAAAAAAAAAAAAAGGTGTAGCTACTACATTTTATATATTATAATAATATTTCATTGGCAACATAACTATATATAAAAATAAATTTTCAGCTTTATCAAATAACTGGAAGATGTTTAAAATTAACTAAAACAATTTAAATTAAACTTTTGTGTAACCCTGTATAAAAAAGCTGTAGCTGCTACGCTCCATAAATTATAATAATATTGCATTGTCAACATAACTACATATAAGAATAAAATTCCAGCTCTATCAAATAAGTGGAAGGTGTTTAAATTTAACTTGTAAAATTTAAACTAAACTTTTGTGTAGCCCTGTATAAAAAGCGTAACTTCTACGCTCCTCAAATCATAATAATATTTGATTGTCTTTAAAACTACATATATATTTAAATATTCTGCTCAATCAGATAATTAAAAGGGGTTCAATAATGACCTCCAAGTTTTGAACTAAACATGCATACTTAAACTGCAAGTACATATTAAGCTTGTTTATTAATAATAACTTATTTATATGCAGAATTTGCAGCAGGTATTTTTAATTTCCAATACTATGGGAATTGCGCTTTGATTTTAAAAAAATGCTTATTGCTGAACAATGCTGAACAGCTGAACACTTTGTTAAAAGTCAAGGGAAAGATTGCAAAAAACAAAATGATTCATGCAAAATCACAACTTCTAAAAAAAAACCAAACAATAGGATTTAAACAGCGCTTATTTTAAAACAAGAATAGATTAAAACTTATCTTGGCAATCATGTATCATATGTCCAGTAAAATAGTGGTCTAAGAATAAATAGGATATCAACAACGGGGTTTTGAACTTATGGCAGATTGGAGCATCCACTGAAACTTTTTCAAACTAACTAGGGAAAACCCAAATTTACGGTCGCAATTAATTGACGCCTTGAATTTTTTCGACTAAATTCCTTCAGATCTCGATAAAATAGATATTCAGCCACTAATATACGCAGTTTCGTTAAATTCCGAGATAATCAGAAATTTGGATTTTGTCCACCTAGTTTATCAAAACGCCCCGCTGTGCGTTGGAGAAAATTTTGGTCAGAAACCAATACCCAAGAATGTATTTTTTTTAAAACTAATTTTTACCTTCTCTCTTTTTACATGCCATTTTATAGTATCCACAAATAAATAAATAAAAATTAAATTTAAAAAAAGAGAAAAATCTGACGGATATATGTGTTATCATCCACTTTTAATGAGCTGAATAAACCAGTCGAGATAATTCTATTCGAAACTGATCTTCAGAAAAGCATTTTTCAAGAAAACTTTCTTTTACTTTTATACATATTCCTTTTCGTTTTATAGCTGCTGATTTGCATATTTCAAACCAACTAATAAATGTTTATGTATTTTTTAAAATTTTCAGGAAATAATAAGTACAAAACATTTGAAGGATATATTTTCGACGAAACCCATTTTTAATGAGCTGAATGAACTGGCGGGGAAAATTCTGGTCGACATCTGATCTTCAAGAATGGAGTTTTTTTAAATTAACTTTTATCTTCACCCATTTTACTTTCCATTTTATAGTAGTTAATTTTTATGTTGTAGAATGTATAAACAAATGTTTACATATTTTATACAAACAAATAAATAAAAATTAAATTTAAAAGAAATAGAAAAATCTGACGGATATATTTGTCATTATCCACTTTTATTGAGCTAAATAAACCGGTGGAGAAAATTCTTATTTGAAAACTGATCTTCAGAAAAGGACCGTCTTTTAACAGTAACTAATTTATCAAGAAAAATTACTTTTACTTTTATACTTATTCCTTTTCGTTTTATAGCTGCTAATGTTTCAAAACCAACTAATAAATGTTTATGTTTCTTTAATTTTTCAGAAATAAAGAAATGAAAACATCTAACGGATATATCGTCAACAAAACCTCATTTTAGTGAGCTGAATAAATCGGTGAAGTAAATTTACAAATAAATAAATAAACTAACAAACAAATAAATGCAAAATAAATTAAGAAAAAAAAAGGATAAATAGCAATGACGGATTTTCGCATTATCATCCTCTTTTAATGAGATGAATAAACCGGTGAAGAGAATTAATTTCCAAAATTGATCTTCAGAAAAGTATTTTTCAAGGAAAATTACTTTTACTTTTATACTTATTCCTTTTCGTTTTATATCGGCTAATTTCTATGTTTCAAAACCAACTAATAAATGTTTATATTTCTTAAATTTTTCAGAATAAAAATAAATAAAAACACTTGACGGATATATCATCAACAAAATTCCTTTTTAATGAGCTGAATAAATTGGCGGAAAAAATTCTGGTCGGAAACTGATCCTCAAGGATAGATTTAAAAAAAAAAAAAAAAAAAAAAAATTAACTTTTACCTTTACCCATTTTACAGTAGTTAATTTTTATGTTGTAAAATGTATAAAAAAATGATTACATATTTTCTACAAATAAATAAATAAATAAATAAAAATAAATAAAAAAATATATAAAAAAATGAAAAAAAAATCTTTCGGATACATGTATCATCATCCAATTTTAATGAGCTGGATAAATCAGTGGAGGAAATTCCATTCGGAAACTGATCTTCAGCAGAGTATTTTTCAAGAAAAATTGCTAAAAAAGTATTATTATTATTAAAAAAGTAATAGTAGTAAAATTACTAATAAAAAGTATTTTCTAAGAAAAAAAATATTTTCTCCTTTATTACTTTTTCTTTCCATTATTTATTTATTTATTTATTTATTCATTTATACGTTTCAAAATCGATAAATAAATGTTGCATTTATTTTAGAAAACGTATCTTCTCAGGAAAGAAAAAAAAATCTAATTTATTTATCATCCTTGACGAAACCCATTTTTAATGAAATAAACCGATGAAGAAGTTTCTATTTGAAAACTGATTGATACTTTGAAAAATATTTTTAAAGATAATCTATTTTTAATATTATACCCTTATCTTTCCATTTTGTAGTGGTTAATTTTTATTTTTCAAAACCAAGAAATAAATGTAACATTTATTTCTTGGCGAATAAATAAATCTGGCGAATGTATCATTGTTGACGAAACTAAATTTATTTTTAATAAACCCGTGAAGAAAATTCTAGTTCGAAACTGATCCTCGAAAAAGTACTTTTTAAGATAAACTACCTTTTTTTTTTTTTTTTTTTTTTTTAAAGATAAACTACTTTTTTTTTTATAAGATAAACTATTTTTAATTTTATATCTTTTTTTCAGTTTGTATTGGTTAATTTTTAATTTTCAAAACAAAAAACAATGCGTGATACTTTTTTTCCCTAAATAATGTATTTTCTCAGAAAAGAAAAACAAAATTGAACGGATATATCATTGTTGACAAAATTAAACCCAATTTCAATCAATTCAATAAACTTGTGATGAAAATTCTAGTTGGAAACTAATCTTCAGATTTTTTTTTTCTTTTTAAGAAAAATTACTTTTACCTTTATATTTATTACTTTTCGTTTTGTAACTTCTAATTTGTATGTTTCAAAACTAATTAATAAATGCTTATATTTCTTTAATTTCCCAGGAAAAAGTAAATAAAAACATCTGACGGATATATCATCAACGAAACCCATTTTTAATTACCTGAATAAACCGGTGGAGAAAATTCTATTCAGAAACCGATCCTCAGAAAAAAATAGTTTCACTTTCGTCTCATCTTCTTTGCAGCGATTGGCAACATCCAGGTCATCTGACACGATGACGTAATGTCAGAACTAGAGCGCACTATCCTTAATGGCGTCTACATAAGGAATCTTCGGAGAGGCGCGCATTTTAGAACAGCAACCGATGAACCATGGGCAAGTGTATAGGAATATTCGCTTGTGCCATCTTTCTCCTGATCTTCGTTCTGGGGGATATTGCGGCGGAGAAAGTGAAGAGGCAGAGCGAAGATGAAGAAGAAGAGACCTTGGAGAAGATCAGGGACAATCCCGATCATCCAGATTACATACTGGCCAATTGGAATTACACGGATCATAAGTTGAATGAAATGATCGAACAGATGATGAAACGCTTGATGCCCATGGTCATAAGGTCCAGCTCCAGTGTAGAACTGTCCGGGAAATGTATGCAGTCCCTGTTCAAAATGATGCTGGCTATGCGACAGAACAAGCCCTGGGCGACAAGATGTAAGTAATCATTATCTTCATCATTCTATAGTTTATGATGGGTGGCATAGGGTAATAATTTATAACCATCCTGTTTATTAACACCTCACCAGTAGTCGCGAGGTTCTGCCCTCGAAACCGGGAGACAGTAGATGCTGGGTTCGAACCCAATCGTGACCGTCGGCCTAACTGTTCGGAGTTTTCCGTGGTTTTCTTCGAACCTTGGATTTCCTTGCGTAAATGCCCCACCAGTGGCCGTGAGGTTCTGACCTCCAAACTGGTAGACGGTAGGTGCTGGGTTCGAACCCAATCGCGACTGTCGGCCTAACCATTCTGAGTTTTCCGTGGTTTTCTTCGAACCTTGCGTAAATACGGGTTAGGTTCCCTTTGAAAGTCCCCCACGGAGGGCATCCCACCCCTTAGGACCTATATCCCACAGTGTAGATAATTGGTCTACATAAATACAAACAAACAAACCTTGCTTAAATACGGCTTAGGTTCCCTTAGAAAGACCCCCACGGAGGGCACCTTCCCCCCTTGGGCCTATATCCCTCTTGTTGATGGTCGACCGTCATAACCAAACCAAACCTGTTTATTAACCTCTTCACAGCCCTCACATGTGTGGACGTTTAGATTTTTATAATTACAATTAATAATAAAAAGTATAAAAAAATCATTATAATTCATTCATAAAGTCATTTAAAAAATCAATAATTCATAAAATCATTTTTCGACAGTCTGTGTTGTTAAAATATTCGAACAAATCATTAACATTGAATAATAATGTTAAATATGTTAAATATATTAAGTTTTAATAATTTGTAGAGATGTAAGATTATTGCTAGTTTTTTTTTTTTTTTTTTTTTTTTTAATATATTATAAGAAATCATTGCATTTATAAATTGACATTGACGCTCATCACCTACAAGTGTAGACATTACTTTTTTGAAATTTTTTATTGTTTTTTCGTTTTTAATTTTATTTCGTATAATAGTGAATAAATCGCAAAAAACAGAAAAGAAAAAAAGTCAATTTTTTTCTCATGATAAAAAAAAAAAAAAAAAAAAAAAAAAAACTGTCCTTGAAGAAATTAAGGATGCAAAGAAGGTTCGATTAACCCTTGAATCTAGGGGAAGGTCATTTTGGGTCTCCTTTTCGCAGGCGAAAAGTTTTCTAAATTCCCAATTCGTGAAAACTTATGCAACAAATATTATTTTACGGAGAGGCTTGGCTGAATTCAGATATTTTAACAAACAGCTTTTTACTGTATTCTCCTTGAATATAATGCAGATAGAGTATATATATCATGTATCATCTCTACTGTATATCACATATATACATACTATACTGAAAATACGTGATATACAGTAGAGTCTCTCTATAACGAAACTCCATACATCAAGTTTCGGTATTACTCTGTTATCCCGTTGATTGATTTCGCCAAATTATACAAACCGCCAAACAAATAGCCAAATTATAGATGTTGACATAATTTTTATTTTAAATAATAAAAAAACAAATCATTAGTAGAATATTAAAAAATATATAAATAAAAAGTCGAAATAAAAATCACTTAATGACGTTTTAAACACGTGAATAGTATTTAATGTCATTGAATTGACATTCACGATCATCCATTATTGGCATTTAATTTTATAATTTGGCGATAGTATTTCGGTCGACGCGGATAACAGAGTAGTACGCAAATTTCTCTATATAACAAAGTTTTAGTAAGAACGGTCTCTTTTTCGCACAGTTTCATTAAAAACAGTTTCATATAACTAAATGCCTATCTCCATATAATGAATTTTTTTTATGAAATGTTATTTATTTATTCAGTTTTAAAAATGCTTTGAAATTACCCAGAATCATGGAGAAAATACAATTACTTTAATTAACATTCCTACAAAAGTGTAACAGTTTTGAAATCAAAGCAACGTAAGATTACAGATTTCTTCGTCTAAAATTAATTGAAGTTTTCCTTATGTGGTTTTGATTAAACTTTCAAAGAAATGTTTGTTCTAATTTTTGAAACAGTTTACCTCTGAATAGCTATATCTGAAATTTCATTTCGATCGGTTGAGCGGACTGGGCGCTAGAGCTCCGTATATCGGCAAAGTTTTTTTTTTATGACCACCCTATATATTATTGTTATAATATCTATCTATATTATATTATAATATCTATCTATATTATAAAGGCCAAACGCATCTGTGCGTAACGCATACGTCATTTTGCGAATGGCAACACTTTCCCCTGTAATTTAGGTTTTGCAAATTTCGCTACTACAAATTTTACACTTCTAAACATCACACATCTCAAATTTTTACACCACCGTATAAAGAAAAATATGTACTTTTAAATGCAATTCTTTTGAAAGCTATATCTCAATTTATTCTCGACATATTAATTTTTTTTATAGTTTTTAGCATGAATTTTGCAATTGTGGCAACAGAAATACACCATTTTCTTTCAAAATTGATAGAAATTGAAATGTGCGCTGTAAAATTTTAGAAGATGAAAATTATAGCGAGTTTAGATTTCACGTGAAATTCTAACATCGTGTCAATTTGAATTTTTATTTTTTTCATACGCATTTATATAAAAAATAAGAGCGTCAATTGATAACTTCATCTTAATAACTGATCTTTATAATATTTTGCTTTATTATTATATTTTTACCTATGCGATTAAAGTTTAATTTTAATAATTTGGACAACTGAGTTTTATAGAAATAGTATCTTTTCTTCTTAATTTTAGCTTTAAGTAATATTTGTTTGAGAGTTAGACTGACTATTGTAAGATGCATTTTTTATTGTAGCTAATTTTGTAGGTTTATTATAAAGCAATGAAACAGTTCCTTCTTAAGCATTTACTTTCGTCGAAATTCGACGGGTTCCACCTTGTAGTTATTAATGTACGTAATCAAGACCTACTGTTTTTATATTTCACATTGAAACCTGTGGTAGCTTTAACTAGATACAAAAAGAAATTCCCATTTTCCTTTTTGTACCATTAAAAATTCTGCTATATTAATTACACGATTTCAAATTTAGTATAATCTAAAATTTGATAATTGCATAAATAAACATTTTTAAACAATTTGTTATGTGACACTAATGATATTTTATGCATTGCTATAATAAATGCTATGGTATAAATTATGTTCTTTTTTGTTATATTACAAATGCATGCTGTGATGTAGAATCACATATAGTTTTCTTAAATTTTACATTTTTCTAAATTACAGTTAAAACTAATCTTTAATTAAGAATCTATTTTATCTTAACGTTTTATTTCGATCCCAAAATAACTTTCCTTCAAAAGAAAAGAAAGAAAACATATGTAGCATTTGCTTTATCATTAAAACGGTTCTCGGATAAAAAGATTTCCTTTAGATGAATTTTCTCCTTCAGTAAAAATAATAAAAGAAAGAATAAAGAACCACTTGCTTGCGGTTAGTGAAAAATCCTGTCTCTCTCTGCGTAATTTTGAGCCTAACTTTTTATTACATAATATACTTTCCAGGTACATTCTCTATGTTGTGTCTTTCGATCTAAGTTCTCAAAATATGCTCCTAACGTACGAATTGGCTATCAAATTCCTTTTGGCGTATTTTTAGGACTGCTTATTTCTGGTTGCCATGCCATTAAATTCAAAATCATCTTAATTGTTTAGGGGTGACGGAAAATTTCAAGGATATGATATCATTCATTTTTCATATGCTCTTTGTCGCCAATTGTATGGTGGCAATGTGTGAATTATAGAATGAGGAATTCATTACCTCGCCCTCTCTTCACGAACTCAGTCATGTAAAGAAGGTCTCTTAAAAATGCGTTCAGGCACCATCCCTAACCATTTCTGTAAGAAATGATTTAATTTTTATAACTCTACTTCAAATAAATAAATTATTTAAAAAGCATTTATTTTCTTATAATGAATCACAGCCTACATCTTTGGCGAATGCGTTTTAAAAGGAACCTGGTCAACAATATTCTTTAAAATACAGATCTATATTACACATGCAGTAGAATTATCATTGTGCTATATTTTTTTATTTGCAAACCTAGTCTTTTAATGTAGAAGTCGTGGTGAAAAAAGTAAACACCCCCTACTAACTCTGCAAGTAATTATAGTAAAAGAGAGCTACTGGTACCAAATGGTTGGAAATAATGTTTTACTTTTGAATGATATACATATAATTTCATTAGAGGGGCATCTACAGTCAAATCGAACCCAAACTTTCTTCAATGGCAAGCTCCGGATTTAAATCCACAAATAAATACTACACCTTTTAGTTGGATTAATTAGAAGTTTTTATGAAATTAATAAATGTAGTTTCAGACAAATTAATTATTTTAAAATGAGCCAGTTTTAGATGATCTATCCGAATTGAAATTCGGTACGCAATTGTTGAATTGCTGTCACTCCTATTAACCCTTTCGGGGTCCAGTGTACTATTAATGGTACATGTTTTTTTAATGGAGTACTATTTTGTGTTAACAAATACTTATGGTACTATTTACATGTAGT
Source organism: Maratus speculifer (assembly GCA_964019185.1). Classification (NCBI taxonomy): domain Eukaryota; kingdom Metazoa; phylum Arthropoda; class Arachnida; order Araneae; family Salticidae; genus Maratus; species Maratus speculifer. The sequence goes on along the minus strand of OZ025301.1, from coordinate 209,932,563 downwards.
AATGTTAGTATATGTATACGCATTTACTATATGGCATCATTTATGTTTAGACATTTAATAATAGTATAATTATTATTATTTGATTAATTCTGTTTGCGCCATTTGCGATTCTTTTAGTATTTTAAACATATGTTTCATTCTTTAAATTTAAAATGAAGGTTACTTTCCTGAAAGAATCATGTGCAACAAAGCACAAAAAATATTAGAAAGTTGTAATATAAATTAAATCTTGTTATACAATATTTCCTACACACCTCCAAAAATTCTTCCTCAGCCAATTGTCATATGAATATGAATTGAATAGAATGCTAAAAAAACAACAGCATTCGTTATCTTTGAGACAGCGAAATATTTGTTAAACTCTAATTAATTTATTTGGATAGCTAGTATTAATGTAATTAACGCAAAAGCAATTTTTTCTAAAAATTGAAAAAAAAAAAAAAAAATCGGACCCGAAAGGGTTAATGTATTATTTTTTGTCAATAGGTCCATTTCACTCGCTTAATATGTTTCGAGTATTCTCAGCTCAAATACAGTAGACTCCCTCAAATCTGAACAGCTTGGGACCAGAGGTTGTGCGGATTTTAGAATTTTGTGGATTTCTGGTCATTGCTTTGTTTACATTTTTTAAACAGTAATTTTAGTGCAATTAATAGTGCAAGCTATAATGAATGCTTATAATATAACAAAATATTAAAATAAGTAATAAATTAAAATAATAAACATTTAGATAGTTTTTAAAATGATTAAATTACTAATAGCAAGTTAATAATCAATAGTGTATGATTAAATATACATTATAAAGATTAAATGTATTTTTTCAAAATTATTCAGAAAAATTTGCCTCATAAAAGTACATTAGTAATTCACATCAAAATCATAAAATAAGGATTTTTTTTTTTTTCAAGTTTAGTCAGGCTTAATAACCAAAAAATCTTGATTAATGCATAAATATATTTGGTAAGAAGATTGTGATTAACAGTAATTTCAGAAATATCTTCAATTTTTTCCAAAAAAATTCATTTTTCCTCCATGAAAAAAAAACATGAATAGAGTATTATTAAGAAAAATATACAAATGAAAAATATTTAGAAATTATACGAAACTAAAAAAATGAAATTTTGTCCCAATATCTGAACTGAAAGTTTCATTGTTTACATCCATAGAATATGTGCAGATTTTAGAGAGTTACGGATTTCTGGTTTGCGGATTTGAGGGAGTCTACTGTATTTCAATAAAATGAGTAAAAAATACATATTTTCAACTGATGTTTTCTTTCACATCATAGGCAGTCCCTTAAACGATCATTTTGACATTTTATGAGCACAACTCGAAAACTACCAGGAAAAAAAAAAAAAAAAAAAAAAAAAAAAGAAAGAAAGAAAGAAAAAATTTGAAATTGATAATTCACCTAAAGCAGGACAGAATAAATATAAATCCATTTAAAAATTGTAAGTATATTTTTTTCGAATATTAATTTCAAAATTCATGATTCATATTATAAAGATTTTTTAAATTACAATTTGAATGTATTTTTGTTTTGGTTATTTAGTGTTATAGCCTCACAAAAAAAAAAAAAAAAAAAAAAAAAAAAAAAAAATCACAGAAGGAGTATAGTTTTAGGAGATATTAATAAAAATATGAAAATGTAATTTAACATTAGAATAAATTTAAAATTTTTATAATTCAAAATCTTGATCATCCAAATGGCTTCAAATTTTATTTCGAGGCATAATTTGAACCAAAGGTTTAAAATATAGTGTCAAAATTGGATGTTGTCATTGAAAAAAAAATTGGTCTGATTTTGATTTGTAGATGACCCCCCCCCCCCCCCTGAGCAAATTTATACACATCATTTAACAGTAGACTTTGTTTCCAATTGTTTAATGCCAGTAACTTTCTTCTATTATAATCAGTGTTCTCGCTGTCGCTCCCCATTGCGCCAAATTGCGACTAAATTCATTATTTGGCGAGTAAACAAGCGATTAGATTCGCCAAATTGCTGATGCTCAAAATTTGCTTTTTTCTTTCTTTCTTTCTTTTTCTTTTTTTTTTTTTTTTTTTTTTTTTTTTTTTGGTCCGTGTGTGTGCATGTGTGTGGCCCTATCATGTTTAATTGCACTATACTGTCAGAATGCAAACTTTTTAAAAGTTTCTTAAGGCTGCGGGCACACACACAGTTTTTCGCACTAACTTCTTGCGCTATCTTTGATCTTTCGTTTCGGCGCTTTGATGTATAAATTGCACTTCTAGTGCACTGAATCTGAACTTCAAGAGAGGAATATCAGTTGACAGGTTTACGACCGAAGATGGAGTAGATAAAAGTTCCCCTTCCTTTGTCGAATTGGTAGGGTCAGTCCCTCAAAAACCATTTAACGAGGTTTCACCCTTGTTCAGTTCGAAAACAATGATTGATCGATTGCTCTTTTAGTGTAATAAAAACTAGTGCTGTTCGTCTAGACCTTAAGCCTCGTTGCAGAACAATGAATTTAGCACATACCATCGACTTCATTTATAAAAACGATCAGCAACAACTTGATTTTTCAGATTCATCGTGTGTAATATCATAAAATTCGGAATTAACTTAGGAAGTTTTATTTCATAACATCTTACTGAGATAAATTGGTTTTATAATTTTTTTTCTTGATTACGCAAGATATTTAGAATATACATATTTTTAATATATTTGTAGCGGATAGTTGAATTTAGATTAAAAACAATCGTAAAAACTTAGGTTATTTTAGAACATATTGAAAAAAGGGGTACATTAAAGAATTAAACATTTTTTTTTTTTTTTTTTTTTTTTTTTACTTTTGTACTACACGACGAATCTATTTGGCTAATACTTTTTTCATTTGGCGAATGTTTTTTATTTTTAATTAGTTAAATTACTAACGTTGGTCAAATGTCAGCGAGAACACTGATTATAATTAGTTGCAGAGTTATTATGGATGTATATTTTTTCCACACGACTGTTTTTTTTTTTTCTCTTTTAGTATGTCATAGTTTTAGTTTAATGATAATAAGCGATTTTCTTGCATAATTTTCCAGCGAATTTTGCATCCAAATATTCAGAACTAAATTAGTTTTCATTTAATATAGTAACTAGCAAAAGCCATGCTTTGTTTGGATTCGCGAAGCATTATTTTATAAAACAGATATTTGAAAGTAACAATATTTTTTTATTATTATTTTTGCATCTTTATTAAACAAAAACGTTATTTTATGTTTTGGCGCATTTTAATTTTTTATTTATGATGTAAAACTGGCATAATAAGATATTTCCGAAGCAAACTTTTACAATTTTTTTTTAAATTTTCAACTAAAAGCTCTTTTAAAGATGTTTTTACAATTTCAAGTAGCAACTGGTGTTTTTTAATTGTTTGAAATATGCATGTTTTCAATCTTTGTAATCAACATCCGATAATCTTTGATAGCTATTTTAGAATAATATATTTGAAGAAAGCTTGAAGAAAGCTACTTCTTCAAAATCCTATTTTCTGGAAAAAACATTTGAAATCCTCTTTCGTTGATACTATGAATTTTTAATTGTAAAACATTTTATTTTAATTTCTTCGTTTTTATACATGTTAGCGTATGAGAATTGCTGTAATTCTCTCCGCGTGGGAGAACTTTTTACTTTCTGCGAATGGCAACTCAATTAATGGAATTACCTTTTAACGAAACGCAACGCTCTCTCATTTTCGCAGTGACGTTTTCACGAATAATTATTGTTGTGTTTGCGAACTTATTAAAGTCTTATTTTTCTATAAAATCCTTCTGATTAATGAGTCGATATTATTTAGCCACAATACGACCGTCGCAAAAATATTTATAAAGAGCTTGAACCAACAACTTCACGTAGATCTTTTAATTTTTCATTTATATAACAAATTTAAGAATTAATTTTATTTGTTTACAATTATTTTGTTGCCAGTTTACAAAAAAAAAAAAAATCCATAGTACAATTCTTTTAAAATGTTTAAGTGTCATCTGTGCAAACGATTTTGCGGGAAAATGAAAACATGTTTTATTTAATAAATTAATCATGATTCTATCTATAATTATTTACTCCATGATTTAAACTTTTTTTTTTCTGAAAATATACGCGTTTCATTTTTTATTTATTTGCTAAAATGCGTCCGTATTGGAAATGCATGTAAAATAAATTAATTAAAATAATAATTTTTTTAACGTTTTACTGTAAAAAAAATTATATTCTGCAAATCTACAGATCATAATTTATTTTTGTGTTTAATTTGAAGTTAAAATATTGAATAGTTTTTTTGTAAAGCGTACGACAAATTGTAATTTGAGTGGACTAGTAGAGGATTCGCTTCGCTCATCCTAATAATTTTTTTTTTTTTTTTTCTGCGCTTTTAATGTGAACTGTCTCTTTGAGCCAAGAGCAAAAGTAAAAACATACTTCATTACATTTGCTCGAGGCATACCGTTTCTCTCTTTCTATTTAAAGATGTATTATTAAAGAGATTAAGTAAAATCCAGCCAGGGATAACGACTTAAATGCAAATCTCATAGACTCTTCTGCACAATTAATTCCTTTGAACGAGATTTTTTTCTGTATTTTTCGAAAATGCATTATATCGCCTGTCAGCTTCAATCATTTATTTTGCATATCAAAAATATCTCTTTTATTCAGCCTATTATCGTTGAAAATTTTGATTGTGAGACAGGTCGTTGAAACATGTTAGTTTTGCAGAAAATAACATGGATATTAACCTGCACCCTTTGAACCTTTAGGCATCTATTGAAAATGATGTATTTATATGCATTTCTTTAGAAGTTTTTTTGTAGTTCATCCCAGGATTAGGATAGGACAGTTAGCGAATTGTACACGAGAATTATTGTATTAAAGACAACGATGATCTTCAATGTTTTCTTAGTGGGTGTTATAAAAATAGTATAAACTAAACAAGCATGTGATATTATCATAATGATAATTTTTAGTTAAAGCTATTCGTAAGAGAATTCATTGTAAATTGTTTAAAAAGTTCACATGCAGTAGAATTCTCATTGTACTGTATATTTACATTCTTCTCTTTTAACAGGAAAAAGGTATTGGATACTTGAAAATTTTCGAAATCTGGTTTTCGCCTGATTTACATGGTTTAGAGGTTAAAGAACCCGATAAAAAAAAATTTACAAAATGTCTGTATGTGAGTCTGCTTGTCTGTAAGGATAAAAATTTTGTTGGCGCTCTACCTCAAGAACTACTGCACGGAATTTCACAAAACTTTAGATTTTATTAGACTTAGATATAAACTAGATCTGATTAGTTGTTGGTGGGTGTCGCCTCAACAAGTTTCGCTTTTATGCTGCATTATTCTCAATTTCCACAATAGCCAAGTTTCAAGAATTAGGGCATGAATTTTCATAAAGCTTTAGATAGTAACGATACGCTATTTTTTCGAATCGTAAATTATATGGATTTAACAGTTGGACGGTTTTCAAAATAAATACATATAGTAGGGACATGGACGATGTCGAAAATATAGAAGGCATTTAATTTATTTTAAACTGAATAATTATTTATTCCAGTATTTCACGTTTATTGTATTTGTAATTTTCTATTTATATTCTGAAGATAATTCAATAAAAATGAGTTGAAACATGTAAAATTTTTATTATATTTTTAACGTTTTATTATTAAAATAACATCTTATAAGTAAACTAATCATTTATAATATAAGTTCTTACCTTTTGTAGAATATATATTATTGTTATAATATAGTTATTAATGGACATAATCAAGACTTATTGCTTTTATATTTTACATTGAAACCTCTGATAGCTTTAACCATACATAAAAAGACATTCCTTTTTTTTTTGTACTATTAAAGATTTTGCTGTTTTTTTTTTTTTTCAAATTTAATATGATCTAAAATTTGATAATTGCATAAATCAGCATTTTTAAACAATTTGTTATGGAAAAGATGTGACACAAATGATATTTTATGCATAGTTATAATAAATGCTACGGTATAAATTATGATATTCTTTTTTGTTATATTACAATTGCATGCAGTAGAATTATCATTGTACTATATTTTTTTATTTGTAAACCTATAAACAATTAACTTTTTATCGCAACTCTGTGTTTTAAAACAGGAAGGAATCTAAAGTTTCTACATATTTCATACTTTCCATATATTTTACGAAACAACTGCAGTATTTTTTACATCATATTGACTGCAAAGTTACAATTAGCCTAAAATTAGATAATTATCTAGAATAGAACTTTCCAACCTTTTTTTCTTTCACTCACCCTTTCCTTAGACTTTTCATTTTAAAGTGCCCCCATTTTTTATAAACATGCTCTCCTCTTCCCCTCCATTCAACTAGGTAACGAAAATATGCTTTTTTAGTTGCGTTCATAATTATATAAATAGGTAGCATCTATAGTCGTCATTAAATGCGTTCGTCTGTCTGTCTGGCTGTCAGTTCGCAACTAACAACTCAAAAACTATCAAACCGAAATGTTTGAATTTTAAAATACATAATTGTTGTATAATATTGTCGAGTCATTTCAAATTTTATGAAAACCGGATGTATAGTTCATTTACAGAACCAATCAAAAATATTCCGTTACATAACGGTCAATGGAAAAAAAAATCTTTCAAGTGTATTTTAATGATGTTATGCTATTTCGAATATAATAAAGAAATGTATATCTATGAAGCATGTACTAAAATATAACTCTGCACAATCTGGGATGAAAAGAATATTTGTTTTATTAACTTACAGGGCCACTTAAAAGTATTCCACTACATAATGGTATAGGAGAAAACATTGTTTGGGGTACATTTTAATTATATTAAACTATTTCACGTTTCTGAAACTGATATACGTTTCTGACGTTCACTAAAGGTTACTTCCTGTATTAAAAAAAAAAAAAAAAGGTATTTACAGGAACACACAAGAAATTTCGGATACTTATTCGAAGTACTGTATACTATTACACCAAAATACTGAATAATTTTCTTAACTTATAGAACGAACACATTTCATTTGCTACGTTTAATGTGCAATTTTAGACTTGTTTTCATTAGTAATCGTCTTATCACAACCATATAATGAATCGACGCAAATTACATTGTCGTTTTTGCCATTTTTGTGATTTTCATAATATTTTTTTTCAGATTTCTGTCATTACCGATGCTATTTTCATGGATCCTCAGGGGTACGCGTGCTCCAGGTTGGGAACTGCTGACCTAGAATAATAAAATTAATTGTTTTCAAAGCAAACAAATATCTTTATATCTCTTAAGTTGTATCATCACATTGTTAAAAAATACTTTCTGAAATTACAGAGAATCTCCGGTAATCCATCATCTTAAGTCTTATGCAAAATTACAAAGATTTGAAAAACCGAGATTCTGTTAAATAACAGAGAAGTTGTTCGGTAAATTTATAATAGACTCTGGAAATTGACATCGTTAAAAATGCCGAAGATTCTGTAAATTTACTTTTAATGATAATAATTTAATTTAATTTTTAACATTAACGAATAATTTAATCTTTACATCCAGAAAAAGAAATTGATCAAAACTACAAAACATGTTTTGTTGAGTATATTTTGGTTGTTTCAAGCAAATTTTTTAGTTAAAGTAAAAAGTCGGTTTTGTTGCACAAATAAAAAAATATTGTTAACACCCTTATAAAATTTTAACAAAACTTCATCAATTATATTTCAGTCTTACTTAAAGTCTTGTATTTTCAATTTGTAATTCCAACAAAATTTTGTTGTTTTTGCAAAATTTAAATTCGTGTGCAGTGGCCATAACTCTCTCACATAATTTTGTTTAGTTGACTTACACCTGTGAATCCAAGTTAGAATCTGATGTTAGCATTAATAGAAAAGTAGATAGTTATTTAGAACAAGGAATTCCCTTCTAGGCTTTCCAGACTTACAGAATATGGGTGAAAACCATGTACTGTTGGCTCTCGTTAAATCGAACTTGTCGGAACCACAAGACATGTTCGAATAATGAAAATTATGAGAAAAAATGCTTAAAATAACACAATTTTTGGATAATAAAAACTTTTTAAATTCAGACGGATTAATGACGATATTATTATATTATTATGCCTTTCAGATGAAAATTGTTGTTTTAAAACGAAAAATTGAAAAAAAAAATATTTTTTTGTTTATTCAAACAAAATTTCCATTGATCCATATTTAAACGAAAAGATTTGTTGGATCAAACAAATTTTGGTTCAGTCAAAAAAACTTTTTTCTGAGTGCAGTGAGCTTCAAAGAACTAGAATTTTCCGAGTAAACTTGAACTGCTGTATCATTAAAGTTTAGCATAATTTGTTTCGAACCGTCCTGGGGTTTGAATCCGAGACCTCTTGACAGCGGAAGAATATTTTACTGCCTGAGCTATAGGAGCGATTGCTATTGAGTACAAAGTATGTCTTTTGTAATAAGCCTGTAAAATCCCTACTAAATCTGATGAGACGATTTTTCTCTTTCTAAATTATTCTAAGTTTTAAAAAAATCAATCTTTAAACTGAATTTTATTTTTTAATATTTCTAATAAAATTTCAAAAGAATTTTAAAAGAGTGAGTATTAAGAATTGTAAACTTTAGCAAAGATAAAAAATACCTTTAAATAAAGACATAGAAATTCCTATAAAGGATTAGATATACGATAAGGGAAATGCGTAAAATGATGACTGAGAAACTCAATCGAATGTATTTAACCGAAAATTTAACCAAATGTACTTAACCGAATAGAAATTTTTAGCAGTACACATTCTTTTTAGTTCTTAACATCCAAGAATTTGAACTTGAATTCAGAGTTTGCATTAGTTAATTATCTAACATATAAGCTAGTATAATTTAACAACTAATACTTATGTTACTATTATATGTATTGTATGTATATATTATTAAAAAATCTATATTTATATACTAATAATATTTTTTTATGTCACCTATCCCTTTTTGAAAAAAAAAAAAAAAAAAAAAAAAAAAATTGAAATACATGAATAATGCGCTTGAATCCATAATTAGTATTCATGTAAATTTAGTTAGCTATCTAGAATAATAACTTAAATTTATTTTTTAATCAAGTAAAAAACACGGTTATATACTCTTATTAATACATTGCTCTATTCAAATAACTTTTTACTACACAAACTTATTTTTTTCTAGTATTTGAAATTTAAGAATTTCAACTGTGAATCCAACGTTAGATTCTAATGTTAGCATTAATAGAAAAGTAGATAGTTATTTAAAACAAAGAATTCCATCCTGGGCTTCCTAGATTTACAGAAAAAGGGATGAAAACCATGTATATAGCGTTTAATTGAAAACTGTAATAGATGTTTTTCATTTAATATGGTTTTTTTTTTTTTAGATTTTTTACCAACAGTATTAACAATAATTTTTGTATGAAAAATAGCAATTATGAATTCACAGAAAATTTTGAAAATTATTAAAAGCGATGTTTTCGCATTGGCTTCGTAACGGGATTTAACAGTCGAAGAAATTGCAAAAGACCACAAGCCCTTTTTTATTCTGACAATTTCAGTAGTTTAAGCGTGGCTCGATTACTGATCTTAAATTTGTATTTTATACATATTTTATTATTTTATTTATGGATTAGTAAAGTTTTAATTTCGTTATGGAATATAAGCCGGAAACAAATGTTAACCTATTTTATTTATAGTAATTTTAGTACAAACAGTATTAGCTTTAGTAATCGTCTGTCTGCAAGTAATAGAAATAGATTTAAAAAAAAAAATCATGCTTGAAAAGTATTTTTAAAACAATAAAAATTCTGCCAATTGTGATACAGTTTTCAAACAAGTTGCATTTGAATGGACATTTTTTTCTCTATTCGAAGGTGCAAATATTCGAAATTTCCGGAATTTAGAAATTAAAATAATTGCAGCAAAAGATAATAAAGGTTCAATTTAATGGTCTGTTCCGCACACACACGTGCAACTTTAATATATAACAAATAAAACACAAGCCACTGTGCAATCTATAAAAAAAAGCTAAATTAACAATAATCTAAAATTAGATAATTACCTAGATCAGCACTTTTAAACGATTTGTTAATAAACAAATAAGATATAAGCAATTTTTTATTTCATTTAATTAAGCATTATAACAAAAAATTTTGCTGTATAATTTATGTAACTATTTCTTTTTTCGTTCTATTACAATTGGATGTAGAATTCTACATTGTGCTACATTTTTTCTTTCTAAACCAATAAAACTTCAGTATTAATCTTGTTTGAAACTCAATCTGCATACTGAAACCGGAAGAAATCTGTAATTTCTACATTTTTCTTCCTTTCTACATAATTTATGAAACAACCGCAGAGTCATTTTTTTCTTTACATCACTTCGAAAGTTTTAATCCGTAATCTCCAAATGGGATTCGAGATTAAGCTAAAAACACATATCGTTGTGCAAATGGGTATGCCGCTAAATATCATGTGACTTTTGTGGGAAGTCATGCACAAAATAGAGCGAGATGCTCTTGAAAAATAAAGTTATACCTTTTATTTCGTTTTCATTATCTCCCACAACAATTCTGGGTTGGTATTAGGAGAAACTTGTGGTCATGGAGTGGAAGTGCGCGATTTGGATCGTCTGCATCTTCGCGATTTTCGATGTTGCCATTTGTGCGACTGAAAAAAATTCAAAAGATGATGAAGTAGACAAAAATTCTGTTGAATATATCCTCGAACATCCTGAGCATCCCGATTTTTATGCTGTCGGTTGGAATTATACGGATTATAAACTGATGAAAGCCACTGAAGATCTGGTGAAGAAAATCATGCCTATAATTATAAGACAAAGTTCTGAAATTACTATAAGTGGTCCTTGTATGGCAGCACTTTTCAAGATGTTATTGGCATTCAAGAAACAGACTCCTTGGGCTTATAGACGTATGTAGGATTTTTTTTTCTTTTTTAGTTGTTTATTTTTAAAATGCAGTTTAAGACAAGAGTTGTAAAATCACATGTAAAGTAGCTGATATTAATATACATACTTTTTTCGAAAACTAATGATAATTCAATATTTAAAATAAAATGCAATTAAAAAAAATAGCATTATTGTCTTCTACTGAAATCTTCAATTTTTCTATCAAGTTGCATCTATTATCTATTACTAAAAATTCGTTTTCGGTCCAAAAACTGAGTTTCACCGAGATGATAAAAGAATATTTTCGAAAATATAACTTGAGACAATTTTACATCGAGTGTTTGAAATGAGAATAAAACCTAATGTCCAAGAATTAAATATTTTTTTTAACTGGGTTTACATTTAAATATTGATATTTTATGCAAATAGTTTGTCTATAGAATGTTACCCTTCCTTCATTTACACCTGTTTATTTCAGAATGTTAGCTTTCTTTATTTTTATTTATTTATTTATTTATTTATTTATTTATTTGCTTATAGTATTGCTCTCATTTCTACTTTCCTATACAAAGTTTTTTTTAGGGTTTCGTTTATCTGACGAAACCGCATACCTCTCTGTTCTCTGTGTGTCAAAAAGTCTTTACACAAAAATTGTACAAATCAGAGACTTCAAATTTTGTTTATTTACAGCTGAATAACTCATTTCACACGACAAATCCTAAAATTTTGAAATGTCTATTATTTTAATTAAATTAATTTCTTAAATATCATCTGTTTATTTTTGCGATTTAAATTTCAAAATCGAACCTTAATTTGAGCGTTTTGCGTCTAGCTATCATGGTCTAGCTTGGACTGATAGCATCGCGCTAATAAACAGATGTTTCTTAACTCGAAATCCATTGCTGGAGCTTGAAATTGTCATATTAAAATGGATTTAATTAAAAGATTTTTTTTGGCCAATTTGAGGGTTTATATTACTAGGGTTTCGTTCATCTGACATTCATATAATATTGAAATTCATTTTTCTTTCAGTTTTAAAAAATATTGTGATGTTTTAATTATTTGGCATTCCTATACAAAGTTTTTTTTTTTAGGGTTTCGTTTATCTGACGAAACCGCATACCTCTCTGTTCTCTGTCTGTCACAGAGAACAGAGAGGCATATTTTTGAAATAAATATGCCTCTTTTTTAATGCATATTTTTGAAATTTTAAATTTCGTTTAAACACTTCTTTTATTTTTAGAAATTTACAATTTTTTTGATATGTTCGTTGGATCTGAAATAAAAAAAAATTCGGATTTTTCAAAAATGTGGAATTTTAGATTTTATTTAAATAATTTGATTTGGGCATTGTTAATTTGATTAAAATAAATAACTTCCTCATTATAATTATTTTAAAATTAAACTTGTTGGTGCTCCTATTTTTTGTAAGAATTTAATAATTATAAATTAACAGTTTTGATTTTTTAATTAAAATATAAGCTGTTTTGAAAGAAATATTAAACGAAACTCTGTGTGCGATCTGTGATCACACTTACCCACTTGTTTCTTTTTCATTTTCTTTGAAATTCCTTTCATTGCTTTTTTTAAAAATAGAATTCTATTCAATTAAATATTGTATGTTATAGAATTTTATTTGATTTAATAGATTTCTATTCCCCCTTCTATCTGACTATAGAATATCCATACTTGCCAATCTCCGTTTTTTTTTTTTTTTTTTTTTTTTTTTTTTTAAAGGAATATACTTGTAACCAGAAAACGTGTTTAATTAAATGTTCCTTGTATTAAATGTAGTAATAATTTGATATACACTTAATTTCATTCTTTATTAAATTTCTGGTTCGAAGCATAATTTTTTTATTTAAAAAAAGTCGGAGGTTGGCATGTATGATTATCACCTTTTTCTAAAAATTGTCATACTGATTGGCAAATGTATGGCAGTAATTTTCCAGGTGAGGGAAAATGTGTCTAGATCGGAACTCAAACTTAGAAAAATTTATTTTAATTGCCAGTACTCTTCCAATCGACTGGGATGTCTTTTTTCCAGACTGCTTAATTACAAGAATATCGTCAATTAAAACAAAAATTTTGGGTTCAAATCCATGCTTGTCCACATTTCTACTCAGATGGAAAATTTACAACTGGAATAGAATATCGTTTTTTTTTTTTTTTTTTTTTTTTTTCTACTTATTTGTTGAGTTGGTTAGTTCAGTCTACTTGTATATCTATATGATTATAGAATGCAAGTATTCTTTCATTTCTATTTAACTATAGAACATAATTTTTTTTAAAAATTTGTATTTGTCTGTAGAATACTCATACTTTAAATCTATTTAATTATTAAAATACCGGTCTTCTTTCATTTCTATTTTACTATAGAATATTATTTTTCTTTCATTTCTATTTCATTTTTCTGTTAAGTATTAATCTTCTTCTACGTCTATTTGATTATAGAATAGAATACCAGTCTTTTTTAATTTCTATTTGACTGCATGCTATCAGTTCTATTTTATCTCTATTTATCTCTAGAATATTACTTTCCTTTCTATATCTATCTTATTACTAATTACCAGTCTTCTTTCATTCCTATATTACTATAGAATATAAGTTTTATTTCATTGCTATTTAACTATAGAATATCAATTTTTTCATTTATATTTGTTTGTAGAATTTTCTTCGTCTACAGGGTGAGTCATAAATATCGAAACAATAGGCTATCTCTTTAAATATTGCCCCTAGACCCATACTTCCAATTGGAAAGTTTCATTAAAAAAGGTGCATTTTTTTATAAGATAAATTGCAACTCCATGGGGGGGGGGGGGGGGGGTCTATTTTAAAAATTACGAAAATTAAATTTTTATACGGCCCTCAGAGGAAAAAACTTCTAATTAGAAAATTTTTCCTTATCTATTCCTAAGTTGAGCAAAAAAAAAAAAAAAAAAAAAAAAAAAAATTATCTCTATATCTTCAAAACTCAGAGAGTTATGGCAATTTTAATAAATCGTGAGATTTCAAGGGATCAGACACAAATTGAAATGCTTGTAATTGAAGAAACAATGCTGTTGTAATGTCTCAAAGAAACATTTATTTTATTTATTTATTTATAGAGTAAGAATTTTGAAAGTTTTGTGATGGTTAACCATATAATTTTTCAGCATTATAATATAAAACTTCTTAATAAAATATTTTTTTTTTCAAAAAATTTAGAGTAAATTAAAATTGTTATAACTCAAAATATTATTTGTCGCGTTGAATTTTTTTTCTTTTGATTAAATGAAAATGTCTAATTTTCAATTTTGATTCAGCATTTTAAATAATATTAAAATTTTTTTAAATAAAAGTATTTAAAATAGCAATATAAAAGAGATGCAATTTTTTTGTATACAAATCATATTTTTAAAAGTAAATTTCTGAGGTGAAAACTTCTTTCTGCGCGTTGGGCATTTTTTTTTTTTTTTTTTTTTGGGGGGGGGGGGGGATTTTAAAAAACTGTTGAACTCGCTGGACTGTTACCATAACAGACGGTTATTGACTTATGTCAGTTTAAAAATGAGAAATATTGAAATAAAAACATTTGATGCAGAAAAGTGCATTTAGTTTTAAACAAAGATGGACTCCTAAAGTTTAAATGCTTTTTAAAAGTTTCTAGATGATTAACTCCATCCTGTATAGTTTCGATTTCAGATTTTGATTAAGTTTTGCCATTCTCACCTTCTTTAATTACTGTTTAAATGCGTAAGTTGATTGAAACCTCATTTTTTTTATCACGTCGATTTAAATTCTTTTCATTGTTTTGGCCCTGTCAACTTCATATTTTTCTTGTTAAAATTGCTATTGCACGATGCGTAAAATGTGCCTCTAATTACAGGCGACACTAGGCGTATAATTCTGGAGCTACAGCTATTGCGGAAATCGCACAAAAGCCTGTACAGTAGGGCAACTTGTTAAGCGATTCACACCAAAAACTAATCAGCGCCAATTTATATCAAGGACTAAGTAAATATATTTTTTTATTAAATTCCGTGGATTAGTTCTTGAGATAGAGCGCTCACAAAATTTATGTCATATACAGAGATACAGGAGCAGTGACTCACAGACAGACATTTTGTAAAAACATGTTTTTCGGTATCTCCGAGCCCTAAAACGCGTGAATCCGTCGAAAACCGGAATTCAAAATTTTCATGAATCCAATACTTTCTTCTTGTAAAGAAAGAAGAAAATAAAAATAAGTTTAAAACCATCATAAATTTTGAAGCTGAATAGTAAAAAGTAGATTTTTGAAAATATTTCGGTGTAATTTATTAAAATATATTTCCTATTTCCGTTAATAGAAGTATCATTATCTCTATTACTATTTTTACTAAACTTATTGCCTGCGGCAATGAGATTTTAAGACACGTTTAATGAGAGTTTAATTAATATCACTTAATTTAATAACACTTTTAATAAGTATTTAATAAGACGGTCTGGCCAATGGGTCGTGCTAGTTACGAGGCTGGCGCCAAGCTCGAGATATTGCAGACATCTAGTATATTTCAAAGAAGTTTAAATCAAAAACCTATACGCTTTTATTTTATATCTAAAAGATAAAATATTGTCTTTGATCGACATTTAATAATGCGTAAATTTATGGTCGATCCCTAAATTGTATTTCAAATGAACTGATATCGCTGCGACAGAGGTATGCTTAAGTGGTGTCACGAATTTTGGAAAATTTTGGATTTTAATATCTTTCGGGGATTTGTAGATATCAAGATGATTTTTTTTTTTTTTTTTTTTTTTTTTTTGTTCAATTCAGGGATGGATAAGAAAAATGTTTCTAATTAGAAGATTTATCGTCTGGGGGCCGTATAAAAATTTAATTTTCGTAATTTTTAAAATGGACCCCCCCCTCCATGGAGTTGCAACTTATCTTATAAAAAAAATTCACCTTTTTTATGAAACTTTGCAATTGGAAGTATGGGTCTAGGGGCAATATTTAAGGAGATAGCCTATTGTTTCGATATTTATGACTCACCCTGTATATCTATTTAATTATTGAATACCTAACTTCTTTCATTTCTATTTTACTACAGAATATCAATTTTCTTTCATTTCTGTTTGTTAAATATCACTCTTCATCTATATCTATTTGATTATTAATGCCAGTCCTCTTTTATTTTTAATTTATTTTAGAATATAAGTTTTCTTTCATTGGTATTATAGCATATCAGTATGCGCTTCTATATATGATTATGGAATAACAGTCTTCTTTTATTTCTATTTAAATACAGAATATAAATCTTATTCTGTATTTATTTAAATTATAGAATTTAAGTTTTTTTATTATATCTATTTAACTATACAGTATAAGTTTTTTATTTCACGTGGATTTGTCTGTAGAATGTTCTTCTTCTATATTTGTTTATAGTATACCAGCAGTGTTGAATTCAGACACTTTTCTCCGGGAGGGATTTCCGTGGCTCCGGGGTGGCATTATACAGTTCCGGGGGGGGGATCAAATTAATTGTAAATTCTCAATGAAATATTTTCAACTGCGTAACTGAATTTATACATGCAAAAGTAACAAAAAAATATTGATTTTATGCTGTAAAAACCCATAATATTTGTCGGTAAAACATATTTGCTGAATATGAAAATGTTTATTAGAGAACGATTAGCATCTCAAATACTTGTCGTTCAGTTTGAAAAATTTATTAATACGCTAAAAATATACTTGGAAACGCTTCCAAAAATCAGAAGCAGATTTTTTTTTTTTTTTTTTTTAAATAAATGTTTCTTAATGTTTGGAACATTTTCTGGTTCCAGAGATTATCAACAAAGAACACCTTTCGGGATCATCGCCAACTCGAGTATGATTATTCTCATAGTTATGTTCATATTTTTCAAATTTTAATTGTTTAAAAGTCGTAAAGCCAACAAAGTGAAAAAGTGACCAATCCTGTAATTGAATCAAAATCACTTACTAAGCACCAATCCTGGCTCAGTTTCAGGTTTGGACACTTTTTCATTCTGTTGGCTCTACATAGAGGCTACTTCAGTCCAACAGGCCACTTCAGTCAAGCGAAAAACTCGTTCGCTAATGCTAATCCTACGGAAGAAATTTATAAAGATATCTCGGTCGCCTTTCAATATTTTTTTATTTTTTTCGTTATATAGCTGAGATCGATCTGTACAAAGTCCATTTTTTACTGTTTCGATTTTCATTGCAGATTTTTTATTTTATGACTATACTTTCACTCTCGAAACCGGTTCCGAAAATGAAACGGTTTGCATTAATATCATCTGTAAACAAAATAGAAAACGTAAAAAACGGCCTTTGTACAGAGCGATCTCAGCTATATGATGAACATTTACTAAAATTAGAATTGATTGATAAATACTTAAAAGATTTATGTTTTTAAATTACGTTGAATTTTGCTTCTTTCATTAATTTTTAAATATAATTTAATAATTAATTGACGAAAGCACCTTTAAAAGTTTTATGAATACAGCCAATAAAATTAGACTTGAGTGATAAATATTTAAAGATTGTATTTTTTATTTATGTTAAATTTTCCTTCTTTCATTAATTTTTAAATATACTTTAATGATTAATTAACGAAAATACTTGGAAAAGTTATATGAATGCATCCAATTAAACTAGAGAATAATGGAATAAGACCTAAGTGATAAATGCTTAAAAGATTGTGCTTAATTTTGCTTTTTTTTCATTAAATTTTAAAATATATTTAGTGATTAATAGATGAAATAACTTTTAATATTTTTATGAATATATCCAATAAAACTTGCAAATAATTGAAAAATACTTCAGTGATAAATATGAATGAATGATGAATGTCTGTGATGAATATGATGATAAACAAGTATGAATTAATATTTATGCGGAATTTTGCTTCTTTTATAAACTTTTAAATATATTTTAATGTTTAATTATGAAAAAAAGCTTAAATTAGAGAATAACTGAATAAAACAAGCAATAAATAAGATTTTTCCGCTTTTTTTTTTTACTTTTAAATATTTCTGCCGAATTTTATTGCTTTCAAAGTATGTTATAAGAGAAATTGTGGGTTAAAAAACAAATTGCGATGTTGTTAATCAGAGCGTATCAATTAGTGTGATAAGCCTCAAAACGTTATCTTCTAATTACAATAATTCCTTTCAACTACCACAAAGCGAAAGAACTTTCTAACTTATTATGAAATAGTAATTAAGTATATGAAAGGGGTTACTTTGTTTAAAACATTTGCTTGATAAATATTTTTCTATTAAAAAAGAGACAGCATTTTTTACTTACCCATCATACGTAGTATAGAGTAAATCTTGCGATCGTTTTGAAAATCGAAAAAAAAATTTTTTTTTGATGGATTTTCACGTTTTAGATACTAGAGATTCAAAAAAAAAAAAAAAAAAAAAAAAAAACTTTTAGAAGAAAAATTTTGCCGTCCGTCTATGTGTCTGTCTGTAACCGCTCTATCTCCCGAATAAATTAAGATAGAGACTTGAAATTTTGTATGTCCTTAGCATGTATAAATGGGACGAAGCCTATTGAATATCAGTAAACTCGATTATACGGAACTATTTTTTTCGGACTCTTGAAAAATTCGTTCTGATGAAAGATATATAAAATTTTTCGATTTTTTTTTATTTTAAGGAATGAAAAGGCAATAAAATAACACAAATTTTGCATAAAGAACGAAGTCAATCGGATTATTAGTAGCCGAGATATTTCTAATCCTGTTTTGCACATTCTTCGATTTTTCATGACCCTGTATTTCATTCAAATTTCAATTCAAAGATATATTTTAATTGGAAATCAGACGCTTAATCCGACGCAGTAATATGTTAGTCAATATGAGTATTATTTTTGGAGTTATAAGGATGTTTCTTTTACACAATTCCATACTACTTGAATAGTTTGGCGTTTTATATAATTTGTCGAAATTGGCTCATCAGAAATTCATTAACAGAGCATTACTATGTATATTAACAATATTTAAAATTACATTTAAATTTTGTTTTGGAATTGCAATGCATTTCATAAATAGTTTACACATTTTTTTATTTTCATATATTATATTATTCATATCCATGATGGGTAAGTATTACAGTGGTCCCTAACGACTAGTTTTATTTGTCTTTTTTTTATGAAAATTATTAATGAATGATGCATAGTATATTATAACATTCTGTAATAATATTCTACTTTCAATTGATAAAAATGTAAAATTGAATCATTAAAAACTGTAAAAAAGAAAAAACTAAGATTGTTTACTTGTTTCGATTCCATCGGAACCACTACCAAAACAAATAAGAATATTGTAAAATTGTATTATCTATGATGTAAAGATTTGAAAACGCCATCATTCAATTGTTCACGAAAATTTTCAGAATATGCACGTTGTTTTTATATTTTTACTTGAATATTCTTATTTATTTCGTATAGTTTTTGAAAACTTTATTTATTCGTTATAAAAATTAAATGATAGCACAGTAGATAGCGGTGGTTTACTTCTTGTATTACGGTAACCAATATTTTCAAAAAAATTCTGACATCTAAAGATCTGTAAACTACAACCTGCTTCTAATATCTTTGTGTATTAAAGCATTATATAATCGTCCAAATTCCGACCAACGGGTTAGGTAGAGTCGGGACGTTTAATACTAATGTACAAGTACACAAAAAGTATATAATGCATAATATGATTCAATACATGTGTTAAAATACTTTCATGTGTTAAAATAGAATAATAAAAGCTAACTTTTTGACTATTAAAAAAATATGTGCTATAATCCGTAAAGTCTATGGCTAACTTCAGAAAGAAATGTTTTAAAATAAGTTCGAAATTGTACTTCAAACGTCGCAAATACATTCGTTCAGTAACTAATTTACAAATATTCAGATCTTGGTGTAAGTCTGTTGTACTTTTATGCAAAAATGTATGACTACAAAATTTATTGCGATTATTTTATATATTCAGTTCTGTAGTACGAAACTATTAAACGCCTATTGAAATAGGACATCATCACCATGCCAAACTAGAATCCTTACTACGTTTCTTAAAAAGTAGGTCAAAAATTGAGCTAGGTTTCAAATGCTTACGCATAGCTTAATAAAGCATTTCGTCCACATATAAATCATAATAAGCGAAAATGAAGCACACTAAACCTACATAAAGCATCCATATATAAAGTATATCATGTATGTGTTAAAATACACGAATATCATTAAATGCATGACGTGGGATAGGATTTAATAGAATGAAGAGAACTTTTATTAATATCTTTTTAAGTTTTGATTCTATTTCTTAAAAAATTACAAATGACTGGACACAACTCTATAACCATTCTATATTTTAAATTTCAAGCCATTCGGCCGGGTAGTTCTTACGCTATCCTATGCAGACAGATGAATAGAGACGGGCGGAACAAATCGGTAAATCTATAAACAGATGCAAAAACATTTTTTTTTTTTTTTAATAGGTTAAAAATTGAGCTTTGTATCAAATGCTTACGCATAGCTTAATAAAGCAGTCATAAATTTCGCTCATATATAAAGCGTATTAAACGAAAATGAAACGCCTTAAAGAAACATTTTTTTTTTTTTTTTTTTTTTTGTAAAGATATTGAACAATTTAGACAAAGGCTGGGGACTATATTTTCAACACTTCCTCGCACAGTTACGCATGATTCCTTTAAGCCAGTTGTTTGAATTTGCACAATTGACTAACAATTGTGCACAGTTGAGAACGTCTAACCTTCAGAAATTGGAAAGTTTCAGAGAATATTATTTTAATAGACATGATTTTTACATTTTCATTTAACTCAGCCTGCTGAACAGCTTTCTTGCCAAACAGATCACTATGCCATTTACTGAAAATTGTTAAAAATGTATTTTTAAAAGATGTTTATTTTGTTACTTACTCTTTGATTAACAAGTGTATGCGTTAAAAAAAATAATAAAAATTGACAGATTTATACATTTTAGACATTGGAGATTCTGAAAGGCACATAATTAGAAAAAAAAAAAAAAAAAAAAAAAAAAAGCCGTCCGCTAGTCTGCGTGTGTGTCTGTAAACGCTCTATCTCCTGAACAAATTGAGACATATAGTCTTGAAATTTGATGTATACTCAATATGTGTGATAATGAAAAGAGGGCTATTGAATTTCAGTAGCTTTTATTACCCAGAATTGTTTATTTGTACATTCGAAACATTTGTTCTGATAAAGGATAAATAAAAAATTTCGAAATTGTTTATTTTCAAGGATGACTATAAAAGACAGTAAAAAAACAAAAATTTTGCATAAAGAATGAAGTTGATCGGATAACTAGTTGCCGAGGTATTTGTAAAAATTTTCCGCACTCTTCGATTTTACATGACACTGTATCTCATTCAAATTTCAGTTGAAAGGCATACACTGTTAAAAAAATTCTGAAATTCACGAATGAATTTCACAAAAAAGGTCCCTTTTCACAACAAAAGGGCATTTTCCATTACAAATCACAAAATTCCACCATACTTCCTGAAAATAACGAAACGAATGGAGATAAAAACAAAAAACGGAGACACTCCGTTCCGTGGGGGGCTCCACGGCCGAGTTTTCAATACACCACACCGCTAATCGCCTGCGAGCGCAGGTTATGGGTTCGGGTCCCACTGGCGCCATGGAATAATGAAAACATAAAAATTCCCTTTTAAATTACATTTTTTCTGTTTTTTTTTTCTTATTTCTTATTAAAAAATCTTTTAATCGATTAGCCAAATAAATAAATAAATAAATAAATAGTGTACGAAAATTTCAAAAAGTTCTCTCTCTATATATATTTGTAAGAAAATTGTTAATAAAAACTTTTTCATTCATTCATTCATTCAAAAAAAAAAAAAAAAAAAAAAAAAAAAGTGGTTTTAAACAGTGATTTTTTTAATTTAAACTATTTAAAAAATTAAAATTGATTTAAAAAAATAATAAGTATTATGCATGTCTAAAATAAAATAAAATAAACCGTTTGCAAATATTCTAAGAAATATATATTTGAAAGGAAATCTTTAAAAAGCACAACAGATTTTCCCCCTAACTCATAAAAGACATACTTTGTACAGTCCAGTATCAGAAGCTTTGGCTCAGTTCGTGAGGGTTTGTTACGCAAACTAAAGGTCCCGAGTTCGATACTCAGGACGGCGTGAACTAAATTATACAATATAATAGTTAAGTAAAATAACATAGCAGCTTAAAATCGCTCGGTAATTTCGAATTTTTTGACGATTAATCGATTCATTAATTTTAAAAACTATATTAATTTATTATTATTAAAAATCAAACTTTGTAACGGAAAGTTACTAATTCTTCAAACGGAGTTTTCCCTTCTTGTATTTCCCACAATGGAAAATATACTAACGGAACGGTAGAAGTTCAGCTACTTTGCTGCCGGTAGTTTCACCGTGAATTCACAGATTTATTTTTAACAGTGTATTTTAATTGGAAATGAGACACTTAATCCGATTCAGTTAATATTATTATCATTTTTGGAGTTATAAGGATGTTTCTTTTAAATAATTCAGTAATAGAGTATTTAAAGTTTATGATGTCTTCAAGCAACGACTTTAAGTGCTTTTTCTAGTGAAAAAATTGAGATGAAATTCGGTATGTAGTACTTAGAATATAATAGTGCGACAAAGTCTATTAAACTTCAGCAACTTTAGTTCCGAAACTATTTTTACGGACTCTCAAAATATTTGTTCTGATGAAGCGCATAAAAAATTTTCAGAATTGATTCTTTTAAAGAATGAATGTAACATAAATTTTACATGAAGAATGAAGTCGATCGGACAATCAGCTGCCTTGATATGTGCGATCATAATTTCCACATTATTTTATATTATGCATGTCCCTGATGGGAAAGTATTACGGTGGCCCCTAATAACTAGTTTTTTGTTTTTGTTGAATTTAGAAAAAAAGGACTGAATTTAAAGGAATGTTAAAATTGTAGTGCTAAATTCGTCTTGAGTAAATAATTGAAATTCACATAAAGTACAAATAAAATGTACTAGATTTATTTTTCTTTGCCTATAAATAATATAAAATTTACTTAAAATACTTTAAAAAATAAATTAAAATCCCCAAACGTTTTAGGTCAAATTTACACGGCCATCCTCAATGGGTATTTATGTGCTGTTACTTCTCTTTGCGCTTATTCGTCTAGGAGGGACCATTGTAATTTTAAGGTGGCGTAGAAAATAAGTTAAAAAGGAATTTATTTATTTATTTATTTTATTTATTTAATTATTTATTTTTAATAAAAGAATCTCTTTAAATTATTTCCAATAAAGATATAGTATTCAACGACGTATTGTCATATGAGATTCATGGAGTCTGGAAAGAATTGCTACATAGTTGATGAAAGCTTGTTTTGCTGAAAATCTGAATATCTTTTACTCTCAATTTCTCTTCTACACCATCCTTAAATTATAATGGTTTCTCCTTGACAAATAAGTACCATTTAAATAACCACTGACAATGGCCACTGGAATTTCGCTGGAAACATTTTTGAATTTTAATTTGATTTTTATTGTATTTTTAGTGCATTTTAATGTTTAAAAAATAATTTACATTATATATATACACCAAAAAAGAATTTTAGCACGTTTTATTTCTATTTGATTAAATTTAAATAGTACTCAGAAGCCTGCTTTAATAATTAAAATGGAAAAAAATCATGAATCAGTCACGTAGTATTGAAGTAATCTATGAACATGCATTTAAAATATTACATATTTTCTTACGCGCAGAGTTGAAAATCTCCTTTTCTTTTTCTAATGCACTGCAATGTAATGAAATCCCTTGCAGAATTGGTTAAACTGTTTCACACTGAACAGCTATATTGTATATAGTATAGCCTAAGTCCCGTGAATTTCAACCTTTTTATCGATGCAAAACATAGATAATTAATTTCAAGCAATTAGAATCATGACTTGATCCTATAGGCAAAAATAAAAAGCTCCCAAATTTTCTGAAACTCAAAAATTTTTCTGCGAAATATGTATAGAAAATTAAAAAAAAAAAAAAAAAAAAAAAAAAAAAAAAAAAAAAAGAGTCATTTGCCTAGTTTTGGAGTAAATTGTGAACATGCTTTTAAAATATTATATATGCATACGCGTAGAAATGAGAACCTCTTTTTATTTACTTTATTATGATTTTTTTTAAGTCGGTTGAAAATATTTCTAAAAAGTATTAAAAAGAACATAAAATATCATAGTGAGAGTATTTTTCAATTTTTCATTAAATGTATAAAATGATAATAATCTAAAATACAATAAATTTATTAAAATATAATAATACATTAAATGTATTAAAATAACATAATAAGTTTTTAATGTATTGCACTGTAAAAATATTCGTCAAATTTACCGCAAAAACTGCTGGCAGCAATGTTGCCAGCAATTTTTGTCGTAAAATTTGCAGTAAAATCAGACGTAATTTTTTTTATTACATCTAATTTTACTGAAAGATTTACAAAAAAAATTGCTGTTTTTTTTTTTTTTTTTTTTTTTTTTTTTTTTTTTTTTTTACAGTGTGTAATCTAATGAAACCCATTAAAAACTTGTTATTCGCCGAAACTATACAATAATCCAAGAGAGGACTTGGGGACTACCTTTTCAGCACTTCCTGGCGTGCTACACATGATTTATTTTTGCCTGTAATTGTCTGAATCCGAACATAATAATTAACATAATTGCGATCGCCAAATCTTCAAGAATTGAAAGCATACGGGAAAAGTTATTATTTTACTAGGAATAATTTTTGTTTTATCAAATAACGGAAATGCTGCTTTATTGTTACTAGTTTATATATATATATATATATATATATATATATATATATATATATATATATATATATATATATATATATATATTTGCTGCTAGGTTCACCCGTTATGCTTATTAATTTCTTCAAATGAACCTTGTATAAAATAACATATATTGCTGAATTTCCCCTTGTATTTTAAATCAATCAGGGCCTTTACCTGCGATGTCTTTTTCGAGCATCAAATCTTCAGAAATTGAAAGTTTCCGCAAAGAATCACCATATTATTAGGTATTATTAACCCTTTCGGATCTGGTATACTATTAATAGTACATGTCTTTTAATGGACTATTATTTTGCTTTAAGAAATATTTTTGCTACTATTTACATGTAGAGATGTTAGTATATGTCTATGCATTTACTATGTGACTTCATTTATGTTTAGGCATTTAGTAATAACAAAAATTATTATTATTTTCTTAATTTTCTTTGCTCTGTTTGAGGTTCTTTTATTTTTAACATATATTTCGCAATTTGAATTGAAAAGAAAAGTTACTTTTCTAAAAGAATCATATGTAATAAAGCGCAAAAGCATTAGAATGTAGTAATATGAGTTAAATCGGTACTTCTAAGTTATCACTTCGACCAAAAAATTATCACCAAACTATAAGATTAAATGCCAATAATGGATGATCGTGAATGTCACATTCAATGCGATTCACGTGTTTAAAATGTCATTAAGTGATTTTTATTTCGACTTTTTATTAATATTCTTACAGTGGTGGTCAGAATTATAAGAACAATTGAAAACTGCGCAGAAAATTTTTATTTCCTGGCTAAATAAAGTGAAATTTATACACTAAATGCTTTTCTATGCTAGAAATCATTGTAGAATGCAAAACATTGGAAAATGCAAAATATGAATGTTTTGTCACAAGTAACAAAATATGTCATTGTAAAAAATTGGACAAAATTATAAGGACAATGGATGTTTTTGCTGAAATACACTGATAATTAATAATCTCCCCGCTTCTTCTCAATTACTCTTATCAGTCTTGAAGTCATGGAGTTTGACAATTCGTTAACAACGTTCTTGGAAGATTTTGAGTGATCTTTTTTGATGGAAAACATGAGTTCTTGCTTGTTTTGAGATTATATACCCTTTGGCATACTTTGTGTGCCGGAATACCCAACAGATTTTTCTACAGTATTCAGATCAGGACTTCTGGCCGGCCAATCAAGTAGTTTCACGGAATTATCATTATACCACGAGTTTGAAGTTTGGGAAACATAAGCCGAAACATTGTCCTGATGAAAAAAATAGCATCTAATCGCTATTAACGTACTTCTGGTAAAAGAGTATCGCCCAGTACATCAATGTAACTCTCAGAATTCCTCCTACCCTGCAGAAAAACTATTGGAATAGTTCTACCAGTTGGGAAACCGCCCCAGACCATTACTGAATCACTTCCAAATACATGCTTTGAGAAAATCGTTTTTTCTCTACGGAGATCATACTAGAATTTGCAAAAACACTCTATTCTATCCAAATTAATCTTTTTCTTATCGGAAAATACAGAATCCCACTTTTCCCCCATAATATTGCAGTTTTTGGCAAACTCCATCCTCAGTCTCTCAAGCTTTTCTAAGACGCGGTCTTCACACGTGTTTACTATAGCAAACCTTTTTCTTTCTTTTTGTAAAACACGACGAACAGTTCGAGCACTTACATTCTAAGTTCCATTCACGGTTTTTTTCCGTTTTTTGGAGCAAGCTCGCCTCATTATCATTCTTTTCCCCCATACAGAAACAAAAGATAGCCTGCTTGTATGTCTTTGCCGTCCATATTTACCGGTATTTTAAAGATAATTGTAAATAACCGTTCTTGATCTATTAAACTTTGTAGCAATTTAGCATGGAGAAAGTCCTGAATTTTGAAATGCATCAATTTTTCCTTTCTGAAACTCCAAAAGCTTTGCACCTTGCGGCATGATTAAAAAAACAGAATAATACGATCCCAAACGCTTCCTACGCATTTATATCATATGGAAATTCCGTGTGCAGAGTAAAAAACATGCAAATTTTACTTTTTAGAACACACAAATACAGTTGTTCTTATAATTTTGTCCAAAATCAATGGCTGTATAAATTTATAATGTATTTTATGAATATGAATTTACCACATATTTCCGTAAAAACATACAAAAATAATCTTCATTTTTCATTGGTTTCCAGCCATTAAATTTGCATAAGTCTCCCTCCAAATATAACCAAGATATGGCAATTTTTGCCTTGTCCTTATAATTTTGACCACCACTGTATAATTATTTGTTTTTTCGTTATTTAAAATAAAAATTATGTCAACATGTATAATTTGGCTATCAGTTTGGCGATTTGTATAATTTGGCGAAATTGGTCGACGGGATAACCTAGATGTACCGTTAAATCTTACTGTAATACAATATTTTCTAAACATCTCCAAAAATTCTTCCTTAGTCAATTGTCACATGAATATTAATTGAACAGTACGTAAAATAACAACATTCGTTATCTTTCAGGCAATGAAATATTCGTTAAACACTAATTAATCTATGTGAATAGCTATTGTTAATGTTATTAGCGTAAAAGCACTTTTTGTTTTCTCTAAAAATTGTAAAAAAGACTTGAAAGGGTTAAATCAGAAGGTATTGCTTTATTGTTATTTTAATAAATGCATTAAAAATAAAATAAAATATCAATAAATGCATTAAAAAGAATATAATTAATCAAGCGATACCTATCTAACTAGTTAGCGTTCCCAGGTGTAAATTATGGATTTGGACGAGTGTAGTATCAAAAGAAAGATCTCGTAATGTACGTTAAAAAGTGAAATGGAACTACCCGTCCGAATCCAACCGTTTTCGAGATATCAGCACTTGAAGTGTAAATGAATAAATAAATAAATTGATAGGCAGGTGCATAAATTATTTGCAAGTCAAGCCAGTCTAAGAAAAGCATTCTATTTTACTGACTATATATACATACACTTTATTCATAACGTCACTTCATTCATTCGCCGAAAATTTTGCATAAAACAAAATACTGGAAATGACAAAAACAGATAGAAAAACTTTCCGAGTGCAACCGTATGCGAAAACTTCGTAGAATGCGAAGTGCCTGTCTGAAAGAGGTGAAATAACTGGCAATGTGTGGATGTAAAGGATTTTGATCGTAGCTCGGGAAAAGGTATTGGCATAAAGATTAAAAACAATGCAAAGAAATTTTTAACTTGCGAACAATATATATACCTGCCTGTCAATTTACTTATTTATCCATTCACACTTCGAGTGCTGATGTATCGAAAACGGTTGGATTCGGACGGGTAGTTCCTACTTTTTAACGTACATGACGATATCTTTCTTTTGATACCACACTCGTCCAAATCCACAACTTATAACTGGGAAGGTTCCCTAGTATGTCAAACACATTTACTTCAAACTGTTTCACAAATAGCCAAATGGTTAGAATATTGGTCTTGTAACATTAGGGTAGCTGGTTCGACTCAATATGGGCCTTTACCTGTGATGTCCTTTCGAGCAACAAATCTTCAGAAATTGAAAGTTTCCGGAAGAATCGCCATATTATTAGGTATTATTAAATCAGTGATGGAATTGATGCTTTATTGTTATTTTAACAAAAAAGAATATAAAATATCGTATGTAATATTGACAATTTCGTTAAATACAATAATGCAACAATATTAACGTCAATAAAAGTCATTAAATGTAGCAGTTTAAAGCATTTTAAGCATACTAAAATAATGCCTCATATATATGCACTGTCAGAAAAACTGGTCTATATGTATTAAATTATACCTCATTTTTTAGCAAATAATTTCCCACTCCTGTTTTTTTCAGTGAATTCTTCTCGAAACCCTGAAAAAGAATGGGGAATTCCATTCATTCCTAACACACATGCGTAGTGACTCTATTAATATTAAGATCCGAATTAATTTTAAAAACGAAAAACCGAAAATTCTATAAATTAAGATTTTTAATTTAGTTAAAAAATAAACAAAACTAAAGAAACGTTTTCGAATTTAAAAATAAATAACAATTAATTTTCTTATTCACTTAAATGTAGTCACAATTTATTTTTTAAAGTTATAAAAAAATATGCATATGTCTATTCGCAATAAAAATACTTTTTATTTGAACACATTTAAAATTGATATTTTAATTAAAATATTACATTGGAAAAAAAGTCTGTTTAACTCAAAAGAAATAAAAATATCTCGCATAAAAATATGTTATTCATATTTTACATCTAGCAATCTACATAAAAATATTTGTAATTCATATATGTGTATTATTTTAATATTAAAGTATTAAAACCATAACCACAATCTCATTAAAGACGAAATCTTCCGGAAATAAACTCCAGAATTCAAAACTTTTTAAATAAATACTCATCTAAGTCAAACAAATTTACTTCAAACAGTTTTACAAGTGTACAATTGTAGTCATATGGTTACAATATTGCTCTTATAATACTTAGGGTAGCGGGTTCGACTCAAAGGTCAGAAACTTTTATTTTCTACAATTAACGTATATTTTAACTTCTGTAATGGAGAAAAAAGTAACGAATATTGGTCTATTAACCGAAAAATCCTGGCAGCACGGTTTTTAGTAAAATTTCCGTGAATGGAAGAAATTATTTCTGAGAGTGTAATGTAATATAATGCAATAAATATAATCAAATATTTCATCTAAAGTGTTAAATTTAGGAATATAAAACGCAAAAAAATGTAGAAACGTATTTTGACTATAAGAAAAATCATGTATTGATCCTAGTGAACGCATACTTTATTTAAGTGAGTTGTTGTCTAAATCTGCAATTAGTAATTAACGCAACTGAAAATGTCTAACCTCTAGGGATAAACATAAACCAAGAATTTTTTGGGTCTCAAGAATAAGCTTCAACTGACACTTCAGCGATTAGTAACATGTTAATTAAATAGAAAGAAAAATACCGTCTCAATCAGAAAAAAATATGGTTCTGGTATCTCGAATCCAAATTGTGCCTGTAGAAAAAAAAATAGCTCCATGTCATTCTTATAAATTCTAGTTCTTTCTGCTCGAGAGTTCTAGAATCTCCCTACTAGAATTCGAGAGCATTTTCCTATATTCTCGTTGTCAAACTTATTTAAAAATCTCTACAAATCGATGCGAACACAAGAGGTTAGTTTTAGTACTGTAATTCTAGTTTATGAAACCATTGATGAAATCACGCTGTAATTCCTCGCTACTGAAACGATTCAACATCGTTTTATCACATAGAAAACAAGGCTCTAGAAATTCTAGATCATTTTGTCTATTTATCTTAAATGTTCACCCTATTCACATAGTTCGGAAATCTATATTTCTAGTTTAGAGATTTTGAAAGCAACTAACTATTAATTCTAGGTGATGGCGGTTTTTTTCCCTTCAGTGTATGAGTTTATTAAACTTCTCATATTAATTTAGTTCAAGCGCAAATATTTAATCATTTATTTGCAGATTATTCGTTTAGTCTCAATTATGCCAACGGCCGTGTAACGCATGATAAAGCACCGGTCTAATTTTCATGCGGATACCGCAGCCTTATTAATGCATGGTTTTAAAATCCTCTTATGTTACAAGTAGCAACCAGTCCTTACTTTTTGAAAGCTGTTATGACGCTAATTAACAAAAGTTTGCTTAGGTCAATTATAAACATTGAATTGAAACATTAATTTAAAAACTCCTTGAGACACTAATTTCACATTGACTGTTCAAAAAAAAAAAAAAAAAAAAAAAAAAAAAAATTGAGATTGATACTTTAGAAATTAAGAGTAATATTGATTTAATATTTGTATCGTTTCTTTGAAATTTGGACCCACGTGGGAAAAACAAAAACAAAAATAGTTTTTTAAAAAACATTCTTTTATAAGGATTTAATCGTCATCTTGAAAATACTGCCTTATCTTGTGATTGAATTCATGCTTTTCCCCCAAATATTTATTTTACAATACATTAAGCTGGAGTTGTAGTAAACATCAATAACGTTAACAGATCTCATTATGTTTGAAAAAGTGCAATATGCGTAACTGAAAAGTGGCAAACTGTCCCCTCTCCCCCCGTATAACATTATTCAGCAGAATTTTTTTTTGTATGACCCTTAAAATTAATAATGCTTTGAATGTCTCATATTCTACAGAAAATATGTTCTAATTCACTTCATAAATGCATAGCAATTTCATTATGTTTGAAAAGCTGTGGCATCGTTAAAATACACTTGAATATATATTTTTTCCATTGACCATAATGTAACAATTACATTTGACTGACCCTGTAAACGAAGTATTAGTGCAGTACTCTTCATTTTCAAAAAGTTTTAACAAAATGAGGATGTTAAAATAATCGAAAAGACTAATTTCCCTTTTTTTTGGAGGTTGGGGGGGGGGGGGATCTATTATACAATATCATAAAAATACAACTTATAAGTACGACTATTAAATAGCTTAATGATACTTTAATATTTATGTCAATTATAAATTATATAAAACATACTATTAGTACCATGGAAGCAGTAAGAATTAAAAAAAGAAATATCCTTTTATTCTATTTAAAAATAAATAAAAAATAAAAATAAAATGTCATTTTCCATCGTTATATACAACGGGCATTTTACCAGAATACGTATTCATTTGCTTCGTCTAGGAAATGTATTTAACCGATAAGTTTTATGAAATTTTTCTTAATTACCTTTTAATGTAATATAACAAACCTAAAATAAAATAATGAGATAATATTAGATAAAATCATTTGTAAAATATTTCCGTAATGTTTTTCTAATTAGCTGTCTGATGTTCTTAAATACTATTATGTTACATAAGATAACAGCTTAATGCATATAAGAACAGATTTAAAAAGAGGAGAAAAAAAATTTCCGAGTCTACGATTCCCATAATTCCATGTGCTTATTGCGATATTAGAATTAATAGCATCTTTTTTTGCACATAATTATATTAGCATTCACTGTAATCTGCATTGTTACCTTTTTTAAGAAGCAACACAAATGTAGTATAATCATGAAAGAAATTATATTACAATTTCTTCCTAATTTTTAAATATTCCTATAAAAATTCTTTGTTTAAATACCTTGTAAAATATACTTTGACCATGTAAGATAAGTATCGAATATAGTTATAATAATAAAGAAAAAGGGGAATTATTTTTAATTATTTATTATTATTATTATTATTTAAAGAATACATAAAGCAGCAAAAGGGAACAAACTGTCGTTCTAACACAAAAATCGCTTGATTCATTTATCGGTAAATGAGTTATTCTATTAAACATTAATTCCTTCAACAATCATGGCTCTCAGGATCATGTTTTTATATTTAAAAATGCGTCAGAAAATTTAGCATTGTTGAGGGAATAAAATAAATTTTCAGATTTTTTTAAAAATAATTTAATTAAAAAAGTAGGCAGTTTAACTGATAGGATTGAGATCACAGGCTATTCATGCTAACTGTAGTGTATATTATACTCTTATTTGAAAGAATAATGCCCTTCGAAATATAAAAAAATCGACAAAATCCCATTTAGCTAAATTAAGGGGGGGGGTAAGCCCCGCCCTTTCACTATTTATAATTAGCCAATGAATTTCTAAATCTAATCAGAAAAGCACCTTATCAAAATAAACCGATATGCCAAATCTGAAGCAAATCGGATAATTCTGCATGAAAAACCGATGTATCTAAATTAATAAGGGAAATTAGCTTCCCGATTCTCATTTATACTTAACCAATTAACTCCCAAATCTGATCAGGGATGTATGTGCCTTTTCAGAATGAGCCTATATCCAAAAATTGAAGCAAATGATATTTTTATCAAGAATTGTCGCGTTACATGGATACATACATACGTACAAACAGAATACACAAGCTTTCACTGTAAATTCGTAAACACTTTTGTAACATTAATTGACCATAATAATTAACAATTCTAACTAAAATCGTTTTTGAATGTGTTGTACCAGGGAAAAGATTGCGTAAAAAGTGTTGTTATAAATTAATAATTTTTCCAGAAATTCAGTTATTTACATTTGTTTGTAAAATTAGTCAATTCACTCAATAATCTCCTGCAATTTTTTTTTTTTTTCGATAAAGCAAGATGTTTTTTATTTCCTTTTTAAAATTTTGTAATTTTAAAGGCATCATGTAGAAAGTGTTTTATATGAGTTGTTTTATAGTATTCTATATTGTGTGGTGTTTACAACATGTTAATTTAGTGACAAAGTGTTGTGCAGCACAGCACTTTAACCGTCTGAAAATATACTACTAGGTTATCCCGTCGACCCAAAAATTATCGCCAAACTATAAGATTAAATGCCAATAATGTATGATCGTGAATGTCACATTCAATGACATTAAATACGCTTCACGTGTTTAAAATGTCATTAAGTGATTTTTATTGCGACTTTTTATTTGTATTTTTATTAATATTCCACTAATTATTTGTTTTTTCGTTATTTAAAATAAAAATTATGTCAATATGTATAATTTGGCGATTAGTTTGGCGATTTGTATAATTTGGCCGACGGGCGATTTGTATAAATTGGTCGACGGGATAACAGAGAAGTACCATATTTTCATTAATACTATTTCAACGCAATTGACAACACTATTTTTAGAACACATTTCTAGATAGCAACATTTTTTGCAACACATTCAGAACACAATTACAACATCAACAACAAAAAAGAAATGTTTTATATCTGAAGTTTTTTAATTCACAAAACATTAAAGTGTTAATTTGGTGACAAAAAGTGTTCTAAAATGAATTTGCAGTATTGGCAACCTGTGAGTTAAAAAAGAAAAAAAAAAGTTGGAAACTGCACGTGAAGCGTAGAAAATGTGGTGCATTCGTACGATAACGAAGTTTTAAAAATATCACTCTCATAAAATTGTAAATAGTTAATTACAATTAAAATGCGCACCAAACAATGTTCTCCCTATACCATTATGTAATGGAATACTTTTGTGTGGCGTTGTAAATCAATAACAAATGTTCTTTGCACTATAGATTATGCAAAATGAATATTATAATATTTACTTTATAGATGCATATAAATTTTATTATGTTCGAATGAGTGTAACACCATTAAAATACATTTGAAACATTTTTCCTAATTGACCGTAATGTAACGGAATACTTTTGATTGTCTCTGTAATTGATCTATGCATCCGATTTTCATAAAATTTTAAAAGACTCGACAAAATTATGTAATAATTATGTATTTTAAATTTCAAACGATTAAAATGAATTTAAACGTTTTTTCTCCATTGACCATAATGTAACGGAATATTTTTGATTGTTTCTGTAATTGATCTATGCATCCGATTTTCATATAATTTGAAATGACTCGACAAAATTATGTAATAATTAAATATTTTAAATTTCAAACGATTCGGTTGGGTAGTTTTTGCGTTGTTACATGCGGATGGACTGAACGACAACTATAGGTGCTACGTATTTAAATAATTACGAGCGCACCTTAAAAGAAAAATATCTTCTTAGTCTAACAATATAAATTAAATAATTGCCAGATAAACACGAGAAAAAGTTTTCTTTTCTCTTTTCGAAGTAATTGATTTTAAAATAACTGGCTAATAACACTTTGCTCCGTCAAGCGTGGACTCGAACTTGAGACGCTGCTGGACAGGAAAAACTTTCGGCGTCTCACAATCTTTTCTTCCGCTGACAGAAATCCAGCGAGTAGTTGCGAAGCATCTTAAAAAACCCCGCCGTAGTCCAGCGAGAGTTAATTTCCGTGTCCTATAAGTCGAATGTAGGCTAATTTCTCCATCTCAGGAAGAAAGTAAAGCAATGGAGGAAATGCCCCAGGGATTGCGTGTAAAAGGGATAGCCTCTGAACGTTCCGGTTCATAACAAAGATCTCACTCTCATTTTCTTCCTTTTTTTTTTTTTTTTTTTTTTTTTTTTTTTTTTTTTAATTCTTTTATGATTTCTTTTATTTATTTCATACGGTGACTATCGGGCTTTTCTCTTATTATCGATAGAGTAGTTGCTATTTTCTTTTAGCTGAAGAAATTTTTTTTTACTAAAAATATAAAGCGCCCTTATTGTGAAAAGATTCCATCTTAGCAGGTTTTGCTGCATTTGTAAATAATTGTATTAGAAAATATGTGTGAATATTTTCTGATTACACTGTAAATAAAAGTAAAAACAGTTAAAAAACAAGTGAGAAAAAATCCTGCTTCAGGCATAGATTATGAAACACTTTCCACTTACATTTAGAATAATGTAATAAAACTGCACCGTTTTTTAAATTAAGATATTATGTGTAATTGAACCATATGGAAACTAATAACACACTTTAAAACCCAATTTCGGCTGTTTCCATCGACTACCGGAAAATTATTCGATTTTTTTGAGCAGCCCTGGGATCGGGTTTATAGATTTGTATATATTAACTACATGCACGCTAAAATTTAATTCAGTTAAGAAATACATACATACTTTAGTTGATATTTCCCTTTCATCAATTTCTGCTAATAAAAGAATATCGCACGAGAATTCTTTTGTGCAACTTTGTATACGGGGTATAAAATTAATACACAACAAATAAAATGAGAGGAAAAAAAATTAAATTTAAAAGCATATGCCGAAATTGAAAACGTACCTCAACAATTATTACTCAAAGACATTACTGTAACCGAATTATTTAGAGTTTCGTTGTCAGTGAACGACAAATGCTGTAAATGTCCTATTCTATCGTAATTTCCCTGTATTGCAGTGAAGTATTTCACTGATTTATATCAGTTTCAATACATTTGAAATAGCGTAATGTCATTAAATACTCTGTAAACAATTTTTCCCCTATACCTCAATGTAATGGAATTTTTCTAGAT
Source organism: Maratus speculifer (assembly GCA_964019185.1). Classification (NCBI taxonomy): domain Eukaryota; kingdom Metazoa; phylum Arthropoda; class Arachnida; order Araneae; family Salticidae; genus Maratus; species Maratus speculifer. The sequence goes on along the minus strand of OZ025301.1, from coordinate 209,896,906 downwards.
GCCGCTGTAAATCAATTATTAATGTTGCATATTTCATATACAATACCAAACAAGCCTAGGTGATCCTAAATAAGGTTTATCAATTGTATGAAAATATGTATACTTACGGGACAGATGTACAGACAAATCAAATGCATTAACACTTTTCAGTTTTGTTGTAGCATGTTAAAAGTGTGTGTTAAAAGTTAAAAGTGCTGAATCTGAAGTATATGAAAATCCGTGCGTCAATATTCCATGCATCGATAAAAAAGTTGATGTAGCTTTTCTATCGATATTTCTCATGTTAGACTTTCTTGTGATTTTGATACTGTTGTCGCTACCTTAACCCTTCAAAATCATTTTTCTCATTAAAGAAAAAAATATATACACTGAAAATTTAATAAATATGTGATTTTTGAAATATGTGAAAAATTCACATACAAAATTTAATTTTTTTTTTCTTTTTTTTTTCCTGAGAAAAAATAATTTTGAACGTAACTTGTTGTATCAAACGGACCTGACATGAGGTGTGATTTGGAGATTGAGGGGCTATTTCAGTCAAGCGAAAAAACCGACGCTAATGCTAATCCCATGGAAGAAATTTATAGACCTTTTTTACTTTGATAATTTTTATTGCCGATATATACATATTTCATGAAGGTGGTTTCACTTTCGAAAATAAGTATGTCTCCGTTAAAAAAATCTGTAAACAAAATCGAAAAAATAAAAAAAACTTGCTTTTGTACAGATTGATTTCAGTTATCCAATGTAATAATAAATAAATAAATAAAAATACATAAATAAAAGAAATAAAAAATAAAAATATTCAAATGCAACCGAAATATCTTTATAAATTTCTTCCATAGGATTAGCATTAGCTAACGGGTCTTTTTCCTTAGCTGAAGTAGCCTTTTAATTTTTGAAGCTTGATTTCTGTTAAAACTTGAACTTTTCATGCATCGATATGTAGTTTCTTACAAACTTTTAATCGATTTTTTTCTCTCTCTCTCTTTTTTTTAAAATTTAGATTTGCTCATGAATACCAAATTTTATCACGAAAAGGTTATTGCTAATAACTGATTGATGGAAACAATTTTACTACAATGAAAAAAATGATTGCCTGTAATTACATCATTTCTTAACGATGAGAATTTTCCATTGCGGAGGGATATGTATTTTTTTTTCACAATCAGTAACATTTCTACTTTTAACTCGGATGAAGAAAAAACACATGACATTGTTTTTAATAGAAAATCTTGCAATAGATGATGAAAGTAACTTATGCAACAAAATGACGAATCGCTAATATTAACCTTCTTAGTAGAGTTCTTTTAAAAAAAATTCTTCTTTTTTTTAATGTTCAAAAGTTATTGATTACGTCTCGATAGAAAAAAAAAATGCATATGCAATACAATAGTTCCTAGCAGAACAGTAGAAACTTCTGGGGAATTTTTAAAAAGTTACTTATTTTAATATCTTGTAACAAAATGGCAGAGATCGAATATTGACCTTTTTAGTATGGCGGTTGAAGATTTTTTTTTCTTTCTTTTTTTAATGTTCAAAAGTTATGGATTACGTTTGAAAGGAGAAATTTCACATGTAACACAAGAGTTCAAGGCAGGATAGAAAAAAGTTTGGAGAATTTTTGCAGAGTTAGCTTTTCAATAGTTTGCAATAAAATGGTAGAACTTGAATATTAACCTTCTTATTATATTTCTTTCATTTTTTTAATGTTTGAAAGGTATTGATTACATTTGGATGGAAAAGAATTGCATATTCAATACCTAGCAGATGCTATGCAATGTTCCTAGCAGAACAGTAGAAATTTCTAGGGAGCCTTTAAAAAAGTTACTTATTTCAGTATTTTGAACCAAAGTGGCAGAGATCGACGAATGACATTTTATTACAGCGTTTGAAAATTTGTTTCTTTTCTTTTCTTTTTTTTCAAATGTTCAAATGTTATGGATTATGTTTGGATAGAAGAAATTTCACATGTAACACTAGAGTTCAAGGTAGGTCAGAAAAAACGTCTGGAAATTTTTTTAAAAGTTAGATTTCCAACAGCTTGCGATAAATTGGTAAAGCTCGAATATTAACTTTCTTATTATAGTTCTTTGAATCCCCCCCCTTTTTTTTAATGTTCAAAAGTTATTAATTACGTTTAGCTAAAAGAAATTGCATAGGCAGAATAATAATTACTATCAGAACAGTAGAAACTTCTGGGAACTTTTAAAAAGTTACTTATTTCAGTATCAAAATGGCAACAATCGTATAATATAGATCTTTCTATTATAGCGTTTGAATATATGTTTCTTTCCTTTTTTTAATGTTCAAAAGTTATCGATTACGTGTGGATAGAAGAAATTACATATGTAACACAAGAGTTTAGGGCAGGATAGAAGAACCGTCTGGAGAATTTTTTAAAAGTTGGTTTTTCATTAACGTGCAACAAAATGGTAAAACTCAAACATTAACCTTTTTATTACAATTCTTTGAATTTCCCCTCCTCCTTTTCAAAAATTGTTCAAAAGTTATTGATTACTTTTGGATAGAAAAAAAAAATTGCATATGCATTACAATGGTTAAAGGAGAACAGTAGAAATATCAGAAGATTTTTTTAAAAAAGATCCTTATGATAAAAGCTTACAACAAAATAGCCAATAGCGAAGTCGAATATTAACCTTCTTAATATTAGTTCTTCTAATATTTTCTTTCTTCTTTTCTATTGTTCATAAGTTATTACTTAAGTTTGAATTGAATAAATTGCATTTCGTAATACAATAATGCAGGGCAGAACAGCAGAAACATCTGGCGAATTTTTGAAAAATTACTTATTTCGATAGTTTGCAACAAAATGGCAAATTTCGAATGTTATTTTTTTATTATCTTTGTTTTTTTTTTTCCTTTCCTTTTTTTTAAATGTTAAAAGTTATTACTTACACTAAGTCAGAATAAATTGCTTATAATACGATAGTTCAAAACAAAACAATCTAAATTTCTGGAAAACTTTTAAAAAGTTACTTATTTCAATAACTTTTAGAAAATGGTAAAGCTGAAATATTGATATTTTTATTATAGCTCTTTGGAGATTATCATTCTTTTAATTAATGCACGTTTTTTGTTTTGTTTAGAAGAAATTATATGTAATACAATAACTCATAGCAGAAGAATAGAAATTTCTAGAAAATTTTCTTTTATTACTTCATTTGGGCAAAATAATTTAGCTTCATGTGTTAAATGTATTCCATTAGCATTAAATTTTGTTGCAAAATATATCTTTTCATATTCAATAGCTATTAATGAGATTTGTTTGGGAAAAATTGCACATCTTCATATCATTATTCGTTAGAAAAAAAAAAAAAAAAAAAAAAAAAAAAAAGATGTTTGAAACTACTTATTTGAAGAAAAATTAAAATCTTTAATTGATTGTTCAGTATGAAAAATGCGTTCTCAAACAAAATTTGAATTTTATTAAGTCAGAAATTTTGTATCAGACATATGCCGGAGTTAATAGCCGACGAACTCGCCAAACAGTTCGTTTCTTATAGCAGATTTAAAAAAAAATTATTATTCTGGTTATTTCAGTGTTTATTCACATAGTTCTAGTACATATCCCTTAAATTTGCGTTTAATATATAATATTATAATTAATTATGAAGTAAAAAACATAAATGAAATTATATTACATTACCTTGATTGTGCCGCTTCTGTCATTTTGAGTCTTGTTCCTGTTTTTAAAGCAAAAGCATGCCTTCTTGATGAAGATAGACTAAATTTTTCCCAAAGGCCTCTGTAGTTTAAAATTTTTTTTATGGTATTTTAAGAATATCTTTTACTTCTTAGTTCTTAATGATCAAGTGTTCATTTCGTTATGAAATATTAGCTGGAAATCTGAGCTATTTATATTGTTATATGAGCAAAAACAATTAATCTTCCATAATCGAACTATACACTATAGAGATAGATTTAAAAAAATCGTACTTAAAAATTATTTTAAAAATCATAAAAATCTGTAAATTGCGATGCAGTTTTCAGATAAATTACATTCGAAAATACACCACTCCAACACCTTTATTCGGTGTTGTAAAAATTTTAACTGTGTGATATTTAGAAGAATTTAATTTTGAAACAAGAACGAACAATCATGGGCCCAGCATTGATTATGAAGCAGTTTCCAACATTTTCAGAATACTGTAACACAGTTTAATAATCTGAAAGATGATGTTTAAATAAACTAGTCGTTGGGGGGCACCGTAATACTTACCCAGCGGTGGAAAAATCTAGGCACCAGAAGGCAGTGGCGCAGTCAGAATTCGATTCTAGGGGGGGGGGGGGGGGATGAGTTTCTGATAAAGGTGTTTGCCGGCTATTTGAATCGCTGTTTAATAGAATCAGCTCTAATTACACTATTCACTGTATAATACTTAAATTCAAAGAGCATGCGTGTGGTAGGAAATCATCATTCTCTTAGCATAATATGCCTCAGAAAAGTGATTTAGCTCAAATTTCCAATTTTTTACTTAACTAATCCATGTAATATGCACTTTCACAATTTTAAGTAGAATTTTCGCCATTTAATTGAATCACTTTATTAAATGAAATCTGATTCAATAAAGCGGCGGATTTCAAAATACGCCAAAACTTTTCAATATTAAGTTTAGTTTTGATTCATATAAGCGGCAATTATAGCGATCTTTCTTAGCTCTGGGTGGGGTTTTAACCCCAAAACCTCCCCCTTGGCTGCGCCACTGCCAGTAGGCTGTAAATTTATTTCGCTATTTTACATCAAATATTTCGTGTAAAATTCTTATAAGAATGCCATTGAATTTTAAGCGAACTTCTAAATTTTAGTGGTGAGAGACTGCCCACTGGCGCTTAGAATTTTACATCCCCGTACTTACCCATCATGGATATGCATAATATAAAATATGGAAATAAAACATGTGTAAACTATTTATAAAATGCATTGCATCATTATGCAAATTTTATGTTACATTCATTTTAAGAAATAATTCCGAAAATTTTTATATACTTTTCATCAGAATGGATATTTCGAAACGCCGAAAAAAATAATTTCGGATAACCAATGTTAGTGAAATTTAATAGGTTTAGTCGCACTCTTACATTCTAAGTAAGCACCAAATTTCAAGCCTCTATCTCAATTTTTTCGGTGCTCGGGGTTTCATGTTGTTATAAAATATAAATATTCTATTGCTGAATTGCGTAAAAGAAACATCCTTACAGTGTCTTGAAAAATCGAAGAGTTTGGAAAATAGGATTATAAATATCTCGGCAACTAATAATTCGATCGACTTCATTCTTCATGCAAATTTTATCTTTTGTTTTAATTATACTTTATATTCACTCTTTTAAAATAAACACTTTCGAGAAAGAGTCACATACTTTTTATTAGAACGAATAGTTTGACAGTGCGAAAAGTTTGTTCTGGAAAATCGAAGTTATTGAAATTCAGTAGACTTCTTATTATTACACATTAAGTACACATCAAATTTCAAGTCTCTATCTAAATTTGTTCCGGAGATAATGTTTACAGATACACACACAGAGAAATGAATGGCAAACCCCCCCCCCCTCCCTAAATGTATGTTTTTATGTATAAATCCGTCCATTTTTTTTTTTTCGATTTTTAAAACGATTACAAGATTTGCCATCTACCACGTATGATGGGTAAGTAATAATTAAAAAAAAAAAAAACTCATAGCACATTACCCAATTTCTGCAATTAGCATCTATAATCGAAAAAAAAATTTCAAATTATTTTGTGCAACCCTGTACAAGATCTATGGAGTAGTATAGTTACTACATAAATGTACATTTAAATAGCTCAATAGAACGCATAGCATAGTTAAAAATTCCCATTGAGTAATTTCCTTCAATAAATGGAAACGTACTTCAGATCTGTTGTGCAACTCAGTAATAGGCAAAAGAATGATTACATTTAAAAATGTGTACCAGAACTGAACCGGCAATTCTAGTAATTACTGTTCGTAAGCAGTTCCGTAGTCAAATTACTTTTTTGTCTCTTTAAATGAACGGTAAAATATATGCACACCATATTCTATAGTAAGCTCTATGTAGTAGACCATAGTGTTATACATGAATTTCTTTGTGTTTAATATGCGTCACAAAAGTTTTTTTTCCATAGGCTGTAATGTAATGAAATTATTTTGTTTGCTCCTGTTAACAAATTGTAAATGCTACATATTTCACTTTCAATCCATAACATGCCATATAGACCGGGAGGCAGCAGCACAGACCGTCACCTCATCGAGTTCACAGCTGAAATTTCAGAATTAGTCAATTCGCATATTAATTATTCGCCCAAAACTAGATTAGCATCGTCTGCTAAGTCCCATCTTGGTGGAAAATACCTGAAAAACCGGTTTTAGCGGTTGACTTGCATATTTACCACGTTTTCCTGTACTAAAAGCTATAAAAACATGGAGCACTGGGAACAGGAAAACACAAAGGTAAATTTAAGGAATCAATCATTAAAATCGGGTTTTCAAGCCTTTCCCACCAAGATAGGACTTAGCAAAGACACAAGACACCCGGCCGGGATGCCAACCGATAGGTTTATGAACTAAATATCCCGGCCGGAAAACCCTATGCACGAACCAGCACCACCACCACCTCTCCCGGGACATGCCCAGAACAGCAAAATAAAGAGAACAGAATATTCCTATCTGGAATAAATATAAAATGGCACACAAGAATCGCCTTACATAGACAACAAAGTAAAATTACGAGAACTGACGGTTTATAGGTAACCGCCAACTGAGAAAAAAAAAAAAAAAAAAAAAAAAAAATACGTGTGGCACTCGGGGACTGCCGCGGTAAACCTATTGCATAGCATTTTTTATCAACTTATGCAAAAATACCGCGTCAATGTCTGTCGAAGTCTACCGAAGGATACTGTGCCGAAGTCTGCCGAACTGAAACGGCGTTAGCCGGAGTGTTAGGATTTTTTCTCGTTACGGAATTTCTAGATTCGGTCGCCTCGCTCAAAGCCCGCGATAAAAGCTATGCAATAGCTTAAAAAATTACCAAACAAAATTTGGTCGCGCTACGAAAAGTAGATCGCGAGTTATAAGCATTTTAAATTTTTCGACCCTCACCGTGGGGGATCTCTTGTCACCAAAAATTAACACTGCCTCACAATAAATTACCAAACAAAATTTGGCCGCGCTACGAAAATTAGATCGCGAGTTATAAGCATTTTAAATTTTTCGACCCCCACCGTGGGGGGTCTTCTGTCAAAAAAAATTAACAGTCTCATAATAAATTACCAAACAAAATTTGGCCGCGCAACGAAAATTAGATCGCGAGTTATAAGCATTTTAAATTTTTTTACCCTCATCTTGGGGAAGGGTCTCCTGTCACCAAATATTAACACTGTCTCATAATAAATTACCAAGCAAAATTTGGCCGCTCTACGAAAATTAGATCGCGAGTTATAAGCATTTTAAATTTTTCGACCCTCACCATGGGGGTCTCCTGTCACCAAAAATTAACAATGTCTCATAATAAATTACCAAACAATATTTGGCCGCACTACGAAAATTAGATCGCGAGTTATAAGCATTTTAAATTTTTCGACCCTCACGGTGGGGGAAGGGGGGGGGGTCTCCCATCACCAAAAATTAACAATGTCTCATAATAAATTACCAAACAAAATTTGGCCGCGCTACGAAAATTAGATCGTGAGTTATAAGCATTTTTAATTTTTCGATCCTCACCGTGTGGGGGGTTCCCGTCACCAAAAAGTAACATTATCATAATAAATTACCAAACAAAATTTGGCCGCGCTGCGAAAATTTGATCGCGAGTTATAAGCATTTTAAATTTTTCGACCCTCACCATGGGGGTTTCCTGTCACCAAAAATTAACAATGTCTCATAATAAATTACCAAACAATATTTGGCCGCACTACGAAAATTAGATCGCGAGTTATAAGCATTTTAAATTTTTCGACCCTCACCATGGGGGTTTCCTGTCACCAAAAATTAACAATGTCTCATAATAAATTACCAAACAATATTTGGCCGCGCTACGAAAAGTAGATCGCGAGTTATAAGCATTTTAAATTTTCGAATCTCACGGTGGGGAGTCTCCTGTCATCAAGAATTAACACTGTCTCATAATAAATTACCAAACAAAATTTGGCCGCGCTACGAAAATTAGATCGCGAGTTATAAACATTTTTAATTTTTCGACCCTCATCATGTGGGGGGGGGGGGTCCCGTCACCAAAAAGTAACGCTGCCTCATTATAAATTAGCAAACAAAAATTGGCCGCGCTACGAAAATTAGATCGCAAGTTATAAGCATTTTAAATTTTTCGACCTTCGCCGTGGGGGGGTCTCCTGTCACCAACAATTAACAGTCTCATAATAAATTACCAAACAAAATTTGGCCGCGCTACGAAAATTAGATCGTGAGTTATAAGCATTTTAAATTTTTCGACCCTCACCGTGGGGGGTCTCCTGTCGCCAAAAATTAACACTGCCTCATACTAAATTACCAAAAAAAAAAAAAAATTTGGCCGCACTACAAAGTTAGATCGCGAGTTAGAAGCATTTTAAATTTTTCGACCCTCACCGTGGGGGGTCTCCTGTAACCAAAAAATTAACACTGTCTCATAATAAATTACCAAACAAAATTTTGCCAAGCTACCAAAATTAGATCGCGAGTTATAAGCATTTTAAATTTTTCGACCCTCACCGTGGGGTGTCTCCTGTCACAGAAAATTAACAATGTCTCATAATAAATTACCAAACAAAATTTGACCGTGCTACGAAAATTAGATAGCGAATTATAAGCATTTTAGATTTTTCTACCCTCACCATGGGGGTCTCTTGTCACCAAAAATTAACACTGTCTCATAACAAATTACCAAACAAAATTTGGCCGCGCTATGAAAATTAGATCATAAGAAACATAAGTTTGAGACTTGATATTCTAATATCTGAAAAATATCGCGTCAATGTCTGCCGAAGTCTACCGAAGGATAGCGTGCCGAAGTTTGCCGAGCTGAAACGCCGTTAGCCGAGTGTTAGGTTTTTTCGTTACGGATGTGTTAGGATTTTTCGCGTTACGGAATTTTTGGATTCGGTCGCCGCGCTCAAAGCCCGTGATAAAAGCTATGCAATAGCTTTAAAAAAAAAAATAAGAAGAAGAAGAAGAAGATTTAACACCTGTAAATAGAAAACTTGGTAGGACTAGGCAGACAAATTGCGTTTAAATATTCAAATTAAGTTTCAAATATTTCTGGAATTTCAACTGTAAACTCGATTAAGTGATGGTCTGTTCCGCCACCTCCTAGTCTAATAGTGAACACCAATAAAGTATATCAATTTCTTATCATTCTGTGTATATTTACGCGAGTTAGAGCAGGGAAAGTCGGAAGACAGAGAACCGAAATCATAAACATTTTTCGACTACGTTAGAAAATGTTAAAAAAGGAGATGGGTTACTTAGGGCATTGCCACCGTTGATATGAGGCTAGCGTTACTCACATACATATTTTTGCTTTACAAGATCTCGTATGCAAAATTTTTGTATAACCTCATTTTTTGAAATTCTGTTTAAAATTTTTGTGTCTGTTATTCATTATTTAATAGTTTTTACACAAGGAAAAATAGTTTCATTGTCGTTTTTATTTATACGTTTAAAAAATATTTTAGAATTTAAAAAAAAAATATTTCAAGATCGAGGGCAACATTTAATCATCGCACAGTAATTAAACTCCTTTGGCAAGATAGGAAAGTAATTTTAGTTGCCATAACAGAATGGGTTTTTAATTACTTTTTGAATGTTTAAGGATATCGAAAGGTATTTTAAATATGTGGGTATTTAATGTTTTCAAATAAAAAATATTGCTTTTTTTCCCGCATATTTTGAAATTACTCAAGGACTTCAAAGAAAAATTTCAAGATCGAGGCCAGTGTCTAGTTAGAAAAGTAACATTTCCTCCTTAAACTATAAGAAATAATTCTGCGTTATTATAACAAGAAATTTTTTAAATTATTTTTGAAGCTAGTTTATCTAAAAGTGTTAAAAATTCAGTTTAGTCATAAAGTGTGTCAAAAATATAATTTAAGATAAATTCGCATATAAAAAGTTGAAAAGAAAGGAAGGTTTTCCTTTTTTCTTTCTTTCTTTCTTCTTCTTCTTCTTCTTCTCTCTTTTTTTTTTTTTTTTTTTTTTTTTTTTTTTTTTTACAATTTTAAACATTTATTTATTTTTAAATTTGCATATGATTATTTTATTAAAGTATAAAAAATTTTAATCATCAAAAGAAGCGTTTTATTGTTTTTACTTATTTTATAATTTGCTTTAGTAATTTATTTTTATCAACTTTTATTCTTATTTTCTGATTTGCTTTAGTAATTTATTCTTATCTAGTTTTATCCTTACATATGATTTTGTCTAAATAACTTTGTCCTATTTAATTTTATTCCTGTTTCATAATTTGTCCCCTATATTCTTATTTCATTCTTATTAACTTTTGATCTTATTTTCTGATTTGCCTTTAGCAATTTATTATTGTCTCTTTTTATTCTTATTAACGATTTTGTCTAAATAGTTTTGGCCTATCTAATTTTATTCATGTTTCATAAATTGTCTAAATAACTTGTTCTCTTTTATTCTTATTACTGAATTGAAAATAAAGCGTGCAGCATTTCTAGTTCGCTTACAGAGATGCTTAAAAGAATTCGATTGCATTATGAGCTATGGGGAAAAGTCATTTGCGGGCATTATAATAATGTTATAACAATCCAAACTTATTGAAATTAAATCGAATTACTGAGGTGTATTACAACCTGTATTCTACAGATTATGAGGTGCGTAGCACTTATTGTTCATTTATAGGGACACCCAAAAGAATTGATTACAAGACTAATGATAAATAACCGTTGGAAGTGCATTTTCCAATGTAGTGTAAGTTTTTAAACTTATCTAATTTACAGTGTGCTACATGGTATGTGTAAAATGCATATAAAGGCTGCATGATACAATTCAAACGCGTTCCAAACGTAAACAACAATAACTATTTTTTTTTAAATATTGAATTACGTATTATTTATCTCGTTTCTCGTATTAAAAAAAAAGGGTAAATGAAAATTCTAAATAATATTCTATTAGTGTTAAGATGTGTTCTATTATCTATGCCTGATTCCTGATTTCTCATTTCTTATTTAAAAAAGTGTTTTTACTATTATATTTATTTTATTTTCTACTAAAAATATACAATTCATTGCAGTTTCACGATTTTGACCTTAAATAGATTCATTCATTGATATTTTTAATCACGTCAAAAGGAAATAAATGCCTCGTATGAATCGAACATAATGCTCAAACAATAGTTCGAACATTTCTTTAAGCTTTTCGGGTCGAGTTCTTACATTCCTTTTGATCTTGTGTCTGACCTTCGTCTTTGAACGTGAACACAGAACATGTAATCGGATTAGAACATTTGAAATTTAGAATCCGTAATGAAATCACTAAGTAGCGAGTGTTTCCTGTATTTTTGCTGCGATTTTTCTGTGAATAATTCTCTGCGACTCGAAAGTAGGTTTATTGCATTGAGGTAAAGTGCTTTATGAGTCGTGAAATTAAGTTCGAGTGAAGTTGAATTGACACATTTTAGTTATGAAAAGAGAAAGTGAATAATTAGCTGAGTATTAATAATTTGTGAAGTAGAGATGAGGTAGATTTCTGTTTAACACTTTCCAACATAGTTAAAAAGTGTTTATGAATCAGTTTGTCTGTAAGTATGTCTGCTGTCTTTTCATGCGTAAAACCTAATGAGTATAGAAAGTTGGTTTATTGCACTGAGATAGAGTGCTTTATGCCTCGTGAAATCAAGTTTGAGTAAAGCTGAGATGTCACATTTTAATTATGAAAAGATGGAATTAATAACTAACTGAGCATTAGTAATTTCTGAAGAGTTCAGGCTCTTTTAACAGTTTCCAACATAGTTGAACAATGCTTATGAATTCGGTTTGTCTGTCCATATGTCTGCTGCCTTTCCGTGTAAGAATCTACGAGTAAAGAAAATAGGTTTATTGCACTGAGATAGAGTTCTTTATAAATCGTGAAATTAAGTTTGAGTAAAGTTGAGTTGTCAGATTTTAATTAAGAAAAGATGGAATGAATAATTAACTGAATATTAGTAATTTCTGAAGAGTACGGGCTGTTTTAACACTTTTCAAAAAGTAGGTTTATTGCACTGAGATAGTGCTTTATGAATAGTGAAATTAAGTTCGACAAAGTTGAGTTGTCCCTTTTTAATTATAAAAATATGTTATGAATAATTAACTGAGCATTAGTAATTTGTGAAGAGTTCGGGTTCTTTTAACATTTTCTAACATAGTTGAAAAGAGTTAAGGAATTCGGTTTGTTTGTCTGCATGTGTGTCATGCTCTGTCTCGCGTAAATTTAGTCAGGTTGATATGAAATTGATGCATGTTTAGGTTAAGTATTGCAAGTATATGATTAAATTAGATGAAGTATATTAAATTTAGTATAGTATGTTCGGTATTAAAAATGAAATGTGTAGCCTTTAGGTTTGTTAACAGGAACATGCAGGATTTCCCTTATGTGACGGTCTATTCGGAAAATTTTTTCCAGATATTATTACAAGCCTATTAGAAGCTGATAGGGTTACAGTACTGCCTATAGAAACAGTAATTACTGGAAGTGTGTTTTCACTTGTGGTAAGCGTTTTTAATCCTTTTGAGCCTAGCAAAGGAGCAACCTTGTAATGTTGTTTTCTCTGTATTTTTTGTTAAGTGTTGAATAAGAGGGGATTCTTTCAATATTATACATAAAATAAAAAGCAGATCGGAAATTGTTTGTCAAGCGTGGCCAATGAGTTGCGTTCTTATTATAACTAGTTTCATAAAGAATCAGATCTTGGTGCAATAGTTCCTGCACTCTTATACACGAAATGTGCGAGTGCAAAATTTATTACGATTGCGCATATTAAATTCAGTAATGTTGAAATACAGGAATCCCTCTTAAATAGGACGTAATCCTCTACTGTGTCATCACTTAATATAAGATACCAACGAATTAATTACGTATGATAAGATTTAATAGAGTGAAGAAAACTTTTATTAATATCTTTTTAATTTTTTTTTCTATTTTCATAAAATTTGAAATAACGCGACAAAATCCTGTAAGGATGTGGCGTGTTGAATTTCAAATCATTCGGTTTGGTACTTTTTGTGCTGTTATTTATTGACAGACTGACAGACTTATTAGAACAATGATTATAGGTGTTACTACTTATATAATTACGAATGCATGTAAAAACTTAATTGTGAACATAAATGTATTCCTTCAGAGTATTTAATAATTGTTCAATTTATTAAAATTCTCGAAATTAATACAATTTTATTACTTTAGAAAGTGCTTATATTGAAGCAAAACCTGGAGCTTATTGGACGTATTAGCACGTAACTTGTTCTTTGGAGGGTTAAATTTAATACAACATATGTTATCTAAAATGAGGGACTATACATATATAAAATTATCAATTTTTTGGTAATTTTGGACGACCCCCCCCCCCCCCGTAATGATATCGTTTTCAATGTCTAAAAATCCAATTTTCATTTTTTGAGGCTTTTTATTATTATTATTATTATTATTGGAGTAACGTACAAATATGGTTATACATTATTATTTGCATACTTTATTAATTAAAGTGAAGAGAAGTCAATAAAATATCACTTTGCATATGAAATAATTTTACATTAAATAACACTTAAGAAAAATTAGTTACCGTTTTAAAATATTTAATAATAGCTTTTTGTTACGTAATGGATTCATCAGTAATAATGTCTTTGCGCTTGACCCCGAGCGAGTCGGGGGTTATGAGGCAGACAGAACTTCTTATGTACTGAATAGATAGACAACATTATTTCTCTTTTACGTATTTAACATTAAACTGAATACTTCGCAGTTGGTTTCTCGAACAGCAAATTATATATTCATACACCATATGACAGACAAACAGGAATACCAAGCCTTGTGGTGTAATCCATATTTTGGAATTAAATAATTTTATAATAATTTAGTGATTTTAATCATAACTTTGTGTTTCCATAAAAATCGATAACAGATTTAAAAAAAAAATGTAATGGAGAATTTTGATGAAAAAAAAAGGATAGAAAATAACAACGATATCAAAGGACTCCCCGCCTCCTTCCTTCAGATATCTTTAGATATCATTTGCCGGACTATCCTCCTCCCCAAAATGATGAAATTATATATGTGCAGCCCACAAACTCTAATTTGCATAAGGCATTTCTTGGCAGATAAATAGATTTTTATGTCTGTCTCAGCAAATGAGTTGAACTGGCAATAAACTTCTAAAAGCGCACATGAAAACTTATTCTTTGTAATTCACTTCAAAGCAAATGCATTAGAACTTTACACTCTGTTGATTTCTTTGATATTACTGAGTAGATGTTGAACAAACGTATTCTAATCTTTATTTAAAACTTCTCTTAAAATCATTCACAGCATCTATTAGAAATAGCTTCTTCAAATGAAGTGTGAAAAACATCTTTTAAAGCTATGTTCTAAAATTAGACAAAAATAATTAAATGAGTTGAACCATTGTTAGATTGAAATCATTAAAATGTATCGAAAGAAATGACCTTTAAACCCTTGAAGGGCGGCAAATTTATTAGGTGCCTTGTTCGTAATTATAAAAGTAGCATCGTTAGTCGTCGTTTGGTACGTCCGTCTGTCTGCCTATAACCGCACAAAAACTACCCAACCGAATGATTCGAAATTTAATATTGTAGATTTGTTGAAGAATTATGACTAGTAATTTCAAATTTTGTGAAAATTGAATCGAAACTTAAAAAATTATTAATAACACTTTTCTTTGTCCTATTAAATCTTGTCTTACGTCATGAATTTACAGCCTATGATAAATCAGGATTCTAGCTTGCTATGAGGATGACGTCCTATTTAATCTCTTCAAGCCCCCAGTGTTTATACAATACATTTTTAAAATTTCAGTTATGGATTTATATTAACAAACTGATAACTAAAAAAGATTGAATTGCGAAAAAGACTTATTTCTGTACATAAAATTTGATAATATATGAGATGAAATATATGAAATATATATTTAATATCTAATATATATTTCATATATATATTTTTTTTTACTACTGCAAATGGTATCTCAATGCTCAGTAAAATTATTTACGTTTTAATTTTTGTCCATTTCGTACATTTCTGCTGCAAGAGATTTTGACATATCAGGTAGCTCGCTATAAAAGCGCTATAAGAAACAAATTGCTATTTTGTTTAGCTCTGCTACCTGTTGGGCTCCTTTCACATCAATTTCTCTCCTTTTTTAAACATCATTTATACACATTAAAAAAAAAAAAAGCTGTAGTTTTGTGTAGATTGTGGGATATTTCAGGTCTGAAGAGGTTAAAATGGAATGCAATTATTTCTGTATTACTGCACGTAATCTATAGAATTGTAATAAATTTTGTACTCAAGCGTATGAGTGTAATAGCTATTGCACCAGCGTTGTAGCTAAGGAGGTGCTAGGGCCGCAGGGATGTAATGGAGGGTATACGGGGGTATATGTCATATACCTTCTGGATTTTTTTAAGAAGCACAGTATACCCTCTGTTTCTCGAGAAAGCTATAGCATACACACTCTAGGGTATACCCCCTGCTTAGAGCGTATACTCTCTGTTATTTTTACGACTACACCCCTGGCTAAGGAATTCTCAGCCCCCCCCCCTCTCCCCTAAAACATTTTGAGCCTCCCCTGAAAAAGATTCTAAGGTCACTAAATGAATTTCTGCTCCGAAAATCTAAATGAAATTCTGTTCAAAAATCTAATTTAGTTTTGAAGCCCTTTCACAATTTTGCAGAATAAATAATTGTATCTAAATTAAGTGTTTCAACACTCGCTCATCCTATTCGCACACATGATAGTAACACGATGTTTAATTTTGCACTAGTTATACACTCATATTTTTCATCACCCATTCTTTTCTTAGCATAAAATGAAGTTATTACAACAGTTTTATAAGAAACGTACACTGTAAAAAAAAGGGTCGATCTACTAAAACAAATTGAGTGATCCTTGTAATTACAAAAAAATTTTTAGTAATCTTACTCAGTTACAAGAAAATCTGTAAGAGTTACTAGAAAAAGCTAGCAATGAATAGAGTTAATAGTTTTATATTTTTAATAGCTATTACTAAAACTCGCTTGGTGTGGCCGTGATAGCCTAGTGGTCATAGCACAGAGCTCCAGACTGAAAGGCCTCGGGTTCGAAGCTCGACACCACCAAAGACGTACCGAGTGTATGCAGTGTAAGTATTCGTTAAGTAAAGGGGTTATGTAATCAAAATTGCGCAGGTGGCAATGTTTGATTCTGCCATCTATTGAGGCGTTGCCGGAAATCTACTGCTGCAAAAATTGCGTTTGGACTAGCTACTAAGATTCGTGAGTAATGATTACTAAAAATAATTTTGGAGCTGTTACTAAAATTTGCTGGCTGGCTCATACTAAAAAGTTTTAAGTTAGTTTTACAAAAAAAAAAAAAAAAAAAAAAAAATCTTTTGTTCAGTTTACAAAAGAAAGGTTTGTTTCACTTGCAAAAAAAAAGTTTGTAATGGTTACTAAAAAATTCTGTGGGGTACAAATTTACTAAAAAATGTTTAGTATCCTCATGATTTTTTTTTTTTTTTTTTTTTTTTTTTTACAGTGTAGTATCTACAATGTTAATTTGCACTAATTTATCTTTCTGCGATACATAGTTAGAGTTACTAAAAATGTGAGCTTCCCCTACATTCTCTTGAGTTCCCCCCACCCCCTATTGTTCACTTTTAGCTACGGCCCTGTATTCCATTCTTCGAACTGTTCCTGATCATGGACAACGGTCCTATTGACCAAATTCATGGCACATAATGGAAATTATAATGTATTTAGGTATGTACCAGATATGGAACGTGATGCAATAAAGGGTTAAGTAGCTTTTTCATGTTTGAATCTTGTACGACCTGATTTTGCAGGACTCTATAAGAAAGCTTGGATGAGAATCCTCGTATCTACAAAAATACCGTGTGTTACACGCCAAATCGAATTCGAATTTCCTAACCATAACAGTGAAAATATTGAAGCTTTGCAATACTATCTGTAATATCAATTTCAATTGTTTCTATGTGTGGTGAAATGTTGGACAAGTAAAATACAACTCTGAAAAATATTTTAAAATAATTTTCGTACAATCTAACTGATTTTGAGCATCGTTCGCTGCAAGCTTTACAACTTAAAATAAGGAAGTTTTTTTTTTTTTTTTTCATTTTACAGAAGGAGATACTAACCCATTTAAAATATGCCCATTTACCGCATCACTAACTGCGAAAGAGCGAAAAAAAAATGTATCAGATGCATAATTATTTTGGATTCTTGAGTTATGAACCTTGTTAACATGATTAATGATACCGAATTTTCCTTTCAGTCATGAATTACGTCGAATGCATGGTTCGATTATGCAGAATTTGCTAAATTCGGCGGAAAAAAAAACCAGAAGTGTGTGTGTGGGGGGGGGGAGGGGGGGGGGCATCAATAGGCTGAAAAATTATCACAGAGTGTGGAGTTGTCAACCCCTTTACAGTGAAACTTCCATTTAACAAAATCTCATCGTTACACTAAAACACTTTGTTATAAAAAGAAATTCGTTAAATAGAAATAACTCAAATTCATGAAATTTGTATAATAAAATGTGCATAAAATAAAAAATACACATAAAATAGAAAATATTGAAAAAATGTATTTTAAGTCGGGCAGTATCTTTTTCTTATGCTATGTAGACATATGGGAAACATTTTATTAGAATAATGTCTAAAATATACGTAATAAAGAGAGGTAAACAACAACTGAAGCGTAGCGTATCGTTTCTCTTTTTTCTCAGAACAGTGAAACCTCCGAATAAGGGACAACTATGGGATGGGAAATCTTGTCCCTTAAATAGAGGTGTCCCTTATTCGGAGTTTTAATTACAGTGAAACTTCCAAATAAGGGACAGCTGCGGGACCGGAACTTTTGTCTCTTAAATAGAGGTGTCCTTTATTTGGAGTACTGTACTGTATACAAAAGCCTTAGCCTTAAAAAAGTCGTAATAGTGCTTTGTACAGGTTTCGTATAAAAAATACATTATTTATAAACTATTTTGCACTTTTACAAGTATCGGAACAATTTACCTGTAACATTTTCGTGAAACTGCAATCTTCTTCTTATTCTGTTGTATCGTGTGCTTTTAGCATTTCGCTGCCTGTCCTTCATGTTTTCATACCTTTGGGCGCAGGAAAACACAATGGTAAACATACGAGTCGATCGCTGAAATCGGATTTTCAGGTGTTTTCCACCAAGATAGGACTTGGCAAACCAATTGCGTTTTAATATGCAAATCCAGTTTTAACTAATTCTGGAATTTTAGCCGTGAACTCTATAAGGTGATTGTCTGTGCTGTTGCCTCTTGGTCTATTAAAATACAAGTTCAAACTCGCCGATATATTTCGCTTGATCTAAGGTATTTGGAAAAACCGATCAATGTAGTTGGCAAAACCTGTTAACTTAATTTTAAAAAAGGCATTTAAGTAAGGTATAATTTATTTTAATAAGAAAATTAACTTAACTATGTCCAATGGTGTACTATCAAGCAGCATGCACAATGGATAAAGCATTGCCGATGGTGGGCACATCATCTCATTTCCTTTTTACTTATTTTCAACTTTGCCTCAATTCTTCACTAATACTATGCTGAAATCAGATTAATCCAACGATGTATTTCTTTTCACCCTCTCTCAAGAAAAAAAAAAAAAAAAAAAAAAAAAAAAAATCTTACCAGTTTGACGTATATGTAACATGAGTATGTAAAGGATTCAATAGATATTGAATTGTAATGTATTATTATTTTTTTTTTTTTTCTACTACATTACAAAATCGGCGTTTCTTTAACTAGTTTATCAAAAAAGATTTTAGATATTTATTTACACAACTGGAACTGGTGAAACAGTGAAACTCCGTTACTTTGTAATCCATAACATGGTTACTCCTTTATTTTTCTGACACAATTTATATCGCTGTTAGGTAGAGATTGCATTCTGTACCCCGAGATTCGAATGTTTCTGTCAACAAGAAATTAACTGTTTCCGTTTAGTTTTAGATAGCAAGTTTTTGGTCAGGGAAATCTGAATTCATAGACAATTTTTAAAATATTATTATATTTTAAAATTGTATAAAGTATAATAAAGCTGCATGTGATATTTATTTTAGTTTGAATAAATGTATAGAAGATAATTTTAAGAAAAAATCGTCTGCGTGTTTTAAATGAATTATTGTTAAATTTTCAATATACATCTGAAAGCAAGTATCATTTATTTTCAGATTTTCCTGTCACATATCAAACAATAGTCTCCCTGTCATATAATTTCATAAAAGGTTCTAAACATTTTACTTACAAAACTATAACGATAGAACTCTTTTACTTTCTAATCTATAACACGATTATTTTTTTGACATATATTATAATGCTGTACCGAGACACGTGTAGATAGAAATTACAACAGAGCCCCGAAGTCCGAATTTCTTCCGTCAACAAGAAACTGTATCCGTGTCCATATTCGTTTGTTTTTAGATAGACACTTTTAGTCAAGGAAATTAGAATCCACAGGCAATTAAAAAATATTTTCACCTTTTAAAATTATTTAAAAGATAATAAAATTGCGTATGTTATTTATTTTAGCTTGAATAAATGTAAGTGTGTAGGCGATAATATGAAGAAACACTCGTTTGCATGTTTTAAAAGAATGGCTTGTAAATGTTCAAGGTACATCTGAAAGCAAAGTATTACTTCCTGTTACATTCCAAACAACACCGTTTCTCTATCACATAAATTAAAAAAGGTTCTAAACATTTTATTTACACAACTGCAACAATAGAACTCTTTTACTTTCTAATCTATAACACGGTTACCCATTAATTTTTCCAACACGTATTATAACGCCGTTCCGAGACAGGTGTAGGTAGAGATTACAAACTGTACCCCGAGGTCCAAATTTCTTCCGTCAATAAGAAACTAGCTGTATCCGTATCCGTTTTATTTTTAGATAGCATCTTTTTGGTCAGGAAAATATCTGAAATTAGCTGCCCAATCCAGGTCAGTTCGTGACTGCCATGGCAACTACAGACCTAAGGCCCCACCGGTTTTCTAGATGCTACACGCCTCACGTGTTTACGGTCCACGCGATTGTTTACAACTAGCTCAACCTGACTGGCACGAGTTAAAAGGTTGATTTGTATCTTTTTTTATTACAGAGAAAGTAATGCGACAGCTTGGCAAAGATCGTATAATTTGAGGCTTCCTGTTTCCTTATATCAGTGAAAACTATCTTTCCTGGTTTCTGGAAAGCGAAATTAGAGAAATGCAAATATTTTTGCGAACAATATGCTTTAATCTACAGTAGCATTTGCGGAACCCGACTAAGGTTGTCAGAGGCCAAGTGACCCCTCCCCTACCCCTCTTTCGTCAAACCAAAATACTGATTTTTTTTTTTTTTTTTTTTTTTTTTTTGAGTATTTGGAAGTTTTTTGAATTTATAAAAATGCAAACTAAATTAAAGTTTGATTGTTAGTCTGTCTGTTCCGTTAGAACTGCTACAAAAAGCATCCAATTAGATAGTAATTAAATAGGCATATTGGTGAGATACGCCGATTTAGCTGTATTATTTTTGGTTACATTTAGTTAATTTGTTCGTAAAATATGGAAATTTTCTTTTGCACTATAATACTTTTCTATAGCTATTCTGACGATTTTCAAATTTTCATTTGTTGAAAGAAAATGAAGCATTGTATTAATGAATTTAAGCAGTAAATTACGGGTGCTAAAATTTCCTCATAAGAATCTTTAATTATACCTTATTAGTGTGAAATTTTATCAATACATTTATCAGATTTTTTAAATTAGGTGTACAACTTTTCGTAGAATTCTATACAGGCGTTTGAATAATATATAAAACTGTTTGTTTATGCAGTGGCTATCATTAAATATATTTTATAGCGTAAATTATGTTTGTTATTTAATCTATGGAAGTAGACAGGATAAAATTATGCAAAGTGAGATTTAAAAACAATGACCTGTAGAGCTAAATTTGAGGCTCCTGATTTACTAATATAAAATGCTCACAAAACTCAAGACACTGCTGAAACGCCAATTGAGGCTCAGACTCAAAGGACACAAAAAGTTCTAAATCTGTCTGTCTGTTCCGTAATGACAGCTGTAAAAAATATCCGATTAAATTGGTATTTGGTAGATAAGTTGGCGAGATTCCCGAAATCATCTGTATAAGTTTTGGACAAATTTGGTTCATTCATTTGAAAAATAAAGAACACTAGTAAATGTGTAATGTGTAACACATTTGTGTGTGTAAAATGTGTAACACATTTGCACGCGTAATTATTGAATGAGGAGGTGAGTTTAAAAACTCGCCTTATCCAAAATTAAAAAAATCGAAGTTTCTTTATCAATCTATTCTATGGGTGAATCTACATTGAAAAAATAGTATTCTCTGGACTTTTTTTTTATTGTTTTGTTGTACATTTATAGTATTATAAAATCTTGGATTATAATGAAAATTAACAGACGTAATCAAAGGTTTTTCGCGATTCCTGAGATTTGAATTTCTGGAAAGGGGGAATCGTCTCTTTTATTCGACACGTGTTTCTTTTTTTGGACCACTTGAGTCACGTGATCTTGGAATGCAGATGTACGAAAAGAGTATCACGAGACTCCAACAGTCTAATCAAAATGTATACAATCAAAACCAACCGCAGGCTAGAAAGGTGCAAGCAATCTTTCAATTCAAATCAAGGCAATTTTTCAAGATAATTTTTTAACGGGACGAGGCGATAAAAAAATTAAACGAGACATGCCGGACGACAAAACTATTAAACGAGCAACCAGATTGATGGATAAAATTTTAAAAGATCAAACCAAGTAGATAAAATGTAAGCACATTTTCAATGGGCACGAATGAGGCAAGAATTAGTATCAATGTGCTGCACGAGCCGATGCTAGTTTGAAAACATCAATACAGAAATATAACAAGTCCAATGTATATATCGGCATCGGACACCGGGTCTGATTCCGGGCTTAATTTTTTCTGCAGACTCGAAAAGGGCTGAAGTCCCACCCATTTTCTGTAGAATTAAACTTTCTTTTCGGTATTTGTATTTTAGAAATATGTGTGCGATATTCTTAAAAAAAATCTTAATATTATATTAAAAAATGAAATCGGGCCAGGCCTGATTTCATTGATTTTTGAACGGACCTGGAATGTTTTCACTGATTTTTACTCGAGTTAGGCCACTTAAGTTTTTCAAATCTCCGAAAAGTTGAACTTTTCAGCTGAAAAAGCCAATAACTCCTAAAGTACTCGAGCGATTTTGATTAAAAGCTTTTTTGGAGGTAGAATATAAATATAATATTATATATTGCAGACAGTAAAATAATAATAATAATAATAATAATAATAATAATAATAATAATTAGTTTTAGAAATAAAAACTGATTAATGGAAAAATTAAAAAAAAAATCCATTGCTAAAAAAAAAAAAAAAAAAAAAAAAAAAGAGGCCACATAAAGCAAAATTGTAATAAGTCTTGAGCATAATCCAATGAATATGAATTCCAAATTTCATCAAAATTGGTCGAGTAGTTTCTGCGGAAATGGGTCTAAAAGCACGCATATTTCCCATAGGATTGCACCTTTCCTCTGTTCCCTTAAAACAGAAAATTCTAAATGTTGAACCTTTGTCAAATTCTGAAACTTTTGAGATTGTAACCAGGGCCCGATTAACTTCTGACTAAATGAGAAGCACAGAGTTGTTTCGGGGTCCTTTTTCATGCGAGGACTGTTTCGTAAGTTCGACATACTTGGAAATTCACCTGTGCTGCATATATTATTCCGAAGCGTAGCTCAGTTCAATTCATATGTGTTTCATTAAATAACTTTTGTTTTATATTTCGCTATATATATACACTGGTGTGCAAAATTTAAGAACGGGTCAAAAAATGCCAATTTTCAAGGGATTTTCAAGCGATAATTTTCACGCGAATATTCAAAAGGAAGTATTATAATTTGAATAATTACTATCCCTGCATAACAGCTAAACCATATAACATCTCATTCAGGTCACACATGGTCACAAGAGTCACAGTCATTACAGCGAAATAAAAAATAGGAAATTCCACACGTCTCTTTTATGAGTCTCAAATGACTACTATATGTTCCACTCTGACAGGTCATTGTGACTGCTGTTTTGTGGCGAGTCACCAGGTGACTTTACAATGTCGTTTCATTGAGACTCTCGTGTGACCTCTCACCTGAAGACTCAATTTCAAAGTCATTGTGAACGTTGCAATATGATAAATTACCAAATAATGTCCCATTAAAGTCACATGGTGACTTTCTGTCACATGACATTGTCAAATGATGACAGAGACCCTATACTATGAAGTAATCACTGTGAGAAGTGGCGAAAAGTCACCATGTGACTTTAATGTGACATTATTTGGTAATTTATTATAATGCAACGTTCACAATAATTTTGAGATTGAGTCTCCAGATGAGAAGTCACATGAAAGTCTCAATGAAATGACATTGTAAAGTCACCTGGTAACTTAACATAAAGCAGCAGTCACAATGACCTGACAGTGGAGTCACATACAGTAGTCATTTGAGACTCATAAAAGAGACGTATGGAATTTCCTATTTTTTTGTTTTGCTGTAGTGATTGTGACTCTTGTGACCATGCGTGACCTGAATGAAATGCTATATGGATTAACTGTTATGCAGGGATAGTAATTATTCAAATTATATTACTTCCTTTTGAATATTCGCGTGAAAATCCCTTGAAAATTGGCATTTTGTGACTCGTCCTTAAATTTTGCACACCAGTGTATATGTACAATAACTGGATACAATAAATAAAAGTATGGAAAAATGATTTTGCATAGTATTGGCATAAAAACGCTAGTTGGATAAAAAGTTTTAATGTAGCATGTATAAAATATTAACATTTTGAAATAATTCTTCCCATTTTAATAATAGTCTAAATTATAAATATTTATATTGTGCATACAAACCAAATTTAAAAAGTATTCATATTCAATGTGTAAAATAAACATTACAATTAATTAAAAAAAAAGGGGGGGAGGAATGGAGGCTTCTGTTACTCAATTTTGGGCCTTTCAAAATTTTCTAAGGGAAGCATGTGCTTCTTGTGCCTATTCGGTAATCGGGACCTGATTGTAACTGCTATGTATGATCTTTTCGGTGTTATTTTCAATATTAAATCCATTTCTGGGGATGAATCTGTAGTTTTAGTCATATAAAAGAACTTCCTTATGGCGATTTCACATCAACATCACAAACAACCGCGATTTCCAATTTATTTTATCACATTTTTTTCATTTTCATCATATCAAAGGGAAAGTTATTTTACAAGTGGAAGGCGTTTTACGCTTAATTGGACATCTCAAGTCAACAAACTAGAAGATTAGCTTAAAAAAAAAAAAAAAAAAAAAAAAAAAAAAAAAAAAAAAGAAAGAAAGAAAAAAGAAAAAAAGAAAAGAAAAGTTGTTTTGCCATTAAATAACCGACAAAAGTTGCGACCTAAAATTAAAATAAAATTGGCAGGCTTGACTAATATTAAACGATTTGGAATCGAATAGCGTTCTCCATTTTTTGTTATATAAATTTTCTTATTTAGTTATAAGCGATTGGTTTCACGTTTCGTCAGATCTTTTTGCTTTTCCGTGTTGTCGAGTCCGGAAATTCGATTCCCACGTTATTAATATTTTCAGAAAGATTTCATCCATTTACTAAAAATGGAAAACGCCATTCGATTACAGCTTTTTGAATAAGAACACCTGCCCTCTTCAAGATTTTCGTACAAAAATAAATTCAGAAATGTGTCAGAAACTAACATATTTTTTTTTTCTTTAAAGCTTAAAATTCTAAATGTCGAATCTTTGCCAAATTCTGAAACTTTTGCTATTGTAACTGCTGTTTATGATCTTTCCGGTATTGTTTTCAATATTAAATCCATTTCTGAGGTAAATCTGAAGTTTTAGTCACATAAAAGAACTTCCTCATGGCGATTTCACACATCAGCATCATAAACAACCGCGATTTCAATTTATTTTATCACATTTTCTTCTTCATCATCATATCAAAGGGAAAGTTATTTTACAAGTGGAAGGCGTTTTACACCTAATTGGTCATCTCGAGTCAACGAACCAGAAGATTAGCTTAAAAAATAAAAGTTGTTTCGCCACTAAATAGCCGTCCAAAGTTGCGACCTATATCGGCGAGTGTTGTTTGTTGTTTCATATCGCCATTCAAAAACAGGAAATGCATCTCTTTAGCTTCTTCCGACGGTTTTCTTTTATCCGTACATCCCCAACACCTTCAGGGGATACTTTTCGTATTACTTAATAAAACGGTTACCGGCCAACTTTTTTTTATTTATTATATCATCACATTATCTATGATGTTTGTTCCCCATATTTCTATTTCCGATGCAGCTCAATTAGGTCGTATGATAGCATGTTTGAATACAAACATATTTGAATAGAAATAAGAATGAAGCGTTAGAATTATAAGCGTTTTTCATCACGTGACAAGTCATTTTTCTTCCTTTATTGACTGAAGTTTCAGCTTCCGTAGAGAAATTCGGTTCAAAATGCCTACTTTGGCTCTGTCTTTTGAAAGATCCATTGTGTTTCAAATTCAAATAAACCGGAAAATGAGTGCGATTAGATAGTTTTTGAACAGGGGTCGATTTAGAAAAAGAAAGTTGCATAGCAGTAACTGCTATACAAAGTCAGTTTTGAATAGCAGTTAGACACTTTTGTATAGCTAGTAAAAAATAGCTAACGTAACTTTTAAATCTTGAAAATTTACAATTTTTATTTTTTATTTTTAAAAAGTAATATTTAACCAAAAGCATAAATGAAAGTAAATAAAATTATACAAAGAATAAAAAATGAATGATAACTCACCTACCCAATATAAATTATTTAGGAAATCAGAAGCTGGCTCTTGAATGACTTAGAGGTCAATTTACCTTCGCCACAGGTCAATTAAATATCTGTATCAACTTACCACAATACCAATTTTAACTTTAAGTGTACTTGACATAATAAAGGATGTGGGAATTATGCATCGCAATGATTGCGATTTAATGCATTTCTTGGATCGCATTTTAGTTAAATTTGAATCGCAAATTGCGATGCGATACCGCTTAAATCGAACCCTGTTTTTGAACAACAATACCTGCTAATTTCACGCATTTCCGAACAAAGATAAATTAAAACTTATGCAATAAAGTTGCCTTTTTTGATTCAAGAATATTTTTAATACATTTGAATCGAAACAATAAAGAAAAATCATCTGTCATGCATAGATTATAAAACATTTTCCTATGGAGTCTTTAACTTCTTCTGTCGGTTTTCTTTTATCCGTGCATCCCTAACACCTTCAGGGGATGCTTTTTGTTTTACTTAATAAAACGGTTACTGGCCAACTTTTTTATTTATTATGCCATTATATCTACTATGATGTTTGTTCCCCATACACCTATTTCCGATGTAGCTCAATTAGGTCGTATGATAGCTTGTTTTCAAAGAATTAAATGTCCGTGTGTGTAACTTATTTGAATCGAAACAAGAATGAGAAATCACTCGTCAAACATAGATTTTAAAACACTTTCCAGTCAACTTTTTTATTTTTTATTATATTACTATGATGTTTGCTCTCCATACTTTTATTTATGATGCAGCTCAATTCGGTCGTATGATAGCATAAGTAATTAAATGTCCGTTTGATTTGAATAGATACAAGAATGTAAAAACACCCGTCAAGCATAGATTATAAAACTCTTCCCAGCCAACTTTTTTATTTATTATTATTATATCTACCATGATATTTGTTCCCCATATTTATATTTCCGATTCCGATGCAGCTCAATTCGGTCGTATGATAGCATATTTTGAAAGAACTAAATGTCCGTTTGATTAACTTATTTGAATGGAAACAAGAATGAAAAATCACTCGTTAAGCATAGATTATAAAACACTTTCCAGACAATTTATTTATTTATTATTATTATATCTACTATGATGTTTGTTATTTCCGATGCAGCTCAATTAGGTCGTATGATAGCATGTTTGAATACAAACATATTTGAATAGAAACACGAATGAAAAACACAGATTATAAAACACTTTCCAGACAACTTATTTATTTATTTATTATTATATCTACTACGTCACCTCGTACTATAGCTCGTACGATTAGCATGTTTTCAAAGAATTAAATGTCCATTTCTTTCAGGCTGTTACCAACTAGTCTGTTCAGCAAGCGCAAAACGTTTTGACACATTTACAAATGCGTTTTTTAATGGAAAGATATGAAATTGGAAGTCTTGATTATTGAAGCGATTTGGAATCGAACTATGTTTTCTAATTTTTGATCAATAAATTATACCCATCGAGTTATAAGCGTTTTTGATCACGTGACAAGGCATTTTCTCCGTTCGTTGACTGGTGTTTATGCATCCGTAAATAAATTCGATTCAAAACGCTTACTTTGGTACTGTTTTCTGAAGGATCCATTGTGTTTAAAAAAAATCGGGAAAATGAGCGCGATTAGATAGTTTCTAAATAACAATACCTGCTAAATTCATGCATTTCCGAACAAAGATAAATTAAAACTTATGTCATAAAATTGCCCTTTTTGATTTAAGAACATCTTTCATATTTGACTCGAAACAAGAATGAAAAATCATTCGTCAAGCGCAAATTATATAAAAAAAAATTCCTATGGACGTCTTTAGTTTCTTTCGTTGGTTTTATTTTATTCGTACATCCCCAATACTTTCGGGGGATGTTTTACATAATAAAACAGTTACCGTCTAACTTTTTTGTTTCTTACATTATTATATCTATTATGATATTTGTTCCCCATACCTTTATTTCCGATGCAGCTCAATTAAGTCGCATGATAGCATATTTTGAAAAACTAAATGTCCGTTTGAGTAACATATTTGAATAGAAACAAGAATGAAAAAACACTCGTCAAGCATAGATTATAAAACACTTTCCAGACTATTTATTTATTATTTTTGTATCTACTATGATGTTTGTTCCCCATATTTCTATTTCCGATGCAGATCAATTAGGTCGTGTGTGATCGCATGTTTTCAAAGAATAAAATGTTTGTTTGTGTAGCATAGTTGAATAGAAATAAGAATGAAAAATCACTCATCAAGCATAGATTATAAAATACTTTCCAATTCTAATCTTTAGCTTCTTTCCTTGGTTTTCATTTATCCGTACATCCCCAACACTTTGAGGGGATGTTTTTCGTTTTATTTAATAAAACGGTTGCTGCCAACTTATATCTATTTTGATGTTTGTACCTCATTCTTCTATTTCCAATGCAGCTCAATCAGGTCGTATGATAGAGCATGCTTTCAAAGGATTAAATGTCCGTTTGTGTAACATATTAGAACATAAACAAGAATGAAAAATCACTCAACAAGCATAGATTATAAGACACTTTTCAATAAATTTATAGTGCTGTAACAAAACTTCACTATTTAATAAGTTGAAACAGATTGCTTAAGGCCCCACACTAGGCACAGAAAAAGACCCGGATGATAATGTAAAGTCTATGGGAGCGTTCTTGTCAAATATCTCGCTCCAGTTTTAATATTTTTGCATGATTTTTTTGCACAAAATAGCTGAGGACGATCCACAACCGGCCTAGTTTTTACTTTTTCGATTTTGCTTATATATTTTTTATATTACGATAGTTTCAATTTAAGAACCGATTTAAACCGGTTTTAAAAGTTAAAGTAATTAAAAAAAAATCTGAAACCAAAACTAAAGAAGTAAAAACTAGGCCGGTTGTGGATCGTCTTCAGCTATCTTGCGCAAAAAAATAATTTAAAAATATTAAAATTTGGGCGAGATATTTGAAAAGAACGCCCTCATAGACTTTATATTATCATTCGGGTCATTTTTCTGTGCCTAGTGTTGCGCCTTAAGGAAGCAATTTAGGAAACACATAACACGTGAAAACGCACTAACAGATATAATTAAAGATCGGCGACAATTCGAAATGTTTCTGTTGAATAAAAAGAAGAATTGTATAGGAGTTTTCTGATATGAATGAGAAATTTTGAAATTAAAAAGGGGGTCAAATTGGCCTCATTGTGTTTGTATCTCAATGCGTCACCCCCCCCCCCCATACATTCCTATACAATAAATAATTGTTGAATTGTACCAATCCTTATAGTCTGTAGCATGGATTTAGAATCATCCTGTGTACCAAAATGTTCTTGTTTCCAGTTGACTTTGTAAAACTTTGCCTGTATGTAAGATGGGCGATATCTAATGTGCGTCGCTGGATGGGGCTAGTACAGCTTTAACATTTGTGTAGGCTTCCTCATTTAGTTGAACCTTGAACCTTGTTTACTCACATATCTTCTTGCATCTCAAATCCGTTGTGGGTGCAAAGTCCTCCAAGTTACCTGTGAATTATACCCCTGGAGGTGCCTTGTCAGGTGAAGATCTCGTCAACTGATCTGATCAAGGCTCTAAATTACGAGATCAAACTCGAGTATCGCTTGTCGGTATAGGCAGCTCGTATGAGCTCTGTGGAAGAATTAGCGTTACCCCCGTCCTTTCTTTTTAATTCCTTCCAGTTCCGATTGAACCCAAACAGATAATTAAAAGTAACCTAGAACAGGCTAGGATAGTAACTAATGTTATAAGAATAATAGCGATACAGACACAATCAGGTGACTTCTGCACCGCAGCCAGGTAAAAAACTCCTTAAGCTAGGCATATTGCCCGGCAGGTAGGGGCCTGGTCTGCGGTATATTAATAATACGTTAAAGCCGAGTTTCTTTCTTTTGTACAGCTTTTAATTTTTCGGCACCAGTTTTTTCCACATTGTAATTTTAAATTACTTAATTGCTCAAAATTTGAGATTATATAATGTGAAAATTTTCAAACTAAAATATTGGTATACAGATTTAAATGTTTTGTTCGCCTTATATGGACAGTTTTCTTGCCAACCGGCTTTAATGAGTTAATGCTAAAGTTTCGTTACAATATTACAGATATGTTGGAAAATGATTCATATTATATCCTTGAAGGATGATTTTACATTTTTTACGTACACCGCAAGCTCGAAATGTATGCGGCATGGGTTTTTACGGAGCACAGTGAGTGAGTAAATAATTTCATATTCCACTGACTTTGAGAGGTAATCGCAGTTCTGAAACCTCCAGACTTAATTGGATTGTTTCGCAAGAATAAGGAAAAAAAAGTGAACATGTAGGTCACATAGTAAGCTGGAGCGTATAACAAATCATGAAGCCCCTCACTGGGACATTGATGCGGAGGAGGCAGTAAGATATTCCTGCATTCAGGAAAATCGCGCATTTTTCGTATAGTGACATAACGTTGTTTGCATTTTAGAGATTTTTAAAAAAGATTATCCAGTTGGCGATGAATTTGTGTCATTATGTCAATGTATCTCATTTTTAGCTTTATTTCTTCATCTTTTAATGGGGCTCAATTTGTCGTTATTTTGGTTTAGATCTAAGTGACAATTCATCTACTTGCCAGAAGTTATTTCATAAGAAATTACCTTTGATTTCTTCATGTTAGTTCAAAATATAGCATATGTTCAATTTAAAATTCTTGAAATTTTTGTATAAATTAATTCGAAAGGAATCTGCCGTATGCATAACTGGATAGGTTGCGTGGACTTTTATTTTTGGATACCATCAGTCAAAGATCTTGAAAGGTATCATAATCTAATTCCTTTTACCAGTGAAAAATTAAGGAACTGACAAGGTGGGACAGGGGTTTCTCCTAGGCGAATCAAAATACCCCGTTACGATGTTTATAAAACGATGTAAATAAATTTTCATATTTTTGTATGCAACAGTTTTCTTAACCCTTTCCGGTACACTATGCCTGATCTGGGATATCTAATTTTAATTCCAAACTTGCAAACGGCACCAATAATGTTTTAGTAAAATTTTGCTTTTGCAATTAAAGCTTAAATTTAGGAATTCAAAATATCTAAAAAATTCGTTTGTAAATTCCGGTGTCAGTTGATAATTTCGCATTTTACTAGCATATTTTGCCCGTGCCGGAAAGGGTTAATAGCATTAACTATGAAAACCCTCCAAAAATTCATTGTCAGGGGCGGTGACAGCCATAGTTACTTTTTTTTTTTTTTTTTTTAAAGAATAGAGAGATCTTCTGAATCACTTTGCTGCATAATGATGCCAAATATTATAAAACGTTCATTTACCAATTTTAATGTCTTTATATTCATTTATTCATAATTTTATTATTTTTTAAGAAATGTTATATGTTACCTTTTAGTCACCAGTATATTTTTTTCAGTATATTTAAGATACATCTACTATGTAATATTCATTTGTTTAAAAATTTTGTAAACACAAAACACTACTTAAATTACTCAAAGGCGTTTTTTATTCACAATAAGATACATTAAAAACCTGGTAATTTCAAGCATATTTATACTCATCATCAGAGTTAAAAAAAAAAAAGGTAAAAGCTAGAAGTTGAGTTCTTTATACCAGATTAATAAAACTTAAAAAAAAAAAAAAAATAAATAAATAAATAAATAAATAAATAAATAAACTAGATTGTGAGGCTATGTTAAATCGGACTGTTCCCAAGTTCTATAGAAATGGGGGATTCTCAGGTTGTATTCTGTATAATATCCCAAATTTTTGGAATGGTGTCCAATGACGTACCGTTACAAGTATAATTAGCAAGACGTAGGATTTTTATCGACTCCATTATCACTAATTTTTTGTAATTTGATGTTTTCTTTAAAATTAATCAGAATTTTTTTCTGCTGATTTAGTTTAGAAATAACTGTTCGACAGTGGTTAAGCTTGATTTATACGGATGATATAAGGAAGTTTAAAGAACCTTTATAAGAACGTATCGCAGATATCCAGCTTAACTGATATCAAGCAGTTATTTCTAAACAATTTTAGAAATAACTGTTTGATATCAGAATCAGGAGAAAGAAATTCTGATTAATTTTAAATAAATTATCAAATTATCAAAAATTGGTGATTATGGAGTCAATAAAAATCCTACCTCTTGTTAATTATACTTGTAAAGATACGCTATTGAACACAACTTAAAAAATTCGGTATATTATACTATACAGATTACAATTTAAGAGCTCCCCACTACATTAGAACTTAGAAACAGAACGATATAGCATAGTATCAATCTCTTTTTTCTTTTTGAAGTTTAGATAGTGGGGAAAGCAATCTTTGAGTAATTTATGTAATATTTTTTGTTTTCAAAATTTTAAAATTTATTATAATAAGGGGGATTTAAGGATTTAAAAAAATTATATGTTATCTAATTTCTTTAGTTAGTTCTTAATAATACTAACAAGGAAGGTCTCCATACTGGGCATACTCAGAAACGTTTGAAAAAAATACTAATTAAACTACTTAAGTATGTAATAAAGGATAAGTCAAAATTAGTGCCGGAATCACATTAGAAATTATGTAAAAAAAATAAAAAACCTTTGAATATTTGGCGTGATTATCACGCGATTTGGCGAGCAACTCTTTTCCTCGCCAAAAGCAAACGATTTAATGCAACGGAAAACTGCTAGATTTTTATAATGCGTGTAAATAGTATTTAATGAATTTAAACATAAACAATGAAAGAGTTTAATATATTATATGCATATATATATATATATATATATTTAATTTATCACTGGGAAAATATTTTCATAAACAAAAAATTCATATTGAAAAAAATTATTTTCATACATTTAAACGCATTCAAAATTAAATCCAGAGGTTTCCATAGCAACGAAGTTGACTTGACAATGCTCATTGGACTTTGAACTTGAAACAATTTTAATGAATTTAAATTATGAATTTCATATTAAATCGCAAATTTTGATGATTAAATTTGAATGTAAATACATATAAATATCGATATAACAAAATTATACTTGAAACTAACTAAAATTGACAAAATTAAAGTTATTTAAATTATATTTACCTAAACAAGTTCAACATGAAACTTTTTTTCCTTAAAGCGTATTTGACATAAAAAGTATTTTTTCAAATTTCATTCTATCGACAACCGATGATAAATCGCCAAATAACGAAATTTTCAATATTTTTTTACGGACAGGGTTCGGAGATTCCGCCGAAAATTTTTTTATAAACGTATATATCCACATGAGAAGAACATTCTGTAATTTTTTCAGATTTTTCGGAGTATGCCCGTATGGAAACGTTCCTTGTAAGTAGCACCTATAGTCGTCGTTTAATCCATCCGTCTGTCCATCCGCATATAACAGCACTAAAATTACTCAATCGAATGGCTTGAAATTTAAAATATATAAGTTTGCGCAATTTTATAGAGTTATTTAAAATTTTATAAAAATCGGATGTATAGTTCAACTAGCGGGACAATGAAAAGTATTCCGTTACATTACGGCCAATAGGGAAAAATAGTTTCAAGTATTTTTTAATGATGACTCTTTCGAACATAAATAAAATTGGCATGCAACAATGAAGTACATTCTAAAATATAAAGTCTGTACAATATGGTATGCAAAGAATATTTGTTATTAATTTACAGGGCCACACAAAAGTATTCCATTACATAATGGCTTAAAGGGGAACATTGTTTGGTAGGGTGCGCCGAAAAAAACTTTTTTTCGATTTTCGATGATGGCGGGTGCGGAAAAGTGGCCACTGGTGGCACTCAGTTAATACAAAAAAATTGAGATTTTTTGGATATTTCCTTACCCTGCCGCAAACGGCTTGAAGTTATGCAAAAATGCTCATTTTTGAACTTTTTTCGCAAAAAATTGAAAACTATTAAATTAAATTCATTTTGGTTGTATTTATTTGTAAAGGCATATTTAATGTACCAAATGTTTAAATAAGATCTGATCATGCATTTTTAATATCTATGTGTATTATAACTTAGCTTTTTTTATAGCTTTTTCTCGTTTAACAGACAAAAGTTTTATTTGTTTGAATCGATCGTTAATTTCTATCTTATTTATGTCCCTTGGTCTTCTTTATACTTTTTCTATGTTTCAAAGGTCATATATTTGGGCAACGGACAGCAGTATACTTCAAAAACAAATCTGGAAGGTGAGAAGGGGGTGAAGCAGGACTCTAAAGGAGCGCAATGACTCGTCGTAATACTGAGGGAGTGAAGGACGAAATAGATGAGAGCCAAAATGCGATAAAGGATTCTTATTATTTCTCCATGCTCAGTTACCTGCGACATTTGTTCAATGTGAACGTGAAACCTTTTTCTAGTGAGATACAGTGCTTTTTGGATCATTTAATATCCCATTATAGTGTTTTGTGCGTTTTATTACGACATGCAATGACATGTAAAGACATGCGATAGCCTGAAAAGTAGCCTTTTGGAGGCATTATGCATATTGAAAGTATTGCAATTGCCAACTTATGCTGATAATCATGCGCCACTACTACTAGTTGCTTCACTATGTAGAATTTGTGACAGTAGAGGATACGAATCTCGTCATCGATAAAAAACAAAGTCAGAAGAGAGAAATAGAAACTTGGAAAGAAGATACAGGCAGAAGAAGTTCTTGAAAGAAGGAAAATTAAAAGCATATTTTTTGATGGTAGAAAGAATAAAAGTATATTGAGAGAAAAAAAAGAACAAGCGGCACCGTCAAGAGAAAGACAAGGAACACATCGCCGTGTTGTTTGAACCTGGTTAGGAATACTTGGGTCACTTGATACCTCGTTCGGGTCACGTAAAAGAAATAGCAAAATCAATATATAATGTTCCAAGTCACTACAAGTGGAACTTTTTTGAACTGACAGCACTTGGGTGTGATGGCACCACTGTTAATACAGGAAAACACAATGGTGTCATTGCCTGTCTTGAAAAAAAAAAAAAAAAAAAAAAAAAAAAAAAAACTAGGAAGAGAGTTGCAACATTTGATATGTATTCTTCATATGAACGATATCCCGCTTCGACATCTACTCTCGAAATTTGATGGTGAAACCACGGGATCTAAGACCTTTGCCAAACCAATCGGTGCTAGACTAATGGGGTGTGAAAAAT
Source organism: Maratus speculifer (assembly GCA_964019185.1). Taxonomy (NCBI): domain Eukaryota; kingdom Metazoa; phylum Arthropoda; class Arachnida; order Araneae; family Salticidae; genus Maratus; species Maratus speculifer. Next base: position 209,861,615 of record OZ025301.1, on the reverse strand, counting down.
CTACGTGTCACTTTGTTCGAGCCTATTGCTGTTTCATGGATATCAGAAATGGAAAATACTGAAGATCTAAGTATCGATCAAAAGTGCTTATTTGATATTTATGCAGCAGTTTCAACCGGAGTATGTCCTCGAGAAATGGAAAACAGATAACTTGGACCAACTGTGAAATCGAGATGGATCACAACTTCTTGCAGAATTTTACACTCATGCGTTAGTAATTTAAATCCTGATAAAGCGTTAAAATATCTCACTCAGGTACGTGAAACTAGTTTATGCGCCCATGTGGTTTTCTGTAAGGAAAAGGCTAGGTTACGTAGACGGATCTAGACATATGTGGCAGATAAGTTAAACTTTCAACGTTTGTACCAGATGACCTAAAGGAGACAATGCATTCAGTCATCCAAACAAATGGATACTACGGTCGTCCCGACAATTTATTGATAGCAACGGCAACCGATGATAGACAATATATTAGAATAATGGCATGGAAAGAAAAAAGTATGCCGCAATTCAAATGAAATAAAAACCAACATAGAGCGAGTGTTTCAAGTTCCAAAGCTAAAACTTTAAAACAACGAAACACTATAAGTGTATCGAGTAGGTCGCCGCCGAAATCAGCGAACCTCTTGTAACAAAAACCTTTTCACTAGAAAAAAGTAGATAAAACGTAATTTCAGGATCCATGTTGGATGAATCAATAGTTTGCTTTCCAAGTCACTCCTAGGCTGTGGAAAAAGTCGTTAAAATTGTGACAGAAACTGCATCAAAGGTATGGGGGAGTAAAGGAAGACATACCTTCATTAGAGCAAAACTTGCCAGCACGGAAAAAGATACCAAAGTTCATTTCTAAAAATGACTTTGCAGCGTAAATGCGATTCAGTGCATTTTGAATATAACATTCTGTGGGTAGGAAGGCGGGTAAAACTCAACGTGCAGCTACCTCCTCGTGGTGAGTTCTGGGTTGTTTCGCGTTGGTACCGAACGCAAAACAAACTAAAAGCTGTACATTTTTAAATAACATAGCATTAAAATAATGCATAGTTTTTTAAACATTTGACTCATTAAACATATCTTCTCAATGAAATACAACCAAAATAAACTTAATTTAACATTTTTAAATTTTTTGTTAGCAAAAATTCAAAAATCAGTATTTTTTCTAAACTTTAAGCCATTTGCGGCAGGGTAAGGAATTGCCCAAAAAATCACAATTTTTTTTGTGTGAACTGAGTGCCACCAGTGGCCACTTTTCCGCACCCGCCATCATAGAAAATCGAAATAAAGTTTTTTTCGGTCCACCCTATTGTTTGGGGCGCGTTTCTATAATATTAAATTGCTTCACATTTTATTAAGCTGATATACTATATGATTGCTGAAGTTTATTACAAGTTACTTCCTGTATAATAAAAAGCAGATAGTATTTACAGGGACGGGACATATAAAAGATTTCGGCTACTATACTGTATCCGAAGTACTGTATACTGTTACACCAAAATCTGAATATTTGTTAAAAATTTTTTATAGTACGAACGCACCTCATTTGCTATGTTTGACGCGCAATTTCCAACGTGTTAACTTAATATTCATTTGTGCAATTACTCGCTGTTATAAAAAGTTCGAATACATTTTTCAAAAACTAATATACAAATCAAGTACGGTCTTTGCTCCTACATAATCTGCATGCGGAATTTCAAACTTATGTGTTATCAGGAAAATATATAAGCTAATAACCATATTCATTCTGAATACATTTCATCAGCATTATTATTATTTTTTTTTTTTTGGTCGGAAATGTTTAAAGATAAACAACTATAATCTGTGAGAATAAAATTTTTTTTTTCATCATTATGCATTCTTTTTCTTTTTCATCATAGCTTCCTAAGTATGTCAACATAATGCTTAGAAGAAAAAGAAAAAAATGAGTAAATAGCTGAGGAATCGCACAGAGTGTCATAAGGAAGTGCAATAATTCTGATTCCCAACCCCAATTTGCACTTGTCCGTTGTGTAAGGGGAAAAACAACCATCGCAATGGCTATATCGTTGCGGAAAAGTTAACTTCAGTGCTTATTTTATCTCCAGTTAAATATCAATTCAGTTAAATGTTATACTTTTAAACATAACTTTAAAATTATATTATATATACAGGGTGTTTCTAAATTCATGGTCCAAACTTTAAGGGGTGATAGTACACATCAAGACAAACAATATTTAAATAGGAAACCAAGGGTCCCAAAGTCTTCCGAAGGAGATAGGCGCCATTAAAGTTTAGGGTCCAAAAATTAAAATGATTATGAAAAACAGAAAAATTGGTCGATTCGTTTGCGGTTTTCACTAAAATTATTCTTTATGTCAGTATTGTCTTGAAAATAAATTATAAAGATAAATTTCAAAAAATGACGATAGAGGGCGCTTTAGACTTTAGAGTAACGAACAACTATTTTTTACCGTTATTTTTTGCATCTCATTAAAGGTTTCGTAAGCTTAGACTTAAACTTAAATTTTGAGCTCAAAATCTGAATAGTTGGAAGCAGTTAAGTAACACAAACTTAACTGTGTTCAGAGGGTTTTAAATTCAAATGATTATAAAAAACGGAAAAATCGGTCGATTGATTTGCGGTTTTCACTAAAACTATTCTTTATGTCGGTATTTTATTGAAAATGAATTATAAAGATAAATTTCAAAAAATGCCGATAGAGGGCGCTTTAGACTTTGGAGTAACGTACAACTATATTTTACCATTATTTTTCGCATCTCATAATTTTTTTTAGAAGCTTATACATAAACTTAAATTTCGAGATGAAAATCAGAATCGTTGGGAGTGGTTAAGTAGCGCAAACTGAACTGTGTTCAATGGGGGTGGGGAGGTTCAAATTTCAAATGATTATAAAAAACGGAAAAATTGTTCGATTCGTTTGCCGTTTTCGCTAAAACTATCCTTCATGTCAATATTTTCTTGAAAATAAATTTTAAAGATTAATTTTAAAAAATACCGTTAGAGGGCGCCTTAAACTTTAGAGTAACCAACAACTATTTTTAAGCGTTATTTTTTGTATCTAATTAAATGCTTGCAAATGCTTAGATTTAAATTTTGAGCTCAAATTCTAAATCGATGGAGGGGTTAAGAAGCGGAAACTGAACAGTGTTCAGGAGTTAAAATGTTACCCTCCCCACCCCTCGAACACATTTCAAATTTCCGCACTTAATTACTCAAAACGATGCAGATTTTGAGCTCAAAATTTAAGTTTGAACTTTTACAAGCATTTAATTAGATACAAAAAATAACGGTTAAAAATAGTTATTGGCTACTCCAAAGTTTAAGGCGCCGTCTAACGGTATTTTTTAAAATTAATCTTTAAAATTTATTTTCAAGGAAATATTGGCATAAAGAATAGTTTTAGCGAAAACGGCAAACGAATCGAACAATTTTTCCGTTTTTTATAATCATTTGAAATTTGAACCTCCCCACCCCCATTGAACACAGTTCAGTTTGCGCTACTTAACCACTCCCAACGATTCAGATTTTCATCTCGAAATTTAAGTTTATGTATAAGCTTCTAAAAAAAATTTATGAGATGCGAAAAATAATGGTAAAATATAGTTGTACGTTACTCCAAAGTCTAAAGCGCCCTCTATCGGCATTTTTTGAAATTTATCTTTATAATTCATTTTCAATAAAATACCGACATAAAGAATAGTTTTAGTGAAAACCGCAAATCAATCGACCGATTTTTCCGTTTTTTTTAAAACCCTCTGAACACAGTTAAGTTTGTGCTACTTAACTGCTTCCAACTATTCAGATTTTGAGCTCAAAATTTAAGTTTAAGTGTAAGCTTACGAAACCTTTAATGAGATGCAAAAAATAACGGTAAAAAATAGTTGTTCGTTACTCTAAAGTCTAAAGCGCCCTCTATCGTCATTTTTTGAAATTTATCTTTATAATTTATTTTCAAGACAATACTGACATAAAGAATAATTTTAGTGAAAACCGCAAACGAATCGACCAATTTTTCTGTTTTTCATAATCATTTGAATTTTTGGACCCTAAACTTTAATGGCGCCTATCTCCTTCGGAAGACTTTGGGACCCTTGGTTTCCTATTTAAATATTGTTTGTCTTGATGTATACTATCACCCCTTAAAGTTTGGACCATGAATTTAGAAGCACCCTGTATATGTGTTTGTGTGTGTGTGTGTGTGTGTGTGTACTATATATATATAAATACAATTAGCGGCCGTTCACAAATCGTCACCTGAGACTAATAAGGTTCTATCTGTGTTTTTGAAAAAAATGACTTATCGATTTCAAAAGGTTCTATTTGTATCTATAAAGGTATTTCTGGATTAAAATAATGTAATAATATAATTGTAAGGTCATATGTAAATTATATATAACATCATTTTGATGCAAAAATTTCTTCATAGATACAAATAAAGCCTTTATATGTCGATAAGTCATTTTTTTTAAAAAACACAGATAGAACTTTTTTATTCCAAGGTGACGAAATGATGTCGCGCTTGGAGGAGGGAGGAGAGATCATGAAATTGCGACAGTTTGTTACATGGGGGTGGAAAGGGATAAGAAGAAATGTAGCATTACACATTTTGTTTCAAATAAAAATATTAAAAATCAGCAGATTAAAATTTAAAGTCTTTTTTGTGATCGTAAAATAAAGTTTAAAGCTCAGATATTAACCTTTAACTGATGTGACAGAAATATTAACGTAATTAGTGTGAAGTGGCCTGTGATACCGGAGGATCGAAAAATGAATCAAAAGGCATGATTAACTTATATGTTGGTGTTTTTGTATTAAACTTTTTGTGCAAGACTTATAAGTAGCATTCCCCTATTTAAAAGTCTCTGATGATAGTATTAAAGTTCCAAATGAAGCAAAATTTCGGTAATGTTTGTAGTTAAACTGAAAATTACAAGTTGAACTATAAAAATTGAAAAAAGCAGTTAGTCAGTGAGACCGGTAACATTAGTTAACCTTGGAGAACGCGCGCTTACCCACGGTAAGGAATGTTTTTTACTTTGTCACCAATAAAAGCAAATTATAATCGTCACTTTATTTAGACAGAGACAATTCTTATAAATTCTGCGATAAAATACGTTGAAGATTACTTCTAAAAAATTAGTGGTTATTATTGTATAATAATAACCGGCGCGCGTCCTCCCGGGTTAAGGATTAAATTCCGTGTCAAATCCCAAAATGCTACTGTTTTCAATTGCTCTTTCATAATTTACTACCTCTGACAATAAAGTTCGGTGAATGAATTCAGAACTACCGATCTGGCAACACTGGGGAAATAAAACGCTGCACCTGTATAGAGGCTAGTGTTGACCATCTTCTCCCATTGTTGTTCATTTTTGAATCGTTTATGTTCTCTGTAAAACGTGCTTTACTAAGTGCTTCTTCAGTGTGTTGGTTCTTAACTGAAAACAGGAAAATGAAAGAACAAAAGATAAGTTTAAAGTTTGGTTTTAAGCTTTGCAAGACACCGAAAGAAATTCACGAGGTGTGGTGCAAATTGGACATCTACCATACTCGCCAGATCTAAATCCTCCAGACTTCTTCCTATTTTCACGACTCAAACTCTCTTTGAAAGAGATTTGACCATATTGCTGACATCCAACGAAATGTGACGAAGCTTTTGAACCCCATCCCAAAAGAAGACTTCTTGCAAATTTTACAGGACATGTATAGGAGATCTCAGGGGTGCATAGTTATGGGAGATGATTATTTCAAAGGATGGTATGGCAACTTTCGTTAATATTTCATCTTCATTAATGTTACAGAACTATTCACCGAACTTTATCGTCAAAGGTAGTATTTTATTACTATTATATATGAATTATGTTATTTATAGTAAACTTCAATCTTATTTCATACAAAATAAGTATACGGATCATTTTTATTGTTAAGCTCACAAATGTCATTAATACACAAAGTAAAAAAAAAAAAAAAGATTTATAGTATTATTTTGTTTCTGAACTGCAAGTATGTTTATGTGTGTAATAATAGCATGACATGCGACAAAAGGGGTGGGGGTAAAAATATTGGAAAAATGCGTGATCACATTTATGGATAACCCCTAATCCGTTAACATTGGCATGAGTTAGTTTCGCAGAAACCCATTATGAGTGTCAAAATTGCGAATGTTGAAACTATCTTACTATGCACAAAAAGAGGTTATAGTTTTAAGATATCATTTTGATAGAGAAAAACAGTTGAAATGTAAAAACATATTCATGAAACATTAAAAAGTACATGCTGTAAATAAATTTGAATGATTATAAACATATTGAACAAAGTTTACTTGTTAGTCGATGACTGAAAAAAAAAAAAAAAATTAATGTACAATTTTTTGGAAGAAGGGATTTGTGCATGAATTTCCGTATAAGAAAAAGATATGATCTCGATCCTTTTTAGGGTTTCGTTCATCTGATGAAACCCTATTCGTCTCTGCCCTCTGTCAGTCTGTCACAGAGTCCGTATGCAAAAGCTATATATATGCCAGAGAGCTCAAATTTTTTGTACTTACAGCTGAATGCCTCTTGTCACACAACAAATAATACAATTTTGAAAAAGAATATTATTTTAAATTAAATATTATTTTTTAAATCCCATCAGTTCATTTTGTTGTTGTTTTTTCTCTTCTAATTGTTGTCACGCAAGCTTAAATAGATGTAAAAATTGTTTCATTTTTCACCCTTTACTTTTAAAAGAGATAAGGTACTTCTGTTGCCACAATTACAAAATTGATATCACAATCTACAAAAAAATTAATATCTCAAAAATAAATTGAGATACAGCTTTTAAACAAAATGCATTTAAAAGTACTTTTTTCCCCCTATACGATGGTGTAGAAATTGAAAGTGTGCGATATTTAAAAGCTTAAAAACTTGCTGTAGCGTAAATTTCAAAATTGAAATTTCATTTCTTCTAATTCTTGCATGCAAGTTTAAATAAAATTATTATGTACGTAACATTAATGGATTAAATATGTCACGTAAAACATGCTTATTTGTTTTTATTCATCATATTAAATCATATTTATCATCTATTTCGATACGCGAAATGAAATATTTTTTTATATTTATTAAATTGTTATTCATTTAAATTAAGAGCCGCCTCTGGTGACTAGTTTGGTCTCCCTTTAAGTTATGCTAAGCTTTGCAATATTTTACCTTTATTCATAATTATATTTACTTGCGTACCTTCACTAAATCTGCATATTCTGATAGAGAAATCAAGAAATCTATGCGATCTCAAGGCAACATTTAGGGGAAGATTCTGTTACTATTCTGTTCTGGTTGGCGCGATTGGCGAAGAAATCCCAAAATAGCGCCGAAAAAACATTTTTCATTTGTTAATTTAATGAAAAAATGTGTTTTGAAGGAGAATATTAAACGAAACCCTCTGTGCGAACAAGTGGGACCCACTTACCCACTTGTTTTCAATTTACAACTATTAACAAAATGTGCAAATACGTGTAATATTACAGTAAAATGGAATTTCTTTTATATTTTTATAAGTAAAAAATATATATATACATACTTTATAGTAAATATTACACTAATTTTTATCAAGTAGATCATTAAAAAACACCTCCACCTGGGGAAAAAAAATAGTCAATTCAACAATATACATAAAAGTTTTATTACTTTGAACATGTTGTTTTGTTGAAAAAATATAGATTGAGAAAAATCACTAAATCACTTTTAAGTGAAGTAGATTGTGGTATTTAAAGAGACAGCGATGTAATAAAACCGTTTTAAACTGTATTTATAATACTCGGATCTTTGTGAAAGTTCATCAAGAATGTACTAGGAATAATAAAGTGTAATTTAAGTTTAAAAAAAATATGAAAATCGATGTTTTCGTCATTTTTCGCCGTGTGAAGGGTACCGAGACCACTTAGGTATTCGCGAATTTTGAAATGTTCTGCATTTTCTTTTTCGCGAATAATCAAAACTCGCGAATGTTTAGGGATTACTATACTGCATGATATCATGCTTAGAAATGAAATTGTTGACTACTTAAGATTATTTATTTGAAAGCTCACCTTGGAAAAGGGATTAAAATATGTATATATTGGATTTGTAATATTGTTTATGAAAAAAGGACTCCGATGAAGCATAAAAAATTAAAAACAGAGCAAAAGTTTTTAAGTAGCTGAGTAAAATTATGTGATAGAGTAAAACATATTTCATTTTTTGAAAATGCTTGTTCTTTTTGTTTTTAAAGCAGCGGTTCCCAATTTTTTTTTCTTTCACGTACTCTTTTTTTAGCTTTTAATTTCGAAATAGTAACTAGATCACAACGATATAATAATTCGATACAAATTAAATTTGAATTTTTTTTAATGACAATTTTATTTTTCTTAAGAAAGGTGTTATAGTAAAAATAAAATACATTGACATGTTTCGGAACCGTCAAATAAGTTCCATAGTCATAATTTTATTATGACTATGATTAAGATTATGACTTATTACTTACTACTTAATTTTATTATGACTTAAGATTATGACTATGGAACTTATTTGACGGTTCCGAAACATGTCAATGTATTTTATTTTTACTATAACACCTTTCTTAAGAAAAATTAAAATTGTCATTAAAATGTTTATATAAAAGGTGAATATTTTAAAATCTGATGATTTAAAAAATCAATTGGATTTAATTAACTTTTTATCATAAATTTGAATTTTACAGTTAATATTACTTTTTATAATATTAATCAAACATTAAGAAAAATCAATGTAGCATTAAAAGAATTTTTAACAACCGTACCATAATTTTTGATAAACGACTTTTTTTCTTATTTTTTTTATACAAAAAGCATTAAAATTACAAAATGTAACGTGATTTAGACGATCTGCAATTAGTTTTAAACACAGAAAAATAATAATAATAAAAGGGGTGGTAAACAAAATAGTGCATAATGGTTAATTGAAATTTTCGGGAAGATCGGGGTAAAATAAATATAGTATACTTGCAATATGTTTATCGCTGGGCGGAGCTACTGATATCGCGTTTCAATGAATTATTAAGCAAATCAGACCCCTTATTTTGAGTGAAACAAATTGGATTTGCACATGAGACTAAATTGTTGCCTAAAACTATGAATTTTAACTTATGTGTTTTCAGTTAAACCATTTTTTGTGAATTCCACCATTACCGATATTTTTTGCACGTGCCCATTGCATTCCCCTCCTACCACCAGGGCCAGGGATACGCGTATTCTAAGTTGTTTTAAAACAGAAGATTGTTGTTTTATTTTACTTTATTACCCTCTTTTAATTCTCTCAGTCTGGTTTTTGTATGTAAATATGGAATATCGTAATCTATTTATAACGAACTTGCTGATAGACTAGAACAAGTGGGTTACTGTGATCGCAGATCGCACAGAGGGTTTCATTTAATGTTTCTTTTAAAACAAGCTATGCTTTAATTAATAAATCCAAATTGCTAATTTATAATTAATAAATTCTTACATAGATGGCAGCACAAACAAATTTAATTTTAAAACAATCATAAAAGAAAGTTATTTATTTTAGTAAAATAAAAAAATGTTTAAATCAAATTATTTAAATCAGTTCCATGAATTTTTGATGTTCTGTTACATAAGAAATAGTTAAATTCACAGTTTCCTAGAAAAATTTTAGTAACTTAACAAAATTTTTTTTATCGTGCATTGTTCAATACCATCGAATTCTGGTTGGAAAGTTTTAGAAATGAAGAAAAAAAAACACATTTCATTTTTATTGCAATCTGTTATATATGAGGGTAAAAAAGGTAAAATAATTTAATATAAGAAAAAGCAAACGAGTTAACTGTTCAAATATAGGGTTATGCTCCCTCCTTTTTCCCTCTATACATATATTTCTAAAAAAAAAATCTAGGTAAAATTATCTAATCATTCATATAATACTGTTTCCTAATCAATGTCGCAATGGACAGAACTCACAGAAATAATTACAGACATTTTTACGGAACAATAAAAAAAAAAAAAGGTTTAAGAAAATGAAAGAAAAAAATGTTAACCTTTCATTTGGATTGAAATCCATTACGCGTTTGAAAAAAGAGAAAAAAAGACAGAAATAAATAGAGTAAACTTGATTTATAAGGAAAAAAAATAAGTAAATTGTCAGGTTATGTTCTTTAGATTTTTTTTTTTTTTTTTTTTTTTACCTGTATGCTTCGAAAGAGTTCCAGATAAAGTGTTCTAATCAGAAAAAGTGTTACCCAATATTGAGTTGTTAGTTTCTATTTTAAGATTTTACGGGATTTTGTCACAAAACGCGAAGCAGTTTCGTACACGATTTGAACTAAATTCGGTGACCTTGTAATGCATTTCTATTTTACTTTTTCTTTTTTTTTTTTACATCATCGTTTTGTTTAAGTGCATGTTTTATTATTATTATTTTTTTTTTACTTTTTATTTATATGTTATATTATATTTTATATAAAATATATATTTAGTATTATTTATTTGTTTTTTACTATTATTATTATTATATTTATTTATTTATTTATTTTTTATTATATAGCATATTTTATTTATTTATTATTATTATTATTATTATTATTATTATTATTATTATTATTATTATTATTATTATTATTATTATTATTATTTTTGAAATCATCGATTTGTTTAAGGGCACGTATTTAAATAAAAAGAATATTGCCCAGTTAAACTGATGGCATTGAGCACACAGGCTACGCATACTAATTGCACATTACAGCCTTATATTTTCAAGGGTTAATTCCGCTCGAAAACAAATTAAGGGGGGGGATAGCTGCCTCCATTTCCCCATTTTATACTTAATCACTGAACCCCTTAAACTAATCAGATATATGCTTTATCACATAAAAAATCTATATCCAAAATTAAGAACAAATCGGAAAAATAATAATAAAAACCCATTTATATAATTTAAGAGGAGTTATCCTCTCTTTTATACTTAACCATTAAATTTCCAAAACTATTCAGAGATTCGCCTTAGAACCTGGGAGGGGCATTAGCCCCCGTTCCCTCTCTTATACATATCGAATGAACTCCAAAAATTAATCAGGGAAGCGCTTTATCAGAATATGCTTATATCCAAAATTTCAAGTGAATCGGATATTTTTATCATGCGTTATCGCGTTACGCGCAAACGCTCATACAGAACGGACGGGCACATAAGCTTCCAGGCTTTGATAGCCTGTGAGCTAAAAACGTTTCAGCAAATCATTGGGATTTTTTATTGATTCTGAACTGTTGCAGAACAATTAAAAATAAGTTAAAATTGCGTTATATCATGCTTCGGAATAGATTTGTTGTTACACTTTATGTGAAAATTAATCATCACGTATTTTTTTTATTAAAATAAGCAGCATTTTTTCCGAATCATGATACAGTCGACTCTCGTTAATTCGAATCTTCGCTTAATTTGAACTAAACATGAAGTCCCAAAATTTTCGATGGCAGAATAATTATAAAAATTTTTATTAATTCGAACTCACTTTCTCTCGACTTCGTTTACGAACTAATTAGAATTCCGATTTTTCTTTTTTCTTTTCTTTCTTAAGAATTTCAGATCATTTGAATAACTTTCTTTGATTTTTGTGAAAATTGTTCCGAACGAGTATACATATAATCCAATGCATTTGATATCCACTTTCTTAGTGTCCCGTCTGTCTATCAGTGACGCTTTAAATTTTTTCTTCCATTGTGCTTATTTATAATCTTTTAATTAGTTTATGTATTTATACATTCTAATTTAATATTAAGCCATATTCTAATGATAACACCTGAAGTAAATTTAAAAAACACTATAACATTAATTCTTTTGTAATAGTGCCATATTAAGCATGCTTTCCTCTCAAATTTTCCATAATTCGTACTTCGGATAATTCGAACATTTCTTGTGGTCCCGACGAGTTCGAATTAACGAGAGTCGACTGTATTTCCATTTTTTGCGTAGCAGTGTAATTTTCAGTAGCTTAATTTCTGTTTGAAGATTTACATTTTACTTTGAATCGTTGTTATTTCATAATTTTTTTTAAATATATATATTTTTTCATTTTTTTAGGGTTTCGTTCATTTGACGAAACCCTGTTCGTCTCTGTCCTCTGTCTGTCTGTCACAGAGTCCGTATACAAAAACTATAAGTCAGAGACTTCAAATTTTGTGTACTTATAGCTGAATATTCCGTGTCACACAACAAACCATAAAATTTTGAAAAAGTGCATTAATTTAGTAATCAATCTTATCAATATCATCCGCTCGTTTTTGCTATTGAAACTATAAAAGAGAACCTTGATTTTAAAGTTTTTCATGTAGACATCATGGCTTGGACGCAAAGCGTTTTACTAGCAAACGGAGGGTCCTGTCATCGAGCCCCGGTGCTGAAACTTGAAATTTGCATACTAAGTTGGATTTAATTAAAAGAAATTTCGTATTTTTTGCCAATTTAAAGGGACGGTGGCGGTGGACGCTATTATTATTTTTTTCATCATAGCGATATGAACTTTTGTGCTTTTTACATTTCACCATAAGCTTATAAAACACCTTCAAACAATTTCCAATCTTATTAAAATTTTTAAAAAAATTCTAAATCTTTAAATGAAATTTAAAAATACTCCTCGTGTTCTAATTTTTGATATACTTTCTTGCTTTTGCAATTTTATCACTAAAAACTCTATCATAAACAAATTTGTGTAAGATTTTTTTAGTCTCTTGAATAGTTAATATTTTAAAGACTTTTTTATGAATTGTATATCAATTTTCATCAAAATTTTGCCTTTTAAAAAGTAAAAAAAAAAAAAAAAAAAAAAAAAAAAAAAAAAAAAAAAAAAATCAAATTTGACAATCTTAATAAAGATGAATTTTAAAAAGCTTATACAATTTTTCTGAACGATATGAGGATACTTCCTTATCAATTTCATAAATATTGATCAAAAGTTACGTCGTAAGAAGCATTTCAAAAATCTGAAAACGCTGAAAAATTACTTTTGAGAAAAACAGAATTAAAGTATATAAATACACTTACCTTTATTATTTATTTCTTAAAACCTTCACAAATGATATTTTAATAAGAAAAAACTGTTTCGGTACTATTATATCACAGAAATGGACCTTTTTTGCGACGACTTTGCTCAAATAATGGTCCACTGTCCCCTTAAGGGGTTATTCTATTTGTTTATTTATTTTTATCACTGACATTCATAATATGTTTTGGAATTCAATTTTCTTCCTATTTTAAAAATTATTGCGATTTATTAATGATTCAGCATTGTAAATTTCATTTGAACATTTTTTTTTATGTTTAGAAATTTAAAATTTTATTTATATCTCCGCTATTTTTTATTGTTATTATTTTTTTTAATTATAGATATAAAAAAAAAGTAGAATTTTGGATTCTATTTATAAAATTTAATTTGAATATTTTTAATTTGATTAAAATAAATAACTTTCTTTTATAATTATTCTAAAATTAAATTTATTGGTGCTACTATCGATGTAAGATGTTAATAATTATTATAAATTAACAATTTGGATTCATTAATTAAAGTATAAGTTGTTTTGAAAGAAATATTAAACGAAACCCTCTGTATGATACGTGATCACAGTTAACCAATTATTTAATTTTTAAAACGGTTATCTATTTTGCGATATTGCACAAGAAAAAAAATTTTTTTTAGTCTCATTGTTCTATTATAAGTCTACGATGAATTATAGCGTAAATAGCTTGAGCCTTTTTTTTTTCTTTAAATACTTTCGTGCATGAACTACAACTCACCATTTTTAACACGTTCCAACTTAATTTAAAAGCATTTATGAATTCGGTTCGTCTGATTGTCTGCCGTCTTCCCGTGTTCTAACTCTTGTAAATATACTCAGATTTCCATGTAATAGATTATATGTTATGGAGAGTCACTGAACTTCATCGGTATTCAAAAGTGAAATGTGTACACTGTGAAAATAATTGTAAATTTACGATACTTTACCGTAAATTACTCCAGTAAATTTATGGAAAAGGGCACTTTTTCCAGATAAATAATCAACTCCCGTAAATTTTATGTTTTATAAACAAAATTCGTTTATCTGAAGGCAAAGTCCATTAATCTAAGAACAAAGACAGTTTTTAGGTGCGTTCGTAACTATGTAAATACGTAGTAACTATAGTTGTCGTTCAGTTCGTCCGTCTGTCTGTCCGTCCGCATGTAACAGAGCAAAAACTACCGAACCGAATCGTTTGAAATTTGAGATATATAAATATTATAAAATTTTGTTGAGCCATTTCAAATTTTATGAAAATCGGATGAATAATTCAGTTACAGGGACAATCAAAAGTATTCCGATACATTACGGCCAATGGGAAAAAAGTTTTAAGTACATTTTTCATGTACATTTCACACAAGTTTCAAGTACATTTTAATCATGTTACACTCTTTTGAATATAATAGAATTGGCATGAATCTACGAAGTACGTATTAAAATATACATTCTGTAATTTATTATTAATTTATTATTAATTTACAGGGCCTTACAAAAGTATTTCACTAATGGTATACGGGACAACATTGTTTGGGGCGTGTTTTAATTATATTAAACTATTTCACGTTTTATGAAATTGATATACGTTGCTGGAGATTAATACAAGTTACTTCCTGTATATATACAGGAAAACACAAAAGATTTCTACTACTATAATGTCCGAATTACTGTATACTATAACAGCAGGATCTGAATATTTTTAAAACTTCGTTATCGTACGAACGCACCTCATTTGCTACGCTTCACGTGCAATTTCCAACTTGTTTTTTTGTGATTTTGCCTGAAATATCTGCTGCAATAAAATTACTGCAGCATTTTTTTTTTTTTTTTTTTTTTTTTTTTTTTTTGCAGTATAGTATTTTTAGTTTATGAACAGGGACACTCAAAAGAACTCCGTTGTATTATGGTCTATGGGGGTTGGGGAATGGTTGGCGATGTGTTTTAATGATGTTATGTATTTTCAAGCATAATAAAATTTCTATGAATTTCTGAGGTGCACTAAAACATGGTTTCTATACAATAAAAAAAGCAAAGCATGATTCATTCGTTTACGGGGCTATGCATAAGAATTGGATTACAGAATTGTCTATGAGCGATAAATGCTGGAAGTGCGGTTTCAGTATTGAAAAGCGTTTCAATTTTAAATAATTTTTTTGCCTGCTTTGTAATGTATATAAATTCTGTAGATCATATACAAAGCTATACAAACGAGTTCGTAAGCATTAGTGTGTATGAGCTCTAATTGCTTAAGGCGGCTGGTCACTCAACGGCCGAATTCCCCTTGTTAATGTTAAGTCAATGGGTGTTTGATGCAATTCAAAATATTTCCTTGGGGAATTAATATTTTTAACTTCTTTTTTTCAGTATTTTCTTCTTAAAAGATATTTTTTTCTTTGTTTTCAAAATATTTATAAAATTTATGCCCATTTTAATATTTCATGTTTTAAAAACTGATAAGTTGGAAGTAAAATTTTAACCTTTCATATAAAACTGTGCATAAATTTTAGAAACATTTTGAAAACTAATTAAATATGATGAATCCTTTATGAAGAGAACACTGAAAAAAGAAGTTAAAAATATTAATTTCTCGCGAAGATATTTTGAATATAAAAATGCATCAAATGTCCATAGTCTTAACATCACGGAGGGGAATTCGGCCGCTGAGTGACCATTTGCCTTAAAGGTGTTTTTAATTGAGTTGTGCATTTGCCAATTGAACTATACTTACTATACTAAAGAAATTTTGATTATAAAACCTAAATTTTTTCAATTGTGAAGTTTTTAAGTTAGATAATAATACAAATTATGTACTTTCTTGGAAGCACTGTCTTGTAGGCATTTTATAAACTCAGATGAAAATAATATTTATTTTATGAGGAAAATATTATTGGTGCTGCCATTCATTGGTTTCATTTTAAGGGCACATGGAAAATAAAATGGTACAAATTTTTGAGTTTTAAATCATCAGCCTAAAAAATAGATCTAAAATATTAGTGTGTTGGAAGGTTTTAAAATAATATATTTTAAGCATGATCGGTGTATATACATATATTATTTCGCCATTTTTTCGAAATGTGTTTTTTTTTTTTTTTTTTTTTTTTTTTTTTTTTGTTACACTTTTGTAAAATTTTAATTTTAGGTAAACCGTTGAAACTTTTCAAAATTGTCTATCTAGTTCTTTTCTTTAAAAAATAACTAACATTATAAGTGAGAGTGGAATATTTTTAAAAATAAAATAAAGATATGGTGTTAAAATTTTAGAATTTTCAAAGTTCTTTAGTAAAATATTTTAAATTTTATTTCTTTTAAGCCAAAATAAAATAGCTTCTTATTATTCGCAAATAGTTTGTTCCTGATATTACAACAAATTTTAAGGTAATATATTCAAAATTTTTTTAGAAAAGTGTGCTGAACAGAAATATTGTTCAAAAAATATGTAAGTAGTTAACGAATTTAATGCATATTATTACTTTTTAACACGATCAAACTGATTGGAAATTTTATCATACTAATTAAATATTTCCAATTGAGCGAAAAATTGCCCAGACCGAGAATCGAACCCAGATCCTTGGCTTACAAAGCCAATCTTTTACCATTTAATCTGACTAGGCGACAACCGACGAGCATTTCTCGCTCAGATAACCTTATTGGTCGTCATATGGACTTCCTTTACATGCGGTTTATTCTGTCGAGCTGTCTCAATGATAGACCAGATGTTTTGACCAATAAGGTTATGTGAGCGATAAATGCCCGCTGGTTGTTGCCCAGTTAGCTTAAACGGTAAAAGATTGGCCTTGTGAGCGAAGGATCTGTGTTCAATTCCCAGCCTGGGCCATTTTTAGCTCAGTTGGAACTATACAATTCGTATAATTTATGCATGAAATTAATTTCTTTTGATTTATATATGGACTATAATGCGTATATTTCCTCTAATTGTTTATAATGCGTATATTTCCTCTAATTGTTTTACTTTATTTCTGTCTATTTTTAAGTAAACTACATGTTGTAAAATATTTCGCAAAAACTGCTCCTTTTCACTTGTCGAAATGGTCCATCCGCCCTTAAAGCAAGCACATTCAGTTATGTAGAAATGGGATCGAAATGTGAAAAAATCAATTAGTTTATCCGGTAACTACTTCGTTCGTCAACTAATTTCGCCAAATTTTACAGATCGCCAAACTATTAGCCAAATTATACAAATTATCAAATTTTTCGTTTAAACAACGAAAAAACAAATAAATTAGTAGAACATTAATAAAAGTATAAATAAAAAGTCAAATTAAAAACCACTTGATGACGTAATAAACATGTATATTGTGCTTAATGTCAAGTAAATGTAACATTTAGGTTACATTTACCGTTATTGCCATTTAATCTTGTAGTTTGGCGGTAAATTTTTGGTCGACGGGATAATCAAGTAGTACCGTTTATTTAATAAGGAAAAGAACCAAGGTACCCATTTGGGTACTCAGGAATGAAGAGGTTAAAAGCAAAAGCATAACACTCGCTGCTGAGTCGCTCGAGCTGGGTCGGGCATTAACCATTTTTGCACTATGATGCTTCTATGAGAGCATTGAAATTTTTTTTCAAATATTGTAATTTGTAAACATGTGTATCCTACAAAATATGTGGATAAATAAAGTTTATTCTAGAATTAACACTCCAAACAAATAATTATAGCACTATCACAGAGATGGAATCAGACATAAATGAGAAGTCATTATCCGTATCTTCCCTTAGTTGATTCCGATACTTACCTGGAGAAAAGTATGGGGGGAAAGAGAAATCCATCAAATTGACATTTCAGTCACGCCTCTCCCTTATACAAGCTAGAAAACAGAAACGGACGAGTTCATCTTCCCAAAATGATGCTTTGAAAAGCTAGGATTTAAAGGTAGAAATTTTTTCGCCTCCCTTAGGAGTTAAAGGAGTCCGGCACACATTTTAAAATAATTTTTATTAATTAAATTAAATTTCAATTTTTCTTTTTTCTTTTTTTTTTTTGTGGTGATTAACCATATAATTTGTAAACAAATTACACGATAAAGCTTCTCATTTTTTCTAAATTAAAATTTATTAAAAAAAGTTAGATAATTTAAAATCGTTATATTTCAAAATATTGTTTGTAGAACTTTATTTCTTTTTACATTTAAACAAACAGAAATGTCTAAATTTTAATTTTCATTCAGCATTTTTAAAAGCATTAATTTTTTTTTTATAAAAATAAAAATATTTAAATTAAAAATTTGAAAAAAAATGATTTAACTTAATTTTAAAAAATCATATTTTCAAAAACAAATGTATTTTTTTAATTTTCTGAATCATAATTAAAGTAAAACATTGAAAAAAGACATGTTCCAAGTTTGAAGCATTTATCTTTAATGGTTCTTGAATTATAAAAATTTGAATATGAGAAATGGTGTAAAAAACATCATGAAGGAAAACGCATTTTCACAATATGTCATTTCCGTGACAATCATTGCTTGAAAGCTAGATTTTGAAACCAAACCAAACCAAAAAAAAATGTTTTGTGCCAATTAAGATAGAAACATGATTTGAACTTCAATATCAACATAAAAAACTAAAGAAAATTTTAATGCAATAAGATTTTGTAAGAAAATTTGAAGATTTTTATGTCCCGGATTCTCTTAAAATTTCGACCGTGTAGACCTCTTGAGTAGCTGTGAATTTCGTGCACTTGCAAACGAAAATGAATTCAGAAATTCGCCATAAAGTAGCAATCTTGGATTTGAGAACGGCTTTTCTTTCAGCTACCTTTTCTTCGCATCAAATTAACTCGGTTTGTAGCCTCGAAAACCTTTCATTAGCTCATCATCTCGGCTTTACTTTCACTTCCTGCTGCGTCTAACATCAACAGGTGACTGTCCCTTTTATGGCCAGAAGTTTTTTTTTTTTTTTTTTTTTTTTTTTAACTCGGATTTTATGGATTACCATTCCATTGAACATGCTTCCTGCCTATCCAGGTCAAACAGCACCCCAGGAGGGTAGGAGTGGCGTTATTTCCAGAAATATATATCTATATTATATATATATATATATATATATATATATATATATTAATATATATAATACTAGGATGGATCACGTTTTCTTGCAGCGTTATCATTTAAGAAACGGTGAAAGTAAGTTACAAGTTTCTGGATATAGGACAACTATGAATCACCGTGGATTTAGTTGCTTTTTAAGGGTGTATTCGAAAAAAAAAAAAAAAAAAAAAAAAAAAAAAGCTTTTTTACCTTTAACAGCTCGAAATTTTCTGATACAATTTCAGACATTTTTAAAAGTAGAAACATGAAACTTGCTGGGGGGATTTTTGAAGAGACATATAAGGTGCCGTGTGATGTCATTTTACGCTCCATTCATTAGAATTTGATTTATGAACAATTATCTTCTCAGTAAGAACCTTTTTTTTTTCGTTCCCAGATCTCCCGCTTCGGAAAAATCTGTTCAAAATGACGTTTTTGATTGCTTTTTTTTTATAACATTTTCTGCATTTATTAAAGTATTGACAATCACCGGTATCTTGCTTACCTTCTAAATAAGACAATTTGCTAGTTTGATGCATTTGAGAGCAAAAATGAATTTAAAAATAAATCGGAAAATAAGCATTTTGAATCGAAATACACCCTTAACTAAAATAGTTTTAAAAAAATCTAGAAAGAAAAATTATGCATCAAGCATAGATTAGAAAACACTGTCCAATACATAGAGATATGATAACAAAAATTCGCCGTGCAATATGATAAAGAAAATACCTAAGTAACCAATTTAGAAAACCTATATCACATCCAGATTTGAAAAATTGTTGCAAAAGGTACTCAGGTACACCAGTTATTTTGGGCAGCTCTGTATATGATCTACAGATTTATTTGCATTCTATATAGTATGCTAAAATTTAGTTTACTTAGAAAAAGCATAACACAGTTTTATATTTAGTTTTAGCAATTTCTACAATAGATGAAAACGTAAATGTTTTGTACATGCCAGTATAGTATCTACATATTTTTTATACGGCCGCATATTTATCTTAAACTTAATTAAAGTTAAAACCCATTTAAAACTATTGAAATCACTCTTCCAGGAATTACTATGCATAGGCGAACATGTATCCAGGTTTTTCGGTAGTCCCGTATTATGATTTTATTTAAATGCTACAAACATTTCTTTGTATATTAAATATAGCTGAGCTACATTCCGGAAATATATATTCTTGAAATATATACAGTGAAACCTCTCTGTGTGATCACCTCCATTAAGTGACCACCTCAATGAACGATCATTTTTTAATGGAACGCAATTTATTTCCATGGGCCCAATACTAATTTTACCTCCATTCAGAGACCGTCCCATCAGTTGAAGTCCCTCCATGGGCGACCAATTTCTTTGAAGAAAGTTAAATAAATTCTGTATTTTCCGCAGAGCCTGATCAAGCTGAAGTTGGGCTCAGGGCCTGTTAAAAAATTGCACTCACTCCCCCTTACCTTCTCATTTCCAGCGACACTTTGTGGAAAAAAAAAAAAAAAAAAAAAAAAAAAAAAAAAAAAAAAAGGTTTATTTGATGAGTTGACAAACTTGTTTTAGTGAAAGTTTCAAGTTAAAAAAAAAAAAAAAAAAGAAAAAAAAAAAAAAAAAAAAAAGAAAAGAAAAAAATTAACATACAAGCATAATCAAGAAAGTGAATTACCGTCCACTTTCTCAAATAAGTATTTGTACAATTCACCAACATCCAGAGTTTATGTTGCAGAATAAACATCTATTTGAAAACACGCTTTATACAAAATCTTAAAAATTATGTTTTCCCTAACAGTCTAGTAATCATTTTAAACTATATAATTCTGATATTGTAAAATGCTCGTTTATACTGAAACCAATTGACACAGTATGCAGTTTTTGGCATTTTCCCCAAACTTGATTTTCTGGATACGGCAAGTTTTGAAATTATAGGTACTCTCAAACTGAAAAGGACTTTTACAGAAAAATTAAATATGGAGGTTTTTTACTATAATAAAACTTAGTTTTTACGTCAGGGACTAAAATATAAAATGCAAACAGTGGAAAAACCTAAATTGTGAAAAAAATTACATGCAGGAAAACACAAATTCCAAATTTCCGTTTCATATTTTATAAAACAATATTATTTGAAAAATATTTGATTAAGGAAAAAAAAATCAGCCACATAATTTGTGGGCCCCTAAAATTGGTGGGTCCATAGCCGAGGCCCAAAGGCCGCCAGTGCATTAATCAGGCCCTGATTTTCCGGTCGCTTAAAGAAGGTTTTAGTTGAATAATAATTCCGGAGGCACATTATTCATCGAGTTGCTAATCTAAGAAAAGTCTTTTTTCTTAATGTGAAAAATAAATTTAGCGACATTAATTGTTATCTGTTTTCAACAATTAAAACCTAGAATATTTGAGAAAGTTAAAATGCTCTGCAGTTTTAAACAAAGAATCAGCGTAACGCTGGATTAACGAAGATGTACATTTTAATCCAGTCTGCTTATTTTCTGATTTATTTTTAAATTCAATTTTGCTCTCAAACACTTCAAACTGGTCAATTTTCTTATTTAGAAACTATACAATGTGTTTTGTCGAAGTTTTGATAATTGTAAAAAATATTGCGAAAAAATACTGTCAAAGTAGGCGTTTTGAGTCGAATCTTCCGAAGAGGGAGATCTGGAAAAAAAAAAAAAAAAAAAATCATACTGAGAAAATAGTTGTTTATAAATCAAATTCTATTGAAATAAGATCTCGTGACTTCTTATACATCTCTTTAAAAATCTCCTCAGCACGTTTCATGTTTACCTTTAAAAAAGTTTCTGAAAATTTATCAAAACTAACTTATTCGAACTATTGAGGGTGGAAAATTATTTTTTAGAATACATCCTTAAGTGACGTTGATATTGTGTTGCGCGTCGCTTATGGTATCAGAAGAAACAAGATATTTCGAAGACTATTTAGAAA
Organism: Maratus speculifer; assembly: GCA_964019185.1. Classification (NCBI taxonomy): domain Eukaryota; kingdom Metazoa; phylum Arthropoda; class Arachnida; order Araneae; family Salticidae; genus Maratus; species Maratus speculifer. Next base: position 209,839,581 of record OZ025301.1, on the reverse strand, counting down.
GTGATGAAGAAAATCTTGTAACACATCAAAAATTAAGTCATAGTGATGCATTAGTACACACAGATGTGTTAATTAATTGGAACAATAAGATGAAAACACATTTTCTGGAAAAAAAAAAAAAAAAAAAAAAAAAACATGTTTAGAAATTTACATAGTAAAATTTGTCGAAGACTAAATGAAAAACGAAAACATATTTCTGTTATTTCATATTTCACAAAACAATGGAAAAAAACTACATTTTTTTTTTTTTTTTTTTTTTTTTTGTATTAATTGTAAATCTAAATAATGTTAAAATATATGTTAAATATTTTTCTTTTGTACTAATTAAGTTAATCTTGTTGTATAATAATTTCATAATTTTTTTAAATCAAAATTTGTACAAATTCCATTATCCGGATTATTCATTTTTCCGGAAACGAGGTATTTCCTTATCATCCGGTTAACTGAGACTGTATGTTGAATTTCATTGAAAACACACCTGTGAACGTAATTTTTATAACTGTACCCCATTAAGAAGTGGATAGTGGATTATAAAACCCGATTCTAAAATACCATCTTTACACATAAAAACCTGGCTGATTTAAAGAAGAAAGTGTAAAAATGAAAGAATGGCTACCGCATACTTTCAGCATGTTTTACTTATCGAAAGAGATAAAAGCTTGACCTAACTAGTTGCAAGCAGCATGCACTAAATAGCTGCTGTCACAGGAAGGTAAGAAGAAAAGAAATGAAACAGACAATAAAGCCAGTTTAATATTTTTTTTTCACTTTTCACTTATTTTATTAGGCACAAATAGTTTCTAATTTAACCCTCTCTGCAATGCAACCTAAAAATGTTTTTTTAGAACCACATTTATTTCTTTAACCTTCCCAACTTAGTTGAAATTTTTTTGTCTGGTTGTATGTTTGCGCTATAACTTGCGTAATTATACTCTGGTAATTGATATATGTTGAGTATTACTTGCGTAATTATACTCTGGTAATTGATATAAATTGTTGAGTATTGTTTGCGTTAATATACTCTGGTAAATGATATAAGTTATTGAGTATTACTTTCGTAAATATACTCTGGTAAGTGATATATGTTATTATTACTTGCATAAATATGCTCTGGTTATTGATGTATGTTGTTCCGTTTTACTTGCATAAATATACTCTGGAGATTAATATATGTTGTTAAGTATTTCTTGTGACATGATACTGAAAATGAAGTGTCTAGCCTTTTTAGTTATTTAACAGGGATACTCAAAAGCATTCCGCTACTGTATGATCTTCTGGGGAAAATTGTTTCCAATGTATTTTAATGATGTTACAATAAAATTGATGTGAAACAATAAAATTGATATTTATTACTAAGATGCACTAAAACGTGTTATGGGGGAAAATTATTTGTGGTATACTTAACTAATGTTACACTACTTCAAATATATTGATATATATATATATATATATAAGTATTACTGAGGTACAATACCAAATATCTTATTGTAGAATAAGCTGTGTATAATTAGTAGCTAGACATATGTTAATAGCTCCGAAGAAATGGTCAAAGATCTTTACCTGCAGAAGCCTTTTTGGTTCCGATAATTTCAGTGGTTTATATGTGTTACATGTAATTTAAATTTATGCTTTTTTTTTTAAGAATGATTTTAGTAATTATTTATAATTAATGAAAATCGTAAAAAGCTTTTAAAATTTTAATTTCGTTACGCAATATTTGGCGGAAACAAATGCTGAATATTATTTTAACCGCTAATAAATTTATTTTCTGTAGTCGAAATGCATGCCATAGGGTTATTTTGAAATATATTATCAGTTATAAATTATCAATCAATTGCGATGTTTATAACCCTCCCGCCCCCCTCCTTAATTCAATAGTGTATAAGTTAAAATTGTTCTATATTTAGGATAAAATATGCAGAAAAGGGAGAAGTTAATGGTCTGGGGTTGCCGCCGTCCAAATGATGTTAGTGTTACTCACACACGTTTTCGCTTTAAAATTCAGATAGGATAGTCGAGGGTAAAAATAAGCACGGGGCAAAGATACGCATTGTCTGATTTAATATGAATCAACATTTCTATAAACATGACCGCTAGACGACAGTTTAGTTTCAAGTGTAGTAGTTGCTTGTTCAAACCTTGTGACGAAAATATAATGATTCTGTTTTTACTAAACTTTTTAACTACGGAACCATAATAAGACTAGGGTTTTCGTAGTGAACGTTGAAATTTATTAAAAGGGTATTTTTTTAAAAACTGTTTTCACTTTTATAGTTATACATTTACTTAATGCTTCTTAAAAGCTTCACTATAATAACCAACCTCTTTCAGAAGTATTTTAAAGTCGCCAATTTAATCGCATTGTATATCAATCTAATTTTATAAGCGTGATAAGTAGACAATAAATAATGTCTACCACATACCTTTAGTATGTTTTACTTATCCAATTAGATAAAAAAGCTTGACCTAAGTAGCTAAAAGCCGCACTAAATAGCTGCTGTCAGAGGAGAGTAAGAAGAAAAGAATTGGACAGACAATAAAACTAGTTGAACTACAAGCTTTGTTCCGTTTTTTCTTATTTTCACTTTCTATTATGTCACTGTTCATAAATATTTTTTTCCATCTATGACCTAGAAAAGTTTTAAGAAAGACAAGAAAAATAGTATTTTTTTACTATTATTTTTAATGATGCTTTAAATAAATACTTGTATTTTGAAAGGGGCTTATTAAATCATGTTTTTAAAATTGCAAAATTTACAAAAAAAAAAAAAAAAAAAAAAAAAAAATCTTAAGAAATTATTTTTAGAACAGTAAACGTGTGCTCAGTTTAGGAATTTTATTTCATTATTTTTTAATTAATAGCATTTTTTTTTAAATCAAGCAAAGTGTTAAAAGGACTCGGTACCCTTTGAAGTTTTGTTTTTCAATTTAAGCATTTTAAAGTACACTTTTAGTATAACAATAAAAGACTCAAGGAAGGAAAATGATTCTATCAAAAAGTTGTCCAATTTCCCTGTCAAAATTCAAAATATTTAATTTTTTTTTAATTGAAGTAAATTTTAGAATGTATCTTCTTGTACAATTTTGAACATTTTGAGCTATTTTTTTAAAATTATTCGTAGAAGTGTGCTGCATAATTTTAAGCATCGGTTTTACCATAAGTTAGTTTGGGAGAAAAAAATAAAATGTGAAAATACGTGTAAAATTACAGTAAAAACTAAATTTATTTTACATTTTTATGTGCGAGAAAAAAATGCATCATTATAAATTCGATACTTAATATTATCAAATAGATCATAAGAAACAAAGAAAAAAGACTATACAAAAAAAAAAAAAAAAAAAAAAAATCGAGTAAACTTAAAAATATAGATTAAATTTTTATCACATTGAACACGCTTATTCGTCGAAAAAATATAGACTGGAAAAAATCGTTTTTAATCCTTTCGTTGCCGATTTTCTTTTCAATTTTTAGAAAAAATTACTTTAATATGTTTATAATGTTAACACCAGCTATCCAAATAGATTAATTAGGGTTTCACGAATATTTCATTGTCTGAAAGTTAACGAATGTTGTTGTTTTGCGTACTATTCAATTCGTATATATGTTACAGGCCAAACCCGATTTTAGGCCAAACTAGATTGGCCTAGGCCAAATTAGTTTATCCTAACGCCCATCGGATAGACTAGTTTTTCCTAGGCCAAACCGGTCTATCCTAACGCTCATCGGATAAATTAGTTTTTCCTAGGCCAAACCGGTCTATCCTAACGCCCATCGGATAAACTAGTTTTTCCTAGGCAAAACTAGTCTATCCTAAGGCCCGTAGGACAATCGAGTTTTTCCTAGGCCAAACTAGTTTGGCCTAACTCTTATAGGATAAACTAGTTTAGCCTGCTGTTTATTGGTCTGAACTAGTTTCTCCTAGGCCGATCTAGTTTATCCTAGGCCAATTCAATTTGGAGTGATTTTATTGAATTCAATGGCGCCACAGCGCCAACATTCTAGTTTGTCCTAGACTGATCTAGTTTATCCTAGGCCAATTTAATTTTACGTGTTTTTAGCTCGCAAGCGTCAAAGCCTGAGAAATAATGGGCTCGCAGGTTCTGTATGTATGTACGTACGTATGTACGTAACACGATAATTCGTGATAGAAATATCCGATTTGCTTCAAATTTTGGATGTACGTTCATTGATATAAGGTACTTTTCTGATTAATTTTGGGAATTCATTGGATAAGGTTAATTTAGAGAAATGGATTTTTGACGCAGAATTATCAGTTTTCATTTAAAATTTTAGATATAGGATCATTCTGACTAGGCGCCTCCATGGTTAGTTGTGGATGTTTATTGTTTAAGTGTAAAAAAAGGGCAATGTAGGTTACCCTCCCCCATAATTTAGATAAATGGTTTCTGACGCAGAATTTACGGATATGCTTCACATTTATATATAGGCTCTTTCAGATAAGGTGATTCCCTGAATAGTTTTCGGGGTTTAATGGCTAAGTATGAAGGGAAAAATGAACGATTACCCTCTTACATAGAAAAAACTAGTTTATCCTATGGGCATTTAGATAAACAAGTTTGGTGTAGAAAAAACTAATTTATCCAATTGGCATAAGGATAAAATAGTTTGGCCGAGGCTAATTTAATTTAGCTCGAAAACGGGTTTGGCCAGTAAAAAACATATCTTTCACTAGAAAAAGTATAAATGCGTGTCAAGAGGCATTGCTTATAACACCAATACAGAAATTTAACATGTTCACCTTAGAGATATGATGCATTGGACATGGTGTTTGCTTATTCAAGCAAATTATTATTATTTATTTTAATGTTATTTACTTTTGTACAGGCAGAGCTCTGTCTGTACAAAAATCAGTGAAAAAAGACTCAGTCCGGCTCGATCTGGCCCTACTCAATTTCTGCAAAAAAATTCAGGTTTTACTTCACATTCCTTTCACAGATTCCTTTAAAAAATACTGCTTATATACTTATTGGATAAATTTACAATGTATTTTTAAATTATGTTGTGTTCACAGAATGGAAAATACACAATGTATTAATGATTATCTAGATTCTTAGAGTTTCAATATTCAAACACGGATTCATTAAATAATCAATGTAATTTAGGACAAAAGAAAAAATTTGAGAGTTATAAACATCATAACTTTTGAATCCGTTCAGTAAAAAGTAGATTTGTGAATATATTTCTCTGTCATTCCTTAAGGCTTTTCTCAAATCCTAAAGAGCTACATCCTAACACATTTATGAACTACTTCCTTTTCGGAAATGCATAAGGTTAACAGATTCAGATAATATATAATCGAATGGCGTAAACCATTTTTTTTATAAAAGCGATGTATCTTTGAGAAAATAATAAAACTACGTTTTGAATCAAATTTCCAGTTACAACTTCACAAGAAAAAAAAAAAAAAAAAAAAAAAAAAAAAAAAAAAAAAAAAAATTGACTCTGTGACAAGAATAGCTTATATGTCGACAGGTAATTAATTTCTCAAAAATGGAAAACGCTGCTCGATTTCAAATTTTGTTCAGCTTCATTCTGGCTCGAATATGCAATAATAATAATAATAACAATAATAATAAATGCAAGTCAGAACTCAGTTGGCACGAGTGTGCAGAAAAAAAAGCAAACACCATGTCCAATGCATAATGTCATTAAGGTGAAAATGTTAAATTTCTGTATTGGTGTTATAAGCAATGACTCTTGACACACATTTATATTTTTTCTAGTGAAAGATATGTTTTTTACTGGCCAGACCCGTTTTCGAGCTAAATTAGATTAGCCTCGGCCAAATTATTTTATCCTTATTGCCGATTGGATAAACTAGTTTTTTCTACACCAAACTTGTTTATCTAAATGCCCATAGGATAAACTAGTTTTTTCTTGTAAGAGATGTAATTTTTCCCTTCATACTTAACCATTAATCCCCAAAATTATTCAGGGAATCGCCTTATCAGAAAGAACCTATATACAAATGTAAAGCAAATCCGTAAATTCTGCATCAAAAACCATTTATCTAAATTATGGGGAAGGGTTAACCTACATTGCTCTTTTTTTACACTTAAACAATAAACATCCACAACTAATCATGGAGGCGCCTTGTCAGAATTATCCTATATCTAAAATTTTAAATGAAAACTGATAATTCTGCATCAAAAATCCATTTCTCTAAATTAACGGTGGGGGACTATCCTCCCGTTCGCCCCCCTTTATTCTTATCCAATGAATTCCCAAAATTTATCAGAAAAGTACATTATATCAATAAATGTGCATCCAATAGTTGAAGCAAATCGGATATTTCTATCACGAGTTATCACGTTACGTACGTACATTCGTACATACATACGTACATACATACGTACATTCATACATACAGAACCTGCGAGCTTATTATTTCTCAGGCTTTGACGCCTGCGAGCTAAAAAAACGTAAAATTAAATTGGCCTAGGATAAACTAGATCAGCCTAGGACAAACTAGAATGTTGGCGCTGTGGCGATCACTGAATTCAATAAAATCACGCCAAATTGAATTGGCCTAGGATAAACTAGATCGGCCTAGGAGAAACTAGTTCAGACCAATAAACAGCAGGCTAAACTAGTTTATCCTATAAGAGTTAGACCAAACTAGTTTGGCCTAGGAAAAACTAGATTGTCCTATGGGCCTTAGGATAGACTAGTTTGGCCTAGGAAAAACTAGTTTATCCGATGGGCCTTAGGATAGACCGGTTTGGCCTAGGAAAAACTAGTTTATCCGATGGGCGTTAGGATAGACCGGTTTGGCCTAGGAAAAACTAGTCTATCCGATGGGCGTTAGGATAAACTAGTTTGGCCTAAAATCGGGTTTGGCCTGTAACATATATATTACAATAGGATAAGAAAGAGTTTTAAGAGATGACTGGAAAATATTATATTACAACAAAATTTAAGCGTACTATTCAATTCGTCTGTATTACAATAGGATAAGAAAGAGTTTTAAGAGATGATTGGAAAACATTATATTACAACTAGATTAAGTGATATTGCAATTTTCTAATACATTTTGAGCTTTATTACACATGATTCTTTCAGGAAAGTAACCTTTATTTTAAATTGAAAGAGTGAAATATATGTTTAAAATAAAAGAATCGCAAACGGTGTAAAGAGAATTAAGCAAATACTTATTATTATTACTAGCCGCCGTCGGCGACCAGTTTGGTCTCTCTTAAATGTATACTAAGCATTAAATCATATTGCTAATTTGTTTTAATTGCTCAATTTTTTCCAAATTAGAAGATTCTGATGCTAAAGTTTTAAGAGCAGATGTCATATACGCACCACATTGGCGCAATTGCAACAAAAAGGCAAATATATACCTCACATGATAACCCGGCAATTGTTATTTATTCTTTAATAAACTGTTTATTAGGTGCGTTCGTAATTATATAATACGTAGCACCTATAGTGATCGTTCAGTCCGTCCGTCTGTCCGTCCGTCTGTCCGTCCGTCCGTCTGTCCGTCCGTCCGTCTGTCCGTCCGTCCGTCTGTCCGCATATAACAACGCAAAAACTACCCAACCGAATCGTTTGAAATTTAAAATACATAATTATTACATAATTTTGTCGAGTCATTTCAAATTTTATGAGAATCGGATGGATAGATCAATTACAGGGACGATCAAAAGTATTCCATTACATTACGGTCAATGGGGAAAAAAGTTTCAAATGCATTTTAATCGTTTGAAATTTAAAATACGCAATTATTACATAATTCTGTCGTGTTATTTCAAATTTTTTGATAATCGTGTGCATAGATCAATTACAGGGACAATCAAAAGTATTCAATTACATTATGGTCAATGGGGAAAAAGTTTCAAATATATTCTATACGTTTGAAATTTAAAACACATAATTATTACATAATTTTTTCGAGTTATTTCAAATTTTATGAAAATCGGATGCATAGATCAATTACAGGGAAAATCAAAAGTATTCCATTACATTACGGTCAATGGGAAAAAATGTTTCAAATGCATTTTAATCGTGTTACACTCATGCGAACTTAATAAAATTTATATGCAACTATAAAGTACATATTATACTATACATCTTACATAATTTGTGGTGCAAAGAACATTTGTTATTGATTTACAAGGCCACACAAAAGTATTCCATTACATAATGGTATAGGGAGAACATTGTTTGATGAGCGTTTTAATTGTAATTCACTATTTACAATGTTATGAGATTGATATATGAAAGTAATATTTTTAAAACTTCGTTATCGTTCGAACGCACCTAATTTGCTACGCTTCACGTGCAATTTCCAACTTGTTTACTTTTATTTTCTTTTTAAAAATGATATAAATTGTTTTGTTCTATAATTATTAAATTATTCATAAATGCCATTAGGGATCTATTAAAATAAAATAAAATGGCAAATAATACCTTTTAATTTTACATATTTCGTGTGCTATGACGGCAATTTTTTCAAAAACAATAAATGAAACCGCTAGAATAGCTTCAAAATAAAAATAAACAGAAAAAACATAAATCACGTGAACATAAGCATAGTGAAATTAAACAGGAAAAATGAATAAAAATAATTGTGAACGTAAAATATTGCATATTACTGCTTTAAAAATCCTTTGAAGCATTTCCTTCCAAATTTTAGGGTGCTACATGGAGGCAAATTCATTGCAAATATTGTCTCTACGTATGAAGATTTCTATTGATTCTCTGATGATTGATGGAAAATATGATCTAAATGGGTTTACTATTCTGCTATTTTTAAAAACTATTTGTAATGGTTCTTTGCTATATGATCTTGAGAGAGCTGTAGTTTTCCTATTGTATTTGATGTCTGCTTTATGTTCTTTAATCCTAGTTCTGAGTTTTCTACTTGTTTTACCAATGTAATATTGCTTTATTCCATCTTGTTTGTAGAATGGTATTTCATATACGCCAGATATTTGATGTGGTTCTGTTGTATCAATTTTACTACATATAGAGTTTTTTTAATTTAGCTGACGGTTTTGTAACAATAGATATATTAACTTCAATTGCTTTATCAATAGTTGATAAAGCAATTTTTTTCTATATGGAAGTTCACAAAGAAAAGATCTGATCATCAAAGAATATTTGTGCATCATTAAAGTTTCTTAGCCATCAACTAGCAACTAAATTTTATGCTCATAACTTTATACTCATTTATTTCCCTTCATGCTGAAGGTTTTGTTTCTTAATTTCTCAATTATTAAACACCATAACAACATTTCAGATCACGTGTTTATTGAGGTCATCCATTTATCAGATCGTTGTTTTACTTTAATCCGAATTCATTTGCAGTAATGCATAACTAAATAGACATCGCAGTTTGCATATGCTTGGATAATTCGATATTATTATACTAAGTCGTGATAAAACAAAGAGGATTGATTAAAGTAAAAAAATAATTGCGTCTGCTGGCAGATTAAACAAAAAATCTGTTGACATCATATTTTGTAACTGAAACTTAGAAACTTTGAGATTTGTTTATTAATAGAGCAGTTTCGTTTATTTCAGTGATTTTCATTGCAATTCATATAATTTGTATCACATAACATGTTGCCAGATTATTATTATTATTATTATTATTATTATTATTTTGATAAATGAAAAAATTGTGATTTAGAAATAACACATCAGTCAAAAAGCCCGGGACTTATTACTACAATTTTTTTTTGGAAAATTCGACTTTATTCATTAATCTTTAACTGATGTTACAGAAATTGTAACATAACTAGTGTGAAGCGGTCTGCATAGCTGCCAACTTCGAATTGATGTTCTGTATTACCTAGATTAGTTTAATCCAGGTTAACCTCATTTCGAATCAGAAAATTTATTTCATGAATCTTTATTTATTTTATTTCAGGTTCCTAAGTGGAACAGGTTTAATTTAATTTCTTTGAAGAAATTCTGGTACGAAATTAATTAAACCAGGATCAAATTAACGCATATGTATTACGGACGATTAATGTCAGGTAGGTAGGTACCTGTGGGTCTGTGAGATCGCAAGATCAAAAGATGAATAAAAGGCGTGAATAACTCATAAGATGGTATTTTTGTACTAAATTTTTAGAACAAGACTATTATAATTAAAATTCACCTCTTTAAAAGTCTCTGGTAATAGTATTAAAGTTCCAAACGAAACAAAATTTCGGTAGTATTTGTAGTTAAACTGAAAATTACAAATTAAACAATAAAAATTTGAAAAAAAAGCAGTGGTCTATATGAGACCGGTAACATTAGTTTTAACATAATCTCCTTCAAGAGCGTTACATTCAATCTAGGGTTCTCTAACATTTCGATACCTTTTTTATAGAACGATTTGTGTTTTCCTTCAAAATAACCGTTTTTTTGGCTATAACTTCATTACTTGTTAGGTCAGAAGAATACGGTGGATTGTGAAGTAATTCGAACTTCATAAATTTTTTCCATCGTAAAGCTCGATTTATGACACGGTGCATAATTTTGGTAATAAAGCACACTTTTCTTTTCCATTTGGAGCCGTTTTGTCTTTATTTCTTCTTTCCCTCTATACAATAACGATGTGCAATATGCGCTGCTAATTGTTTTCTTTTTTTCTCGAAGCAGTAAATGAATAAAATGCCGTGCCTCCTCAAAATATATAGGCCCTGCCCTAACCTTTTCGGTCAACAGTTGCGTCTTTGCCCGAACTTGGACGACTTTCATTTACTGCTGTACATTCAGCTGAAGATTTTTAGACAGATTTCATAAAAAAAACACTTTCTTATGATGTCAGCAATCTCCTACAACTTCACTTTAAGGTCGTCCGAAAACAATTTTGTAATTTTTTCTGGAGTAGTCCCGAAAGAAGATGGTTAAATATATGGTGTGTTTTTTAGTCGTCAGTACAATGTTATTCTTAGACACCCACTCCATATATTTAACCTCCTCTCTTCGTATCAAAATTGAGAAAAAAGAGAGACCAAAAAATTGGGCTTCGATGGCCCATCGTGGCTGAGTGGTTAAGGCACCACATCGCTAATCGCTTGAGAATGTAGGTGGGCTGCCAGTTTGACTCTCGCTGGCTCCGCTGCACACTCTTTGTAGGGCTCCCGTTTGCAATTCTCCGGTGTTGCAAATTTCCTTGTGGCTGTCCGGAATCCAGATATATTTTTGTGCTGTTTAGTGAAACGGAATTGACCAATCAAAAGCCTGCATTTTTGGGAAATTTTCGCAGTTTTCAAAAATGAAGGTTTTTCTGTTTGGTCAATCTCGTTTCACTAAACAGCGAAAAATATATCTGCACTGTAAAAAATATGACTATTTTGCTGCATCGTCACTCCCCTGCTTTTATAGAATATCACTCTTTTGGCCAATGAGAATGCTCCATGATAGCCTGAAGTAGTGGTTTTCTTTAAAAGCGGTGGAGTGACGATGCAGCAAAATAGTAATATTTTTACAGTGTGGATCAATAGAGTTATGAATAAAAACGAGGAGACAGATTCCTTATTGTCTATCAATTGCGAGTGAATTAACTGAGGAGGTTGTCTCAAGATGACAGCTGTTTCTTTTAATCGGATCTACAGTTTCTGATTACCACCGATGAAAACTTCCACCAGTAAACTTGAATGGAAAATTTCGTCTTAGTTTAGTATCTTATTCATGGGAAATTTCTCTCACAAATATGGTAAAAAAAAAATTCTATTTATTTTTACTGATGACAGTTTACCCAAATATTATAATATTTTCACTGACACTGACAGGGGGTTGTCTTGGTTGTCACAATGTGATGGAATTATTACCACCGAAGTAAACGCATACCAATTAAAATAGATATCAGTTTTTGTCATTATTTTTTATTGAAATTTTCCATTAATGAGACTTTTAAATAAAGAAAAAATTTCTGCATAAATTTACTGTTGGAAGTTTTCGGTGATGGTATAACGAATCCTTGCGAAAGCGGTTGGAGTTGAAGCTTCACTATTTTAAGGATATGTCAGTTCCTCTTTTTTAATAGTTCCATGTATGGATCTCGGCCGCTATTTCGTCCTTGTATATTTAGGATAACTTATAAGTGGATACCACATGTCCAGCACAAAGTCAGATGTATGTGTTAAATAAATAAATCGGGATTCGATTTAACGTTCATTGGTGGCGTGATCAGTAACGGCAGCTACTGCCACACCGAGAGGTCCTGGTTCGAATTTGGGTAAGACATGGATAATGTGTTGTCCCTTTGTAGTGAAATAAATATATGTAATGGATATGCGTGGGGCTTCCGTGGCTGAGTGGTTCAGACACCACGCCGCTAATCGCTTGCGAGTGTAGGAGGTTGTGGATTCGAATCTCGCTGGCTCCATTGCACACACTCTTTGTGTGGAACTCCTGGTTGTACTTCTCTTGTGTTGTAAAATTTCCTTGTGCTATGTCGTCCCGTTGGCGATGACTTATAAGCAGGCTGCATGTCGAGCACACAAGTCAGATGTAATGTTGTTCAATAAACAACATGGATATGCGAAATAAAAATAGTTCTGAATTGTCTTTATTTTTGTGTGTAATGGATCATTCGATGCGAAAACCATAGCTGCTATAGACCTCAAAGCAGTGTCCAATCAAAACGTCCATTGCTCTCAGCGATATCTATCACTGCTGTTTGGAGTTAAAATCAAAAATCGCAGTTAAAATAAAAAGAAAAAAAGAAAAGATTCTAACATTTTATGGAATTTTTCTGCAAGAGTTTTTTTAATAACTGTCCTCATTTACAAGTTATGGAATTCTAAAATCAGTCGGTCCATTTTAGGACACCAAGTAAAATAGTTTTATGGATTTAGCTAAAATGTTTTATGGATTAATTTTGCTATTTTAAAATAGTTCCTGCTTAAGTTAAAAAAAAAAAAAAAATAACAGATCTTAAACAAACATAAATATTTACTATGCAAAAGATTGCATAAAGATTTGCTCAGAGTAAACTTTGAATAAAGCAGTAATATCTGGCATACTTTTCTTTTAACGTATGTTTATCATTACGCAAATTTATTTTACGAAAGTCTCTTAAATATAACCACATACAGTTCAGAAATAGCTTTATATTTTCAAGCTATAATATATACGCCGTAGGCATTTTACAATTAAACCCATTCTATATTTACAAAATTATCATAAAACCTTTATCTTTAATGGTTTCTGTAACTAATACCATTAGTTAAAGTTCGTTGATTTCGTTTTCGATTTTCTTTTTCTTGCATTGTTTTACTTTTATCAATTTAAAATATAAGCTTTCGCAATAACGTAATCATGGAATTTGCTTTATCGAATAGTTTCTTTTATATTTACAAAACTATCCTAAAATCTTTAATGGTTTCAGTAATTAATAATTTAAGTTCGTTGATTTCATTTTCGAATTTTTTTCTTGTGTTGTTTTACTTTTATAATTTTTAAAATGCAAACTACTTTGCTTTTGCAATAACGTAAGCACCGAATTTGCTTTATGGGATGTTTCTTTTTATACTTACAAAACTATCCTACTTAAAATCTTTAATGGTTTCAGTAATTAATAGTTAAAGTTCGTTGATTTCGTTTTCGATATTAATTTATTTTATTATTTTTTTTGTTTGTATTGTTTTACTTTTATCAATAAAAAATGTAAGCTACTTTGCTTTCGGAATGATGAAAGCATCGAATTTGCTTTATCGGATGTTTTCTTTTATATATTTACAAAACTATTCTAAAATCTTTATCTTTAATGGTTTCAGCAATTAATAATATAATTAACCTTTGTTGATTTCGTTTTCGATTTTATTTTTCGTTATATTGTTTTACTTGTAACATTTTATAATGTAAGCTACTTTGCTTTCGCAATAACGTAAGCATTGAATTTGCTTTATCGGATGTTTTGTTTTATATTTATAAAACTAAAACTATTTTCTAAAGTAAAATGTGCTTTAAAAAAAGTATTGACCGACTTCAAAAAAAGTATCAAGCTTGGCGACAACTTGGCACTAACGCGTATGAATGCATAGTTTTAATATGGTTATGATTTGAAAACGTTGCAACAATGAAAGATGATTTGCAACAAATCATTATTATTATTATTATTATTATTATTTTATCAAATCCACATTTTTTTAATTAAAAAAATTCTAATCATTAGAATTTAATGAAATTAAAAGATCTAGTATCGGTGTAAGAATTATAGCCTGAAATTTTATTTATTTTTTGTACACACACATCTGACTTGTGTGCTCGACATGAAAGCCTGCGATTACCTGAAAAACGAACGCTTCTAATTGGATGACTGCTTCAAAAAGAATTGGAATTTTAATGTTTTATTTTTAAAAAGTTCTAATCGCAAGAATTTGATAAAATTGGGACCATGTGAGCACTTTACACTTTCAAAAAAAAAAAAAAAAAAAAAAAAGAATTATTAAAATCGGTTCATATATGGGTGATTCTCAAAATAGGGGACGATTTCAAAAATGTAATCTTAAAAAAAAATTACTGTTAGCAAAATTTCTGAAAAAAATAGGCGTTGTTAATATAGTATTAGGTATACTTTCCATGTAGTCAGCAGAGCTAAATATTTAAAAATTAACTTAAAAAAAATAATTAGTATTTTTTGAGCCATGCTAATGACAAAACGAATTGCATGGAATAAATATATTATGAAATTTTTATTTTCTTCCTGTTTAAATATTTTTTTTTCCTATATTTATTAGCCTTCCTTTTCTGCAAATGGTTTCCATTTTTACATATATACATATAAGGAGAATAAAAACATTACCAAAGAGCAAACTTTGTTACATGAGCAACATTCTGACACTAACAATGTAAGAAGCTGTCTTAGTGGTTTTTCTACAGATTTAATGCATATTTTAGGGATAATAAATGTAATACCTAAATTTATACGTAAAATTAAACTTTATAAAGGATAAAATACAAGCACTGGTTACATTTATGTGCATAGGAGTCTTTAGCATGGACAGAAAAACCATGCTAATGACACTGATATCTGTCCATGCTAATGACAAATTTTAATTTAAATAAGATTATCAGCCATAATATAATCACAATGCAATATTCCTTTCTAGGGCTTTTTAAAACACAAAACTTCTGTGCAAATAAATAAAATAAAAATTTTAACTATAAAATAAACATGAAAATTATTATCCATTCTAATGACATACAATTGATGTACGCCCCTAATATTCAACTTCTATTCTTAAAATACAATACATGCTTCTATTTTCTGGCTGGGATAAAATGGCTACTTGTTGCCATGGAGAAACTTTATATTTCCAAACTATTGTCATATGTGAAAATGAAATTTTGATTAATATCCAGCTGTTTTAGTATGACCTTGTTTTGAAATTCGAATATGGAGGACAAACTTTAATTCTTTTTTTATGTACTATAATTTTATTTTAAAAAAGAAATTTATTGGATAAATCCTCTCCTTGATTAATATAAAGAAAGAATAACATTTGTTTATTTTATAAAAATCATATTAACTCTTGAAAAATGCTAGTATACACAAGGCACAGCTGCTGTGGACATCCATGCTAATGACATTTTGAATCTTTATTCTGTTCTTTTAAGGTGTTTTTAACTAAAAAGTCAATAATTCTTGAGTGCAAATAATGAATAATATTAAGAAAAACATATCTAAATATAAAAACATGACAGAAAACCTCTCAATTTTTTTTCTATGCCGAAAGACATAAATTGTCCCCTATTTTGAGAATCACCCATTTACGGAAGTTATGAGTGAACAAGAAATACATACAGGTCGAAATTGTAACCTACTCCTTGAATTCGGTTAATAAATATGAAATGGACAATTGCACCATAAATTACACTAAAAATATGTACTAAAATAAATACAATTATTAATTGGTACACTTATAAAAAAGAATATATTTAAAAATCGACGTTCGTAGAAACGAATGAAACGTTGATGATTTTTTAATTGTATTTTTAAATGTATTCTTTTTTATAAGTGTACCATTTAGTAATTATATTTATTTTAGTGCCTATTTTTAGTATTCTAAAATATTTTATATTTAATGGTTTCAGCAAATAATCACTTCTATTAATAATATGATTAAAGTTCGTCGATTTCGTTTTCAATTTATTTTTATTTTTATTTTGTATTGTTTTATTTTCATCAATTTAAAATGTAAGTTACTTTGCTTTCGCAATAACGTAAGCATCAAATTTGCTTTATCGAATGTTTTTGTTTTCATTTACAAAACTATCCTAAAATGTTTATCTTTAATGGTTTCCGTAATTAATTATAAAAGTTCTTGATTTCGTTTTCGATTTTATTTTTATTGTCTTCTATCTTTAGAAGAAAAAAGTATTGAATTCCTGAAAATTTTCGACTTCTGGTTTATGACTTTATACATTTTAGAAGGGCCTGAATACCATTTGACTGTTTTCAGAAAATGTGTTTGTCAGTCTGTCAATATGTTACAAATATTTTGTGAGTGCTTTATTTCAGTTACTAATACAGGGAATTTAATTTAATTAAAATATTAGATCCAATTAGACCCTGATATAAATTGATGTTGATTAGTTTTTGCCGTAATCGCCCAGGTTGCTATGCTATATTTTTCAGGATTTTTGCGATAGCATCATGTGAAAAACTAATACACGGAACTGAATTAAATTTCATATTTTGTTTAATAATAATAATAATATAATAATAATAATAATAATAATAATAATAATAATAATAATAATAACAAAGCCGACTGTGATTCCAGCTTTTTTTTTTAGACAATTTGAAGTGAAAATAAACCAATTATGTATAATTTTAAATCTACAAAAGGAATTATTATGGTTATTTTTGGATTGTATTAGGCTACTCAAATTAAAGATGCCCAATATACTTCCCGGCATACAGATTAGATGAAAATTGTTTTAATAAAAAAAAACTAGTAGATTCCAAACTATTTCCGAAATAATAAAATTTTCAACTTTATTTTATTTATTTATTTATTTTTTCCTTTCCAACGAAATTTTTCTGCTCTGAAGGACACGAACTAACATCAAAATTGTAAAGATTTCACTTTTTCGAGTCCATGGATCTGAAATGATGAAATTTCTTTATTTTCTCCTTTAGATTTCGATAGTTGGATTTTTTGTGGATGTGGGACGTAAAATTAAAAAAATTAGTAAAACGGAAAACATTTTTTTTCTTTCGAAACTCTAAGAACTGAATTAATACTGAAAAAGGTGAAATTTTCGCCTTATTTTTCTTGCATTCTCTCATAATTTTAACCAACAACAGCACTAATATGTTAGCAAGCCGAGTGCAGAATCGGAGTCAGAGTCGGAGCAGTGTTGAATTCAGACACTTTTCTTCGGGAGGGACTTCTGTGGCTCCGGGAGGGGTAGTTTTTGATCATTGAAAACTCAAAATCTCAAATTTTCCGGGGGGAAATTTCATTGCTCTGGGGGCAGTGTCCCTCCCCCCCCCCTCCGGCTCACTCCCTGGATTCAACATTGAGTCAGAGTCGTTAAAATTTCCGGAATTGGAGTCGGTCATTTTCCCGACCGACTCCGCAGCCCTGGATTTTCGAAATACTGATAGTTTCTATCAAATTTCGGTTCGGCCGAATTTTCTGCATCATTTTCGCCGACAACGAATTTTCGTCGAAACTCAGATTTTGGGCCGAAAAGGAAAACGAAACCGCATTTTCGGTCGATTTCTAGTTAAAATGTTTTTCATTTATGTTCTGTGACCCGGGAACCCCTGGTTGGATTCTCTCGTGACTTTAAAAGTCAGCAAATTAGGGGTAATTATATGGGAAGAAGTAATGATACTTTGAATGGAAAGTTAACTTTGTAATGGTTGGTTTCATAATAAGGAAATGTGAACATATAGGTCAAATAGGCTCGCGTGATACTTCAGACTCCCCATCGATGCTGGATTATTGCGATGAAATATCATGCAATTAATAATCATAAGTGAAAAGGAAATAAGCTGAAAGTATGTGAATTCCCTGCATTTCTTAATCATATAACTTCGTTTCACAATTGGATCTGTCTATAAATATTCTTTGATCTGTATATGAGATTTAAGCCAAGAAAACAACTAAGAGATTTAATGAAAAGTCGATGCAATAACGAGAAATGAAAATTTAAACAATTATTGATAACGGAAACTCAGAACTATAGAAGCAATTTAGAAAAAAGAAAACAGCTCGTATGTGAATTCTTTGCATTTCTCAATCATATACATTCGTTTCACAATTGGATTTGTCTATAAATATTCTTTGATGTGTATATAAGATTTAAGCCGAGAAAATAACTATGAAATTTAATGAAAAGTGGGTGCAATAACAATAAATGAAAACTTAAATAATTATTGAACATTGAAACACAGAACTAAAAGCAATTAAAAAAAAGAAAAAAAAAAGAAGCTTCTAGTCTTTTAGACCGGGAGGCAACATCACAGGCAATCACCTCATCGAATTCATGATTGAAATTCCAGAAGTAGTTAAAGCTCGATTCGCATATTAATACGCAATCTGTCTGCCAAGTCATGTCGTGGTAGAAAACACTGAAAACCCGATCCGTGAACTCGACTAGGTGATTGTCTCGGTCCATTCGGAAGATGGAAGGAGCAAATATGTATCAATAATATCTACACTGCACAAAAAAAGAAAAAAAATGATTTTACAATATAATATTGACAGCTGGAGTGTCAATTTATACCCGTATAACCGTAAAATTGACAGAAATAAACCACAAAATTAGTGGGTAATATATGGTTCAATTTATTTAATCGGCCTTATATTACTGCTTATTTTACAGTTATAAACTGCCACTCCAGCTGCCATAAGTATTCTGTAAAATCAAAATTATTTTTTTTCAATATAGTCTTACAGGTTTTGCAAGGCACACAACATTTGAATACTCCAAATATGTCGTAAAAATAATGAAATTTAGATATTTGGAATTGCCTAAAATAAAACAATAAAAGTTTCCAATGCGAATAACTGAAATATAACAGACGACCACTCTAGGAGCTACGTATTTATATAATTACAAACGCATCTAAAAATTTGAAAAAATAAATCCTAATTTTTTATATGTTATGAAGACATTGTTAGTATTTTAAGCTTTCTCATCATTCTGTACTAGAATTGAACTAAAAGTATGCACATTACAATATTCAACATATTTTTAATAACTGTGCGTCAAGCGTAGCAAGTGAGGTGCGTTCATATTATAAGAAAGTTTTAAAAATATTCAAATCTTAGAGTAATAGTATGCAATACTTCCGATACAGTGGAGTATACGAAATCTTTTGTGTATCCCTATAAATACCATCTGCTTTCTAATTATACAGAAAGTAACTTGCAGTAAACCTCAGCGACGTATATCAATTTCATAAAATGTGTAATAGTTTAAATATTATTAAAATGCGCCCCAAACAATGTCTCTGCCTATACCATTATGTAATGGAAATTCTTTTAAGTATCCCTGTAAATTAAAAACAAAAGTTCTTTGCACCACAGATTCTACAGAATGTATATTTTAATATGTAATCCATACATACATATATCAATTTTATCCTGTTTGAAAGGCTGTAACACCATTAAAATGAACTTGAAACGATTTTTTCCAATGATAATAATTGGACCGTAATTTAACAGAATACTTTTGATTGTCCCTGTAATCAAACTATGCATCCGATTTTCATAAAATTGGAAATGACTCGGCAAAATTATGTAACAATTATATATTTTAAATTTCAAATGATTCCATTGGGTAGTTTTTGCTCTGTTATGTCCGGACTAACGGACTAAACGACGGCTATAGGTGTTACTTATTTACATAATTACGAACACACCTAAAAAGTCCTCAAAACATGGTCAGGTAAATGAAAACAAAAATTGCAATAGCTAATCATTCGTTTTTGTATTCTTTCTTCAAGTTCTACTCTCCAAATCCAACTACTTACTTGGCGACCTGCGGCGTTTCTTTTCACTGTAACCATGTCGGCGTAGAAAGTGTAGGTCAGAGATGTCTTTATAACTTGTTGAACGCAGGCCTCTCAAGGAAAAGAAATATTTAAGTAAGAGGTTTATTTTGTAAAAGATACCTCTTCAAAACGGCGTTCGTTTTCTTTTTACAAATCAAATACTTCGTCATTGTATATTTAAAAGCGTTGTATTTGTATATAAATGAAGGATTTTTTTTTAATAATTCATCGATAGTAATTGAGCTTGTTATAATGGCTTGAAACTACATACAGATAAAAAATATTTTTAAATACTACTTTCTTAAAATGAAAGCTTGTATAAATCCTTTACATGTATCAATTACAATTATTATCATTTACATGAATCAATAAATTTACAATGTATAAATTATATATATAATTTAATATATTCATTAATATATTCATATTAATATATTCATTTCAATAAATTTACATGTATTTTAATGTGAATTGGGTACAATTGTAATTCAAGTCAACATGCCATATAAAAATAAATCATTTTTTGTATATTAAAAGCCCGATTTTTCAAAAATCAAATAATTTTTCTTTTCCAGCTTTCATTCTTCGAAAATATTATAAATAAAGTACTTAAAATATCGTATTTTGCTTTAAGTATAATTTACAAGTAAAAAAAAAAAAAAAAAAAAAAAAAAAAAAAAAAAAAAAAAAAATATGTTACTTGCTCACTACAGAATAAAATAGGGTATTTCACAAGTTTCCAAAAACAAAACAAAAGACACACGACATACATAACATCTATAAAAATAAATAAATTTATCTTTATTGTCAAAAAACTCTAGTTTTGCTATCTACATGCTGAATATTGATTCAATAATAATTTTAGTTTGTATATTATAGGAAACATTAAGCAATAAAGCTTCAATATTACTCTGACAATCTAAATTGAATATGTTCCTTTTGGCAACATACGGCATGTCAGGGTTAAGCATCCTAACTGTATTTTTTGTTATGTAATTTTTGAATTCAAACGTTAACACTTTTTTTTTCTACTACACACGATGAAGACATATGTAAGGTAATCCAATACAAATTCTCATACCAATATTTTTCATTACTGTATTTTATGAAAATGGTAAACACAAGGGAAGCATTCTGCCAGATGCTTAAAAGGTTGGATTTACTTTGAATCTTTTTTAAAAACGACTTAATTTGTTTTTACTAACATCTCTTAACGCGAGTTCAATTAAATTAAAAAATATTAATATGAGTTAGAAAAAAAAAAAAAAAAAAAAAAATTGGAACTGCAGAGAACGTTGCATGCGAAATCATATTAGATCGATTCTAAACACGATTATTCAATCGGTAAATTAATTATGCGATGTATTGTCATTGTTATACATGATTATTTTATGGGATGTATTGTCAGCCAATACATCCCTGGTTCGAATCCTGGCCCGGACTTTTTTCAGCCCCTTGGAAAATTTACATCTGTTTTAATTAATTTACCGATTGATTAATCGTGTTTAATATTAATCTATTACGTTTATTATTATTTTTATTTCTTTATTTTATTTACATTTTTTTATTCTCTTTTCTCCAGTGCTCGATGCTTGGGGCAAGCCCGGTGGCGGACTGTTCACGGGAAACTTGGGGCATGTCGGCGACTATGACGAATGCGTGGATACCGTTATTCCCGACCTCAAGGATTCGGACGGCAACCCACAGGTGGGGATGTACTGCCTCACCACTTTCGTGCCCCTGCTGCCCAAGAAACCACAGCTCTACACTCTCTTCCACAAAATACCCGAACTGGCCAACATCAGCGCCAAGGACACAGTGAGTTTAAATTGGCTATATATTCATTTTATGTGAACTAAAAATTGATTAGTTCCTTCCATGAAGGTACAATCGGCTTTCGTTAATTCGAACTCGTCGGAACCACACGAAACGTTCGAATTATCCGAAGTTCGAATTATGGAAAATATGAAATAAAAACATGCTTAGTATGGTATATTACAAAGAATTAATGTTATAGAGTTTTTTTTAAATTTATTTCGTCTTTTTTCATTAGAATATGACTTAATATTAAATTAATGTAATAAAAACAAGCACAAGAAACAAGCACAATGGAAGAAAAAATTTAAAGCGTCACTGATGGACAGACGGGTTTCTCAGAAAGTGGATATCAAATGTATGGGATTATATGTATACTCGTTCGGAACAATTTTCACAAAAATCAAAGATAGAAAATTATTCAAATAATCTAAAATCCGTCTGAAAAAGAAAAAAAAAGACAAATTGAAATTCTTATTAATTTGAATTAAACGAAGTCGAGAGAAAATGAGTTCGAATTAATGAAAATTTTAAACATTATTCTGCCATTGAAAATTTCGGGACTTCATGTTTAGTTCGAATTAAGCGAAGATTCAAATTATCCGATTTCGAATTAACGAGAGTCGACTGTATATTTTCATGTCCCCTTCTTGATCGCTGTCGCATGTCTTACGTTAAGGGTGCTGGTCACTCAGCTTCCGAATTCCCCTTCGTAATGTTAAATCTGTGGGCGTTTGATACATTCGTATATTTAAAATATCTCTACAGCATATTAATATTTTTAATTCCTTTTTTCTTGTACCCTGCTTAAAAAATGTTTCTTTTTTTTGCTTGTTTCTCAAAATTTTTCTAAAATATATGTTTATTTTATATGCAGTATTAAAATCTTACTCAGTTCGCCAGTTTTTAAAACATAAAATATTAAATTAAGCATAGATTTCAGAAATTTTTTGAGAACTAAGAAAAAAAAAAAAGACATTTTTTAAAAAGAGTACACAGAAAAAAGGAATTAAAAATATTAATTTTCCCCAGGAGATATTTTAAATATACGATTGCATCAAATGACCATAGACTTAACATTACAGAGGAGAATATGAAAGCTGAGTAACCAGCACCCGTAAGGCCCCTGTATCTGCAGACCTTAGCTAACGCTAATCCTATCGGATGTTATTTTCCAATATCTCGTTTGGATTTTGGCATTTTTATTTATTTATTTATTTTTCCATTGGATAGCTGAGGTCCATTTCTGCATAGCTTCTTCTTCTTCTTCTTTTTTTAAACTTTTTAAATTTTGGTTTCGGATATTTCTTGTAGTTACTTTCACTTTCGAAACCAGTTCTGAAAAGGACAGTGCCATTCTAAAAAATATCTGCCACCAAAATTAAAATAATAATAATAATAATAATGTCGAAACGCAAACGAGATATTTAAAAAAAACCTTCCTATAGGATTAGTATTGTATTAGCTCGCGAATATCTTCGCCTGCAGGGACGCCACAAGAGGTTACTTCAGTCAAGCGAAGACTTGTTCGTTCGCTAATGTTAAGCCTATGGAAGAAATTTACAAAGATATCTCGGTTGCATTTCAATATTTTTTCTTGCATTGGATAGCTGAGATCAATCTGTACGAAGGGCGTTTTTTACTTTTTTGATTGTGTTTATAGATATTTTTAATAAGGACACTTTCATTTTCAGACTGATTTCGAAAGTAAAAGCATCCTCTTGAAAAAGAATCTGCCGTTAAAATCGAAAAAGTAAAAAACAATCTGATACAAATTGATCGTAGTTGTCCAATGCAAAAAAAAAAAAAAAAAAAAAAAAAAAAAATGTGTGGCGCTCGGGGACTGCCGCGGAAAACCTGTTGCATAGCATTTTTTATCAACTTATGCAAAAATACCGCGTCAATGTCTGCTGAAGTCTATCGAAGGATACCGCGCCGAAGTCTGCCAAACTCAAACGTCGTTAGCCGGAGTGTTAGGATTTTTTCTCGTTACGGAATTTCTAGATTCGGTCGCCGCTCTCAAAGCCCGCGATAATAGCTATGCAATAGCTTAATAAATTACCAAACAAAATTTGGTCGCGCTACGAAAATTAGATCGCCAGTTATAAGCATATTAAATTTTTCGACCCTCACCGTGGGGGTCTCCTGTCACCAAAAATTAACACTGACTCATAATAAATTACCAAACAAAATTTGGCCGCGCTACGAAAATTAGATCGCGAGTTATAAGCATTTTAAGTTTTTCTACCTTCACCGTGGGGGTCTCCTGTCACCAAAAATTAACACTGTCTCATAATAAATTACCAAACAAAATTTGGCCGCGCTACGAAAATTAGATCGCGAGTTATAAGCATTTTAAGTTTTTCTACCTTCACCGTGGGGGTCTCCTGTCACCAAAAATTAACACTGACTCATAATAAATTACCAAACAAAATTTGGCCGAGTTACGAAAATTAGATCGCGAGTTATAAGCCTTTTAAATTTTTCGACCCTCACCGTGGGGGGTCTCCTGTCACCAAAAATTAACAGTCTCATATTAAATTACCAAACAAAATTTGCCCGCGCTAGGAAAATTAGATCGTGAGTTATAAGCATTTTAAATTTTTCGACCCTCACCGTGGGGGGGGGGGGGGCGTCTAATGTCCCCAAAAATTAACACTGTCTCATAATAAATTACCAAACAAAATTTGGCCGCGCTAAGAAAATTAGATCGCGAGTTACAAGCATTTTAAATTTTTCGACCCTCACCGTGGGGGGGGGGGGGGTCTCCTGTCACCAAAAATTAACAGTCTCATATTAAATTACCAAACAAAATTTGGCTGCGCTACGAAAATTAGATAGCGAGTTATAAGCATTTTAAATTTTTCGACCCTCACCGTGGGGGGGTCTCCTGTCACCAAAAATTAACAGTCTCATAATTAATTACGAAACAAAATTTGGCCGCAATACGAAAATTAGATCGTGAGTTACAAGCATTTTAAATTTTTCGACCCTCACCGTGGTGGTTCTAATTTCCCCAAAAATTAACACTGCCTCATAATAAATTACCAAACAAAATTTGGCCGCGCTAAAAAAATTAGATCACAAAATTAACACTGCCTCATAATAAATTACCAAACAAAATTTGGCCGCGCGAAAAAAATTAGATCGCGAGTTATAAGCATTTAAAATTTTTCGACCCTCACCGTGGGGGGTCTCTTGTCACCAAAAATTAACACTGTCTTATAATAAATTACCAAACAATATTTTGCCAAGCTACCAAAATTAGATCGCGAGTTATAAGCATTTTTAATTTTTCGACCCTCACCGTGGGGTGTCTTCTGTCACCAACAATTAACAATGTCTCATAATAAATTACCAAACAAAATTTGGCCGCGCTACGAAAATTAGATCGCGACTTATGAGCATTTTAAATTTTTCGATTCTCACCATGTGGGGTCTCCTGTCACAAAAAATTAACACTGTCTCATAATAAATTACCAAACAAGTTTGGCCGTGCTACGAAAATTAGATCGCGAGTTATAAGCATCTTAAATTTTTCGACCCTCACCGTGGGGTGTCTCTTGTCACCAGAAATTAACAATGTCTCATAATAAATTACCAAACAAAGTTTGGCCGCGCTACGAAAGTTAGATCGCGAGTTATAAGCATTTTAAATTTTTCGACCCTCACGGTGGGGGGGGTCTCCTGTCACCAAAATAAATAAGACCACCAAAATAAACACTGTCTTATAATAAATTACGAAACAAAATTTGGCCGCGCTATGAAAATTAGATCATAAGAAACATAAGTTTGAGACTTGATATGCTAATATCTGAAAAATACCACGTCAATGTCTGCCGAAGTTTACCGAAGGATACCGTCCCGAAGTTTTCCGAACGGAAACGACGTTAGCCGAGTGTTAGGTTTTTTCGTTACGGATGTGTTAGGATTTTTCGCGTTACGGAATTTTTGGATTCGGTCACCGCTCTCAAAGCCCGCGATAAAAGCTATGCAATAGCTTAAAAAAATCTTTCAAAATATTGAAATGCGACCGAGATATCTTTATAAATTTCTTCCACCGGATTAGCATCAGCGAACGGATAGCCTCTTAATGTTATGGCACCAATTCACCGCTCCGATACCAGACAGATAAATCTCTTCGGCTAGGGAAAGCTGGGCTGGTAGGTAAAGATCTGGTAATCGGTTAGGAGAACAACCGCTGTACACCGTCTATGCTGATGGCGCCTGATAGTGTATGTAAAATTCGTCGTGGATGCAAAATCCTCCAAGATACCTATGAATTATACTTCTGGAAGTGCCTTACCAGGTAAAATTCTTGTCACTTGACCAATGTTCTAAATTAAGAAATCAACTTGAGCAGCAACTGAGTGCAGATTAAAAAGAATCAATAAAGCTTAATAAAGTGAATAATACAAAAATAATTCATATAAAAAGGAAAGTTCACTGCTTACTTAAAATGTGTGAAATAATATAATACAGATATTAAAAATTTCATGCATGCATTTTATTTAAATTTCTGAGTAGTTTTGGTCTGCAGTCGCAGCCATCGTCAGGGAGCTTTTTTTAAAATAAACTCTCGTTTCATTCATTTAAATAGGTCATTCCGTTTGAAAGGGGAGGGTCTATAATTCTAAATCTAGCTAAAGATAGAAGTAGTAGTGCTTCAGATTAAATTTGTGTAAATGACAATAAGCTCGTATTTTTTATTTAAAGGTTAAATATCACACCGTGTTTAAACTTTTGCTGAGGACTGTAATAATATATTAAATTTTAAAGTTAGAAAGTATATATGAAACACCATAATGCATAAAAGCAACTGTTATGTATATTTTTGCTTTGTTTTCAGAGTTTTGCGATAACTGCAATTTTTTTCAGAGTTTTGCTATAACTGCAATTTTTCTTTTCCTTTCAGAGTTTTGCCATAACTGCAAGGCAAGCCCACTGGTTCTGGCTCCTGAAATTGCGTTTAGGAGTTTGCATGCCCAATTCCTGCACACCTCAAGATGTGAAGAACATTGTGGAGCAAAGTAATGATGCTATTACAAATAATCTCTATTTCTGCATTTAATTTTTAACCCCTTTTTAAAGGGGACTCAGAACCTGATATTTCGATAAAATATAACACACAAGTCAAATTTCAAATTTTTATTATAAGTTTTAATTACTCTAATGCGGTAACATTATAATAGGAAAAATTTTACATAGACATAAAGACCGATGCTGAACGCAAAAATCTCGAAAAATCTCTAAAAATGGCATTGAAAATCTCATTAAAATTCGCTGAAGTTACAATTTGCAGTAGAGAAAATTAAGTACATTAAATTTAAAGTTTGAAACAAAATTACTTTACCAATTTCAAAAATATATATTAAAATATTTAATTACTAAAAAGAACGTCAAATGCTAATAAAATACATTAAAAGATTTTAATAATTTGACATGTTTCGATTGAATTTACTCAATCATCATCAGAAAAACAAAATATACAAATAAACACAAAGATGGAAAATGACAATAAACTGTTACAAATGAAATTTAAAAATAAAAATATTTTTTTATTTTATTTTTTATTTTTAAATTTCATTTGTAACAGTTTATTGTCATTTTCCATCTTTGTGTTTATTTGTATATTTTGTTTTTCTGATGATGATTGATTAAATTCAATCGAAACATGTCAAATTATTAAGATCTTTTAATGTATTTTATTAGCATTTGACGTCCTTTTTAGCAAATATTTTAATATATATTTTTGAAAGGTTTTTAATGGACGCATAAGAAAACTTCTATTTATAATTAATGTACTTTACCAATGTCAAAAAATAGCCACAAAAGGCGAAAAAATACTAAAAATCGCATTAAAAATTTCCTTAAAAATCCAAAAATCGGTGTACGAATTCCCAATAAATTTTTATTGAAAAGAGGACAAAATTCATCTGTAACATCTCGTGAAACTGGAATCCCCTTCTTATTGTAAGGCTTCTTATCGAAGAAAATGCTAAAAAGCAATTTTTCTTTTGAATAGAAATGATTAAATAAATAAAAATTTCTTAATACAGTTTATTGAAGAAAATTCATACAACCATCGCAGCAGCAACATCTCTATTTGAATGCTGTACACACACAATAGTCGAATAAACTTCGTTATACAGTAGACTCCCTTAAATCCACATATAATTTACGGATGTAATCAATGAAAAACTCGGTTCAGATATAGGGACAAAATTAGACTTTTTTCAGCTTTATATCAATTTCATATATCTTTTAATTTGTAATTTTTTTAATATTACTCTATTCATGTTTTTTTATGAAAAACAATATATATATATATTTTAATTCAAGATATTGCTGATATCATTGGTATTCACAATCTTCTTACCAAATATATTTATGTATTAATCAAGCTTTTTTGGTTGTTAAATCTGGCTAAACATGAAAAATAATTTCCCTTTTTTATGATTTTGATGTGAATTAATAACGTATCTTTATAAGGCAAGTTTCATTGTATAATTTAAGAAAAATACATTTCATCTTTATAATGAATATTTAATCACACACTATTGATTAGTAATTTGACCTTTGCTTTTAGTATTTTAAAAAAAAATATCTAAATTTTGATTAGTTTAGTTTATCACTTATTTTAATATTTTATTATATTATAAGCATTCACTATAGTTCAGATTGCACTGTTAATTACTTTCAAATGACTGTTTAATACTTGTAAACAAAACAATGACCAGAAATCCGCAAAATTCTAAAATCCGCACAACTACTGCGTCTTAAGCTGTGCGGATTCGAGCGAGTCTACTGTATAATACATTTTTCGTAATATGGAGATTAGTTTGCGTGTTAATGGTATTCAAATTCAAGACTCAGCAGAAAAATTCGTTGAGTATAAAACTACGTTAAATAGGGTTAGAAATAGAGAATTTTAAATAAGGGGTTAGATGACACCTACAATTTGTTTTCCAGGTGCCAAACTGCATTTCATGGTTGCATATTTTATGTAATATCATATTTTTTTTTTTAATTTCTTTTTGTAATCATGTTAGCAACAATATTGTTTTGATTTTTATGTGTTAAGGGCAGGGTAAGGGGTGCATATTTTAAACACTTTTTCTCTGTCATAATCATTGAAACAAAATAAAAACTGGCTTTCTGTAAAGCTTTTAAATCTGATCAAACTGCAATATATGGATTCTAGAAAATATGTTTAACTAATTATTTTTATAAATTTAATATGAATTAAAAATTAAAAATGCAAAAAATACAAACAGAGGATACAAAAATTAAACTGAAAAATTAAAACCATGATATTTAGCTTTTAAAATCAGGTATCCTAACTCGAGCGTTCGTTACATCGGAGTACCATAAATTAATGACCTTTTCAACATCGAAATATTTCAATTGGGGGTCCATATAATTTTATTAAAGGATGTCATTGATCAAGTTCAATGACAAATGATTTCTTATGTTTGTCTTAATAATGTTAAGAGCCCCCACTAGTCACACAAAAAGATCCGGATGATAATGTTAAGTCTATGGGGATGTTATTTTCAAATATCTCGCTCAAATTTTAATATTTTTGAACGATTTTTTTATACGGGACAGCTGAGAAATGCAGGTTTTTACTTTTTCAATTTTGGGTTCAGATTTTTTTAAAATTACTTTAACATTTGGAATCCGTTCGAATCGGTTCTGAAATTCAAATAATCCTAATTAAAAAAAATATAACTAAAATCGAAAAATTAAAAACTATCGTCCTCAGCTATCTTATGCAAAGAAAAAAAAAAAAAAAGGTTCAAAATCATTGAAATTTGAAAATAATGCCCCCATAGACTTAACACTATCATCCGGGTCTTTTTCAGTGACTCGTGTAGGCTCTTAAGTTGGCTGAAACAACATTCACATCCAACTATGCTCAAGGGAAGTAACAAGACAAATTCTAAAATTTTCCAGAAATTGCAAAAAATTTAAGTATATTTTGATTCAGCAATTAATTGCTGCCAAGCTTGGAATATTTAATTTGTCTTTCATACATTTTTTTAAATTGCAGAATTCCTCTGCTTCCGCAGAATTCCTAATGTATCTTTACTAATGTAGATTTATACATTATGTGGGAGATTATTCATAAATTCTTCAAACTGATTATTAATTTTTCTTTCATCCTCTACTTTCAATATACAGGGTGTTTCAAAAATGACCGGTATATTTGAAAGATAGATAAAAATTAAACGGTCAGCGATAGAAATACACCGTTTGTTGCAATATGCTTGAGACAACAGTAAATTTTCAGGCAGACAAACTTTCGAAATTAGTTACAATTTTGAACAACAACAACAGATGGCGCTGTAGTCGATTTTAGCTATAGAAGAAAATGCAGTTTGTGAGTTTGCTATTCTGTAAGTCGTCTTGTTCATAAGTCATAGTTCTGTAAGTCGTGCTGTTCACAGAATGCAAGTTTGCTGTGAAAAAATGGTTTATTCTTTAGAACAGAGGATTTTTGATTTGAAAGACGAGGTGTACCGCCACAATCTAGAAACAATTGAACAACTGAAGCAGTACATCTCTTCTGCATGTGAAGCCATCCAGCCTGACACGTTTACAAAGGTTTCTGTCAATTTCGTTCAAAAACTACGCCATATTATTGCTGCGCATGGTGGATATCGGAAAATGCCGTACTTTAGATTTTCCAGATTGCAGCGCCATCTATTGTTGAAAATTGTAACTAATTTCGAAAGTTTGTCTGCCTGAAAATTTATTGTTGTCCCAAGCATATTGCAACAAACGGTGTATTTCGATCGCTGCCCGTTTAGTTTTTATTGATTTTTCAAATATACCAGTCATTTTTGAAACACCCGGCATAAAAGCAACATGGATCAAACACTTTAAATTTGAAAAGAGATTTTCATTTGTAATATTATAAAATTTTGTATTTAAGAATTCTATAATTTCCTTTCAAAATTTTCTATCTTCTTTAAAGGAATGTAAGTCAAATGCGTGCTGTAGGGGAAAAAACTTAAGATAAAGTAGGAATAAGAGCGTTTGTTAAACAAAAATTAAAGTGAAAAAAAAAGGCTAGACGTCAAATTTGACGACTAGGCATAATTTTGTGATTGCCAAATGCAATAATTTATTTGTATTTGACGACTAACGATCGCATTCTAATTTCTCATCCTGCTTAAATAGGGACTTCGTTAACGGGAAAGTGGACAGTAGTTTTAAATTATATCATAATTTCAATCACAAATCACGATTAAATGTATCATAACCAGGGTATGCAAAACTCTGGGCGCCAGAGGGCTGTCTCTCACCATTGAAATTTAAAAGTTTTCTTTTCTTAAAATTGAACAGCATTTTTACAAGAATTTTATACGAAACATTAGACGAAAAATAACAAAATAAATTTAGTGGTGAGAGACTGTCTGCTGCCGCTTAGATTTTACACCCCTGATCATGACATTTCAATATAACTATACACAGTCGGCTCTCGTTAATTCGAACTCGTCGAGACCATAAGAAATGTTCGAATTATCCAGGGTTCGAATTATGGAAAGTATGAAACGAAAACATGTTTAACCCCTTAACTGCCGACGAAAACTGACACGATTTCCAGTGTCTCATTTAATACATAATTCTATAGTTAAATAAAGGACGATTATCTTTCTGAAATAACCGTAAGAAAACGCACACGTAATACGTGTGCAAAACACGACTCTGTTGATGAAAATTGTCCCGCTGTAATGAAGATTATTATGTATGTGCAGGCTCTGTTTATGTATGTGCAGGCATTCTCTGAAGACTTATATACGTCCGGGACAGTTAAGGGGTTAAAGAGGTGCTATTACAAAGGAGTTAATGTTATAGTATTTTTTAAATTTATTTCGGCCGTTATCATTAGAATATGACTTAATATTTATTAAATTAAAATACACAAATACATAAACTAATTAAGGGATTGGGAACAAGCACAATGGAAAAATGGTTAGAGGTGTCATTGATGGACGAACGGGTCATTAAGAAAGCATGCATTAAATGAATGGGATTATATGTATACTTATTTTAGAACAATTCTAGCAAAAATGAAGGAAAAAAAAATAATTTTAAGGATCTAAAGTTCGTGTGAAAGTAAGCAATAATGAAAAATCGTTTAATTCGAGCGAACGAGAATTCCGAAGTCAAGAGAAAATGAGTTCGAATAAATGAAAATTTTTACTGTTATTCTGCTATTCAAGATTTCGGGACTTCATGTTTTGTTCGAATTAAGCGAAAATTCATTTTACCCGATTTCGAATTAACGAGAGTCGACTGTATATATTTAATTCTCGTTCTGATTTTTTTATTCTCAAAGTTTCTCGATTATTCTTTAATCCTCCTGGATTAATTCCGGTTTATATTTTCAGTTCCAAAGCAGATGCAAGTCAGAGGAAACTTAGAAATCGCCAACTGTGAAACAAAGCAATACTTTCACCTTGAGAACCACCAGATAGCTATATTGTAAGTAGGCATTTCTTATAGGTTGAAAATTCTTTATATTGATTACAATTCACTTAAGTAACGTCATATAATTCATCATTTTGACAGAAAAAATAATTAAAATTGCTGTAAGTTTGTTGCATTTATATGAAAAGATGTTTATAAATAAATTGTTTTACTTTTTTGAACCTAAAAATAGTATTAGTATCGACAAATATTCCCTTAAGTAATCTATATTTTTTTAAAAGAAAAGTGTGTTGTTTTGTAAGTTTGTTAAATTTCTATGACAAGATGTCTATAAATAAGCTGAATGCACTTTTAAGAAATCAGAAATAACATTAGTAGTGACATTTCGTTAAGTAACTCCATGTAATCTATATATTTAACAGAAAAAAAAAATTATAGTGTGTTGGTTTCTAAGTTTGTTACATTTCTATGACAAAATATTTAGAAATAAGTTGAATACACTTTTTAGAAATTAAAAATAAGATTAGTAGTGACATTTAGTTTAGTAACTCCATGTAACTATATTTTTAGCAGAACAAAAAAAAAAAAAATAAATTGTGATGGTTTGTTTGTTATATTTATACACTAAAAATTTATGTAACGTTTCTCTATAAAACTGATAACAGCCCCTTGCTCTTTATATTTTATTGAATAATTTAACCGATATAACTGATATAATGTTACACTAATGTATAATATTACACCAGTTATATCAATTTAAATTACACCGTTATACAGGGCGATTCAAAATTATGTGGACAAACTGATATGACAAATCAGGCATACGACAAGGATAAAAAATCACATAGGAACATAGGGCCGCAAACCACTTATTGAGTCACAAATACAGGGTGTTTCATCCTAACTCAATTTGGGTTAACGGTAATAAGTTTCAGAAAACTGAAGTATATTTTAAGTAAACATTTAACAGACATTCTCACCTTTGTTTTAAATGTGTTAACACCAAATAAAATGGTAGAAGTGTGCATTATGCGCGCCAACAATATGCACTTGGCACCTCACATTATGGACTGGTGATGATCAGTTTATACGGTATCATCGATTGCTTGAGAAATATGTTTTTCCAGATCTTTTCGTAATGTTATCATATTTCACGCAAAATAAGGTACATATCGTTGCATTTTCAATACAATATTTTAAATTTCTCCGAAATTATTACTTTTAAACCGGGTGTAGTCAGAATGAAACACCCTGTATTTGTGACTCAATAAGTGGTTTGTGGCCCTATGTTCCTATGTGATTTTTTATCCTTGTAGTATGCCTGATTTGTCACATCAGTTTGTCCACATAATTTTGAATCACCCTGTATAATATAAATTACTCCCTAAAAATAGAGGCAGCATATTGCCGCCAATTTTATGCAGTAACCTTACATGTATTTTTTACAATGCATGACATTTACAATTAAAATGAAAGCACTTTTTAGAGCTTGGGGGAAAATAGTATTGATAATTTGTTATGTTAAGCTATGTAATCTATATTTTAACAGAAAAAATAATTTAAAGTGTTTTGGTTTGTAATATTTCTATGACAAATTATTTATAAATAAGCTAAAAACCCTGTT
The DNA here is from genome assembly GCA_964019185.1 of Maratus speculifer. Lineage (NCBI taxonomy): Eukaryota > Metazoa > Arthropoda > Arachnida > Araneae > Salticidae > Maratus > Maratus speculifer. Next base: position 209,805,705 of record OZ025301.1, on the reverse strand, counting down.
TAAAACTTAGAAATAATGTTACATTATAAGGAATTTATGTAATGTTACTGCATAAAATCGATGGCAACATTCTGCCTCCAATTTTAAGGAGCAATTCAACATATATAATGATATAATTTAAACTTATATAACTGTTGTAATATTAGAGATTGTGTAACATAACATCAGTAATATCGGTTAAATTACTCGATAAAATGAAAACATCAAAACTGCCGCCAAAGTTATTGAATAACGTTACATAAATTTTTTACAGTGTAGGAATGATGACTATTTGGCTAAATAATGCTATCAAGGATATAATTTTAACAGAAAAATATGATTAAAAGTGTGTTTGTTTGTAAACGTTGTTACATTTATAGGACATGTTAATTACGAATAAGCAATTTTTACTTGAGAATGTGACATCGAATAAACAACACGAATTTTCATTTTTAAAACATGATTTTAAATTCGGTACATTCATACTTTTAAGTTTAATCACAAAAGCTTGATTTTTTGCATTTCCCAAAAAGTTGAAAACTGGCTATGCATTTGGTTTGTCTGTTTGCCATGCACGCTCTAACTCCCGTAAATATACTCAGATTTTTATGCAATTGATAAAAGTTATTAAGAGTCCCCTAGGCATGTTTTGTATTGAATAAGAAGTACGTACGATTAATGGTTCATTTACAAAAACACTCATAAGAATTCGATTACATTATGGTATATGGGGAAAAATCGTTTGGAGAATATTTTAATGACATTACGCTATTTCAAATGTACTGAAAGTGATATAAATAATGATATAAATCACTGAATTTCACAACGATCAAGTTAAAAAAGAGCATTCATAACATTTTTTATTAATTTGTAGGGACACACAAAAGAAATCAGTTAAGTACTGTCTTTGCGTAATAATTGCTGGAAAGTTTTTTTTTTTTTTAAATTCGGTATACAGCTTTAAATTTAATTAGTTTTTCGCATATGCATCGCTCTTTATATGTAAATTCTATACCTCATATACAGGGCTGCACAAAAGTATTCGCATATCATTCTCCTTATTAGAGGAAATTGCTGAAGGGGTATTTTCATTTGAAAAATATGTATCTCTTAAATGAACTAAATTTTGACATATATGTTGTTAATAAATATAAATTACTATATCATATACAGGGCTGCTAAAAAATTCGGAGAATTTTCCGATTGTAGATGGGAACAGCTGAAATTCGGTTGTGAAATGCATTATACATTTACATCTAGTAAAATGGGACGTAATATTTTAAATTTTTAAACGGTGCAGTATTGTTACATTATTCTGAATGTTTTGTAAAGTACTTCATAATCTATGCTTGACGCATGTTTTCTTCTGTCTTGTTATTATACTATTATTACTTTCAAAACATATTTTCTTTATCTTTTGCAGCGCTGTTCTTGGTCTCATGGGAATGTTCTTGCTCTTAGGAACAATTCTAGACGTAGTCACGATTATGAGGCAAGGCGATGATCCTGAACCATTATCCATCACTAAAAGTAAGCTCTACCTTAAAAATAATTGGTATTTTTATTTTTTACACCTAATAAAATAAGTGAAAAAAATAGATTTAAATGCACTTTAAGAGCCATTATTTTGAAAATCAGACAAAGTGAATTGGTGTATTTTTTAATTTGTTTGATTTTTTTTATATTGAAATAGATTATATTTAATGAATAATGAGTAATTTTGAAGCCCTGGAAAAAATTTCTCTTTCCCACAGAAAATTTCAAAGTTCAAGGTTGTGGATGCCATTTTTCATGAAAAGTGAAATGCTGACATGTTTGGTGTACTATATCTCTCACAAACAACAACACCCCCACAACTCCTTTGGCAAAAACTGTTAGTATAACACTACCTGCGTATTAAAATTTAGTTGTTTTCATGTAACATTGTTGTTTTACATTGTTATGTTGCCACGAAATACAATCAAAATAACATTTTTGTCCGTTTTCTGCACATATCTTATTTAAGTAATAGTACCCAAACCTTTTCTTATGAAATATGAAAATGTACTACTAGGACAAGTTAAATAATATAGTATTATATCGTGATATTGTTTCTTTTAGCAAAAATAAAATGTTAAACATTCAAAATTTTCAAAATCTGTAATATTTTAATTATTTATATCTAAAAAAAAATCACAGTTAAATAAAACAAAATATACCATGTAGTAGGTAAACATATGTATAAAAACATGGAAAAGAAGTGGGGGCTTTTGATATTTTTATTTTTAAAAAATGACAAAAATTTCAAATAAAAATTGTTGATGATCACATTTTTTCCCTATCAGAAAATGAAAAATCCTATTTCTCTTTCCTCTTTCTGTGTTTTTCCCGATGAGATAATTAAATATATATTTTTTGTTGCCCCTTTCGAAAGAGAAATGATATGTTTCATTTTCTCTTAGGGGAAAAATGTGAACATGGACTTTGCTTTTCTTTTAACTTTTGTCATTTTTTTCCCCTAAAAATATCACGATACCCCACTTCTTTTTCTTTTCCATTTTTTTGTACATATGTTCAAATACTGCGTGATATATTTTGTTTCATTCAACTGTGACGCTTTTTTTAAATAACACTACTTTAAATGTTGCAGATTTTGATTATTTTGAATATTTAACAGTTTATATCTACTAACAGCAACAATATTTCTGTGCAGTACTATATTATTTAGCTTGTTCTAGTAGTGCACTTTATTCTGCAAGAAAAAGTTTGAGGTACTATTACTTAAATAAGATATTAAGTGCGGAAAATGGACAAAAACATTATTTTGGCTATACTTTGTGGCAACATAACAATGTAAAGTAACAATGCCCCATGGAAACAAATACTAAATTTTAATAAGCAGATAGTGTTATACTAATAGTTTATGCCACAAGAATTTTGGGATGTTGTTGCTTTCCAGAGATATAGCACTCCAAACACAATGACATTTCATTTTTCATAAAAATGGCATTCACAAACTTGAACTTTGACATTTTCTACAGGGAAGAGGAAATTTTTTCAGGGCTTCAAATCGCAGATATTAAAATAATTTACTTCAACATAAAAAAATATCAAACCATTTAAAAAATACAACTGTCAAAATATTACTTTTTTGTCCAAATTTCAAAATAATGGCTTTTAATATAAAAGTTATAAAAATATATAATGATAAAAAAAAAAAAAAAAAAAAAAAAAACATTTATATATGTTTCGCCAAGGGACAACCAGGATGTCAATCAGTATAAACTAACCATTCAAAAATATTAGATTACTTTTCAACACCATTACTCAATTGGTAAATAAATCATAATAGTTTTAAATTTCCAAATGGGTGAAAAAAAGTCCGAGCCAGGATTCGTACTAAGTCGGTTTGAGCCATTCCAGACGAATCTGTAAGACTAATTTCCCCCAACTTCGCCTTTCACGATCACATCGTCTGGCTTGATATCCGAATCAGCTCAACAGAATAAATCAAAGGTTACTTTTGCAACTGCAGTAAACGATGCATGTATAATTATATTAAATTATTTTTTAACATCATTATTCAATAAATAATTGATATAATAATAATAAACAAATCATAATACAGTAGAACCCCGATAATTCGCATTAATTGGGACCAGGCCCAATCCGGATTGTAGAAAATCCGGATTATCCGGAGAATTTGAACAAATGAAATAAAATAAAACGTACTTACAGAAAATATTTATACTGAAAATATTCAATATTTACAGACAGTAAAAATGTTTACTTTATAATTATGAAATTTGTCATATTCTGCAGTTTTGCGAGCCGCATGGTCACGCATTCTCTTGAGCATTCTCATTTATTCCTCCTATTTCGATTTTCCGCAAGTAATTTGTAGAAGGGTTTTGGCAAGGATGAAATCGCGATCCTTATTAGTCAGTGTGTCTATAAGGACTATTTTACTTTGCTTTTTTGCAATGCTCTCAGTAAAACTTTATTAAGCAGTGAGCTTTTGATGGCATATCGAAATGGATTAAATATGAAAACTTGAATTGGTAAATCTTAAATAATGTATCGTTGTTCCTTTCATAGATAACATAAAAGAGTTTAAATAAGAGAGCTTGAGGTATTCTTTCGAAAAGATTTCAGAAAATACTTATTTATTCAGAATATGAGGCAGAAATAAATCTATGTTAAGGGAATTTGCCTATCACTTTTCAAACTTGGAAAAAGAAATCGACCAAATCGATCCGGATTAATCGGAGATCCGGATTAATGGGGTCCGAATTAGCGGGGTTCTACTGTAGTTGTAAATTTCTAAATAGGTGAAAAAAGTTAGGACCAGGATTCGAACCAGGGATCTTCTGGCTGAAGCTGCTTGTGCTCAGCCATCTGAGCCACTCCGGCCGAATTTGTAGGACTAATTTACCCGATTATTCTGCTGAGCTGATTCATACTATCAGACCAGATGCTGTGATCGATAAAGGTTGCTTGGGTGAATTAATCCTATAGATTCGTCCGAGATGGCACCGATCGATTTCAACCAAGACATCCCTAGTTCGAATTCTGACTCGAACTTTTTTCACCCACTTAGAAAATTTACAACTATCATCATTAAAAAAATAAACAACAGGACCAATCAAGTACTGTTAAAATTAAAGTTATTTTTCCTGAAATAGAGTGTATTCATTAGGAATAGAACAAATTTTATTCAACACTGGTGATCGTATACGAATAAACAATAAACCAATCTTTTAGGAACAATTTACCGTGATAATTGCTGTATCCCGATTTAAAAATGATAGCGTTTGCAAACAGTGGGATGTGATCTCTTTCAAGATAATACTGGAGAATTTTTCAATTAGTTAACATTTTTTGAGTGCATTTAAATGTTCTTTAAAGCAAACTTCCATTGATCAACAAGTTTCAACAATATACAGGATGTTGCCGCATTCGACCAACAAATTCAGAAGATGACAGTAGGCATCAAGAGGACGAAAAATTGCAACAAAACATGGGATCGCAAACCACGTTTAGTGGGCACAAATCGCAAAAAATATTTATGAAAGATATGATGTCGAATGGAACAAAAAAAGTTAGTAATAAGTATAAAATTTTTTTTGATGCAAAGCAGGATTAAAATGTATTACAGTTCAAAGTCAGAAAGGAGATAACGAAGCATTTTTAAAGGAGTTATTCGAAGATGCGACCACGAAGGTCATTGCATAGGCGATACAAGCGGACGAAAGACAGTTGGACGCATTTAAACCTGAACGGTGTGCCTAACGATGTCTGTTGAAGTGACGACGATCCGTGCTGTCATATCCTCCAATGCATTCATACCCGTCTGAATAAAAAAAACCGATTAAGGTAGGCATAAGAAGAAGAAATACAAAAGATTAAGATCCGATGAGTTTGAAGGCCAAGCAACAGGCCCACCGCGTCCAAGGATATGTAATATCAAGGTGGTTACGCACCGCTATCGCAAAATGTGCTGCTGCACCATGATGTATGAACATGTTCTGGTGCACAGTGATCGGTATTCCCTGGATGAAATCCGGGAGGACGTGCTCTGGTAAAACAAGATAATTTGCGCTATTAGGGGTATTCAGGCAGAAGAAACGGTCCCAACAGATGATCTCCGAGAATTCCTGTCTAAATGTTATTACTGGACTTCTGTTCCACTTTCGACGAGACAGCACTGTGGGGATTTTCGGACAGCTATACAGGCAGAATGATACATTTTTGATGATGCATATATTATCTGAACAGAATTTGGTAAACGCGTCAAAATTAATTCCAACATTAAATTGTCAGGAACATTTTAAGATTCCGCGCGACGTTTCATGCTACGTAATAAATCTGAAGGTTTCCGATTCCCTAGTTCTTCCCCAGACAATAGCTGCCGTATCTCTTGCTGGGATGACTCTCCCGAACGCGCAATTAATTCCTTTTTCAAGATACCATAAGGATCGGTAGCATCCGGTTGCATTAATATGTCACGAATAATTGATGCAATATCGATGGGAGATGCGACACAATATAGTTATATTTTATAACAGATACTGTTATTGCTTTGGGGGTAACTAAAGCAAATGTACTTTCGCACATTACAAACCAAAGCTCAGGATCTGATCTATTATATAAGGGAATTTGAACAGCATCAACATTAGACATGATTTTTAATTATTTTCAATAGAAAAAGCACAGTTAAATCAAAATAAAATTCGCGAGTTAAAATTTTACTGTAAAATAATAGAAGAAATATCAGAAAAATGATTCAGATATACAAAACCTGCTGCATAGTTCATCGCTAAAATTGAATTGAAATCTTGCCTCATTTCTGATCGTGACCTACTATGTGATATTTCCACAGGTACGCCTCGACCCTTAGTTCCTAGCTCCTTTCGTCGACTGATATACGAACATCTGCACAACCTATCTCATACTGGCATAGCAGCCACCACAAAGTTAATTTATTCCAAATACGTATGGCCAAATATTAAACTGGACATCAAAAACTGGGTTCGTTGCTGTGAGCCGTGTCAAAGATCAAAAATACAAAGGCACACCAAGGCACCTCTGGGCACGTTCTCTCTTCCAGATGCACGGTTTTCCCAGATCCATATAGATATTGTAGGTCCCTTGCCTCCATCTGACGGTTTCAGCTCTCTTTTAACGATCATTGACCGATTTACCAGATCGCCAGAAGCTGTACCCATACCTGGTACACTAGCCAAAACAGTTTGCAATGCCATATTCAAGCACTGGATTTCAAGATTTGGTTGTCCTTCACTCATAACCACGGATCACGGCCCCCAAATGCGATCCGCGATTTTTGATGAATTTACGAAAATGTTGGGAACAAAGAAGTTTCGAACCACAGCTTATCTATCACCCTATATCCAATGGCATTATAGAAAGATTTCATCGACATTTAAAGTCATCCATCAAAGCTCACGAAACCAATAGATGGACTGAAGTATTGCGGATAGTTTTACTAGGCATTCGCACAGCAGTGAAGGAAGTTATACAAGCTTCTTGCGCTTTCGGCACTACGTTGAGATTGCCGTGTGACATGCTGGATGAATCCATAATCCAACCATGTAACGAGAGAATTTTCGATTTTGAAAATGAAGTGTGCGATATTTACAGTTTTTTACATTTTACAGGGACACATAAAAAATTACAATACATTATGGTCTAACTAAGTCAGAAAACCCAATACATTTCAATGATGTTATAAAGCTGTAAATCTAATGGAATTGATATATATCACTGATAAGGATTACAATATACTTTCTGATAAGTGGAATAAATAGCATTTGCAGTTCACTTTCAGTAACGTACAAAAAAATTTATACAAAATAACGTACAAAAGAGTTTTTAATCTATGGGGGAGGAGGGCATGGTTTGGGATGAATTTTAATCATGTTATGATTCTTCAAGTATACTGAAATTTAAAAAAATCACTCGCGGGCATTATTACAACATGTTTTCTATAGAGGATAAATTATGTTAAATTTATCGTAACTATCTACACTTTTTTTCAGAACCAATCTACAAATTTCTGGTATGTTTTTCTGTCTACACTAACTACAAGAAGCTGATCAACGTAGACACCAAAGAAGAGAACAGACACTTGGGTGCTGTGAACGGAATGCGGTTTATAACGGTCACTTGGGTCATCTTGGGTCATTCCTACCTTTATGCAGACTACAACATGATGAGTAAGACACATTGTTGAATGCTAAAATATGTTTCATGTTAATTTTGACATTTTAATTTTTTTTTTATTTTTATTTAGATAAGATATCTACGATATCTCTCAAGGTTTGTAAGATATTTGTGTGATGGATTTTATTGGTATTTAATTATATATTTTTCTTACTTTGGAAGAATTAATAGACATGCAAAAGAGCAACGCGCTTAAACCCCTGATACATTCAAAATTTATAAGGTTGCAATAAATATGAATAATGAAGTCTTCGAAGATTTTACATTATTGGATTGCATAATCGATATTTTTTTCAATTAACACTTTATAACTGAAAAAAAAAAAAAAAAAAAAAAAAAAAAAAATCCCTGTCGGCTTGGCCTACAGGCGGAGGTAGATTTCGAAGAGCTTTCATTTCAACAACAAAAAATAAAATATTATTAGCGATAAACCCAGTTTAACTACTTTATTTGGCCGCTTTTGAAAAAAAATTTATTTCCTTTTACTGAAAGAAATGATTTTATCAAAATCATCTTAAACGAAATTCGGCTCAAATGCCCATTTTGAAAACATATTTTGAAATATATTCTGACTTTATTAAAAAATCGATCAATACGCACATTATTTAATTCCTAAATTTAAAAAAAAAAAAAAAAACCTTTCAATTGAATGCGTTTGAGAGCAAAACTGAATTTAAAAATGAGTCATAAAATAACCAATTTGTTATTTGAATACATCCACAATTCTTTAATCAAAATCGCTTTGGAAAATTTTGTGCGAAGTGCCCACTTTGACAGCTTTTTTTAAATATATATTTAGCCTTTTTCAAAAAACTGACCAATACGGCCCATTACACAGTGCCTAAATAACAAATAATTTTCAATTGAATGCGTTTGAGAGCAAATTTGAATTTAAAAATAAGACATAAAATAACCAATTTGTTACTTGAATACATTCTCAATTCTTTAATAATAATAGCTTTGGGATTTTTTTTTTTTTTTTTTTTTTTTTTTTTTTTTTTTTTTTGCGAAGTTTTTCCTTTGACAGCTTTTTAAAAAATATATATTTAGCCTTTATCGAAAAATTGATGAATACGCACATTATATAGTTTCTAAATAATAAAAAACTGTCAATTGAATGCGTTTGAGAACAAAATTGGATTTAAAATGAGTCATAAAATAGCCAATTTTTTATTTGAGTACATCCTCAAAACTTTAATCATGATCGCTTTTGGAAATTTTGTGCGAAATGCCCATTTTGGCAGCCTTTTTTTAAACATATTCTACCTTTATCAAAAAACTGGCTAATTTGTTCCACTATATAGTTCATAAATAGGAGAACCTGTAAATTGGATGCGTTTGAGAACAAAAATGAATTTAAAAATGACTAAAAAAAAAAAAAAAAAAAAAAAACGCAATTTGTTATATTTCCTCAATTTTTCAATCACTATTACTTCGAGAAATTCTGTTCAAAATACCCTTCTTGGCAGTCTTTTTTGAAATATATTCTGCCTTTATTAAAACACTGGCCAATAAGTCACATTATATAGTTCCTAAATAAGAGGATCTGCCATTTGGATGCCATTCATCAAAAATGAATTTAAAAATGACTCAGAATATAAGCAGTTTAGATTTGAGATTTTTTTTCTCCAATTCCAATTTTATTTAATTTATTTTTGCTATAAGAATTGGTCCTATGAAAAACTTGTTAATATAAAAGTGGTAGATATTATTGAGAAGATGTAAAATAAATTTAATTATATTTGATTGCTTAAGAATTGAGTAAGTAATGGATTTTTTTTTCTTTTTTCTCCCCCCTTTTTCTTTTCTTTTTTAATTTTTTTCATCGGTAAAAGTTTGTCTTATCAAAAACATGTAAGCACAAAAGTTTTAGATTATGTTAAGTACATTTATAAAAAATTTAGTTTGATTTGATATCTTGAGAATTGACGAAGTTATGATTTTTTTTTTTCTCCATTTGATATCTTGAGAATTGACGAAGTTATGATTTTTTTTTCTCCCAAAAACCCTGTTTTTTTTCGCCCCTTGAGCCCATTTTTAACTTTACCAAATCTGTCATGCTTAAACTTTTATCCCGTTTTTGAGAAGTAATATAAATTTTAAACTGATTCGATATCTATTTTAATTAAGAAGTTATCGCGTTTTTTCGGTTTTCACAAAAACCCTCCCTATTAACACGTCTTTGGTCCGATTTTGCTCATTAACGAACTCGACCGAGATTTTATGAGGAAATTGCTGATGGACAATTTTCTGAAATATATATGTATCTCTTAAATAAACTAAATTTTGGAATGCATATTGTTAGTAGATACAAATCTCTATATCATATACAGGACTGCTAAAAAATCCTGATAATTTTCCGATTATAGAGAAGAACAGCTGATATTTGGTCTTGACATTTCCATATGATGAAATGAGACGCAATTTTTTACACGGTGCAGCTTTGTTAATTTTATTCTGAATGCGTTAGAAAGTGTTTGATAAACTGTGTTTGACTCATGAATTTTTCTTTCTTGTTTTATTTCAGCGCAGTCGATGAGATTGGCTACCTTGCCTCCCGACATGGCTTTCCAAGTCGTGGCTAATGCTATGCTGACGGTGGATACTTTTATCCTCATAAGGTATACTTTCTTCAAATATACTACTGTCAATAGAGACTATTTATTATTGTCTTCACTACTATTATTTCTGAACAAGAATAATCTACGTGCAAAATTCGCTGAAACTTCCCATACTGATTATTGGGTACTACTTGTTTATCCCGTCGACCAATTTCGCCAAAGTATACAAATCGTCAAAGTAATAGCCAAATTATAGATATTGACATAATTTTTATTTTAAACGGCGAAAAAACAAATAATTACTAAAATATTGAAAAAAAAATACAAATAAAAAGTCGAAATAAAATTCACTTAATGATGTTTTAAATATATGTATCGTATTTAATGTCATTGAATGTGACATTCATGATTATCCATTATTGGCATTTAATCTTTTTTGTTTGGCGATAGTTTTTTTGTCGACGGGATAACGAAGTAGTACCGATTATTGTTTGAAAATGGTGATGGATAAAAATATGAAAAATAAAATAACCGCCAGTTGAAACTCTGCAGGTATAACAATAATCTAAAACACATTACTTATTTAAACATAGTACAAGACATATAGGTACTTTACCGCCAAATCGTCCATCTTTTTTTTTTCTTTTTCCCTTCCTTTTTTGACAGCGTTCAATGAGATCAAAACAACATAATTAATAGTAATCTACAACCAGTGTTCTCGCTGTTGCTCGTCATCGCGCAAAGTCATGAAAAGACACTTCATTTGGCGAATAAATGAACAATCAGACTCGCCTAATTGAGAGTGTATAAATTCGTATTGGTTTTTTAAATGTGATTACAATTGAGATTCTTAACTTTGTTAATGTACGATTGATGTCACTTTTCATCTTAAATCGCATCGTGCCATTTATATTATTATTTAAAGAGATATGTACTCAACAACAATTCACTTTAGCGTATCATATAATCCTTATCTGCCAATGAAGGACACAGAAAGGATTATATATAAATACTTCTCTGTTGTCAGTTAATCACTGTCTATGCGCTGCCGGTAAAATCACAGATAAAATTACTTGTATCGATTGCCAAATCGAGAAAGGTTTTGCTGAAATGTGGCATCGAATTAGTTGTATGAAAGTCTACTGTTTATTAGTTGTAAGCAGAGTATCACTGGCCAATCATCAGTTTTTTTTTACCGGTTATAGTCGAAATCTCATAGCAGTTAACCACTGAAAGAATGTTTGAAACATTTACACAAACACATTTAGAAGATATTTAGAATACACTTGTTTTTAGTAGTTTCTGTAACGTATAATAGAATTTTTAATTTCTAAGCAATAACAAAAAATTATGTTATTTTAGAGCACATTGAAAAAAAAAAAAAAAAAGGTTTATGTAAGGGGCTAAATATCGATTTCCCAGTGTTTCACGCTAAATCTACTTTGCTAACATATTTTTTCATCTGGCTATTGCTTTTAGCTCACAGGCTATCAAAGCCTGAGAGCTTATGTGCCCGCCCGTTCTGTATGCATGCACGTATAAACTCATGTATAAAATATCCTATCCACTGGAAATTTTGTATATAGGTATATCCTGATAAGGCGCTTCCCTGATTAGTTTTTGGAGTTCATTCGATATGTATAAGAGGGGGAACGGGGGTTCATGCCCCTCCCCTTAATTGATATAAATGGGTTTTTCATGCAGATTTATCAATTTTCGTTCAAAATTTAGATATAGGATCATACCGATGAGGCGCCTTCGTGATTGGTTGGTTGGTTGATTTGGGTTTTATGGCGCAAGGTCCTCATTAGGACATGCTGCGCCAAGACAAAGTCGAAGAGAAAAAAACCAAGAGAGATAAAATAGTTGTCAGTACTAAGAATAAAACCAAATAAAAACAGTAATTATAAATCAAAAGACCATAGCTAAAAAACACTGTTTCAATTAAAATTGTAAAAGTTGAGAATAAAAGTTAAAATACAAACAAACAGTGTAAAAGTTGACATATAATACTACATAAAAACGGAGTTAAAAATCAAGGTTGTAATGCATCGATACATATAATTAAAATATAACAGGTTAAAATTGGAACAATCAATAAAGAAATAATAATATGAAAGTGAAAATAAAAAATAAAAATATATTTAAATACAGAGTAGTGAAAATAAACTATGTCAGTTGGGCTCATACTCTTCTAATTTGGTGTTATCGTCGTCAGCATCTGAGTCATTACTATAGCACTCTGATTGCATGGCCTCTTCAATATACTGCTGCATCTGTTTAGGATCTTTGACACTGTTTTTCTTCCTTTTACCTACAGTATTCCTCTGTGGAGAGGCTGGAGTGTAAGTTTTCTTTTTTCCTATTTGTGAGCTAGTTTGTTTTATATTTTGTCTTTGAACAATACCTGACTTCTGTGGTACTTTTGAGCTAGTGGATGTCTTGGTCTCGGTCAGGAGTTTAAATGATTTTGGATAATTTTTAGTGGATGGAGCAGTTATTGTATCAGTATTGGATTTGGATGAGTCTTTAGATTGAGCTAATAATTTCTGTCGTTTTTTTTTCCTAAATTAATTATTTTAACGGGTTCTGAAGACGGTGGCCAGCATTCTAATTGTGGGCTTCCAGTCATTTTAGTAGGGAGACAGACATCACGAGATTCTTTAATAGGAGTGCTTGTTGATTGTGTTACAGTTGATTTAATGGGAGGAAATGTGGAATCAGTTTGGGTACTTATGTGTCTTATTGATGTTGCTTGCTGCTTGAGTATACTGGAGTAGGAAGTTCCAACGGAAGGGGTTCTGGATTCAACAATTTTTCGGGCATCGGTGTAAGATAAATTCTGAGTAATTTTAACAGTGATAATTTCCTTTTCTCGTTTCCAATTAGGACAAGTGCGAGAAAATGATGTGTGATCACCTTTACAGTTTGCACAGCGTTCGGCTTTTTCACAAGATTTATTGTCGTGGCCGACATCTGCACAACGTGCGCAGGTAACAGATCCACGACATTGGCCATTGGTATTGGTATGGCCATAACGCTGGCATTTAAAACATCGGAGACGGTTTGGTATATATGGTCGGACTGGGCAACTTAGATAGCCAGCTTTAATTTTTGTTGGCAATGTGGGACTATTGAAGGTTAGGATAATGTGTTTAGTGGGGATTATCTGCTCATTTCTACGGATGGTGATACGGCGTACATTGATATTTTGGTGTAGGTGGGGCTTGTTGAGCTCAAGCCATATGGTAGGCCTCCCCACCTAACTGAATCTGAAACTGAATATGATATTTTGGTGTTTTAAATTTTTTAGAAGTTCGTCTTTGGTGGAGTATAAAAGGTCAGGCTCAGATATTACACCGCGGCTCGTATTTAAAGTTTTATGGATTTGTACAGAAACAGAAAGGTGCCAATTGTAGTGCAGTCAGAGAGAAGTTGGGATTGTTTTGCTGTAGAAACCTCAACTAGCAGACCGCCAGATTGTAGTTTTTTGAGAGAATGACCATCTCCCAAGACAGACTGAAATGTTTTAGCAATGAGAAAAGGTGACGTTTTTTTAAAGGAGCAATCAGAGTGGCTATCAGTACGTTTAATGATAAAAAATCGAGTAAAACAGGAAGTCTGTACACTTTGTTGCTCTTCACTAGGGAGAGAAATAGAAGGAAAAGTTTTTCCATCCATAGTAAAGAAAAATAAAATTCAGACCCCGGCCGCACTACCCACTACCGAGCCCAACAAGGGGATGCACATTCGTGCACCAGTGCTAACCAGGGCCCATACGGTCACAAGACAAACCTATGTCAGCCTCCACCCTTAACGAGATGACTTGTATTTGCTCGATCACTTGATCCCTAAAGCCAGTGACAAAAGCCAGCTGACCAGCCGATTGATGCATACGGGACCAATATGCACCTCCCGTCTACCTGAAGCAGAGGCCAAAGCAGTGTGTTGGTTTCCCTCAACTGCCAGGATCCCCCTTTCCAAGGACACGGGTCGCCACGCACGGCCAACACGTGGGTGGTTTACAGTTCTCCATGAGTCGACATACAGGATGATATCGGCTCATACAGAATTGCCCTCACCTCCGAAAAGGAAACCACAATGAGAGTGAAACAAAGATGAAAGGAAGGCAAGAGGAGTGAGAAGAAAAGGAAAAGAGAAAGATCACTCAGGTTCCCTGGGGTTGTGAAGCCCGTGAATACCTAAAGAAGGTATCCCCCTGGGGGCCCTTCGTGATTGGTATTAGGTGTTCATTGGATAATTATAAACAGGGGGAACAGGGGGGTAATGCCCCTCTCTTTAATTTATATAAATGGGTTTTTCATGCAGAATTATCCGTTTTCGTTCTTTAAATATAGGATCATTCTGATGAGGCGTCTCCATGATTAGTATTAGGTGCTCATTGGATAAGTATGAAGAAGGGGAACGGGGGGGGGGGGCTAATGCCTCTCCCCTTGATTTATATAAATATGTTTTTCATGGAGAATTTATCAGATTTCATTGAAATTTTAGACATAGGATCATTTTGATGAGGTTACCTCAATGATTTGTTTGCGAGTTCATCGGATAAGTCTAAGAGAGGGGAAATGGGAAGTAACCCTTCTTGATTAACGTTGTTATTCAGATTTTTCCAATTTGCTCTGAATTTTGGATATACATTTTTTGTATGATAAAGCATATCCCTGATTCGTTTAGAGGGTTCAATGATTAAGATATAAAAAGGGGAAATGGGAGGAGCTGTTTCCTGAATTTGTTTTTCGAACGGAATTAACAGCTGAAAATATAAGTCTGTAAAGTACAATTAGTATGCGTAGACTGTGAGCTCAATGCCGTCAGTTTAACTAGGCAATATTTTTTATTTATTTATTTCTTATTCGCCAAATTGCTAATGCCGGCCAGAAGGCAGCGAGAACCATGTCTACAACCGGTCAGCACAGTAACAAAAGGGATAAAAGAAATAGTGGTGAAGTAATAAAGGCCAAGGTGTTTGTCATGTAGATGTCCGCCATGAGACAAATTTCGCTCAGTGGCCAGCACAAAGCTTATAAAGCTAGGCATACTGCTTAGCGGATTGAGGCCCAGTCACTTGTATAATAATAATAATAATAATAATAATAATAATAATAATAATAATAATAATAATAATAATAATAATAATAATAATAATAATAATAATCGTTCTGCGCAGAACGGTCTCCTCTGACAAGACTAGACGGGCAGACACACATACATCTATCTTTATTATGCATCGAGAAATAATAATTCTTATATCAAGTCAGAAACAGGTTATTTACTTTCATATGAATCATATTATATGCAATTATCTGAATATTTGTAGGCAGTAGGATTTTAAAAGTCGTAAGCGATAAACACAGGTGCCAACCTGATATGGATTATCCGTAATACGCGCGTTAATTTAACCCTGGTTTAAAGAGTTTTGAACCAGAATTTTCTCAAAGAAATGAAATTAAGTATGTCCCACCTACAAGCCTGAAATTAAATAAATAAAGATTCATGAAATATATTTTCTGGTTTGAAATGATGTTAACCTGGATCAAATTAGTCCAGGTATTACGGAAGATTAGTTGAAAGTTGGCAGCTATGGATAAATGATAAAGCTATTTTGATTCAGTCAGTTTTATGCTCTGTTATTTAAGGTGCTACTTCAGTCAAGCAAAAATACACGCTCGATAATGCTAATCCTATGGAAGAGATTTATAAAAATATCTCGGTGCATTTCAATATTTTAAATGATTTTTTGCATTGAATAGCTGAGATTGATCTGTACAAAGATCATTTTTTACTTTTTCGATTTTGATTGAAGATTTTTTTATGTGGATTCTTTTACATTCGAAACCGGCTCCGAGAAAGAAAGTGGTCATATTAAAAATATCCGCAAACAAAATCGAAAAAGAAAAAATGGCCTTCATAGTGGTCGATCTCAGCTATTCAACCAAAAAAATATTTTAAAATATTGAAATGCAACTGAGATATATTTGTGAATTTCTTCCACAGGGTTAGCATGAGCGAGCGGATCTTTTCGCTTGACTGAAGCAGCCTCTTAATACAATCTGGTTTTGGTACATTAAGAGGGAATTTTGCAGGTGATTTTTAGCTCACATTCTGATAGGACAGAGTTATACATATTATGTACAAAAATTTTTTCCGACATCAATGTAACATTCTTATAAAATAGATTAAATTAATTGCAAATTAATACAATAATTAATACATTAAATTAATTTATAATAAATAAATAATTAACAATAGTGGATTTAATCATGTACCATTAAACTGTCACCAAAATAGGCCAAATGGCAGTGAAACTGCAGTAATAAAACTTTTTAAAATCTAAAAATGTATAAAATGAATTATAAACAAAAAATTAAAAGTAATTTTTTTTAAGTGCAAACTTTTATCAATTAATTGTTAAACTAGCAGGAGTGACCGAGCTTAACTCGGTCAAAATTAACTTTGTGTTCAACGCGATATAGTATTTTCACTTTATCAGTCTCTCTGTATTATTACTATAAAACATACTGTTTATAACAGTATTATTTACAAAAACAATCAATAAGACAACTATGTATGTATGCACATTTTTATATTATTTTAAAATTTACAACGAAAGGACATCGATCCAAATTACTTTTTTAGCTCGACTCTGATTGGTTTAACCATTTTGAATCCCATTAAAAATGTATAAAAATTTCTTCACATTCTGAAAGACAATATTTTTTGCCAGATATAGCCAAATTTGGCGACATTCTTACATCTGGCACCTAATACGTGTTTTGGCTTTCGTAATCTTAATGTAGATTTTTCGGCCAAATGTCGCCAATATTTTGTCAAAAGTCGCCAACTTATTAGCTGTTGCCATACTCTCGTGGTCCTGACCCATATTGCAAAAAATGACCCACTAATCAAATTTGATCAAACGTGACTTAGCTCAATTGTCTTCAGGTAATCAAAAACAGTAAAATATAAAATTGAATCAAAATCGTTTAAGCCCTTTCTTAGGCAAAATTAGCTTAACAACATTCGTCAATGAAGCCGAAATGATCTATTAATATAATTTTTTTAATACGCGACTCAGCCCAATGTGCCAGATGAAATGTGCCTCGTCCGTTCATAATATGCGAAGAGGCCGATTGTTACCTTCATCATATTGGATAAGAAATCCATTAACAATGTCTAAATGTTGTTGATGGTCTCTCACTTCCAACATCTAGGCGCTCTGGTACCGGTAAGGAAACATGCGGATTACAGAGCTCAGTAAGTTTAAGACCATTGATTTCGGTATATCAAATACACGAGATGCACCTTTTGTAGTTTGCATGCTTCTTCTGGTCACTATGTAATGCACTTCCATAACAGTATCCTTCAGGAATAGTTGGTCGTCCGGATTGCGGACTATCACAGGTGCAGCAAATTTCTTGGAATTTCATTACTAAATCACAAAAAGCTTGTGAAATGCATAGGCGTCGTATTTGACGATGGTTTCGACAATAAACGCGCCAGGTTTTCGCAGCATACATCTAATTTTGATAATAGTTTTACCAACTCAACACGAACGAAGTCATTCTGTTGGCATCTAATTGCTGCGACTGAAGAACTAACGTTCCCACCCCACTTTTTATCCGTTTTCTACGCTGACTATCTGACAACGACGTTCCGTGATTGGTATTTTGCTCTGTCATGTTACATTTTTCTTTGTGCGCCTTGGTCGTGGTTTTTTCGGGACCGTTCGTAGAGCTGATTTTGTGCGAGCATAACGCGTCCGTTTATTGCAATAACCATACCGTTCCAACGCTCTTTAGGGTTTTCGCATGCGCTGAGCATTTTGAGATGAAAAAATGGGTGTTGCCATTGGAAAATTTCGAGTTTCTGTAACTATAACCGTAACCGTGAGCGCCATTTTGTTGCCGTTCACAGAATCTCGAGCTCATACCTCTGAATAGCTATATTTGAAATTTCACCTCGATCGGTTGAGCGGACTGGCCGTCAGAGCTCCAAATATCGGCAAGGTTTTTTTTATGACCACCCTGTAAAACAAATTATATTCAAAATGGTGAGAGCCATTTTCCAGATGAAATTAGCATGACTCACAAATGACCCTTATAATCGAAATCTTTTGAACATGTGACCTAGCCCGTTCGTTTTTGCGTGCCAAAAAACGGTTGGATACAAAATTGAGATAAAATCGACTGAACCGTTTTTTAGATATGATTAGTTTAATCTTAACCCATTATAACCCTAAATGACCCATTAATCGAATTTTCTCGAACATCTGACCCAACCCAATGATTTTCTCCAGCCCGAAAAATCAAAGAATTCAAAATTTAGTCAAAATTGCGCGAGACATTGTCTAGATAAAATTTGCTTGACCCACTAATTGAATAGTGTCTACTGTCTAACATACGACTTTACTCAATAAACTTCTTGTAATCCAAAACAATAGAGTACGAAACTTGGTCAAAGTCGTTAAAACCCTTGTTTAGATAAAATGACCCAAAAGTGAGCCACTAACTGAAATTTCTCGAACATGTGACCTAGTCCAATAGTTTTCTTGTGCCAAAAAATGTTGTATTCCAAATTTCCTTAAAAATGACCCACCCGTTCTTTAGATGTAGCTTGACCATGACCCATCATGACCCACAAATTATCCTTATAATCTAAATCTCTCAAAACATGTGACTTAGCCCATTAGTTTTCTCGTGTCTAAAAACTGTTACATACAAAATTTCGTTAAAATCGGTCCTGCCGTTCTTTAAATATAAATAGTTTGACCCAAGATCCTTTATGACCCAAAATTACCCATTAATCAAAATTTTTCCTACACGTGACCTAGCCTAATAGTTTTCTCGTGCCAAAAAAATGCTGTATACAAAATTTCGTTAAAATCGATCCACCTGTTCTTTAGATATAGCTTGACCATGACCCATTATGACCCATCATGACCCACAAATGACTCTAATAATCGAAATCTCTCGATCGTGTAACTTAGCTTTCTCGTGTCAAAAAACTCTTACAGGCAAAATTTCGATGAAATTGATTCTGCCGTTCTTTAAATATAAATAGCTTGACCCAGACCCTTAATGACCCAATATGACCCATTAAAATTTTTTCTCGAACATGTAACTCAGCCCAATGTTTTTCTCGTGCGCGAAAACCATAGAATGCAATTTTTTGTCAAAATTGCGTGAGAAAATCTCTAGATAAAAATAGCATGACCCACAATGACCCCAAAAATGACCCACTAACCGAATTTTCTGGAACAAGTTACCTAACCCAATGGTCTTCTTGTAATCCAAAACGATAAAATATAAAATTTGGTCAAAATCGTTAGAGCCGTTTTTTAGATAAAAATGGCTTGACCCATAATGACCCAAAAATGACCCACTAATCGAAATTTTTCGAACATGTGACCCAGCCCAATAGTTTTCTCGTACCAAAAAAACGATTGGGTACAAAATTTCCTTAAAATCGATCCAGCCGTTCTATAGATATAAATAGCTTTATCCTGACCCATTGTGACCCAAAATGACCCAGTAATCGAATTTCCCCGAACATGGGACCTAGCCCAATGGTCTTCTCGTGCCCGAAAATGGTAAAATCCAAATTTTTGCGAAAATCGTTAGAGCCGTTTTTGAGATAAAATTTACCCACACACACACACACACACACACAATTTTTGCTCGCATTATAGTATAAGATATTAATTTACTTACGGTTATGCAGTAAGTAATAAATTTAGCAATCCTAAAAAAGTAGTTTAAAAATGTTTTATTTTTCCCTTCTGTTACCCTATCTTAAGAATAAAACAGCAAAAAATTATATGCTTTCTAATAAATTCACTTCTTTGCACTTTATACTAAGGCTAAAAAAAAAAAAAAAACACTGAATTTTTTATAATCGATTTCACCATGATCTCCAAATGTAATGGTAAGAGAAAATTTTGAGAAAAACATAACTTGCAATCAAAAATTAGGCATGCTGTTTAAGATTAAAAATGAATATTTATAAACGGATGATTTTTAAAAGTATTATTTTGAATTTTATACTTATTAAGGACATTAATACATGTTTTTAATGAGAGATGAAGATATAGATTTGTGTTCTCCTCATACTGATATTTCTCCCTCATAATCACATTTTACTTACCCATCATACGTAGTATAGGGTAAGTCTTGCAATCGTTTTGAAAATCGAAAAATTTTTTTTGACGGATTTACACGTTTTAGATAGTGGAGATTCCGAAAAACATATTTTTAGAAAAAAAATTTTGCCGTCCGTCCGTCTGTGTGTCTGTGTGTGTGTCTGTCTGTCTGTCTGTCTGTAACCGCTCTATCTCCCGAACAAATTGAGATAGAGACTTGAAATTTTGTATGTAGTTAGTATGTAAAAATGGGACGAAGCCTATTTAATATCAGCAACCTCGATTATCCGGAACTACTTTTTTCGGACCCTCGAAAAATTCGTTCTGATGAAAGGTATATAAAAATTTTCGAATTTTTTTGTTTTAAGGAATGGACGTAAAAGGCAATAAAATAACACACATGTTGCATATAGAACGAAGTCGATCGGATTATTAGTTGCCGAGATATTTGTAATCCTGTTTTCCACATTCTTCGATTTTTCATGACCCTGTATTTCATTCAAATTTCAATTCAGAGGTATATTTTAATTGGAAATGAGACGCTTAATCCGACACAGTTAATTGTTAGTTAATAGAATTATTATTTTTGGAGTTATAAGGATGTTTCTTTTACGCAGTTCGGTACTACTTGAGTAGTTTGGCGTTTTATATAATTTGTCGAAATTGGTACATCATCAGTTCTTTAATAGAACATTACTACAGGTATATTAACAATATTTAAATTTTTGTTTATGAATTGCAATGCATTGTATAAATAGTTTTCACATGTTTTATTTTCATATACATATCCATGATGGGTAAGTATTACGGTGGCCCCCAACGACTAGTTTTGAGTTGTGTTACTTTAGATACAAGCGTACAATATTTATAATGTAATTAATTGGACAGCATCAAAAGCTTGCATCAAGCTATCTGCAAGCTAAGTTAGACAAATCAACAAGCTCGCATTAACTTGACGGATCAACCGTGCAAGTTTAATGTAAGTTTGAAACAAATATTAAAAGCTTACACCTTCTTTGCTTGTTTTTTACTTGACATGGCAAAAGCTTGCTGTAAACGTGACCCATCAAGCATATATAAATTTTAGATATTCAGCGTAAAGCAAGTTGGTGAAGTGTAAACTCGAATGCTTGATTCAAACTTGGAAGCTTGACCTGGCAAGATTAATGCAAGTTTGTTGGCTTGACAAATCAAGATTGAGATATAATAAAAGCTTTTTAACTTTTTTTATTAAAATTTTCATGTTTTGCTAACAAATTATAACAAATATTATTATATAAATTTTCTATTAGATACGAAAAATCTTTTTTTTCCCCTTAAATGTTTAAAGTTAATTGTTTTTTCAATTTTTAATTTAGCTTTTTAATATTTAAAAAATGAGGATTTTTTAATCCAATTTTAAAATTTATAAAATACTATTTTGTGAACATTTGTTAGAAAAACAGAAACATCTAAAAAAAAAAAAAAAAAAAAAAAAAAAAAAAAGAGTGTTCAAAAACCTTCATTGCGATATTTGCAAGCTTGAATTTTCAAGTCAATAAACTTGCATTAAACTTCGCCAAATTCCTGAGAAGTAAAATGTAGTAAAAATATTTTTTTAAGTATCTTCCAAAAAATATCAAATTTGATATATTTTAATAAAAAAAAATCTTTAACAGGGATTAATATTCTACATAAAATATTATTTATACTTTTTTTTTTTTTTTTTTTTTTTTTTTTTTTTTTTTCTACAGTGGAATGTTAGTCTGTTACGGCGTCTTGAAACAACAAGAAAAAAGGAAAGGTCTGAACGTTTTCATGTACATATTTCATAGGATATGGAGGTAAGTCAAAAATTGTACCTTGTAATATTGTTTAATTGTAAGGAGTAAAAACAAGATGCACAAATTCTTTCAAAAAAAAAAAATTAAATAAATAAATAAATAAATAAAATAAATAAATAAATACATAAAAAATAAAAGTCCCCCCCCTTTCCCCCCCCCAAAAGAAAATAATTGTAAATTTTATAAGAAATACTGCCGTCAGGTGAGGTCATTACCATAGAGCAACTTAAAATTTCTTTATAATTTTTCATTATATGACTCCATGATCCTAAAAGCACTAATCTTGGCGGAGATTGCAAATGGGCAAAATTAGCCCAAGGGACTGGAAATGAGAAAGGTAAAAACTTTGAATACAGCCTTAACATTATTCTGATAAAACCACTTCTCATAGAAAAATTAAATTAAACACTCGTCAAAATCGGTCAAACAAAGTTGTTAAGTTAGATTTATCTCTAATCTTGATTTAGTTTTTGTTGGTGAAATTAGTACTTAACTCTGAAATCTACCACCGAATGTAGGCCGAGCTGGAAAAGGTTTTTTTATGTAATAAATAGATAAATAAATAAAGATAAACAAAATGTCATTAATGAATCTGACATAACAAGTACTGATATCTGAAGTTTGTCCAAGATAAATGTCGAACATCCCAAATCTTTCATTGAAAATGGCTTCCTGCAGCTTGTTCTTTAATACATTTTAGAAGGTATTTGATTGTCTAATGCACAGGAAGAAGAAGGAAAATTAAAAAAAAATAATAATAATAATAAATAAAATTTCAAGATATTCTTGGAAGAAGTTGATAATGCGAAAAACTTAGAATATTAGTCAGTGCACCCATGACTGATAATAAAAATCCAAAATCTTTCATTTCAAATGATCGATCAATATTGCGTCATAAATCATATATGTTATAAAACATATGATGTTTTCCCAAGTTTAAAATCAAACATCGCAAATCTTACATTCAAAATGGCTTCTTGCGGCTCGGTCATTAATATATTATAGACGGTGTTATAATATTCTAATGCACGGGAGAAATTCCGACGAACTCAAAAGAACCTTAGAAGAACTTAGCACTGAGAAAAATTGTAGGATATCATATAATGCAATCTGATTGATCTTAAAAATCTCAAATCTTTCATTTTTATACTGAAAATGGCCTCTGGCGGCTCGGTCGTTAATGGATTTTAGACAGCAGATATTAACCCTTAAATGCATAGGATAGAACGCGTTCCAAAAAATGCGCAATTCAAAGAATCAGAATTCATACCAGAAAAATCTAAATAGTAAATTTTTCTTTATTTAATTACGAATGGTCTTTCATTAAGTAAAGTGAAAATTGCTCTTTTAAATTTCTGGTGAGAATACGGAATATGTGAATAAAACCCCTAATAAATCGGGAACACTTATGGTATCGAAAATGATACAATATGCATTTAAGGGTTAATGCACGGGAGAAATTCCAACGAATTCAAAAGAACCTATTGAGAAAAACTGCAGAATATTACATAATACAGCCTGATTGATCTTAAAAATTACAAATCTTTCATTTAAAAAGATTGGTCAGTATTACATCCATAAATCATTTTTCAATTATTGATGGACTATTATAAATTTAATTAAAATAGTATTGTGTAATGTGAAGAGGTCATTACACATGAGAACAATAATTACCTTCATAATATTAGAAGTTCCGTTATTTGATATGATAGCTAGATGTTGTTTTAGAAAAAAATAATCTTAAAATGTCTACTTTAATACATTGTTCTCAAACGTGTAATATTCTCTGTTTAAAAAAACAATTTTCTGAATTTATATTGGAATTCTGTGAAATGTTATGTGATATTTCTTATGAAATTGCTTAGTTTTAATTTTTAATGATTAATTTAAACACATTTTATTTTTGTTGATGTATTTACTTTTTATTGCAATTGTTGTTTCCGTGGAAAAGAAAAAGCATGTATTAAGAAAAAGGGTCGTTCAATAAAACATTTGTATTGTACACCACGTTTCATTAAAAAAGTTTTTTTTTAATAGCACCCTTATTATTATTATATAAATTTCTTCTTCTTTTTTTTTCTTAATTTTGACCATTTTTTCCAAATGTTGGTTTAAAAAAAAAAAAAAAAAAAAAAAAAAAAAAAAAAAAAAAAAAACGCTTAAAAGAGGGATATAATAATGAAAGCTTGTTTAGTTTAACAAAGCAACACAACAATGAAATCAATTAAGATAGAAATAAGCAAAGAAATTTAATTTTATTTGGAAAGTATAAACCAGGGAAATAGGTTGCTTCATTGTTGTTTATAGGAATTATTACAAACGGAATCATAAAAGTTAGAATACTATGATATTTAGACCATTTGTCTGTGAAATGTCTACCGTCGTGGTTGCATGTCTTTCTGCTTTTAGTGCAGTAAGGAGGTCGGAAACTGAGTAACCTTTTCAAATGCGCTGTTATGGAAGTCGTAGTATTTTTTATTTGGGGTTTATACCAAATAATAAATAACCATATCTTGTAACTTTGTCACTTATCTGGTAGCAGTTTAAAAATTCCATTATGCATTTTAGGAACCAACTGTCATAGTTGTAATGGTAATATAAATCCATTTCAATATATTTCAATTGTTTTGTTTCATATGATAGAAATATGCTCTGATGTTAGAATAAAAAAGTTGTAATCCGTAGATGATTAATTAAAAATAATAATTTTATTTATAATGATTCAATTGCGTTTTACCCGATTTTTTTTTTTTTTTTTTTTTTTTTTGCTATTTGAAAAAAAGAAACTGGCAAAAGAGTCTTTTAGCAAAACATTTGCATCATCATGCATCATTAAAATATTGTTTTTTCTTTTTTAATAGCACCTTTATAATTACCTAAATTTACACTCCATCTTTTTTTTCTCATGTTTGTCTAAAAAAACGCCTAAAAGTGTGATGTGATAATGAAAGATAGTTAAATTTAACATTGTTGATTCTTTAGTTGCATTGTAAAAATGAAAATTTCAAACAAAGTAGAAGTAAGCAATGGAATTTGTTAATCATTTCGTTTATACCATTCGCAAAATATACACCATATAAATAGCTTGATAATGTACTTAATCATTGCTGATAGGCTTTGTTACAAACAGAATTTAAAAAAAAAAAAAAGTTTGTATACAATGCTAGTTTGGATCATTTGTATATGGAATCTGATTTTTTTTTTAATGATGAAAGCATTTATTAAATGAAATATTATTTCCTCTAGGAATTTGAAATTAATGTATAGCTTTAAATTTCCATTTTATTATTGCAAGAAAACTACAAAACTATAATGTCTTTACTTAAAATAAAATAAAGAGTGTAAGAAAAGTAGTAGTTTTAAATGGTACTTCTAAGTTATCCCGTCGACCAATTTTGCCAAATTATACAAATCGCCAAACTTGTAGCCAAATTATACATGATGACATAATTTTTATTTTAAATAACGAAAAAACAAATAATTAGTAGAATATTAATAAAAATATTAATAAAAAGTCGAAATAAAAACCTCTTAATGACATTTTAAACACGTGAATCGCATTTAATGTCATTGAATGTGACATTCACGATCATCCATTATTGGCATTTAATCTCATAGTTTGGCGATAATTTTTAGGTCGACGGGATAACCTAGAAGTACCTTTTAAATTTCGAGTGGAATCTGGCAGCATGAATGTCCGATGTAGACTCTATTTGCTCCACCCGGAATCCTCCCCTACACAAGGGGATTCAGTAACAACTAGTAAAATAAATAAATAAATAAAAAGGTAAATTTTAAAAGCATCTATGTACAAAACAAGCTCCGCCCGCCGGGGCACAGGCTGCTCTCTCGCGACAAAGGGCGGACTAGCGAAGTGGGTGAAGCAGGGCCGTAGCTAGAAGTGATCTATAGGGGGGGAGCTCAAGAGATTGTAGGGGGGGGGGCTCATAATTTTTTTTCTCTTTCTCTCACACAGAAAGATAAATTAGTGCATATTTACATTGTAGGTACTATGTTTCTCATTAAACTGTTGTAATAACTTCATTTTATACTAAGAAAAGTATAGGATGATGAAATTTTTGAGTGTATAACTGGTGCAGAATTAAACATCATGTTAGATTCATATGTACAAATAGGATGAAGGAGTGTTGAAGCACTTATTTTAGATACAATTTAGTAATTCTGCAGAAATGTAAAAAGATCTCAAAACTAAATTAGATTTTTGAACAGAATTTCATTTGAATTTTCGTAACAGAAATTCATTTAGTGACCTTGGAATCTTTTCCAGGGGGGGGGGGGGCTCAAAATATTTTAGGGGGGCTGAGCCGCCCATAGCGCCCCCTTAGCTACGGCCCTGGGGTGGAGATAATTGCATGAAGATGGGTAGGAACTGTAAGTTGGTGCGTAATAAAGTGGGTTGATTCGCCATGCAGGCCTATCAGGTGAGATTAGTTAGTTCCGTTTGGAAATTAAAAATCCTATTTAATTTTGCCTTTAAGAAGGAGTCTTGGTAGGTCATTTTGAAAACCCACTATTTCTCTACTCATTAAAGAAAACTTGATTTGTTTTAGCCATTCAAAGGTGAAAAATCATGCACGCAATGCGTGGAAGAATATTTCTTTCGTAAAAATAATATCTTTAAAAACTCCATACGTATGTATACATTTTTTAATAACTTTAATTGATAAAATAATTTTTTCTTAATGTGTGTTTTCATTTTTATAATTAAAAGTCATCAATTAGATATAAAGTGACTGCAATTATTACAGTGGTCACTTTTTCACATATTTTGTTACTTCAAAGGGTACCTGACCCCTGAAATTTCGAAGAATAAAAAATAGCTTTCTCATATTTCTGAAGATAAACGAACACTTTTTGGAATCAAGGGTGACTCGAAACAGATTATTATATTTTTTCTTTCAAGATTCTTGTACATTTTCATAGTTTCAGAAATATCTGACATTTTTAACAGTGATATTTTTAACTAGTTTCAAAAATTCATAAGAAATGCTTTATAAGATGAAATTTTTATGATTCGATAGATTTTTTATTATAAATACATGTTTTTTTCTGCAGGTTGACGCCACCTTATGCCATCACGATCGCATTACTGATGATGCTCCCTATCTTGGGTTCTGGCCCCATTTGGAAGATCAGCCTGGATCCATGGATCAATGCATGCAAGGCTAATTGGTGGACGAACCTTCTTTATGTTAACAACTATGTCAATACTTATGACTATGTGAGTATATTATTATTAAACAGATTTTTAAAACCGTAACCGGCAGCGCTGTGCGAAAAGGGGGGGGGACGAAAGGGGCGGTGACCCCGGCGCGGAAATTTAGGGGGCACCAAATTTATACTACTAACGTCATTTTTGGTCTGTCACAAGAAAAAACCGGGGGAGGGGGGGGGGGCGCCAAATTGAGACTTTGCCCCGGACGCAGTTTTCTCTTCGCTCTCTCCTGGTAACCGGAACAGAATTTCGACTATCTTTCTATTTTCTTCCGAAAACGAAAACAAAATGGGGCAAAGAATTTTTTAAAGTATTAAATACATGTAATACAACTAATACACATGATTATTAATTGATTATACTGGCCAGCATCAAAATCCTCTTTAAAAATAATGATTGTTCTTGAGAGATTTAAAGATACTAAAGCCAAGTATGATAATGAAATTGTTACATCATGTACCATTTTTTAGGGGGGGGGGGTCGTTTTTAAATTTAAAATAGTGTTCTCTCGCTAAAATATCAGTGCTAAAAGCCTACAATTCTTTTACTTTTGTATTAACATACGCCTTGTCTTTATCCCGTATCTTCTAAAAAAGGTTTCTTCTGTTTCTCTTTCTTTCTTTTTTTTTAACGATTTGAAATTTTACGCGTGCAATCTCAAATGACCCTTCGTACACTGTAAATGAAAATGTTTGAAATTCAGACACTTAAGTGTCTAAAACGGAGGGTTCATTTTCAGACATTTTAAAATGTCTTAATTTTTTCAGACACTTCTTGTGTCTGAATTTCAGACCTTTTAAATGCCTTAATTGCGGCCATCTTTAGCCTATTATTTTTTGGCAATATGAAGCCATCTTTGACCGCCTTTCTTTCTAAGCCACATACGCAGCCATCTTTGACCACATTGAATCACCCTTTTTTATATTGGGTTGGGGAAAAAGTAAATTCGTTTTTTCCCAATATATAGCTTTAAAGTCCCATATCTCGAGTAATACAGGGTTGTTATAATTAAAGTTCGCCTATTCTGAAGGCTCTAGAGCCGGTTCTATGGCTCCAAACGAAAAGAAATTTCACTAGTACGTAGTTAAAGGGATGCGCTCTACGAAAATTGAAAAAAAAAATAGTTAAAATTTTTGTCAATAGGTGGCGCTGCGGAAATATTTAAGGCGATGTTTGCAGATTCATTATATCAATTTCAGTCAATCCAGACAAAGCGCACAAATTTAAAAGTTTCAACAAACTTCGACGAACTGCGAATTATTATAATTAAATATCACCTAATCAGACAGCTCTTAGAGGCCTATGACTCCAAACAATTAAAAAAAAAATGAATATCATTTCATTTGATCTAATCTGCATCAACGAAAACAAAACATGTCGCTCGGCAGCGAGGAAATAACGAAGAATAACACTACGCATGCTGAATGAATCCTCCACCATTTTCAATAACGCATTCCATTCTCAGAATTGTGCTTTCTATAGCATTGCGTAAACTGTCCTGTGAGATTAAGCGAATGCGAAGTCTAATACTGTCTTTCAAATGAGAGATTGTCTGACATCTGTCTTTAGATACAGAATCTTCCAAAAATCTCCACAAACAAAAATTGCATGGTATTGGCGCTTAAATACTGGCGCAGCGCCACCTATTGAAAAAAATTTGAACTAATTTTTTATTCGATTTTCGCAGAGCGCATCTCTTCGACTCCGTACTAGTGAAGTTCTGCTTCGTTTGGAGCTATAGAACCGGCCCTAGAGCCTTCTCAATAGGCGAACTTTAATTATAACAACCCTGTACTTACTCAATTAAGTCATACTATACAGCGTTTGAAAGGTAACAGTTTCTAGAAAATTCTAGATATAAAGGTAGCGTCATCTGTTTAACCAGTCAAAAGTTATTGCGTTTTAAAAATAGAGATTTCAAAAGATCATTTTCGTCACATTTTAGTTTTTTACTTCCAAAAAGGGAAAAATTGGCGCAGGCTCATCGAAACTTGAGTGGCATTTATGGTGATCAGTGCTTAAGTAAACGCCAAAGTCAGAATCAGTTTCCTCTTTTTCCTTCCGAAAATTTCGATGTTAAAGATGAACCTTTCCCTGGCCGGCCAATCCTTGAAAAATTCGATGAAATTTTAAAAACAATCCAGGTAGACTGACATATTTCTTCCCACGACATTGCTACGGAACTAAACATTAACCATAAACCACTTTTGAACCATTTACATAAAATTGGATACCAAAAGAAACTCGATACTTAGGTTCCCCATAAACTTACAGTGAAAAATTTAATGGACAGAGTTTTCATTTGTAAATTGCTACTGAAACGGTATGAAATCGAGCCATTTTTGAAACAAATCACTACGGGTGATGAAAAGGAAATCACGTATAACAACAATGTGCTAAAAAGATCGTGATCGAAGCTTCACAAATGGTGACAAAGCCCGGATTGATGCCTACGAAAGTGATTCTGAGTGTTTGGTGGGATTGGAAAGGAATTTTCCATCATGAGCTGCTCAAACCTGGCCAAACCATCAATTCAACTATCTTCTGTAAATAACTAATGCGATTAAAGCAGGCAATTAAAAAACCCGGTCAAAATTGATCGAAAGGAAAGGCACTGTCTTCCATCACGACAACGCTAAACCACACGCATCTTTAGTCACTCGGCAAAAACTGAAAGAGCTTTGTTGGGAAGTTTTGATGAACCCATCATATAGTCGGGACCTGTATCTGACGGATTACCATTTGTTCTGCCCTATGCGGTACTCTCTTGAAGGTGTTAAGCTGGTTTCAAAAAAGGCTTGTGAAAATCACTTTATTCAGTTTTTTGCCCAGAACTCTCAGAAATTCTACAGTGACGGAATTATTGTTTTACCAGAAAAATGGCAAAAGGTCATCGAACAAAATAGCACATAAATTTTGATTAGCTTTGTTTTATTTATATAAATAAATTCACTTTGAAAAACACGAAAAAAAAGAGAACTTACTTTTTCCCCAACCCAATATAAATGGGAATTAATTACTACAATAAAGCAGAGCTGATTGCAGTACATGAAAACTGTGATTTTTCTCTGACCTCTGATTTTAGGGCCCCCTAATTGGGTACGAAGTTTTTATAAAGCTGATATTTTAAATCTCTTTTGACCTTGTGATGATTACATCTGTACTTTGTAATTTTAGAATGGGGAAATGTATATACATACTAGCGGACCCAACAGACGTTGTCCTGGCACCGACTCCAAAAAATCAAATAAATGTACATAAATATAATAATACATATGATAAGTATTACGCTCTTAATTTAATTTCTTATTACAATTATGTAAGGAAATTATTTTTCACTCTGTAGTAGTTTTTGAATTCGGTTCAATTTTTATAGAAAATAGTGAAAAAACATCGTAAACACTGGCGATAATTGATAAATAAAGTAAAACACTATTTGTAAAATCACCATAAAATGAAAAATAAAGTAGGACGCGTTTCGCGCTACAACAATAACAGCTCATCATCAGCTAAACCGACACGTGTCCGTAATGGCACAGAATCGAGATAAAGTTTATATGTATCCGATGATGGCTGATGGATGGATGAAATTCCTTTTTTTTATGACATGCTTTTTTAAGTTTCACTAAATATATGCATATTATATGATGTGTATAAATGCTCTAGTTGATATACGGGGCTACCCAAAAGAGCTCGCAAACATTGCTGAATATGAGCGTAAATTACTTGAAGGTGGTTTTTAAATAAGCTATGCATTTTTACGCTGAATTACACACAATTCAGTAAGAAATTTTGCAGAATGTAAATAAAATTATATACAGCGCTGACACTCATAAACTCTCTCCTTATTATTACGAGGTGGAATCCGTCGAAATTGAAGAAAGAAAATGTTAAAGAAGGGACTGTTTCATTGATTTATAATAAATCTACAAAATTTGTTATTGAAAAAAAAAATGCACCTTATATTAGTCAGTCTAACTCTCAAACCAAAGGTTATTTTAAGTTAAAATCAACAAAATAATATTGCTATTAATCTCAGTTATTCAAATTATTAAAATTAAACTTTAATTGCATATGTAATCAGTAAATTATATTAAAGATCAGTTATGATGATGAAGTTATCAATTTAGGCTCTTATGTTTGGTATACATGTGAATGAAAATATATATATATATATTATAAATTGAGACAATCACAGACATTGTGTTTGACATAATATACGCATTTTAATTTCGATTTTTTTTTTTTTTTTTTTTTTTTTTTTTTTTTTTTTTAAGAGAAAATGGAGTGATTCTGTTGCCACAATTATGAAATTGATACTAAAAACTATTTAAAAAAATCTCAAAAATAAATTGAGGTACAACTTTCAAACAAATTGCATTTAAAAGTACATATTTTTCGCTATACGTTGGTGTAAAAATTGAAAATTAGCGAAGTTTAGAAGTATAAAATTTGCAGGACCGAAAATTTCAAAATCGAATTGCATGTGAAAGTGTTGCCATGTATGCGTTACGCACAGATACGTTTGGCCTTTATAATATCGAGATAGATAAATTTAGATTTCAAAGAAATCTTGAAACATTTGACAATCAGTGATGATCGGTGGCTGAGACGGACAGAAGTTATAGGATTCTAGATGGACAGAATGCCTATTTGCTACTTTTTTAAAGATAAATAATATAGTAAATATCACTGGAAACAGAAATCCTTTATTACTGCTTCCTACGATGTTTGCGATCACACAAGCAGTGCCTGACGAAAAAACCATTTCTTATCCCCCATGATTGGCAAAATTTTAACTAACATTGTTAAAGAAATTTGCTGATACGTTTTAGAAGAAACACTCTCCTAAGAGAACTATTCTGTATCTAATTTTTATAAATTGTTCCTTTCATTCATAAATTTATCAATAATTTTGAGCTTTTATAAAAGGAAAACACTAAAAAAGATATATTTATTTAAATATAGTAAAACTTAATAATAGCAAAGACCTCGGAACATTTAAATTCGTTCACTGTTACAAGCGCCCGAGAATAAAAAAATAATAATAAATCTCGCATTTTACTTCTTTTGCAGATACATTATTCAATTTTATTTATTTATTTTTCCAGTTCATATTCATCGAAGTACACTAAATTTAGTTCTTTATTTTATTATTATTATTTTATAGGCTTTATGCCTGGAGATTTAAATATGTTACTGACGTTGAACACATAAAAATTCAATAACTTTTCACAAACTATTATTTAAAAATTAAAAAAAAAATATGTCGTGCAATTGAATACTGATTTCAATTTCTTTTTTTATTTCTTTTTAAGAGGGTGTTTAATTTTTATAGGATAAATTGAAAATTTATTTATAAAATACTCAAAATTTTCTGATGGCGTTTTCTGATGCATTTCTGATTTGTTTAAAATATTTTGCACTTTTCGGTCCAGTGTTTATATATATATGTATATATATATATATACAGTATATGAATATATGTATATGTATATCTATGCATGTAAATACCTGTGCTTGGCTAACCGAAGAGTATCAAATATTTATATAACAACATACAGATGATATAACTTTTAGTATAAAAAAAATTGTACTTTTAAATCTAGTTTTAAGAAAAGAGGAAAAAACATTCCTATTTTAAGCCCTTCCTACATAGATTATTAAATATTGGGCTGTGTTTAGTGAGTGTATGGCAATGAAACTGAAGCCCTTTTATGCATAGAAACATCGATCTACCCTATAATAACAGAAATCCGTGGTTAATTCAATTCTGCCAATTTGGTGACTGAAGCCCTTTTTGTAATAAAGCAATTCATTTATCCTGAAGACGACTACAGATGCAATTCGAAACGTCATTATTATGCTTTACCGTTAATTTTAATGTACAAGTTCAAGTAAAAGTTCTTGTTTATGTGTTAAGCATGTTTAACTTGTAATATGTAAACTTGTTTATGCATTAAGCAAATTTATGACTTTTAACCTATACATCTTGATTTTCTACTATGTTATAAAGTGTTAAAAAAGCAGTATTAGTATTCCTTTTGTGGGTCACCCTTATCTAACTGGGTTTCTCCCACATTCTTTGTCACTCTGAAATCTCTCAGATGATTTTTGACAGCTATATCTAGGAAAGTAGTTTTATAGCTCACGGGCACTTCATCTGTCGTAGAACATATCTGATGTCGACATTCATTTTCGCTCATCAGTCATCGGCATTTAATGAAAACAAGCTTTATTTTGACGAATTTTTCATGGAAAATGAAAGTTTGACTAATGTCATTTTAAAAATAATGTAAGGCGATATTATCGCGTTCGTCTGATAAAAAAATATTTTAAGACGGTATTTTTTTTTTTTTTTTTTTTTTTTCTACGCTCAAGAAATCGAAATTTTCTTACACATTTTCAAACTCATAAAAAAAATGTAATTTAACAAATTACAACACCTATTTGGAAAGTAATATTTTCAAAGACTATAATTTTAAGCTTATAAATAATTTCTATATTAAAAAAAAAAAAAAAAAAAAAACAATAATAACATCACTTTTATGATGCTCAAAACGTAGCTTACGTAATAACAGAGTCATATTAATATACCGAGTCACGTTAATATTCCTGGACCAATCATAAACAAATATTAAATGAAATTTCAGTTTAACAATTTTCGGTACTCTAAATTTTTAAACTTCTAAACATCGCACATTTTCAATTTTTACATCGTCGTATAAAAAAAAAAAAAAAAAAAAAAATACTTATAAATACAACTTGTATGAAACCTTTATCTAAATTTGTTTTTAAGTTATTAATTTTTTGTAGCTTTTAATACTTTTTTTATGTCATCGTGGCAGTAGGAGTATTCCATCTCTAGACATTAAGCATGGACCAATCAGGAAACGAATAAAATAACAAACAGAAGTATTGCATTTCTAGACATTAAGCATGGACCAATCAGGAAACGAATAAAATAACAAACAGAAGTATTGTATTTCTAGAAATTAAGTATGGACAAATCAGGAAACGAATAAAATAACAAGCAAAAGTATTGTATTTCTAGAAATTAAACATGGACCAATCAGAAAACGAATAAAATAACAAACAGAAGTATTGCATTTCTAGACATTAAGCTCGGACCAATCAGGAAACGAATAAAATAACAAACAGAAGAATTGTATTTCTAGAAATTAAGTATGGACCAATCAGGAAACGAATAAAATAACAAACAGAAGTATTGCATTTTTAGACATTAAGCATGGACCAATCAGAATACGATCAAAATGGAGAAAGTTGCGGAATTCAACCAATAAAAAGATTCAGATACACTTCAGTTTCCCAATTCTCCACCGAGGACAAAAACTATTTTCCAAATAGTTTTTAAAAAATCTTGAAACTTGTTGGCATAATTTTTGAAGAGATGTATAAAGTAACCTGTGTTTTTATTTTCTATTTAATTCATTAAAACTTTATTAAAAAAATATATTTTTTTCTCAGCTGGAGCCTTTTTTTCGTTCGTAACGCTATTGCTTAGGAAAATTCGGTTCAAAATAACTATTTTGACAGAAGATACTAAGATTTCTCTATCAATCAACGTTATTGGTAAATCTGCACCGGAAAAATACAACAATCTGAAATAAAAACTGGTTTTATTCTGTATTTTGCTATTTCAAAATCTTGGTTTATAATGGACATAGCCAGATTTTTTCGAGATTTCCCGAAATTTGATTTTTTAAATAAGGCGAGTTTTGAAACACATGTCCTGATATAAATTGCATGGAAATCCCAAATAGCATATGTAAATTGCAAGGAAATCAAAATAACATAAGTAAGTTGCATGGAAATCCCAATATTATTTAAAGGGAGAGAAATCTTATCTTTACCTGATCCTAGGCTTAATTTTTTATCTCATTTGTTCTACTGTAAAAAGTTAGGTTTAAAAGTTATTTTTTTTTTTTTGGTTCCTTACTTAAAAAGTAAAAAAGGAACCATTATAAGATCACTCCTGGTGTCTGTCCATCACAGCCATTTTGACTCGTATACTATGGGACGTGGAAAATTCAAATTGGGGGAAGTAGTAAATACTATTGGCACACTTATTTACAGATTATTAAACATTCACAAATATATTTAGTAATTTTGTCTTTTAAAATAAAGTCTTTTTTTGTGTGTGTTATATCGTAATATGTGAAAACCTTCGTAACACCAAAGTCAAACATACATTTCTTAAATATCACGCAAAAATATGGTCTTTCCCACCCCCTTCTATTTCAAATCTACTGAAACTGAAAGGACGAAAAAACTAGAGGTATCAGACGTTAATTCAAACTTTGCAGTAAAATTATAACGATTACATTAGGTCACATAGTTTTTGAGAAAAGCACATTTTTCCGTTACACACAAAATTTCGATTTGTGGGCATTCAGCAAAGGTGTTGAGGTTGCTGTAGTTGATAGTGTTTTGATAGTAGTAAAGTTGATAGTGATTTTCGTAAATAATTAGCGGTAATGAACCGAGCTAATAATTCTTAAACACACGAATGATACAACATGCATAATGACAGAGGCGGCGTACTCTATGTGCCATCGGCTTTTAAAGCATAGATAATAAATTTTAATGAAATATTTGTGCAATACAAATCCCGGTAACTCCATAAAAGCAATAAACGTCAAATTGTTAAAAACAGACTAATTTAATTAGAATCAATCACATAAATACCATGGGATTCGCAGCTAGTTTGCATTAAGTGGATCGCTCAATGCGTCTCTTCGTGTCTTTTAAAGTTAATTAAAAATCTATCTGGAAAAATGCGACAAGGACCAAGACGGCATTGCATCTTTGTGATGTCCTTTCGAAGCGCGCTTAGTACAATGCGAAAAAGTTTAAATTTTGAACAAGGATTTTGTTTCAGCTACACTGTCAACAGAACAAAAATATTACTATGCTGAATTTAGTTTTATGAAATGCCAAATGAAGTTTAAATATTCACCAATACCAATTTAAGTCATTATTTTGAAATTCAGACAAAAAAATGATGTTTTGATAGTTGTATTTTTTAATTGCATTGATATTTTTTTATGTTAAAGTAAATCATATTTAATGATTAATCTGCAATTTTGAAGCCCTGAAAATTTTTTCTCTTCCCTATAGAAAATATCGAAGTTCACGTTTGTGAATGCCATTTTTATGTAAAATGAAATCCCAATATGTCTGGAGTGGTATATCTCTGGCAAGCAACAACATCCCAAAATTTTTGTAGCATAAAATTATAGTATAAAACTACCTGCTTATTAAAATTTATTTGTTTCCATGGGGCATTGTTAGCCATAAAGTACAGTCAAA
This sequence comes from Maratus speculifer, assembly GCA_964019185.1. Taxonomy (NCBI): domain Eukaryota; kingdom Metazoa; phylum Arthropoda; class Arachnida; order Araneae; family Salticidae; genus Maratus; species Maratus speculifer. Next base: position 209,768,892 of record OZ025301.1, on the reverse strand, counting down.
ATGACGTTTTTGTCCATTTTCCGTTCTTTTAATATCTTATTTAAGCTTATAACACCCCAAAGTTTTTCTTATAGAATATGAAAGTGCACTACTAGGACAAGCTAAATAATATAGTACTGCACGGAGATATTGTTGCTGTTAGTAGCTATAACTTGTTAAATATTCAAAATTTCCAAAATGCTCAATATTTAACGTAGTTTATTTCAAAAAAGCGCCACAGTTGAATGAAAAAAAAAATACGTCACGCAATAGTTGAACATATGTACAAAAACATGGAAAAGAAAAAGAAGTGGGGCCTCTTGATATTTTTTATTAATAAAATGACAAAATTTATAAGAAAAGCAATGTCCATCATCACATTTTTTCCCTAAGAGAAAATGAAACATTCCATTTCTCTTTTGGAAGAGGCGACAAAAAAGGGATATTTCATTTACTCATAGGGAAAAATCATAGAAAGACGTGTAACGTGCTTAATGTCAAATGAATGTGACATTTACGATAAGACGTTATTGGAATTTAATCTTATAGTTTGGCGCTATGTTTTTGGTCGACAGGATAATCAGTTATTGCGTAATATAAAGATCCTCATAACTTTAAAACTATTAACTAACCTATTATAACTAATTAATCCTAATCTATTATTATAACTAATTAATTTTATTAACTAACAGTTTACTTCGTCGGATTATGTTTCTTATTTCCAATTAAATATAATTTTGAATTGAATTTTGAATGAAATACGAGGTCATGAAAAATTGAAAGTCTGCAAAATAGGATTACAAATATCTCGGCAACTAATTATTTGATCGACTTCATTCTTTATGCAAAATTATGTTTTTTATTGTCTTTTATACTGACTCCTTTAAATAAATAATTTGTTTTTTATTGTCTTTTATACTCACGCCTTTAAATAAACAATTTCGAAAATTTTTATATACCTTTCATCAAAACGAATATTTCGAGAGTCCGAAAAATATTGTTCCGAATAATCGAGATTACTGATATTCAGTAGACTTCTTTTCATTATGACATACTAAGTACACACCAAATTTCAAATCTCTATCTCAATTTGTTCGGGAGATGGAGCATATACAGACAGACACAGACGGATGGCAATCCCCCCCCACACACACACACACACCCCTAAAAATGGGTTTTTCGGAATCTCCAGTGTCAGTAAATTCGTCTTTTTCTTATTTCTTTTTCTTTTCCTGTTTTTTTTTATTTTGAAAACGATTATAAGCAGGGATGGGGAAATACATCATTTTGCTCGCCAGTGGCGAGTGGATTTTCTGGCAAGGCGAGTGCATTTTTAATTTTTGAAAAAACTGTAGGCAATAGAAACATTATCAGAGACACTTTTTCAATCTAGATATTTTAACTTTCCAAATTATTACAGTGTAAATATGATACTAAAGTTCTATTTTATATTAAGCTTACCTCTTTTGCATATATTTCTTAATTTTATAGGGAAAAAAGAATTACGAAAATGTATTGTAGTAATAGTAATTTCATGTGCGATTTTGTCAAAACTATTTTCAACTGCATGCGTGTTGTATCTTGCAGGCTGGTGAATTAAATCCATGGCTGGTAAGATTTTTGAAAAATTCCCCACCCCTGATTATAAGAAAGAGTTACACAGAATAGCACTACTTGACTTCATATGTCTTTGAATTTTTATGGTTTACTTATTCGTACTTTTGTAGTATATACAGCTAACCTAAATTCAACGTTATATAGTTTTTTTACAAAACCTTATTATTCTTATAGCAACTTTTTTTTTCTTTTTTTGTAAGAATGCATAGATTTTATACAAAATTATTTTTTGACTATTTGATATGATATTTAAAAAAGCTTACTTAATTTTGATATTTCTTTTCAGTGTCTGGAGCATACGTGGTATTTAGGTGTCGACATGCAGTTACATATTTTAGCTTTACTTTGTCTGTTGCCTCTCATCAGGTAAGCAGTGTTTCAACTAAACTTCAAAAGTATACCTTTTAGATAAAAATGAAAAATAAATGACTAAATATAATTTTATATCAGTGTACATATATAATTAGGGTCTGGTTATATATAATAATACATAGATTAAGAAGCAGCAGTAGAGGTCTGCACGGGCCGGGCCGCGGCCCGAAGCCCGAGCCCGGCCCGGCCCGCGGGCCGGGTTCGGGCCGATTTCCAATAATGGCATTCGGGCCGGGCCGGGCTCGGGCCTTACTTTTGAAGACTCGGGCCGTGCCGGGCCGGGCCTAGTCACTAATCTATCGGGCCGGGCCGGGCCTAGTCACTAATCTATCGGGCCGGGCCGGGCTCGGGCCTTAATTTTTTTGCTGGGCGGGCCGGCCCTAAATTTTTTTTTCCGTACAAAGCCGAGACTGATTCCATTCTTCCTAGTTTTCATGGGCCAAAATAATCAGTTCCTATTTAATCTTCCTACATGAAATCAATTTTCTCGACTTTTTATAAATCAGTAATATTTGGCTTTGTCCAAAAATGTTTGCAAAAAAGGCATATACTTTTAAGCCGTCATTATTCTACAATTAAACATTAGAATTTATTCCTTTTAAAGAATCGTAGATTACTAGGCGTTTTAAAATAGAATTAAACACACACACACACACACACAAAAAAAAAAAAAAAAAAAAAAAAAAAAAAAAAAAAAACATGATTATGACGGAAATTTCTTTTAAACTGAAAACTGAAAGTTTCTTTTAAAATGTTCATCCATGCAAAATGAATACAACAATACAAGAGAAAAAAATATATTAAACATTTACATCTGTTAAGAAGGGAATACATTTTTTTTTTTCGTTCCAAAGCGATTTCGTATTTGGAAATTTTACCATATACCACTTTTTCGACTTTTTGTCTCCATTACAGGGAATATGGATTAATAATACTAGTGATAACTGAAACATTTACATACAACAAACAGATTCATTTAAAAGCGTAAATATCGCAGCCTACGGCACTTCTGCATAAATGGAGATTATAAACATGAAAAAAAAAAGACTAATATAATTTTTTTTTTGGTCAGAACTCTTCCATAAGATTAAAGATCAATGTTCTGTAGAAATTCACTTGAGGCGAGCCGCGTTCGGGACGAATTTTAAACTTTTTTCCGGACCGGGCCGAGTTCGGGCCGAAATTTTAACTTTCGGGCCGGGCCGGGTCGGGCCAATATTTTTTTCGTTCGGGCCGGGCCGGGCTCGGGCCGAAATTTTAAATTTCGGGCCGGGCCGGGTCGGGCCAATATTTCTTTCGTCCGGGCCGGCCCGGGCCGAAATTTTAACTTTCCGGCCGGGCTCGGGCCTAGAAATTTCGGCCCGTGCAGACCTCTAAGCAGCAGCACAGAAAATCATCTCATCGAGTCCACGGATGAAAATATGGGGTTAGTTATATCTCGATTCGCATATTAAAATGCAATCGGTCTGCCAAGTGGTGGAAAACATCAATAAACCCGACTTTAGTAGTCGATTCATAAGTTTACCATTATCTTTTTCGGTATTACTTTTTTATCCCGTCAAATAAAAAATTATCGCCAAAATATAAGATTAAATGCCAATAATGGATGATCGTGAATGTCACATTCAATGACATTAAATACGTATACGTGTTTAGAGATGTCATGAAATGATTTTATTTTCACTTTTTTTTGTATTTTTATTAATGTTTTACATATTTATTTGTTCTTTTGTTATTTAAAAAAAAACAAAATGTATTAATATTCTACTAATTATTTGTTTTGTGGTAATTTAAAATAAAAATTATGCCAATATGCATAATTTGGCTATTAGTTTGGCGACTTATTGAATTTGGCGAAATTGGTCGACGGGATAACCAAGTAGTACCTCTTTTTCTACTAACAATCTTCCATGTTTTCATACATTATCGGTGCAAGAAACCACAATGGTAAATCTTCAAGGCAATATCTAAAATCGGGCTTTTAGGTAATTTCCACCCAGATATGACTTGGCAGACCGGTTGTGTTTTAATATGTGAATCGAGATTTAACTAATGCTAGATTTTCATCCATGGACTCGATGAGGGGATTATCTATGCTGCCACCTCCCGGTCAATAATGGATATATGTGATATTTAATTTCAAAATAACGATTTTTTAAAAATATTTTTTATGTTTTTATATATTTGATATTTATTCAAATTATTCTGTATAGTATTTTTTAGGTGCGTTCCTAATTTTATAAGTACGTAGCACCTTTAGTTGTCGTCTGGGTCCGTCCGTTTAACTGTAAATAACAGTAAAAAAACTACCCAACAGAATGGTTTGAAATTTAACTCATGGAATCGTTGCAGATTCTTGTTAAGTCAAATTAAGTCCTAAAAGTAAAGCATATTCAATAAGGTGGGCCGAAAAAAACTTTTTTTCGATTTTCGATAATGGCGGGTGCAGAAAAGTGGCCACTGGTGGCACTCAGGTCACACAAAAAATTTGAGATTTTTTGGACAATTCCTTACCCTGCCGCAAATGGCTTGAAGTTTTGCCAAAATGCTGATTTTTGAACTTTTTTAGTAAAAACTTAAAAAATATTAAATTAAGTTTATTTTGGCTGTATTTATTTGGAAAGGCATATTTAACGTATCTAAAGTTTAAAAAAGTTCTGATAATGCATTATTTAATTGCTATATGTACTTTAAATCAGCCGATTTTTATAGGCGAGTAAAACTGGGCGTGCAGCTACGACATCCACGCGAGGAGTTCTCGGTTGTTTCGCGTTGGTACGGAACGCAAAAGAAGTTAAAATCTGTACATTTTTAAAGAACATAGCATTAAACTAATGCATAATTAGAGGTTATTTAAACATTTGGCACATTAATTACATCTTTTAAAATAAATATCACAAAAAAAACTTAATTTAATATTTACATTTTTTAACCATTTGAAAAATGGTTGTTGTTTTCGGGAGAATGGACCCGATGATGTTACCACTTTTGAATGATGTTACCACTTTTGAATGATGTGGTCACTTTTGAATTTAAATTAATTTCTTTACTTTTAGAAGAGTTTTTATTTGAATTTAAATTAAATTCTTTACTTTTAGAAGAATTTTTGTTTGAATAGTAAATTAAAATGGTTAAAATCATTGTAATAAAGGAGAAAACTAACAAATTTAAAAATGGGTAGACGGAAATTAACAGATACGGAAAAAGCCGAAGCCAAAGAAATGAATGAACGTGAATATCGCATTCAATGATATTAAACACAATACGCGTACTTAAACAATCATAAAGTGATTTTTATTTCTTCTTTTGCTATTTAAAATAAAAATTTAGTCAACATGTATAAGTTGCTTATTAGTTTGGCGATTCGTATCATTTGGCGAAATTGGTCGACGGGATAACTGAGTAATACTGTATTTGGTTTGGCGCAAAAACGTCTTTCAATGCAGAAAATGATAAAATCAAAAGATTATTGAGCCGCTGAAAACCAATTACGTGTTGAAAGGCGATCACGAAAAAGGAAGCAATTTAATGCCGAACCGATTAATTGTAAAACATCATGTCGCCAGCGCGACCAATCCACTAGCCATGGCGTTTTACTATCGGTCGGTTCTAACCAGGTAAATTTGAGTGCCAATAGTGATTCTAACAAGCCGGAAAATGTTATAGCTATTACTCTTGATTTTCCACCACCTAAAAAGAAAACTAAAAAGCAATCGGCTTGGGAAAAACTGGGAAAAAACTTTTTTGATTCGATGTCTGATGGACCCATTCACAGATGCATGTGCTGCGATCGATTTTGGTTTAAAACCTCCATCACCAAAATTCTGCTCTGTAAAATCAAACAATATATGCCAAAGTCTTACAAGTATAACAGTATATGCCAAAGCTGTATTTTAATAATGATTACTTTTGCACCAACAATGTTAAATAGTTTGAAATGTTTCTTTCGTCGCCAACTTTTATGCTTGGCGACAATAGAGTGATATAACTTAAACGAACCGTACCTTCAAATTGCAGCATGTATAAAGTCATTTATAGCAGTGGCACGGATAATACACAATAAAACAACTGGTATTTAGCTTAAAATGATAGATGAATGTATCGAGTGAAACATTTTTCAAATGGTTGGGGTAATTTCTTAAATTACAATTTTTTTTTTTTTTTTTTTGCTAAAAAAAATTCAAAAATCAGCATTTTGGCAAAACTTCAAGCCATTTGCGGCAGGGTAAGGAATTGTCCAAAAAATCTCAATTTTTTGTATGTACTGAGTGCCACCAGTGGCCACTTTTCCGCACCCGCCACTATCGAAAATCGAAAAAAAAAAAAAAAAAAAAAAAATTCGGCCACCCTAATATTCAAGTCTGTGCTGTTTATTGCTATTTGTTTACTTGTATAATTTGATTTTGATTGAACCGTTCTTTTTAATTAGGTATTTGCAAATTTTATGTTTTTTTTAAATATATATTTGCTTAATATCATTTTCAGGTGGCCAAAAGTTGGCGCTGTAATTGGCGTCGTTCTTGCAGTTGGATTCTCCGTTGTTGCAGCTATTGTCAATCTGATTCACGATCTTCCTCCCAGCCCCTTAGGATTGTATCCTGATCCTGAGTACGTTTTAATTCATACTGTTGTTATTAGCTCAAAAATGTTGCTTTTTAACCCTCTAGTATAGACTGTTGCCAACTGGCAACAAATACATGTTTTTTTCTCTTTACTGATTATTTATCGTTGCCTCTTAATAATTTTATGTTTTATGCATTCATTTTGAACCCTATATTTAGGTTTAGTTCATTAAAAAGACCATATGTGATAGTAGTATTTGTTTATCAGTTACAAATAATAAGGAACTTTTGTAGCCTTCCATTTTCCCAATCGTTGATGTATTTCTAACAAAAGTAAATAATAAAATAAAATAAAATAAAATAAAATAAAATAAAAATAAATAAAACAAAACAAAACAAAACAAAACAAAACAAAACAAAACAAATTAAAAATAATTGTAATTTAAGAAATTACCCCAACCATTTGAAAAATGTTTCACTCGATACATTCATCTATCATTTTAAGCTAAATACCAGTTGTTTTATTGTGTATTATCCGTGCCACTGCTATAAATGACTTTATACATGCTGCAATTTGAAGGTACGGTTCGTTTAAGTTATATCACTCTATTGTCGCCAAGCATAAAAGTTGGCGACGAAAGAAACATTTCAAACTATTTAACATTGTTGGTGCAAAAGTAATCATTATTAAAATACAGCTTTGGCATATACTGTTATACTTGTAAGACTTTGGCATATATTGTTTGATTTTACAGAGCAGAATTTTGGTGATGGAGGTTTTAAACCAAAATCGATCGCAGCACATGCATCTGTGAATGGGTCCATCAGACATCGAATCAAAAAAGTTTTTTCCCAGTTTTTCCCAAGCCGATTGCTTTTTAGTTTTCTTTTTAGGTGGTGGAAAATCAAGAGTAATAGCTACAACATTTTCCGGCTTGTTAGAATCACTATTGGCACTCAAATTTTCCTGGTTAGAACCGACCGATAGTAAAACGCCATGGCTAGTGGATTGGTCGCCCTGGCGACATGATGTTTTACAATTAATCGGTTCGGCATTAAATTGCTTCCTTTTTCGTGATCGCCTTTCAACACGTAATTGGTTTTCAGCGGCTCAATAATCTTTTGATTTTATCATTTTCTGCATTGAAAGACGTTTTTGCGCCAAACCAAATACAGTATTACTCAGTTATCCCGTCGACCAATTTCGCCAAATGATACGAATCGCCAAACTAATAAGCAACTTATACATGTTGACTGTGTTTAATATCATTGAATGCGATATTCACGTTCATTCATTTCTTTGGCTTCGGCTTTTTCCGTATCTGTTAATTTCCGTCTACCCATTTTTAAATTTGTTAGTTTTCTCCTTTATTACAATGATTTTAACCATTTTAATTTACTATTCAAATAAAAATTCTTCTAAAAGTAAAGAATTTAATTTAAATTCAAATAAAAACTCTTCTAAAAGTAAAGAAATTAATTTAAATTCAAAAGTGGTAACATCATTCAAAAGTGGTAACATCATTCAAAAGTGGTAACATCATCGGGTCCATTCTCCCGAAAACAACAACCATTTTTCAAATGGTTAATAAATAAGTAACTAAAAATAAATAAATAAAAAGCAAAATTTTATTTAAAAGAAATTCTTTTTCAAAAGAATATGTTTATAAAAGTTATTTCAAATGATTTTCCGCAAGGTATTTTGCTACAAATATTATATGCATGCGATTAATGCATGGTGTTGCAATTTGGCAACAAAATAAAACTTCTCTCCTAATCGCTTATTTATCGTTGCCTCTAAATTTCTACTCCCCCCCCCCCCCGAAAAAAATTTAAAATGCAAAATTTTATTTAAAAAAAAAATTTCAAAAGAATGTGTTTTTAAAAGTCATTTCAAATAATCTTCCGCAAGGTTTTTTGCAAAAGTACAGTCAATAGGGGTAACTTTGCTCCTCCTTTACAAAAACTACTTTTTACTTACCCATAATATGTACTATAGGGTAAGTATTGCAATCGTTTTGAAAATCGAAAAAAAAAATTTTTGACGGATTTACACGTTTCAGGTACTGTAGATTCCGAAAAACATAATTTTAGAAAAAAAATATTGCCTCCCGTCCGTCTGTGTGTCTGTCTGTACATCTGTAAACGCTCTATCTCCCGAACAAATTGAGATAGAGACTTGAAACTTTGTATGTGCGCAGTATGTAAGAATGGGACGAAGCCTATTTAAGATCGATAACCTCTATTATCCGGAATTATTTTTTTCGGACTCTCGAAAAATTCGTTCTGAAAAAAGGTACATAAAAATTTTCGAAATATTTTATTTTAAGGAGTGGTCGTAAAAGGCAATGAAATAACACAAATTTTGCATAAAAAGCGAAGCCGATCGGATTATTAGTTGCCGAGGTATGTGAAATCCTGTTTTCGACACTCTTCGATTTTTAACGACCCTGTATTTCATTCAAATTTCAATTAAAAGACATATTTTAATTGGAAATGAGACGCTTAATTCGACGCAGTAAATTGTTAGTTAATATTATCATTATTTTTGGAGTTACAAGGATGTTTCTTTTGCGCAATCTGGTACTACTTGCGTATTTTAGCGTTTTATATAATTTGTCGAAATTGGCTCATCAGCAATTCATTAATAGAGCATTACTATGTATATTAAAACTATTTAAATATGCGTTTAAATTTTATTTTGGAATTGTGATGCATTTCATAAATAGTTTACATGCGTTTTATTTTCATATTTTATATTATGCATATCTATGATGGGTAAGTATTACGGTGGTCCCCCAACGACTAGTTCCATTTTGTCATGGTGAAATCTTGGCGAATTATTTCCAATGAGCTGCCAAACTCACATCGTCTATTGCTAGACGATGCCAGTCCTGTATTGATGTTGGTGTTGGTATATTTGAACAGAACCTGATTACTGTACTGGCCAACTAGGCCGCGGCCTTGGGGCCCATTGCTGCTGAGACCCAAAATTGAATAAAATTATTTAGAAAAAGAGGTCTTAAAATTGCAATTTCTATAATTATTTTCTCAAAAGCCAAAATTCCTGGTGATTATAATTAAATTTAGGATTTTAAAAATCGATAATTTTAAAACTACTGGTCAGAATGATTTGATATTTTAACAGAAAAATCGTGAGGCAATGGAATTTTGTTTAGCGAAGGAAAAAATAGTTCAAAAATGTGAAGATGATAGATGGCACTGTCATGGTCGTGACAGGGAAATACTAAAAATATAATCGTTAGATACAAGAATGTTGTAACCAAAAGGTAAAAAAAAAAAATTCAGGAATTTACTAAAAATGTATTTGCGAAAAGACATGAATACATGTTTAGAGCGACAGTAGTAGTCAGTAATCAACTAGATCGGGAGGCCTACTGTAAGGCTTTAGATCATTTAGCTTTTATTGTTTACAGCGACAACACCGATAATGATTAAAAAAGAAAAAAATACAGAACCTTGCAAATGAAACTAGGATTCGTCAGATCACAATATATTCCGTGGCCATCCGTTGGCACTTCCATTCGCTCAAAAAATTGTGCTGCAAAAGATTGACTTACTTCCAGATCAGCAGGTAGCATTCCCTGCTCATGAGTTATCTTGTACGGAAAACAGCGTAAGGTGTTCCGGAGGAATTTACGCACCGTGTTGTTCGGCCTATCTATCCAACATTTCGCAAATTCCCTGTGCAGTGATGATTCCACCCCATCATTGTTAGTTTGTTATTGTAATAAACAGACTACATCTGTACCCATATCTTCAACTACCGCAGCCGAAACTGGTTTCCTTCCTCTACCCCATTTAAAGTCAAATGAACCGGTCTCTTCAAATTTAGTAATATTTTTTTCGCAGACCATTCGTGGTTATTGGATTCATTTTTATAAATTTTAATACCTGAAATTTCTTAATGGTTGTAAGTACACAATCATCGTTCTTATAAAAAATTTCAAGACCAGGACACAAGCCTTTATAGTCAGAGTAATGATGAAGCATTCAGGCAAAGAACTGGTGCTCTGCATTTTTATGGCAGCTATGTATGCAGTGCATATGTCACGTATTAGTATTTTGCATATCTCCAGACAATGTGAACCAAGACAACGCCATCTATCGGCACATTTTGGAATTTTTTTTTTCATTTACCAAAAAACTTTGTTGCCTCACGGCTGTTCTGCTAAAATACCAAGTTATTCTGACCTGTAGTTTTAAAATTATTGATTTTTGAAATCGTAACTTTAATTATAATCATCCTGTATATTTTGATTAACTTTACAATTGTATCTTAATAATACTATCCTCTTATGCTCCCCCTCCCCTCCAAAAAATATAGCAACCTTTTTTGCTGCGAGGGGCCGCTGAAAAGATGCTGGATTTTGGGCCTGCACAACCTTAATCGGGCTTTGTATTTGAGTACTAAAAGTGCATACAGACGTTTGTTTTGCATCCTTCTACAGTTTTACGGGAAATCTTTTGTTCTCCAACCATCTGCAGTTTCTTCAGAAAAGGATGAGGAAAATCTACAATGAGCCAAAAATAAGAAACTCAACCCTAGTTGAGACAAAGGTTCCTCATTTGCAGTCTCTAGTCCCTTTCTTTTTAAAGAGATTAAAATATAATTATTAAAAAGTTTAAATTGTGCAATCTTTTATGATAAAGCTTCTTTTTTTCCTTTCAGCGATCGAGTGTACGTTGAAGTTCCGAACTACTTCAAGCCTTACGGTCATGTTGCACCCTACTTTCTTGGTGTTCTTCTTGGGTACATTCTTGCCAAGAAGCCTAAGATTCAAATTTCATGGGTAAGTTGTCTAGGCAATTGTCAATTGATAAGTATTTTTTTAATATTCATGATTAAAAATTAATAACTATGTAACAGAGCTTAACAAAGTGTCCTCGCGTCATATGCTAGATATTTCACGGTACGTTATTGAGATGTTCAGTCCCAATAGCGCACCTGAAACTCGGTGACTTCCGAGTCATATCTATTGTTGGTAAATCCGGACGCTGGGGTAGAACCAACTCGATTGATTGAAGATGGCCGGTTCCATCACATCTATCACTAAACCGTTACATCATCAATTGATTTGAACGAACTGCCAATCTCTAAACGAATGGAAGAAATCAGAAGTTGGTAAAGGGATTCATTTTTTATACCCAGATGCTTACTTTCAGTTTTTAGTTTCAGCGGACAGGTATAAATACAAGGTTGATATAATAAAGTAAAAAAAGGAAGTTGAAAAAAGTCAAGGAAACCCAGAATAAAGAAAGGTGAAATAATATGCAGTGTATTCAGAATCGTTAGCGTTCTGTATGGATCTGAATACTGGAATCGGTCCATAGTATACTGACTTGGCAATTTTTGAGTTTGTGAATGCTGACTTAGCAATTAGATTTTGCTGGCATGAAATAGGTAAAGATCCGATCAAATGCTAGTAACCACGAGCCTGTGAATCCTAGGAATGGCTTTTATTCTGGAATAAGGCTGCATAAGATTTCATCTGTCATTCTCTAAATCAGTGATTCCCTATCTGAACGCGTACCCCATAGGATAAGTGGCGGTTTGGCTGGGGGTACCTGAAAACAATATTGATAATTACAGAAATAACAAAAAGGGTTATAAAAATCACGAAAATATTACAAATGTCAATGAGATGTTAGTTCGAAATAGCGGAACTCTACTGTACATTCATTTTAAGGCACTTTTCATTAGACCGCTACAAGTGATATATCGCTCAATAGTCTCTGTAAAACGTATCATTGTACACGAGTTGATAGGCCATCTGACGGCTACACTGACTATCACCACATCGAGTTATTGGCTAAAATTCCAGGAGTATTTAAAATTCTATTGACACATTAAAATGTTACTGGTCTGCTAAATCATATGTTGATGGGAAAATAGCTGAAAACTCGATTTTAATGGTTGATCGGTTGTTTTGTGATTGCATTTTCCTCAATCCAAATGTATGAAAACATAGTGAACTGGATGCTGGAAAACACATTGGTAATATTAAAGCTATCAGTCAACCACTAAACGCGAGTTTGCAGGTGTTTTTCACCAAGATAGGATTTGACAGAACAGTTGCATTTTAATGTGCGAACCAAGTTTTAACTAATCCTGAAATTTCAGTCATTGACTCGATGAGGTGATTGTTTATGCGTTCGTCTTCCTGTTAAAAAAAAAAAAAAAAAAAAAAAAAAAAAAAAAAAATAACGAGTTTGTTGCCACGTCAAATCACTGTTCGTCACCTGAGAGTTATAAGGTACTAACAGTTTTTTTCTCTTAAAAATTACTTTTTGGCATATTAAAACTCTATTTGTATCAATAAAGGCTTTCTTGCGTTGAAATGACGTTAGATCTAATTTGCTTCCACTTGCAATAGAGATTAACTAATCAATATCTGAAATAATCGAATGCAGCCAGGATCAGATGCTTAAAGCTTAAAAGTCATTTAATAAAAAACGGCTGTTAGAACCTTATTATTGTAAAGAACATGTTGTAATGGAAATTTGGCACTACTTGGTTATCCCGTCGACCAAAAAATTACCGGAAAACTAAAAGATTAAATACCAATAATGATGATAAAAAATGTCACACTCACGTAACATTAAACTTGTATGATGCGTTTGTTATGCCATCAAGTTAATTTTAATGTGAAGTTTTATTTGTATTCTTATTATTGTTTATTTATTTGTTTGTTCCTATGTTATTTAAAATAAAAATTATGTCAATTTGTTTAATTTGGCTTAGAGTTTCGCGATTTGTATAATTTTACGAAATTTGTCGATTGGATAACTAAGTAGCACAGGGAATGTTTGGAGAATAAACATGGAAATCTAGTCAAATAATGTGGCGTATTTTTCAACATGAACATTTAGTCCGAGAGCCGACAGCACAAAAATCTAAGGTTTCGAGCGCAAGAAAAAGAAAACCTTTATTTTATGGAAGAGTAGTAATAGGGGAATCTAATGATGCATATCTGTCGGGAGTGAAATGGTGCATAAGCCAAAAATTAATATCACTAGTGGTTTACTCATAGATTTAACATTATGTTTGCCATACAATCCAAGATGTGAAATGATTGTACGGCAAACAAAATGATGAACCCACGAGTGAATCATAGTGGTATTCATTTTTGGCTTATGCACTATTTCATTTCCGACAGACATGGACCATTAGATTCCCCTATTTCTGTTCTTCCATAAAATAAAGGTTTTCTTTTTCTTGTGCTCGAAACCTTAGGTATTTGTGCTGTCGGCTCTTGGACTATTGAAGGCTTACAAAAGAGTGTTTTATTTTTAAATATTGTTTTAATTTTTATTCTTATTTTATTTTGCTTTTTTTTGTGCAGCCTTTGAGACTAGCCGGGTGGCTCTTCTTCGGTGTTTTGACACTAACAGATTTATATGGTGCCTATCCTTGGAACAACGGTCACCTGCCCGGTCCCACCGTTTCCGCCCTCTACGCCGGAACCTCCAAGGCTGTGTGGGCAATGGGCATTTTCTGGGTGCTCTTTGTATGCTGTACCGGTAACGGAGGTAAGCATTGTTGTTTATCAACTAGAATTTCTGACAGTTATAGATGCATTCCGTGTGACTTCAAACAAACATTTGAAATTAAAAAAAAAAAAAAAAAAAAAAAAAAAAAAAAAAAAAAAAAAAACATAGAAGTATTCTATTTTTGGAGATTAAATTTGGATCAATCAGAAACGAATTAAATTAAGCAACTTTATTGCGGTATTCAACCTATAAAAAGATTCAGATATACTTTAGATTTTCCAGTTCTCTACCGAGAACAACAACTATTTTTTTCCAAATAGTTAATAACAAAATTGTAATTTAACAAATTACAACGACTATTTGGAAAATGAAATTTTCAAAGAAACTCTATATTTAAATTAGTAATAATAAACATCATTTTTAGGGTAATTATAACGAGTCATATATTACGTACGCCTGCATTAAACATTAATATTCCTAGACATATGATAAAAAAAAAAACAGTAATTTATAGATAAACAACTTTAACTGTTTAAAATGTGCATTTTTATTGGATGGAGTTAATCAGACTGACTTCTGAACGTCACATATTACGTACGACATGGATTAAACATTAATATTCCTGGATCCATCACAAACAATTTTTAAATGAAATTTCAGTTTTACAATTTTCGGAACTGCAAATTTTTCAACTTCTCAACATCGCACATTTTTAATTTTTTACACCGTTGCGTAGAGAAAAAAATGCACTTTTTAATGAATTTTGTTTGAAATCTTTATCACAATTTGTTCTTAAATTAATTATTATTTTAAAAGTTTTTATTACTGTTTTTGTCATTGTGACAACCGAAGTATTCTGTTTTTTGAACTTTAAACGTTGACTAATCAGAAAACGAATAAAATAAAAAACAGAAGTATTCAATTTTTGGACATTAAACTTAGACCAATCAGAAAACGAATAAAATAAACCAACTTTATTGTGGAATTCGTCTCGACTGGCATAAAACGTAAACCATGAGCGCGGAGCTCATATTTTTAGAGGCATTACTTAAAAAAAAAAATCTACATTGCTGGCTAGAACTGGGTTTCTCAAACTTTTAGACCAACGTACCACTAAATAGAAATTCATACTTCCGAGTACCATCAAAAGAAAATCTCAAATCTAATACAGTACAAACCATATAAAGTGTATCATTATTGGATGACAAATACAGATGCATTTAAATAGAGAACATAAGTACCTTTTGTTAAGTCGCCTTGTTCGTCAACTTTTTGTTATGTAACTACTATGTTTATATCAATAGTAAAATACATAGGAAAATTTAATAAATGAATAACCTACATAAGAAATTTAATACATTCTGAAACTAAACTGCCTTTTAATGCGAGAACGAAGATCGTAAATATTATAGACACAGAGTACAGTAATCGAAGGAAACTTTTTCCTTTTTTCAGGGAGGATGAAATGTAAACTCAACTCAACATCGACCGAAGAATTAATTTCATTTGTCTAAAAATTCAAATCCAAATTACATTAAAATAAGAGAAATCAAAACGCTGTCAAAGCATAATAACAGAGAGCAGGCAACACTGAGCCTATTAACTGACAAATCAAGAAAGAGTAGCGGGAGATTGAGATGTTTTTTGATTTCACATGCTCTTTTTTTAAAATTTAATTTCACGTATCAGTATCGCACTTTCGCGTACCAGTAAGCAGAACTAAACGTACCAGTATTGGTACGCGTACCATAGTTTGAGAATCCCTGGTCTAGAAGAATGTCACCAGAATAATCGAATGAAGTTCCAACATCTTTATAAAACGGAATCTGTGAAACGATGACGAAAGTAACTCTCTCCGATTTTACTTGCCCATCATACGTAGTATTAGGGTAAATCTTGCAATCGTTTTCAAAATCGAAATTTTTTTTGGCGGATTTGCACGTTTTAGACACTGGAGATTTCGAAAAAAAAAATTTTCTTTTTAATTTGAAGTCCGTCTGTTTGTTTGTCTATCTCTCTCTGTGTGTGTCTCTAAACGCATCTCCCGAACAAATTGAGATAGAGACTTGAAATTTTGTATGTACTTAGTATGTAAGAATGGTACGAAACTAATTTAATATCAGTCCGGAACTATTTTTTTTCGGACTCTCGAAAAATTCCTTCTGATGAAAGGTATATAAATATTTTCGATTTTTTTTTTATTTTAAGGAGTGATCGTAAAAGTCAATAAAATAACACAAATTTTGCATAAAGAACGAAGTCGATCGAATTATTAGTTGCTGAGGTATCTGTAATCCTGTTTTCCACATTCTTCGATTTTTCATGACCCTGTATTTAATTCAAATTTCAATCCAAAGATATATTTTAATTGGAAATGAGACCTTAATCCGACGCAATAAACTATTAGTTAATAAGATTATTGTTTCTGAAGTTATAAGGATGTTTCTTTTTTGCAATTCAGTACTACTTGATTAGTTTGGCGTGTTGTATAATTTGTCGAAATAGATTCATCAGCAACTCATTAATAGAGCATTTCTATGCATAATAAAAACATTTAAATACACGTTTACATTTTGTTTTGGAATGCAATGCATTTTGTTTATAGTTTACACATATTTTATTATCATATATTATATAGGCATATATATGATGGGTAAGCACTACGGTGGCCCCCAACGACTACTTTTAGAATTGTGGTGGATGCTTTGCCAATGTGAGGAAAGTAATAAAATTTCTTCTTTTGTTCAGAAGAGTTTATTCATTTTTCAGGAAACTCCTATGTGTATCAGCCAAGGCCATAGGAAATTTACTGACGACTGCAAATGAATTATTGAAAATATTTTAAATTATTAAAATAATTAAAATATGTTATCTTAATCGATATCTAGAGTATTACGAAGCGATCTCCGCTTCATTTTACATCATCCCGTTCCATGTTCCATGACCTGTTACACATTATCATCACAAATATATGGAAGAGAAGCAGATTCGAGAGAGAGATTTAGTGACCAACAAAATAAGAGGAAATTACGGGGTACAGCCAATAGGAAAATTGCATTGGGAATAGATCAGGTTATGTCAAAAAATGCTAGTAGAAATGCTAGTTGGTTTAAATATAATATTTCCAACTATCTGATAATGGGGACTAGCAATGTCAAAATTAACAATATATATATATATATATATATATTTCATTTTTATTTTTTTATTTATATAGATATACAGTTGCGGTCAAAAGTTTCCGGCCAGCAAAAATTTTTCAATTTATTTGTAAGTATACCCATATGAAGAGGAATCTCAAAGTGATACTTATACATTTTATTGACATAATAATTAGGAACTTACTTATAGAAGAACGTGTAAATATCAATAAATTTAATTGAAAAAATTAAGTATAAAGGAAAACGCATGTTCTCAAAAGTTTCCGGCCACCTTCACAATTTTGTAAAAAAGTGGTACTGTAATAGAAAATTGCAGTGATAAACGACATTTACAATTAGTATTTTATCATATTACTATTTTATTAGCTTTAATAATAAGTACTACGACGCAGCAACGTGACATTCATACAATCAACGGTTAAAGATCGTCTATGGTACGATTTTTCCACATTTCTTGCAATTTTGAAGAAAATTCGGCTGAGTTGGAATATTTATAGTTCCGCAGACTTTTGCCAACTTCTTTCCAAAGATTTTCTATTGGATTCACGTTGGGCGTTTTGGCTGATCATTTCAAAAACGAAATTTTTTGTGTGAAAACCATTGCTTATCGACCCAGCAAACACAGAACTAACAGATTGGTACAAAAATGATATCTTCCGACAAGTACTAGAGGTGTTATTTCGATAACAGCGATTCGTAACCTAAAAGTATCGATTCTGTCCTTTCCTTCGATATCTTTGGCGATACTTTCATGCGTTGTCATGATGACGCCAGAAATATGGCACCACGGCGAAAATCGGCGATGTAGATGATACGTGTTTGATACAAATACGTAGGAATTCCGACACTTCTGACATAAAAATGATAAAATAAGGGCACAAATTTGATATTGCTGATATCCAATGGGAATCATTTTAACGTTTTTTTTAATGCCCATATGATAACATTTTGTGCCAATCTAATGACACTTTATACACATGTCGGCGGATACTTTTAATAGAATTTTTTTTTTTTTTTTTTTTGTAGTATCTATACTATTTAAATCCTTTGAGGGCTAAATCACTTCCATTGCTAATATGTTGAAATGAATGATACTGGAATTTACATGTATATTTGTAAAGAAGAAAAAACTAAATTTTACATACATCAAACTATTTTTTTAATCAAAATTCTGGTAACATTTGTAAATTAAAATTAATTAGTTCCATAAATATACAACCGCCTTTGAAAGAGTAAAAAAAAAATATTCCAGTTATATAATAGGAGAATGATTAAAAAAAAAAAAAAAAAAAAAACTTGGTACAATCAAAGTTATTTTTAAGACCTTTTCTCAAGTTTCAAAATCATAAATTGTTGGAAGATTTTCTCTAAATTTTATAATAAGGAAATCAAGCTTGCGTTGTTTTATTGTGGAAAATTAGGACTGAAGAATTTTTTCTTCTATATTTTGCAATTAGCACATTTTGTAACGCTGTATTTAACTTTACTTAAATTTTATACAGAATCTCTGTGTACTGCTTAGAGAATCTTTTAACATAAATATTTTCTTTATTCAGTTTCATACGTGTATTTTATTTTTATGAAGTTTCATACTATTGATCGTATTAAAAAACTTTTCTAAAATCCACTCTTAACTGATCAGGAAAAAATGCATCTAACACATAATACAATAGGTTTTTTTTTTTTCATATATTACGGATGTTATCCTTCACTTTTTATTGTACATTTGCCTGAAATTCCAATTTAGAGAAAAGAAAAAACATTCCAAAGAAAAAAATATTTTTGAAAAAAGTTTCTTTTTTAAAAGTATTTTAACTGTCTTAATTATGAAGGATAAAAAAATATTCTAATTTTTGCTCAACTATTCAATAGCACCTTTTTTACAATAAAAATGTTTTATCCCCCCCCCCCTTACAATAGCATTTCAATTAAGATCCAAGTGTAGTACCTTGAAAAAAAAAAATCAAACATTGCTTCAAAGAAGCAAACATTTTTCTAATATAAATGCATATGCATGGAAGGGGGGGGGGGGATTTTCTCTTAACTTTTCTAACTAATCATGAAGTATAAAAAGGGGTGCAAAAATCTAGGCATAAGTGGGTAGTCTCTTGCCACTAAAATTATTCAAAAAATTTCTTTGCTGAAAATTTTTATGACATTATTAATTATTATTTTAATAACATTCTAGCAAGAATTTTGCACAAAATATTAGCCAAAATATATATAAATCAATTTAGTGGTGAGAGACTGCCCGACGGTGCTTAGATTTTCTGCACCCCTCATAAAATATATTCAAATTTTTATTCAATGGCCAAATTGCTTTTGTCTATAAGTAAAAGATTTATAATTAATACAAATTATTATTATTAGTGGTGAAATTAGCATTAAATAAAAAGTTTATTTTTACTAGATATTTTATTGCTTTTTCCTCTTATGGCATTATTGTCTTGCAGTAATCCCTACATAATAGAAGTATAAAAAGTTTTCTTATTACTTAGTAATTTAAATATTATCAGATGTTAACACATATCCTAATCCCCTCCCCCCCTCTCCACACACACACACTTGAGTAAGAAAGTACTTTTGAGATAAAATTTTTTCATTTAAAAACTTCCATTTTATTATTGATTTTTTTTTTTTTTTTTTTTTTCTCTCATCACATTCAATATTTTTGGACTCCAAAAAAGTTTCAGTGACTAATTAACAACATTTTGTCTTTGAGATGCGTAAACCATTTAAATAGTAAAAAAATATATAAATAAAATTTCAACAATACAAATTTTGGAATGAAGGGGGGGTGGGGATAAATGGAATAATTTATGCTTCATAAATTTTCATATTGAGAGACTTTAGTACAACTGAAAATTTTGTATGAAATATAATTAAATTAAAAATGTACAAACTATTTCAAATAGAATACTAATAATAATGTATACACACACCAAATACATTTTATCTCAAATCATAGGTGAGACATTAAAAAAAAAATTCCTTCATCCCCCCCCCCCTTCTTGTTTGCGATAAACCTTATGAGTCTTTTTTTTCAAATCATATGTCAATTCTTCTCTATGTTTCATCTGAAAATACCTACCATGTTAAGATAGCTGAAATAAATAAACACAGACAATATAGAACAGTGCTAGTGTTAGTGCTACAATATTTATTAACTACAATTTTTGCTTACAGAATACAAATTATATAAATTTAATATTTTTTAACAAAGATTTTCCTTTAATTTTTTTAAAGATGAGATTTAGCAATACAATATTTCATATCGACATTTATGCTCTTTTATAATACATTTTCTTCAAAATTCAGAAACTGGCTCAGAAGTCCTCAATCCTTTACTCTCAATACTGGTATACTTCAAACCCAGATTCCTTCCAAGTTGGGTGCTCCAAGTATCTGATAATTTCTCCACCTATTTAAACAACATAAAATAACATTTTAAAAAGATCAAAAATTGTTATTG
The DNA here is from genome assembly GCA_964019185.1 of Maratus speculifer. Taxonomy (NCBI): domain Eukaryota; kingdom Metazoa; phylum Arthropoda; class Arachnida; order Araneae; family Salticidae; genus Maratus; species Maratus speculifer. Next base: position 209,748,214 of record OZ025301.1, on the reverse strand, counting down.
GTAGACACAAAATCAGATTATTAAAAACGTAGAAATATAATAAAATAATTGACTTTCACACCTTGAGAACAAGTAAATTACACATACATAGCATTAACACTAAATATATAAGGAATTTTATTCAATATATATAAAAATATTTTATACTAGGATTTTTATTTAAGACCAACTTATTTTTATGTGATTTAACCATTAGACAGCATTTTCCATGGATTATATTTTCATTGTATAGAAGAGAATCAACAGTTTATTGAAATTCTAATGCAGAGATTGGCAAGTAATTTTAAATGGGTTCTGAAAATTTTTATTGAGATCCAAAGAACAAAACACATAAGTACTACCTACTTATATTTTATTATTATTATTATAGATATACACACATGTAATAGAAAAGTCATGCATTAGTTCTGAACAATTACTAGATACATAGGTATAAGGTCTAAAAATGTTCTCATCACAAAACAGAAAAGGCATTCTTAAGGCATCTGTTGAAAAATTAATGCGAAGAATTACACTTGCTTTCTTGAGCCAGATTTTTATAGTTTTGTTCATGTGGTGAATAAATAATGGAAAAAGTATCTTGAAGGTGGGCATCCATTAATCTCAAAACAATATTTGTTTATCAAAAAATTAATATTTTGAACAAAGATTTTTACATACATATGAAGACATGAAGAGTCAAAAACAGTAACCAGGTAAATAGCTAGTTTTTTGCAATTTTCATACATTACTGAAACATTATTACCCCAAAACTCTTAAGAGGATGTATTTTTATACACTGGTAGGGAAATATTTTCATTTGAAGTTTTTCAGGATTGAACAACTTTACAACCATCTATTTTGCAACTGGAATAACTAAGGTGACAAAGAATTGAGACAACTTAATTATCTCTGGAAAGTTTTGGAATCTTGCTTCAAAATTCCTTTACAAACTGTCATAAAATTTTAAGAACACTACAGTGTGTATTTCGGAATTCTTACAGTATGTATTGTTCGAAAATGAATAAATACTTCATTTGCAATATCTCCCCCCCCCCCCCCCCCACAAAAAAAAATAAATAAATCCAGTTTGTTACAAAAAGCAGACACATTTACATCAGATCACACATTAATTTCCCATGTCCCTGTAACTGGATGTTAAGTGCGCCTCTCTACTGGAGAGTTAGGATTTATTCAACATTTTTCAAAAGAATAGAAATCAACAGCACAATCAATACTTTCCCATAAAATATTATGACATGACATTTAAAAGAATCAAAATCATACATAAACCAAAAGAGCCCTTAAGAATTAAACTAAATAATTAACTATACCAGTTTTTCTCAACCTTTTTCAGGCCATGCCCCACCAAATCATATCTAAAACACTGATGGCCCCCCTCCCCTCTCACTGAAAAATAATTCTTATTATATAAAAATTGAGCTGTTATTCCATTTAAAGTAGTTATAAAAAAAAAAAATACCCATTTAAAAATGTAATGGAAAAGAAAACAAACAAGTAAAAGAAAGGTCATGAAAAAATGAACATAAACGAAAGAAATGTGTTCAGGTTTGTTTGTTGTTTGTTTGTTGATTTTTGTCGTCCGATTATCTACGCTAGGGATTTAGGACCAGGGGGAGTGCCCTCCGTGGGGGTCTTTCTAAGGGAACCTAACCCGTATTTACGCAAGGTTCGAAGAAAACCACGGAAAACTCCGAACGGTTAGGCCGACAGCCGCGATTGGGCTCGAACCCAGCACTTGCCGTCTACCAGTTGAGAGGTCCCAACCTCTCGGCCACTGGTGGGGCGAAATGTGTTCAGGAAGCAATCGTTAATAATATAGACCAGGAAGCGGCTGCACAATCCATCACCTCATAGAATTGATTGTTGAAGTTTCAGCATTAGACAAAACTTGATTTGTATATTAAAATGCAACTGGTCTGCCAAATCATATCTTGGTGGAATCCACTAAAGACCTGATTTTAGTGATTGATCGTTAAGTGCTTTACTGCAGTCAAAAGTATGAAAATGTAAAAGACTGCTAGCAAGAAAACAAATGGTAAATCTACTAGTCAACCACTAAAATCAGGTTTGTTAAGATATGACTTGGTAGACCAGTTGCATTTTGATATGCGAATCAAGTTTTAGCTAGCTCATGAATTTCAGTCATCAACTCGATAAGGTGATGGTTTGTGCAGCCGCTTCTAGATCTAGTACAGTCCTCCCCATTTAATCGGGTAACGGATAATCGAATACCCCGCTTATTCGAATAAAATCCTCCGGAACCGAATTTAATCCCATTGGGCTAATGTTATTTTTCCCCGCTTAACCGAATACTTTTCACGAAATGTCCTCGCTTAATCGAATAACAAATGAGTAAGACAATTTGAAAAATGGGCGTGAAAAACATGTTTCAATTGGAATTTCCTTCACACTTTTTGTCATTTTCGGTTGTTACAGAGAAAACAAATTTCCAGAACTCCCAGCATGGATTTCGCCTGGCAGGTGTATAAGTATTGGTCAAGGGAGTTCCCTTCCTTGTTCATTTTTTCGAATTAATTTAAAAAATGGTGGCATAAATTGGACAGGAATTTCGATCAATTTTGTATTTTGTTTACTTTCATTTGTCAAAAGCAATTTTTTTCGCTTTTTCGATTTTTTTACAATTATTTTTAATGGAGACACTTTCATTTTCAAAACCGGTCCCGAAACAAAAATCATCCTCATTAAAAATATCCGCGATAAAAATGGAAAAAGTTAAAAACGACGACGCTTTTTGTACAAATTGATCTCAGCTATCCATTGCAAAAAAAGATTATTTAAAAATATTGAAATGCAAAAGAGATATCTTTATAAATTTTTCTATAGCATTAGCATAAATCCTCGAAGTAACCCTTCAATAATAATGTGTTGTCATTTAGAGGTTCAGGATGATAATTATGATACCATTCGAAAAAAAATCACGATCATTATTTACTCTAAAATTTCACATAAACCGTTTTCATCTATTTTTTTAAACCTGTATAAATTACGTCAATTAAATTTTAATAACGAAATTTGGATCCAATTCACATGATCTGAATTAAATGCAATGTAAACAAAATGCATGTTGAACTATTGCGTATTTACATGCCATTTTGTTTTTATATTAGTTTGTATTATTCTATTAAAGTTTTTAACGATTTTCTTACTCTGGTAACTAAATATACTATATTTAATAATTATGTCATTTTATTGCATCTTAAATATTACATTTATATGCCTCCCCGTTTAATCAAATACCCCGCTTAATCGAATATTTTTTCTGGAACCGTCGATATTCGTTTATGCGGGGACGACTGTAAGAGTAATAATAATAATATGCAGCAATGAAAAGAAAAACAAATTAGATCTTCAAATATTTAATAGTGAACTTTGATACACAAAAATAACTTTAACTGGATGTTTCTTGATTTTGTACCTGTCATTTTAATTGCTGATAGTAAAAGTAAATAAATAAATAAAATATATAATAAAATAAATTCAAATTATAACATTTAAGATGAATAGAATAAAATTGAGATTTTTGTGCTTGATGTTGGCTGCAAAGAGATTTTATATCAGGCACTAATTTTGTCAGCTTTTATCTCAAATCCCTCGTTTAGTGATGTCTAGTCGATTTCTTTATTTTAGTAGTAAATCGTTTACTGCTCAAGCCACATTCAGCAAGGTATGAAGATGGGAAGGGTAACAATATTTTTCTTGCAAATTGTGTTGAATTAGGCTATTTAGTTTCAGTCTCAGCACAAAGCCACACCATATTGCCTTTTATGTTGAAAAGAGTTTTAATTGACTCATCGTTTTGAATATCAGCGATTTCTTCTCTGTATGGCGTTGAAACATTAGATAAATCAACTAACATTGGCTGGATGACCCATGATGGAAAATCCATTTGCTTTAAATCAACGAATCTATCATTCATATCAGAGGCCAACATTTTCAGATGATTAACAATGGCAGTTATAGCGGTGTCTGTTACCTCGCATTTTTTAAACCAGAAAAATAGGTCAAACTTTCTCTCTGAAATATGTTTGTCAAACCTCAGCAGACGCAAAAAAAACCCAAATATTTTCACTTTTGCATTAACAAGTGTTTTGTTTTCTCCTTGAAATTGTTTATGCATTAAACTTTTCAAAGATATCTGCTAAATAACTAACATATGCTTTTCCATCAACCATCAACAGTTTGTAGGGCCTTAATGTCAGGCTTTTCATTTAAAAATTCACCAAGAACATCGAACAACTCCTTGAATCTTTTTAAATTATTCCCTTTTGAGAGCCATCTTAATCGCACTTTTTTTTGTTGTTCTTTGCAACAGGGTTGGGTAGATTATTTTTTTGAAAAATAAAAAATGATCTTGAATTCGGAATCCTCGAGGTTGGAAGGATTCCGGATTTTGGACTCTACAAACACAATGGGGTGCTGCAGCAACGATTCACTAGCAAACTATTTCCCGATATTTTATTATTAGATTTTTTTTTTTTAGGTCTTGCATATAGGTTGATCCCCCCCCCCTTGAAGTTCTTTTTTTGTCTAAAATTTCTCGACTTATATGCGAGTATATACGGTAATCTTATTTACTTTACCCTAAACAGCGAAGTGCTCAACAGCATCTATCCTGATCATGATGTCACAATAAAGTGGGAACCCCAGTATTCAGTTGTAATATAACTAGCTAATTATCCACACTGTAAGGATGAAAGTTTGCATAAAACTTGTGCAGCCAGAAATCAGACTTTCAACATATAGTTATTGAATCTTAAGAATTGAATAACAGTGCCTTCTACCTACAAGTAACACTCTGCTTTTTTAAAAAATCTAGGACAATTCTGTTTTCAGAAATGTTTCTGTGAATGTAGCCTAGAATTTTTCTAAATTTTAGTCACCAGAAAAAATTTCCCCTCCCTTGTACTTCATTATGAGTTTCCATGTTTAAAATTTAACCTTTAAAGACATGGGCAGTGTGTAATATGCACCATAAATGGTTTCAGTTTTTTAAAGCATACTAAATAACTTTTAATGATAATTATTTCAGACAGAAAACAAAAATATTTTAGAACTATTAGCTAGAAAATTTAAAAGAGAACTTTGAAAGATAACACATTCTAAGTCTATTTTATTTATCAAAGTTTGAATTCTATTAAAAAAATAAAAAATAACTTACATGTTTGGAAATATCCTCATGCTCCAATATATATTTGAGATGCGAAAGAAGGTCTTCCTGAATTTCTAAACAACACCATCTAAAAACAGAAATTAAAAAATAATACAACAGGCATATATATACAAAAAATTTAAATTTCTATTAACATCTATATGAAGTCAAAAACTTATTTGCCATTATCTTATCAAGCATACCGTAAGATGTATGATTTTTTAAAGCAAAAAATGTAATTATTCGAAAATGTTGGGTTTATTCAAAATGAATACTTTTCTATAAATATGTTATAGGTACACTGTAAACGTGTGATTATCCACCAATACCAATTATGGGACCAACAGTGTAGTAGATGATCAGCCTTACTAAAATTACATATCTGTATAAGAATAATTAAAAGTTATATCAGAAACACAAAAACAAACTTTTCCTCATAAAAAAATGATATATAATTTATTCTATGTTATGTTATACAATTGAAACTAGTAACAAAATACCACATATGCTGGGAATGAATCCTAATTTATTGAAGTAGCTATGTAAGATTATTTAGTTTATTCTGTTAATTAGTTATAATAAAAAAAAATACTAATTCTGATTTAGCATTAGTATTAATACAGTATTTTAATGATAATTTTATTCACAAAATTATTACTGGTAATCAATTTTTGTAAAAGCAAAGTAATTTTGATCGTCATGTATTTATATATTTTTGTAATTACTTTAAATTGTGTTTAGTAGTACTAGTAAATACATTTTTTTTTTTTTCAAACATTCTGAACCTTCTTCGTTAACTCAAAAAATCCATTTACAGCTGGCTTCAGGGCCGTAACTATAAAGTTGGGGGCCCCGGGGCAAACTAGTGAGGCCCCTTGCGCCTGGGGCAAGTTAAAATTTTGCCCCGGTTGCAGTTTTTTTTTCTTTTCGCATTCCGCTGTTTAAAGGAAACACAGTATGATAAGCCCAAAAATTATTAAAAAACGTAAGATTGGGTAACCCTATTCGGAAGGCACTTGGGGGCAATGCAATTTTTGCCGATCACACTGAAGCTAATATAGGGGAGGAAATACGGACTTCTGATTGGTTGAATACTTTAAAAAGCATTTTGTTTAAATTCATTTTTGAGTTTATGTAACTTAATCATGCATTTCTGTTTAAAAAAAATTTTGAGAGATGGATTTCGATATTTTTTTTTCTGATTTTAATAGATAAGAAAATTTTCTAGAATATTTTAGATGCTTTTTATATAATTCAACCGATCAGAAGCCCATGTTTTCTTCCTTAGTAGCTTCAGTGAGATCCGCAAACATGCAGGGGTAACATGACACATTCCACTCGACATTCTGCTGTCTGCTCTAGAGCTGCTTTTACATGCGAAGCATATATAGTATATCGACGGACACGCAAAAATATTTACTCTAGCCGATTGATTTTTTTAATTACTAACTTTTAGCCAGATGCTGGCATTTTATAAGAAGTTAGACTAGAAATTAAAATCAATAATTTTTTTAACCATCAGTTTGGGGCCCCCGGGGCAGTGCCCCGGCTGTCCTGGCGGTACTTACGGCCCTGGCTGGCTTAATATAACAATGCAAGAAACTAGTCATATCAGACACAAATCTACCTTTTAAATTAACTTGGTTTTTTAACATATACATTTTGTTGATTTATTTTTAATGCAAAATTATACCCAGGTTTCACTGATACATGAACAGTTTAGCTGTTATATATATGACAATTTCCCCCAGAGGGTTTCAGGAGGGCGCTCTGTCCCTCCTGCCCTTTAATTTAAAAAATGGCGCCCCTCTTGCCATTCATCCAAAAACTAGCGCCCCTCTTGCCCCTCATCAAAAAAATAGTGCCCTTCTTTCCCCACATTTGAAAAAACGCAGCCCTTTAGCGATGATGCGGACGCGCTATAACGTGTAAATTATGTAAAAAATCGGCAACGGAACGAAAAAAATAGCTCTTACGCGTCCCACAAGTCGTGTAATTTCGTCAGAAAGTTGTGAAAAAAAGTCAAATTTCACAAAATAAAATCACGAAATAACGACTGATTTCCGACGAAATTCGCGAAAAAAATGACTAATTTCGTCACAAAATCGCTACGAAAAAATTTGTCAAACAATTCTTGAAAAACGGCAATTTTAGTCAAAAAATCAGGATAAAACTGCATATTTCGTCAAAAGATTTGTGGAAAAATGGCAAATTTCGTACACAATAAATAAAATCGCAATAAAACGGAAAATTCTGTCTCAAGAATTTGCGAAAAACGGCTAATTTTGACAAAAATTCGCGAAAAAACGCCAAAATTTGTCAAAATATCCCAAAAAAAACAGCAGATTTCGTCAAAAGATCGCGAAAAAATGCAATTTTCATCAAAGAGACACACACACAAAAAAAGTTAATGCCAGAAGTAAATTTTTCTGTTCTAAAAACTAATTTTCCTGCTTCATAATTGTGTTTTTAATGCTCAAAAAGCAGATTTTCCTGCTTCACAATCAAGGTGTGTGAAAAGAAAATTGTACCCGAGGCATAATTAGAATTAAAGGCTTTCTCCCTCCCAACTTTTTCTTGTGACAGCCCAAAAATGATGTTTGCGTAATATAAATTTGGCAACCCCCTAAATTTCTCCGGGGCGACCTTCTCCGTCGCCCCCCCCCTCCTGTTCACAATCCTCTTTTGAGTGCCCAAAACTTTCTAAATGTGAATCCTGAAAGCACCCATTAACAAAACAAAAAGAACCCTTTATTCAACAAAACTATTCTTAAAAATAAATAAATAAATAAAAATAAAAAAAAATGTCTTATTTAATAAATCAAGCTTGCCCCTTATCAATCTTTAAACAAAAACAGTAGTTTTTTTTGCGATCTTTCACGAAATTTGTCGTTTTTTCGTGATTTTTTTTTTTTTTTTTTTTGCAAATTGTGCCTTTTTTGCAACCTTTAACAAAATCTGCTGTTTTTTTGCGATCTTGTAACAAAATTGATCTTTTTTTCTCTTTGTTCGATTTTTTGTTTTTCTTGATTTTTTGAACCGCTAGATTCAACTCTATAAAAGTGCCTTTAAAAATCAAAAAAGTGCCCTGAAGAATGTAAAAAGTGCCCTTTTCAGAACAGTAGAGCCCTGCCCCTTTTTAAACCTGGGGGAAACTCTGTATATGAAAATTAGAAATTAAAGTGTTTAAAAAAAATTCGATAAAATCTGAAAAAGCCCAGGTTTTTTCAGAAAAACACTGGTTTTTTCAAACCCTGCCGATTAATGAAATTTAAAATTTTTCCATTGATCATAGACAACATCAGCGATTTTTCCATTTCATATCAATCTATTGTGCGATTTTTTTTTTTCTCCTAATGACACAATGTGCTTTTTTGTGACCAATCAACAAAATTTGCAATTTTTTCAAGCCTAATCGACAAAATTCACAATTTTGCCATGTTCGAAGAATGCTATTTTCAATTCTTTCCACTAATATTTTTTATTTTTTCACGCCTGATTGAAAAAATTAGAGATTTCTACAAAGTCTATCGAGAAACTTCGAGATTCGTACGAAGTCTATCGAGAAACTTCGAGATTCGTATGCAGTCTATCGAGAAACTTCGAGATTCGTACGCAGTCTATCGAGAAACTTCGAGATTCGTACGCAGTCTATCGAGAAACTTTGAGATTCGTACGCAGTCTATCGAGAAACTGCGAGATTCGTACGAAGTCTATCGAGAAACTTCGAGATTCGTACGAAGTCTATCGAGAAACTTCGAGATTCATACGAAGTCTATCAAGAAACTTCGAGATTCGTACGAAGTCTATCGAGAAACTTCGAGATTCGTACGAAGTCTATCGAGAAACTTCGAGATTCGTACAAAGTCTATCGAGAAACTTCGAGATTCCTACAAAGTCTATCGAGAAACTTCAAGATTCGTATGACGTCAATCAACAACATTCGAGATTTTTACAAAGTCGATCGACAAACATAGGTACAAGAAGTCTATCTGTGAAATCTTTTCTGAGTATTAGAAGTAATTAAATGAAAAGGGGTTAGAAGATTTCTAAGCATGGGTGCAAGTTTGAAATTTTGCCAAGACTGAAAATATTTTGACACCTCACCCTCCCACTGATTGAGAACATAAGCACGTAACTCTTGTTTTTTTCCATGACCATATGATGAAATTAGTTTCTTCCCCCTCCCCGCCCCCCGATCGTTCAACAAAATTTTCTACAATATTTTGCTGAAATTTGTGATTTCTTTACGATTTTAAACCGAAACTTGCGATTTTCCACTGAAATTTGTGATTTTTCTACAGTTTTCAGCAGAAATCTGTTTTTTCGATGAAATTCGCGTCCTTTTTCGCTATCCTTCAACAAAAATTTCATTTTCTCTGCTATCATTTGATGAACTTCGTGGGTTTTTTGCAATCATTTCATGGAAATCACGTTTTTTCTCGATCTTTTGGCAAAATTTGCAGCTTTTCCCCAATCCTTCGTTTAAATTCACACCTTTATTGCAATCCTTTGACAAAAAGTGTACTTATTTTGTATTCTTCGACCGGAAATAGCATCTTTTTTGCAAGTATTCAACGGAAATAGTGTCTTTTTCGTGATCCTTTAACAGAAATCACATCTTTCCACGATGCTTTGGCAAAGTTCGCATTTTTTTCACGATCCTTTAACAGAAATCGTGTTTTTACTGCAATCATTTGATGAAAATTGTGGAATTTTTTGCAATCATTTGATGGAAATCTCCTCTTTTTCTCAATCCTTTGACAAAATTCGCGACTTTTCCACGATCCTTTGACAAAATTCATGTCTTTTCCACGATCATTTGATTAAATTTACACGTTTTTTCACTTTTTTGCGATCCTTTGACAAAAATTGTATCTACTCAGTATTCTTTGACTGGAAATAGCATCTTTTTCATGATTTTTTTGACAGAAATTGCATCTTTTTCGTGATTCTTCTATGGAAATAGCATCTTTTCTGCAATTCTTCGACAGAAATAGCATCTTTCTAGCAATTCTTCGACGGAAATAGCATCTTTCTCGCGATTGTTCGACGGAAATAGCATCTTTCTCGCGATTGTTCGACGGAAATAGCATCTTTCTCGCGATTCTTTGACAGAAATAGCATCTTTCTTGCGATTCTTTGACAGAAATAGCATCTTTCTTGCGATTCTTTGACAGAAATAGCATCTTTCTTGCGATTCTTTGACAGAAATAGCATCTTTCTTGCGATTCTTTGACAGAAATAGCATCTTTCTTGCGATTCTTTGACAGAAATAGCATCTTTCTTGCGATTCTTTGACAGAAATAGCATCTTTCTTGCGATTCTTTGACAGGTGTTGCATTTTTTATGCAACTTTTTGACAGAAAACTCATCTTTTTTTGCAATCCTTTGACAGAGACTGCGTCTATTTTGCATTCTCTGACTGAGATGATATCTGTTCCACAATCTTTTAACAGGAATTGCATTTTATTCGCAAGCTTTTGATAAAAATCGTGCCTTTTTTCACAATCCTTTGATGATATTAGTGTTTTTTGCGATCTTTCGGCAGAAATAGTGTTTTTTACGATCCTTCGACAAAAATCGTGTTTTTTTTTCACAAGCTTTTGACGGCAAACGTGTCTTTTTTGCAGTCCCTTGACAAAAATAGCAGTTTTTTCCGCGATCATTTCACGAAAATCATGTTTTTTTTCCTGCGATCCTTTGATGAAAAGCACATGTTTTTCACTATCCACTTCCATCCTAGGAGATTTTTCCATCTCGTTTCCGTCCTCAGGAACTTTTAAGAGACCGAATTCCATCTCAGGACTGAAAAACTTGCACCTATGTCTCTAAGCCTTGCATTACGGCTAAAAAATTGATTTCTTACAATAAAAGAAAGTGATTAAATGTTCTTGACAGTAAAACTACCATTATTTAAGTATATAAAGTAGAATTTAGAATTAGTCAAAAATCTCTTCAAGACTGAAAATGTTGCACCCATGTCGACAAAATTTGAGATTTTTCCTCCAACTGTTGACAATGTAAGGTTTTTTCTGCACCCGATAAATGAAATTTGAGATTGTTAAATGACTGATGAAAACTGCATTCCCCCCCTCGACAAATTGATGAAGTCGTGATTGTTTCTCATGTTTTTCATTGATGAAACTTGAGATTGTATGCAGCCAATGAACAAAATTTCCAACTTTATGGCACCTCATCGACAAAATTTGTAATTTTTACATGAACTGATCGATAAAATTTGTGATTTTTTCTGCGCTGATCTACAAAACTTGCAATTTTTTCATGCCTGATCAACGATATTTTTTTTTATGTGTCAAACAATGTTCATGTTTTTTTGTTTGTTTGTTTTTTGAGCGATAAATAGACAAATTATTTGTTTTTTATTACAGTCGATGAAGAAAATATGCAATTTTTTGACGCATCATCAAGAAAGCTGACGATCTTTACTTGTGCAATCATTGAAATGTGCAATTTCATGCATCTGATAGAAAAAATTTTCGATTTTTCCAAGCTTGATTGACAAAACTTGTGATTTTTCCGTGCCTGACCTTTGAAATTCGATATTTTTTCTGCACCTCATTGGCAAAATTCATGATTTTTCTATTTCTTATAAGCAAAATTTGAGATTTTCCACACCCTATCAACCTAATTTAAACTTCCATTTTTAATTCATATCGTAAAAAACAAAGTCCCATTAATCTGCCCCCGCCCCCAATCAAATGTGAAGGAAAATCATAAAATAAGAGGGAAGCATTTACATATTAAAATTGTAGTACATATCTATGGATGGTGGTGGTGATAGGGGGATGCTAATGGCTGATCGTCACAAAGTATGCATTATTTTAATTAAGTGAAACTCAGACTTCTGACGAAATTCACTTTTTTTTAAAAAGTATTTTGACAAAATGTGTTTTTCACGACCATTTGATGATAATCGCACTTTTTTTGATGGCCTTTTCAAAGAATTTGGCATTTATCCATGATCCTTTAGCAAAATTCAGTTTTTTACAGCCCTTTTAGAGAAAATTTGCATATTTTCTGAGATTCTTCAACAAAATTTGCATATTTTCTGTAATCCTTCGGTAAAAGTCGCATATTATTTGCAATTTTTCAGCAAAATTTGCATATTTTTCTTTCTTGTCTTTAAACAGAATTCATTATTTTTCTACAATCTTAACTTGTCCCATATTTGTGAGGCAATTCCTGGTTATTGCTTAATAATATATGTTTTATTATATTTATATATATGATATTTTATCTATTTTAAGTGTACACCCTAAAAACTATTGTCTTACAACTTTTTTTAATCGCAAGTTTAAAGCCTCCTTAAAAATATAACTGTAAATGCAAAAACGGTAAGTGCTCTAACGGTAAGATAAGACACACCCTACCCTATGACAAAAGAATTAAGTAGAAAAACTCTCTTATTGCAAAATGCTGAAATCATGCATAAACATATATATAGGCAATACAAACATCCAAATGTTATGCCGAGTGTTAAAGATCCATATTAAATTTTATGCAAAATTTCTTGAAAAAGGATCCAGAAACTTCAGTCATAAAATCGAAAAAATAAACATTTAGTTATATATTTTATTAACCAATAAACTTGTAAGGATTAATCCATTTACAGAGGATAAAAAAGTAATAAATACTGCTAATAAATGCTACAAAAATTCTTTGGCTAGTTCATGCTTTATAAACTATACAAGTCTTTTGTATATGAAATAATTTTGTATCTATACCAAAACAAATTATGGTTTGTTATTAAACAATTATGAGATGAATAAAACTTTTACAAGATTGATTATATTTACTTTAATACTCAGTCTTAAAAAATTAACTATCAATATACATTCTTTTCGTCAAAAAGGATTCTGACCAATGACCAATAATTACCCTAGAAAGCCAGAGAATTACCCCGTTTCCAGAACAATTCTTGGTCACTTAAAAGTTATTTCAAATTCCAATTATATGCATATATATATTTAATTAAGATATTTTATTATATAACCATCATGGGGGGTTTATTCCACAAAAAAACTAAGAACAATATACCTTTAATAGTTTTCATAATAATTGGATGCTGATTTTTGATCAGGAATTACCCCAGGTGACCAGGGCCATAACTATAAATTTGGAGGCCCCAGGTGCAGTTTTTTCCCAGCACACCGCTGTTTAAATATACATAGTATGATAAACCAAAAAATGGCTTAAAAATATAGAATTGGGCAGGTACTTGGCACTGACGAAATTTTTGTCGATCCCACTAAAACTAGCATAGGGGAGAAAATACAGACTTCTGATTGGTTGAATACTTTGAATGTTTTGCTTAGGTTCATTTTTGTTTATGTAACTTTAATCGTATGTTTCTGGGTACTTACGTATTAACGCCGGGTGAAGAATAAGAATAAGCAGAAGAATAATAAAGAACATTCTTGTTCGCACATACACAAAAGATGCCGTAAAAAATGAGCAAACAACAAGGAATCCAAAACATAACTACATGCACGTAATAACAACAAAATTGCTCTTTATTTGCACATTAACATAACTTCTGCTGCGGCGGCGTTAATACATAAGTACCTGTTTCTGATTCTGCTTAAAAACCTTTTGAAAGATAAATGTTGATAATTTTTTTTTTTTCGATTTTATATAAGAGAGATTTTCTAGATTTTTTAGACGCTTTTTGTATCATTCAAGTGATCAAAAACTCATATTTTCTTTCTTATACTAACTTCAGTGGGATCGGCAAACATGACATGACACATTCAACTCCAAATTTTACTGTCTGCTCTAGAGCTGCTTTAGCATGTGAAGTGTATGGAGTATATCGACAGACATGCAAAAACATATATTCTAGTGCTTTGATTTATCTAATTACTACTTTTAGCTAGGTGCTGGGCATTTTATAGGAAGTTAGACAAGAAACTAAAATCAATAGTGTTTTTTAACCATCAGTTTGGGGGTCCCCAGGCATGGAGGCCTCAGGGCAGTGCCCTGGCGATAGCTACGACACTGCAGGTGCCCCTACCCAGGTAAATCATTAAATCTGATTAGTTATATTCATTCTAGTGGACAAACAGCAGTAAATGTTAATATAAATGTACATAATGATTTCATAAATGTATACATTAAAAAATTGTCTTTAACATGACTGGAAATTAGCAATGATAAACAAAATAAACAATTGATAACAGTTTTTGGCAATCATTTAATGGTTCAATTAATACAAGACTGGGCTTACCCTGCACTTTATCAAATTATTTAAACAAATGTGTTTTGCGTCTTCAAAATGAAGTCCCTGATTTTTTTTTTTTTTTTTTTTTTTTTTTTTTTTTTCCCAAACATGCCAAAATGCAATTTTTGAAAATTATTGCAAGTCAAACTCAACAATAACCAAATATGGTGGTTAAGTTTAAAACTAAATTGATGTTTTTAAAAACAAAATTCCTTCGCAGTTTTGTACTCGTAATAATCTCATTAAAAGAGGTCCATTCAAAAAATTTCTTTCAATAAAACAGACCTTTTCTCCGAGTTCCATTCGATAAAAATATGCTTTCATTGATTATATATAAATACTTTTATAAATACATCCAAAGTTAATGTTTAATATTTTAACAAATTAAACTTACCATAAAGAAAAACTTTAGCAGAAGGATTTAAAGAAGTAATTATTAATAAACATTTGTTGTTATTTTGAGAAACTGTATTTCCTTTTTGAGGACAATGTTTTTCACACACAAAAAAAGTATAAAGATATGATACATATCTAAAAATAACTTTTACTTTTTATAAAATGGGTCCTAAGAAAAAAAAAAAAAAAAACTTGTATCGATTGCTCATAAAGTTACGTAAATAATGTTTTAAGCAAGGCCCCCTTATCATAATCAGGCCTCGCATTCAGGAGAAAATCTATTGTTGAAATTGTCTCTATAGCTGCCAACATATTAACTGATTTTGTCTCGTATGTAGCGCCATCTGGTGCGTACTACTAGTCATCAAGGCCACTTTCATAATAATAGACTTGGCAATCGCTAAGTTTTCGTGGCCCCAGTAAACTTGGCCAGAAACCTCGTGATTTTTCCCGTTCTTAGCGCCCTCTGTTGTAGTAACAAATGTATAAATTTTATAATTTGTTTTCCACCCGGGCCTTGTTTTCTATATATGCTTTTCCATTTTCTTTTCGATATGCTGTAAGCTTGTATTTTTCAAATGAGATTTGTTATTTTTCCAATTTTCGAAAGTACGGCAGTTTTTTGTTATTTATTTTATTATTTTTTTTTTTTTTGCATAAAATGTACTTATTTTACTGTTATTATTTATGAAAAATGGTGAACTGTTGCGTACCGCTGTGTAAATGAAACTCGGATGCATAGATCAATTACAGGGGCAATCAAAAGTATTCCATTACATTACGGTCAATGGGGAAAAATGTTTCAAATGCATTTTAATCGTTTGAAATTTAAAATACGCAATTATTACATAATTCTGTCGAGTTATTTCAAATATTTTGATAATCGTGTGTATAGATCAATTACAGGGGCAATCAAAAGTATTCAATTACATTATGGTCAATTAGGAAAAAGTTTCAAATATATTCTATATGTTTGAAATTTAAAAAACATAATTATTACATAATTTTGTCGAGTTATTTCAAATTTTATGAAAATCAGATGCATAGATCAATTACAGGGACAATCAAACGTATTCCGTTACATTACGGTCAATGGGAAAAAATGTTTCAAATGCATTTTAATCGTGTTACACTCATGCGAACTTAATAAAATTTATATGCAACTATAAAGTACATATTATAATATACATCATACATAATTTGTGGTGCAAAGAACATTTGTTATTGATTTACAAGGCCACACAAAAGTATTCCATTACATAATGGTATAGGGAGAACATTGTTTGATGAGCGTTTTAATTGTAATTCACTATTTACAATTTTATGAGATTGATATATGAAAGTAATATTTTTAAAACTTCGTTATCGTACGAACGCACCTAATTTGCTACGCTTCACGTGCAATTTCCAACTTGTTTATTACTCTTTTAGCAATTCTCAAGAATTAAAGTTCATTATATGGGATTCTTTTGAGAAGTTGTGTATATGACATATAGATTTTTAAATTAAGCTTAATTTAAACCTCAAATTTAAATTAAGCTTATAATATGTGGCTCTGTAAAAGAATACGAGTATTACATGAACCTTTTATTGTAGGGAAGGTATTATTGTGAATCCCAATAATACATATCAATTTCATTATGCTATAAATATAATATCTATTAAAATGTACTAAAAGTATCACTGTCTATAGCAACAATTGTATATAATTTCATTTAGACCGGGAAGCAGGAGCATAGACAATCACCTTATCGAGGTCATGGATGAAAATCTAGGACTAGTTAAATCTTGATTAGCATATTACAACGCAATTGGTCTGCCAAGGAAAATCTGTGTAGAAAATAAAAAACCCAATTTTAGCAGATGACTCATAAGTTTACGATTTTTTTCCTACTCCCAAACTTCCATGATTTTATACTTTTGGGTGCAGGAAAGCACAATGGTAAACTTATGAGTTAACCACTAAAATAGGGTTTTAGGTGTTTTCACGGAGATATAATTTGGCAGACCGATTGCGTCTTAATATGGGAACCGAGATTTAACTAATCCTATATTTTCATCTGTGAACTCGATGAGATGATTGTCTGTGCTGCCGCCTCCCGGTCTGGTTGTGCGTATACATTCTTCTACCTGACTAATAAACGCTACGCTCAATATTTTCGATTAAAAACATGTTCTCATACCTAAAATTTAAAGTATTCCCCGATCTTATATTTTAATTCTTTTTAGTCTCCCTGTACAGTTAGCTATATGTATAAACCGGATAAAAATCATAAACATTAAAAAAATGAAAGTTATAAGAAATTTATAAATCACTTAAACTAAACACATCTCAAAGTTTATCCTCAAAAATAAATTCTTTTTGTGCTACGCTTGTGGTGTAAATCTTTATTTGGCGCTTCTTTCTTAATTAAACTTACAGCCAATTGGCTCATTAAGCAAGTATAATTGGCGCTAAACTAATTTAATTTTTTAACCGTATACTTAATATCGCATTGTTCTAGAATAATGCTTATTAGCAGATAACTTTAAATGCGAAGCCGGAACATATTACAGAAAAATAGCCAATACTGCATTATATAATATTAAATCGATACTTTTTCAAAGTACCTTTCTCAAATAGAGAAAATGGTCTTGGCGAGAAAAGGAAATTTGGCAACATATTTTCTGGAATCCTATTTTCTGTTCTCATAGAGAAGAAATGTTTTGCAATAGTTATACAATATATTTCATATAAAAAAGCCAATTTTCTATTTTTATGCAAAAACATAAGTAAATTGTACATAAAAACAATAATAATATTCATATAAATTCTTAAAAGACAAACGAAACATTTTACAAGTTTGTTTTCATTACTGTTTACATCATTTGGCAATAAATCATACTTTCTGAAGCCGAAAATTATGCTAAGCTTTAAATATATATATATATATAACGCCCATGACTCTACATTAATAAAGTACCATTAATTCTTACTTTTAATTCATCATTTTCAGTGTATTTTTTACGTATATATTTTAGTGGAATTTGAAAAATATTTTTTATAATATTGTGAATAATACAGTTTGATTTTTCCTATGCAATTAGAATATTACTAGTAATATGCACCAGGTGGCGATACTTACGGTATAAAGTCGGTTTATGAGTTCGCAACTATCCGGACATTTTCTCCCATACACTTTTTCTGATTGTAAGGCCTATTATTATGATAAAGTGGCCTTGCTGCACAATATATTTGAGCGACAGAAGGCGCTAACAACGTGAATTTTGATCACGTGTACTGCAGACAAAGGAAACTTAGGGAATGACAAGCCTTGTTATTATGATAAGTTAGCCTTGGTTTTAAGAAATGCTTGATTGTTTACATTATGAAAACGTGTAATGATGTTTGCAAGTCACCTACAATATTTAAAAATGTTTACTCAGTTATAAATATTAAATAATTAGTGTATAAAGAATATTTAGTAAAGCACTTACCTTTTACATTAAAAAAAATCCACACGGAAACGACGAATTACGATAGTTTTACACTACGCTATGCAACACACACACTTCACAGCGGAAGACGCCATTATTGCAAATCAAGCCTCATGGATGTTGCCACTCTTCTTTTTCATTGCGACAAACTTGTACACGAATAATATGGCAGGACATCGATGCTAAATCAGTGTCGCGCTAGAAAATTATCATATGCATGGTATTAAAGGTGATATCGTAAAACACATACATAAGTGACATGTTAAACTACTGTCATGTATAGGATAATTGATAGATAACAGTATTTAACGCTTTTACAGAACTAGGATTTTCTATCGTCTTTCTTTAATAATATTGGCACCACTTGTATGATATAACTTTCTTTTGTCATTAAAACATGCCGCAATGATGCTTGAAAATCGATGTACTTGACAAACATGATATTTCTGACATCCGATCGTGACTTTTTAGACAAATTTATGTTTGCTGGGGAGGCTTGCATACAATATTTATGTCGTTATAATGTTAAGGAAAATAGTTGCGACCAATTTTTTTTCTCTAATAAGGCAGAAAATGGTCTTGCTAGATATCCTTATACATTGTATCATTCACTTGGCTGTGGATATCAAATAACGGACCGACACTTTTTGAAGAAAGTACTCCCCACGGCATAACGTGTCCTCCGCCATGCTTCATTGTAGGAATAACATAGGTCGAATGATATTTTTTGTTGTTAGGTCATCGGACGTTGTGCCTGCCATCACCTCTAAAAATGTTTTGAATTCGATTAATGGAAAAATAGAACTTTTGTCCAGTTTTCACTTGACCAGACTTTGTGTTCCTTGGAAAATGCCAGTAGGGTGTATTTTTTTTACCTCTGAAAATTTTTTAACACCGACTCTTCCATAAAGTTCTGTATCACGTCAGCATCATAACACGGTAGACAAACTTATTCCAGCAATATTTTTATTCCGTAAATCGCAGTTTATTGCAACGGAATTTTCATGCGGATTACCAATGGTTTTTCTCCTGATAATTCTGTCCGCAGGAATAGTAATTTTCCAAGGTGTCCCGGACCTCTGAAAGTCTTGAAAACCATGACCATCTTTATATAATATTTAAATATCGTTTACAGTCGATTTTACCGATCGATAACTTAGCCGCAATATCTCAGGAAGATTGGCCTTTTAGCAACAAACTAATCACTCATTTATGAACAATAATTGTTGAACTTTTCAAATTTGAATTCAAACTATGCTATACACGTTGAATCATTCATAAACACAACCAAAAAACACTTCACCGATAGAAAAAAACTAAAGAATGATAAGTGGCCGGAAACTTTTGAGAACATGCGTTTTCTTTTATACTTAATTTTTTCAATAAAATTTATTGATATTTACACGTTCTTCTATAAGTAAGTTCCTAATTAATATGTCAATAAAATGTATAAGTATCGCTTTGAGATTCCTCTTCATATGGGTATATTTACAAATTAACTGAAACATTTTTGCTGGCCGGAAACTTTTGACCGCCACTGTAGATATCAGATGTTTTAAGAAAGTTAATTTCATGTATTGAAGTTGTTTTAGAGATAGTTTTAGCCAAATTAAAGTCTAAAGTGTGGTTTACTCCTAACAATGTTTTCAAATGGCAAATTTGTTAGTTTTTCTGTTTGAAAACATTGCTTGTGTTCTTTAATTCGAAATTTTAGACCACATTTGGCTTGTACAAGGAATGTATTCAAATTGTATAATTTGATAATTAAAATTCAGTGGGACATACATATCTCACTTTTCTTCAAAATGTTAATAAGAAAAGAAACATGGCTACTGGCTATTTATGAGTCAGTTTCTAATTAAAACGCCATGATTGACGTCACGACTGAAAGCGGCTATTGAATATAAAGTAACAGAAATTATGAACTATTGGCGCTAAAACAGTTCTTCTGAACACACAATAATATAGACCGACAGACGGCTGCTTAAACCATCATCACATCAAGTTCAAGGATGAAATTCCGGGATTAAACAGAACTCGATTCGGCTGCCAAGTCATGTGGGTGGAAAATATCTGCAAACTCGGTTTTGGAGGTTGATCGGTAGGTTTTTCATTGTGTTTTCCGGCATTTATAAAAACATGGAGAACTGGGTGCAGAAAAACACAATGGTAAACTTAACAGTCAATCCGATTTTAGCGGTTGACTCATTGGTTTACCATTCTGTTTTTCTACTCCGATTCCTCGATTTTTTCATACTTTGGGTGCAGGAAAACAAAATGGTAAACCTACGAATCAACAACTAAAATGGAGTTTACAGAAGTTTTCCACCAAGTTATGAGTTGGCAGACCAGATAGAATTTAACATGCGGATCGAGTTTTAATTAATCACGAAATTTCAGTCAATTCTAGCAAGTGATTTTTTAATACATCCACCTGCCGATCTAATAGTGTGTATTTTAAGATACAACATTATGTTCCAGAATTGAAAATAAGTTAAAAAATATTAAACAATAATCACAACGGAGAAGAACTTCGTTGTTTATGAAGTATTTTTTCTTTTTCAGTGTGACGTGAAACTGATTATAAACAAACGATTGCTATTCTGTATTTCCAGTTTTGTTTGTACATCATACACTGTTAAAAATTTTAAACTTTTGCTGCATCATCACTCTACATCTTTTATAGAATATCTCTATTTTGATCAATGATGATGCTCCATAATTTAGTGAAGTAATCCTTTTCTATAAAAGTGGTGGATGCAGCAAAAGTTCCAATTTTTAACAGTGTAGTTGTATCTTACAGCTACATCTCAAAGCTATGTGTTTTAATATTTTATGAGCATTGGTAACATTCATATTTAATAAAGAAACGAAACATAGCAACCATCTGTTTGGAGTCAGTATCCAACTAAAACATGGTGATATGAAGAGTAAACGTAAAATAAGCAACAGTGTAAATATGCTTTTCTTTTATTAATTTTACACCAATTTAATGTGATTTTATTCTCATTTTGAAAGGTGTCGTGAACGACATTTTGGCCTGGAAAGCATGGATTCCGATGGCCAGACTTTCCTACGTCTTCTACCTTGTCCATCCACTGGTTATCTTCGTACACGAAGCTTTCGCCCATTCTCGAATGTACACCAGCCATTATTTTTGGGTAAATAATAGTTAATATGGTCTGTTCTAAAATTAAAACAATTGCCATTTTCATATTTATTACTGTGAGTGAATGTGTAATATAATGTGTGAATTTGGTGTTATGATTTTATTACTTTAAACTGTAATATAATCTATATATATATATATATATATATATATATACACTATATTGCCATTGATTATGGGACACTTGCGATTTTAGACATTTTACTAAATATCTAGAAAAATACATGAGGAATCATCTCGAAACTCTTAGTGTATAAATATAATAGTATACGTCATACATCTCCGTGAAGATTTTTTTACCGAAACTCCATAGGGGACCGTCAACAAATTAAAAAAAATGAATATCTTTTGAATAACCCTGTCAAAACTAATGTAGCAAAAGCGCTCAAACTCTAGATTATGATTGAATGTCTTATTGTAATACACTGTGTTCATTTTTATGCAAATATCATGCATACTCGCAGAGTAATTAAGGTTTTTATAAAAATGGTCCCAAATTTTTCCAAGTTTTTCCCTTATAATTTTCACAGTTCTTAATATAAAATAATATTTTTTTCAGAAAATATGACAAACAACATTGCACACAGAACTCTGTAATCAGAATTAAAAAATAATAAAAATTATATGAAAAATGAGTAGGTTTACTAAATAATTTTTTACTACGCATGCGTCAAAGATATCAAAATTTCATTTGCATATTATGTTAGCTAAATGTATAGAGCAACTTTTGTAAAAGTCTCAAAATTATAGCTTGAAAATTCTGAAAGTAATCGTCTATAGAAAAAGGACAAAATCCGTTGTTTCCAAAATGAAGCAAAAAAATGAGGGATTTTATCCAGAAGTAGTCGTAACATCCCGTATTGTGTATTCTATATTGACACTAATCGATGAATATATGGATACAACCCCTCTTGTTTTTGCTTCATTTTGAGAATAACGGATTTTCAACTTATTCAATTGACGATTATTTTCAGAATTTTCAAGCTATGATTTTGAGACTTTTACAAAAGTTGCTCTATACATTTAGCTAACATAATATGCAAATAAAATTTTGATATCGTTGACGCATGCGCAATAAAAAATTATTTAGTAAACCTACTCATTTTTCATACAATTTTTATTATTTTTTAATTCTGATTACAGTGTACTGTGTGCAATGTTGTTTGTCATATTTTCTGAAAAAAATATTATTTTATATTAAGAACTGTGAAAATTATAAGGGAAAAACTTGGAAAAATTTGGGACCATTTTTATAAAAACCTTAATTACTCTGCGAGTATGCATGCTATTTGCATAAAAATGAACACAGTGTATTACAATAAGGCATTCAATCATAATCTAGAGTTTGAGCGCTTTTGCTACATTAGTTTTGACAGGGTTATTCAAAAGATATTCATTCTTTTTTAATTTGTTGACGGTCCCCTTTGGAGTTTCGGTAAAAAATCTTCACGGAGATGTATGACGTATACTATTATATTTATACACTAAGAGTTTCGAGATGATTCCTCATGTATTTTTCTAGATATTTAGTAAAATGTCTAAAATCGCAAGTGTCCAATAATCAATGGCAATATAGTGTATATATATACAGGGTGATTCATAAAAGATGGGCAGAACTTTAAGGGGTTATAGTACACTTAAAGACAAATAATATTAAATAGGAGACTAAGGGTCCCAGACGTATTCCCAAAGAGATAGGGGGCATTAAAGTTTAGGGTCCGAAATTTCAAATGATTATAAAAAATGGAAAAATTGGTCGATTTGTTTGCAGTTTTTGCAAAAAATTTTCTTTATGCCAGTATTTTCTTGAAATAAAATTTTAAAGTTCAATTTCAAAAAATGCCGATAGTGGGCGCTTTAGACTTTGGAGTAACAAACAACTATTTTTTAACGTTATTTTTTGTATTTCTTTAAATGATTTCGAAAGCTTAGACTTAAACTTAAATTTTGATCTAAAAATCTGAGTCCTAACGAGTAGTTAAGTAGCGTAAATTGAAATTTGAAACTTGAAAACCTTCTCCCCCCAGAACAAAAATCAGTTATTCCCGATCTTTGTGTCGTAGATTAGGCTCTAACTACTGCCGCGTTTTGCTAAAATTATTCTTTATGTCAGTATTTTCTTGAAAATAAATTTTAAAGAAAAGTTTCAAAAAATTCCGATAGAGGGCGCTTTAGACTTTGGAGTAACGAACAACTATTTTATACCGTTATTTTTTGTGTCTCATTAAATGCTTTCTAAAGCTTAGACTTAAATTTTCAGCCCAAAATCTGAATCGTTAGACGTGGTTAAGTTTCTCGGGAGAGGGGTTTGAAATTTCTACTCCTGAGCACAGTTCAGTTTACCATGTCCACACATTGTGTGCTGTGATACGAGGTAAAAAGACACAAATTAGGATTATGTTACCAAAGCATATTTATTAACATGTAATTACAATAAATGTTCAAAATTGTGACCACCAGAGGTTATGCACGCAGAACAACGGCGAAGAATGGAACGGCGAACATTCGCGAAAACATCAGGCTTTTCGAGCACTTCCCCTACAGCGGCGTAAAGTCTGGCGACCAGTTCCTCGGGGGATTCAATGGGTGTCTCATACATAAGAGCCTTCAATTGTCCCCAAAAAAAGAAATCGAGGGGTGAAAGATCTGGCGAGCGAGCAGGCCAAGCAAGAGGACCACCTCGACCAATCCATCTGTTCGGAAATGTGATGTCCAGATAGTTGCGGACGTCTCGTACGTAATGGGCTGGCGCTGCATCGTGCTGGAACCACATGACCCGCCGGATGCGTGGAGGAACAACGTTTAACAGGTCTGGCAGCACATGTTGCAGAAATGTGAGGTATGTTTTACCGTTGAGGCGTTCAGGAAGAAGATACGGTCCGATTAGGTGGTCTCCGAGGATTCCTGCCCAAACATTGATGGAAAAGCGTCTCTGATGAGCATGTGGATACGTAGCATGTGGATTGACATCCGCCCATACATGTGCATTGTGTGTGTTAAATGTACCTTCACGTGTGAAGGTACATTCATCGGTGAAAAGCACAGTTCGTCCAAAATGTGGATTTAGCGCGTTCTGCTGCAGAAACCAGCGGGCGAATTCAATACGATTTGGATAATCCCCTGGAGACAGTTTCTGGACTCGTTGCACATGAAACGGGAGCAAATGTTCATCCTTCAGTACCCTCCAAGTCATGGACTGTGAGTTATCCACCTGCCTAGCCACTGTTCGTGTACTTGTACTTGGCTGCGCCGCTACTACATCCAGAATGGCTTTTGCAACAACTACTGAGTCGTCCTTTTTTGCAAGACCTGCATTCGACCGTGAAGCGAGAAATGATCCCGTCTCACACAACTGTCTGTGCAAGCGCTCGAAAGTTTTGCGGTTAGGCAACCGCCTGTTGGAAAATCGCTCTCCGTACATTCGTTGTGCCTCTGCACCATTTCCATCTGCCACTCCGTAAATTAAATGCATCTCAGCCTTTTCCTTATTCGTGAAGGGCACCATCTTCCGATTCATTACTACAGCGACTTACACTTGACTCACCGTTCAGTGGTTTTTATGCCTGAATCGTGTCGAAATTTTGCATACGTGTTCTTCTTCTTCTCCATTTGACATTTGCATACTTTCTGTCTCCTTCTTCACCCGGTGACTAGCGTCAGGAATGGAGCTTTAACGTTTGCGTGAGCGACGTTTCCAACTGTGCCAGTGCCTTTATGAATGAATTCCGACTATGCAGTCCTTGACGAAAGTTGTATTTTTGCCTCGTATCACAGCACAGAATCGTTGGGCATGGTTAAGTAGTGCAAACTGAACTATGTTCAGAAGTTGACATTTGAACCCCCTCCCCTCGCTACTGAACCACGCTCAGCGATTCAGATTTTGAGCTGAAAATTTAAGTTTAAGTCTAAGCTTTAGAAAGCATTTAATGAGACACAAAAAATAACGGTATAAAATAGTTGTTCGTTACTCCAAAGTCTAAAGCGCCCTCTATCGGAATTTTTTGAAACTTTTCTTTAAAATTTATTTTCAAGAAAATACTGACATAAAGAATAATTTTAGCAAAACGCGGCAGTAGTTAGAGCCTAATCTACGACACAAAGATCGGGAATAACTGATTTTTGTTCTGGGGGGAGAAGGTTTTCAAATTTTAAATTTCAGTTTACGCTACTTAACTACTCGTTAGGACTCAGATTTTTAGATCAAAATTTAAGTTTAAGTCTAAGCTTTCGAAATCATTTAAAGAAATACAAAAAATAACGTTAAAAAATAGATGTTTGTTACTCCAAAGTCTAAAGCGCCCCCTATCGGCATTTTTTGAAATTGAACTTTAAAATTTTATTTCAAGAAAATACTGGCATAAAGAAAATTTTTTGCAAAAACCGCAAACGAATCGACCAATTTTTCCATTTTTTATAATCATTTGAAATTTCGGACCCTAAACTTTAATGCCCCCTATCTCCTTGGGAATACGTCTGGGACCTTTAGTCTCCTATTTAATATTATTTGTCTTTAAGTGTACTATAACCCCTTAAAGTTCTGCCCATCTTTTATGAATCACCCTGTATACATATATATATATATATATACATATAGGGTGATTCTAAATTTTTTTTACAATAAATGAGGGATGATATTACACATCAAGACAAACAATATTAGATAGGAAACCAAGGGTCCCAAACGTTTTCCAAAGGAGATAGCCGCCATTAAAGTTTAGGGGCCAAAATTCAAATAAACATAAAAAACGGAAAAATCGGTCGATTGATTTTGCGGTTTTCACTAAAATTATTCGTTATGTCGGCATTTCCTTGAAATTAAATTATAAAGATAAAATTAAAAAAAAATGCCGATAGAGGGCGCTGTAGACTTAGGAGTAACGAATAATTATTTTTTGCCGGTATTTTTTGCATCTCATTAAATGTTTTCGTAAGCTTAAACTCAAACTTTAATTTTGAACTCAAAATCTGAAAAGTTGGGAGTGGTTAAGTAGCACAAACTGAGCTGTGTTCAGAGGGTTCAAATTTCAAATGATTATAAAAAATGGAAAAATCGGTCGATTGATTTGCGGTTTTCACTAAAACTTTTCTTTATGTAGGTATTTTCGTGAAAATAAATTATAAAGATAAATTTCAAAAAATGTCGATAGAGGGCGCTTTAGACTTTAGAGTAACGAACAACTCTTTTTTGGTGTTATTTTTGCATTTTTTAAATGTTTTCGTAAGCTTAGACTTAAACTTAAATTTTGAGCTCAAAATCTGAATAGTTGGGAGTGGTTAAGTAGACAAATTAAACTGTGTTCAGAGGGTTCAAATATTAATTTGAAATTTTGGTCCCTAAACTTTAATGGCGGCTATCTCCTTTGGAAAACATTTGGGACCCTTGATCTCCTATTTAATATTGTTTGTCTTGATGTGTACTATCACCCCTTTTTTATAGTTAAAAAAAAATTAGAATCACCCTGTATATAAATTCACTGTATTTTTTCTTGAACTGCCACAGTAATTTTACGATAAATGTCACTTTTTTAAATTAAATAGTCAATCCCCGCAAATTAATACTTTTATTGGGAAAAACCTTTTTAAAAGAGAAAAGGGCCGTTTATTTAAAGAAAGGTCAATTTTTCGATGTGTCTTTGCCTTTAATGCTCTTGTAATTTTATTGTAGCAATATTTTACAATATATATCAAAATCTTGTTATACACATCGCGAAAAAATTAATAGTATCCTTCAATTTGTTCAAATTACCGCTTTCAGTAACCAATATTTTTTAATGCATTATTAAATTTGCATCTATTTCAATTATAATTTATTCAGCTTTTTCCAATTCAGTAAAGCTGATAAGTAGATTGCCACCTATAAAGTAGTGTTATAATTTTAATATTATTTTCTTAATGATATTTAATCTTATGAATTAAGGGGGCTCAGAGCTTGATCGATATGGAAAAAGATGTAAACAGAGCTCTCGCTTCGAGTCCATATAAAAACAGAAGTATTCAATGTAATTAATTTAAACTTTCTGATATTTTAAAGGTATGTTTGTAGTCTTATAAAATTATAAAATGAAGTACTTCAATGTAATATAATAAGAAATATAGCAAAATTTATGTAACACAATTTTCGAACAAAAAAAAATATGTGCTATATCACCAACACCAAGATATCTTAACGTTGAATTGACATAAGAACCTAATTTTTGCTTTTAAAGGATCCGGAAATTTTACTCTATAGAATGAATTAAGGATATAACTATCACTCAAAAACAACATTATTAAAAAAACTCGCAAATTTAAAAAATTAAACTCCTAAAAAATACAACTTTTTTTTCATTAAAAATACTCAAAATATTAAACTTTCTAAACTATATTAATTCATTCTATAGATAATGATGTTATATGCATGGGAAAAAATTAAGCCATTCCATCAAATAGTTTTTTTTTTTTAATCTTGGTGTTAGTCGTCAAAAATCCAGTTTTCAGAAAACGCAACTTAAAATTGAAATTATATGGGTGCGTCTTTGAAAGTGTTGATACATAAATGCTTATAACTTCGTTAAAAATGCAAATATTTTTATGCGGTTTTCTTCATTGAGTTCAGAATTAATTGAATAATAAAACTAGATCATAAAAAATTGATTTTTTGAAAAGTTTTCAAGTCTTGAGACCACTAAAATATTTTCCACTGAGTGAAAAATTGCCCAGGTTGGGAATCGAACCCAGATACTTGGCTTACAAGCCATAAGCTAAGTATCTGGGTTCAATTCCCGGCCTGGGCAATTTTTTGCTCAGTGGGAAATATTTAATTCGTATGATAACTTTACCAATCAGTTTGATGTGTTAAATTAATAGGATATTTAATGTTTTTTGTATATTTTTCCAGCTCTATAACATAATTGGACATTACGTCATCTCAATGTGCGTAGCTCTCGCTGTCAGTTTGAGCTTCGAAGCTCCGTTTCTCGCCATGGAGAAGATCATCTTTGGAGGTGGTGGTGGACGAAGAAGAAGCGACGATGAGAGCAGAAGAAGCAGCAGCAACCAGTCAACTCCACCCTTGAAAAAAGTTTCGGATCTGCCTTCATACGATTCTGAGATGCGTTCTAGAACTTTCGCGACAGCCGGATCCAAAGAAAAGCTGACAGACGGACGTCCTGGTCACAATGGACTTTTCAGGAATGGGGGAGATGGACTTTACAGACCATCAACCGAGAACGGGAGGTACAAGGGGATAGACAATGGAGCTTTTTGCAGATTATGAACGGCAAATAGCTTATTAAATTGTTTAAAAAAAAACAATTGCTGCGAAGCATATTGAACAAAATCCAAATTTCATAAATATACCATAAAACGAATTAGAAAGACTGAAACATTCTTTTTTTTTTCAAGAAAAAAGACGAGAAGATCCCCAAATAGTACGGGAATGCATAAAATTTTGGAAGGGAACGTAAGCCATGCCCTCATCCAGTTGATAGCCGAATTTGAAGATTAACTAACATGTAACTAACATGTTCATTGGCTGTAAGAAAATTCAAACTAACATGTAACACCAAATGTCACTCTTTTAGTTTTTACTCTTTAGTTATTTTAGCGGTTAAAAAGGGGGAAATAAAAATGTTAGTTTTGCTGTCAACTTTAGCATTCTCTAGTTGAGACAGTGCAGCGTCATCTATTGACTAAAATTCGAATTAATTCAAAAATTACTGCATGCAAAATGTATGAGCTATAAAAATTGTAATTATGAAATATATATATATTTGTTGTAATTCGCGAATTATTGAATTGTAAATTTTTAAACCAGGCGGTGCGACGGCTGAAAAAAAAAATCACCTCGATGCTTTGTGTAGTTGTTGCCATCTAAAACTTTACAATAGGATAATTCACTAATCGCAGAAAATATATAAATACAACTCATAATTTAACGTTTTTATAACTCATGCAATTTTCATGCAGTAATTTTTAAATTAACTCAAATTTAAGTCAATAAGTGAATTTGCACTGTCTTAACCAGAGAATGTTAAAGCTAACAGCAAAACGTAAACATTTTATTTTTTGCTTTTTAACCGCTAAGCTAACTAAGGAGTAAAAACTGAGTAACTATTGGTATTTACATGTTAATAGAGATTTCTTACAGGTTGGGGATTTACTAGTCAGCCTCAAAAATTGGATCTGCAGGTAGTTTTCACCAAGGTGTGACTGCGCTGATCAGTTATATCTTAATATGCGTAACGCCATCTATTAAAGGCAACATGGACGATTTTTAAAATGATAGTACACAAAATGTATGAGTTTCAAATGAGCGTGACATTATTATCTTTACATTTGGGAGTCTTTTTTGAAATATCTTGTTTATCCATACATTATACGCAAGACGGCATAAATCCTTCTTTTGATGTTGTTAGTTTTGCATAACTGAAAAAGAGAACTCTTTGATTTTTCTCGCTTCGTTTACGTTATGTTTATGAAATTTGTACTTCTTTGTGGTATAAGTGCAAATCAGGATATGCAATTCATTTCTATATACTACAAATCCTTTCTCACAATGTAAAGTACAGAAAACCGACCCTAATATAGCAAACGTTCACGAAAATTCTGTCTGACATTGTCTTATTCAAAATTCCTGAAACTTTACCGTTCTTTTGAGAAAACTTTAAGAGAAAGACCAATTGTAAATCTTAAAATTAATATATTTCCAAGGCTTACAGAAATGCTTCCGAAATAAAATGGCTTTTTCATGCTCCAAAAGCTCTGTCAAGATGTTCATTTTTACTTCTAAGAGTAAAAAATCGTGATCAAAATATATATGAAAACTTTCATATTAAGAACACTTCTCATTTTCATTTATATTTCTTCTTATTCAAAGATAAGTGGCCTCGTTATAGCACAAATTTGGAAAAGAAAAATTCATGATATAAATAAAATACAAATTTAAGACGTATAATCGAATTACACACTTAAACCACTAAAAGTGTTTATTAGGATGAGCGAAGCGAATCCTCTACTAGGCCACTCAAATTACATTTTGCCGTACACTTTACAAAAAAACTATTCAATATTTTGACTTCAAATTAAACACAAAAATAAATTATGATCTGTAGATTTGCACAATATAATTTTTTTTTACAGTAAAACGTTAAAAAAAATATTATTTTAATTAATTTGTTTTACATGCATTTCCAATACGGACATTTTAGCAAATAAAAATGAAACGCGTATATTTTCAGAAAAAAATATAAATCATAGAGTAAGTAATTATAGGTAGAATCATGATTAGTTTAATAAATAAAACATGTTTTCATTATTCCGCAAAATCGTTTGCACAGATGACACTTAAACATTTTAAAAGAATTGTATTATGGATTTTTTTTTTGTAAAGTGGCAACAAAAGAATTGTAAGCAAATAAAATTAATTGTTAAATTTGTTACATAAATGAAAAATTAAAAGAACTGCGTGAAGTTGTTGCCCCGATTCAAGCTCTTTATAAATGTACTAAAGCAAAGTTGGCCGATTCAGAAACGACAAATGGACTTTAACCATTTCTTACTTTACCATTTGGATCTAAAATAATGTTACGTTCTTATTTGTGGACCGAAAAAGATTTAGTAAACGGGACTTTAGACTTTGTTGCACGTATTAAAGAAAATCACAAGCCACCAAACCAGATATCGCGACTAATCATGGATAAATTTGAATACTACAGTAATTTAACTTATAAGAATTGGTGCGTACCAATTCCCCCAATAATTAAATTCTGGAAAATTGGAAGCATAAATTGCTCAAGGAAAGAATTTCTTCTGCAGTTAGCTTTTGCTGTTACAATTCATAAATCCCAAGGTTTAACATTAGATGAAGCAGTTGTAGATATTGAGGATATATAGACATCAGTTGGCTTAAAAACGAACGTAACGTTGTCGAGAGTGAAAATCCTTCAAAAATAAGCATTCAATAGAAATTTTCCTTACGAAAAATTCTACAATATCAAAAATTCTCGTACGCTAACATATATAAAAACGAAGAAATTAGAATAAAAAGTTTTACAGTTCATATATTCATTCTCGTTGATATTCATAGTATCAACGAGAGCAGATTTCAAATGTTTTTCCAGAAAATAGGATTTTGAAGAAGTAACTTTCTTCAAGCTCCCTTCAAATATATTATTCTAAAATAGCTATTAAAGATTATTTTATGTTAATTACAAAGATTGGAAACATGCATGTTTCAAACAACTTTAAAAAACACCAGTGGCTACTGGAAATAGTAAAAACATATTTAAAGGAGCTTTTAGTTGAAAAATTAAAAATATTTTGTAAAAGTTTTCTTCGAAAATATTTTATTATGCCAGTCTTACATCATAAATAAAAAATTTAAATGCGCCAAAACATAAAATAACGTTTTTGTTTAATAAAGATGCAAAAATTATATTAAAAAATATTGTTATTTTCAAATATCTCTTTTGTAAAATAATACTTCGCGAATCCAAACAAAGCATGGCTTTTGCTAGTTTAAATTTTATGTATTATTTATCATTTTAATACATTCCTTTATTATTCATACATTTACAATTCTTGATGGTAATTTGTAATGTTTTATATATATACATATATAAATTCTTTTAAAATAAGTTTAAAATTTTATAAGTTTTGTAACTTCATGACTGTTAACATTAACAATAAATCTCGCTTGATTTAGGCCGAAATTAGGCCGGAGACCGAATTGGGCCAAGGTTTTTTCCCCTCAAGCCCTTGAACTGGAAAAAAATAAAAAA
The DNA here is from genome assembly GCA_964019185.1 of Maratus speculifer. Classification (NCBI taxonomy): domain Eukaryota; kingdom Metazoa; phylum Arthropoda; class Arachnida; order Araneae; family Salticidae; genus Maratus; species Maratus speculifer. The sequence continues at coordinate 209,715,995 of OZ025301.1, read as the reverse complement.
CTATTAAAGTTTTTTTATTTTAAAAAATATTTTCAGAATTGGATCATCTATTACAAATAATTCAAATTCAACAGTGTGTAAATGTATTTAAAATTTGCCACCATTTATCCTTGTAGTACTTTATTTTTTGAGGCTAAGATATTTTTAATCTACTTTACAGGTTAAATAACTAATTTCAGTTTCGCGCTACTTCTTAACATATAGGAAATATATCCTAACCACTGACAATATGCTTCATTAAATTGCTAAAAATTTTGTGCGGTTGGTGTAAAATAAAAGTTTTAAAAACAGTAAAGGTTTTAATGAATTGTTTACATGTCTCGACTACACCGCAGCCATTATCAAAATAAATGATAATACATTTCATGATACATTAATAATCTACAGGGGTCTATCGAGAGTTCTTTTCCAGGGTCCTGTTTTTATGAAATTGTGTACAGCTTTTTATATTTTGTTAAAAATCTAGACAAATTTGTGAATTTGAAATTATTATTAAATTCAGGGTTTTTTTTATATAAATTTTTAATAATATATATACATGTATAAAATACACATTTCCTTCATATATGTGAATGTGATAGATCAGATTTTACTTTTAAATGATTAAATTTGTGAAAGGTTCAGTTTAGAAATAGACAAAAAAAATGTGAAAGTCGTATTTTTAAGACAAAGAATTTTGTAAAAAGGTCCCGTTTTGAAATGAAAAATTTTGTAAAGGGTTCTTTAAAAGACCCAAAGAAGATCTATACTATATTACTTTTAATATTATTTTTCTATTATATTTTATATCTATAGTTGATATAGATTATAAAAACTTAAAAAAAAAAAAAATTCTTGTAAGATTATATGAAGAAGGATGCACCCAAATTAGTTTAATTGAAAATACGATTATTTTTCCCTCCAAACAATAACAACCCCTTACTGTAAGAGAAACCATAGAGATTTTAACTCGCAAAAATTCAATATCTAATGATATAGCAACATTCAATGTGCCAAAATCATGGCTCGAGTTAATCAATAGTTGAAAATATGTAAAGCAAGTGAAAATAAAATAAAATTATGTGCATAATTTAAAAGAGTAGAAAAGAAAATTAATGATGGTATTTTAAATCATTACTTTATAGATCGTACAATTATAGAATATTTTCCCTTAAAGTGAAGTCGAAACATGTTAACGGTTTTTATAACTTTTTTTATTGTTTTACAATTTTTATTTTACACTTTTTCAGAAATCTAATGAAGTATAAGTTTTTTTTAAGTATTACTGAATTGTTGGAAATGTTGATGTTATATAGGTATATAGGAATGGAAATATTTATTTCGTTTATTTGCATACGTATCCATTATGCTTACTTGTATATAGCTTTAAATCATTTAGATATTGTTTTATGATCATTGTTTGTACGATATGATTATTACCATTATAGTGTATTTCATACTGATAATAAATTTTGTACATTTTCAAAATGTCTCTTTGTATAATTTTTTGTATTACTACAACTCTGACAAAATATAAATCAGTAGTAATTCGATATCAGTATAACGAGCTCTGTACCGTACACTAACTTTAGAATTGTATTTTAATTTATTTATTTATTAATTTATTTTAATAATATTAGGATTCTCTACCTCCTACAAGCTACGCTCGCCAACCTTTATTTTGACAGCATAAACTACAAAAATAATTTTCGGAAGAATAACAGAAATAACAGAGCGATCGTCCTGTAAATGGGCTTCCATTCACCTTCCTTTGATTGGAGAATTTTAAAGTCAATATAGTTGTTATTAGCAGATATAATGGCTGCTTCGTCTATGATTAAACAAGATCAATTGAACACTCGAAAATAAGCCAAAAATAGCCAACAGAAAATAAATTATGTAAATAGAATCTTTGTACTCGATATTTTTTTAAGAATACGTATAAGAAACCTCTTTTAAATAAGACCAAAGTTCTCACCTTTTAATGTTCACAAGTATTATTTGCGCTGCCTTAATAGCCACAATAATAGTTAAAAAGATCATCTCAAAATATGAAATATATGTCTCGTGTAAATATGTTTTTAAATTTGAATTGTTTTGCAATATTACCATATTTACTCGTGTATACCGCGCACCCCTACTTTACAAGAAAAAAATGGCGATTTTTAAAAATCTCGTATACAGGGTGTCCACTCTCAATGGTGGTCAATGGCTAGTTCCTAAACCGTTAGTCATAGACATATAGTTCCAATTACAAAAATGTTTTAACACGTTCGCTGCCGCTTACGTGAAGATTTGATGATAGTTAATGCCGCACTGTAGAAGTCTGTTTTTTCCCAGATCCGATTTACTTTTTATAACAAAGAATCAGTGAAAGATTTTCCCGAGCCAGCGCGTGACTGGCTATTGGACATCACCCCACATCACGCGCTGGCGCGTGAGTGGCCCTTTAACGTTGGCGCCATATCACACGATCGTGCGTGAGCGGCAGCGAATGTGTTAAATGAGGTAAAGAAATATATCAAAAGCGATTTGTGTCAATAAAACACATTTCTTTAAAAGTTAGGAAAATTAAATTTTTATACAGTCCCCCGGTCCTATAAGTTATATTTAGTAAATTTTTCCTATTACAATGACAAGTAAAACAAAAAAAAAAGTACCGTTTATAGAACATTAAAATTGACCGAGTTATGAAACTTTAAAAATGCGTGACTTATACCATTTTTACGCAATGAATACATATGAGCTCAGCCATGTTTAAAGGGGTCACATACCAAGTGATTAAAGTATTCAAAGAGCATATTTCATGTGTATCTGCGCTTTGAACGTACACGAATACTGAACGTGAATCGTACACGCATTACGACTGAGTTAGCTTTTAATTTATATGCATGATTTAGCATTTAATCCTGAAATTATCTTAATTTTTAACCATAATGTCAGGATTTTTCGCAAATTATAAATTATATCAAATTAAAAAATAACAAAAATTGGATACTATGAAATAGAGAAGATGGCTGTGTTTTTTAACTTTTAATAATTGATTTTTATGTACTTTTTAACACCGAATTTGAAAATGACCTTCATTTTAACAATTATGTTACAATTTTTTTTTTCAAATCGTAAATGTCAGAGTTAAAGTATATCGAAATCTAATGTTACAAAACAGATGTAAAACTTATTAAATTAAATAATTTATTCAATTTTTTAACTTATACTAGGATTTTTGAAGCGAATCAGCTGAGACTGTCCAATGAAGTGAGCGAGGAGGTTGAATTTTAACTTTAAACTTTTCAACTTTGAAATTTGCAATGTGTGAAAAATCATTACGCTAACGTGATGGTTAAAAATGATCATTTTTCGAATTCAACGGTTAAAGACACCAAAAATCAGTTATCAGAAGTTATAAACACAACAGTCACAACTGTTTTATAGTATTGAATTTTCGCCATTTTTTTCATTTTTTAGTTTTAAAATTTACGATTTGCAAAAAACCTTAACGTGATGGTAAAAAATGAATGTCAATTTCGAATTCATCGGAGCAGAATGCAAAACAATAAATTATAAAAAGCTAAAAAACAGAACATACCCAATTTTTGCAGTCTAGTGTAATCTAATAGCATTTTAAAATTTGCATCATTTTGCAAAAAAAATTAAATCTGTTAATTTTCATAATTTTATTTAACAAAAATTCTGTTATTCTTTTCTGTTTACCCCACTAGTAACTGAGAGATTTTAGCCTCGAAACTGATAAACAGCAAGTGCTGGGCTCGAACCCAATCGCAGCCGTCGAACTAATCGTTCGGGTTTTTCCGTGGTTTTCTTCGAATCTTGGATTTCCTTGTGTAAATACAAATTAGGTTCCCTTAGAAAGACCCACACGGAAGGCACCTTCTCCTTAGGGCCTATTCTACGTGTTGATGACTCGCCGTCGTAAACAAAACAAAACTAAGTCTTTTCTACTTATATGTTTATTACGAATTGTATATTTTTTATTAATATGTTAGAATGATTAAAGATTTTAAATTTATATTGTAATATCAATTTTACTTTCAACCATTTTTTTAACATATCTGATGAAATTATATTTTTACTAAATTTGTGAATGACCCCTAATTTGAAGGGAAAGATATGCTCCAACTTTAAACAGCTGTAACTCAGTCAATGTTAATCGTAGAATAACGATACTTTTTTTAGTCTTATTTGTCAGTGTAACAAAAATTTTACTAAAGATAACTTATAGGACCGGAGGACCGTATAAAAATTTAAATTTCGTAACTTTTTAAGAAACGTTTTCATTGACTCAAATAGCTTTAAAAATATTTCTTTACATCATTTAAAACATTCTTCTAATTGGAATTATATGTCTATGACTAACGGTTTAGGAATTAGCCATTGGCCACCGTTGAGAGGGGACACCCTTTATAACTCGCACCATACATTTGATATGCAAATTAATGAATGACTAAACGAATTTTAGTAAAGAAAGTTCAAAAAAACATATCAGGCCAAAAACAAGGCAAAACTACATTTTTAGACTTCGGGTAGGGAGTGAATGACGGGGAAGTAGGAGTGAGTGACAGCAGGGAGAATTGCTAATTAGCGTTTAAATAATGTTGTTAGCTCTGTTGTATGAAAAAGTGCAAGGAATGAAATAAAGATGCAATGATACTTCATATTAAATAAGATTTTCCGAGTAATTATCTCTTCTTTGAATACATTTCTTGATTCATATGAATATCGTGTGATTACATCCAGTAGTAAAAAATTATTCCCTGTATGACGCGCACCTAGGAGTTTTTCCCTACTTTTTTGAAAAAAACAAGTTGGAAATTGCACGTGAACGTAGCAAATGAGGTGCGTTCGTATGATAACGAAGTTTTAAAAATATTCAGATCGTGCTGACATAGTAGAGCGTACTTCGGATACAGTATCGTAGTCGAAATCTTTGTGTTTCTGTAAATATGCAGGAAGTAATTTTTATTACACCTCAGCAACGTATATCTTAAAATATATCTTATATTCATAAAGTGTGAAATAGTTGAATTTAATAAAACACACCCCAAACAATGTTTCCCCATATAGCATTATGTAGTGGTATACTTTTGTGTGGTCCTGTAATTTAATAACAAAAATTCTTTGCATAACAGATTGTACAGAATGCATATTTCAGTATATATTTCATAGATTCATGCCAATTCTTTTATGTTCGAATGAGTGTAACATCATTAAAATGCATTTGAAACTTTTTTCCCATTGACCGTAATGTAATGGAATACTTTTGATTGTCCCTGTAAATGATCTATGCATCTGATTTCCATAACATTTGAAATCACTCAACAAAATTACGCAATAATTATATGTTTTAAATTTCAAATAAAATTCATTTGAAACTTTTTTCCCCATTGACCGTAATGTAACGGAATCCTTTTGATTGTCCCTGTAATTGATCTATCCATCCGATTTTCATAAAATTTGAAATTACTCGGCAAAATTATGTTATAATTATGTATTTTAAATTTCAAACGATTCGGTTGGGTAGTTTTTGCGTTGTTATATGCGGACAGACAGACGGGCAGACAGACAGACAACAATAGGTGCTACGTATTTACATAATTACGAACGCACCTAAAAAAAGCGCGTTATACACGAGTAAATACGGTATTATTTGGTCATTTTAAATACCTTTCCAATTTACTAATTTTAACACATATTAATGAATTTATTACTTTAAAGTTTTCTTTCTCATTTTAATATTAACATGAAAATAATTTTGCTGTTAGAAAGGACATATTTTTATTTACGCAGCCTTAGAATTAGCAACAATAGTTCAAAAGATCATCAAGAAATGTGGAATGTCTCGTGCAAGTCTATTTTTAAATTTAAACTGTTTGGCAATATTGCTGTTTGACCATTTTTAATATGACGCGATTTCCTCCATTTACGACTTATAACGTATGTTTATAAATTTATTATTTTACAATTTTTTTCTTCTTTACAATTCACATGCAAATATAGATTTTATGACGTAATTTTCAATATTTTAATACCTAATCATTTAATTCTAATTTGAAAGATTTTTTTTTTCTGTCTATAATTGTCACGTGTAAATAATTTTTTTTAAGTTGATGAAAATCTTATTCTTTCTGCTATTTTTACAAATGGCAACAATTTAAAATAATATCCTTTTCTAAAATATGCATAAAATAGCTCTCGAAATGCTAAAAATTTGAATTTAAAGTGGAAATAAATCTTCAAAAAATAAAAAAAGATGCAATTTGCACATTGATCACTTTTAATGCTTATCCTTATAAAAAAGGATTAAATTCCTATGCATAGTTTTTGCTCCTATGAAACTTTTTTTAATGGAATGATTTTGACCAACTTTATCTTGGCATAAGAACCTACACTACTCAGTGAAAAAGACCCGGATGATTATATTAAATCTATGGAGACATTCTTTTCAAATTTCTCACTCAAATTTTAATGTTTTTACATGATTTTTTTACATAGGATAGCCGAAGACAATCTACAAGCGGGCTAGTTTTTACTTTTTCAGTTTTGGTTATACATATTTTTTATTATGACAGTTTCAATTTCAGAACCGGTTCTTACCGGTTTCGAAAGTATTTTCTTTTAAAATCTAAAACCACAATCGAAAAAGTAAAAAATAGCCCGGTTGTAAATCGTCCTCAGCTATTCTATGCAAAAAAAATCCTGTAAAAATATTAAAATTTGAGCGAGATATTTGAAAAGAACGCTCCCATAGATTTAACATTATCATCCGAGTCTTTTTCACTGAGTAGTGTGGGCTCTTAACGTAATTATTCAATTTTAGCTTAAAATGATTCTTCGATCTAAAAACTGCCTGCAATAGCGTGTTTATCCAACATTTCTCCATAATACCACAGATTTTCATATTTTTGTATGTAGTAGTTTTCTTAATATTAATGAAGAAAGACCCTCCCCCACCTTCACTGGCGCACTCACGGGGGGAGCTGAGGGGGCTGAAGCCCCTCCCAGACTTAGAGGCAAAAATAATTATTTAATGTTTTCTACTTAAAAACTGGAATTTTTGAAAAATATTTATTTTGTCTTTCGTTTTTTTCTCTGTTATGTATTTTCTTATGAAATTCAAAATATTAGCATATTTAATATTCACTAATTTACTAATTTTTTAATTTTTTTTAATGAATTTTAATGTGTTACGGTGAGAAAAAGAATAAACAGTATTAGATAGTTTAAAGAAAGAATAGACTGTATATTTTTCCCAATGCAAGAGCATTTTACGATAATATTGTAGAAGATTATTTCTCCATCTTTAGACACTTCGAAAACTAACTTATTTTTTAAATTTAAAGAAGCATTTATAAATCAGCCCAGATCTGGGTACATGCAAACCTCTGAAATATGCTAGCCCCCTCCAAAGAGTAATCCTGGGGGCGCCAATGCCCACCTTCCCCGCTCACACAAAATTTCATTGACAATGTTGGTTACATTTGCTTAGAAGACCACAAGGACCACAATAACCCCGGTGAGTCACCTATACAGATCGAAATCAATACTCATTTGTTTTTAAGAAATATACATACTTAATAAATCTTTCCTAACTACATTTGTAAAAGGCCAAGGAAATGAATTTTTCAAGTTTTTAAAAATAGCTATTTTATAGTAAACAAGACGCACGTTTTAAGACAAACGACGACTATAGGCGCTACGTATTTATTATATAATTACAAACGCACCTAAAAAATAATACATAGAAGTTTTCATTTTTAAGTAAATTATTTTTAACTGTGTAATCAGCTTATATTTTTTCTCCAAAATATTTGCATTTTTAGCACTTTCCAACAAAGTTGAAAAGTGCTTATGCATTCGGTTTGTCTGTCCGTCTGTCTGCGCTCCAACTCTCGTAAATATACTCGAATTGTCATGAAATTTTTGGATGTTAATGACGCTTACTCCAGCACGAAGCCTAGTGAAAATAAAGTTTCTGCCCATGATTAGTTTATTTACAGGAAGAGTCAAAATTTTTCCATCACATTACGGCCTATGGGAAAAAATCGTTTCAAATGAATTTTGAAGATGCTACACCCTGAAAAACATCTTCAAACTTATATGCACCCATAAAGTGCATTAAAATATGCATTTTGTAAAGTATGCAGCGAAAAGAATAATTATTAATCATTTACAGGGCTACACAAAAGGATTCCAATACATAATAATAAAGGGGGGGGGGGGAGTTGTTTGCTACATATTTTAATTATGGTAAACGATTTCATACATAATCAAATTGATATACGTTGCTGGGGATTAATATGAGTTATTTCATGTATAATGCTTAGTGCATAGCATTTACAGGGACACACAAAAGATTTCAAATAGTATATTCTGTCCGAAGTTTTGTATACTATGGAAGATGGCTGTTACATGGATGAAATGCATTCTTAATTATGATATACGCTTAAGTTTCACTAGATGTATGCATATTATATGGTTTATATAAATGCTAATTGTTACACAATTTAAATATACAGGGTTACACAAAAGATCTCGGAAAGGTTACTGAATATGAGCATACTTTACTTAAAGGCGGTTTTTAAATATGTTATGCCTTTTTACGATAAACTGCATTTAGTTTACCAAGAAATATTTGTAGAATATAGATCAAATGATATACAGGGTCACGCAAACAATTGGATACATGGTCACCATTGGATAATAATTTATAGAAATTTGATTTAAGTAGTTAAAAGAGAATTTATTTTTAAACTAAACTTTAGCAAAATACTTTCATGTATTAAAGGTACTATGTATTTTACAGGGCTAACAAAAGTATTCAAATATGTTTCTATCTATTAGTATAAATTGCTGAAGGAAAAATTCAACCAGTTAGGCGATTTCTTGCTAAACAAAATTTTACCATTATATAATCTATATATTAACCAACAGATCAAATACAGGGCTTTTCAAAAGTATTCGAATACATATTTGGATATGTACAATAATATGTTATTTCCCTGGATAACGAAGTTTTGTTAAAGATTTCAAGAAGTGCTGGAAAGTGCCTCATAATCTATACTTAACGAGTGATTATTCTTATTTAAATCTTTTATCGAATTTGTTACAAAAATGTGTATGAACACAATCTGTAATTCAGAATACAAAACCTTTCTTTATTTAATGACAGACATTTTGTGATTGAACAGAGTGAAGAATAATAACATAAAAACAATATTGATATTAAGAAAAAAATCTTCCAATCTGGCAACGGTGCGCTTTTAATGCAAATTTTGAATGTAATTAGGAAAAACACAACCGCGAAACGAATTACCTCACCTACGTGCCTGTGTTCTTTTAAAAGAACATATAAGCTCAATCTGCGACTCCCCCCCCCCCCCCTTTGGAAAAAGATGTTCATAGATTATTACAACAAGAAAAGTTAAAGAAAACAAAATTCAGTCAGAATTAGTTAATATTTTATATTTTCCATTTACTTTTGACGTAGAATGGGCGTTACAAATTACAAAAATACAGGACTTTTAATTATATTGCACACCTTTGAACTCATAAGATAATCGTCTGCAGAGAAGGAAAAAAAAATATTTTCAACTACTTTTGTATTTGAAAGAAAATAACACTCAAAATGTTTATTCAAGCGATGAAAGTGATACAAAAAATGCAAAAATTATGACCTATCAGCAGGGCTCTTGCTCCATTTTGACCAACTTTAGCAATTTGGTTAATCAGTTAAAACATTATAAACAAATGAAGAAAAATATGAACAAAATAAGATTTGTTGTGAAACATTCGATTCTAAAATTGGTCTTTATCTTGCAACTTTTTTACCCCAATTTTAATTTTCGTCGACATCTGGTGTCGGGGCATCACCAGCACTACACTCCATCCGACTTTGACTGATAACAAAATGAAATGATGCTGACATATAGCCGAAAGTCAATTTCCCTAAAAGTTCTAAAATTTTTACCCAAATCAGTGTTTTAAATTCACCCCGATAAAAATATTTAACTAATTACAAATAAAATAATTTTCTTCATTGAGTATACTGTCTTAACAATTACTTTTATAATTATCGCCATCTAACGGTAGTGTGTGCCTATGCATTTCTTATTATGACTCCATTTATACTTCGGCACTTAGTAATAATAATAAACTTAATCGTTTCGGGACCCCTTTCCTCCCCCCCCCCCTCCCAATTCTTAGAAAAAATTACTTCTATGTTAATACCATTAGCACTATTTATCAAAATAGATTAGAGTTTATCGTAAATTTACTGTCCGAAATATAACGATTGTTGCTGTTTTGCGTACTGGTCCATTCATATTCATATGACAATAGGCCAAAGAAGAATTTATACGAATTTAATATTTCCAACTGAGCGAAAAATTGCCCAGGCCGGGAATCGAACCCGGTTACTTGGCTTACAAGGCCAATGCTTTACCTGTTAAGCTAACCGGGCGATAACCGGCTGGAATTTTTCGCTCAGATAACCAGATGTTATGGCCAATAAGGTTATCTGAGCGAAAAATCCCATCCGGTTATTCGCCCGGTTAGCTTAACAGGCAAAGCATTGCCCTTGTAAGCCAAGTATCCGGGTTCGATTCCCGACCTGGGCAATTTTTCGCTCAGTTGGAAATGTTAAATTCGTATGATGACTTTACCAATCCGTTAGATTGTGTTATAATAATAGTATAGGCCAAAGAAGAGTTTATGGAAATGTTTAGAAAATATGTTACAATAAGATTTAACTGATATTAAAACTTTCTAATACTTTTTGCGTATTATTATTATTATTATTCATGATTCTTTCTGGAAAGTAACTTTTGTTTTAAATTTAAAGAGTGAAATATATGTTTAAAATAAAATAATCGCAAATGGTATAAAGCGGATTAACCCTTTCCGGCACACTGTGCCCGGGTCCCCCCCCCTCCCCGGGATACCTCATTTTAATTCCAAACTTGCAAACGGCACCAATAATATTTTAATAAAATTTCTCTTTTACAATAAAAGCTTAATTTGGGGGTTTCAAAATATTTAAAAAATTCGTTTGTGAATTCCGGTGTCAGTCGATAATTTCTCTTTTTACCACGCTTTTATTAACTTCACCTGTATGTTTGTGAGTTTGTAACTCTCCTTATTTTATGTATGTTCACCGATTACTCCGAAACCATGCAACCGGATAACTTGGTTTTGGTGTTAAATGAAAGACGATGCTCTCGAATTGGTACCACTTCAGTTTCATCGAAATTGGTTCAGTACTTTTTTAGTAATTAAGCAAAAACTAATAAAATTAGTGATTTTTCGCTAATTAAAAGTGTTGAATACGTTCATTGAATGGAGTGTAGACAGCATGGCCGAGCGGTCTGAGGAGCCAGATTGAAGCTCTGTTTTTCGAAAGAGATTGTGGATTCGAACCCCACTCCTGACATTATTTACATCTATGTAAAATTAAAAAAAAAAAAATTCCGTATTACAATTTTTATTTTTAAACGGGTTCAGAAAAGGAAGAGGAAGTTATCAATTCGACGCGTATGTATTTTTTTTCTACGTATGTTTACCAATTACTCTGAAACTATCCAACCGATTAATTTGGTTTTTGTATTAAATATAAATATAGTTTAAAAAAACTAAAAACCACGCTTTTAAAGTAATCAAACTAAAAAGTGAAAAATAAACATAGTTTAAAAAAACTAAAAAACACGCTTTTTAAGTATATCAAACTAAAAAGTGAAAAATAATTCGTACTATAAGCTGAAAACGAAAATAGATGAAAAATACTGTGTTACTATAAAATCATTGTTATTATAGAAATCAATAAGCAATAAACAAAATTATCGTGGAAAAAAAGCGTGGGGTGCTTCTTAAGAACTGATAGATGGAGCATGGTAGATGGAGCACCCCACACTTTTTTTCCACGATAATTTTATTTTATTGCTTATTAATTGATTTCTATAATAACAATGATTTTATAGTAATAAAGTATTTTTCACCTATTTTCGTTTTCAGCTTATAGTACGAATTATTTTTCACTTTTTAGTTTGATATACTTAAAAAGCGTGTTTTTTAGTTTTTTTAAACTATATATTAGCAGATTTTACTGGTGCCGGAAAGGGTTAAAGCCCCACACTTGTCACAGAAAAAGACCCGGATGATAATGTAAAGTCTATGGGGACGTTCTTTTCAAATACCTCGCTCAAATTTTAATATTTTTATCCGATTATTTTTGCATAGCATAGCTGAGGACAATCCACAACCGGTCTAGTTTTTACTTTTTCAATTTTGGTTTCAGATTTCTTTTAAAAAAATTACTTTAAATTTCAAAACAGGTTTAAATCTGTTCTGAAATTTAAAATATCATAATATAAAAAATATATCAGTAAAATCGAAAAAGTAAAAACTATCGTTCTCAGCTATCCTATGCAAAAAATCAGGAAAAAATATTAAAATTTCAGCGAGATATTTGAAAAGAACGCCCTCATAGACTTTACATTATCATCCGGGTCTTTTTCACTGAGTAGTATAGGCTGTTAAAGTAATTCTTCAAGTTTAGCTTAAAATAGTTCTTCGATTTAAAAATTTTACATTAACATCCGGGTATTTTTCTGTGCCTGGTGTGGGGCCTTAAATATTATTACTAAATGTTTAAACGTTAATGAATCTATATAGTAAATGCTTAGACGCATACTAATATTACTACATGTAAACAGTAAAAATAGTATTTGTTAAAACAAAATAATACTCCGTTAAAAGACATGTACTATTAATAGTACACCAGATCCGAAAGGCTTAATTCCCTTTGTACCGTTGGTGATCCCTTTGTTTAGAACATATATTTCACTTTTATAATTTAAAATATATGTTGCTTTTCTGAATGTATGATGTGTGATAAAAAACAAAAAGTATTAGAATGTTCTAATATTTGTCAAACCCTATTGTAAATACGATGTTTTCTAAACGTCTCCAAAACTCTTCCTTGGCCTATTATCTTGTAAATATGAATTGAAAAGCACCCAATATTTCAGACAATGACATATTTGTAAAACTTCAGTAAATCTACTTGAATGGCTATTATTAACGTTATTAACAGGAGGTGGACCCGTCGAAATTCAACGAAAGGAAGTATTTAAAAAATATATTTGTTTCATTTATTTATAATAAATCTACAAAATTAGTTACAGTAAAAAATACATCTTATATTGGTCAGTCTAACTCTCAAGCAAAAATTTTTTTAAGCTAAAATTAACAAAATACTATAAAACTCAATTATCCAAATTATTAAACGACATAAAACCGAAATTCACCGGATTTTATAAACAGACTCATTTTAATTTCTATTTTTTTTAATATTTTAAGAGAAAATTGAGTGATTCTATTGCCACAATTACAAAATTGATACCAAAAACAATTAAAAAAAATATTTTATCAAAAATAAATTGAGATACAGCTTTAAAACAAATTGCATTTAAAAGTATATTTTTTTCTCTTTACGACGGTGTAAAAATTTAAAATGCACTATGTTTAGAGGTGTGAAATTTGCAGTACCGAAAATTGCAAAACCGAAATTGCATTGGAAAATATTGCGCATTTCAAATTCTATTATTATTGTTATTATTATTATTTTCAATTTTAAGAGAAAATGGAGTGATTCTGTTGCCACAATTACAAAATTTTACTAAAAACTATAAAAATAAATTAATAGCTTAAAAATAAATTGAGATGCAGCTTTCAAACAAATTGCATTTAAAAGTACATTTTTCTATATACGACGGTATAAAAATTTAAAAAGTGCGATGCTTAGAAGGGCAAAATTTGCAGTTACGAAAATTGCAAAACCGAAATTGCAGGGAAAATTGTTGCCATTCGCAAAATGACGTATGCGTTACGCACACATACGTTTGGCCTAAACATAATTTTAATTAGTACTTAAAACACGTGTAAATAGTTAAGACCGAGCACGAGGTAATTTTAATTTCATAATTGCAATTTCCAAATAAACGAGATCCGTAATTTTCAGATGATTGAAACTAAGCTTTAAAATAAAAATGTGAAAAAATTATTTTTTTATGTTTATGTTCTTCAAATTTTCCCCACAAATATTTATCCTTGAAAAGATTTTTCCCTGAAGATTCAGAATTCACAAAAATAGGGAGAAGTCCCCCAATCTGGCAACACAAGCACTGGCTTAAGAAATTATTTCACCCAAATGAAAACAATCGGTCGCTAATGTTAATCCTACAGATTCAGATTCAGCAGCGCGGGATAACCCACCAATCGGCATAGGCTTCCAGATCCCGCGTTGCAACTTTATAAAAAAAAAAAAAAAAAAAAAAAAAAAAATTACTTTATTTAACAATGTTTAAAGATGGCATAATCTTTTTAACAATATGACAATAATGTTTACAGTTTTTAACGTTGTTAAAAAAAGACTATTTTCAACTCTATAGCTGAGTTATTGAATGTTCTATTTACAAGTCTATATAATAGTTGTTAAATGTTCTATTTACACGTAATTTGTTGAGAGTTGCTTTTATAAGACAAGAGAGAGTTGTAGAAATTTTTGTACAGATTACCGTAGCTATGGTTCGGGATCAGAGTCCTCATAATTATTGTTTGTACTTTGAAAAATATGTTCATTATTTTCTATAATCTTGACAGATTCTATTATTTTGGAGTAGAGAGATGGAGTTTTTTGCACAATGTTGAACCACTGCTGTAGTTGTATGGTTCTGGATTTTCGAATATGAAATAAGGAAGTTAATGTGCATTCAGTTAGATAATGAATTGAAGTACCTAATTTGCCACATGTGCAGAATGGAGTTGGAGCTTTTTTAATTTTATGAAGATATGTTGGAAAAGGTCCATGATTGGTTGCAAATATATAAAGATTTCTATGAGGTAATATAGTGTTTAAATTTACTTTTGGCTGAAGGTCATGTTAATCCTACAAAAGAATTTTTTTTAAATATAGTCGTACCCTGTTAAGAAGATGCGATCCTGCTTAATAAGGATTTTTTCCGTTCCCTTGAACATCGCCCATATAGTACAAGAGCCGACGGCACAAAAACCTAAGGTATCACGAGC
The DNA here is from genome assembly GCA_964019185.1 of Maratus speculifer. Taxonomy (NCBI): domain Eukaryota; kingdom Metazoa; phylum Arthropoda; class Arachnida; order Araneae; family Salticidae; genus Maratus; species Maratus speculifer. The sequence continues at coordinate 209,700,914 of OZ025301.1, read as the reverse complement.
ACAAGAAAAAAACCTTTATTTTATGGAAGAATAGTAATAGGAGAATCTAATGACCCATGTCAACTTACTTATAATTTTGTGTATTTAATTTCGTCAGATTTAATTTTTGTCCATTATAAGAAAATCATAGTCCAAAAGTCGACAGCACAAAAACCTAACGTATCGAGCACAAGGAAAAAAAAAATCTATTTTAAGGAAGAGCAGGCCCGTATCTAAGGGGCGCTATGGGCGGCTCAGCCCCCCCCCCCCGAAAAAGATTTCAAGGTCACTAAATGAATTTCTGTTCCGAAAATTCAAATGAAATTCTGTTCAAAAATCTAAATCAGTTTGGAAAACCGGGTTACCGGGGAATTACAGTTTTGCAAAATTACTAAATTGTATCTAAAATAACACACCCTCATCCTATTTGTACATATGAAGCTAACATGAGGTATAATTTTGCATCAATTATACATTCAAAATTTTCATCATCATATACTTTTCTTAGCTTAAAATGAAGTTATTACAGTAGTTTAATAAGAAACATAGTACCTACAATGTGAATATGCACTAACTTATCTTTCTGCGTCAGAGAGAGTGAAAAAAAAATTATGAGCTACCTTTACCTTCTCTCGAGCCTAACCCCCCCCCCCCCCCCCTTATGGTTCATTTCTGGCTACGGCCCTGAGGAAGAGTAGTCATAGGGGAATCTAATGATCCATGTCTGCCGGAAGTGAAGTGGTGCATAAGCTAAACAGTAATACTAATGCTTCACTCTTAGTTTTATCACTGTGTTTGCTGAACAATCAAAAGGCATGAAATGATTGTACGACAAATGTTCTAAATACGATGCAAAAAATTCTAAATACAAATACAATACAATGCTCTAAAAGCTAGCAGATTTTTACTATGAAGAATGTCAAATAAAAGCTGAATTTTTCGATCTTCAAAAGAAACCACCTCCTGTTGGATATGAATATTAAAGTAAAAAAGGTGAAACTTTATAACATTTAACTTTAAAAATTACAGGAATTAACACATTTTAATGGTGAATACCGATATGATGCCAAATTTTTCCTACATTGAAAAGGTTTCATGCAATAAATAATTTACTGACATTTACTACTTGTCAGAATTTTCTTTTAGAAAATTATCACCCATGTCTATTACAAGCTAATAAAAATAAATAACGAAGCGCAACTCGCTAAATATTTTTCAGAGTTTTTACGTTTATATTTGAAAAAAAAAAAAAAAAAAAAAAAAAAAAAAAGGGGGGGGGGAAGAAAAGAAAGAAAGAGAGACGAAATGTTAAGAAATCATGCATGTCACTTTATCAAAATTTAATAAAAACTTATGTTTATTGCAGTAGTAAATTATGCATGCCACTTAAACTTAATAAAAAACATTTATTGCAGCATATGGATCCTCATGTCACTTTATCATCAGATTTAAAACTTTCGTACAATTATATCGTTATAAAACAACAAGAACTAAAATCAGTTTAAAATTCTTAAAAGAATTTCTCGTTTAGAACCTTCTAAAAACTTTCGTTATTATCTCAATTCTAATGGAACATCCACAGTAAATTCTAAATAATTTTAAAAACCATAGTTATTAAGTACTATCGGGAGCTTCTAACAGATTATCCACTGATGCAGCTAATATTCCATAGAAGCACCATTTTTTTTTCCAGATTAATAAAACTGAACAATAAATCGTAGCTCCTTTAGTGTTTTAGCTAATTATCATAATCAATAAAATCTTTCAATAAAAATTAACTGAATGTTTATTACGTGCAGTATATCATGCCCTTTATCATACGATTTCAAGCTTTCGTATAATCATATGGATATAAAACAATTGTTTTTTAAAAACATCCTAAAATTCTTAAAAAAGAATTTCTCATTTAAAACTTTCTAGAAAACTTTTAAATGTCTAGTTCCAATCTCAATTCTAATGGAACATCCACAGTAAATTGTAAATAATTTAAAAAACCATAGTTATTAAGTACTATCGTGAACTAATAGATTATCCAGTGATGCAGCTAATATTCCATAGAAACACTTTTTTTTTATTAATAAAACTGAACAACAAATCGCAGCTCCTTAAATATTTTTAGCTAATTATCATAATTAATAAAATCTTTCAATAAAAATTAACGGAATGTTTATTGTGTGCAGTATATCATGCTTTTTATCACACAGTTTCAAGCTTTAGTATAATCATATGGATATAAAACAATTGTTTTTTAAAAACATCCTAAAATTCTTAAAAGAATTTGATTTAGAACTTTCTAGAGAACTTTTAAATATCTAGTTCCAATCTCAATTCTAATGGAACATAGACTGTAAATTCTAAATAATCTAAAAAAAACTGTATTGCTATCGTAAGTTTCTAATAAATTATCCACTGATGCAGCTAATATTCCATAGAAACACCATTTTTTTTTTCAGATTAATAAAACTGAAGAATAAATCGCAGCTCCTTAAGTATTTTTAGCCAATTATCATAATTAATAAAATATTTCAATAAAAATTAACGAAATGTTTATTGCATGCAGTATGTCTTGTACATACCTTTATCATCGGATTTCTAGCTTCCGTATAGTCATATGAATATAGAACAACAAATACTAAAAACATTTTTAAATTCTTAAAGGAATTTCTCGCTTAGAACTTTCTAGAGGATATCTAAAAGTCTAATTATCATCTCAATTCTAATGGAGCATAGACTGTAAATTGAATCAAAAAACATCGTTAATGCTGTCGTGAGTTTCTAATAGATTATCCACTGATGCAGCTAATATTCCATAGTTTTTTCCCCAGATTAATAAAACTGAACATTAAATCACAGTTTCTTAAATATTTTTCGTTAATTATCATAAGACCTTTCAATAAAAATTAACGGAATGTTCATTGCATTCACTATATTGTGCATGTCCTTTTATCATCCAATTTCAAGCTTCCGTGTAATCATATGGATTTAAAACAACAAATACTAAAAACATCATAAAATTCTTAAAAGAATTTCTCGTTTAGAACTTTCTAGAAGTCTAGTTTTCATCATAATTCTAATGGAGCATCGACTGTAAATTCTAAATAATCTAAAAAACCATCGTTATTGCTATCGTGAGTTTCTAATAGATTATCCACCGATTTAGCTAATATTTCATCGGAATAAGCTTCTACTTCCCCAGTGGGATCAAAAGCAGCCACTTCATCGTAAAAATGTATGGCAGCCTGGACCAGTTCTAAACCATCTAACAAATTGTCACTATTATCATCGTGAAATTTGAAAAAGTAGAAACGGAATCTCCTGTCGTCCATAACTTCAGCTGAATGATCCTTGCCTATCATTTCAGCTATGTGACTCAGAATATGCTTAACTTCAATTTTTCTGAAATCATACTTTTCTGGAGAAGTCCAAGTCACATTTAAGAAAGCGCTTCCTTCTGCAAAACATTTATTCCGTTGTGTAATATTGTATAACACTGCTGAAATACAAAGAAGATAAAATGTCTTTTCGAATTGTACCATCGTCGATAACAGTCGAATGCTTGTTATGAGTCTCAGAAATTAATTTATTAATGTTCTTAATGTTTAAAAGCATTTGAAAAATAAAATTCTATGAAAAACCCTTAGTCGGTTGGTTTGTAAAGCTAAAATCAAGTTCTTGAACGTGAGGACGGAAAAGGCCTAGGGGGTGTTCAGCAATGTCACCGGTAAGTAACCGGTAAGATTGGTTAGTTACTAATGCGTTCAGTGTTGTAACCGGTAAGCAACCAACGTCGTTCAGCACAAGTGGCCGATGTGACCGGTAAGTGACCGAACTAACCGGGAAAAATCTTGGTTAGTTGGGTCACGTGATCGGTTACATGTTATTTAGTTAAAAATAATTGGCAACTTCAAATCAACAGGCGGTAGATTCCGGTAGATTCGGTTTCGAATCTACCGAAAAATTAATTAATTCGAAGTTATTTTAATAAAAATTTTAATTTTACTTTAAAAAGGTGTTATAATAAAAATAAAATACATTGACATGTTTCGGAACCGCCAAATAAGTTCCCGGGCAATACAAATTACACGCGACAATGAGATATAAATAATAAAAAACACGCGCTCTATTGCAAAAAATTAAATTAAAATATAGACCATGATCTAAAATATAAATAAAATGTTTATATAAAAGGTGAATGTTTTAAAATCTGATGATTTAAAAAATCAATTGGATTTAATTAACTTTTTATCATAATTCGAAGTTAGTTGGTTGGTTGGCAGGCGGCTTGAGACTTATGCTTCGCCATAAGCGGCTTTGTCTCGACTACTCGACAAAGGAAGAGAATCCAAAATCTCAAATGCAGGCTTGGTTGGTAGCGTCAGCTCCTCCCACACCGCTGGACCCTGGTTCGAGTCCAGCTAGCGGCATGGGTGTCTTGTGTTGTCCCCGTGATAATGGATGTACCGGGTATTCTGTAATAAAATGTTCTATATATGGTTTCTTGTGATCATTGGAGGTTATGCCGGCGAATAGCTGTAGCGCCTACCTCAAAGCAAATAAATGTTAAATGTCTCAAATGCAGTCGAAGTAAGTTAATTCGAAGTAGTATGTAAATAAAACAATAATTACAGCAATGGAATATAGATGGCGCTACATGACATAACTAACCAGTGCATCCAGAGAATCAGTCAATTGGTTAGCTACCGGTTACTTACCATTCCAATAAGTTACCGGTTACATTGGTCACTTTGGTAAGTTCGCTGAATACGCCCCTAGATTTCAAATTTTGTCTATTTAACAACATACATCCGACTTGTGTGCTCGACATGAAAGCCTGCTGATAAGTCATCGTCAATGGGCGTGTTCAGCGCAACTTACCAAAATAACCAATGTTACCGACCGATTGTAGGGCAGTACGAAAGCGAATTGTGGCACCAATGAAAACTATCCTGTTGAATTGTAGCTGACGTCACACTTCGCCTTGATTTTCACTTCGTACTTGTTTAAAATCGGTAAGTCACCGGTAAGTGACCGATAAGTTGTGCTGAACACGCCCAATATATAAGGACGAGATAGCACAAGGAAATTTACATCACAAGAGAAATACAACCAGGAGCTCCACACAAAGTGTGCGTGCAATGGAGCCAGCGGGAATCGAAACCACAATCTCCAGATTAGCAGAGCGGCATCTTAACTACTCGGCCACGGAGGCTCTCAAATTTTGTGCAAATTCTTGAATTCACGCGAAATTTTTGCGAAAGAACAACAGATACAATAAATGTAATACATAAGGGATATAATGGCAATCGATTTTATACACTGTTAAAAATATCGATAAAAATTACCGCTGTTTTTAAAGACTATCTATTTTCTGACGAATGGGAACGGCACGTAAAGCCTGTGGAGCGTTCTCATTAGTTAAAAAACAGTGATTAAAAACAGAGGTAATTTTTCACGATATTTTTAACATGTAGACTGTAGATTATTCAAATTATGAAACTGTGAAACTTTATCTTCACTGTTAAAAATCTGCAACTTTTGCTGCATAATCACTCCACCACTTTTATAGAATATATCCATTCTGACCAATGAGACAGCTCCATAATATTGTCAAATAATATTTTTTTTATAAAAGCAGTGGAGTGACTATACAACGAGAGACTCTTGCGCGGTACGCGCCCATAGTTTGGACAAAACTTTCACTTTGAGCATGTGTTTTCAGCATGTATCACTTTTCTCTTAAAGAGTCATCCTGAGCGAAATTTTTTTTTCCAAGCCCTTCGTCGTTCCAAGTCCAAGCTCGCACTCTGATTGGTTGTTGCTCTCGGCACTGTTTTCACGTAACTTGGCGATAACCATACTTGGCGAAAAATACTTTGCTCGTAAGTGAACGAGTAAACCTAAAACCTAACCTACTCATTCTTATTCTTCCTTCATTCTTATCCTCGTGCACTGTTTCCTCGTGCAAAATTTGACCCATTTGCTGCAGCGTCACTCCACAGCTTTTATAGAATATCTTTTTTATAACCAATGAGAATGCTCCATAACACAGCAAAGTAACCGTTTTCTATAAAAGCGGTGGAGTGACGCTGTAGCAAATGAGTCAATTTTTTTACAGTGTGGTCTTGTGCTCTTGTGTGTAAAAACTTTTAAAGAGTACAGCTTTCAGTAAGATACGTTCCATCCAATCCAATGCTGCAAGAGAACTCTTCCAAGCAAGTATCACCAAGTTTTGGAATATCAGTTTGTCATATTTTAGACAAGCGTGACTCTCTTAATACAGTTTGAGTATCTTCATAAACAGGCACACTAGCTTGCCGATGTAACAAATTTCACGGGTTATTTGCTATTACTACACTCACTGTAAAAAATTTGGCCCATTTGCTGCAGCGTCACTCCACCGCTTTTATGGAAAACGGTTACTTTACTGTGTTATGGAGCATTCTCATAGGTCATAGGACAAAATTATGTAATAATTATGTATTTAAAATTTCAAACGATTAAAATGCATTTGAAACTTTTTCCCCATTGACCGTAAAGTAACGGAATCCTTTTGATTATCCCTGTAACTGATCTATGCATCCGATTTTCATAAAATTTGAAATGACTCGACAAAATTATCTAATAATTGTATATTTTAAATCTCAAACGATTCGGTTGGGCAGTTTTTGCGTTGTGATATGCGGACGGACAGACAGACGGACGGAATGAACGACAACAATAGGTGCTACGTATTTACATAATTACGAACGCACCTAAAAAGAGACATCCTTTAAGAAGAATACACAGGGAAAAAAAAAAAAAAAAAAAAAAAAAAAAAAAAGGAAATAAAAATATGAATTTCCCCAAGAGATATTTTAAATATACGAATGCATCAAACTTCCATAGACTTAACATTACAGAGGGGTACTCCGAAGCTGAGTGATATACTCCTTAATAGTCATTAGACTATTTCACCTCCGTAAATTTGCAAGTGGACAAAAAATGTTCGGGCCAGGGATCTCTTGGCTAATACCTCCAACACTCTTAGTACCGAGCCATCCTGGATGATTCTGGAGAATCTAATTAACACAGCTTGTCTTAATGATTATAACATCTGGTCCTAATATCTGAATCAGCTCAACAAAATAAATCAGAGGTTATAGAACTCCAATAAACACTAATTGCATAATATTAAGGTTAATCACTAAATCTAGCTGTGTTAATTAGATCTTTGATATTCGTCCCGGATGGCTCAGTTGGCAGAGCATTGGCGGCTTCAGTCAAGATATCCCTTGTTAGAATCCTGGCCCGGACATTTTTCATCCACTTGGAAATTTACAGCTCGTATGATTTATTTACCAATTGAAAAATTGTGCTAATAAAAATAATATTGTCCAGTTAAACTGATGGCATTGAGTTCACATGTTATTCACACTAATTGTACTTTTTTAAAGAAAAATACTCTTTAAAAAATTAAGAGGGAATAGCTCTCTCATTTCACGCTTTTATACTTAACCAATCAACCTCCAAATGAAATGAGGATATTGCCTTATCAGGTATACCAAATTGAAACAAACCGAATAATTCTGCACTCCCCCCCCCCCCCCCCACTCCACGAAAAAAAAACTAATCAGGAAAGCGTCTTATCCGAATGAGCTTATATATATACGTGTGTGTGTCCAAAATTTGAATCAAATGCGATATTTCTATCAAAATTTATTGATTTACGTACATATTTAGTACAAGGAAATGTACAGCAACGTGCGAACATAGAGAACCTGCGGGCACGTTAGTTCTCAGACTTTTATAGAGTGTAGTCTAAAGAATTAATCTAATATTACTACAACTACTTATTTTAGAAAGTAGCCACTACAAACTTGTTTATCGTAAGTAATCAATGTTTCATATCGTTCATATTTTGTCAAAGGATTCAATTCATGAAACTGAAGACATGTACTAAATAATATTATAACCCCTCGTTATATTGCGCATGATGTAACACAATTAAATAAGTGCGATATAGCCAAGGGCATTGGGAAATTAAACTAGTGGATGTGTCAATCCCAAAACTTTCTTCTATCTCATAAGTACATTTTAATATAAAAAAAAACGTGGTGACCCCAAAGTTACCCACTATCGAATTTCCTCGAACATTTGACCTAGTCTAATGAGATTCTGGTATCCGAATAGTCTAAAACGCAAAATTTAATTAATATTCTGAGAAAATGAGCTTAGTAGTGCCTCATGTCGGGTAATTTATACTAAAACCTAATAAGCATCTATTTATGTCAAGACCTAACAGAATCTGAAATTTGATGGAATTTCCTCCATTAGTTCTTGAGATATAGTTATAACAAAAAATTTGCAAAACGCAGCACAGCAACACCATATCTTGGACAATTTATGCCAAAACGTAAAAAAGCGTCTAATTATGTTATGGTGTAAAAGAATCTGAAGTTTGATGAATTCTGTGCATTAGTTCTTGAGATATAGCTATTTTAAAAAAAACCGTGTAAAATATAGCACAGCAGCACCATCAGTTGAAGGATTTATAACAAAACGTAATCATCGTGTAATTATGTTATATGTCATTTGGTGATAAAATCTGAAGTTTGATGAAATTCTGTGCGTTGGTTGTTGAGATATAGCTATCGGAAAAATCGTGCAAAATGCAGCATAGTTGCACCACCTGTTGCAAGGTTAATACCAAAATGTAATCAGTGTCTAATTATGTTATATATTCTAGTGTAACAGAATCTAAAATTTGATGAAGTTATCTGCATTAGTTCTTGAGATATAGCTATCGCAAAAATCGTGTAAAATGTTGCATAGCAGCGCCACCTATAGGGCAGTTCACACCAAAACCTTATCAGCGGCTATGTATCTCAAGGTATCGCGGAATCTGAAGTTTGGTGAAATTCTGTGCATTAGTTCTTGAGATATAGCTATCATGAAAATCATGAAAAACGTGGCATAGCAGCGCCACCTGCTGGTCAATTTACACCAAAACTTAATCAGCGTCTATGTATATCAAAAGTTCACAGAATCTGAAGTTTGGTGAAATTCTGTGCATTAGTTCTTGAGATATAGCAATCTTGAAAATCATGAAAAACGTAATATAGCAGCGCTACCTGCAGGCCAATTTTCATCAAAAACCAATAGGCACTAATTCATATCAAGGTCTAAGTGAATATAAAATATTATTAAATTTCGAGCATTAGTTCTTGAGATAGAGCGCCCAAAATTTTTTTGTCACATGCAGACAGACTCACAGACAGACAGACGGACTCACAGACAGACATTTTCTAAAAATAGTCAAAACGTGTTCAGGATCTTCTAAAACGTATAAATCTGTCGAAAACCGGAAGTTGAAAATTTTCATGAATCCAATACTTTCTTCTTGTAAAGATAGAAGAAAGTAATAAATCCGTCGAAAACCGGAAGTTGAAAATTTTCATGAATCCAATACTTTCTTCTTGTAAAGATAAAAGAAAATGAAAAAAGGAATATTAACTGGGATTTGCCCTTTTTTTTTTTTTTTTTTTTTTTTTTAATTTCTCATTTTTTTAACATTTTTTTATACCTTTAGACAGTGGTTCCCAAAGAGGGGCATACGCAAAACCGAGGAACAATTTTATTTCTTAGGAGCAAAATTTCAAATTTTTTATTCGCTCATTCCTTATAAGGTTTTATTTTATTAATTTATTTATTTATTTATTTATTTTTTATTTTATTTTATTAGCATCCGATGCTATTTCTTTCAGACAAGCTTAAAAATGTCGTGTCATCAGCCCTGAATTTTCTAGTCAACCGATTTTGATAATTATTTTTTTAAATGAAAGCTATTTATTTGTAGTTGTGCCCATTTTAATTATTTTTTAATTTATTTCCATTTTTATATTTTATTTTTAATTTTAAAAGCTTTTTCATGAAATTTCTTCAAAATGGTGGCAACACAGTTTAGCTTTTCTCTCAATAATAAAAATTTATTTTCTAAAATGATTGCGTATAATTATGCACTAATTGAGTTAAAAAAATATATATTTACTGAGAAATAATATTAATAGTGTAAATAAAATGACAGAAAATAATTTATGATAAAAATTAATGTCTAAATCAAAATAAGAGAAATTTCAAATGAGGAAAATTATGTCATTCAGCAACCAGATAAAAGGCAATTACAATATTATTATGGAGGCCTTTTTCATAAACAGTAACTTTTAAAGGACATTTGAAGAGAAAATGACGTCACTATTTAAAACATTGTATTTTTACTCATAACGATATTAGGTACTACTCTGTTATCCCGTCGACCAATTTCGCCAAATTATACAAATCGCCACATTAATAGCCAAACTATACATATTGACATAATTTTTATTTTAAATAACGAAAAAATAAATAATTAGTAGAATATTAATAAAAATATTAATAAAAATCACTTAATGACATTTTAAACACATGAATCGTATTTAATGTCATTGAATGTGACATTCACGATCATCCATTATTGGCATTTAATCTTATAGTTTGGCGATAATTTTTTGGTCGATGGGATAACCTAGTAGTACCCGATATTATTTTTTTTCTTTTTTTTTTAAATAAAGCTATTTTTCTGTGAGTGCATATAAAATAAAATTTCTGGATTTCGCCGGCACTCATATTACAATTTTAACTGTAGATGTGCGAATATATGAATGCAAAATTGTAACTGGCAAATTTGACATTTACTTTGTAAATATATTTATTATATATTGATTCAATAATCTAATTACTTTTGCTTTTTTAAAAAACCAAATCGACCGGGTCTTTTAAACATTTCATTCGTCGAATTCGACGGGATTCCATTCGTTTTATTGTTAAATTGCATTTCCTTTTACTCAGAGTCTATAAAATAAACGTTTAAATTAAAGGAAAAATCCGTTTTTGATAAATCTAGTCAATGAAGAAGTAGCACGTTAAATTTTATCTGTTTATTATTCCGCAATTCCAATGTCTCAGAGAGAAATTGCTATTCAATTGGGTATTTCACGCCGTTCTGTTTGCTATTATATTGATAAACACAAGAAAAATGAAGTTAGCTCATTGCAATCTAAACGGGGTCGCCCTTCTAAAAAACTTCTATCGATTTTTTTTTTTCTAATCGGAGGCGAAACTGAATTCTGCAATGGTAGAATCTACATTCATCTTGTTTTTTTTTTTTTTTTTTTTTTTTTTGAAAAGTGATCTTTTAGATTAACAGGAAAAGAAACACATGCAAAATTAAATAATAATAATAATTTGGCGAATTAAAAAAAGTTCCAAATCAAAAGCTTAAAATAAATTCAACACCAGAATAATTACAGTAAAAAATTTTAAAAATATTTTAACCGCCCCCACCTTATTCTTCTTTTTTGTTATTTAAATTTTTTTATATTTTTTCTGGTTACGGATCTGATTTACAATTTTTTTTTTTTTTAATTTTTCGATAAGGTATGTGCTTCTACACAAATCACCACTTTGTGAAAACTTTCGTTTTGGTTTTTATTATTTTAAATTAAATTTCAAGCATTTAGGACTCTAGCAAATCGGAAATTGCATGTCAAGCGTAGCAAATGAGGCGCGTTCGTACTATAACGAAGTTTTAAAAATATTTAAATCTTGGTATAATAGCATCAGTACTTCGGATAAAATATAGTAGCCGAAATCTTATGTGTGTCCTCGTAAATATTATCTGTATTCTATTATCATAAAGTAACTTGTAGTAAACCTCAACAACGTATATCAATTTCATAAAATGTGAAATAGTTCAATAAAATTAAAATGCGCCCCCAAATAATGTTTCCCCCAATACTATTATGTAATGGAATACTTTTGTGCAGCCCTGTAAAATAACAAATGTCTTTTTTACCACACATTGCACAGAATGTATTTCAGTGTATACATCATATATACATATCCATTTTATTAAGTTCGAAAGAGTAACATCATTAAAATATGCACTTGAAACTATTTTTTTCCCATTGGCCGTCATGTAATGGAATAATTTTGATTGTCCCTGTAATGAAACTATAATCCGATTTTTATGAAATTTGAAATGACTCGACAAAATTATGCAACAATTATATATTTTATATTTCAAACAATTTGATTGCGTTGTTTTTCCTCTGTTATATGAAGACAGGCGGACGGACGGGCAGAACGACTATAGGTTCTTTGTATTTACATAATTATGAAAGCACCTAAAAATGTCTTACTTTTGATTCAGCGATAATTTGAAACAAAATTGTAGTCCAAAATATAAACATTTATCCATACATTTTTGTCCTATATTGAAAAAATACGTTTTTCATCGTTTACGTTTACAAAAAATCTCCTTTTTTTAAGATATTGAAATAAAATTTGCTCATAAGGTTGTCCATCTATTGATACGTTATGAAACAAAATAAAGCTTTTAAGCATGCATATATTGATTTAAGAGCATTTTTATTGAAAAATATACATTTTCTTTAAAAGAAATCATGTTTTGTATACAAAATTTGTTATATGTTAGTAAATTTAAATGGTATTGCAAATCTTGTGCTTCACAACACAAGTAAGTAAGTGGTTTGTTGCCAAAACGTCAGTGAGGGCTTACTTAGGAGACTCAAAATGTTTTGGTTTCCGTCTGTCCACCTGTCTGTCTGTTCCGCGATAACTGTCGTAAAAAAACGTCCGATTTCCTTAAAATTAAGTAAGCACGTTCATGAGATATCCGGATTTAGCTGTATAGTTTTTTGTTAGGTTTTGTTCATTCGTTCGGAAAATACAGAATATTTTATTTTACATCATAATGCTTTTCAATGGCAATTCAAATATCCATTTGTTGAAAGGAAATTGCACATTTGATTAGCGTAATTTAAATGGTAAATTATGAATGTTAAAATTTCAAATAAGGTTTTTAATTATTCCCATTCAATTGAAATTTTGACAATATATTTCTCTTATTTTTTAAATTAGGTGTATAATTTTTGTAGAATTGTAGACATGTTTTCCAATAATATAAACCATTTTGTTTTATCAATTTACGTGCTTGACATAATACATATTCCATTTTTTCCCTTTTTTAGCTCACAGGCTATCATAGCCTGAGAGCTTATGTGCCCGTCCGTTCTGTATGTATGTGCGTATGTGCGTAACGCGATAACTCATGATAAAAATATCGGATCCACTTGAAATTTTGTATGTAGGTATATCCTGACAAGGCGCTTCCCTGATTAGTTTTTGGAGTTCATTCGATATGTATAAGAGGGGGAACGGGGGGCTCATGCCCCCCGTTAGTTGATATAAATGGGATTTTCATGCAGAATTAAGTTTTCGTTCAAAATTTAGATTAGGATCATTCTGATGAGGCGATTCCGTGACTGTTATTAGGTGTTCATTGAATAAGTATAAATAGGGGGACAGGGGTTCTAATCCCCCCCCCGTTAGTTGATATAAATGGGATTTTCATGCAGAATTAAGTTTTCGTTCAAAATTTAGATTAGGATCATTCTGATAAGGCGATTCCGTGACTGTTATTAGGTGTTTATTGAATAAGTATAAATAGGGGGAACAGGGGCTCTAATCCCCCCCCCCCGTTAGTTGATATAAATGGGATTTTCATGTAGAATTAAGTTTTCGTTCAAAATTTAGATTAAGATCATTCTGATGAGATGATTCCGTGACTGTTATTAGGTGTTCATTGAATAAGTATAAATAGGGGGAACAGGGGTTCTAATCCCCCCCCCCCCCGTTAGTTGATATAAATGGGATTTTCATGCAGAATTAAGTTTTCGTTCAAAATTTAGATTAGGATCATTCAGATGAGGCGATTCAGTGACTGTTATTAGGTGTTCATTGTATAAGTATAAATAGGGGGAACAGGGGTTCTAATGCCCCCCCCTTAATTTATATAAATGGGTTTTTCAAGCAGAATTGTCAGATTTCGTTCAAATCTCTGAATAGTTTTGGAAGTTTAATGGTTAAGTATAAAAGAGGGGGATAACTCCTTTTAAATTATATAAATGCTAAATGGGTTTTTATTAAGAATTATCTAATTTGCTCTGAATTTTGGATATAGATTTTTTATATGATAAAGCATGTCTTTGATAGTATAGGAGGTTCAATGATTAAGTATAAAAAAAGAGGAAAGAAGAGAGCTGTTTCCCTTTCTTAATTTTTTAACGGAATTAACCCTTGAAAATATAAGGCTTTAATGTACAATTAGTATTTGTAGCCTGTGAGCTCAATGCCATCAGTTTAACTGGGCAGTATTCTTTATTCTTACGTCTTTTCAACGCTTTTCATAGCTGATAAAAAAAAAAAAAAATATTTAAATAATTTCAATTACGAAAAATTAAAAAGAAAGTCTACCAGGGAGAAATAAAAGGTTAGTTAATTTTTAATAATGTAGTGTGCAATATAGCTTTGCGTCAAATATAAACTATGTTAGTAAACTTACGTTTCCTACACTTTCCAACATGGTTGAAAAATGCTTATAAATTGAGTTTTTCTGCCCGAATGTCTGTCTGTTCGTGTTCTATCTCGCGTTAATATAATCTGATTGCTATGAAATTGATATATGTTATTGTGGTTTTACTGTAGCATATGCTGTACTGAAAATGAAGTGTGAAGCATTGTCGATTCAATTACAGGTTCACTCAAAAAAGCTCCTTGCATTGGGAAAATCTTTTGCTGTGTATTTTAATGATATTTTAAACATACTGAAATTGAAGTACATCTCTAGAGATTATTAAAACTTTTTTTTTTCTATAGAATATGATGCGCAAGGAACTTAACATTCATTTACAGGGACACAGAAGAACTTGCCTATACAGTGCTCAGCAAAAGTTTAGACAATGATCGATTACGCTTCTATTTTCAGAAGTATGTGCCAAATGTTTGCAATTCCTCTGTCATATATTACTTGTGACTTATCCTTTATTCACACACAATAAATTTTGAATTTTACCTTTTACATAAAATATAATGACAAAAAAATAAAATTAACATTGTGGCAAAAGTATAGACAATTTGTGTATTTACAGAAAAAAAAAAACTACAAATTAAAATCGAGTTGCACACGCATTGTTTGCAGTTAGTGCAAGAATGTGACTTTTTATCGAAAAAACTAAATGCTGCGTCACTTGGGGGTCTATTTCGTATCAAACATGTTCAACAGCAGCTCGAACCTCATTAAAAGAGAATTATAGCAAAAATTTGCATAAACATTGCGACATATGATGTTACAAAAGTTTTCGATTGGGTCCGGATCAGAACTACACGCCGGCCAGTTGAGATCAATTGTATTTTCAGAGTTAAACGAAGTTCTTTTTTTGTATGCAACATGAATAGATGCTAAAATCCATACTTTAGATCAGTAAAAGTTCCCCAAATGACTAAAAATTAATCTGCAACGTATATACGTAGTCTTGTGTTGCTTGGCAACCAATGTGTAACACCGCAGATACACGAACATTAATGTTAAGTGAGGACCAAATTATTTAAAAATCACCTTCTTTTTGTCGACTTAATAAAGTCCCAGGATCTTTATTTAAGTCATTCCAATAGTATGCCCACTTGTTTGGGCCATTCAAATTTAATTTTTTTTTTTGTTACTGAATATCATAGCCGTTTGGGTCCATATGACGTATGTTTGCAAGTTAATTGAATTCTCACCAATTTACAGCGGTATTTTAAAGCTAATTGTTTTATAATTTTCGTGTAAATTGATTTACCTGTTTCTTTAATTCATCTACGAATCATTTCCGTCGACACAGAAAGTTTTGACCTACTTTTAATGTGATTAGCAATCATTACTTGTGTAAATGTCAGTTTCTGGATCCTTTTGTCATCTCATTTTCTCGTCACACAAGATCTTCCAGATTATGTTTTGTTTTGAAGGAGTCATCCTTAGACTATACTTCATAGACAGACCACTTTGGACGATTCAATGCTGCTGAAATTTCTGCAACAGTCTCCCCTTTCCATTTCAGCTTTCCTACTTCAATTACCTCATCTAATTGAATATTTTTAGCTGGCGGCATCTTCACTAACTGATACTATATTGAGGTATAATTAAATACTTCAGATATGTGACATCATAACTTGGAAATTTGCATTTTTCCATGAACAGTTGGCTAAAAATCAAAAAAGTGTCTAAACTTTTGCACTATGCAAATTTCACTTTTTTCAGTTAAATTAAATATTATCTTATATTATAACCATTATTTTTATTCTACATTGTATAAAATATATTTGAAAATAAGTATAGCCATTTGTAAAACTCACGTGTTCGTATTTTTTATTTAAAGGTTAAAAAACACCAGTGTCTAAACTTTTGCTGAGCACTGTATAAGAAAATGAACAATAATTGGACCTATGAATAATAATTCCAGACAGTGCGTTTTCATTTGAGTTATGAGTCTATGGACATAAAAACTTATTTTCCAAAATAAAATTTGTAAAAACACTATTAAAAATTAGATATAATTTAATTTCTAAGACTTGGGTTTAAATTAATATTGCTAATTGGATATTTTCTTCTATTATTTATTTTTATTAAAAATTTCTAAGAATTTTATATATATTTATGTGTTAAAAAATGCAAATTGTTGGAAGTTGAATATTATGTAAAATGAGATTAAAATAGTAGGAATTGCAGAGCTTACGAGGCTCCTGATCTGCAGATTTACTAGTTAATATATTGTTGTGAAAAAAAGTGAATTGAATGAAGAAATATAGAAAAAATTTCGTTGTAGAAGTTCGTCATAAACGCAATGCTTTGCTAAAATTGGATTAACTATTGCCTAAATTTGAAAATGTAACAAAAATTCAATTAAAAATTTATTGGAATTCCTAGTTTTATTCCCTGTTTTGACAAAAAGCACAAATTTTTAATAAATATTTCATATTTTTATTTTTTCAAAAAAAAAAAAAAAAAATAAAAAAGTGCTCCCAATGCAAGTACATATCTTAAATGAGTTTTATACCATATCCATTTTCTATGTTGTATATGTAACAGGAAGGAACTTTTATGCATGAAAGTACTCAAAGGTATATCTAAATTTTACTATTTTCTATTTATTTAACATAAAATATATTTGGAATGTCTAAATGTGGCATAATGAACTTTATAAAGTACATAAATCTTAAATAGCTCTAACCCTTTTAGGTTAGCCATTTGTAATCTGCAAACTTTTATTTTATTTGTAGGAGAGAGTGGAATGGAGTGGGACAGTGGCAGGAAAGGGACAGTGTACTTTTATTCAATCACGCATAAAATGAAGCAATGGCATAGCTGCCAACTTTCAACTAATCTTCCGTAATACCTGGATTAGTTTGATCCAGGTTGACGTCACTTCAAACCAGAAAATATAGTTCATGAATCTTTATTTATTTAATTTCACGATTGTTAGTGGAACATACATAATTTCATTTCTTTGAAAAATTTCCGGTTCAGAACTCATTAAACCAGGGTCAAATTAAGGCACGTATTACGGATAATCTATGTCAGTTTGGCACCTATGCAATGGAAGACTAAACTTCAATTGAAAAAAATTGTTGGTCTGTATAAACTTGCAATTGTATAAAGGAAAAGATTATTTCAAGGATCAAAAGTAAATTTTGTTTCATATGCTTTTTATGTTTTCTGTATATTATTGACATTTTTATCCATTTATGTAATAGTTTCCTTATTTATGGAACCTTATACTGTATATTATCCATAATTTAAACTTAAAAGCAGCATTTTTGTTTATACAAGAAGTTTAACATAAAACAAGGAAATGAGGAGAAATGGGACATGTCTAATTCATTTTTAATAAGATGGATGTAAATTGCTAACATGCAAGCATTTTTAGTGGATAATGTATTAATTATAGTCTTGGTAATAAATCCATTTACTTCAAAATGTAAATAAATTGAATTGATGATTTTTTTTAATGTAATCCATGATTGACAATCCTGAATTTTCATTCCAGTCATGAAGATAGAATTTTATACAGCGGCACTGTTCCGCTTCTGTATTGTGTTCTTGTAACATCGCCTTGGCGACAAACACAGCCCACGCCAATTATACGCCAATCGGCAATTTACTGTAACCCTGCTCACGTGTTGTGTGACGCAGTGGATTGAGAGAAACAGTCTCTTAGCAAAAAGCTCTAATGCTGCATCAAGCAGCGACTCTTAAAAAAAAAAAAAACATTCCATTAAATTTAGTCTACTTGCTTTTTCTTTTTAGTTTTTCTTTTTAATTTAGTACACCTCCGTACATTTGGTCCTAGCGACCCGGAGGTATGAACGAATCAGTGTCTTTTCTATTGAATTAAATATTGAATTTATCGAATTTCGTCAACAAGATGAATAATGTCGGAAACTGAGATAAAAGCATTGAACAGAAGGCGAGGGAATATCAAGGTCCAAGTCACCAGGATATTTAACGCAACGGATGGAAAAACATTTAATTTATCCGAATGGAAAGCCCATTTGGATTTACTGTCGAAAACTGAAGAAAAGTTTGAAGCTCTTAAACTGGAATATTATAGAATAATAGAGGAAGAAAAGTTGGAAGAAACTGAAAAAATACTGAGTCAACTGGACGAGGATATTCTAAAACTAGAGGTAAGCTTAAAATCCTCTATTAATGCTTATTATGAAATTACTGATTCTAATAAAAAATCTATTGAACAGGACCAAGCTAAAACGTCTAGCATTAAGCTACCTAGGGTCATATTGCCGGTTTTTAGTGGCAGAATTGAAGAATGGTCCGTATTTAAAAGTACATTTAACGAGCTTATTAATGATAATTCAAATTTAAAAGATAATGAAAAATTATTTTATTTGCGTTCTGCTTTGACTGGTGAAGCGAGGAGTTTGCTTACACCAGATGAAAATTATGTTTCACTTTTCAATGCGTTAGAACAAAGATACGAGAATAAAAGAGTTATGGTAGATTGTCATATAAAGAATATTTTAAATCTTTGTGTAATTAAACAGGAATCCGCTAAGGATCTCCGCATTTTATTGGATAACGTGAAGAAAAATTTAAGGGCTTTAAAGATCTTAAAGTATGATAGAGATAATTTCTCGAACGCAATTTTGCTGAATATTATTCTAAATAAACTAGATAACGAAACTCGTAAACAATACGAACTAACATTAAAGGATAATGAAGTGCCTAATTTTGATGAATTTTTAGAATTTCTTGAGCGAAGATGTCAAATCTTAAATAGTATAAGTTCTAATGTATCCTCTAAATATACTGCAAAATCCTTATTCATAAAAACAAACAAACCTCAAAGTAAATGTTGCGTAATTTGTAAAACCGAAAACCACCCCTTATATCATTGTGTTAAATATAAAAATATGAAGTTAAGTGAGCGAATTAACCTTGTTAAGAAAAATAAACTTTGCTTCAATTGTTTAAGTTCAGCCCACCTCATTAATTATTGTAATTCAAAAAGCACTTGTCATGTTTGCAAGAGCGCAAGCCATCATTCATCATTACATAATTATACAACACCAGTAAACAATCCTATAAACAATCTCCCAATACATGAAACAATAAATAGCAATTTTGTTTCGGAAGATTTATCACAAAACGAAACTACTGCTCATTCATTTTTTTCATATGAAAATGATAATAATAAATCTGTTTTAATTAGCACTGCAATAATTTATTTGACAGATGTAAATGGCATCAAAATTCCTTTCAGGGCAATATTAGATTCCGCATCTCAGAATTGTTTTTGTACATTTAAAGCAGCACAAATATTAGGCTTGAAAAAGGAGAAAATAAATATTCCTGTAAGTGGAATAAATAAATTACCTATTTACATTAAATCTAGAATCAAATCAAAGTTGTCAAATAAAATGAATAGTGCCAGTTATGATATTGAATTATTAATCGTTCCAAACATTTGTGACTTCACGCCCTCGAAAAAGATAAACATATCAGATTTAAAAATTCCAGCAAATATTTGTTTAGCGGATAAAAAATTTAACATTCCAAGCAGTGTGGAGATAATTATCGGTGCTGAACTGTATTTTTCTCTTTTAAATGAAGAAAAAATAAAGTTAGGCAATAATTTATATTTGCAATCAAGTATTTTCGGTTACATTGTATCTGGTTGTATTTATGACAAAACAGTAAATAATAATAATACTAATTATTGTTTCTTAACAAAAAATCTTGAATTACTAAATGACACTTTGAAGTCTTTCTGGGAAATTGAAGAAGTGCAAAATTTAAAACCCTGTAACAGTGAGGAATTAGAATATTGTAATGATCACTTCGATAAAACGCACTTCAGAAAACCGGATGGTAGGTTTGTGGTCACGATGCCGTTTAAACCACAGGTTTTAGAACCCGATTTGGGAAATTCCAAAAATCTTGCTTTGAAAAGATTAAACTCTTTGTGGCAACGTTTAGATCGAGATCCTGTTATGAAAAATTTATACACAGAATTTATTAAAGAATATAGAGATTTAAATCACATGCATGAAATAAAAGAAAACACGAACTTTAATGATGGCTATTACTTACCACATCACGCCGTTTTACGACCCTCTAGTAAAACCACAAAACTACGCGTCGTTTTTGATGCTAGTGCCAAGTCAACCAACGGAAAATCTTTGAACGATTTATTATGTAAGGGTGGAGTTCTGCAAGATGATCTTTTTTCGATATTAATTAGATTTAGAAAGCATATTTATGCTTTTACTGCGGATATTAAACAAATGTTTAGGATGATAGAAATAAATCCATCCCAGTACAAATATTTAAAAATTTTGTGGAAAGACAGTATGTCATCCCCGGTTAAGGTATTTCAGCTAACAACAGTTTCGTATAGATCATCTTGTGCTCCCTACTTAGCCACCAAAGTATTACAACAATTAGCTCTAGATGAGAAAAAGGAATTCCCGTTAGCATCGAAAATTGTTTTGAAGGACTTTTATATGGATGATTGCCTGTCGGGCTCATCCAATTTAGAAGAATTCAGATTAATGAAATCGCAATTAACTGAACTCCTCCTAAAGGGAGGGATGGTTTTACACAAATGGTGTACCAATGAGGTCCAATCTACTGATAATCACATGTTTCCCCTGGACAGAAATTCTGAAGAAATAACTGTTAAAACATTAGGGATGTTGTGGAACAGTTTCAATGATACGTTTAGGTATAAAGTTAATATCAACACAAAGAGTGATTTCACAAAAAGAGATGTACTTTCGCAAATTGCCCGCATTTATGATCCTCTCGGTCTCTTAGGGCCAGTGATTGCTAAAGCAAAAATATTCATGCAGGAGCTATGGCTTCTTAAAATAGAGTGGAATGAGAAGCTGCCCTCTCATGTCGCCAAACTATGGGAAACCTTCCTCGAAAGTCTTAAAGAACTGGAATCCATTGAAGTACCAAGATGCTTCCTAGCTGTGAACCAATCAGTGGTGCTAAATGGTTTCGCAGATGCGTCTTCCAAGGCTTATGGCGCAGTGATATACATGCAAACATCTAATTCTAGTGAAACCATCAGTTACTTATTATGTAGTAAATCCCGCGTGTGTCCAACCAAAGTAATAACAGTGCCACGTCTCGAACTGTCAGCATGTCTTCTTCTGGCTAAACTCACTAACAAGGTCTTAAATTCATTAGACAAACAAGTAGCTTCAGTCAATTTGTTTTCTGATTCAACTATTGCTTTAGCTTGGATAGACACTGCTCCTCATCTCCTGAAAACGTTTGTGGGAAACCGCGTTGTGCAAATTAAGGAACAAACTAAGAACTTTCCATGGTTTCATATTCCGTCAGAACACAATCCAGCTGACTTGATATCAAGAGGTGCAAGTGTGGAAAACCTGTCTTCTAACCAGTTGTGGTGGCATGGCCCGCCTCTTTCAATTCTTGAAGAAACAATAGCAAAAACTGACTATAATATAAGTGACATTAAAGATGAACATTATTCTAGTGAGCTTAAAGCTCCCAGCAACTTGACATTCGCTATTCATAATGACTCTAATTTCTGTGATAATTTAATTAATCTTAGCAATAATTTCCAAAAATTAATTAGAATTTTAGCTTATATTTTCAGATTCATACATAAATGTAAAAAAGCAACATCTGCAACCGGCCCTCTGTTGCTGGAGGAATTAAGAAAGGCAGAGGTTTATTTAATAAAAAATGAACAGGTAAAGTATTTCAAAAATGAAATTTCGGCCCTCCAAGCGGGATCTTCGGTTCATCGCGCAAGTAAGTTAAAATTCTTAAATCCCTTTTTAGATGGAGATAGCTTATTGAGGGTGGGAGGAAGACTAGCAAAATCAAATTTGAATTTTGATCATAAACACCCCATTATACTTCCGGCGAGCTGTCGCTTGACGAAACTAATTTTTCAATATTATCATAAACGAGATTTTCATGTAGGACCCCAAGCTCTTTTTGAACACTGTGCGTCAAAAATATTGGCCTCTCGGTGGCAGAAATATTGCGCGTAAAATTGTACATGAGTGTTTACAATGCTTTAAAATTAAACCTATAACGGCTAGTCAAATGATGGGGGATCTCCCTCCTGAAAGAATAGTGCCCAGTTCCCCATTTTCAAATGTGGGATTAGATTTAAGTGGGCCTTTTGAAATAAAATATAAAGGTCAAAGAAAGGGTACTTTTCAGAAAATCTATGTTGCCATATTTGTATGTATGGTCACTAAAGCTGTGCACTTGGATTTTGTCTCAGATTTGACATCCGAGGCTATAATAGCGACTCTAAAAAGATTCTTCGCTCGTCGTGGGAAAAGCTCTGTAATCTTTAGCGACAATGCTACAAATTTCGTTGGGGCTTCAGCAGAACTAAAACGTTTACGCAGACTTGTTACGAGTGATGAAGTTTCGAACTTTTTAGCTTCTGAAGGTATTAACTGGAAGTTCTCCCCTCCTAGGGCGCCAAATTTTGGTGGCCTTTGGGAGGCAGGAGTCAAATCTTTCAAATACCACTTAAAAAGAGCTGTGGGCTCAGCTCATCTCACGATCGAGGAATTCCTGACAGTTATCACACAGATAGAGGCTATTTTAAATTCGCGACCACTTTGTCCTTTGTCAACAGATCCTGACGATCTTCAGGTGTTGACTCCTGGTCACTTCCTCATAGGAAAGCCTCTTAATTTAATTCCAGAACCCAATTTAAGTGAGGTCAAAGATAATTTGCTAAATAAATGGCAAAGGACTCAAAATTTAACGCAGTTAATATGGAAACGTTGGCAGAATAATTATCTGAGCCAGTTACAAGAAAGAAACAAGTGGCTATTTAAAAAGCCTAATATTCTGCCAGGAATGCTAGTTTTGCTTAAGGACTCACAATTACCCATTTGCACTTGGTCACTAGGCCGCATTAATAAGGTTTTCCCAGACGCGGACGGGATAGTCAGGGTAGTTGAAGTTCGTACCGCTAAGGGTAATTTTAAACGACCTATTTCAAAAATAAGTATATTACCCATTGAGGACAACATCATAGATCCTAAACTTTAAATGTGCTTTATTATGTATTAATTTTTCATGTATTATTTGTGTTTATTTATTTTATTTATTTATTTTTGCTTATAATCTGTATCATATTGTATTATTACTTGTATTGCATATGTATCTTGAAATATAAAAATATTTCAACGCCGGGCGGGATGTTCCGCTTCTGTATTGTGTTCTTGTAACATCGCCTTGGCGACAAACACAGCCCACGCCAATTATACGCCAATCGGCAATTTACTGTAACCCTGCTCACGTGTTGTGTGACGCAGTGGATTGAGAGAAACAGTCTCTTAGCAACAAGCTCTAATGCTGCATCAAGCAGCGACTCTTAAAAAAAAAAAAAACATTCCATTAAATTTACAGTCTACTTGCTTTTTCTTTTTAGTTTTTCTTTTTAATTTAGTACACCTCCGTACAGGCACGTACATTATTAACCTACAATCTTTGTTTGATTATATATCTAGTATGTACTAGACTATTTGTGCTTTTATAGCTTTGTTTCATTGAGATGTCTCATACCTCCCTGTTAGAGCTTAGATATGGGACACATTTTGAAACTTACAATTTCTTTAATTTTAAAATAGCTTTTGAATGTTGTTTCTATATTGTTCAGAAAGATTAAAAAGTTTCACCTCGCACTGTACAAATAGAAAATTTTGTTTTTGTGTCAAAGTTGATTTTCTTACTTTTGGGAAAAGTGTCCCACACCACACCACTCTCACCTATTAAAAATTTTAGGGATTTTTAATAATTGGAAACTACTATAAAGAAAAATGTTTCAATTTGATAGAAAATTGCTACTAAATTGGTATTTTTTAACAATTAAAAATTAAATATAAATATTTTCTATTCCGGATAACTTTAGTTGCTTGGGACATGTTTCAATACATATGAACGTAACATCTCTCAATTTTGACTTCCAAACTGTAGATTTTTATAGAATTGCACACAGACAGACAAATTTTTACTTTTTTATAGTAGATATTTTGAAATGTTCTTCAAATGATAATAAATAACATGCAAAAAACCCGGAGCTGAAATCTCAATTCCTATTACAGAAAAAAAAAAAAAAAAAAAAAACCTCTTTTTTTTAGGCAAATCTTCCCTTAATTACAATACCTGTACGCGCGAACACTATTTGATAGCATCTTCGTAATAACCATTTCTCCTAAATGTCCTATAAAACAAAACTAATTACGTATTTCCGCCAAATGCAAATAACATCCGCCACATCAATTGAGTAACAACACTGTATGCTGCTATACGATAATAATCAAAATTCAATCAAAGCTCGTGTCAAAAGGTCGGAACTATCTTTTCCCCAAAAAACAAGCTACAGTATCTTAGAAGATCTGTGACGTGATCATGTCAACATGAGGCGAAAAGCAATTCAGGATTGTCCAGCCTTGAATTCTAGTAACATGAAAAAAATTTCTTTTTATAATGTTCGGATGGACTTCACCTTTAGAATTTCATCATAAATGCCATAGATAGGCTAGAACGAGGAGCATTTAGTTGGAATAAACGTAACACATCATTGGATACTTTATTTTAGTTCGGCTCATAAGGTAAGTTTTTAGTTCTTCCTTTATTATTTATTAGAAAAACACGCGGCTTTCCACGCGTAGTTGTTGAAATATGATGTATCAAGTGCTATTTGTGTGGCTTTAAAATTGAAATGGAAATAATTAACAAACATTATCAAAAATTTAATAGAAGTCGTAATTTAGAACGTTTTCCGTTCATTTCGCTTTTTTAAACTTTCGAATTTTTTTATTAAATCTATTCTTGGCGAACATATATATCTTAAAAGTAACATTTCAAGTCTCTGAATTCTTCAGTATCACAGAAATAGTAAACATTAGAACTTTTTTCTTTTAAATCTACTTAAATTTTATGTATTTTCGTTTAAAAAGTACTAGCCATATCAAATTATTAGTTTTTATAATTAATAAATCTATATAATTCGTAATTTAGAACGCTTTTAGTGTGCGCTTTTTGCACATTTGACACTTTTAATTTTCGATTTGTTTTTAAACCACATTGTGTAACTATTTCCATTTTAGAAGTAAGTCATTTCAAACTTTTTTACCTAACAATTCTATAGAAATACTAATTTAGACCGTTTTCTCCTTATAAATTTCAAATTGTTAAAACTGTTCTTTTCAAGTATTTTCGTTTTAAAAGTAATTCATGTCCAGTTTTAAGCTTCTATACCCAACAATTCCATAAAAATCATAACTTAGAATGTTTTTCATTCATTTCACTTTTTCTAATTTCGAATTTTTTTTTTACAAACTATTCCTAGCTAACATTTGTATCTTAAAAGTAACTGCCATTTTAAGTTTCTTTAGTATCGCAGAAATAGTAAACATAGAACCTTTTTCTTTTCAACCCTATTAAATTTAGTCACAGTATTTTAGAAGATCTGTGACATGAACATGTCAACAAAAGGTGAAAAGCAATTCAGGATTGTCCAGCCTTGAATTCTGGTAACATAAAAAAAATTTCTTTTTATAATGTTGGGGTGGACTTCACCTTTAGAATTTCATCATAAATGCCATAGATAGGCTAGAACGAGGAGCATTTAGTTGGAATAAACGTAACACATCATTGGATATTTTATTTTAGTTCGACTCATGAAGTAAGTTTTTAGTTCTTCTTCTATTATTTACGAGAAAAACATGCGGCTTTGCACGTGTGGTTGTTGAAATATTATGTACCAAATGTTATTTGTGTGCCTTTAAAATAGAAGTGGAAATAATTAACAAATATTATTTAAAAATAAATAGAAATCGTAATTTAGAACGTTTCCATTCATTCCACCCTTTTAAACCTTCAAATTTGTTTTAGAAATCGATTCTTAGCGAACGTTTGTATCTTAAAGCAATAAAAATTTCAAGTCTCTGGTTTCTTTTATAATATCACAGAAATAGTAAACATAGAACTTTTTTCTTTTCTTTTGAACCTTGTTAAATTTCATATATTTGCATCTAAAATATAACGCCATGTTTAATTCCAAGTTTCTACAGTTAAAAATGCCACATAATTCGTAAATTAGAACGCTTGCGCTTTTCGCTCATGTCACACTTTTAAATTTAGATTTTTTTTCTCTCCGCTCTATGTGAGTATTTCCGTTTTAAAAGTAAGTCATACCAAATTTCTGTACCTAACAACTCTATAGAAATCATAATTTTAGACCGTTTTCTGCTTATTTCACATTTTAAATTAAACTTTTTCTTAAACTGTTCTGTTTGAGTATTTTCGTTTTAAAAGTAAGTCATGTCAAATAAAAATCCTTAACTGCTGTGACAAAAATTGTCGGATACTACTGTATACGGTTGTCAGACCGCTTAATCTAAAGATGAATAAAATGTTAAATTAACTCTCAGAATACTATTTTTGTATTAAACTTTATATACAAGACTGTTATAAATGAAATCAAGCTATTCAAAAGTCTCTAGAGATAGCAATGATTCCAAACGAAACAAAATTTGGTCAGTATCTATAGTTAAACTAAAAAATTACAGGTTAAATTGTAAAACTTCAAAAACTCAGAGGTCTATGAGACCGTTAACAGCAGTTATGTGTTAAGCTTCCATGCTTAACTTTTCATATAAATCATAACTTACAAGGAAGGTCTCCATACGGGCATACTCAGAAAAATCTGAAAAAATTACAGAATGTTCTTCTCATATAGTTATATATGTTTATAAAAAAAATTTCGGCGGAACCTCCTTATAACGTCCGTAAAAAATAATAAAAATTTCGTTTATTTGGCGGTTTATCTCCGGTTGGCGAGAAAACGAAATTTTGAAAAATACGCTTTTACGCTTCGAATACTTTTTAAAGAAAAAACTTTCTATGTTCAATTTATTTAAATAAGTTTAGTTTAAGTAATTTTAGTTTTGCATTTTTACTTTACTTTAAGTGTAATTTTGTCATATACGTTTATATGTACTTATAACAAAATGAAATTAATATATTTTATCATTTAAAACACAATTTAAATTGATTAAAATTGTTCCAAATTGAAAAATACACTGTTAAAATCTGCTGCATTTTGTTGCAACGTACTCCCTTGCTTGTATAGAAAACGGTTACTTGGCCGTGAAATGGAGCTTTCTCATTGGTTGAAATAGAGATATTATATACAAGCGGTGGAGTGCGTTGCAACAAAATGCAGCAGATTTTTAACAGTGTATGACACGGTCAATTCGCCGTGCTATGGAGCATTCTCATTGGTCAGAAGAGAGATATTCTATAAAAGTAGTGGAGTGTACGTTGCAGTAAATGCTGCAGATTTTTAACAGTGAAGTCAATTAAAATCAATTTTCAGATTCGTTAAAATCGTCTGCTTTTGGCGAGGAAATGCACTGCTTGCCAAATCCCGCGTCGCTTTCAGCTTTTCACGCCAATTATTCCAAACTATTTTATTTTTTTACATATCTAATAATGTAATTCCGCCGCTAATTTTCACTGATCCTTTATTACCTACATGAGTAGTTTAATTCGTATTTTTTTCAAAAAATTCTGAGTATACCCCCAATGGAGACCTTCCTTGTTAGAATGTTTTCCGATTAATTCACCCTTTGTAATTTCCATATTTTTTACAAATTATTCTTAGCTAACATTTGTATCTTAAAAGTAACTGTCATTTCAAGTCTCTGCTTTCTTCAGTATCACTGTATAATAGTAAGCATACAACTTTTTTCTTTTGAATCCTGTTAAATTTAGATTATTAAAAAAAAAAAAAAAAAAAAAAAAAAAAAATGTTGTGTCAATGTATTTGGGTCTAAAGAGTAGCAGCCATGTCAAATTCCAACTTTCTGTAGTTAACAATTGTACATAAATCGTAATTTAGAACGTTTTAGTACGCTTTTCGCGCATTTCACACTTTAAATTAAAATTTTTTAAAACTATTTTGTTTGAGAATTTCCGTTTTAAAAGCAAATCCAAATGAAATTTCATACCTAACAATTGCATAGAAATCGTAATTTAGAACTTTTTCTGCTCATTTCACATGTTACATTTCTAATTTTTAAAAACTGTTCTGTGGAACATTTCTGTTTTAAAAGCAAATCATGTCAAATTTTTGTACCTAACAATTCCACAGAAATCGTAAGTACGCTTTTCGCACATAGCATTTTGAGTAGTTTTCTGCTCAGTTCACATTTTTAATTAAAATGTTTTTAAACTGTTTTGTGTAAGTATTTCCGATTAGAAAGTAAGTCATCTAAAAATTTAAAGCTCATATACTACGGTAGATTGAACAGTAAACAAAAATTTTTATTTTTTAAAAAATTACTTTTGGGGCGGGATGCAAAAGTTGCCTTTTATGTATGGGTGATTCTACGATAAGAGGTTTCAAGTACATAGAGGATACGGCCAAAAAGAAAAGTTTGAGTTTGATCAAAAACCTTTAAATTATGATTTTTGTCTCGTTTATTTACCTTTTCATATAAGGGCAAGTCACTTTATACATATTTTATAACTTTTTCTGATCAGTGACTTTTTTCCCTGGCAGTTATCTTGACAGGGAAAATACGGCAGGGGAGAGACATTTTCATGATAAATTCAAATTTTTTTAACTGACTGAATTGGTTTTTGGGATAATTGTATATTCAGTATTCTACTGTATTGTTTAATTAGGGCACTAAATACAATTGAATTAAATGAATATTATAAGTTTTATGACTTGCAGGGGGAGATACACCATCATTTTGCGAAACCACGACATCGCATGGTCGCATCGCAACAACTAAAAATGGCGACGCTTAAATGGCTTGCGCGTTTAGTATTGCTAACTTCAAGCCGATAGATGTCCTTAAGCGCTACTTCCAATATAGCCATCCTTGAATTTATATTTGTTTCAGCGGAACGAAATTTAGATACACTAAAAAGCGGGACAAAAGTTAATTAAAAAAATTGTTTGAAATTAACAAAATTATTTTATTTTTTATTTAATAATACCTAAGTATAATTACTTAAATTCCAATTAAACATACTTTGGCTAAGCATCTGATGGAAAAAAATATATGTATTGTTTGAAAGTTAAATTGAAACCAGCAAGGGGACATGCCAGGGTAGAGACTTTTTTAGACTTTGTAAGAAATTTCAGAAAAATGTGTTTTAATTAGGCATTCAATCGCAATGTTATTTAATAAAGTATATTAAGATGATGCGATTCATTGCAAACAATAGCAACATAAAGAATAAAAAATCTGTTTTAAACGGATTGCCGTACAAATTACCTCTTATCGTAGAATCACCCGTATATTAAGTATCGTATATATATATATATATATATATATATATATATATATATATATATATATATATATATATATATATATATATATATGTATGTATGTGTGTGTTTTCTTTTTTAAAAAATTAGTTTTGGCAAGGGGTACGAAAGTTGTCTTTTATATACATTAGTTTGCATATTTAAAACCAAAAATTGAAATCCATCCATATCTTTTCGGTGCCCCAAGCGCCCAAAGAAATAGTTTAAAAATTGAAATTTTTATGAAAATTTACAACGGAAGAGTGGAGTGGTGTGGGATACTTTTTACAAAAGTAAGAAAATCAGCTTTGTTTGATTCAAAAACAAAGATTTCACTTTATAGAGTGCAAGGTGATACTTTTTTATCTATCTGAATAATACAGAAACATAACATGCAAAAGCTATTTTATAATTAAAGAAATTGCAAGTTTCAAAATGTCTCCTATGCCTCCCTACTGACAGGGAGGTATGGAACGGTAATTAAAACAAAGCTGTAAAGCACAAATAGTCTAGTGTCGGCTAGATATACAATAAACAAAGATTGTATGTTGATAATGGATGTACCACAATATAAAATTTCAGTAACTTCATGACGGAATGAAAATTCAGGATTGTCAGTCATAGGTGACATTAAAAAATCACCTATTCAATTTATTTTCATTTTTAAGAAAATGAATATATTATCAATGTTAATGTATTATAATCTAAAAATGTTTGCATGTTAGCAATTTATGTTCATCTTATTCAAAAAAAAAGGAATGTCCCATTCCCCACTTCTTTGTTTTGTGTTATACAAAAATGCTGCTTTCAGGCTTAGTTTAAATTATGGATAAAATACAGTATAATGTTCCTATTTAGGGAAACTATTAAATCCATACATAAACAAGTCATTAATATACATAAAGTATAAAAAGTACATGAAGTAAATTTACTTTTGAATCTTGAAATAATCTTTTCCTTAATAAAAATGCTTTTTCAACTGAAGATTGGACTACCATTTCTTCATCTTGCGTGTGATTGATGAAGTGTGTAGAACATAAAGAGAAAAACCTACTGTCCCACTCCAGCCCACTTTCCCCTATATATCATTTATTTATTTATTTTAAAATTCCATTTAGAACCTAGTAAGAAAATCGAGCATTGCGTGCACTACATAATTGTGTAGTTTACATACTGTTATATCAAAATCCATTCATATCTTCCGATTCCGGTGACTCATATATAGTTGGTCGAATTCATGTCAATTCAGGCAGGAGGGTTACCCTCATAGTGTCCGAAGTTTTTGAACTGAATATATGTTAAAATTCAGGAAAAAATAAAATACTTGTTTATTTTCGTTTTGCCCCCCCCCCCCCCACAAAAAAAAAAAAAAAAAAAAAAAAAAAAAAAAAAAAAATCTGGCCTGAGATACAGGGTGTCAAAGATAGCATCCCGGGCACCAATTCTCATTCGCGATTTTCAATAAAAATTTTAAAGTGCTCTATCTCTAGAACAATGCACGATATTTTGTTACTTTTTTTGTGTTCAAGATAATAATTTTCTATTTCAAAAGCTATACTCCATTTTGAAATATGTATTTAATTCTTTTTTGCGACAGCCTTCTAAAAAAATTATTTTCAATCAAAAATATTTTTCTTCTCAAAAATGCCGATCTTAAAAATTTTGATTTTTTTTTCTGTTAATCAAGATTATTTAGTACTACCTTCACTGTAAAGGAGAATTTCCATTTCTAAATTTAACAAGTTTTAGAAAAATTTTAAAAATTCAGAGAATGTCACAGGAGCTGTATATTAACAGTTCCAGTAAAAGTCTCTTAATTTTGGTTTATTTGTATCATACATAGCCTACTACATATCCTAAACAAGTTAAACATTGCGCTTCAAACGGGGCAAATCAGGTGTTACTTACTATAACTAGTTTTATAAATATTTAGATCTTGGTGCAATAAGCGTTACCCTTTTGGGAAACAGGCATGAATACAAAATTTATTATGCCTCTATATATCAAATTCAGTAATACAGAAGTAATATGAATCCATCTTAAAAAGAATACAATTACCAGGACAACATAGAATCATTACTTATCATGGGATATCATTGAGTTAATTACGTAGAAGGATTTAATAGAATAAAGAAAACATTTATTAATATCTTTTAAAATTTTAATTTGATTTTCATAACATTTGAAATGATACATACTTTATTTTCCATACCGGACATTGTATAGCAAGTCTGAATAACATATCAATTACAGAGCAATATATTAACACAGAGTTTGAACAGACAGACAGACACACAAACTGAACTTTTCAACTATTTTGGAAAGTGTTAAAAACGCGTAATTTCTTGAAAATTGACTTTCAGAAATTTATACCATAGATGGAAGCATACTTAAATACTTTTAAACAGCCTCCTATTTTACTTATTACCTTTATATACATGGCGCTATTTAGCTAATATGTAAGGGCGCTACTTAGCTAATATGTAAGGGCGCTATTTAGCTAATATTTAAGGCTAAAACACTTAAAAGTAGTGAAATCACACTTCAAGAGATTATCCTCCACAGACGGCGATGTGTCTAATTCTTTGCATGGATCTGTATGTCATTTTATCTATATTCTTAAACATATCTTAGTATACTAAATATAGTTCAACGTAAAAATGCTATATGTTATAAAAATCAAATTAAAGCTTAAAAAAGAAATTACATTTTCCTTCATCCTATTAAATTCTATCATACGTAATTAATTCAGTGATATCCCATGATAGGTAATGATTCTACACTGCCATGGTGATTACATAATTTTGGAGATGGATTTATGTTATTTCCGTATTACTGAATTTAATATTATAAATTTTGTATTAGTGTTTGTTTTCCCAAGAGTGTAATAGTTATTGTACCAAGATCTAGAAGTAAATATTTATAAAACTAGTTATAGTATGAACACACCTGATTTGCTACGTTTGACATACAATTTCTAATTTGTTTAGGATATGTAGTACACTGTTAAAACTAATGGTGACACATTGCACCTTTTAAGGGTGAAAGGCTTGTCTCACTGGTGACACCCCTAGAGGAGCTAAAATGGCACCCTTAACTAGGGTGAAAGGATGGCACCCCTAATCCAGGGTGTTTCAGGGGGTGAAAGGACGGCACCTCAGGGAAGAATAATGGCACCCCTTATCCACAGTGTTCAATAGGGTGAAACGATGGCACCACAGGGGAGAATAATCTCGCCCCTTATCCAGGGTGTCCCAGGAGGTGAAAGGATGGCATCTCAGGGGAGAGTAATGGCACCCCTTAACCAGGGTGCCCCAGGGGGTGAAAAGATGGCGCCTCAGGGGAGAGTAACGGCACCCCTTATCCAGGGTGCCCTAGAGGGTGAAAGGATCGCATCTGAGGGGAGAGTAATGGTACCCCTCATCCAGGGTACCTTAAGGGGTGAAAGAATGGCATCCAGTGTGCCCTGTGGCATCCTACAAGAGATAGCACTCACAATCTATGGCCCACAGTTGCAACCCCCCTCCCCCCACCCTGCTTGTCAAGAAATTGTATTGGTTTGAATCATGAAATACAAAGTGTTTACCCATTTTTAAATTGAATTCTGCAGAGAAAATTATCATGATCAGTCAATATTTTGAGTCTTTTTTTTTTTCTTTTAGATTGATGGAATATTATATTTTAAAACTCATTATCAGGTTTCCAAAGAAATATTGTAGCATATTTTTGTAACTCAGAGAGGGATAATATGAACCACAAAAATAATCATAGAAAGACAGAGAATTCAAATTGTACTTTCATTTACATGGAGAGTATTTTAAGAAAAATTCTAAATTTTAACTTTTATACAGTCTTTGCATTTCAAAATCACCAATCATAAGTCATCACTATTGCATTGTTAGTCATACCCAAAAGGTTTTGTTAGAATAAATCGCAAAATTTACACAAGCTCTACACCTATTTTCTGCCTCTAAAAATCACTGAGTTAGAGTCAAATATTGTGACTTTGTCATGCAATTTGAAGCCTGATTTTCAATTTTATGTTTTGAAGTTCTTGTAAAATCATGATTTTTGATTGTCTCTAACTCATATGTTTGGATCAAACTTTTTGGGTATGTTTAAGAAATGGCCAGTAACTATTTTTGTGATTGGGCATTTTTAGATGCAGGAACATTATAAAAATTTTATGTTTCTTGACTCCAAAATAAGAGAAAGTACAAATTGAATTATCTATCTTCATATGAATATTTTTATAATTTTCTTATAATTTCAGAAGTAATCCGTAACCATCTTTTTTGACACATAGTATATTGCTTGACATGTATTTTCATTATTTTATATATAGGGAAACTGAAGAGTATGGGGGCACAAAAAAATGCTATATCCTGTAAAATATATGCCATAATTTAATAATAAAAAAAATAAAAGAAATAACAATATTTTAACAAATTGTTCACTGGCTTGATATTTATTTTTTACACAAGTTTGAAAACGAAAGATCACAGAATTGACAGACCGTTGCAGATAATTCTTATTTAAATCATTCTATGCCTTGATAATTTCGCATCACATGCAATGCAAGCTGGGGATTTTCTATTTCTAGCTTTTCTACAGAAGTCAAGTGAGTTAAGATCTGATTTTTCGAAGGCAATATACCTGTTATTAAATATCCACGCAGATGGGTGTTGAAGGTTAATGTTGTTTTTGCTCCATGTGAAGGCCCCAATACTGCTGGAAGTTCCATTGAAATTATTTCGCTTCCATGAGGCCAACACTTCGTTGAACATATTAGTTGCTGATGATTTTGACGGTTGTGAACTTTTCGGAGGATTGAGATTTTCGTATATTAGAAGAAATGCTACAAAATTTTAAAATAAGCATTTCTCAGATTTTAGTTGTGAAATATCAATGTCAAAAAACGCACCAATATTTTTTCAGCTACCCTGCTGTATCTAATTAAAAAAATGTAAAACACAAATTAGAAAAGAATATGTAATAAATGCTGTGTAACTTTTAAATTAGTAAGAATACTTCATATTCTTTAAAATTCTTCCAGAAAGTTAGCCATCAAGCTATGAAATGAATTATAGAAAATAAGTTCATTTTATAGTTGTGGTAAAATCACATATGAAATTGAGTAAAAAAAAATCATTTTTACAATATATGTAGTACTTACCTTTATAGTGAACTTATGCAAATCTATATTTTATAGGATATATCCATACAGGATTAGAAATTAAGAACTGTATGTAAGGTGTCAAAATAATTCCTTTTTTTTTTTTTTCGATGTGCCAACTGCATTTCATATTTTCTTATTTCTTTTTACAACCATGTTAATAGTAATAATATTGCATTGGATATTTAATTTTAATGTATTGAAGGGAAATTGGAGGAAACTTTATATATTAAACACTTTTTCTCACTAAACAAAATAAAAACTGACTTTCCATAAGTATGAAACTTGATTAAACTACAATATTTGGATTCTGGAAAAACTCATTCTTTTTATAAAGCTAATATGCATACAAAACAGATAATCAAGCAAATATGTCCACAGAGAGAAAATATGAGCTTTAGATATAACTAGGGATAAGCTAATTTTTAAAAAATCTGAGATTAACAGTACATCAGAAAATAAAAAGTTAGCAAATAAATGAATCTTTGGTTGCCAATTATGGTGTGGCATTTAAAACATTTCCAAATCACACATATTTTTTTTGTTTGTTTGAAGAAGGGAATACAAAAATTTTAAAACAATTTTAATACAGTTTCTTATTTTAGGAACATATAAGGATACAGAAATATCTCATAATAAAAGAAAATCTTGTTTACAGGGGTGTAATATCCAAGGACCAGTTTTATCAGTCATTGGTGAAAGTGAAGTTAACTTAGAGGTTATTGAAAGGTTGAAAATTCTTAAGACACGTGCTGATGTCATGGTGCAGAGGGGGGATGAATGCTTAAATACAAATGAAAGCATTTGCTAAACAAAAATTAAAGTTAAAGAAAGCTAGCTATCAAGATTTGACGACTAGGAATAATTTTTCTATAATTTAGTTTCATTTGACGACTAACGACTGCTGATTTCTACTCCTGTATCCACATCAAAACATTTTCTGCCAAATTGTTTTTGTGTTTTGACTTATTGCATCTGAAATTTTTATCCAAAGAGCAATTATAATGAAAGAAATAAAACACTGAATTAAAAAAACAACCTTTTAGTTCAAATAATTTTTTTATTGTAAACACCAAGAATGTATTAAATATTATTAAACAAAGACGTAACACTATGTGGAACTGATGCCACTGAGAAAATTTTGAAGACATAAGTATCTAATAAAAATGATAAAAATTTAAATTGGCTTTTGCTATAGTTAACGTTAAACAACCAAAATAATGCATACCACAAAGTAACTAAGCTTATAAAACTATCAGTTTTTGTAATTAACTGTTTATATAAAATTAATACATAGCATGAGTAATTTAACAAGTTCCTTGAATTGCGGAGCACAGTAACAGGTTGAAGCACAGAAATTTCTGCACCTTCTTCATGATAAAGAGTCGGAAACTTTTCTTGTATCAAGCATGGTAACGTAAGTACTATAAATGTAAGTTCAGTATCTGAAATAATAATAATAACACATTAAGGAAAACACACAACAAGACAGTTCAAATAAAATGTATCATCAAAGTACAGCAAAAATGGTAGATGAACAAAAAAAAGAAAGAATAAAATTTAAATAAAATTTAAATTATAGCTCACAAGGCTATCAAAGCCTAACAGCTAATGTGCTCGCAGGTTCTGTGTGTAACGTGATAACTCTTTATATAAATATCAGATTTGCTTCAAATTTTATATGTAGGTTCATTCTGATAAGGCTCTTCACTGATTAGCATTGGAGGTTCATTTCTTAAATATGAAGGGGGGGGAGAAGAGAGTGCTACCTTCCTTAATCTATATAAATATGCAGAAATCATGCAGAATTATCACATTTTCTTCAAAATTTGTTAATAGGTTCACTCTGATAAGGCACTTCCCTGATTAGTTTTAGGGGCTCATTGGTTAAGTATAAAGAAGGATGGCAATTAATCCACTGTCCAATAACTTACAGTTGATTTCTTTTATTTTTGGAAGGGCATTGTTCTTTGAAATAAGAGTATAAAATACAGTTGTATGTATAGCCTGCGAGCTCAATGTCACCAGTTTAACTGGGCACTTTCCTCTTTATTGCCTATTTTCGGACAGCACGAAAAAATTACATGACCAACTCATACTTGTCTTTCAGATATTATTTTCCTGTATTATCATTAAGAGTTACAAACTATTTACATTATTAACCATATTTACAAAACATTTCTTGCATCAAAGTGTCTATTCCAGATTAGCAATGAATTTCCCTAACATGTACAGGTATACCATACCAGTAATAATAATAAAAAAATGAGGAATTTTATTCAAATTTATTAGTAAGCCCCTATTATGTATCCTATATTGACACTAATCAAGGAATACACTATATTGCCATTGATTATGGGACACTTGCGATTTTAGATATTTTACTAAATATCTAGAAAAATACATGAGGAATCATCTCGAAACTCTTAGTGTATAAATATAATAGTATAAGTCATACATATCCGTGAAGATTTTTTCCCGAAACTCCAAAAGGGGCCGTCAACAAATTAAAAAAGAATGAATATCTTTTGAATAACCCTGTCAAAACTAATGTAGCAAAAGAGCTCAAACTCTAGATTGTAATTGAATGCTTTAATGTAATAAGCCTTGTTCATTTTTATGCAAATAGCATGCATACTCGCAGAGTAATTAAGGTTTTTATAAAAATGATCCCAAATTTTTCCAAGTTTTTTCCTTATAATTTTCAGAGTTCTTAATATAAAATATTATTTTTTCAGAAAATATGACAAACAACATTGCACATAGTACCCTGTAATCAGAATTAAAAAATAATGAAAATTGTATAAAAAATGAGTTGGTTTGCTAAATAATTTTTTACTGCGCATGCGTCAACGATATCAAAATTTCATTTGCATATTATGTTAGCTAAATGTATAGAGCAACTTTTGTGAAAGTCACAAAATCATAACTTGAAAATTCTGACAATAATCGTCAATTGAATAAGTCGAAAATCCGTTATTCTCAAAATGAAGCAAAAACAAGAGGGGTTGAATCCATATATTCATTGATTAGTGTCAATATAGAATACACAATATGGGATGTACTACTGCATTTGGATAAAATCCCTCATTTTTTTGCTTCATTTTGGAAACAACGGATTTTGTCCTTTTTCTATAGACGATTACTTTCAGAATTTTCAAGCTATGATTTTGAGACTTTTACAAAAGTTGCTCTATACATTTAGCTAACATAATATGCAAATGAAATTTTGATATCTTTGACGCATGCGCAGTAAAAAATTATATAGTAAACCTACTCATTTTTCATACAATTTTTATTATTTTTTAATTCTGATTACAGGGTACTGTGTGCAATGTTGTTTGTCATATTTTCTGAAAAAAATATTATTTTATATTAAGAACTCTGAAAATTATAATGGAAAAACTTGGGAAAATTTGGGACCATTTTTATAAAAACCTTAATTACTCTGCGAGTGTGCATGCTATTTGCATAAAAATGAACACAGTGTATTACAATAAGGCATTCAATCATAATCTAGAGTTTGAGCGCTTTTGCTACATTAGTTTTGACAGGGTTATTCAAAAGATATTCATTCTTTTTTAATTTGTTGACGGTCCCCTATGGCGTTTCGGTAAAAACTCTTCACGGAGATGTATGACGTATACTATTATATTTATACACTAAGAGTTTCGAGATGATTCCTCATGCATTTTTCTAGATATTTAGTAAAATGTCTAAAATCGCAAGTGTCCCATAATCAATGGCAATATAGTGTATATGGATACAACCCCTCGTGTTTTTCCTTTATTTTGGGAATAACGAATTTTCAACGTATTCTATTGACGATTATTTTCAAAATTTTCAAGATGTGATTTTGCGACTTTCACAAAAGTTGCTCTATACATTTGGCTAACATAATATGCAAATGAAATTTTGATATCTTTGACGCATGCGCAATGAAAAATTATTTAGTAAACCTACTCAATATTCGAATTTTTTTTTTTTATTTTTTAATTCTGATTACAGGGTATTGTGTGCAATGTTGTTTGTCACATTTTTTGAAAAGAATGTTACTTTATATTAAGAACTCTTCAAATTATAAGCAAAAATCTTGGGTAAATTTGAGACTGTTTTTCGGATTCGTAGAAAACCTTAATTTTTCTACGAGTATACATGCTATCGACATAAAAATGGACACAGTTTATTACAATAAGCCACTTAATCATAATCTACAGTTTGAGCGCTTTTGCTGCATTAGTTTTGACAGGGTTATCCAAAAGATATCCAAAAGGTATTCATTCTTTTTTAATTTGTTGACGGTCCCCTATTAGAGTTTCGGAATAAAACCTTCAGGGAAATATATGACTTGTACTACACTACCTGGCCATTGATTATCGTCCACTTGCGATTTTAGACATTTTGTTAAATATCTAGAAAAATACATGAGGAATTATCCTGAAACTCTCAGTGTATACACATAATAGTACAGGTCATATATTTCCGTGAAGGTTTTTTCCAGAAACCTTATAGGAGACCGTCAACAAATTAAAAAATAATGAATATCGTTTGGATAACCCTGTCAAAACTAATGCAGCAGAAGCGCTCAAACTGTAGATTGTGATTAAGTGGCTTATTGTTATAAACTGTGTTCATTTTTATGTCGCTAGCATGTATACTCGTAGAGAAATTAAGGTTTTTATAGAAATACTCCCAAATTTTTCCAAGATTTTTGCTTATAATTTACACAGTTCTTAATATAAAATAATAATATTTTCAGAAAATCTGACAAACAGCATTGCACATAATATCCTGTAATCAAAATTAAAAAATAATAAAACTTGCATAAAAGATGAGTAGGTTTACAAAATAATTTTTCACTGCGCATGCGTCAACGATATCAAAATTTCATTTGCATATTATTTTAGCTAAATGTATAGAGCAACTTTTGTGAAAGTCGCAAAATCATAGCTTGAAAATTCTAAAAAATAATCGTCAATGTAATAAGTTGAAAATCCATTGTTCCGAAAATGAAGCAAAAAAAATGAGGGATTGTATCCAAATGTACTAGTAAGATCCGTATTGTGTATTCTATATTGACACTAATCAATGAATATATGGATACAACCCTTCTTGTTTTTGCTTCATTTTTGAAATAACGGATTTTTAAGTGATTCTATTGACGATTATTTTCACAATTTTCAAGCTATGATTTTGCAACTTTCACAAAAGTTGCTCTATACATTTAGCTAACATAATATGCAAATGAAATTTTGATATCTTTGACGCATGCGCAGTAAAAAATTATTTAGTAAACCTACTCATTTTCCATACAATTTTTATTATTTTTTAATTCTGTTTACAGGGTATTATGTGCAATGTTGTTTGTCACATTTTCAGAAAATATTATTCGTTTATATTAAGAACTCTGCAAATTATAAGCAAAAATATTGGAAAATTTTGGGAGTATTTTTATAAAAACCTTCCTTTCTCTACGAGTATATCACAGTTTATAACAATAAGCCATTTAATCACAATCTACAGTTTGAGCGCTTTTGATGCATTAGTTTTGACAGGGTTATCCAAAAGATATTCATACATTTTTTAATTTGTTGGCGGTCCCCTATAAAGTTTCTGGAAAAAATCTTCACGGAAATAGATGACCTGTACTATATTGTTTATACACTGAGAGTTTCAGGATAATTTCTCATGTATTTTTCTAGATATTTTGCAAAATGTCTAAAATCGGAAGTGGACGATAATCAATGGCCAGGTAGTGTATTATATTTATACACTAAGATTTTCGGGATAATTCCTCATACATTTTTCTAGATATTTAACAAAATGTCTAAAATCGCAATTGGACGGTCATCTCTGGCCATATAGTGCATATCAGGAACTTTAGGGAACTGGCTAATTCTTTATTTCTCTTTTTGCTATATGGGGGAAAGTTGGGTGGAATGGGACTGTAGGTTTTTCTCTTTGTGCATTATTCTTAACATTTCATCGATCGCATACAAGATGAAACAATGGTAATCCATTCTTCAGTTTACAAAAAATATTGATATGCATAGACTTGCAAATGTATGAAAGAAAAAATTATTTCAAAAATCCAATTTAAATTTGATTTATTTGCTCTCAATACATTAAAAGCTTGTTTATGTATAAATGTAATAGTTTCCCTATTTATGGAACATTATACTGTATATTATCCATAATTTAAACTAAGCCTAAAGCAGCATTTTTGTTTGAACAAGAAGTTTAACACAAACAAGGAAGTGGCGAGGAATGGGACATGCCAGAAAAGGGATGAATGGGACGCGCCCAGCTCCTTTTTTTAATTAATAATAATGCTAATTGCTAACATGCAAATTTTTTAGAGGACAATATATTAATTATAACATTGATAATATATGCATTCATACTTCAAAATGTAAATAAATTGATGATTATTTAAAGGCGCAACGCTAGACACAGAAAAAGACCCGGATGATAATGCAAAGTCTATGGGGGCGCTCTTTTCAAATAGCTCGCCGAAATTTTAATTTTTACGTGATTGTTTTGCACAAGCTTGCTGAGGATGATTCGCAACCGGCGTAGTTTTTACTTTTTCAGTTTTGGTTTCAGATTTTTAAAAAAAAAATACTTTAACTGACGAAATTGGTATAAACCGGTTCTGAAATTGAAACTATCGTTATACAAAAAATATAAAAGCAAAATCGAAAAAATAAAAACTAGGACGGTTATGGATCATCCTCAGCTGTCTTGTTCAAAAGAATCAGGTAAAAATATTAAAATTTGAGTTAGGTATTTCAAAAGAACGCTCCTATAGACTTTTACATTATCATCTTTACATTCTGAGCCTAGTGTGGGGCCTTAATGACACCTATGACAGAGAATCCTGAATTTTCATTCCAGTCATGAAGATACTGGAATTTTATATTGTGGCATATACATTATCAACTTGCAACCTTTGTTTGATTGTTTATCTTACCGAAACTATAGGTTATTTTGTGCCTTATAGCCTTTTTTTAATTATTGCTGTCCCATAACTCTTAATGAGGAGGTATGAGACACATTTTGAAACTTACGTTCTCTTTAAAATAAAATAGTATTTGCACGTTATGTTTCTATATTGTTCAGGGGGATTAAAAAGTGTTTTACCTTGCATGCTATAAATTGAATTTTTTCTTTTTGTATATATATATATATATATATATATATATATATAAATTCTTTTGTAAAAAAAAGTCCCACACCACCCCACTCTCCCCTATATAGATATTATATATTAATACACCAATTACATGAAAATAGAATTTTTATCAATAGTATTAAAATACAGTTTAAGGGCTAACAGTTTATTGTATATCCTTAGGTTTTTACCACCTTCTCCCCAGGTTTTTACCGGTAAAAAGCCAACCCTGTTTATTGGTCTTGTTTCAGATCGGGTGGAATGAAAGATCGTTAAAAATTATGTCATTAGAAAAATGTTTAAGATTTATAAATGACAGTGCAAAAATCACCTTTAAAACACGAGATCTTCATCACCTGCGGAAAGTTTTCACATTTGTGTAAAATTACGATATAAGTTTTTATTCATTGTTATATTTTTTGAACACACACTATTTCTGTAAACTATTCTGAAAGTTCAGTGGAGTAAATACAGATTGTTTTCCTTTTATAATTTGAATGTTCATGACTACAAATTTGTCATATCGGATGATGTCGATGATTGAGAAAGGGGGGGGGGGACTGATTACGGTCTAATCAAACCTAAATTATTATTATTGAAAAAAAGTATTTTATTTTATTTAACCATAAAATTCTGCTACTAAATAAGGTTTAATGCGAAAAAATACTTTCGAAAAAAAAATGGGTGTAAATCTGCATAGCCGATAATCAAATCATAAGGTTTATTCAATTCAATATTCTAACATTTTCTCACCTTTTTGAAAGAAAATGAAACCAAAAGTATGAAAATATGAAGAATTGGGAGTAAGAAAACATAATGGTAAACCCAAGATACCGCTAAAATCGGGTTTTTAGGCATTTCCCACCAAGGTATGACTTGGCTGACTAATAACGTTTTAATATGCAAATCGAGGTTTTATCCGTGATTTTTATCCTTAATTGAGACTAAATGATTGTCCGTGCTACCGCCTCCCGATCTTATCTTATTATGAAAATTATTTTGAAAATAATGGTGGTTAATAAGGGAAATATTAACATTGAAAACCCTGTAAATAAATTTTGATTACTTTAAGATTTGCAAGTATTCAATTGTCTTAAATGAAAAAGTTACCCCCCCCCCCTCTCAAATAAAGACAAATCAGGTATACTGAAACAATATTAGAGAAGTTACGCGAGGCTGCAATATGGTGTGAATTAGCCTTTACAGGAGGGGTTCGGTTAGCATCTATCCGACAATATATGCAAAGCCGGCAAGATGCTGTCCGAGATCCCGTGTAAAGGTTAAAATTAAAACTTCGAGAATAAAATTAATTGCTTTTAACTGTATATAGACGCAAAAACATATTTTAACCTTAATTGCTCTGACAAAAATTGTCACATAACTACTGTGAGCTGTCTGTCAGACCGTTTAATCTGAAGATGAATAAAATGTTACATTAACTCTCAGAATACTATTTATGTATTAAACTTTATGTACAAGAATATTATAAATCAAATTCAGCTATTCAAAAGTATTTAGAGGTAGTAATAAGACTCCAAACTAAAATAATTTGACTAGTATCCATAGTTAAACTAAAAATTACAAGTTAAACTGTGAAACTTGAAAAACTCACGGTGTCTGAGACCACTAACAGCAGTTAAGGGTTACATCTAAACAGTTGAGTTTAAACACAAGGTAACATGGTCATAGAATATTCCGATTGCAACAAGATTCGTCTATAATAACTGATTTGTAATGAAAAAATATGTAAATATTTTTACAATCTTTCATTTCGCTCTTTCTAATTGTGCGCCCTTAAGATTCCCGTGCTTAGAGCAGTTTGCTCCAATTGCTCCTCGTTAGCTAAGGCCTCGAAAAATCATTTAAAAATATTGACATGTAAACGAGAAATTGTAAAATAACTACCTCATAGGTTTAACATTAGCAAGCGAGTATTTTGGTGAGAGTGTAGCTTGTAGCTTCATATATAATAAACTTAACAATCAATCATACTAACAAAAAAAATCTAATTTACTGTTTTTTTATGACATTACTTATAGGGATGTACGATAAATTAACGTAACAATA
This sequence comes from Maratus speculifer, assembly GCA_964019185.1. Classification (NCBI taxonomy): domain Eukaryota; kingdom Metazoa; phylum Arthropoda; class Arachnida; order Araneae; family Salticidae; genus Maratus; species Maratus speculifer. The sequence continues at coordinate 209,656,735 of OZ025301.1, read as the reverse complement.
AAATAAAATAAAATAAAGTTAAATATTACCTTTAATCAGACTTTGCCCGGTTCACTGGTCGTGCAAATCGGATCATTAAGTGCTCATTGTTGTTTCATTGTAGCTCAGTGGTTAGTCCTCAATTAATATCGCCAATTTACACACTGCCATGTTTTGATTTGCTCACACCCGTAAACTTTACTTGCCGACACCGAGAGCAGAAAGACACGCGTCATAGCGTATGCGCAAGTTGCCAGTCACCCGATGAGGTGGTTACGAAGTGCATGGCACCTTATTTAGCTCCCATTATCCAGTAACAGATCTGTCGTCACCCCAATCGCATATTCAAGCTTCAATGACACCCTAGGGTTCCAAATGGCACCGCCTTTTCACCTCCGGGTCCCAAATGGCACCAGTTTGTCACCTTTATTTTTAACAGTGTAACTACATATGATACAAATAAACAAAAATTCAGAGACTTTTACTGTAACTGTTAATATACAGTTCCTGTAACATTCTCTGAATTTTTGAAATGCTTCTAAAACTTTTTTAACTCAAAAGTGGAAGTTCTCCTTTACAGTGAAGTTAGTACAGTACTCAATAATCATGATTAACAGTAAAATAATCAATTTTTTTTTTATTTTCATTTTTCCAAAAAGAAAGATTTAAAAAAAATTTAGAAGGCTGCAGCAAAAAATAAAAATAAATAAATTGAAAAAAAAAAAAAAAAAAAATATATATATATATATAACTTTCATCCCTCGAGAGATAGGGCATTTTAAAATTTTTTTTAATCGAAAATCGTGAATGGGAATTGGTACCTGGTATGCCATTTTTGGCACCCTGTATCTCGGGCCAATTTTTTTTTTTTTTTTTTCACAAAACAAAAATATACAAGTATCTTATTTTTTTCTGAATTTTAACATACGTTCAATTCAAAAACTACAGAGACTATGAAGGTAAGATTTTTTTTCTTTGGGTGCCTGAATTGACATGGAATATACCAGTTAAAAAATATAATTTTTATGAAAATGTATAAAAAAAAATTAATTACGAAAGCTGTTTTCCAATTTAAATGCATTCAGTTAATAAAAAATAAACTTATAAATAATACTAATTTTATAATACATGAAATATAAATTAAAAAATGAAGGCCCGAAATCAAACAAACTGTAAAAATTAAACCTTCATAGCATATCTTTCATTATTTATTTTGGAGATTTACACATTTCTGAAGTTTGTAATAATTTTCAGTATTAAAATGTTTAATGTGATTTCTTGATATTATTCTATTCAATATGAAACTTTATCTCTTTTCTAGTCCAGATATTTTCTGATGCCTCGGATACTAGGCATGCATCTTTCAAAAGGGTGGATATTTTGACCATTCCTCCTTTTTCCGTACTTTTACAATAGTCCCAATTTATTCACAAGGCAAACACCCAGAAAAAGATTGATTAAAACTACAAAACATGTTTTGTTGAGTACATTTTGGTTGTTTTAAGCGAATTTTTTAGTTAAAATAATAAATCGGTTTTGTTGCTCAGACAAAAAAATATTGTTAACACTCTTATAAAATTTTAAAAAATTTTCATCAATTTTATTTGAGTCTTACTGAAGTCTTGTACTTTAAATTTGTAATTCCAACAAAATTTTGTTGTTTTTGCAAAATTGAAATTGGTGTGCAGTAGCCATAACTACCTCACGTAATTTTGTTTAATTGACTTATATAGAACTAACATAATTTTTTGATAATAAAAACTTTTCAAATTAGACGGATTAATGACGTTATTATTACGTTATTATGCATTTCGGATGAAAATTGTGGACGGAAAATTGAAAAAAAAAACCCTCAACAATATTTTTTTGTTTATTCAAAAAAAATTTTCATTGACCCATATTTAAAAGAAAATATTTGTTGGAGCAAACATTCTTTTGTTCATACAACAAAACTTTTCTCTGAGTGCATTCATGAAAAGATGTGATTCAAAACATCCAAATCGTCGCCAATTAATAAACTTATAATAATCCTTTTCTTTGAAGTGTATTTTTGGTACTTTACAAATCCTTATTTCTGTTCTTCTATTTTAATTTGTAGCACAAATTACCTTTTGTATTGGTATTCTCTTTGTTATCTGAGAGTACTGACTATAACAAACTTTCAGGATGATGAACGAAGCTATATGGTTGAACAACAGCGTATGTTATCTTTCTTAGATTGAGTGTCAAATATCTAAAAAATGTGATAAGATTCCAAATATGCCGCGCTCCTTTCGTTATGAAGGGTTTTGTTTTGATTTGGAACCATACAGGAACATGTACCTTTATAATATATTACTAGCAGCATTCGCCCGATATGCTGGTCGGTTTAGACGGACAGACGGACATTAAATAGTTTAATAGTTTATTAATTACGGGCATTAAATAGTTTAATTGTTAGTATTAAATAGCATAATACTATTAAAATGAATACCAAACAATGTCTCAACACGCAATGGAATACTATTTTGTGGCCCTGTAAATCAATTAGAAATATTATTTGAACCAGATTGTACAGAATGTAATTATAGTGTATACTTCATAGATGCATATCAACTTTATTATATTCGAAAGAGTGTAAGACCATTAAAAATCCACTTGAAACTTTTTTCCCCATTGACCGTAATGTATCGGAATCCTTTTGATTGTCCCTATAATTGAACTTTTCATCCGATTTTCATAAAATTTGAAATGACTCGAAAAAAATATCTAATTATATATTTTAAGTTTCAAACGATTCAGTTCGGTAGTTTTTGAGTTGTTATATGCGAACAGACGGAAGAACGGACAGATGAATGGGCAACTCGGGATCCCGGGATTTTTCCCTTCAATTCAAAACATACGCGACGTTTCTCCGTTTCCGGGATCGGAGGAGATAGCGTCACATACATACCACATACATATGGTCGGATTTTAATAGTGTAGATTGTAAGTAGGGATGCACCGAATAGTGAATTTGGCCGAATACCAAATGCCGAATATTCGGCCGACAGCTGAACCGAATACCGAATATTAGGCAAGCCGAATAGTAACTGTTGGACCGAATACCGAATATTCGGCTTTCCAAATATTTTTTATATTTCAAAGTAAAAGTTTAAAATTATTAAAATCTTACTTTTTAAAACAATTTTATATAATATTTAATAAGAGAAACTTATATTTTGATAAACAAGAGCTTTTTACAAGAATATTTAGTGTTGAAAAAAAAATCTACCTTTTTTTAATTTATGAAGCACAATTATGAGACTTTTTTAATTAATAAAATTTTACATTTCATGATTTCTTCTACAAATTGAAGCAAACATTTTAAAATGAAAGAGAAATAATGAAAAGGGTTGAAGAAAAACACTATACAGTCTCATAATTGTTCTTTTTAAATAACTCAAAACAGATTTTTTTTTCAATATAAAGTATACTTTCAACTTAATTCTGAATAAATGAAGGTTTAGCTCAGAAATGTCTAGTTCTTTTCTTATGAATGGTGGCATTTTCCATCTTTCCCATCATATCGTATTTTACAGAAATCAAAGCATGCGAGTTGAAAATATAGTTATGGTATCTTATTTATTGTTAATGCAACAAACAAAAACACAAGTTCGTCCTAGAGTGAGATGAAATACAAATACAATGTACTTATGATTCAATAAGTTGATTATGATTATGGTTTCATGAACAAAAATTGTCTGCCTTGATAGCTATTACTAATCTCAAAAGTTTTTCTTTCTTGTTTAAGGACTTTCATTTGGGAAAAGCAATAAACAGAGTATTTGTTAAATAAAATTTAGGAACTTGCATCTGCACTCGCATCATTTATTCCTAAGGAGAATCTTAATAAATCACCATTTTAATCCTTCTCATGGTTGATTTTCTTAAGTTAAACTTTATAAACAGCAAATAAATAATGTAAAAACATTCTATTTTATTTAAATATGATTTTCTTTCTAAATAAATTTATAAATTGACAGTTAAAAGTAGAAATTGTGAAAAGTTTTAAAAAATGTGTTTTAAAAGATTTTATTAAGTATTGGATTCGGCCGAATACTTTGATATTCGACCAAACCGAATATTCGGCAGGCCGAATAGTTTCATATTCGGCCCAACCGAATATTCGGTAACATGGCCGAATAGGCTAAATACCGAATAGATACCGAATATTCGGTACATCCCTAATTGTAAGAATGAAATTCTCAAATCAATTTTCTTTGACTACATTAGAGGTCTGCAAGGGCCGGAATTTCCAGGCCCGGCCCGTAGGAAAGTTATTTCGGCCCGGCCCGGCCCGTTGTAAAACTCAAAAGTTCGGCCCGGGCCCGGCCCGTTTAAATTTTTATGTTTTAGGCCCGGCCCGGCCCGTACAAAATTCAGCGAAAACAGGCCCGGCCCGGCCCGTTTTGGCCCGTTACAATTTCTACGATTTCTCAATTCAGATTTTTATCATATAACTAAGATTCCTTTAAAGAATACTGCATACATATCTATGGTATGATTTTACAGTATATTTTACAGCAAATACACATTAACAACATTAATGATTACTTAGATTCTTAGGCTTTCAACATTCGAATAAAGATTCATTAAAAAATTAATATGGCTTAGAATAAAAGAAAAAAGAAAGAAAGCTAAAAACATCGTTAATTTAGAAGCTGTTTAATAAAAGAAGATTTATAAATATATTTCTATACATTTTATTATAGATTTCAAATCTAAATTCATTCTTAAATTCAAAGAAGCTCCTTTCTGATAATTTCTAAATCCATTTTTTTTTCCTCAGAAACGCATAAGATTAGCAGATATCTTTATTCAGAAACTATATAATCGAATGGCGTTATCCATTTTTTGATACAAGCAATTTAAGAATACTGCAAACAAATAAAATACTGTCAAGGGATCTGCAATAGCAAGGGAAGGGAGAAAAACCTGCAATCATTTGAGAAACTATTATATTTCAACAAGGTTATACAAGTATTTTATTTACCAAAAATGAAAAACGCTATTCGATTCCAAATCCTTTCAATAGTTAGGTTTATCACTTTTATACTTTTACAATTTAAAATTAATCAGAAAATGTGTCAAACTTTCGCATTATTGAGAAATTAATTTAAAAATCATCAAGAAGTATATATCCGAAGACTAAGCTAACATAAGTTCTTTATCGTTGTTAATAATTTTACAAATCATGTTTTCTGCCAATGATTAAGTCTAGTACTGATCCGGCCAGTCTATATGTAGAAAAATAATGCAAGCATGATCTCGGACCGGCATGAGTCAGCTAAAAAAATATTAAAACGGGTTACACATAATGTAATTCCCGATGCCGATACACTGTGCATTTTTATATTGATGCTGTCAAACTAGTATGACCACATTTATACTTATTCTCGTTAAAACCATTTTCGTTAAAAATAGCTCGTATTTTATCGTTCCTGCCTAAATCTTCAGAACGGGCCGGCAGGCCCGAAAATTTTTTTTATCGGCCCGGCCCGGCCCGTCTGGCCCGAAAATTTTTTTTGCCGGCCCGGCCCGGCCCGTTAAAAAATTCGAAACGATTCCGCCTGCCCGGGCCCGTGCAGACCTCTAGACTACATACAACTTTAAAATTCTATCTGCAATTACCAGCCATCTTAACTGAACAACTGGGCCAGTTTTTTGTTTGACGTCTGGTCAGAACCACATTCAACAGATATTATCACCCAAATATCATAACATATATAAATATCGCTTATTATTGCTGAGAACCATTCTATCTATGTTATTTGGCATGTTCTTTACACTTATTAAAGAAAAGAAAACTACAGTTAGCTCCTCGCAGGTTTTGATTGTTGTACCAATCGGCATACAAAAAGCTGTAGAACCAATTGTTGCACCATGTAAAGAATTTAGTAAATGTCGTAAAAACACCTCATTTGTATTAAAAAAAAAACAAAAACAAAAAAAAAAAAAAAAAAAAAAACAGATGACTACTGTAAGAGTCTATTGAAGTTAAGTTTCAAAAACTTAGCTGGAACTCAAGTTCTAGCTCTATCAGGCTAATACTTCCTACTTTTTGCCCAATATTTACATTTGTTTCACCGCATTCAATTACTGTAAGCCCATATAATTTTATGTTATTTGATAAAAACATGAGTATTGTTTCTTTTATAAGGCTTTAGTTTCTCCTGTTGCAACCGAAACGTGTCCACTATACTGAGAGTAGCGTTCCTTTATATGAGTAAATTGTTCCCCTTTTGTAAATTTTGTGTAGATTTGTACCTTTCATCATTTGCACTTTTGTGTGATCTGTTCTATGTAATATAGTATTTTGCGCGTTTAATAGTAAACGATAAACAGTTTTTCATATTTTATTGAGAGTATATTTTACGCTATGCAACTGAGTATTTAACTTTTATTTTTACTTATATTTTTAGTCCAAAAATTTGGATTAAAATTGAACTTTCCGTTGATACATATTTGGCTTGGAAGAGATTTATCGAAGTTGAAATTTTTTACAGGTATTCTAGTATGCTAAAATGATAACTTTGGCATCCCGCGCCAAAAGTAATTTATTAAAAAATATATAAAAACAAAGAAATTATAATTTTTATAAAAGTTGTAATTTTTGACTAAATTTGGGGGTTTTGGGGGCACCTGAAGATATGAATAGATTTAAATAAAAAAATTATGTAAATTAAAATGCATAAGAGAACTTTTACTCCCCTTACCAAAAACAATAAAAAAGTTAAAAAATTAATAGAAAATTACTTTATTTTTGAGGGGAGAGAGGAAATTAATTTCGGGGCACTTGGGCACCGGAAGATATAAATGAATTTTAATTAAAAGAAAAAAAAACAGGTGTAAGCTAGTACACATATAAGACAATTTTTGCACCCTGCACTGATTCGATTTTCCGATCTACCCAATATCTATTCTCAACAACTCTATAGAAATCATAATTTAGAACGTTTTCCGTTCATTTCACCCTTTGTAATTTTTTTTTTTTTTTTTTTCAAACTAGTTTTAGCTAACATTTGTATCTTAGCCATTTTTTTCCGTTTTAAAAGCAAGTTATGTCAAATTCCTGTACCTTAACAGTTCCATATATTGTAAATTAGACCACTTTCTGCTCATTTTACACTTTAAATTTCAAATTTTTTTAAAACTACTCTGCATGAGTATTTTTGTTTTAAAAATAAATCGTGAAATTTTAAGCTACTATACCCAACAGTTCCATAAAAATCTTAATTTAAAATGTTTTTAGCTAATTTAAAATTTAAAGTTTCGAATTTTTAAAAACCCGTTTTGTGCCAGTATTTTAGTTTTAAAAATAAGTATTGTCAAATATTAAGCTTTTACCTAACAATTCCACAGGCATCATAATTTAGAAAGTTTTCTGTGCATTTCACACTTTGAAATCTCGAATTTTGTTTTACAAACTATTATTAGCTAACAATTGTATATTAAAAGTAACTGCCATTGGAAAATTTAAAATTCTAGTCTCTTCAATATTGCAAAAATAGTTTTAAACTTTATTTCTCCTGCATCTTTTTTAATTTCAAGTTAAACTGGTTTGTACATGCATTTGCACTTTGAAAGTAGTGGCCAGTGTCATACTTCGAATTTCTATCCTGAACAGTTCCAAAAACTGGTTAGAACCGGTTCTGAAATTGAAATTATCATTATATAAAAAATATATAACCAAAATTGGAAAAATAAAAACTAGCCCTGTTGTAAATCATCCTCAGCTATACTATACAAAAAAGATCATGTAAAAATATTAAAAATTGAGCGAGATATTTGAAAAGAACGCCTCCATGGACTTAATATTATCATTCGGGTCTTTTTCAGCGACTAGTGTTGCGTTTTAAGGGTATATTCGAAAAAACTCTTTTCCACCTTCAGCAGCTCGAAATTTTCCGATACAATTTCAGACACGTTTTTAAAAGTAGAAACATGAAACTTGCTGAGGGCATTTTTGAAGAGATGTACAAGGTGCCGTGTGATGTCTTTTTACGCTCAATTCATTAGAATTTGATTTAAAAGCAATTACCTTCTCAGTATGACCCTTTTTTTCGTTCCCAGATCTGCCGCTTCGAAAAAATCGGTTCAAAAGGCCGTTTTTGATTGCCTTTTTTTGCAATATTTTCTTCATTTATCAAAGAATCGACAATCACGGCACCTTGTGTACTTTCTAAATAAGACAATTTGCCCGTTTAATGCATTTGAGAGCAAAAATGAATTTAAAAATAAATCGGAAAATAAGCAGTTTGAATCGAAATACATCCTTAAGTTGTATACACTCTAGCACCATCTCCACACTAGCCCCTTTCTCCCCCACTCCTGACAAATCGTGTTCTAGTCTATCTCAATCATGTATATCAACTTCATTATGTTTGAAATATCGTAACATGAATAAAATCACATTCTATATAGCAAACCTCAATAACGTATAAAAATTTCACAGCAATTCGAGTATGTTTGCGAAATGCATCATAGTATTAGCCGTTAACTAATGAGTTGGGGCGTTTCGCACTCCGGAGAAATTTTATATGAGCTCTATATTTGAAACAAAATTTTTGTGGGACTTATGTACGAGAATGTAGAGGAGAGTGGAGTGGAGTGGAGTGGAGTGGGACAGTGAGAGGAATGGGACAGCAGGTTTTTCAAATTTCATTCTAAACATTTCACCAATTACGCACAAGATGAAGCAAGGGTAGCCCAATCTCATGTATATATATGTAATACCATTAATTGTAAAACGATATATGAGCCATTGAATTTAATACAAAATTACCACATTGAAACATGGGGAAAAAAATAAACAAAATAATTAGAATGAATAAAGTAATTAGACCGGGGGGTGGCGACACGAACGACTGCGTTATCGAGTTACGGGATGAAATCATGATGTAAGACAAGATTAGTAGGTGTAGTGGCTGGTCTGCCTCGGCATTTCTTGGTACGATATGAGTAACAGCGGGCGTCAACTTGCCCTTTTGGCGTCACTATCCCGTCACCGAGTTACGAGATTAAATTGGTGCGAAATTAAATGTAAAATAAAGTATTTTAAGAATATTTCGGTCTGCCTGCGCATATCCTGGTACAAACCCTCGGCAGTGAATGCTAATATAATACCATTAATTGTAAAACAATATATGAACCATTAAATTTAATACAAATTTACCACACTGAAATATGGGGGAAAAAAGAAAAAGTAAAATAAAATAATTAAAATGAATAATGTAATTATTATATCCTGTCAAAAACATGAATGTGAAAGAATGCCAAGTTAGTTAAAGGTTTCGCTAATAAAAGAAGTGAGATGTAACTGCAAACCAAGTTCTTTCGGAGCTCCTTAAATCATAACTCCTGTCATGCATAATATTATTCAATTGCTTAAAATGATTTGTTAAGTTACTTGTTATTCAATAAAGCGACTTAGCAAGTTTTCTCTTATTCAATTTTTTCTATTTAGTTGATCAGAAATTAAAGTTGATCCCTTCCTTAATTTATCAGTACCTTAACTTCAATATACTTATTCGAACACTCGATTGACTAGATCTTTGTTAATCAGATTCTAGATTAAATTGTACTCCGACTTAAAGATTAAAGTTGGTAACTGAAAACTTGCCAAGTCGCTCTATTGAATAACAAGTAACTTAACAAATCATTTTAAGCAATTGAATAATATTATGCATGACAGGAGTTATGATTTAAGGAGCTCCGAAAGAACTTGGTTTGCAGTTACATCTCACTTCTTTTATTAGCGAAACCTTTAACGAACTTGGCATTTTTTCACATTCATGTTTTTGATAGGATATCATTATTTTTTGTCAAATAAGTAGGTATTTGTTTCCTTTTTGAAATAAGTAGGTTAAATTAGTTTTATTTAATATTAATTTCAGCTTTTTCCTGCATTTATTCACTGTTTTTTTTTCAGTCAAATTAAAAAATTTAACATTAGGACTGCTTATGTTCCTTTAAATTCCACTAATAAGGATGTTTCTTTTACGTGATTGGGTACTACTTGATTATTTCGTCGATCAAAAATGTTTGTAGCCAACTTGGCGAAATATCGCTATATTGACGACAAAAATTACGCACCAAAAGTCATACTAACATGGTTCTATTTCTGGTATTTTGCCAAATTCCCATAGATTCCCATTGTAATCTGGTAATTTATCCAATAATTTTGTTAGAGCAAGGACTGTCGCCATCATTTTGGCATTTTTTTTTTTTTTCTTTAAATCGGTTCGCTAACTACCCAAGATTGCTTAAATATTGCTATTTAGAAAGTTTTTAGAACGCTTTTCGCGCATTTTTACCCCTTTTAAATTTTGTATTTGTTAACAAATGTTCTTAGTGATCATTTATATCTTATAATTAATGAACATGCCAAATTTTATGTTTTTAGGCCCTTAACATACAGACATCGCATTTTTAGAACGCTTTTACTTACCCATCATACCTAGTATAGGGTAGGTCTTGCAATTGTTTTGAAAATCGAAATTTTTTTTTTTGACGGATTTACACGTTTTAGATAGTGGAGATTCCGAAAAACATATTTTTAGAAACAAAATTTTGCCGTCCGTCTATCTGTCTGTCAGTAAACGCTCTATCTCCCGAACGAATTGAGATAGAGACTTGAAATTTTGTATGTAGTTAGTATGTAAGAATGGGACGAAACCTATTTAATATCAGCAACCTCGATTATCCGGAACTATTTTTTTCGGATTCTCGAAAATTTCGTTCTGATGAAAGGTACATAAAAATTTTCGAATTTTTTTGTTCTAAGGAATGGACGTAAAAGGCAATAAAATATCACACATTTTGCATATAGAACGAAGTCGATCGGATTATTAGTTGCTGAGATATTTTTAATCCTGTTTTCCACATTCTTCGATTTTTCATGGCCCTGTATTTCATTCAAATTTCAATTCAGAGGTATATTTTAATTGAACATAAGACGCAGTTAATTTTTAGTTAATAGAGTTATTATTTTTGGAGTTATAAGGATGTTTCTTTTACGCAGTTCGGTACTACTTGAGTAGTTTGGCGTTTTATATAATTTGTCGAAATCGGTAATCATCAGTTCTTTAATAGAGCATTACCATGTATATTAACAATATTTAAATTTTGTTTATGAATTGCAATGCATTGTATAAATAGTTTTCACATGTTTTATTTTCATATACATATCCATGATGGGTAAGTATTACGGTGGCCCACAACGACTAGTTTTCTATTTTACCCCCTTTGGGTTAGTGGAATCTACATAAGATATAGCCTATATTGGAGCAAGGACTATCACCATCATTTTGATATCATTACTTTTAAGATCGTTTGTTGTTTGCTGAAATTGCTTAAAAATCCCAATTTAGAACATTTTTAGAACGCTTTTCGCACATTTTCACCCCTTTTTAATTCCGTATTTTTTATCAAATGCCCTTAGAGATCATTTATATCTTATAAATAATTAACATGCCAAATCTTATAGTTCTAGGTCCTTCAGTAACACAAAAGTTGCATTTTTAGAATTTTTTTGCTTCTTCACCCTCTTTTGGTTAATTGTATACGCATAAAATATAGCCTATGTTTGAACCGAGGCGAATACCATCATTTTGGTATCATTAATTTTGAAATCTGTTCGGTGGTTTCAGAGATTAGCCCCGATACTTGCCAAAAGTGTCGCCAACTTGGCACTATTTCTGATATTTCGCGAAATAACTCTAAAATGCCAAACTTTGTTTCCAGTCTAGTCCCTTAATATACAGACATCGCATTTTTAGAATGTTTTTATGCTCTTTTATCTCCTTTGGGTTAGTGTAATCGACATAAGATATATCTTATGTTGGTGCAAAGACTGTCATCATCATTTTGATATCATTACTTTTAAGATCGGTTTGTTGTTTGCTGAGATTGTTTTAAAATTGGTATTTCGAACTTTTTTAGAACGCTCTTCGCGGATTTTCACCCATTTAAATTTGATATTTTTTTAGCAAATGTCATTAGTGATCATTTACATCTTATAAATAATTAACATGCCAAATTTTGTGCTTCTAGGCCCTTCAGTAAAACAAAAATCACATTTTTAGAATGTATTTCGCTTCTGAACCCTCTTTTGGATAGTGGCACAGACATAAGATATAGTCTATGTTTGAACCGGGGCGAATACCATCATTTTGGTACCATTACTTTTGAAATCGGTTCGGTAGTTTCAGAGATTAACCCTGATACTCGCCAAAAGTGACGCCAACTTGGCACTATTACTGGTATTTTGTGAAATTCTCATAAGCTTCCATTGTAATCCAATAATTTATCCTCTAACCAACCATTAATGTTTAATTAATGGTGATTTCTGATTTTTTCCTATTTATAGATCCAATAACCTACCTCCACACCAAATTTCAACTTCCTAAGTCACGTGGAAGTAATCAAACATTTCTATGAGTGAGTGAGTGAGTCAGTGGTAAAAACAGTGGTTTTCAGGCGTCAATTTCTCGTCATCGGTAAAAGATTTTTTTTTTTTAAATTTTAGATTCGGAAATTAGAAGATGGTCTTACACGACACAAAAAATTGCAAGTGTGTAGGTCAAATAGAATTTAAGTTATTGAGGGGTCAAAAGTGGTTCGAAATGGTTCGGGTAATATAACCCACGGCCGGTGTGTCGCCTTTTACTTTGTGAACTTGGCTGACACACTGCCGTGTGTCTAGATCATTAAACAACAAATATTACCCATAAATAATATATTAAATCCCAATATGAAATGATTAGACGATATATTGCTATTTATAATGGAATTTCCTATGAAGAGCTATCAGAAAACTAAATCAATAATACATTTCAAGCTTTCAATTGTATAAAGGAAAAGATTATTTCAAGAATCAAACATAAATTTGCTTCGTATACTTTTTATGCTTTCTGTATAATGCTTTTTTTATGAATAGATGTAATAGTTTCCCTATATATGAAACATTATACTGTACTAGCAGGGGAGACCGAGCTTAGCTCGGTCAAAATTAACTTTGTGTTCAACTCGATATAGTATTTTCACTGTATCATTAGCTTTGTATTATTACTGTAAAACATGTTTATAATAGTATTATTTAGAAAAACAATCAATAAGAAAACTATGTTTTTATGCGCATGTTTATAAATTTTACTTTATTTTAAAATTTACAACGAAAGGACATCGATCTAAATCACTTTTTTAGCTCGACTCTGATTGGTTTAACCATGCATCTCGAATCCTCTTAAGAATGTATAAAAAAAAATTCTTTACATTCTGAAAGAATTGCTAGATATAGCCAAATTTGGAGGCATTCTTTCATTTGGCTCCAAATACGTGTTTTGGCTTTCGTAATTTTTATAGTCTATTTTTTGGCCATATGTCGCCAATATTTTGTCAAATATCACCAAGTTATTGGCTTTTGCAATATTCTCGTGACTCTGACCCGTATTACCCAAAATGAGCCACTAATCAAATTTTACCAAGCATGTGACATACCTCAATCGTCTTCAGTTAATCAAAAACAGTAGAATATAAAATTGAATCAAAACCGTTTAAGCCATTTTTTAGGTAAAATTACCTTGGCAGCATTCAGCAATGAAGCGAAATGACCCACTAATATAATTTTGTTTAACATGCGACTCAGCCCAATAGTCTTCTCGTGACAAAAAAGTTTTGTTTCAAAATTTAGATAAAATTGATTGAGTCGTTGTTATGTATAATTAGAATGACCCTAGCTCATTAAGACCCAAAATGACCCACTAATCGAATTTTCGCGAGCACGTGTCCAAGCCAAATGGTTTTCTCTTGCTCAAAAACGATATAATACAAAATATAGTCAAAATGGTGAGTACCATTTTCTATATAAAATTAGCATGACCCATCATGACCAACAAATGACCCTTATAATCGAAATCTCTCGAACGTGTGGCCTAGCTCATAAGTTTTAGCATGCCGAAAAACATTAGATACAAAATTTAGATAAAATCGATTGAGCCGTTTTTTAGATATAGTTAGTTTGACCCTGACCCCTTATGATCCAAAATGACACATTGATCGAATTTTCTCAAAAATCTGTCATAACCCAATGATTTTCTTGTGCCCGAAAACGATAAAATACAAAATTTAGTCAAGATTGCGCGAAACGTTGTCTAGATAAAATTAGAATGACCCAAAAGTGGCCCACTAATCGAAATTTCTCGAACATGTGACCTACCCCAATGATTTTCTCATGCCAAAAATATGTTGTATACAAAATTTCGTTAACATCGACCCACCCATTCTTTAGATATAGCTTGACCTTGACCCATTAAGACCCACAAATTACCCTTATAATCGAAAGCTCTCGAATATGTGACTTAGTCCATTAGTTTTCTCGTTTCTAAAAATTGTTACATACAGAATTTCGTTAAAATTGATCCTGACGTTCTTTAATTATGTATAGCTTGACCCAGACCCTTTATGATCCAAAATGACCCATTAATCGAAATTTTTCGAACATGTAACATAGTCCAATGATTTTATCGTGCCCACAAAAATGTTGCATACAAAATTTCATTAAAATCGATCCACCTGTTCTTTAGATATAGCTTGACCATGACCCATTATGACCCATCATGACCCACAAATGACCCTCATAGTCGAAATCTCTCAAACATGTGATTTAGCCCATTAGTTTTCTCCTGTGAAAAAACTGTTACATAAAAAATTTCGTTATAATCCATTACGCCGTTCTTTAAATATAAATAGCTTGACCCAGACTCTTAATAACCCAAAATGACCCATTAATCGAAATTTTTCGAACATGTAACCTAGTCCAATGATTTTATCGTGCCAAAAAAATGTTGCATACAAAATTTCGTTAAAATCGATCCACCTGTTCTTTAGATATAGCTTGACCATGACCCATTATGACCCACAAATGACCCTCATAGTCGAAATCTCTCAAACATGTGATTTAGCCCATTAGTTTTCTCATGTCAAAAAACTGTTACATACAAAATTTCGTTGTAATCCATCACGCCGTTCTTTAAATATAAATAGCTTGACCCAGACTCTTAATGACCCAATATGACCCATTAAAATTTTTTCTCGAGCATGTAACCTAGCCCAATGTTTTTCTCGTGCCCGAAAACCATAGAATGCAATTTTTAGTCAAAATTGCGTGTGAAAAATCTCTAGCTAAAAATAGCATGACCCACAATGACCCCAAAAATGACCCACTAACCGAATTTTCTCAAACATGTTACCTAACCCAATGGTCTTCTTGTAATCCAAAACGATACAATATAAAATTTAGTCAAAATCGTTAGAGCCGTTTTTTAGATAAAAATGGCTTGACCCATAATGACCCAAAAATGACCCACTAATCTAAATTTTTCGAACATGTGACCCAGCCCAATAGTTTTCTCGTACCAAAAAAACGATTGGGTACAAAATTTCCTTAAAATCGATCCAGCCGTTCTATAGATATAAATAGCTTTATCCTGACCCATTGTGACCCAAAATGACCCAGTAATCGAATTTCCCCGAACATGGGACCTAGCCCAATGGTCTTCTCGTGCCCGAAAATGGTAAAATCCAAATTTTTGCGAAAATCGTTAGAGCCGTTTTTGAGATAAAATTTACCCACACACACACACACACACACAATTTTTGCTCGCATTATAGTATAAGATATTATCCATAACTTAAACTAAGCCTAAAAGTAGCATTTTTGTTTATATAAGAAGTTTAACAAGAAAATGGAAAAAAAATAAGACATGTCCTTTTTTTTTTTTTTTTTTTTTTTTTTTTTAATGAGATTAATGTAAGTTGCTAACATACAAACATTTTTAGAGGATAATATATTCATTTACTTCAAAATGTAAATAAATTGAATTGATGATTTTTTAATGTCATCCATGACTGACAATCCTGAATTTTCATTCTAGTTATGAAGATACTGGAATTTTATACAGTGGCACATGCATTATCAACCTACAACCTTTGTTTGATTATATTAGACGACACTAGACTATTTGTGCCTTATAGCCTTGTTTTATTGATCAGTCTCATATCTCCCTGTTAGTGGGAGGATATGGGACACATTCTGAAACTTACAATTTTTATAATGATAAAATAGCTTTTGCATGCTATATTTCTGTATTGTTTGGAGAGATTAAAAAGTGTTTCACTTTGCACTGTATAAATTGATTTTTTTGTTTTTGTATCAGAGATGATTTTCGTACTTTTGTAAAAAAAGTGTCCCACACCACCCTAATCTCCCATATTTGCACTTACAGTACTTTTCCAGTTTTTATACAAGTAAAATACATAAAATTTACAGGAAAATTCTCGCATTTTAATTCGCTAAATTTTAAGGAGTCCACAAAAAATCGAATTTTGGGTTACATACACCCCAACCTCAAAAAATCATCTCCCCACTTAAAGGTTAATATTAGCGAGAAATTGGGGAGTTGTTTAATCAGCATTATTTAAACGAAAAGCAAGAAAAACTTGCTAACCCCCCTCCCTTCCTTCTAAGAAATGTTATTGAGTATAACTCATTGTCTTGAACCTTTGATATAAAACAAAGATGCAATGTAGGATCTTGTAAAGATTGTACAAGGATAAAATGTTTAAAATGGGATTTTCCATTGTGTCTATACAAAAATAATTGTTCTGTAAAACATAATTTGCCGCAATTTATGTGTATAAGATTGTGCAATATGTAACAAGTAAAATTCCCCCAGAGTGTTTACTTTTTAACATTCGATTATGCTCGCTAATGCTATAACAATTGGCAGATTATTTTCGAATTTCTCGTTTAAATTTGAGTATTTTTAACCCTCCAAGCTCCTTGAGGGCTTTCCTGAATTTTCATAAAAATGCTTCAAAAGAAAAAAAAATCTTAGTTAAAATTTTCTTTTTCTGCTTGTTTGTAAAATATACTTCATGTTACTTTATTCGACATACATATTGAAACATAATTCTTTTTAAAATATTTTTGTCTGCAACAGATTAAGGAGATTCGAAACACAAAAATTTTCAATTTTTCTAAAAATATTTATCACATTAAAAATTATTTTGCTTTTTTATGCTTAAGATGTTTAAATCATGTTTCTATCTTAATTAGAAAAGGAAATATATATATATATATTTTTCGTTTTGGTTTGTTTCCAAAATCTAGTTTTCAGGCTATGGTTGTCATGGAGATGACTTCTTGTGGAAATACGTTTTTCTTCATGAGTTTTTCCAATATTTTAAGATTTTAAATTGTCATAATTCATGAACCATTAAAAATAAATGCTTCAAACTTGGAACATATCTTTTTTTGAATATTTTACTTTAATTTTGATGCAGCAAATTTGAAAAAAATATTTACTTTTGAAAATATGATTTTCTTAATAAAAGCTGCATCATTTTTTAAAACTTTTACTTTAAATATTTTTAGGTTTTTTTTATTATTATTATTAATATTTTTTAAAATGCTGAATTATAATTTAATCAATTCTGTTTAAAAAAAAAAAAAAAAAAAAAAAAAAAAAAAGGAAATTTTATAAATAAAATTTTGAGTTATAACGATTTTAAGTTACCCCTCTTTTTGATAAATTTTTAATTTGAAAGTTTAAAAAAAAAAAAATGAGAAGTTTTATCATATGGTTTTGTTTACAAATGATACGGTTAACCATTGCAAAAAAATTCAAACTTTTAACTCAATAAATAAATATTAATTTAAAATGTGTCCCGAACTCCCTTAAAGGTTTTTTTTTTTTTTTTTTTTTTTTGTAAAACGGAAAAATATTAGTCGAAGAGCTGACCGCTCAAAACCCTAAGTCATCGAACACAAGAAAAAATCCTTTATTTTACAGAAGAGTAGTAATAGAGGAATCTAATGATTCATGTCTGCCGGAAGAGAAGTGGAGCATAAGCGAAAAATTGATATCACTAGTAGTTGACTCGTAAATTTAGCATTGTGTTTGCCGTACAATCTGATAATATGGAAAGTGGGTGGAGGAAAACACAATGCTAAGTCGAGTCAACCACTAGACGAGCGATTATTTCTCCCACTGGCTGAATAACGTGATTGGTTCACTGGTTACCACATTCCAGGAGTGTTAGAAATGATTCTGCTGCTCGATTCTTGGCGATAAGAACGCATTACATATGGTTATTTTTTATGTTGACATCCTCACATGGTTTTTTTCATTTGTTATTGGGAGTTGTTTCACATTAACATTCAACTTATGTTTATTTATGCATCTTTCGTATGAAATTTGGAACACACTTTAAAATAGAATAAACGGGTCAGTAACGAACAGGTTTAAGGAATTTCTGTAATATCCATATTTTTTAAGATTATAGGTATATAATAAAAAGAAAAAATATTATCCAATTTCACAAATATATTTCCCATTGTGAAGGAGAATTTAATTGTAATAAAAGAAATAAATGAAATTATTACGAATGTATGTATATGCACAAATACATGTATATATATGGACATGTATATATAACACTGGCGCCAGGCTAACAAACATTTGTGTAAAAACAATTTATTTTTATCAAATATTATTATCAAATGTAAAAAAAAAAAAAAAAAAAAAAAAAAAAAAAAAAAAAAAAATGCATTATTATTATTTTAAATAGAGTATCTTAGAACATTAAATTTACTTAATTACCATACTTAGCTTTACTTAAATAATTAAAAAAAAAAAAAAATACAAATACCTAAACAATATTATTTAAAAATTTTATTGATTCACGAAATCTTTAAAAGGTAGGTCTCAGGTAGTAATATTTGAATAAAATTACCATTAGGATTAGCAGTAAATAACAATGTTTTTATGAAAAAATTTAGACTTCAATTATTAATGTCAGTCTAATGAGATAATTTTAGACAGAAGATTTAAAATTCTAAATTAAAGAGAATTACAGTTATCAAATTAACAAAACACTGGTGGATATCAGGGGAGGGAAGAGGCTCTTCCCCCAGAAATAAAAAGTCAGGAATAAAACAAACATTTTTTTTTTGTTTTTTTTTGTAACTGGGCTGGGCATCCATTCCCCCCCCCCCCCCCTCTTCCTTTAATCGAAGAAAATTTACAAAAAGAATTTGTGCCACATAGCCACTTTATTTTGAAATTAAAAATATGTAATATTGAACTTTGTAATCAGCTTTGTCAAACACTGAGAACATACTTGAAAGTTCACTTTATTTATTTTTTTTTTTCTTCTCGTAACGTTGATATTTTTTTCATTTAAGATCAGATTCCATTGTAATCAAGTTTCATTGTCACACAATTTATGAGAAGCATATAAAGTCATATTGAGAGCAATTAGAGACTACATTAGTCACACGGAGATATTTGCAAGCTAATATTATAACTTTAGAAATGTTCTTGGCCAATATCTTTATATATTATGAACTCCTCAATTTAAGCTTTCGTTGTAAAATCAAAATTTTACTAAAATATTATAAGTTATTTGGTGCCGTTTGCAAATTTGGAATTAAAATTTGGTATCCTGGACCAGGCATAGTGTGCCGGAAAATGTTAATCATGCAGAGAAATTTGAACGCTAGTGTTAAACCTGTAGGAGCACTCTTTACAGATTTCTTGTTTGCATGTTAATATTTTAAAAATTTTATTTTTTGCATAGGATGCCTGAGATTGATATTTATTGCTGAATCCGGTTGTTTGAACTTTTTTGGTTTTTGTTGCAGTTTTTTTGTATGAGGATAATTTCACTTTCAAAACTGGTTGAAAAAAAAAAAGTGTAATTAAAAGCAAAAAATAAAAAATGCTACACGAGGGCAGGACCGGACGAAAAATACGAAAGGCCTATGGACATGGAGGAAATGGCTGTGGCGACTTTTTCTAACTTGCCTGTGTGCTGTTGATCGAGCCAAAGCCAAATCGTCGCCAAGCACAAGTGGTAGAAAAATCAGCCAATCATCTTATCCAGCCAGTGGGAGAAATAATCGCTCGTAACCACTAGTGGTATTCATTTTTTGCTTTATGCACCACTTCTCTTCCGGCAGACATGGATCGTTAGATTCCTCTATTACTACTCTTCTCTAAAATAAAGGATTTTTTCTTGTGCTCGATGACTTAGGGTCTTGTGCGGTCGGCTCTTGGACTATATGGAAACACCTCGGTTGTTTTGCATATGATAGCTGAAGTCGATCTTTAAGAAGTCCATTTTTTGCTTTTTTGTTTGCGGTTGCATTTTTAATGGAGGTGCTTTCACTGGTTGGGATTCGGTTCCAAAAGCTGGTGTTTTCAAGTGAGTATAGTCCCCATCACCTCTATTTTGAAGCATGCTGTTTAGTTTAGTAGATATGAGCGTTGTGAAATCTGCTTCCTATCTGTTTGTTGTTAGTGCTATTTTCAATACATTTTCCCTTTCGGTGTTTATTTTCTCAAGCAAGTAAGCAAACAAATGAAGTAAGACAAAATGTTACTTCATATTCGATGACCTAAAAATAACAGTTAACATAAAGATAGTTTAGTAAAATGGATCATCAGATGCATTGATGTCAATATTTGTTTATCGGCAACAAATGAAAGGGCAACTTTATAAACGGAAGGGCATATTAGGGCAACAAACGAAACACATTTGACCAGTATCTATAGTTAAATTGAAGATGACAGTTAACCTTTAACTGTTGCATAGATGCCAACATGACATCGATTATCCATAATACGTGTGTTAATTTAAACCTGGTTTAATGAGTTTCGAACCAGATTTTTTTCAAAGAAATGAAATTAAGTATATTTTACTAACAGTCCTGAAATTAATTGAATAAAGATTCCTGAGATATATTTTCTGGTTTGAAACGACGTTAACCTGGATCAAACTAATCCAGGTATTTCGGAAGATTAGTTGAAAGTTGACAGCTATGCTGTTGTGACACAAGTACTATGAAGTAGTCTGTGAGACCGCTCCATCGAAAGATGAATAAAAGACGCAATTAACAAACATGGTGTTTTTGTACTAAACTTTTTGTACAGAACAGTCATAATTAAATTCATTTATCAATAGTCACTGGCGATAGTATTAAAGGAAAATACCTTGAAATTGGTCAAAACATCGATTTTCTTTTTTTAATATTAACTGGAAGTTTCTTTAATTGTGACTATTTTGATACCTTATTTTTACTTATACGACAATTATATCGCGGGATATTGTAAATTCTGTTAATAGATCTAGTGCAATTATCCATACGAATGAAAACTTTAAACTGATTTTTCTTCCTGTTCATATTTTAATAATTTACTTGTTCGATAAATACTAAGACTTTTTTGCTCATTTAGATATAGGTTTGATTTTTTTTCACTTGTTCTCTATGATGTATTTAATATTTTGGTGCATGAATTCAACATTCAAGTTCATAGATATTTATAAAAAAATACTTAAATGGAGACTTTGTTGAATTTTCTTCAATTTTTAATATACACGAGAGAAAAAAAAATCATATTTAAAGTAAAAACCATACATTTAAAAATCCATACACAGTTTTATTTAGTATACTCTAATGAATGGTAGAAAAAAATTGAAGCAAAAATATTCATATTTATAAAAATAGTAGGGATTTAAAAAAAAGTTAATTAAAAAATAGTAAAATAGGCTGTTCTACAATATTTTATTTAATTAAATTTTTTGTATTAAGTATTTATGCCACCATATTTTATCACAGCATTACTCAAAATTGAAAAAATGGTTTCAAAGGTAGTGTTTCATGAAAGTTCGAACGAAACAAAATTTCGGTAGGTTTGCAGTTAAATAGAAAATTACAAGTTAAATAATAAAAATTATAAAAAACAGGCGATCTGCGAGACCAGTAACAGTGAAAAGTAAAATCGAAAAGCACAATTATGTGTGAGACCGCTAACAGCTGATAAAGGTTAAACTGAGTTTTAACTTAAAAAAAGTTCGTCTTCATTATAAGAAAAGCTATCTAGGGGGAACCTCCAGTAACTTAGACTTTAACCCTACATTCTCACCCTTGAAATCACATCGCTTAATACCAATTACTAACCCACACGCCAAACAGATGTATACTCCTAAAAAATCTAATTTAAACTAAAACACTCTTAAAACTACTGAAATCGAATTTCTAGAAATTATCATCCTTAGACAACCATGTATCCAATATTTTGCGTGGCCCTGTATATCGTTTTATATATATTCTACAAACATTTTTTAGTAAACTGTATGCACATCAGCAAAAAAAAAAATGCATAGTTCGTTTAAAAACCACTTTTAAATAATTTACGCTATTACTTAGTAACTTTTATGAACTCTTTAATGATACATGTTATATAGTTGATACATGATGAAAATTAAATATCAGAAGAAATGTAAACTGTATTAAAAAATTTAACATTTAGTTATAATAGTTAGTTAAACTTATTTTACTTAAATATACTTTTACTTCTCAATTTCAATGTTAATTTTAAGTATTTTGAAATTTGTTTCATTTAAAATTTTCAAATCATGTTTTTAATTAAATTTTTCATTATTTAATAAATACATAAAGAATATGATTTTATCAAATTTGTCATTATTAATAAGTAAATAAAGAAAATATTTAATCAAATTTTTCATTATTTAATAAATAAATAATGAAAGAATATGATTTTATAAATAAATAATGAACGAACATAATTATCAAATTTTTCATCATTAATAAGTGATTAAAGAATGATTTTATTACTTTTTTCATTATTTAATAAATAAATAATAAAAGAATATGATTTATCATTTGTTTTATTGTGACATGCAAAACATAAACAAAAAATTACGCCGCCATTTTACCTACTGTGACGTCAGGCGAATACTGTTCATTTTGACTTATCAGGAAGTTGATTAAAATTCGACTGTAAAATTTCTTTTTTACATCCAAAAACAAGTGGGTAAGTGTGATTGCAGATCATACAAAGGGTTTCGTTTAATTTTTCTTTCAAAACAACTTATCCTTTTAATTAATAAATCTATAATTGTTAATTTATAAATATTAAATTTTTACAGACCTGGTAAGACCAATAAATTTCATTTTAAAATAATTTAAAAGGAAGTTATTTATTACAATTAAATTTAAAATGTTCAAATCAAATTATTTAAATAAAATCCAAAATTCCAATTTTTTTTTGTAAAAATCAGACCTAGATGCAAGAATATCATCTTATAGAATACATTAACATTCAGTTATCATCCAATGTAAATAACAGATTTTACAGATTTAATTTCTTTCTTCTATCACTTGTTTTAAATGTTTAGAAAATTTATACATTTTGTTATGCATTATGTTTTTTTACTGTACAGAATTACATTTATTTTTAATTTCAGATATTTCATCACAATGGAAAAAATACATAAAAGCACATTTTTTCAGTATGTCATTTTATTTATTTATTGCATAGACTTTTCACATACTCACAAAAATTCATCCATCACTGAAGCATGGACAAATACTAACAAAACTGTAAATGCATTCATGGACTCAGCGTCGACTGTATCTAGCACAAAAACAGAAAATAACTCAAAACTTTTGTCTCACTTTTCTGTGAATAATTTTAATACAAAAGACTATTTTGATGGAGAAAAGACTACAAGTTTTCCTGGGGCTGTAAATAGCTATTCAGAAGAAGAATATGATAAAGTTTTGATTAATTCACACCTGAACTCAAATACTGCAGGAGAACATTCTGGTGAAACGTCTAATTTCACAAGCTCAGAAAATTTAGATCCTGTTAGTATTACCACAATGTCAAATGCATCTTATAAAACTGAAAATTTTGAATTAGAAAATAAATCTTTCGTAAATGATTTTGATACAATCACTGTTTCTAATGGATCTGAAACATTGCCGCTAAAAAATGCACAAAATTCTAATAACAGTTTGGACGTTATCAACAAACCTCAAAATTGGAATGTCGAGAAATCACCCGAAAACAGCATACCGCCTTTCTTGGAAAAACTGAAAAAGGCGGTTCATCCAAATACTGGTGAGGAATCTCATGTAAGTGGCATTTCAGAATCGTTTAATAAAGTAATTCATCCAGATACTTTTGAGGAATCTCGCTTAAATAGCACTTCACAATCGTTTAATAAGGTGATTCATCGAGATACCGGTGAGGAATCTCGCGTAAGTGGGACTTCAGAGTCGTTTAAAGAAGTAGTTTATGCAAGTACTGTTAATTATTCATATGCAGATGATAGTTCAAAATCATTTGAAGTAGCCTATACTGATATTGCAGATTATTCGTATGAAGGTATCACTTCTGATTCTTTGGCACTTGTAGATTACCCAAATATTGGTAATGAATCCTATATAAGTAACATTTCACTGCCACTGGAAGCAATGAAAGGAGGGGTTTATCCAGATACTGTAGAAGAATCAACTGTAAGCGGTGCTTCGGAATCCTCGCAGGGAACACAAAAATTACCCCATACTAATTTTGGAGAAGAATCCTCCGAAAATAGTACATTAAAATCTCTGGAGGAAACTAAAGGCACATTTCCTCCTATGTTTTCGAGATTGTTGTCTGATGATTTTACACCAGTTAAAAGATCGGAGAACTTGAGACAAGGTAGACAAGCTAACTTCAACAAAGTGAGCAGAGTGGCAAGGCTTCCGGGAGAGTCTAGAAATGCTCTGAAATCCGAAAATGAAAAACCTAAGACTGTATCCAGAGCACCTTTGATACCGATTATGGAAAGCAGTCCAACTCCTGAGAGACAGAATGATGATGCAATTGATAAGGAAAACGGTCCCATTACTTCTGAGAGAAGAAATGATGATGTAACTGATAAGGAGATTGAGGATTTATTAACAGAAATGAGGGCCAGTAGAGGTAAGAATATATTTAATATTTAAACAGTGTGTTTTATTTTTTTTTCCTTTTTAAGTTAAAAATTTATATAACATACATTTTTTTTTAATCATAAATTCAGCTTACAATAACAAATTTAAATATTTTTGTAAATACTAAATGCTATTTAAATTACTCAAAGATGTTTTTTATTCACAATAAGATACATTTAAAACCTGGTATTTTCAAGCATGTTTTTGATCATCATCAGGGTTAAAACCATAAAAACGATGTTGAGTCCTTTATACCAGACATTCTGATCTAAACCTCGAAAAAATAGTCCAAAAGCCGACAGCACAAAAACCTAAGGTATCAAGCACAAGGAAAAGAAAACCTTTATTTTATGGAAGAGCTGGAAATTGGGAACTTAATGATCCATGTCTACCGGAAGTGAAGTACTACATGAGCAAAAATTAATACCACCAATTAATACAACTCAAAGGTTTATCATTGCGTTTGTCCTACAATTAAAGGTATGAAAACATGAAGGACTGAGAACCGGAAAACACAATGATAAACGTATGAACCAACCATTGGTGGTATTATTTTTTTGGCTATGTAGCACTTCACTTCCGGCAGACGTGGATCATTAAATTCCCCAATTTCCAACTCTTCCATAAAATAAAGGGTTTTTTTTTTCCCCTTGTGCTTTGATACCTTAGGTTTTTGTGCTGTCGACTCTTGGACTAAAACGAGTGAAGCTGTGTTGTCGGACTCTTCTAAAGTTCTACAGAATGGGAGTACTCGGGTTATTATCTGTATATTATGCCAAATTTTTAAATTATGTACAATAACGTATCGTTACGAGTATAATTAGCAAGAAGTAAAATTTCTAAGATATATCCCAACCCAAGTAAGTAAATCCACCATGATTTTTGCCGTAACTGGACCGAAACAAACAAATGAGAACGAAACAAATACGAGGAGGAGTCTAAAAATAATTTTCCCCTGGCCTCTGTGGACAAAGGTGTGTATGAAAGTCAAACAATATAATGAGACATGAAAGATACGATGCAACTTTATTTACCAGCATAAGTGCACGTTGAGGCATTTGTCATACTACTTGATAAGCTGCAAAAAGCCATCCAGGAAAACATCAGGTCTTTGCATACGGACAAAGCCATTAAAAGCTTCTGCCATATGCAAAACCCTGGGTTTTTCCTGGAGGACTATCAAGCGGCATGACAAATGTCTCTATGTACTTGATAATTATGTAGAAAAATAATCTCTTATCTTTAAAGTCTCATTCTATTTTTTGAGTTTCATTACAACTCTGACCACAGTTGACAAGGGAAACTTATTTTTCCGACTCACCCTCGTATATTAAGAAAGTGTAATATACAAATACACATTTACAAGGAGTAATTTACTTTACTTCTAGCCCCCATCTGGGCAGAGTAAAATATGTATATGTAAAAAAAAAATAATAATAACAATAATAATAATAAAAAAAAAAATAAATAAAAATAAAAATAAAAATAGGGGAAATGTCCTACTATAATAAAGCTACCACCAAGATTTTTTTTCTTTTGGGGGAGGGGGTAACTATTGACATTCAAGCTGCTGCAGTTCGTGTTTATGACGCCAGGAAGTTGGTTAACTGGTCAAATAATTGTTCTGTGCCAGCCGAATTGTCTCCAGACATTTGAAGGCTGCATTATTTCTTCTGCAGTATTGCAATGGGAAATAAAATCCATATACACTATCTGGCCAAAAATGACCTGTCACTTGCGATTTTAGACATTTTGTTAAATATCTAGAAAAATATATGATGAATTATCCTCAAACTCGAAGTGTGTAAGCATAATAGTACAGGTCACACATTTCTGTGAAAAATTTTTCCCGAAACTCTACAGGAGATCAACAAATTGGAAAAGAACGAATATCTTTTCGATAACCCTGTCAAAACTAATGTAGCAAAAGTGCTCAAACTGTAGATTATAATTAAGTGGCTTTTTTAAACATACTGTGTTTATTTTTATGTGGATAGCATGTATACTCGTAGAGAAATTAAGGTTTTTATAAAAACAAGCCCAAATTTTTCCAAGTTTTTGCTTATAATTTGCAGAGTTCTTAATATAAAATAATGTTCATTTCTGAAAATATGACAAACAACATTGTACACAATATTCTGTCATCAGAATTTAAAAATATCGAAATTTCATTTGCATATTGTGTTAGCTAAATGCATAGAGCAACTTCTGTAAAAATTTCAAAAACATAGCTTGGAAATTCTGAAAGTGATCGTCTATATAATCATCTCAAAATCCGTTGTTCCCAAAAGAATCAAGAAAATCAGGGGTTTTATCCAAATATAGTGTACATGCCATATTGTGTATTCTATATTGCCATTAATCAACGGATGGATTTTGAGTTGATTCTATAGACGATCACTTATAGAATGTTCAAGCTATGTTTTTGGAATATTTACAGAAGCTGCTCTATACATTTAGCTAACAGAATATGCAAATGAAATTTTGATATCGTTGACGCATGCGCAATGAAAAATTATTTAGTAAACTTACTCATTTTTCATACAATTATTATTATTTTTTAATTCTGGTGACAGAGTATTGTGTACAATATTGTTTGTCAAATTTTCAGAAATGAACATTATTTTATATTGAGAACTTCATAAATTATAAGCAAAAAACTTTGAAAAATTTGGGACTGTTTTTATAAACACCCTAATTTCTCTAGGAGTATGCATGCTATCCACATAAAAAATAAACACAGTATATTACAATAAGCCACTTAATCATTATCTACCGTTATAGCGCTTTTGCTGTATTAGTTTTGACAGGGTTATCCAAAAGTTATTTGTTCATTTTCAATTTGTTGATGATCCCCTATAGAGTTTCGGTAAAAAAAATCTTCACGGAAACGTATGACCTGTACTATTATATTTATACGCTTTCAGTTTCAGGATAATCCCTCGTGTATTTTTCTAGATATTTAACAAAATATCTAAAATCGCAGGTGAGCGGTCATCATCGGCCATATTGTGTATCAAAATTCGAGAAACGGCAGGTAACAGTTTTGAAGGAACAGGGTCTTTTACATAGATAAGTATCTAAGCAAATCAAACGATATAAAAACATAATAGACAATTTTGTAAATCGGAGTATAAACAAAGAGGCGTGCATGCGGAAAAATGACTTACAGGCAGAAAAGTGAAATCGTGAGTTATATTTCACGAGGTGATATTTCCCTAAAACAGTTGACTAAAGAGGATAACATCCCTGTGACAAAAAAAAATAAAAAATAAATAAAAAATAAAATAAAAAAAATCCCGTCACTAATTGGAAAAATTTATAAGCAACTTGTGATATAAAAAAAGGAAGCAGCAGTCCATGCTAAAAACCATGTCATACCAGCAAATCCGATTTGGGTGGTTTGACTAGTAGATTTACCATTGTGTTTTTCTGCTACAATTCTTCATGTATTTATTTTTAGGTGCAGGAAGACACAATGATAAACCTACCAACCACTAAAATTGAGTTTGGATATTTTTTCCACTGAGAAATGTCTTGGAAATCCAGTTGGCATTTTTGCCGATCCCACCGAAGCTAGGATAGGGAAGTAAATATGGCCTTCTGATTGGTTGAATAATTTAAAGAGGAATTGCTGTTTGTAAGTAAATTATTTTGAATGTGGATGTATGTATTAGGGGTGCAAATGGGTAAAACGTATTAATATTATAATAAATAGATAATAATAATAATATTTTTTAAAAATAATATAGAACAATTGGGTTTGTAAATATCGCATAATTGACACCGTTAAAAGGAAATGTGATATTGTTTGTAAATAAATTGTTCTATCATGTTAAAATAATTAAGAAGAATTTCCAATTCCATTATTATTATTATTATTATTTTAAATAATACAAAAAACATCGCTTGAGAAGCATCGCTTCTTTAATTCTAAATTCCAGAAAATCTTTCTTTTTATCTGTTAATAAATATGTAAAATCAGAAGGAAATCATGAAAATCCATCTTTTATAGAAGGTTTTCAAACAGAAACTAATGTTTAAATAAATGTAAACTCAAAAATGAATGAAAACAAAATGCTCTTTAAATTATTCAATCAATCGTAAGCCTGTATTTTCTTCCTTGTGCTAGCTTCGGTGGGATCGGCAAAAATGCATCCAGTTGCGTTTTAATTTGCTAATAAAGCTCTGTAAAACCCTGGAATTTTATCCGTCAATTCGATGAAGTGCCGATCTTCTAGGTCTATATAATCTTTTATTCGTTGTAATGAGTTTCAAGTAGATGTGATTTTTCATTTCAGCTGCTTCTAAAGTTCTATTTACTTCTGAGAATGATGCGGACAGATCTTTACAATGTACTCTACCATCGGGAGGAGAAGGCACTTGCACTCCTCTCGTGGAGTGCACCTCTATACGGAGAACCATGCACTCTCAGAATCCCGTAATCTGCCGATGGATCAAAGACATGCCCGTAGTATGCTGCCCCGACACGGAGGCAACAGGGAGGAGAATTTCTGCCGAACCAAGTAAGTCTGTTATCTTTGACAATACTACTTGCAATTTCAAATTGATTTCTCAAGGTCAGTTTCCCTATGTCAGTAACTATGGTAACATTATATTTTTCTGACGGATCTCTCTACTTTTTAAAATGATAAACTAAAGGATGAAGTGAAAAGAATGGATGTCCTTGAGAAGAAACAACTGAATTTGCATAAAGTACAACTAGTAAATATGGAGTTTAGGGACTCAACATCAGCTTTACAAGCTATTCTTCATTATTAATCTCATTTTGCAAAATGTTTAATAAACTTCAGTTTATTTTATTTTTTATGTTCTCTATATATTTAAAAGTTTTAAAATTTCTAGAATCTTCTACAAATTTTTAAAAGTACCATAATTAACACACAATTATACGCAATATACTTATTAGCCCTCGGTATGCTATTTCTTTCACAAAGTGTCGTCACTAAAAAATAACCTTACATTTAACCAGAGGCACCCGTAACTGCATTATGCGGTTAAATACTGAAAATCTAACTGTAATAATTTTTTAAAACTTCTAAATATCGCACATTTTCAATTTTTACAATTTTGGCGGCAATATATATGTATGTACTTATTTTTTTTTGGGGGGGGGGATGAGGGGTCTTAAATTTGACGAAGAAGCTCTTGTTGAATTATACGAGAAACCAATGTCACATTTGAAAAAGTTGGGAGTTGATCAGAAGAGAAACTATTTCGGAATAAGGTGAGAGAGTGCTGAAATCTCCCATAAGGTGTCAGTGTGGTAGCCTTCAATTTTTAAACAGATCCTATTACCTTACCGTAATCGAAGTATGAGCTTTTCAGAAATCTCGTAACCCATCGTCCAACATTTCGCAGTCATATACAGTAATAGAATCATCCTAATCTCCCCCAAACCACTGTTATCAATCAGTGAGTCACCATTTTGATTTCTGAGAGTGGGACTCGACAATACATGTCATTATGAAACGATAAGGTTTTTTTTTCCTTTTATATTTCCCAGCGGAATTTTCTTCCGAATTAAACAGTTATTTTGTTACTTGGAATCACAAAATGAATTTCCTGTTCCGCATTACACTGATTGTTTCCACTTTAAACAGATTTTTCGGAAATTTCTATTTTTAAAAAGGTGGGAGTCTGAAATTTTTCCGCATTAGACAGATTTCACTGCATTTGTGATCTGCAGAATCCGTTCTATTTTTTAATCCACAATTTCAAAAATCGATTTTTTGAATCTATGTGATGTCCCATTTCCCTTAAATAATTGTCAAGCATGAATTTTTCTAACGAAGAAACAATAGTTTGTTTTTGCTACAATGATGGAAAGTTAATTAATGAAAAATGAGTAGCCATAACTGGTAATTAATTGCTCAAAAAATTTTTTAATCTTTTTAAGATTAATCTTTTTTAATTGTGTACAACCGAAACTTTCAAATATTGCATAATAGCTAAATAGTCCTTTTGAAATTGATATGATGCCAGTAAAAAAATTAAGCCCAAATAAGCCATTTAGTATTGGGTTTTATGTCAGATTATTATTCATAAGATCAGGTTCAGGCTGTTCTCTACTGCTCTGCTCCAGAAGCGCAGAACGTTTTAACACATTTACAATTTCATTTTTATACAGAAGGATTAAAATTGGAAGGCCTGACTGTGGAAGCGTTTTCGAATCGAACTGGGTTTTCCATTTTATGATAATTAAATTATCTACCAAGTTATAAGCTATTTTGATCACGTGACCACTCATTTTCTTCCTTTTCGTTGACTCGTTTTTCTGCTTGCGCCGGAAAATGCCATTCAAAATGTCAATTTTGATGGCTTATTCTAAAATAACTATTGCGTTTGAAAAAAGCAAAAAAAAAAAAAATGAGTGCGATTAAATAGTTTTTTAATAATAAATAACGCCTGTTAGCTTCATACATTTCCGATTGAAAATAAAAGTTAAGTCACAAAGTTGCGCTTTTTGATATATAAGAATACCCTTAAGCTTACAATACGATACATTTTTGCTAAGTTGAAATCTGTCAACGAAAATGTAAATTTTAATTTTCTAGTTTTTTAACTATTTGGAAAATAGTTGTTGTCCTCTGTAGAGAACTGGGAAATCTAAAGTATATCTGAATTTTTTTATTGGTTGAATTCCGCAACTTTCTTTATTTTATTCATTTTCTTATTGGTCCATATTTAATGTCCAAAAATGGCATATATCTGTTTTTTATTTTATTCGTTTTGTGACTATTTCATGTTTCATGTCCGGAAATGAAATACTTCTGTTGCCACGATGACAAAAAATTATTTAAAAAAAAGACAAAAAATTAATAACTTAAAAACAAATTAAGATACAGCTTTCAAACAAATTGCATTTAAAAGTATATTTTTTTTTTCTCTATGAGACGGTATAAAAACTGAAAATATATGATGTTTCGAAATTTAAAAATTTGCACTACCGAAATTTGTAAAACTAAAATTTCATTTAAAACTTTATATGATTGGTACTGGAATATTAATTTTTAATCCATGGCGTACGTAATATAGGATTCTGTTATTGAATAAACCACGTTTTGATCATCATAAAAATTATGTTTATTACTATTTTTTTTTTATTTATTTAGAATATATTTATAAATCTTTAAAATTTTAGTCTTTGAAAATATAATTTTCTAAATAGTCGTTGTATTCTGTTAAATTACATTTTTTTTTTGTGTGTGTGTGTGTGTGTGTGTGTGTGTTTTATGCTTTTAAATTGTTTAAATCCGGATGAGTTTGTATTTTTTTAGAATTTACAATTACATTCCCTGATATTATTATTGTTTTATTTAAAAAGATACTTGTTGTAATTTCAGAGTGCGGCAAACGTCTGATAAAGAAACCGAACGGCCTGGTAGCTGGCGGTGTAAGTGCTGTTCAAGGAGCTTGGCCTTGGATGGTAAGCAAAACGCAGTAAGAACATCTTTAATGATAGGTTGCACTTTAAAAATACAGTTTTTATTAAAATCGATTAAATAAATAGCTAACAAAAATCATTGTTTGATTGTGAAAAAAAACTATACGAATATATTATTTTTTTGGCAATTTGATTTCCCCGCTTAATGATAACGCCATCAGTATCTGAAAACTATTCTATAAACCGAGAGGCGGCAGCACAGGCAATCGCCTCATCGAGTTCGCGGCTGAAATTCCACAATTAGTTAAAACTGGATTCGCATATTAAGACGCAATCGGTCTTTCAAGTCATATCTTGGCGTAATACGCCTAAAAACAAGATTTTAGTGGTTGATTCGTACAATTATCATTGTTTTTCTGCACCAAAAAGTACGAAAACATGGAGGATTGGGATCAGGAAAATTCAATAGCAAATTTACGAGTCAACAACTAAAAACGGATTTTCAGCTGTTTCCCAGCAAGTTAGGACTTGACAGACCGATTATGTTCTAATATGCAGATCAAGTTTTAATTCTGGAATTTCAGCCGTGAACTTGATGAGGTGGTTGCCTGTACTATCGCCTCGCGGTCTATTATTATTACTTTCTTCTATTTTCAATAGAAGAAAGTATTGTAATCGAAATTTTATCGACGTCCGGTGGATTTACACGTTTTAGGGGTCAGAGATTCCAAAAAACATGTTTTTACAAAATGGCTGTCTGTCCCTGTGTCTGTGTCTGTGTGTGTGTCCGTATATCGCCATTCTACCATCAAAAAGTGTATGAAGTTGTGTATAGAATTGAACCAAAATTTTTGTGAATGTTTTTGGCTGTGGCAAGCAGGTCCTCCTTCAGTTTTGAAATATTCCGCCGGAAGGGGGCATTGCAATCGCGATGTTTGTGCCACTTTCAATATTGTACCGACCAAAAAAAGTATATGAAGTTATGCATCGAATTGAACCAATTTTTTTGTGTAAGTGTATGGCTATGGATAGTTGGTCCTCCCTGAATTTGAAAAAAATCCGCTGGAAGGGGCGCTGCAATAGTGAATTTTATGCCATTTTCAATATTCCACCATCTAAAAGTGTATGAAGTTAGTTCTAGAACTGAACTAAATTTTTTGTATATGATTATTTTTTGGTAAGGCAAGTAGGTCCTCCCTAAATTTGAAAAAATCTGCCTATCATTCTATTGTCCATCGGCTCGTGCAGAGATGGAAATTCGTTTTTACTCCGATTAAATGAGTGAAGAAGGAATTTAAGACGAAAATCAAAGTTGGTATGGTATTGAATTAGAATTATTAAAGAATTAAAATGAGTAACTATTTTTTTTTTTTTTAATATGAAAATGTACGTATGAGATAAAAGAAAGTTTTGGGATTGGCACATCCAACTAGTATTTTTGCAAATGATAAACAGGCATGGTTATACATGTATTGGTTTTAATCATAGTTAAAACTGGTTTTAGCCATCAATGCCAAAATACATTTTGAAAGCTCATCAAAGTGAGTTAAAACTCGCTATGATTTGGAAAAGAAAATTATTTTGTTAAATAATAAATTTAGAGCAACATTTCAAAGGGTTTATCAAAACAGTATTTTATAATGTTATATTACTATTGCAACATAATTTACTAAAGATGAGATATGATATTGTACTCAATGGGCTAAAAATAGAAATTAAACAGTGGCCAATATTATTTAATTAAAAATATGAAATTATTGATATAAGGCATTTTTGAAGTACGCGAAATCAATGAAATGAATATGTAATGAAATAAGTAATGTTGCAAAGTAGCGAATACAAATACACCCTCTTTTTTAAAAAAAGAAATTAATCATTGCGCATACATTTTCCATACAATAATACCGCCCTCTTCCGTACTCTAACGTCAATCCACCCAGCCATCCTATTACTTTTTGTATTTTTATTTTACGTAATTTTTTTTTAGATTTTTTTTAAATTGTATAAATACAATAAAAATAAGCAATATGTTAATTATGTCTAACATCTATCCACCCAACTATCCACAGGTAAGATATACGTATATATAAGCATTCTATTCATATATATATACACTATATTGCCATTGATTATGGGACACTTGCGATTTTAGACATTTTACTAAATATCTAGAAAAATACATGAGCAATCATCTCGAAACTCTTAGTGTATAAATATAATAGTATACGTCATACATCTCCGTGAAGATTTTTTACCGAAACGTCATAGGGGACCGTCAACAAATTAAAAAAGAATGAATATCTTTTGAATAACCCTGTCAAAACTAATGTAGTAAAAGCGCTCAAACTCTAGATTATGATTGAATGCCTTATTTTAATACACTGTGTTCATTTTTATGCAAATAGAATGCACACTCGCAGAGTAATTAAGGTTTTTATAAAAATGGTCCCAAATTTTTCCAAGTTTTTCCATTATAATTTTCAGAGTTCTTAATATAAAATATTTTTTTCAGAAAATATGACAAACAACATTGCACACAGTACCCTGTAATCAGAATTAAAAAATAATAAAAATTGTATGAAAAATGAGTAGGTTCATTATATAATTTTTTACTGCGCATGCGTCAAAGATATCAAAATTTCATTTGCATATTATGTTAGCTAAATGTATAGAGCAACTTTTGTAAAAGTCTCAAAATCATAGCTTGAAAATTCTGAAAGTAATCGTCTATAGAATAAGGACAAAATCCGTTGTTTCCAAAATGAAGCAAAAAAAATGAGGGATTTTATCCAAATGCAGTAGTACATCCCATATTGTGTATTCTATATTAACACTAAACAATGAATATATGGATACAACCCCTCTTATTTTTGCTTCATTTTGAGAATAACGGATTTTCGACTTATTCAATTGACGATTATTGTCAGAATTTTCAAGTTATGATTTTGTGACTTTCACAAAAGTTGCTCTATACATTTAGCTAACATAATATGCAAATGAAATTTTGATATCGTTGACGCATGCGCAGTAAAATATTATTTAGTAAACCAACTCATTTTTTATACAATTTTCATTATTTTTTAATTCTGATTAAAGGGTACTGTGTGCAATGTTGTTTGTCATATTTTCTGAAAAAAATAATATTTTATATTAAGAACTCGGAAAATTATAAGGAAAAAACTTGGAAAAATTTGAGATCATTTTTATAAAAACCTTAATTACTCTGCGAGTATGCATGCTAATTGCATAAAAATGAACAAGGCTTATTAAAATAAGGCATTCAATTACAATCTAGAGTTTGAGCTCTTTTGCTACATTAGTTTTGACAGGGTTATTCAAAAGATATTCATTCTTTTTTAATTTGTTGACGGCCCCCTTTGGAGTTTCGGGAAAAAATCTTCACGGAGATGTATGACTTATACTATTATATTTATACACTAAGAGTTTCGAGATGATTCCTCATGTATTTTTCTAGATCTTTAGTAAAATGTCTAAAATCGCAAGTGTCCCATAATCAATGGCAATATAGTGTATTATATATATATATATATATATATATATATATATATATATATATATATATATATATATATATATATATATTAATATATATATATATAATTTACTTTTGGCTAAATAAATATTGATAAACGGCTTCTTTACATTAAATAAATTGTATAACTTTTGAAAAAAAAAATGCTTGTATATGTGAAACAATGAATAGGTTTCCAGAAAACACGTCATTTTATCGATCTCGCCACAGCGTCTATACTGGAAAAGTACCAACTTTCCATTTATAAATTATCTTGATTATCATTAAATCAAGCATGTATTTAAATGCAATCATTTTTTTTTACTAATTTAACGTTTTGGCATCTCATTTTTTAACCAATAGTTAAGCCTACATAATGGTTAATAGCCCACATGAATTTTTTTTTCCTCGAATCCTTTTGGGTATTTTACAAACGTGTTAAAGATTTCGATTTCCAAATTAATGGTTTGGCAAAACAATGATAAATTACTCAAGTTATAGTCATCAATGCAATATTCAAGGAAAAAATCGAACAAACTTATAAACCGCAGCTCCGAAAACTAGCCTTTTTTGCGCCCGAGGCAAACATGGATTTTGGCGCCCCACCCCCCACATATATGCATTCTTTATATCAAACACACCAAACAAAATTTTAATTTGGCGCCCCCTTCACCTTCTGTTCTGGTGGCGCCCGGGGCACGTGCCCCCTCTGCCCCCTCTAGTTTCGGCCCTGAGACAGGGAGGTTGCAGCACCGAACCGACAGTCACCGAGTTTACGAATGAAAATCTAAGATCAGTTAAATCTCGATTCGTAAAGCTCAATCGGTCTACCAAGTTATATCTTGGTGGAAAACACCTAAAAACCCAATTTTAGCGGTTGATTCGTAGGCTTTCCATTGGGAACTAAAACGGCCTATAGAGGCGCTGCTTGCAGTCTTCGATTCAGAAAAACTGTCACTTTAATTTCCCTTTAACTAATGTTAAAGTGCCATTGAAATAATTCTTTATTGTAAATGAATTTGAAAGTTTTAAATATTCAAATTCGGATAACTTTTACTTTGCAATATAAGACAGAAGGCAAATGTCACAGTAAATCTGAAATTGTGCAAAAGAATAATTATTCTGAACGATTTTAAAATACGTGTAACGCAATGCGATTTCACGGCATTATCCTGAAATCAGAAGTTATATCTTTTCTCCACCAGATGGCGTATCTGAGCGCTTGAATCGCCAATTGTGCTTTCCTGCACCCAAAAGTATGAAAACATATGGAATGGAGGATTGTGCGCAACCACTGAAATCGGGTTTTTATGTGTTTTCCTTCAAGATGTGACTTGACAGACCGATTGCGTTTTAATATGCGGATCGAGATTTAACTATTCTTAGATTCTCACCCGTGATCTCGATGAGATGATTATCTGTATTGTCGATTCCCGGTCTATTACCCAACACTTTTCTAAATAGTTGAAAAGTGTTTATAAATTAGATTTGTATGCCTTCTGTGCGCATTCTAACTTACATAAATATAAGTTAATATTACAGTTAATAAATGTTATTAAAGTTTACCATGGAAAGAAGGGTATTGAAAGTGAAGCGTGTACTACTTATAGTTAGTTTACAGAGACACTCGAAAGTATTCTATTTCATTATGACCAAAGGTAAATCATTTTTAAAGCATTTTTATGATGTTACACTATTACAAAAATAATAAAATTAGCATGCATCATTGAGAGGAATGCCAACGTATTATATATAGAGTATAGAATAAGTAGAAAATATCATTCGTTTACATGTGATTCAAAGGTGTTACATTACATTGCAATCAATGAGGAAAAAGTCTGTTTTAGTGTATTTTAATGATGTTACATTATTTCAAACATAATGCAACTGATATACCGCTCTGATGGTGGATGGCAATATGTTTTTTGTAGAGTATCAAGTAAGTTAGCAATTCTATTTCATTTTTAGGAGCGCATAACAGAATTCCATTCCATTATGATCTGTGAAAAAAAATCGTTTGCACTGTATTTTAAAAATAAACAAAAATCAATGTGCATAGCTTACAAGATGCTTACATAAGAGTACGATGTACAGTCGTAGAAAAAAAAAGTCAACACCCCCTAGTAATTCCTACAAATTATCGTAAAAGAAAGTTACTAATACCAAACGATTGGAAATAAAGTCTACTTTTAAATGATGTTTATAAAATTTGCTTTTAAAGCCGTCTACATATTAAAACGAACCGAAACTTCATTTTTTTTCAATAGCAATACCCATTTATAGCAAGATATTTTAAATCTTTAGTTCAGTTCAAACTTTGCCTAGACACAATGAAGTTCTTTTTTAGTATTCTGGAAATATTGGAGAGTGTTTCATAAGCTATGCTTGACGCATGTTTTTTTTTCTTGTTTTAAAGTGTCTTTCTTATTTTCAGGCCGGCATTTATA
Organism: Maratus speculifer; assembly: GCA_964019185.1. NCBI lineage: Eukaryota > Metazoa > Arthropoda > Arachnida > Araneae > Salticidae > Maratus > Maratus speculifer. The sequence continues at coordinate 209,618,492 of OZ025301.1, read as the reverse complement.
CTAGAAATTTCGGCATCGAGAATTTCCATTGCGGTGCCGTTATCGTCGACCAGTACCATCTGGTAACGGCTGCCCATTGCTTCGGAGTCAGCGGGAGATCTTCCCAGTAAGTACAGAATAATGTTAATATTTTTTATGACATATCCAGAATGTGTGGTGACATTTATAGATGACTCTTAAATAACGCGAAACCTTAACAATTTATTTTGATTAATTTTTAACTGTAAAGATATAAATATGACAAGCCTGACTATTAAAGGGATTTGGAATATTGGATATGGAAATTTTGCGTATTCCATTTTTGGTAAATACATTACTTGTCGAGATACAAGATATTCTTGTCACGTGGCTGCAGATTTCTCCCTTCCCATGCTGTCGCTTCCGGAAATTTGACTCGAAATGGAAATTTTGACAGTATTTTCTCGAAGATATTTTGCTTGCATCAAAAAATGGATAACGTCAATTGATTATATAGTTTCTGAATAGGAACACCTGCTAATCTTATGCGTATCCGAAACGAAATGAATTCAGAAAGTAACTACTTTGGATTTGAGAAAATTTTTAATAAATTATATAGAAATATTCTCATACATCTACCTTTTATTATACAGCTTCAAAAGTTATGTTTTTAAGTCTTTTATTCTAAGCCATATTAATTTTTTAATAAATCCTTACTTGAATTTTGAAAGTCTAAGAATCTAAGTAATCATTAATGTTGCTATTGTATATTTCTTTAAAAATACACTGTAAAACCATCTCATAAATATGCATGCAGTATTCTTTAAAGAAATTTTAATTACATGATAAAAATCTGATATTTTTTCGAAACAGTAAACATTGTGTCGGGCCTGTTTTCAGAGATTTTTGTACGAGTCAGGCTGGGCCTAGAAATGCAAAAATATAAAAGGGCCAGGCTCGGACTAAACTTTTGATTTTTATATTGGGCCGGGCTCGGGTCTGGAAATTCTGGCAGGTGCAGACCTCTAAGGGGAGAAAGAGTAAATAATAAACGCACGAAACATAGATGACGTAAAGATGTGTATTAAAAATCAATCATTTACATCTAAATCACGACAAAAGATGGCAGCACTACACAATTTATCATTTTTTTTTATCTTTCGCAATTAGAGGCACTAAGCGGATGTAAGGCCTGGTATCTTTAATTTTCTAATGGTAAATATGAACTTTAATAAAATCTAACATGAAGAAATTTCATTGTCGAAACGTCAAACGCTTATTAAAAAGATGAAAAGTTTTTGGTGTCTGTGTGTATTTTGTGAGTATGTCTCGAGATAACTGCCTCAAAAAACATCTGAACTGCAGATAATTTTTACAGTACTTTTGTGTTATGTATTGCTTTTATGCAGATGATTGTGATTGTGACATCCTATGCATAAAGTCGAGACTAACAACAATATAAAAAACAAGCTGCCATGGTACGTTATTCGTGTCTTTTTTTCAGGTAGCTTGAGTCACGTGATACTGGAATCACGAATGCAAGAGCATGAAACGAGCATCACATGACTTTAGCAGTCTAATACGAAAGATAGAGCGGTCTTTTTCGTTAGCCTCGCATAAAATCCATTTTCACCTTTCGCAACAAGAGATTATCTATTCTTAGTGGGTTTTCTCATCATGTCATCATATAGAACATAAAGAATTGAGTGCAATAAATAATTGCAAAATAATAATAATAATAAAAGGAGTTTTATTTATTACAGTACATTACATTCATTTATCATCATCCTAAAAATCTATAATTTATCACTTACCTGAAATGCAAAATTTTACAGGAGAATTCCAACTTCCCGGTTTGCCATCCGTGTAGGCAGTGTCAAGGTCCGGGAAGGAAATCTTCATTTAGTCGACAAGATAACTGTCCATCCCGACTACATTCCACGAGAATACTACAACGACATTGCCGTTATCCGGGTAAGAGAACCCTTCCAGTTTCGTGATGAGAATTTGCAGCCAATTTGTTTACCAATTACACCAGAGTTAAGAAGGAAGAAACTGAAAGGAAGAGACGTAACCGTAACTGGCTGGGGAGATCTGGAGTTTGGTAAGAAAGTCTTTAGCATTAAGAAAAGATATTTTAAAATATATATCGATTGAACATAATTTGATTAGCATATTAAAGATTGGGGTAAAGACAGTATCCGTGATATTAACGTGTAGCCAATATAATAGTCATTGGACTATAATAATCACGTGATATGCTCGTTTCTCTTATTTTTTTTGACGATTTCAAATTACAAAATTTGGTATTTGATTTTTCCGACAAAAGCTACCACATGTTTGCAAAATTAAAATTAACAAATTATAGTATCATTAGATTAAAGTGAGAAGTTTCTGTTACAATTTAAAACAGAATTTAAGTTGTTTTACTTCATTTATTATTAGGCCGGGAAGCAGCTACACGGACCACCGTCTCATTGAGTTGACTGTTGAAATTTTATGATTAGTCAAAAATAGATTAGTATATTAAAATGCAACTGGTCTTCCAAGCCATACCTTACTCGAAAACATCTGTAAATTCGATTTTACTGGTTAATCGGTAAGTTTATCATTGTTTTTCTGCACAGAAAACAAAGGTATTAAAGTACGGAGTAGTGAGACCAAGAAAACACAATAGTAAACCTATTAATCAACCATTAAAATAAAGTTTGCAGGTGTTTTCTACTAAGATATGACTTGGCAAACCAATTAGTTGCATTTTAATATGCTAATTGAATTTTTATTAACCATAGAATTTTAACTGCTAACTGGATGAGATGATGGATTGTGCATCTACTTCCCGCTCTATATATTTTCTCTAGTTTACTCCATAGTTTTATTTGGTATATTCTTTTTATATTTTTATTTGTAGTGTAAATAAATGGTACTCTGAAATTGTTTATTTTCTATTGCAGTTTGGGAAATAATATTGTAAAAAATTATTAAATAATTATATCTACTGTTTAATCGATTGAAAGTTTAATTAATGCCCAACACTGGCTGGAAAACAAAATCGTATTTATATATCTCACGTATTTAAATGAATCTTATAGTGATAGGATTGAATGCATTTACTAAATAATGATAATTCTTTTTCAACAAATTATGTTTTAGAAAATTTTTGTACTTCACATGCATAATAGGGATATTGGCTAATATTGATTTTGGATACCGACAACAATTTTGAAATTATCGAGCAATCGAAAATACACCAAATCTGAAAACCTTTACATGAATAGGATCGATCATATTGGTGCGACTTTTCAATGAAAATAAAGTAAATAATTGAAAAGCGCACTCCACCTCTATCTCTTCTTTTGTATGGCTCAGACTACTTAACTCTTTCCGCGTCTGGTGTACTATTAGTAGTACATGTCATTTAATTGAGTATTATTTTGTTTTAACAAATACTTTTGTTACTGTTTACTAATAATGTTAGTATGTGTCTATGCATTTACTGTATTACATTTAGGGATTTAGTAATAACAATAATAATAATAATAAATATTTACTTAATTATATTTGTACAGTTTACGATTATTTTATTTTAAATGTATATTTCACTCGTTATATTTAAAATAAAGATTACTTTCCTGAAAGAATTATGCGTAATAAAGCGCAAAATGTATTAGAAATGTGTTAATATCAGCTAAATATTGTTTTAAAATAATATTTTCTAAACATCTCCAAAAACTATTCTTTGGCCTATTGTCATATGAGAATGGATTAAATAGTATGCAAAACATCAACATTCGTTATATTTCAGACCATGAAATGTTCGTTAAACTTTAATGTGTTTGGATAGCTAGTGTTAATGTTATTAACGTAAACTAGTCATTGGGGGCCACCGTAATACTCACCCATCATTTATATGCATATATTAAACATTATAAACATAACAAAATTTAAACGTGTATTTAAATATTTTTATTATACATAGTAATGCTCTATTAATGAGTTGCTGATATATCTATTTCAACAAATTATACAACACGCCAAACTGCTCAAGTAGTACTGAATTTCGATAAAGAAACATCCTTATAACTCCAAAAATAATAATCTTATTAACTAACATTTTACTGCGTCGAATTATGAAATACAGGGTCATGAAAAATCAAAAAATGTGGAAAACAGGATTACAGATATCTCGGCAACTAAAACTTCGATTGACTTCGTTCTATATGCAAAATTTGTGTTATTTTATTGCCTTTTACTTCCATTCCTTAAAATAAAAAAAAATCGAAATTTTTTATATACCTTTCATCAGAACGAACTTTTCGAGAGTCCGAAAAAAAAATAGTTCCGGATAATCGAGGTTACTGATATTAAATAGGCTTAGCCCCATTCTTACATAGTAAGTACATACAAAATTTCAAGTCTCTATCTCAATTCGTTCGGGAGATAGAGCGTTTACAGACAGACGGACGGACGGCAAAAAAAAAATTTCTAAAAATATGTTTTTCGAAATTTTCAATGTCTAAAATGTGTAAATCCGTCAAAAAAAATGTTTCGATTTTCAAAACGATTGCAAGACTTACCCTATACTACGTATGATGGGTAAAAAAAACTATTTTTTCAAAAAATTGAAAAAAAAAAATCGGACCCGAAAGGGCTAATTAAACTTGCATCTAATTTTGGAGGTGGTAGTCCGGATCACGATTGCCTGTTCACTGTACAAATAAATAAAATAAAAAATCCCTGTGTAACAAATCATAAATATGAACATGACCATAATTTAAGGAATGACTAACTGTAGCTCTTTAAATTAAGAAAAATAATTTAAACATATTGTGCCACAAGAAGTAACAAACATGTGAGACAATAACAACTAGCTTACAGATCCGAAAAAATCGAAGAAACAGTGGACAACGCTATAAATCTCAATAGCAGATCAAATGAAACGGTATCGGTTAATTCTAGAAACAAATTAAAATCTTGTGCGCTACTGTTTTTGCTTATGCTAACTATGTATCATAGCATTCATTGCAAAAAAGGGCATGGTGGGTCGCATTTATTACTGTTTGGTTTCATTATTGCTTTAGATTAATTATTTGAGTTCGTTTTGTATATTTTTTTTTTATCGGACGCATATTAAAGGAAAGGATGAAAATTATTGAAGGAAAGGATTTTCGGGAACGAAGAAGTTGCAGAAATATCATATCACAAAATACCAAAATAAATTTCCCCACCAACACTGATCCGTCCACTCACCCCTAAAACAGAAGTACAAAGATAAACTCCATACCATCAGTCAAAACAACATGCAGAAATACTGAATGGGAATAATAATGAAACTGGTGTCACTTGATCCTTCTATATTTTCCTTCGTACTTCTATCATTGAAATCAATTTATTCTGTTTTTGAAACCAAATTATTTTTTGGATAAAATTGGTCAAGCTAATCAGAACGGCGTAAGATCTGAATCAAATATTGACATCATCCGACGCATGCGCAATTCGTTGTGTCATTACTTTCCTGATACGCTCGTGGTACCAGAGAAATTTGATGCTATATCAACTGTGGCGTTATAAACAATTGATGCAACGGTTGACTTATTGTGGAAATAAGACTATTTTAGTTAGTCTTTTATCGCAGTATTTACGTTAGATAGATTGTTACAATAGTCATATTGATTTTTGTAAGTATTGATACAAATGTATTTTTATAATTAGCTGTTGTGATTTAATAATATGTATAGTTAAATATTGAGTATGATCAAACATGTATAGTCATAAGGAAAAACCTGGCTTCTGTTAGGATATGTTTAATCACCTTGCACTATAAATCTAGTTAAAAACAACGTCATATATAGACAATGCCGGCTTGCTCAATTTCGACGTCACGGCAGATTGTCAATCAGCGAACTATTCATTGGATCCTTGTGACTTTTGCGTCACAAGAATAGGGTCTAATGAATAATCAGTTAATGGCCGATCTACCATGACATCGAAGTACAGTTCGTAGGCATTATCTACAGGTGGCATTGATTAGAGTGTATTTCTAAGAATTTAGGACATACGTATACGTACATACACGTTTTCTTATTCTGGATCTACCTCAATCTAGAAAATTTCGGGTGATGGCTCAAATGGTATTCATCATCTTGATCTGGTCCAATCACGTTAATCGGGTATTTCCATTTAGGTTTGACCGAAGAGGTTGAGGTAGACGAAAATAAGACTGATTTTTTTTTTTTTTTTTTTTTTTTTTTTTTTTTTTTTTTTTTTTTTTTTTAATTATGGCATGCCAAATTTTCAGAGTTTGGATGAATTCCATTAGACGATAAGATAAATTAATAGTCATTAGCTTGGTGATGGTGATAATGGAAGTCTTGCCAAAATACTTCTCTTTGCGATCAATTTTTGTACAAGATTGTATAAGCTAATCAAGTTTTATTTCCTGTATGTCACCACTCTCTATATAGAGACACAGTAGTTTGAATCAAATGTATTCCTTCCTCGACTATTCTACTTTACAAAGAAATCATTGCTTTAGCAATGATTTGTAATAATGTTTTTCAGTCGGAATGTTTTCGTTGGAAACTGACTCCATCCATACAAATGGTTTTTCTGTTGCATTTTAAATTTTGATTGAGCATTATAACGATGCCTTTTAGCAATATCTCACATAAGGGTTTTATATACAGTGTTAATATTGTCCACCATTTACTTTTAATAAAAAACATAGCAATCACATGTTTGGAGTTAATTTCCAATCAAAACGTCATGACTGAAGTTACATTGAACGTCTATTATAAGGAAAGTTCAACTCACTTCGTTGTAGATAACCCGGGAAATACTTGTCTGTTTTTAAAATTCCGACTGTACACAAGAATTCGGACGATATAATTGGTCTGCGATTGACACATCTGTGATACGATTGGACAACATCGCCATAACGATTCCTACAGTGATTTCTGAGGCAGAAATGTAGAGAGTAGGTTGATTGATAGAAATGTTTGTTTGTAAACATGCCTTTTTCTCATTGCAGGTGGCAAACGTGCTGAAATTTTGCAACAAGTGGCCGTCCAAGTGATTGATCCTCCGACTTGCGACAAGGCTTACCAAGATCAAAGAGGGACGTCCATTCCGCGAGGTATCACTAACCAGTTTCTCTGTGGTGGCGTTCCCGAAGGAGGAAAAGACGCTTGTCAGGTACAAAGAATTTTTTCTTTAAGTTCAATTTTAAATTTAATATTCTTAACCTTTAAAATAGTTCTTTAACGAGAAAAAAAAATCCTGTGTTAAGTGTAGGTTGTGAAATATTTTCTAACACTTTCGGAATACTATAATAAAACTTCAATAACAAAAAACTAATAACGCATTTGAAACACGATTTCAGGAATTATCATCAACTGTCGGGAAAACATCTGAACTATTTTGTGTAGTGCTGTGTAAGATCTATAAATTTTAATATAGACAACATAATATATTAAAGTTCAGTTCAATGTGTAGCACAGTTGTAAATTGCTTCAGAAAATTTTGTCAATAAACGGAAATGCGTTCGAAATCTTTTTGTGTAGTCCTGTATATAATCAGTAAAATTTATACACTCACAATAACAAGCAAGAAAAAAAGCGAATTAAACTTAAAAACGTGTACCACAATCGAAAAGGCATTTCAAGCATTTATTGTTCACAAGCAATACTGTAGCTCAATTCATTTACGTGCTCTTATAAAACAATGATAATTTCTATGCACACCATATTCTGTAGTTATGAACATAGAAATAAAGACTTCTAACGGAATAGTGTTAATATCGTGTCGCGACTTTGGACTTAAATACGGCAATGAAATCCGTTTAGAACAGACACAGTTCATATCAGCGCTTTTATGCACACCAACTCCTTAGGGTGGCTGAATTCATTCATGATGGATTTGACAATTCTGACTATGTTGGCTCTCTTTTTATTGATGTCGCGAAGGCTTTCGACACAGTTTGGCTATCTGGCCTTATTTACAAGCTCTTAAAGTTAAAAGTTCCCACTGCGCATGTGCGCTTCACCCTTAAATACTTTCGTGGCAGAACATTCTGCGTTCGCTATGCCAACATCCTTTCCACTCCTCGTCCAATTAATGTGGGCGTGCCACAAGGCTCCAAATTGGGCCCCTGGCTTTACAAAGCTTATATCTATGACATTCCTACTTCTCCACACACGTTGTTGGCTATTTATGCGGTCGACACAACTGTGATGGCTCGTGATAAAAATATTCTTATTATGCACGAATATCTACAACAACACATACGCAAACTTGAATGCTTCTTCACCAAATGGCGAATTAAAATTAACTCTAATAAGTCGCAGGCTGTTATTTTTACTCGTAACCGCTCCACTCCTCCTCCTCTCTTTCTTGATGGCTCCTTCATTCCTTCGGACGGGAGGTAAAATATCTGGGTGTATTCCTAGACAGCACTCTCACTTGGCGCAAGCAAATCGACTATACCGTCCAGAAGTTCTACAAAGCAAAAAAAGACCTCGTCCATCTCCTGTATAGTCATGAGATGAATATGAGCAATAAGGTACTGCTATACAAAACAGTACTTCGTCCCATATTTCTTTATTGCGCTCAGATCTGGGGTTCAGCGGCTAAAACCAATCTGCAAAAAATTCAGGTGATTCAAAACAAGATTCTCCGTGGTATTGTTCACTCTTCTTGGTATCGCAGAAATACTGTTATCCATTCAGTCCTTAATATTCCTTCTATTCTTTCTGTTATCAAAAATCAAGCCATAAAGTTTTTTGACAACATTATCCTATCTTCTATCCCAAATCCTGCTTTGCATAACATTTCAAATTATGATGTAAACGCTCGTTGGAGACGACCACGAGCAACCCTACGTCTCCCTGAAAACATCGACCCAGGATAATTTTTCCTAGTTTTTATCTCATTGATAGGGTTATTCCGTCCTAAACATTCACCATCTCCTAGTCTTTATTTTGTAAATACTTTTGTAAATATTTGTAAATATTTTTATTTCTCTTATTCTTTTATCTATTTTATTTTGTATGGTGCTCTTATAGGGCCTTTGTTTTTTGGGACCCGGTTACCCCCCCCCCCCCCCCCTTTGTTTATGACGTTCTGTTTGTCAGACTTTGGCTATGACTTGAATTGTTCCATGTATCATTTCTCTATTAGAGGTAAGGAGTTGATCTCTCTAGGCACTCTGACAATTATCTCTTTCAAGTCCAAGTAGACAACATTCGTTGGCTAGCTCTCAGTGATCAAAGAGATAATTGATGGAGAATATTGAAGCAGTCGAACAGAGTATAACCGTGTATATATAGCGCCACGTATTTCATACTTTTTTTTTCAAGCTTTATAAAACCTATTTCGTTAAAATCCCTCCTCTATTCTATGTTCATATCTATAATTAGCACCTTGTAGTACATCGCAGCGGTGTATATCAATGTTTAAAAGAATGCAATACCATTAAAATACATATCATAATGTATCACAATTCTTTTGAGTGTCCCTATAAACATGCTTTTATTTCATGGCATTCTGACTGTATTTACATGAGACAGAGCACGGATAGATAACAGACAGGCACACCGAAGTTGAACTCTTTTCAACAGTGATACTGTATAATCATCGAAGATATTTTTACGCCAAATTAAAACTTGATCTAGACATATAAACTGAAATTGTTTATACCGGCTATCTTAAAATGAACTGGCTGATTTTAACAGTTCAATAACTTGCAAATGGTGAACAGCTATTAAAACAATTTTTGCAGAAAAATTTTGATATGAGTTTTTTTAATTTCCGATTTTAGTTCAAAATAGCAGCGATAAATGGAACTGAGAACAATGGGCGCTAAATATATGACCGATTTTTATGCCTTGTTTAAATATTGAATGGTCCTGTGGCTTTCCTCCATCCTTCTCCTTGTGTTTGATTGACAAATTAAATAATTAAATCCACTGCCAATGCTGTGGAGTTTACATGCCAAATTTCGTCCCCACTGAAGTTGAATTTCTGTACACATCATAATCATCCGATTCCACAGCTTCGAAGAAAATTTAAACACAAGCATTGCGACTTGCGCAGGCATTTCATCGTCCTGCATTGATCGGTTAGCAAGCTAATACATGCGTCCACTTTTTAACTCTACCGCATAACACGTTCAATGTGCGCAAATAATGAATTCTCCACTTTTTAACATTTTCCAACATAGTTGGAAAATGTTCATACTTTCGGTTTGTCTGGCCGTCTCTTCGCGCTCTAACTCGTAAATGTACTCTGATTGTCATGAAATTTTTGGAAGTTGTTGACGTTTACCCTAGCACAAACTCTATTGCAAATGAAGTTTCTAGCATGATTAATTCATTTACAGGGACAGTGAAAGTTTTTCGTTACATTACGGCCTATGGGAAAAAATCCTTTTAAATGAAGTTTACACCCTGTCAAAATATTCAAATTTATATGCATTTACGAAAAGCACTAAAATATGCCTTCTGTAAAATATACCATGAAAAAAATAGTTATTTTTCATTTACAGGGCCACACAAAACAATTCAGTTACATAATGGTAAAGAGGGGGGGGATTATTTGCGACATATTTAATTATATTAAACTATTTCTGGTACAATAAAATTGATATAACTCGCTGAGGCTTAATATAACTTATTCCACGCATAATATGAAGTGCACATCATTTACAGGGGCATACAAAAGATTTCAAACAGTATATTCTATCGAAAGTACTGTACATTATCGATTATGGTTGATGGATGGGTGAAATGCATTTTTAATTATGATGTGCATTTTTAAGTTCCGCTAAATATATGCACATTATATGATGTGTATAAATGCTACAGTTGATAATACAGGGAAACACAAAATAGTTCATAAAGGTTATTGGAAATTCGCGTAATTTACTTAAAGGTGATTTTATCGCTGAACTGCATTCAGTTTACTAAGAAAAGTTTCTAGAGTATAAATATAATCATATACAGGGTACATAAAGAGTTGGATACATGGTCGCTTACGGGTGATAATTTCTGGAAATGTTTTCCAAATATGTATATCAACCGACAGATCAAATACAGGGTTGTTCAAAAGTATTGGAGTACATATTTTATACAGCCAGTAACATCTTATTTCCTTAAATAACGAAGTTTTGTTAAATATTTGAGGAAGTGTTGGAAAGTGTTTCATAATCTGTGTTTAACGCATGATTTTTCTTACTTGTTTTTAACCTCATAAGCATTTTTTCGAACCTTCCATCCTACATTTTATCACTTATGTTATTCCTACATCTCTTTTCATATTTATATGACCAATACTAAACAAATTTTTCATACTGTTCTGTAGTTGTTGAATTTCGATAAAATTTTATTTTTAAATAATTTCAAATGCAGCAAAATTCTATACAGTACAACTTCGAAAATCCGGCATCATTGGGTCAGAGACAAAGCCCGATTTTCGAAAACTTCGAATATCTGAAAGAATATCAAAAGTAGTCTCGGTAATCTTAATGGTGTCATTGGTCACAATTTAATCCATAGCCAAGAGTTAGTTATGTAAGAAAACTAGAAAATTAAGTATTTTAAAAGAAACTTTAATTCATGTTTTCTATGTTACAAATTTTTTTATAAACAGTGAAGTCGTTTCTTCTTGTGCAATTTCCTAAGCATCGATGTCAATTTTATTTGATTTAATTTTTTGACCGTTATCTGACAAGTATTTCTTGAATTTTATACAATTGAAGAATAATTCATATTTGAATATACGGTATGTTTTTTTTTTCTTTTTTTCTAAAGCAGATGTTAATTTTTCTGTAAAATTCATTCATTTTTCCAGGTAACAGATTTTTTTTTAATTATTGTTGACTACTCGTAAATATTCCTCCGAGCTGCTGCTACCAGCGTTATTCTTGGGGTACACGACATTTCGGTCCCGCCGTTTCGGTCCCAAGACATTTCGGTCCCGAGACATTTCGGTCCCGAGACATTTCGGTACCTGGCCATTTCGGTCCTTAATCATTTCGGTCCCTTGTTATTTCTTTGCTCGCTACATTATAAGTCGGATTTTAGTTGTTGTGGGCCTGCCAAATGGTATAAGTTCAACATTATTCGGGCCTTTTTTTAATGTTTTTAATTCTCCCCCTCCCTCCCCCCAAATTTTTAAAAAGTTGAATATAAGATTCCGATAAATTTAAACTTTTATAATTCGTGATAATGAAATCACAGTGAGCTGAAAATTTTGTTTGATTAAACAATGTGATATAAGTTTAGGAGATATTGTCTTTTGCTTTTAATGGTATTATTATTAATCGGAATAAATATTGTAAATTTTATTATTAATTATTAGTATCAGTATTTTATATAAATTTCTATAAACTATTATAAACTAAATAGTATTTTATATAAACTGCCATAAATATTTTTTGGCTGTTTGCATACATTTTTTTAGAACCTTTAAATTAGCATTAATTAAATAATAAAAAAAACTGCTTAATTTTTTTTTCTTCCAATTAGTTTAATAATGAATGTCTTTAATAATTTAACTAGAGAGTTATAAGTTATACTATATACATATTTCGTCAGATCACTCATATACACCCTCTCCTTTGTTAATTCAGAAATGACATATACCTTGAAGAACTAATATTTATTGAAGAACTAATTTTTTATTTTTATAATACAAATTTGCATCTTATATATTTGTTTTCATAAGTTACTTTCCACTTTCCATTATTAACATTGCGAAAGCAATAGTGATTTCGTAACTGGGCACGCTATGAAAAAAAAAATGTTTTTAGAAATTTGCCTCCGCCACTTTAAAAAAATAAATAATAATAATAATAATAGTATTTATTCATTGCATTTTTTAACAGTCTTCTCATGCCATGAATTTAATTTTTGTGAGTTAATTTTATTGAAACTGGTCCTATTTCATTCTAATAAGATGATTATTTTTTTTTATTTACATAAAATTAATATAATAATATTTTAAAATATCACAATATAAATATTATATATAAAATATAACATATAATTTAATAAAATATATTAAGATGTAATATAATATTTTAAATAATTTTATTTTCAATTTTTAAGTGACAAAACTAAGCTTTTGTTTATTTATTTATTTATTTGTATTACCTTTTCGCTCCTACTTTCCCCCCCCAAAAAAAAATAATTCTTATTTTAGTTTTATTTTAAACTATATTAATTGTTTTAAATTACTGTAATTTTAAATATACAACAATTAAACAAGTAAAAGATAAATTTCAGTTTAGAACTACTAGGAAATATAATTATGTATTGAATATAAAATGGATTATGTATTGAGTTTATTTTAAAGTAAAATTCATTATGTAAATTAATAATGTTATTAATTAATAAATAAATTTTATTAAATATTAATTTATAATCGCATTATAATAAAATTTTATGGCCTTCAGTTTAAAAACTCTGCAATGTTCCCTATAAAATTATGTCTTATTTCACAAAATTTCAGTTTGCCGGAGAAGGGACCGAAATGTCTTGGGACCGAAGTGTCTCGGGACCGAAATGTCTCGGGACCGAAACGGCGGTACCGAAATGGCAGGACCGAAATGGCGGGACCGAAATGTCCTGCTTCCTTATTCTTGGTTCTATTTAGCATAATGCCCGCAATTTTATTGTTCGCTAATCATCACTCCCGATCTCGAAATTTTTTATTAGTAAAAACTTATTTTTATTTTTCCTGTAAGGTCGAAGTATAATAAAAGAGGGGCTGGGGAATGATTTTGATCCCGTATTTTTTAAATAGCCGGATTTCTGAATGCTAGATTTTCGAGGTCGCATTGCAGTTTTTTTATTTCAATAAAAAAGGTATGTATCGATGAAAAGTTGGAGAAACTCCGTCCTATTTTTAAAAGAAATCCAATTTGAAAATATCTACCTCTTGCAATTTTATGCAGTAATTTTTTCTCCGAAATTCTAAATCATTGTATTTATTTGCGAACTGCTGGATTCGATGCAACAAAGTAGGGAGTTAGCTCTCCGTACTATTCTGCAACTCGGTGCCTGTGGCTTACTCCAGTGCCCCCTAGATTGGAGAAAGCCGTGACACGCTTTGCCGTGGCGTCACGAAACGTCACACGAATCAGGGAAAACAAAGAAAAAATGTTCGAACAGCTTCCAAGTTTAAATTTCGTTGACTCGTGGGATTATCAATAATAATAATAAATAATAATAATAATCTATACTAATAAAATCCGTGCGCCTCTGTCTGTCTGTCTGCTTGAAGCCGATTACAGTTCGCAACGCGGACGAGTTGGAAGTCGCGAGAGGTGTCTTTCGATTGGAAAAATTCCGGGGAAGTCATTTCGGGCATTTTCGAGACCGTGGGACCAAAACTAAAAAAGTTATGAATTAAAAACCCCTTGGGAATCGGAACGAAAAATGACTCAAATCCCAAACGGCGCTCAAACGGAGCTCTGAGGCAGAACACTGCGCCACCTTGCGGTGAAGGAAAAGAACTTTTCCCCTTTGGCTAAAAGAAGAAGCAGTCGAAAACCTCTTTTTCTCCCTTTTTTGCGCGTTTTTTCTTAAACCATCATGCAGACAGTTTTTAAAGTAGAAAAAAACTGATTACATATTCAGAATCTGCGTAAAAGTCTGCTTCTGATGAACCAAAAAATACGAGAAAATGTCTTATGGGCGCGCAGAGCCAACCGTACAAAACCAAATATTTTTAATGGGACGATGGCGACCATGGATCGTAGAGCCCACTGTGCGAAATCACATATTTTTAACGGGATAATGGGCGCATAACAACCATAGCTCTTTAATTTACTTTTTTTGTGCTTGAGGATTCGAACACCAAGACTTGCTTATTAAATGAATTTTTTTGTTTATTAAATATTGCTTAATATCGAGGTTCGTTTGGAAAAACTGGCCCAGCTAGCGGGCGTAGCTCGCTAGTCTATACTAATAAAATCCGTGCGCCTCTGCCTGTCTGTCTGTCTGCTTGAAGCCGATTACAGTTCGCAACGCGGGCGAGTTGGAAGTCGCGAGAGGTGTCTTTCGATTGGAAAAATTCCGGGGAAGTCATTTCGGGCATTTTCGAGACCATGGGACCAAAATTAAAAATGTTATGAATTAAAAACCCCTTGGGAATCGGAACGAAAAATGTCTCAAATCCCAAACGGCGCTCAAACGGAGCTCTGAGGCAGAACACTGCGCCACCTTGCGGTGAAGAACCTGAACTTTTCCCCTTTGGCTAAAAGAAGAAGCAGCCGAAAATCTCTTTTTTCTCCCAGGAAAAAGATTTTTTCTTTCGTTTCGGTTCTTTGAAAAATGACTAATTGGTAAAAAATGTTAAACACGGTTTATTTTCATATTTTTTCTTTTTGGTAACATACACGGATATTGTGTAACCTAAGATTTACGCGATTAATACTAGTTTTTGTTAGTACAAACGGAAAACGAGCTGCCATAATTATTTGTTAGTTATGTTGTTTGTGATATTAATGAAATTACTTATTTTTAGCACTTTCCAACAAAGTTGAAAAGTGCTTATGCATTCGGTTTGTCTGTCCGTCTGTCCGTCTGGCCGGATGGCCGTCTGTCCGCGCTCTAACTCCCGTAAATATACTTGGATTGCTATGAAATTTTTATAAGTTATTGAGGTTTACCCTAGCACGAACCCTATCGAAAATGAAGTATCTACCATGATTAGTTTATCTACAGAGAGAATCAAAAGTTTCCCATTACATTACGGCCTATGGAGAAAAATCGTTAATATACTCAAATTGCCATGAAATTTTAGGACTTTTTTGACGATTACCCTAGCACAAGTCCTATTGAAAATGAAGTTTCTACCATGATTAGTTTGTCTACAGGGCGAATCAAAAGTTTCCCATTACATTACGGCCTATGGGGAAAAATCGTTAATATGCGCGGATTGCCATGAAATTTTAGGACGTTATTGAGGTTTACCCTAGCACGAACCCTACTGAAAATGAAGTTTCTACCATGATTAGTTTGTCTACAGGGCGAATCAAAAGTTTTCCATTGCATTACGGCCTATGGGGAAAAATCGTTAATATACTCGGATTGCCATGAAATTTTAGGACGTTATTAACGTTTACCCTAGCACAAGTCCTATCGAAAATGAAGTTTCTACCATCATTAGTTTATCTACAGGGCGAATCAAAAGTTTCCTATTACATTACGGCCTATGAAATAAAATCATTTCAAAGGAATTTTAAAGATGTTATACCCTGTCAAACATATTAAAATATGCATTCTATAAAATCAGTGTTGGGTATGAACGCGCTCACTGAACGAAAACTCACGAGTTTCGCTCACTATTTGTGAACTTTGAACTGAACTTCGCTCACTATTTTATAAACGAGCGTGAGCTGAACAGAAACTCAAAAAATAGACGAGTTTGAACGAAATTTACGTTCAAATTTACGTTCAATTTTTTCATAATTTATTTAAAATTTTTCCCGACCTTAGTGCATTTTTTCCCGCTTTCAAATGCCATTTAGAGGCCTACATGAGCCTCAGGACGGGTTAAGTCTGGATATCACTTCTCTGGGTAGTATCCTAGTCTTACTTCTTCTGCAGACTCGGGTCGTGCCGAACCGGACCTGATGGGCTGTATACAATTTTGCCGAAAATAGATATATACAGTAAACTCTCTGTACAAGGTGGACTGTGTAAGGCGGAAATATGTCAAAATCGGAATGATTTTCAAGTTCCTGCCAATCCGCAGACAGAGTAGAATTTGTCTAAGACGGAATATTGTCTTCTACGAAAAATTTTCAAGATACCGATAGATTCCGCTATAACCATAGTTTATTCTAATTTTAAATTACCATGATTCAACAATTAAACTTTTCTTTAAAGAATAGTTCATATACAATGCTGGGGGATGGGGGAAACAGTATTATAAAAGGTGCTACATCTGTATATGACGAAATCCTGTCTTAAAAGAAACAATTTCTAGATCGGTGCAAAATGGATAGAATAATCCGAGTAAAAAAATCATAACACATTTGTAAAAGACGGCGAATTTCTTAATAAAGAATCTGTCTACAATGAATTTTTCTAAGTGTTTTTTTTTTTAAAGATTCACCAGTATAGAAATTTTTATATTTTTAAGCCTCCAATCCGTGGAAATGTGTTAATGTTATTAATATACGGCACTTCTGCATAAATGGAGATTATAAACAGACTAAGGTAAATTTTTTTGGCCAGAACTCTTCCGTAAGGGTAAATATCAATGTCCTGTAGAAATGTACTCGGGGTCGGGCCGGGTTCGGTGCGAAATTTCAACTTTTTTTCCGGGCCGTGCTAAGCTCGGGCCTTGTTTTTAGCTATTATATCGGGCTGGGTCGGGCCTTGTTTTTACCTATTTCATCGGGCCGGCTCGAGCCTTGATTTTAGCTATTATATCGGGCCGGGTCGGGCCGCTAAATTTTCTCTACGAGCCGGGCTGGGCTCGGACCGAAATTTTTATTTTAATATCGGGCCGGACATTTTTTTCTATGGATCGGGCCAGGAAATTTCCGTCCGTGCGTATCTCTATTTTACATATCGAATAATCAAATGATTAGTTCACAAAATTTTGTAAATTTGGACAATAATATCCAAACATAAAAAAAGTGAACTTTTTAGTGAACTTCGTTCACTTTTACAAGTGAGTTTGATTTGAACGAGTTCGTTTGAAAAATTTTCAGTTTGAACGTGAACTTAAATCACTTTTCAGAAATTGAACGTGAGTTTGAGTTAGTTCGTTTATTTTGTGAACGTGCCCAACACTGTATAAAATATAAGGTGAAAATGTAGCTATTATTCATTTACAGGGCCACACAAAAGAATTCCATTAGATAATGGTAAAAGGGGGAATTGTGTGACATATTTTAAAGATTTTAAGCTTTTTCTTTTATAATAAAATTGATATATGTCACTGAAGCTTAATATAAATTATACGCTACTGTCTTGCATAATATGAAGTGCATAGCACTTGCAGGGCCATACAAAAGATTACAAATAGTATATTCTTTCCGAAGTACCGTATATGTGTCTGATGATGGCTGATGGAGGGATAAAATGCATTTTAATTATTATATTCGCGTTTATATTTCGTTAAATATATGCACATTATATGGTGTGTATAAATGTTATAGTTGATATACAGGGCTACCCAAAAGAGCTAACCAACGTTACTGAATATGAGCGTAAATTATTTAAACGTGGTTCTTAAATAAGCTATGCATTTTTACGCTGAGCTGCATTCAATTTACTGAAAAATGTTTGCAGAATATAGATAAAGGGATATACAGGGCCACGCAAAAAATTCGGTACATGGACGCCTATGAATGATGATTTATGAGAATGTGATTTCAGTTGTTTTAAAAGTGTTT
Organism: Maratus speculifer; assembly: GCA_964019185.1. Lineage (NCBI taxonomy): Eukaryota > Metazoa > Arthropoda > Arachnida > Araneae > Salticidae > Maratus > Maratus speculifer. The sequence continues at coordinate 209,600,119 of OZ025301.1, read as the reverse complement.
TAGTTTACAATAAATTTTTGCCTAATGCTGACTTGTAATAAAGGGACAATGTAAACTACAGGGCTGAACAAAAGTATTCAAGTATGTTTCCATCTAATAGTATGAATTGCTGAAAAAGAAATTTCAAGCTACTGGGTATTTTCTTGCTAAGCTAAATTTTCCCATTATATGAACTGACATATGAAATACAGGGCTGTTCTAATGTAATGGAATACATATTTGGGTATATTTGGCTATACACTATTATTTCCCTAAATAACAAAGTTTTGTTAAAGATTTCATTAAGTGTTGGAAAGTGCTTCATAATCTATGCTTAACGCATGATTTTTCTTATTTGTTTTTTAATAGCAGTCTTTTGCAGTTTTTAATACCGAAACTTTTTTTGCGCGTTTTTTCTTAAACCATCATACAGACAGTTTTTAAAGTAGATATAACTTATTACATATTCAGAATCTGCGTAAAAGTCTGCTTCTGATGAACCAAAAAATACGAGAAAATGTCTTATGGGCGCGCAGCGCCAACCGTGCAAAACCAAATATTTTTAATGGGACGATGGCGACCATGGCGCGTAGCGCCGGTGGGTGGTAGGCCTTTGCACGGTGGGCGCGTAGCGCCCACTGTGCGAAATCACATATTTTTTTCGGGATAATGGGCGCATAACAACCATAGCTCTTTAATTTACTTTTTTTGTGCTTGAGGGTTCGAACTTTATAACTTGCTTATTAAATGAATTTTTTTGCTTATTATATACTGCTTAATATCGAGGTTCGTTTGGAAAAAGTGGCCCAGCTAGCGGGCGTAGCTCGCTAGTAAGTAATAATTCTACGAGCCAATGGAATCTAAAGATGCAGGTTGTTAGAATATTTTTTCTTTGGTTTCCCTGATTCGTGTGACGTTACATGATGTCACAAAAAAAGCATATCAAAGTTTTCTTCTAATTAGGAAACGTTGCTTATACCCTGTTCGCATTGAGAAAGTTGAGTCACTTAACTTGAAGTTTTTTGAAACGGTCGTACCCGGAATCAAGATTCTCACTTGATCAAGTTTCTGAAACTCACTTAAACCTTTGGTACTCTCTTAACTATGAATTGAGTGGAAATCTGCCTTCTGAATATTATTTCGTATTTTAAGTTACTAGAGTTGAGTCCTACAAATAATTATCAGTTATTTCAAGTTGTTATTCGTTTGCCCCAATTGCTTAACACGTGTGTTTGTGTTTTTTGTAATCAAAAGCCAAAAATGGAAAATGTTGAATTAGTTTTTTCCTCCCGCAAAAGAAATCGGGAGCATGACGAAATTATTTTTTAATTGAAATATGGCGGAATAATTGCACTGCATTGCTGTGTAAACAAAAAAGAAATTAGAAGTTGCAGTTACAAATTTCAAAACTTATGCGCAAGCCCAGATGTCAGTTTGGGCAAGTTAAGTCCTTGCTAAACATGTGTTATTTAAATTAAAAAAAATAAATAAATAAAAAATTAAAAAATATAAAAGGCTTATAAATTCCTTAACACTATTTTTTTAAAAAAAGTAAAAAAAAAAGCTGTTTTTGTTTTAAGTCTAATTAATATAATGTCTTTTTTTAGCTATTATTTCTCCTTTTTTTAAAAAAAATATATTAGGGTTCAATTACTTTATACTTTCTCTTTGACAACCGCCTCTCTTTATATAATGCGTTTTTTGTACGAGCTACCGGACCCGCTCCATTGGGAAAGCCCACGGAGCCAGTAAAAAAAAAAAAAAAAAATTAATTTTTAATTTATTTTAACCGGTGGGGTACGGTAGAATGGCGGAGTGTCCTCTCCTTAGCAACATTAAGTTTGCCCATCAGTTCGGCCCAAATTAATGGCGGTGCAACTTGTCTATTTGCAGAATCCCTTCTTTTGTTTTTCCTCCCCCCTCCCCACTAAATTATCTATCTTTATTATTAATTTAACAAGTATGCATCAACTATTAGGTATCAAAAACTCCAGTCTATCCCCAATAGGTTGGGCAACGGTGTCCAAGCTGGCAGGACATATTACTCATAGCTTTTGGTTGCAGGACTCGGGCTATCTGCCGGCTAAAATTCCGTCATGTACGCTAATGGCGCCTGGTGCATGTAAAATACATCGTGGGTGCAAAGTCCTCCAAGTTACCTGTGAATTATACCTCTGGAGGTGCCTTGCCAGGTGAAGATCTCGTCATCTGATCAAGGTTCTAAATTACGAGACCAACTTGAGTAGCCATTTGCAGTACAACAACAGGATGTAATAATAAGCAACCGGAAAAACATAGTATGCACAAATAAAAAATAAGTTTTGCAGATAAGAGGACGTGTGCAGCAAAGATAACAGGTTAATTTCCGCTCGCGGTGATTAGGCGGTCATCCGCCCCGATACCAGGTATCTAACCCGTTAAGCTGAGGTAATCCGGCAGGTAGGGGCCTGGTCATCGGTTAGAAATAAAGAAAGTCCTTGCTAAACTAAATCTATTTATACCCATTATATAGACATACATCACCCGACAGATCAAATACAGGATTGTTCAAAAGTATTGGAATACATATTTGGCTATGTAACCATTTTTCCTTAAATAATGAAGTTTTGATAAAGATTTCAGCAAGTGTCGGAAAGTGTTTCGTAATCGATGCTTGACGCATAATCTTCTTTCTTTTTTTCTTGCAGCGTGATTCTGGTGGACCCTTGATGCTTCCGGAAAACGATGTCTGGTTCCTAGTGGGTGTAGTGTCTTTCGGCTTCCAATGCGCACAACCCGGATTTCCCGGCGTCTACACTAGAGTCACCCACTACTTGGACTGGTTGCAAGAGGCAACCTCTGCATCCTGAACTGCAGCTGTGACACTTGTTTCGAACTATGTCCACCGATTTCTTTTAAACAATTAATGACTAATTTATTTGAAACCTCTTGTTGTATTTCGTTCAGAAAAATAAATGCAACAAATAAAACAGTTTTGTATTTTAATGCTCAATAGGAACATGTAGTTTTGCAGGAACAGCCACCTCATCATGTCCATGGCTGAAATTCCAGGATTAGTATATAAGAAAGAAACTGGTTTTTCCAAGACTTATTTTCATGGAAACTATAGGCAAACCCAATTTTAATGGTTGATTGGTAGGTTTCACATTGTGTTAATTGTCCTGTATTTTCTCACATTCATGTAGACCGAAAGACGGCAGCACAGACAATCACCTCATCGAATTCACGGATGAAAATCGAGTATTAGTTAAATCTCGATTCGCATATTAAAACGAAATCGGTCTGCCAAGTCCTATCTCGGTGGAAAACACCTAAAAACACGATTTTAACGGCTGACTCATAGGTTTACAATTGTGCTTTACTGCACTCAAATGTATGAAAACATAAAGGATTGGGAGCAGAAAAACATGATGGTAAACCTATGAATCAACCGCTAAGGTGTTTCTCACTAAGATATGTCTTGGCAGACCGATTGCATTTTAATATGCGAATCGAGATTTAATTAATCCTAGATTTTCATCCATGAACTCGATGAGGTGTCTGCGCTCCGCCTTCCTGTGTTATGCCTTTATGGACAAGAAAACCATTCTTTACCGTTTTCTATTCTAGTTTACTCAAGCAACAATCGAAATTAGACATATAAGCAGAGAAACAGAATTCTCTTTTCCATCTGATTATTCAACTGGGATACTACCATACAGCACTAAAAAGATAAAAGTACGTGATGTCTGTTCTGCCACAAGTGAAAAATTTCGCCAAAAATAGAACTTTCGACATCATCATCAGAGACGCTAAAGTCACAAAAGTTTTCAGATGAATCCAAAATGTCCACCGATAACCAGTCTAAGAAAACTTCTGTTTCATCTGCATGCAATTTCTAGAAAACTGATATTTGCCCACGTCGGAAACCACGCCAAAAATCTTAACCCAAGCCGCTTTCCAGTGGAAACTGGTGAAGAAAAAAGAAAAGAAATCGTGTTTTATAGACCGAAAAGCGGCACCGCACAAAATCGCCATGTCGAATTCACAGTTGAAATAGATCAGTTTCAACCACGTGATCATTTGCCTCCCAAGTTTTCTCCAACCTATCATAATCGACAATTTATAGCTTGTATTTTGAACCAACCAACCAAACTCGGCCAAATTTGGCGGCAAACAAAAAACATGTCTGGTTGCTAAGTTGGTTGCTAGGATGTGACGTCAGTTGAAATTGGTCTATTCTAGAATGAGTTAAAACTTGATACGCATATTAAAACGCAATCGGTCGGCCAAGTCCTATATTGGTGGAAAGCATCTAAAACCAGATTTTAGTGGTTGACTCTTAGGTTAGCCAAAGGTATGAAAACATGAAAGTATAAGAGCAGGAAAACACAATGGTAAATCAATGAGTTAACCGCTAAGATCGGATCTTGGGATATTTTCCACCAAGCTGTGACTCAGCAGACCGATTGCGTTTTAATATGCGAATCGAGTTTTAACTCATTTTGTAATTTCAGCCGTGAATTCGACGAGGTGATTGCGCTGCCCCCTCCCTCATCATCCCCCCTATCTCATCTTTGAAAAGCTCATCTAATTTGAAGGATCCCAGACAGCTGCAAAAGTAGATGTATGGAGTCAAAATTTGATGACTCGAGTATAGGAGATGAAAATAATGTTTTTGAGGAATATGTACCTAGTTAATTTTACAAGTTTTACATTGTTTTTTAATTCTAAACTCATTAAATTTAGCCGGTTTTATGTTGCATTTGTAGATTCTATACTTTGTTTTATTGACCAATCATTTATAATTGTTTTAGTAATAAAAGTTTTCTTTGCTCCTTTTAGCAATGTTTTGAGATCTCATTGGATTACTTAAATTATATATATAATTACGTGTTCTCAGTGTAGGACTTTAATTACATACAATCACATTACTCTATTGTATAATTTAATTATACACTATATTGCCATTGATTATTGGACACTTGCGATTTTAGACATTTTACTAAATATCTAGAAAAATACATGAGGAATCATCTCGAAACTCTCAGTGTATAAATATAATAGTATACGTCATACATCTCCGTGAAGATTTTTTACCGAAACTTCACAGGGGACCGTCAACAAATTAAAAAAGAATGAATATCTTTTGACTAACCCTGTCAAAACTAATGTAGCAAAAGCGCTCAAACTCTAGATTATGATTGAATGCCTTGTTGTAATACACTGTGTTCATTTTTATGCAAATAGCATGCATACTCGCAGAATAATTAAGGTTTTTATAAAAATGGTCCCAAATTTTTCCAAGTTTTTTCCTTATAATTTTCAGAGTTCTTAATATAAAATAATATTTTTTTCAGAAAATATGACAAACAACATTGCACACAGTACCCTGTAATCAGAATTAAAAAATAACAAAAATTGTATACAAAATGAGTTGGTTTACTAAATAATTTTTTACTGCGCATGCGTCAAAGATATCAAAATTTCATTTGCATATTATGTTAGCTAAATGTATAGAGCAACTTCTGTGAAAGTCACAAAATCATAACTTGAAAATTCTGAAAATAATCGTCAATTGAATAAGTTGAAAATCAGTTATTCTCAAAATGAAGGAAAAACAAGAGGGATTGTATCCATATATTCATTGATAAGTGTCAATATAGAATACACAATACGGGATGTTACGACTACTTTTGGATAAAATCCCTCATTTTTTTGCTTCATTTTGGAAACAACGGATTTTGTCCTTTTTCTATAGACGATTACTTTCAGAATTTTCAAGCTATAATTTCGAGACTTTTACAAAAGTTGCTCTATACATTTAGCTAACATAATATGCAAATGAAATTTTGATATCTTTGACGCATGCGCAGTAAAAAATTATTTAGTAAACCAACTCATTTTTCATACAATTTTTATTATTTTTTAATTCTAATTACAGGGTACTGTGTGCAATGTTGTATGTCATATTTTCTGAAAAAAAATATTATTTTATATTAAGAACTCTGAAAAATATAAGGGAAAAACTTAGAAAAATTTGGGGCCATTTTTATAAAAACCTTAATTACTTTGCGAGTATGCATGCTATTTGCATAAAAATGAACATAGTGTATTACAATAAGGCATTCAATCATAATCTAGAGTTTGAGTGCTTTTGCTACATTAGTTTTGACAGGGTTATTCAAAAGATATTCATTCTTTTTTAATTTGTTGACGGTCCCCTATGGAGTTTCGGTAAAAAATCTTCACGGAGATGTATGACGTATACTATTATATTTATACACTAAGAGTTTCGAGATGATTCCTCATGTATTTTTCTAGATATTTAGTAAAATGTCTAAAATCGCAAGTGTCCAATAATCAATGGCAATATAGTGTATATATGTTACAGGCCAAACCCGATTTTAGGCCAAACTAGATTGGCCTAGTCCAAACTAGTCTATCCTAATGCCCATCGGATAGACTAGTTTTTCCTAGGCCAAACTAGTCTATCCTAATGCTCATAGGATAAACTAGTTTTTCCTAGGCCAAACTAGTCTATCCGAACGCCCATCGGATGAACTAGTTTTTCCAAGGCCAAACTAGTCTATCCGAACGCCGATCGGATAAACTAGATTTTCCTAGGCCAAACTAGTTTGGCCGAACGGTCATTAGGATGAACTAGCTTAGCCTGCTATTCATTGGTTTGAACTAGTTTATCCTAGGCCGAACTAAATTGTACTAGGCCAATTCATTTTGGCGTGATTTTATTGAATCTAAAGATCGCCACGGCGCCAATTTTCTAGTTTTGATCTAATTTATCCTAGAACGATGCAATTTGACTCGCTTTTAGCTCACATACTATCAAAGCCTGAGAGCTAATGTGCTCGTAGATTCTGTGTGTGTGTATGTAACCATGTACGTATGTATATATGTACGTATGTATGTTTGTATGTACGTACGTATGTACATACTTATGTAGTACGTACATATGTCGGACTAATATATCGCGACTAATATAACGGACTAATGTGGAATTAATGTAACACAAGCACCCAAGTGTTGGAATTTGCAATTTGGATGTGATTTAGTTCAAATCAGCAGGTTTCGCCCGCTATCGGGCTCCTTGTTTTATATAAAATCTCGAAACGGGCGTATGTTGAAGCGAATGAACCTCGAAGAGAAAAAAACATGATGATAAATATTTAAGAAAAAAAGATTCCGCATCGAAATACCACTATTTCCTAATAGTAATTTTTGTAAAAATGTTATATTCTTGCTGGAACATTTTGAAACTTTGCGACACTTTATGGCATTCGATATAAATTTATAAAAAAAAGTCACATTTCGGCGTGAAAGAGGGTGTGATTGCGAACAAAATCAGGAAGTATAACGGAAATTCTAGCTTTTAAAGCACCGCGACTTCAAGTAACATATCTACTAATAGGTTGTTTAACGGAGTTTCATTCAGATACAGTTTTGTTAATAATAGAGTGCGCTCCTTGCTGTTGGAATGAGGACCTAATATAACGTGGCTTAGTTAAAACTTGCTGGCTTCGCCCGCTATCTGACTGACGTGGGCAGCGGGGATATGGTTGGAAATTCGTTCGCTTCGAGGCTCTTTCGAAAAGGAGGATTACATTCGGCGGTGCGTACTCAGCACGCTTGCTACGATTTGAATTTCGTTCGTTCGAAAAGGAAGAGGGCATTCACCAGAACGGGTGCAGCACACCTGCTATACGCTGTCGCAAGCTGTAGGGACGCGACTGAAGAACTAATGCACGAAATTTAATAAAAAAAATATATTCAGGTAGTCTCTGATCTAAATTGATGCTGATTAGTTTTTGGTGTAAATCGCTCAACAGATGAAGCTGCTGTTTTGCATTTTTTATGATTTACGCATTAGCTTTATCTTAATCACTAATACACAAATTTCCATCAAACATCAGACTCAGTTCGACCATGAGATGAGTTGGTGTTGTTTCTATTTTGAAGTAAATCCCTCAACATGGCTATGCTATGCTGCATTTTTAACAATTTTTAAATAGCTGTGTCTCAAGAACTAATGAACGGAATTTAATAAAAATTTATATTCAGATAGTCATTGATATAAATTGATTCTGATTACATTTTCATGTAAATCGTTCAACAGATAGGGCTTCTAAACTGCATTTTTACTGATATGCATCAACATTATTTCAATAACTTATTTACGAATTTTCATTAAACTTGCGGATTCAGTAAATCCGTGATATAAACTAAATCTCTTAACGTTTTTATATTAATTGCTCAATTGGTGGCACTGTTGTGCTCAATTTTCCTGATTCCTGAAATAGCTCTGTCGCAAGAAATAATGCACGAATTTTCATCAAACTTTAGATTCAGTAACTCTCTGATAAAAATTAGTATTCTGTAGTTTTTGGAGTAAATCTCTCGAAAGGTGGCACTGCTATACGGTATTATTCGTGATTATTGCAATAGCTCTATCTCAGGATCTAATGTATTAATTTTCATCAAACTCCAGATTATGTTAGTCCTTGATATAAAAATTACAAAAGTACTTTTTAGTTTTTGGAATAAATTGTGCAACAGGTGGCGCTGCTATGTGGCATTATTCATAATTATCGCACTAGTTAATAAATATAGTTAATAAATATAGTCGCAATAAATTAGTCCCTGATACAAATTAATATTCTTTTATTTTTAGAGTAAATGGCTCAATAGGTAGTGCTTCTATGCAGTTTTTTTATGATTTCTGCGATAATTCTATCTCAAATAGTGCTAATGCACAGATTTTCATCAAATTTCAGATTGAGTTAGAATTTGAAAAACGTTGTTATAGATTTTTCAAAAAGTACCGGCAAGAATTTAACATTTTTATAAAAATTGCTATTAGAAAATAGGGATATTTCGATGCGGCATCTTTTTTCTTAAATATTTATCATCATGTTTCTTTCTCTTCGAGGTTCGTTCGCTTAACATACGTCCGTTGTGAGATTTTATATAAAAGAAGGAGCCCAATATGAGGCGAAGCCAGCTTGTTTGAACTGGATCTCGTTGTATTAGTTCCAAATTCCAACACCAGGGTGCTCGCGTTATATTAGTTCCACATTCCAACACCAGTGAGCGCACCCCATTGCCAACAAAACTGTATATGAAGGAAACTCCGTTAAACAATCTATCAGTAGATATGTTACTCGATGTCGCGGTGCTGCAAAACAAGAATTTAAGATTTTTGCAAAAATCACTATTCGTCAATAGTGGCATTAAACGCGGAACATATTTTTATAAATTTATATCATGTGTCATAAACTATATTAAAGTTTCAACTAGATACACCTAGAATTTCCTTTACATTTCCTGATTTCCTTCACCCTCCCCTCTTACCCTTTCGTAATGGGACTTTTTTTACAATTTTTATCATGTGTTATAAACTATCACAAAGTTTCAAACAGTTCCAACAAGAATTTAACATTTTTACAAAAATTACTAATAGAAGATAATGGTATTGACCCGCCATCTTTTTTCTTAAATATTTAACATCATGTTTTATTATGTTTCTAAAAGTTTCAAATAATGGTAATATTTAATTAGCAGCTAAAACCTTAAAAAGTGCTGAGCTTTTTAAAAAAATCTAGCGTCCTCTTACTCTATCCCCTCCATCTTAAATTTCAAGTGTCATCCTTTATTTAAGCTTTTTCTTATTTTTAAAGGATTCGAATATTTAGTTTCTTAATATTAACAATTTCGCCTGAAGTGACGTGTGCAAAAACCAATATCTGTTACGAAATAAAAATCTTTTCATAAAACCGAAAGTTTCTATCAGATTGAAAAAAAAAAAAAAAAAAATCCGTTCTACGTTTATATTTAAACTCAGAACCCCCCAAATTAATCAGGTAAACGCCTTATCAGAAGGAACCTACATCCAAAATTTGAAACAAATCGGTAAATTCTCTGTCAAAAACCTATTTACATAAATTAAGAGTGTTACCTCCCATTCCTCCTTTCTTTATACGTAAACAATGAACACCCACAACTGATCATGGATGTACCTTATCAAAATGATATTATATCTAAAATTTTAATAAAATCAGATCATTTTGCATGGAAAACTGACTTAACTAAATTAAGGCGGGAGGGGGGTGCGGATTAGCCTTTTGTTCTCCTCCCCTTATTCTTATTCAATGAACCCCTGAAACTAATCAGGAAAATTCATTATCAGGATAAATCTATGTGCAAAATTTGAAGCAAATTGGATAATTCTATCAGGAGTTATCGCATTACGTACACACGTACGTACATACTTACGTACATACGGCCATACGTACGTAAATGGTTACATACACACACACAGAATCTGCGAGCACATTAGCTCGCAGGCTTTGATAGTCTGTGAGCTAAAATCGCGTCAAACTGCATCGGCCTAGGATAAAATAGATCAAAACTAGAAAGTTGGCGCCGTGGCGGTCTTTAGATTAAAAAATATCACGCCAAATTGAGTTGGCCTAGGACAATCTAGTTCGGCCTAGGATAAACTAGTTCAAACCAATGAATAGCAGCTAAACTAGTTTATCCTAATGACCGTTCGGCCAAACTAGTTTGGCCTAGGAAAATCTAGTTTATCCGATGGGCGTTCGGATAGACTAGTTTGGCCTAGGAAAAACTAGTATATCCGATGGGCTTTCGGATAGACTAGTTTGGCCTAGGAAAAACTAGTTTATCCGATGGGCGTTAGGACAGACTAGTTTGGCCTAGGCTAATCTAGTTTGTCCTAAAATCGGGTTTGGCCTGTAACATATATATATATATATATATATATATATATATATATATTCACAACAATCCTTTTTTTAATTTAAATCTGCTGTTTTTATTCATTATGTGCTACTGACAAGCTTTTAACTTAATTTTTTTAATATTTTATTTCATTCATTTATTTATTTATTTATTTATTTATTTATTCGGATTCAGCATCACCCTGGAAAAACTTTGCGCTATAAAATCCAATTCAAATAACCAAGCAATAAGGAAACGGCATGTTTACAAATAAACACTTCTGTTAACCAATCTACCGGTAAATTTTTTGTCATAGCATTGATCATTGCAGGAATTATCTTGACGACGTAGCCCAATCATATCATACTTACTTATACATTTGCAAACTTATACCAATCAAATTCCCGGAGCTCATCCTACAGTGTCAGTCGTTAAAGAACGGACAGGTTTTTCTCGCCGATCCACAGTAATTTGTCCACAGTGACATCAGCTGCCCTTTCTTTATAATACCTTTATGAGCCTACTGGCTGCAGGAAAACACATTGGGGAAACCTATCAATCAACTAACCATTAAAATTGGGTCTACAGGTGGTTTCCGTAGAGATATGGCTTGGCAGATCAGTTCCATTTTAATATGTTAATAGAGTTCTATCTAATCCTGGAATATCTGCCGTTAATCCGATGAGGTGGATGTATTGTGCAGCTGTACCATGACACTTTAAGTTCCAATTATGAATTAAGGATAAGCTCTACAGTGGGCGCCTAAAGTATTAGTTACACTGCAATTTTTCTTATTGGCAATCTTGTTTTATGTTGAAACACTGACAAGGAAGATCTCCATACTGAGCATACTCAGAATTTTTTGAAAAAAATACTAATTAAACTATTTATATGTGTAACGAAAAATCAGTCATAATTAGCGGCCTAATTACAGAAGAAAGCCTGCAAAAAAATAAAATACTTTTGAATATTTGGCGTGAAAAGACGAAAGTGTCACGCGATTTGGCGAGCAGCATACTTCCCCGCCAAAAGCAAACGAATTTAATGCAACTGAAAACTTTTGGATATTTAGAATGAGTGTAAATAGTATTTATTGAATTCAAACAGAAACAATGAGAGAGTTTAATATGTTATATAATATATATACACTATATTGCCATTGATTATTGGACACTTGCGATTTTAGACATTTTACTAAATATCTAGAAAAATACATGAGGAATCATCTCGAAACTCTCAGTGTATAAATATAATAGTATACGTCATACATCTCCGTGAAGATTTTTTACCGAAACTCCATAGGGGACCGTCAACAAATTAAAAAAGAATGAATATCTTTTGAATAACCCTGTCAAAACTAATGTAGCAAAAGCACTCAAACTCTAGATAATGATTGAATGCCTTATTGTAATACACTGTGTTCATTTTTATGCAAATAGCATGCATACTCGCAGAATAATTAAGGTTTTTATAAAAATGGTCCCAAATTTTTCCAAGTGTTTTCCTTATAATTTTCAGAGTTCTTAATATAAAATAATATTTTTTTCAGAAAATATGACAAACAACATTGCACACAGTACCCTGTAATCAGAATTAAAAAATAACGAAAATTGTATACAAAATGAGTTGGTTTACTAAATAATTTTTTACTGCGCATGCGTCAAAGATATCAAAATTTCATTTGCATATTATGTTAGCTAAATGTATAGAGCAACTTCTGTGAAAGTCACAAAATCATAACTTGAAAATTCTGAAAATAATCGTCAATTGAATAAGTTGAAAATCAGTTATTCTCAAAATGAAGGAAAAACAAGAGGGATTGTATCCATATATTCATTGATAAGTGTCAATATAGAATACACAATACGGGATGTTACGACTACTTTTGGATAAAATCCCTCATTTTTTTGCTTCATTTTGAAAACAACGGATTTTGTCCTTTTTCTATAGACGATTACTTTCAGTATTTTCAAGCTATAATTTCGAGACTTTTACAAAAGTTGCTCTATACATTTAGCTAACATAATATGCAAATGAAATTTTGATATCTTTGACGCATGCGCAGTAAAAAATTATTTAGTAAACCAACTCATTTTTCATACAATTTTTATTATTTTTTAATTCTAATTACAGGGTACTGTGTGCAATGTTGTATGTCATATTTTCTGAAAAAAATATTATTTTATATTAAGAACTCTGAAAAATATAAGGGAAAAACTTAGAAAAATTTGGGGCCATTTTTATAAAAACCTTAATTACTTTGCGAGTATGCATGCTATTTGCATAAAAATGAACACAGTGTATTACAATAAGGCATTCAATCATAATCTAGAGTTTGAGTGCTTTTGCTACATTAGTTTTGACAGGGTTATTCAAAAGATATTCATTCTTTTTTAATTTGTTGACGGTCCCCTATGGAGTTTCGGTAAAAAATCTTCACGGAGATGTATGACGTATACTATTATATTTATACACTAGGAGTTTCGAGATGATTCCTCATGTATTTTTCTAGATATTTAGTAAAATGTCTAAAATCGCAAGTGTCCAATAATCAATGGCAATATAGTGTATATTGTATTGCATATATATATTATTTTTAGCTGTAGTTATTCAATTTACTTCTGGAAAAATATTTTCATACGTAAAAAATTCTTATTCAGAAAAATTATTTTCATACATTTAAGCATATTCAAAAATAAAAGCCAGATGTTTCCATAGCAACAAAATCGAATTGACAATACTCAACTGGACTTTGAACTTTAAACAATTTTAATTAATTTAAATTTGAATTTCGTTTTAAATCTCAAATTTTGATGGTTAAATTTTATGATAAATATATATAAATATTGATATAACGAAATTATACTTAAAACAAACTAAAATAGACAAAACCGAAAGTTTATACAAACAAGTTGAACATGAAACTTTTTTCCTTTAAAATGTATTTGACATAAAAAAAAAGTATTTTTTGAAGTTCGTTTTCATCGCCGACCGATGATAAATCGCCAAGTAACGAAATGTTCATTATTTTTTTGCGGACAGAGTACGGAGGTTCCGCCGAAAATATTTTTATAAACTTATATATCCTTATGAGAAGAACATTCTATAATTTTTTCAGATTTTTCGGAGTATACCCGTATGGAGACCTTCTTTGTGAAAAGTGACATTGACATTTAATAGGTGTCGTCAACGTCAACCAATAAGGTGAGTTGTGTGCTGCAATGAATACTTACAAATATAAACATCGAGGATGATGAGTGTACGGATGTTTTGGTCAAAGAGGCACGAAATCTTATCCAACCTAGTTTCATCTTTACACTTGCAGACGCGAACGCTGTGGACAAATACAGATTTATAAATCAGCCCTCTAGGAAACCTTTAATCACTGATTTTGATTTCCCTAGAGATATAACGACTACACTGGCTAGATTAAGAAAAAATCACTTTAAAGAAATAAAAATCCTTCCTGATGGGGCCAGAACCTATATTTTTTGCAAGAACTGCCCGGAAAACCCAGCTTACACCGATACGCTTCTTCGGGTGCCCATCTATTACCGCAGATATCTTAAAGCTTGGATGGTTATTGCTGATGGATCACAACACTTCGGGAGGTTCTTTACAGTCCTGAAGCGCCAAAACTGGCGGCTGCGGTCCTCTGGACATTTGTCAGTATCTTTAGACTTTTTTTTTTCTTTTTTGCATATTGTGGGGTAATTATTTTGAAGTTATGGAGCATTGATCGTTTGCATAGTTTCATTAAGTACATACACGTTGTAATCCATAGCAAACCCCAGTTTTAGTAACCCGTTTCCTGTGTAAGTCTATCGGGCAATAATTCAATACATATTTCTATGGAAAAATTGCTTTATTATATGAAACAGAAAGGCTAAGATATAAAATAGTGATGGTCCCCCATACAAGCAGCAAAACCTTTCAGCTGTTACTCCCAGGAAGATCAAAGGCGAAGTGTCTCTCTAACTAAGTTAATAGATGCCAAAGATACATTCATGTTAAGCCAAACGTCCATCTTAAAAAATAACCGTTAAGAAGGAATCGGTATAAAACTTTAAACAAAACAAACGCCATACAGTGATGTCACATTTGGCTATCAATTAAACAGTGATATAAATAGGCAAACCTGTTTTTAGCTCACAGGCTATCATAGCCTGAGAGCTTATGTGCCCGCCCATTCTGTATGTATGTATGTTCGTTCGTACTTGCGTAACGCGATAACTCATGATAAAAATATCCCATCCACTTGAAATTTTGTATATAAGTATATCCTGATAACGCGCTTCCCTGATTAGTTTCTGGAGTTCATTCGATATGTATAAGAGGGGGAACGGGGGGCTCATGCCCCTCCCCTTAATTGATATAAATGGGTTATTCATGCAGAAATATTAGTTTTTGTTCAAAATTTACACATAGGATCATTTTGGTGAAGCGCTTCCGTGATTGATATTAGGTGTTCATTGGATAAATATAAACAGGGGAAATGGGGGTTCTAATGCCCCTCCCCTTAATTTATATAAATGGGTTTTTCATGCAGAATTGCCAGATTTCTCTCAAATCTCTGAATAGTTTTGGAAGTTTAATGGTTAAGTATATAAAAGAGGGGGATTACTCCTCTTAAATTATATAAATGGGTTTTTATTAAGAATTTTCCGATTTGCTCTGAATTTTGGATATGGATTTTTTATATGTAAAGTATGTCCCTGATCAGTTTAGAGGGTTCAGTGATTAAGTATAAAAAGGGGAAAGGGGGGAGCTGTTCCCCCTCCTTATTTTTTTTCGAACGGAATTAACCCTTGAAAATATAAGGCTGTAATATACAATTGGTACGCGTAGCCTGTGAGCTCAATGCCATCAGTTTAACTGGGCAATATTCTTTTTGCATACTTTTAACTTGCCAGGCAGGGCCGTAGCTAGAAATGAAAAATAGGGGGGGGGGGCTCATATTTTTTTTTTCTAGCTCTCTCTGACGCAGAAAGATAAATGAGTGTATATTCACATTGTAGATAATATGTTTCTTATTAAAATGTTGTAATAACTTCATTTTATGCTCAGAAAAGTATATGATGATGAACATTTTGAGTGTATAGCTGGTGCAAAATTAAACATCATGTTAGATCCATATGTACAAATAGGATGAGCCAGTGTTGAAACACTTATTTTAGATAACAATTTAGTAATTTTGCAAAACTGTGAAAGGGTTTCAAAACTAAATTAGATTTTTGAACAGAATTTCATTTGAATTTTCGGAACAGAAATTCATTGAGTGACCTTGGAATCTTTTACAGGGAGGGGGGCTCAAAATGTTTTAGGGGGGACTGAACCGCCCATAGCGCCCCTTTAGCTACGGCCCTGGCGCCAGATAGGTTAAATTAATGTCTGCATTTTAAATCACATAAACAAATTTGTAATAAATAATCGTTACCCTTTTTCTTTCGTAGTAAATACTGTAAATATCCTCTACTTGAAGAATTATAGTTCATTTTAATATTTTATTTGTATTTATTGCATTGAGTATCTTATAAGATGTAATTCAACGCTAGAGGAATACAGACCATGTACTTATAAGTATTGTGATTATTGTCGCTAAGATTTACCATGGCTGGATTTGCATCCAGAGGACTTTTTGGGGAAAAATCTCTTTAAGCCAACCCTCAATAAAATGATGGATTGCTTATCTCACCCCTTCGAGCGCATTTCATACAGGTAAGGTTGAAGCTGTGGGCACAGTTTATGATCTCGTAACTGGCTAACTGCGCCAGTGCCGACCCTTCTTTGCCTTCCCCTGTATGAACTGCGCTCGACTCCACGGGGACCGGATATAGTTGCTACCCTCCCCCCCCCCCAGTCTCTTGTACTTATGGGCACGAAGTGACTGCTTTTTTGTTAGAAAGGACTCTTTTCTGTTGGCGTTAATTCACTAAATTGGGCGCTTTATCGATCATTTCGGCTATTAATAATGTTTTCCTTCAACTCACAAAAAATTTATACACATATATTTTGTGTATATACATAATTTTTTTTTTTTTTTTTTCATATAATAACTATTAAATCACAGAAAAAATGGTCAATATGGAAATGTATATCTGTTAATATAAAATGCACAAACTGAAAAAAAAGAGAAACAAATAAAAGTATGATCGAAAAAGTTAGTTAAGCCATGAAAAGAGTGAAAACCAGACATGGATTGGCCCGAGTCCCGAGTACCGTAAAAGAAAACAGGCCGGAGCTTGGCCAATGCAAACACCTATCGCGGCTTATCCAGAAGAAAGAGCTCGGTCAGATTAGTTTTGCCCGGCCCGATGCAGTATTCTACTTGTCATCCAAGACAACCCCGATAAAATAATTTTCGTTTGCGTACTGTTAACCGTATCAAAAATTCTTCATGTCAAACCGACCGTAAATCCACAATCAGAGGAAATTCATCCCCAATTTAATGTAGTTAAAAAATAATAATACATGATTATAACTACAGTATAAATCTTATCTTTTTTTTTTTTGTTGAAAAATAAGCATGTACAGAGTCATTCATGTATCATCCTGTGTAGTAATCCATGTAGATTTTTAATTTAAGAAATTATGATTTTAAAAAAAATCGGGTTTATCTGAACTCAAATTTCAGTCAGAAACCGACTCATATCCAAAAGAATTAGTTTAGTCAATCTAACTTTGAAAAAAAAAAAAAAAAAAAAAAAAGCTCCATATTTTGATTTAACCCGACCGGGCAGAAATTCAAACGTCAAAATATTTTCCCTGACGACATTGAATTTTGGCCCCGATGGGGGGGCCAGGTATGCCCGACGGGGGGGGCATATGCCCCCCCGGTCCCCCCTCTGGCGCCGCCTTTGTCTTCGTCACTACAGGTGATGTGACAGCTAGCTCGGCAGCATTTTGGCTTTTCAATGATAGCTGATGATGCAAAAATGTGAGTTTGCTCTCAATACGTCGGTTTAGTTTGTACTCAATATTCATATTCATATTCAAATCTATTGAACTGAAAAAAAAATAGGCAGTACTTTCGGAAATGGTTCAAAAGACTGTAGTAGCTTTCAATATCTTATTTTGTTTTACAAGAATTAAGAAGAGCGCAATATTTGTCGTGAAACAGTTTAATTTTTCTTAAAATGCTGGCGTGGTAAATTATTGAGATTGAATCTCATTTACAGGTCACTTGTAACTTATTATCAACTCCTTCTCACGGGTAGGTAATAAATAGATGTTGACCGATTCCTTTCTTCGGTTATTTTTTAAATACCAATATATAAGTTTTATAACTTTTTGTAATAGGGAGCATATTTACTGGCAACTCAAAACCAGACCCAAATAGGGTGTAATTCATATCTCTCTGTCTCTGTCTGTCTTTTTATTTATTTTATTTTTTAACAACGCCATGGTACAGTAATATTCGAGGTACACTAAGCTACGCATTACACAAGCAGACAAATCCTAACTGAAAAAACTGGAACTGCCAGTTTTTCAAAACTTTAAATCACTTGCAGCAGTATTAAATTTCGAAATTAGATTTTTATTTATTTTTATTTTTTACTTAATATCCATGCAATATAATATTTCTTACGCAAAGGTAGGTTTTGATTGATATTAAAATGATTATTTTGTGTCAAAAATAAATCTAACCAAAATTAGATCTTTTCCCATTTTTTCAATATTTTATCGAATTTTCAACTTTTTGTGGCAGTATTAAATTTCGAATTTATTACTTATTATTGTTTTTTTACTTTACCTCCATACGATATAACATCTTTTCCGCATTATTGGATTTTAAAAATTATTAAGATAATTAGTTTTTGACAAAAATAACCTAACCAAAATTCGGTCTTTTTTCAAAATTTTTCGAAATTTCAACCCTTTTGTGGCAGCATTAAATTTTTAAATTAATTTTTTTTATTAATTTTCCCTTAATCTCCATACAATAGAACATCTTTTCCGCATAGGTAGATTTTGATGAATGGTAATTCATCAAAAGGGTGGACAATCGATCCACCCTAGTATAATTCTTATGCACATGCTTACAAGATACTTATAAGAAGATGAAAAACATTAAATTTTCTCATGAGTTCAAAAATGAGAATAGAGTTCTCATTTGAATAACTTACATCTAAAAAGGGGGAAGGAGTAATGAACTTATTATCTTAAGCTGCTCTTAAGGTACTTCACGAATTCCCTACTGACAACACAAAATGTTATGACTCATTGTCTAATTCACTTTTAACTTAAGGGAATGAAGTAACAGAAGTTGAAAGTAGAATGGTTTTATCTTAATTTTTTATTAACAGGAGCCAAGAATTTAATGAATAAATCAACATAAGTTTGAAAATGCAAAATTGTGAAAATAGAAGCCCCTATTATTATTATTATTATTATTATTATTATTAATTTATCTATATATAAATTTCATTTAATAACCGTCTTGAGAAATTCTTTCATTTATCTTTTTTTTTCCTCTCTTTAGTGTGCGCTATGTGGATTTTGTTTAATGATATTTTACACCAATACCCTATAATTTAAATGGATTCATACAGCTATAATGACACTTATCCAATATTAATGATTATCCAATGTAATAATTACACTGGATAATCATTAATATTGGGTTATATATTAATATATTGATATATTAATATCCAATATAATAATTTTTTATCCAATTTTGAGCGCGACGTTAAGATGGAATTTGGATACGATGTTATTCGGAATGCTAAAAGAATGCTCTACTTCACTTCCTAATTTTAACATTCGACAGATACCTGCTGAAACCTATTGATTTATTTTGTATTACTTAGAATAGATGGCAGCACTACACAATTTTAGTACGAAGTCTCAAATCAAAATAGCAGAAGAGCTTAAATCCTTCCTTGAAAGACATGAACACACTGATACCGAAAATTCTAGCCAATCAGATTACGAGGTGATAAAACATGGTTGGGAAAAACAAAAGATGCAGTGTTAAACAAGAAAAATCTCAGCCTTGCAATTTACAAACCAACCAGCCAACCAACGGAATTTATTGTTTATGTTTCTCAAAAAAGTTAAAAATGTGAATGTTTAGCTTGAAATTATGAAACTTGCAAATTATCATATTATAAATTAGAGTCAAATAGAATAGTTAAAAAAAGAAATTGCTATGGATGCCCAAATCGTCCAATACAAACAACAGGTATTGTTTAATTTGTTTACTTTATGATGCATTGTCTGAAGTGGCTATGTTCAAATTAGATTGAAGCTTTATTACCTAATTTTATTCATTTTAAAGAATTTAAATGAGTTTCGTAACAGCAATTTTATCACTCAAATTTGGATATTTTTCCTTTTTTTTAATCGTAATAAAAAGGAAAGTGTTGGTCCCTCAGTATCAAATCTAAGCCATCATGGATTGTTTATGTATTGCACCTGACATTACATATTAAATAAATTGTTGTCCAAACGAACAAATTAATCGGAAAGGAATAGTATATGCTGCCTTTGGAACAAATGTCATATACGCACCTGGTTTGTTACATTTTTTTTTCTTTTTTCTTTTCTGATGTCAATTTTGCCATCACAGTTACATAAAGTAAAATCTCCCTAATTAAAATTGACCGCTCTATGGAGATCATGTTTAAATGCATTTTTTAACTCTTGAAAAATAAGTAACAATTCATGCTACTAAAATTTATTTTTCTCAGGACAAAAATCAGAATTTAAGTTTTTAAGTATTAAAGTAAAAGGTAATTACTAGGAATGGGACGAATAGTGATTTGGCCGAATACCGAATACTCGGCCAAATTTTAGGCCGAATACCGAATATTCGGCGGCGGAATACCAACT
The DNA here is from genome assembly GCA_964019185.1 of Maratus speculifer. Lineage (NCBI taxonomy): Eukaryota > Metazoa > Arthropoda > Arachnida > Araneae > Salticidae > Maratus > Maratus speculifer. Next base: position 209,579,566 of record OZ025301.1, on the reverse strand, counting down.
TTTTTTTCAGATAAAAAAATAAATTTTGATTATGTATAATTTGAAAAATATTAATAATTATTACTCTTAATTGTGCTTTTAAATGTATTTTTAAATTTGAAAAACTTATTTTAACATTAAAAAAATTATGAAATTGCATTATATTCTTTTATTCTAATGTACATCAAACTGATTTTCAGTAAGTCAGGATGGTAAGATATTTCCATTAAAATATGAAGAATGTACTTCACTTTTACTATCAAATGATACTTTTTACTCTTTCTTCCATCCAAAATTATAATATTCTTAATCTTTCTCTCTCAGAACTCACAAGGAGATATTTTCTGAAATAACTTTTAATGAAGAAAATTTGATCATTTTGAGTTTGGGTCCCTAATGATAAGCAAATTCATAAGAATGAGACTGTTCTGATATCAGTTGCCAAGCTTTAAATTACAAAAGGTTAAGCAAAAGGTTATACTTAAAGTAGAATGCATATGCTAACAAAATGTTTGACATTTGAATTGGTGGATACAATATTTAACTTCAATATTTCACTTATTTGCATATTTAAGTCATTAATTATGCAAATAATTATTTAAAAGTGGAAACTATAGAATAAAAAAATTTTGTATATTTTGTTCAGTATATGTGTTAGTTATGTGTTTATTTTGTTCAGTATTTAGAATTTATTTTTAAATATTTATAAAACCATCTGCATAAAGCAAGTTGTGTCATCTAATGCGTATCTAGTTTAACATCAGTTCTGTTTTCAAATGTACCGTTGTATTTGGGATAGTGATATTTGATAGTTAATTTTGAAAAATACACCTAGTGAATGAATTTTTTCATTTCTTACTTTATAGAAAATGAGTTATGAATTTCATAAGAGCCTTTTTTATATGTGCATGGAATTTGCAGACATTAATAAATATTTGAGTGTTTTAGAATAAGGCAGTGTTTTTTTTTTTCCTCTCTAAGTGTTTTTATATCTTGAATTGTAATATATATCATTCTCTAATGAAGACATTTCCTGTACAGTTAAATATCTAACTTGGACAGCATTTTCTAAAATATCGCTAACTTTTAAAGGATATACGGAAAGGCTGTATATCTTATAGTATCTGAATAACTGTATTTTGTAAGTAAGAATGAGAATGACTTCATGAATGAAGTAACCAATTTGGATTAGAGAAAAAAAAATGCAAGAAATGAAATTCTTTAAATCCTAAATTTTTTTTACAAGATATGTTTCACTATTCGGCCAGATTTTAGCAATATTCGGCGAGATATCTCTAAATATTCGGCCGAAGTATTCGGTCAACAAGCCTTCAATATTCGGCCAACCGAATATTCGGCAAAAGGGCCGAATACCGAATAGTGGCTGAATATTCGTCCCATCTCTAGTAATTACTGTAGAGTTTAAAAGATAAATACATTGATGTTTGCTTTTATTTTGCAGTTTTATCTTTTATTTCCAAGTCCTTTCAAAATTCAGTAAGTAAATATATATTTTTTTTCTTCTTTTGCACAGAAACAAATTAATATTTTCTTTATTTTGCCTATTTCTTTGAGAAACAGACTACTTCTTTCTGTATGTTTCTAAAGTTTCCTGACGGAATAGAGCAGGGGAGTTTATTGACTGTCATTCTTAATCCATCATCAGAGTTAAATTCATTGCTTAAAAATGCACAGAAGTATTTAAATACTTAAAAAGTTCATGAACAAAGGAAAAAAAAAAAAAATCTAAACTCTGTGAATTATTTTTTCTCTAGAATTATTTTTCTAACAAAACCTTCTTCATGTGACCAGGAAAAAATAAAATTATTTCACTTTCTTAAAAAAAAAAAAAAAAAAAAAAAAAAAAAAAAAGAGTGGGGGGGGGGGGGGGGGGTTTGAAATGAAGGGAGTTTAACAGGGAGAATAGACTCTGAATAGAGGGAAAATTAGTATTGAACCTATGGTAACAAATTTCGTCCTACGAGAAAAGGGTTGTTCACAGAGGTTACACTGTATATATTTCTTTTTATTATTTTCTATTTATCTTAAAAGGAAACTGACAATAAATAAATAAAAGTGTAATTGATAACTATATAGAACAAATCAGTTTATATAATTTTTAAAGAGAAAATATAAGTAAATAAACAGTTTATTCATAAATAAAATTTAGCTGTGTTACCATATCAGACAAAATAATGCCATTTCACCACCAGTTAGTTATCCTGGTGCATATATGACATCTTTGGCTGTCTTATTTCTGATCTTTATCTTTTTTTAAAAATCTAAACTCCATTCTACACTCTGAAAAGTACAAAATATTCTGGAAAAATTACAGGTTTAAAAACTGATGTCGAAAAGGCTAGGAATATTTTTTTGTTTCTAAAAAAAACACATTGCGGCACATTTTAAAAAAGGTCTTCTTGGAATATGTTGAAAAAAGTATTATACATTTGTTTGAACAGATGTGTTTGTGATCGACAAAATAAATGTGGGGTTTTTGAAAATTCACTAATCTAAAACTCCAAGAAAAACTAACATGATGATTACTTCCAAAACTAAAGTAATTTATTTTATCAGCACTTTAAAACAGTTAATGTTTTAAAATTTTGGAAGTGATTGTCATATTCTAAAACAAAGTTTTATTGTAGTTTTGTCATTACAGTCATTTTCAGTACATTAATAAAGCAAGTACTTGAAAATTAAATAAGTATTAAAAATTATAAAAATGAACTTTGATTTTACTAAATAGCATGTAAATGTAAAAAGCCAGTTGATAGGAAATAATACAGAAAAATTATTTGCACTACACAGACAAATTTTTAAAGTAAGTTATAAGTACTTTTTTTTTTTATGGAATTAGTTTGATTTATAAGAATCTTCTAAAAATGTTTATATATATATATATATATATATATATATATATATGCATATACATCAAGAAGGCAAGACAATAGATGGAGCACAAATATACTACAGTGGTATCCCAGAGATGTAAGACGACCACAAGTAAGATGGAGTGACGAAATTAGAAAAGTGGCTGGTGTAAATTGGATGACGAAAGCACTAGACAGAAAACATTGGAAAAATCTGGGGGAGACCTACATCCAGCAACAGATTGAAAATTGTTGATGATGATGATATATATACACACAAAATGTGAAAAAAAGAACAAGATAAAAATTTTTTGGCTGCAGATATTTGGCAGGGTGGTAAATCACTTATTTTTACAATGTGATTATCTTATGGACTGGGAGGTAGCAGCAGCACACACAATCACCTCATTGAATTCACAGATGAAAATCTAGAATTCATTAAATCTCAATTCGCCATTAAAACGTAATCAGTCTGTAAAGCTATCTTGGTGGAAAACACTTAAAAACCTGATTTCAATAATTGACTTGTAGGTAGTACCATTGTGCTTTCCAGCACCCAGAAGTATGAAAATATGGAGGACTAGAGCAGGAAAACACAATGGTAAATCCACAAGTGAACCTCTAAATTCAGATTTTTAAGTGTTTCCTACCAAGATATGACTTGGCAGACCGATTGCATTTTAATATGTGAATCAAGATTTAACTTAATCCTAAATTTTCATCCCTGAACTTGATGAGGTAATTATCTGTGTTGCCACTTCCCGATCTATAACCATTTTTTAAATTATTAGCATATAATAAGTAGTATATGCTGGTAGGCAGCAGCACAGATAATCATCTCATCTTGTTCACAGATGAAATCCGAGAATTAGTTAATCTTGACTCCCATATTAAAACATAATTAGTCTGTCAAGCCATATCATGGTGGAAAACACCTAAAAACATGATTTCAGTGGTTCACTCATAGATTTTACCATTATGTTTTCCTGCACTTGAAAAGCATGAAAACATTGAGGACTGGGAGCAGGAAAACACAATGGTAAACTTACAAGTTAATCGCTAAATTCGGGATTTTAGGTGTTCTCCACCAAGATATGGCTTAACAGACCAATTTCATTTGATTTATTTAGATCATTTTGCCAAAAAGAATATCAATAGTTAACTATTTAAATGCAGAATTATTAAATTTAATCATAACCAAAGAGATATTTTTAAGATATTGTATTTATGAATGAAATGTAAGTACTATTTTAAATGTAGTAATTAAATTTATTAAGGGATACAATAAATATCAGTAAGAATGGAAAATTGTAAGAAACCTAATGCTCTTTATTTAGTCATAAAAAAAAAGAAAATGGACAGATATGACTATAAAATACATGAACATTAAATATACGCTTGAACCAAAGAAAGAAAAAACAAAGTAATTTTAATAAATAAAAAAACAGATAAATTAGTAAAGCATTTCTAAAACTAAACTAAAACGTTAAATTAAAAAGAAGTTGATGACATAACAAATACTAGCAACTTGTTTAATATCAAGTGAATATGACATTTACAATCATGCTTTATTAACATTTAGTCTTACAGATCGGTGACAGTTTTTTAGTTAACATGACATAATCAAGTTGTAAAATATATTGAAATCTATCGGACAGATTTTACGGATCTCGGAATCTCTTTTTAGAATCTCGGACAGATTTTACAGTCCCTGCGAATCCATTCGCACAGAGTAAAATTTCTCTGTGGTGGAATATTGTCCTGTCCACTATGGAAAATTTTCTCAGTCCTTATCAATCTTGTCTTAGACAAAATTTGTTGTGTATTTATGTTTTGATAAAACATATAAATATTAAGTTGAATGAAAAATTATTTTTTCAAATATTTGTGTTTTAGTTGTCAGCAGTTGAGGAGTCGTTAAAGAATGCTACTGAAGCAGAAAGAGCTGATTTGCTGGATCTTAAAGAAAAACTTACAGAGGTTCTTGTGCTATTACAAGGTAAGCATTCTGTTCAATCATTTTTAATGATACAATTGTAACATCCATGCCAGGTAGATGGATTGAAAAAAATGATTGGCAAATGCCATTTATATTTATATGTGGGCATCTTCAGAGGTGGGAAAATCCATCATTTTACTCACCACTGGGTGAGTGAATGTTTTCACAAGGCGATTGAATTTTAAAATAGTCTTTGAAAACTACAAACAATACTTTTCTGTTATCTGGGCATTAGGTATATAACAAGTGCAATATATTATCTATTGCCGACCTTTAATTTCTCAACAGTTGGCTGTAGATATATAGTTATGATTACAAAAATGTTTCAAATGAGATAAATCTTCATGTTGTGGCATAGTTTAAAGTGAGAATTTAATTTTATAAAAATTATGAAATGTAACTTTTTATACAGTCCTCCAGTCCTTATAATTATATTTAGTAAAAGTTTACACATATCGTAACAGATATAGCACAAAAAGTTTGGCTTCTGTATGATAAACTGATGCAGTTATTGAATTTCATAGTTTGATTTTTTTTTTTCACATGATTTTGCCTTTCATTCAGAGATTAGTTAAAAAATGAACTAAAGTAATTCAAGATCGAAATCAGGGTATAATGTCCTTTTTTATGACGAAACCATCTTTAACTGATATCGCCAAATTGGGGTATCACCATAGAGTGTTATTTCATCTAAAAATTTCAAGGGGTCGTATACAGCACAAAGAATGAAATACTAAAATTAAACAGAAAAATAAATATGAATTTATTATAATATTAGAAAACGGTCTATTATAAAAAATAAATACATCAAGTGCTGGAAACTGCTACAGATACTGTCGCACATTCAATTATATACATTGCCATCAATGAAGAACACTTTGAACAGTACCTTCAGCCGATTGTGGTACTTGATATATTCATTTATTATGATGCAGTGATCCCCATTTAAATGAATATTGATTGTTCCAGAAATAATATTCAATTAAGCAGGGTAATTGATTAAAAGAGGAAAAAAAATGTAATTATTTAATGCATAGTAAAAAGGTAAAATACCATCTACAGCATAATAAAATAGTTAATATGATAACGTAAACTAAACTAAATTCAAATACTGACATAAAGTAAGTACAGTTGTCCCTGTTTAGACTAATATTGATGGTTCCAGAAAAAATATTCAATTAAGCGGGGTATTTGATTAAATGAGGAAACATAGAAATGTAATATTTAATGGGAAATAAAAAGGCAAAACAACCATCTTCAACATAATTAATTAATAGCATAATAAAATCGTTAATGTAATAGCGTAAATGAGTATAATGAATACAAGTACAGTAGAACCCCGCTAATTCGGACCCCGATAATCCGGATCTCTGGATAATTCGGATCGGTTTGGTCATTTTTTTTTTTTTTTTTTTTCAAGTTTGAGAAGCAATTGGCTGATTTCCATAACATTAACTTGTTTCATCGTCATATTTTAAATAAAAAAACTTTTTCTGACATGTTTTCGGAATAATTAAGCAAAGTAAACATTATTACTGTCTGTAAATATTCAATAAGTTTAACATAAAGGTAATTTTCTGTTAATATGTTATATTTTATTTCATTTTTTTTTCTAATACTCCGGATAATCCGGATTGGGTCCGGTCCCAATTAATCCGAATTATCGGGGTTTTACTGTACTAATATAAAGTAAGTAAGTATGAAATAATTTAATATCAGTTCATATAACTGCAGGATTTACATTATACTTAATGTAGTTCATTGGAATTTGGTTAAAACTTTGCCATGTGTATTTTGCGTTATTTACACAGGCTTAAAAACGTCTTTTAAATTGGTTTGTTTACATGGAATTTACGCGTTTACTACACACATTCGCACAAAAACTAGGAAACGTTTTTGGATAATTGGAAAAACTGATAATTTATCTTCAGAGTAAATGAGCTGAAAATGACAAAAGGTGAAGGAAAATTCAAGATGAAACGTGTTTTTCGCATCTGTTTTCAAACATAGGTCACCCAGGTGGTATTCGAATAAGCGGGGAGGTTCGCGAAAATTACTCGGTTTAAGCGGGGAAAAATAACATAGATCCAATGATGATAAATTCGGTTCTGCAGAGTTCTATTCGAATAAGTGAGGTATTCGATTATCCGTTATCCGATTAAGTGGGGAGGACTGTGCATAATAATTTAATATCAATACATACAGTTATACGATTGTATTGCACTTAATGCAGTTTGTTGGAATTTGGTTAAAACTAGGTAGAGTGCAAGATGAAACACTTTTTAATCTCCCTGAACAATATTGAAACATAACATGCAAAAGCTATTTTATAATTAAAGAAATTGTAAGTTTCAAAATCTGGTAAGTATGTTGAGAAATTTTGGAAAAAAAAAAAAAAAAGTCTGTACCTACACACTTGCAGTAATATAGAATGTATGTAAACCTATAGCATATCAAAAAAATTTTGGAGAAACTGCATATGGATTGAAGGAAATATTGGGAGTAAAAAATGTTTTCTGCATCCCTGCTGAATAGTTTGTTTGTTCAAAATTAAAAAGAACAAGAGTAAATTCACCTAATCGCAGTATTCTTCATCATATTTCAGATGTGAAAAGAATGAGTTTATGAACATGTACAAGTGCTTTATTCAGCCTAAAAATGAAATAGATTATTTTTTATGAGAATGTGTTGCAATTCTAAATTAGTAATTTAGAAATTTAAAATTCTGAGTCTCAGGTGCACCAGGAGAGGTCTGCTACCCTCTTTCTTTTATCAATATGTGTGCAATAATTTAATTTAATTTTTTTTTTTTTTTTTTTTTTTTTTTTTGCATTTTATGACAGGTTTTTTTTTTACATTCATAAAAATAATCCATTTTCAGTCTTAGCCCACTGTACTAAATTTTGTCCTGTTCAATTTTCAACCTTTTTTTGTGTGTGTTTTCCAATGTTTCTTTTTGAATTTGAAAAAGGAATCTTTTTCAATCTTTTAGCACCAACGTAATAAACATTGCCAACTGTATTTTTTCACTTTTATGTAATTTTTACTGTTTCATTTTATTGGCTTGTTCAGCTTTTTTAAATATCCATAAACAAAATCTGGTTTTAATCTTTTAACTCATTTTAATTTTTTTGTGTGTGTGATTTTGTTATTATTATTATTTTTTTCTTTTGTAAAATTTTTCTATTACTTTTAGCGTTTCTTTTGAATTTGATTTCATGGACATTAAAAAATGTATATATTTATAAAATAGTCTGGTTTCAATCTTCTAACCTAGGGATGCACAACCTGTGGCCCGCGGGCCCGCGAACTTTGTCAATTTACAACTAGAAAAACATGTAATTTTTGTGCAAAAGTCGAGAAAACTATCGTAAATTTCGCCAGTTTACCGCTGGAAAATATAAAATTTCGTCAGTCACTTATGAATCGCAAATTTCGTAGATCAGGCATGGAAAAATCGTTAATTTCATTTATCAAGCACATTTCATTCAACAGAAATGAAAAAATAGCGAATTTTGCCCATGAGGTTCGGAAAAATAGCAAATTTAACTGATTGGACATGGAAAAATCGTGGTTTTGTCGATCAAGCACGGAAAATCACGGATGTGAAAAATCGTACAATTTGTTGATCGGGCAAGAAAAAATCATCAGATTTGTTGATGATGCACGAAAAAATTGCAAAAGTTCATCCGCTGCAGAAAAATTGCATGTTTTCTCGGTTTATCACGTGAATTTCATTGACCGGGCACGAAAAAATCGCGAATTTTACGATGATGTGCAGAAAAATTGAAAATTTCGTTGATCGGCTGTGAAAAAATAGCGAGTTTTGTAAATTTATCAAGAAGAAAATTCGCTATTTTCATCTCGCCAGGCAAAAAATGAAGATTTCGTCAAAATTAGTTACAAATTGCGAATTTTGTTGACTGGGTACGGAAAAATGCAGATTTCGTCAGTTAAAGGCTGAAAAAGCGCACATTTTGTCGATCGGACACGGGAAAATCGTGAGTTTTATTTATCGGGTTCCGAAAAATTGCAAATTTCATTGGTGGCACATGAGAATATCACGAATTTTGTCGATTTATGTAGAAAAGTTGAAAATTTCGGTTTCATATATCCGGTGCGAAAAATTCGTGAATTTCGTCGATCGGCTTTGCAAAAATCGCTAATTTCTTTGATCAGGCTTGTAAAAATTACGAATTCCGTCAATCGGCTTCATAAAAATCGCGAATTTCGTCGACAAAGTTTGTAAAATTGGCGAAATGCGTCGATCTGGTATGGAAGAATCGCGAATTTTATCAATCATACGAGGAAAAATTGCAAATTTCGTCGATCAGCTTTGTAAAAATAGCAAATTTTGTCGATCGGCTTTGTTAAAATCGCGAATTTCGTCGATCGGCTTTGTAAAAATCGATAATTTCGTCAATCATCCCCTGAAAATCACGATTTTATCATTCATGCGAAAAAAAATCACGCATTTTGTCAATCAGTTTTGTAAAAATCGCAAAATTTGCCGATCAGCTTGGTAAAAATCGCAAATTTCGTCAATTAGCTTTTTAAAAATCGCAAAATTCATCGATTAACTTCCTAAAAATTGTTAATTTCGTTGATTGGCGTCGTAAAAATCAATATTTTTCTCGATTGGCGTCGTAAAAATCGATAATTTCGTCAATCAGCCGCAGTAAAATCGAGAATTTTATCGATCATGCAAAAAAAAAATCGAGAATTTCGCCGATTAGTTTTGTAAAAATCGCAAATTTTCGCGATCGACTTCGTGAAAATCGATAATTTTGTCGATCAGCCGCAGAAAAGTCGCGAACTTCTGCGATTAGCTTTGTAAAAATTGCACATTTCGCGCATCAGCTTTGTAAAAATCTCAAAATTCGTAGATCGACTTCGTAAAAATCGCAAATTTCATTGATTGGCTTCGTAAAAATCTCGAATTTGTCAATCGGTTTTGTAAAATTTGTGAATTTTTCCGATCGAATTTTTTCGATCAATTTCGTAAAAACTGCGAATGACTTTCGTAAAAAGCCCAAATTTGGTTGATCAGGCATGGAAAGCTGCAAATTTTGTTGATCGGCTCCTTCCCTCTCCTTCATTCATAAAGTTCACATTTTTTTCGGCACCAGCCACTTAACTTTATTTTTTAGCACTTTTAATAGAAAAAAATTTACTCACCTGAATAATGTCAAGGAATGTTACTACATCTTGAGAATAATTTTTGCTATATCTGTTATATATACAAATGTACAAACTGCTGTATATCCTTACCAACTGAATTGGATATTTTGACTGGTTAAGCAAACCTAAAGGGATATCCCCCCCCCCCCCCACACACACACACACACTTTTCTCTGAAAATATATTTAATACCTGATTATAGGCCAGAAATTATCTTCGAAATCGAATTCTCTTCATGTTATTGATGTGGCCCTCGACCACGCAGACATTTTTATAAGTGGCCCTTCTCTTGAAAAGGTTGTGCATCCCTATTCTAACCCAATGTTATAATTTTGGTCCTCAGTAATTTTTTATACTTTCTCAAAATTTTTGTTCAATTTTTAGTATGGTTTTGTATTTTACGGTGATTTTTGGCAATCTTTTTCAGAATTGTGAAAAAGAGTGCAGAAAGTTTTATTACTTTCATGATTAAATCAAAATTTGATAAATTCCATATCTGATCCTATAACAACATGAATGGTGGTAAATTGTGTTAAAAATTTTAATTTAATCTGAATGAATAAAAAAAAAAATAAATAAAAAGTCAAGAGTTGCTTGGTTTGAAACTAAAGTATGTGTAACCTGCACATATGCATGCTACCAAAGGCAGTGGGACCCCCTCCCTTCCCAACTCTAAGTTTGTTCTGTGTGTTTTTTCTCCAGATATAAGATAATCAAAACCCTATTTTGTATCTTCGAAATACTAATTACTTTATGTTTCTATTAATATTTATAGTAAGGTAACATCCCCAGTAATTGGCATGCACCAATGGTTGGCACATCCTACAAACATGTCCTAAAATAAAATTTATATCCAGTCTTTTAAAAATGCAAGACCATATAACAGTTATATGCTCATTTACTTTAAAGATTATAACTTTGATTTATGCTACTAGATGACATAGTGCCTAGGAAAGAGAAACAATTATGGTTTGTATCAAATTAGCCATTTTTATTGTAAATGCTTCTTCTCTGGCTTAAGAAAGGCATGCTTTTCAATTCATTATTATCTGATTTATAATATATTTTAAATTTTAATTGACAACAGTTTTGTTTAGTTGAAAGGATTACTTTAACTGTGTAAAAGTGTTTTTGACACAAATATTTGGATTTCTGAATTAATGATAGATGCCAATTAATGGTGCTTCAGCTTCAATTTTGCTAATTCCAAGTATGGCACCTATTCCAATTACAAGGGAATCGCAAGATTTGAGATTAAACCACTTATTTTGGCAGTACTTTTAAAGTTATAGACTAATTTTGTTTATCAGTTGTTTTTATTTGAAAATAGGAAATATTATCAGTAATTGGATTCCATTAAAGCTTCAGATGACAATTACTGGAGACAGCATGACAATTACTGGGTATTAATATAAATATATTGTATTGTTTTAAAGTATTCACATTTCAGACTAATATGCTGATTTCTTACTCTGAAAAACCTGAAATATGGCATCTTCATTTATAGTAAATTCATTTAAAGCGACTAAACCCAATGCAAAATATAAAGTTTTTTTTATGTATATACAGTAGACTCCCTCAAATCCGCACAGCTTGAGACCAGAGGTTGTATGGATTTTAGAATTTTGCGGATTTCTGGTCATTGCTTTGTTTGCATTTTTTAAACAATAATTTGAGTGTAATTAACTGTGCAATCAGAAATATAATGAATGCTTACAATATAATAAAACATTACAAAAAGTAATAAACTAAAATAATAAAAATTTAGATAGTTTTTAAAATGATAAAAGTACTATAGTCCATTTACTTAACGGAGGCGGTTTGATTCTCCCTCTGGCCTTGCTTGCTACGTCAAAATCAGCGTATTACCGCCTCTTTTCCTTTTTCCCACTACAGTTCCGCTCTGACAGTTCGGTCAGTCGGGATCGGGAGTCGGGAGGAAGCATTTTTTGGTGTTAATTTCTCCGTTAAATTTTGTGCATTAGCTCAGGTTTTACCTGGGTTTGAGTGATGCTTATTTAATGGATATGCAGTGCTGTAATTGGGTGGGAACACTTTTCCCAGAAATATTTGGTTTATTACTGTAAAATAATTTAAAATATCGCGCACGAGCACTAACTATTTTTTTCTTTTCCCGAGCAAAATGATAATTATTGTCATTAATTATGATGATAATTATCAAATTTATTGATACTGGAGACTAGAAAAGAGCCTAAAGAGTTAAAATAAAACTATAGAGCTATAATAACTATAATATAATAATTGTGATTGTTAAATTTAACCCATTATAGTTATGTTTCTGTCTTGAAAAAAGTCGGTTTTTGACTAAATGTTTTAAATTGGATTTTGGGTACGTAAAAATCCGGTACAGTCAACATCCACTCTAAAAAAAAAAAAAAATAAGTTCCCACAAATATTTTTTTTTCCAACTACAGCACTGTGGATACATATCGTGAAATTTGTCCTACATTTATTTTCTAAACATCACTAAGCTTGATTTTTTTCGATACATTAAATATTTACTTTTAAAATATCAGCCTATATCTTATTTTTTCATTCAAAGGAAGTGTAAATGAACAACTTGAGTTTAATCAATCAACTTTTATTAGTTGTAGAGTTGTAGATAAATAATTTTTCCCTTGTCCTTTACCACCCCCTCCCTCCAACCCCCATTTCTTCTTTGGAAAAAAAATTCTAAGCTTTATGTATTTATAGCTAAATTTTAATGCAGAATCAATAATTATGTGAAACAATATCAACTTAATAAATTGCCTACTTTAAGTAAACTTTTATTTACAACTTAATCATAAATATTTCTTTTTGATATTGAGTTAAGTCAGTTAAATTAAACAACAGGTCAAAGATAAAAAAAGCACACGAGCGTATACTTACCTTAAAATTTGTAATAAAATAATTATTTTGTATTTATAGTTTTATTGTATAAATCATGAAATTTCTATGATGCTTGGTTCTGAATCCTTTATTTTGTTTTTCGATTAATGCAAAACAAAAAAATTTATCCTTTTTCAAATAATAATCTTTAGTTTTATGGTAAATGGAGAATTTGCTAGTCGGCAAAAGAAAAATTATGCAAAATGTGCTAATTGGTTGTTGGAAAAACCTTGCTAAATTCGTGATTCAGCTGTCGGTCTCAGTATTATTTATGCTACGGATTATCTACATGTACCCCCCCCCCCCCCATTTTAATGCATACAACAAGTAATAATGAAGATATGGAATTAATATAATAGCTTGGTTTTTCTTTATATAACATTCACTTGTACTATTATTTATATATATATTAATTCGGTTATGGCTGGTAAAGGTAAAGGAAAGTTAAGTGCCTCCACTATTTAAAAGGACTTTAATATATATATATACAAAACTGTTACCAAAATCGAAAAATTAAAAACTAGCTCGGTTATAGATCATTCCCAGTTATACCATGCAAAAAAAAAAAAAAAAAAAAAATATATATATATATGTATATTATATATATATAGATAGATATAATATTACATATATATATATAAAATTAAAGCAATAAATTTGTAAAAAATGTCCCCATAGACTTAACTATAGAAAAATCCAAAATCCAAAACGTGCTCATCAACCTAATACTTCAGGTTTTTTTGTGGTTATCTTTGAACTTTCCCATAAATGTGAGTTAAGTTCCTTTAGAAAGATCCCCTCCTCTGAACACACACATACGGAAAGGATTAATTCGGGATTAAAGGATATAAAACCAAACATCATGGAAATTTAATGCTTTTATACAATAAAACTATAAATACAAAATAATTATTTTATTACAAATTTTATCGTAAATATACGCTCGTGTGCTTTTTTTGTACCCTGACCTCATGTTCAGTTGTCAAAATCAAAAAGAAATATTTATGATTAAGTTGTTAATAAAAGTTTACTTAAAGTAGGCAATTTATCTTTCACTGACTGTTCTAAGCTGTTATTGTCTCATATAATTATTGATTCTGCATCAAAAAATCAGCAGGCCTCGCAGCGTTCCTATATTTCCTATAATTCCTATAAATTTGAAAAAAAATTTCATAACCCATATAACTCAGGCATTAGATTTTTCCGCGGATCCGCGATTTTCCTTTTTGTTATCATTTTCCGCTTCTCCGATTTTTTTTATATCGTCAAAACATCGCGGAAAAACGGGAATTTCGTCGAAAGATCGCGTGAAAAAATACTATTTTCGTCGAAAGATCGCGAAGAAATGCTATTTTCATAAAAAAAAAGAACGCGATTTTCATCAGAAGATCGCGAGAAAATGTGATTTTTATAAAAAGATCGCGAGTAAAATGCGATTCTCGTCCAAAGATCGCGAGTAAAACGCGATTCTCGTCCAAAGATCGCGAGAAAAAGGCGCGATTTTCGTCTGAAGATCGCGAATAAGTACTATTTTCATCAAAAGATCGTGAGAAAAACGCGTTTCATCAAAAAGTGAAAAAAAACGCAATTTTATTCAAAAGATCGCGAAACAATAAAATTTTATAAAAAGATCGCGAGAAAAACGCGATTTTCGTCAGAGATCGCGAAATAATAACGTGATTTTCGTCAAAAGATCGCGAGAAAAACGCGATTCTCGTCAAAAGATCGCGAGAAAAACGCGGCTTTAATCCAAAGATCGCGAAAGAAGCGCGATTTTCGTCTAAAGATCGCGAAAAAATACTATTTTCATCAAAAGATCGCGAGAAAAACGCAAGTTTCATCGAAAAGGCGTGAAAAAAAACCCCACAATTTTGTTTAAAAGATCGCGAGAAAAACGCGATTTTCGTCACAATATCACGAAAATAACGCGATTTTCGCCAAAAGATCGCTGAAAAACAAGATTTTCGTTAAAATATCGCGAGAATAACACGATTTTCGCTAAAAGATCGCGGAAAAACAAGATTTTCGTCAAAATATCGCGAGAATAACACGATTTTCGCTAAAAGATCGCGAAAAAAAAAACATTTTTGTAAATAGATCGCGGAAAACAAACGATTTTTGTCCAAAGATCGCGAAAAAAATTTATTTTTCATCAAAGAATTAAAAAAAAAACCTTTTTATGTTAAGAGATCACAAGAAGGGTAGAATTTTCCTCTAAGTATTGAAAGGAAAATGCAAATTTCATCAAAGCATTACAGAAAAAAAAAAAAAAAAAAAAAGACTGGGTATGCCATTGAAAAATGTATAATTTATGTAGGGAAGGATTTCCCTCCCCCCCCCAAACTCCCTCTTCTCTGCTGTAACTTTTCATAAAATTTGCTGTAAATTTCAGGGTTTTTTAAGATCTTTGAATTATTCTTGCTATTGAAACTCCTTTCATATAAATTTATTACAAAAAAATCATTTATAAACTTTATTTGAATTATTATTATTTTTTTTTTTTTAATGCAAATGCTGCAAGTGATGATGATTCAGAAAATAATTGTAAAAAATGTTGAATATTGGAGGAGGGGGGGGGGGGGCGCTGTTCAACTCCTGAAACCGTATTTTAATCCTGAAGTGTGTTAAAAACTTCTGAAATAGTCTGGAATGAACTTAAATAGTCTACATTAATGTATTAAAACATGCGTTGGTGTTATTACGTATAAATAAAATTTCCTATAAATTCCTATATTTTCTTCAAAAAAATTCCTATATTTCCTATATTTTTTTTCAAGAAAGTCACTTCTAGGCCTGAATCAGCTATAAATAAATAAAACTTTGATTTTTTTTCCAAAGAGGAAGCAGGGAGAGGGGGGGGGGGGGGAGGGAGGGAGTTGTTGACAAGGGGTAAAATTATTTATCTACAAACTCTATAATTAATAAAAGTTGATTGATTGCACTCATGTTGTTCATTTACACTTCCTTTGAATGAAAAATTAAAAGATGTCTTATAGGATGATATTTTAAAAGTAAATATTAAATGTATCAAAAAAAAAAAAAATCCAGCGTAATGATGTTTAGAAAAAAAACATATAGGATAAATTTCACGATGTATATGCATTAATAAATACCATTCAAACCCGGGTAAAACCTGGGCCAACGCATAAAATTTAATGGAGAAATTAGCACGAAATATGTGTCTTCGCGGCTCCCGACCGAACTGTCATAGCGGAACAGCAGTGGGAAAAAAGAAGAGCGGCGAGTGATTTTCACCATAGCAAGCAAGGCCAGTCGGAGAACTGAACCGCCTCTGTTAAGTAAATGGACTATAATAGCAAAGGTCAAATTAATAGTCAATAGTGTATGATTAAAAATTCACTATAAAGATAAGTTGTATTTTTCCAAAATTATTCAACAAAACTTGCCTCATAAAATTCCAATCAAAATCATAAAGTAAGGATTTTTTTTCAAGTTTAGCCAGGCTTAATAACCAAAAAATCTTGATTAATGCATAAATATATTTGGTAAGAAGATTGTGATTACCAGTGATATCAGCAATATCTTGATTTTTTCCAAAGACATTTATTCTTCCTTCATGAAAAAACATGAATAGAGTATTATTAAGAAAATTACAAAATAAAAAGTATATGGAATTGATGCAAAACTAAAAAAAAAAAAAAAAAAAAAAAAAAAAAAAAAAAATTGTCCCAATATCTGAACTGAAAGTTTCATTGTTTACATCCATAAAGTGTGTGGATTTTAGAGAGTTGCGGATTTCTGGTTTGCGGATTTGAGGGAGTCTACTGTATATATAAACATCTGCCAATTACTGGATCACAAGGTGTCACACATTGGTGCTCTAGGTGCCAATTACTGGTGACCACAGCAACTTTTTATAAATATAATTTTGTAAAAATACTTTTTCAAAAATTTTTGCTTTTAGTGGGCAAAATAGACGCACAGATATGCATTCTTTGATTTAAAAATATTTGCAAGTAAATATTTTATTTCTTGGTAATGAAAATTGAAGTAAGTTTAAAGACAAATTCTTAATGTGCTAATTATTGGGGATGTTACCCTATTTTCTGTATTTTTAATAGTAATATCTTAAAATCAAAAAAATAGTTGAAACTTCTTATTGTTTTGTATTTCAGGTAATCAAAATGATTCATGCAAAAATGAAGACTCTTCATCAGGAAATATTGATGATGAATTTCTTAGATTTCAGGTAATTTTATTTGTATAATACAGGATTTATTGTCCAGAGTTTTGGGGATTGAAGGATTTCCGAATTTTGAAATTTTCTGGATTTCAGGTCCTCTTAAAATTCAGAATCCCTCACTCTTTAAAATCTGGAATTTTTCTAAAACATAAAAATAATAGCAAAGTTTAAACAATCTTGAGTTTGTGATTTTTTTTCTTTATTTATAAAAATCAAAGTAATCATTTTTTTAAATTTATTTTATTTTATTTTTATTTTAAATCTTATCTAGTATTATTATTTTATGATTTTTTTTTATTTATAAAACAAAAATAATATGCATACATATATATAATAAACAATTACTAATATATATTAATATTATTATATACAATTTGCATAAATAAAGAAAATGTAACATTTAGGCTATGGTAAAATCTGTATTATGCAAAATGCATGGCAAACTACAAATCAAATATAAAAAAAAAATATCTAACCTTTAAAGTATTTTAGTTAAAATAACTGTTGCACATAAAAAAATTTTAACAAATTTTGAAGCAAACTCAGATGTTAATTTTCATTCTGTGAAAGAGCTTACAGAAAAAAGAAGTAAGAATCTTTATCTTTTCTAATTTTCGAATGTAATGTTTCCCCACCACTGCAGTGGCATATTTTAGTGGTTACACATTAAAACACAATGGGCTGAATAAAAAAAAAAAAAAAAAAAAAAAAGCAATCTGTAAAATTTTTAAAAACTTTCAGAATTTAACTCTTAGTAAAAATGTACAAATACAGAAAATTTTTGAATAAACTTTTGATTTCAAAACAGGGCCCTTTACAAAATCTTTTCTCTTAAAATTAGGTCTTTTCCAAGTTTTTTCCTGTTCTAAACTAAACTTTTCAGAAATTTAATTATTTAAAAGTAAAATCTGACTTGTTATTTTTACACATATGGGTGATTCTCAAAATAGGGGACAATTTATGTCTTTCGGCATACAAAAAAAATTGACAGGTTTTCTGTCATGTTTTTATATTTAGATATGTTTGTCTTAATATTATTCATTATTTGCACTCAAGAATTACTCACTTTTTAGTTAAAAATACCTTAAAATAACAGAATAAATGTTCAAAATGTCATTAGCATGGATGTCCACAGCAGCTGTGCCTTGTATATACTAGCTTTTTCAAGAGCTAATATCGTGTTTATAAAATAAAACAAATGTTATTCTTTCTTTAAATTAATCAAGGAGAGGATTGATCCAATAAATTTCTTTTTAAAAATAAAATTATAATATATAAAAAAAGAATTAAAGTTTGTCCTCCATATTCTATTTTCAAAACAAGGTCATACTATAGCAGCTGGTTATTAATCAAAATTTCATTTTCACATGTGACAATAGTTTGAAAATATAAAGTTTGTCCATGGCAACAAGTAGCCATTTTATCCCAGCCTGAAAATAGAAGCATGTATTGTATTTTAAGAATAGAAGTTGAATATTAGGGGCGTACATCAATTGTATGTCATTAGAATGGATAATAATTTTCATGTTTATTTTATAATTAAAATTTTTATTTTACTTATATTTTTGCACAGGACTTTTGTGTTTTAAAAAGCCCCAGAAAGAACTATTGCATTGTGATTATATTATGGCTCATAATCTTATTTAAATTAAAATTTGTCATTAGCATGGACAAATATCAGTGTCATTAGCATGGTTTTTCTGTCCATGCTAAAGACTCCTATGTGCATAAATGTAACCATTGCTTATATTGTATCTTTTATAAAGTTTAATTTTATGCATAAATTTAGGTATTAAATTTATTATCCCTAAAATATGCATTAAATCTGTCAGAAAATCACTAAGACAGCTTCTTACATTGTTAGTGTCAGAATGTTGCTCATGTAAACAAAGTTTGCTCTTTGGTAATGTTTTTATTCTCCTTATATGTATATATGTAAAAATGGAAACCATTTGCTGAAAAGGAAGGCTAATTAATATAGAAAAAATATTTAAACAGGAAGAAAATAAAAATTTCTTAATATATTTATTCCATGCAATTTGTTTTGTCATTAGCATGGCTCAAAAAATACTAATTATTTTTTCTTTAAGTTAATTTTAAATATTTAGGTCTGCTGACTAAATGTAAAGTATACCTAATACTATATTAACAACACCTATTTTTTTCAGAAATTTTGCTAACAGTAATTTTTTTTAAGATTTCACTTTTGAAATTGTCCCCTATTTTGAGAATCACCCATATAAACAAAATATATGTATATATCATACTCATACATATATGTAAGGATTGAATAAAACAGTTTTTTTAAATTGAACCAAATTTTGGTGATCTTCCTATTTTCAACCAAAAATAAAAATGTAATATATATATGTAACACTAATTTACAAATTTATACATTTTTTATATACTTTTTATGAAACACCTATTTTTTTATTATGCTACCTTTTACTAATGAAAAGTGGTATTTGAAAAAAAATGTATCATGTCACATTTTAAACTTTTTTCTATTCAACAGTGTCTAATGGCTAATTTCTAAACCGTTTGTTATAAAAATATAGTTACAGTTACAAAATGTTTTAAATGATATAAAGAAATATTTTACAGTTGATTTGGGTCAATAAAAATATTTAATACAAATATAAAAGAGAACAATATTAGAATCACCAATTATATTAAATTACAAGTAAACCAGTTTCGGTAGTATATAGCTTACTGTCATCAGAAATTAGGAAATATGAAATTAAGTCTATTAAAGGATCCTTGATAAAAATTTTCCTTCCAATACATGATCCTTCACAAAACTTTTCACCTTAAACCAGAACCCTTCACAAAATTCTTTGTATTAAAAATAGGCTTTTCATAAAACTTTTTTTCTTTTACATACATAAAGAAAATGTATGTACTTTATATCCATATAACTTCTTAAAAATGTATAAACAAGAACTGAATCTAAAGATCTTTACGTATTCACAAAATTATGATAGATTTTTCACAAACATAAAAAGCCTTTCTCAAAAACAAGATCCTGGGAGAAAAGTTTGGTCATGTCCCTGCTACTTATCTCCAATAAGGAAAAAAAAAATGATCAATTATTTTATTTTTATTTAAATTATTTATTTATTTATTTGTAGAAAGAAATAGGTGAATTGGAAAAAGAAAAAAGCCCTGACGTTGCTGATGAAATAGAAGAAGTACACTCTGAATTGTATAAAGTGCTATCTGCAATGGAGGGCAAGAAATGCCGAGCCCCTTTCGTCAGGCAGTGGGGAGAGAGGGGCTATCACAACGCCATCATCTTTTCAACTGATTTAGATGAACAGGATCTTGATGATTTAGATAATGTCCAGGTATAATACCATCCTCAAAAATCGTGTATATTATTTCTGTCTTTCAACATTTCTGTTTTTATGTGTTTTCAAAATGTGCTGTGATCATTTGAATATTATTCAAAATGTTTTTGAACCACCTTCATATGTTGTATAACTCCAGGGTTCTTGCAGGTTTTTAACCAACATTAACAATTTGACAAATAAGAAATAAAATCAGTAGCCAAATGAAAAAGTTTTTAGAAAAATAGATTCAGCGTAAATCACTAAAAAATCTACCCCTTTTTGTATCCTTTTTTTCCCCAATATGTTCTAAAATAACCCATTTTTTTGTAATTGCTTATAAAATACAAATTTGACTATCTGCTACAGAATTATTGCAAGTAAGTACTTTCTAGATACCTCCTAAATTTATAAAGGTTTTTTTATATCCTTTTAGTACTCTAAATAAAAAATCAAAATGGCTTTTTTTTTTTTTACCATTTTGAAGTTATTCACAAAAAATTTATGAGATTTCATTTATAACCCATAAGAAAAATTGACTGGTCAATAGTATTTTGCTAGAAAACTAATAAATAGTATAATAAATGGTTAGTTTCAATACTACATTCCAACAAAACCTTTGTCTATTTAGCGCTTGATCCAAGTAATTTTGTTTATGTTGTTACCAATGTGACACCACTCAGATAGATAGATAATGATTAACTGACAACAGAGAAATATCTATCACATAATCCTTTTGATATCCTTAGCTGTTGCTAAACTGAATTGATGTTGACTCAGTATCTTTATAAATGAGCAATGTAAATGGCATACTGCCATTGAACAAATGTTATACTATCAAAATATCTTTTTCAAAATTTTATGATATATCTGGTGATTGGAGGTATTGAGTTATAAGTATGCAAAATTTTGCTAAGTGTGCAAATGCAAATGTCTAACTTTTGCAGTTTCTGAGAACAAACTCTGTGATGGACAGAAGAAATATTAAATTTTGACACCGAGCATCAAAACAGAAATCTTTAGATTTGTTGGCAGATGGAGCTATCAAGCCTGCCCAAAACTGAAATTACAGTTCTGTAAAAATCTAAAAAGTGCCTTACACAGAACAAGTGGGTAAATGTGATCGCAGATTGCACAGAGGGTTTTGTTTAATATCTCTTTCAAAAAACTTAATCCTTATTCTTATGTGTTATAAACTATATGTCAAAGTTTGAAGCGATTGATTATTTAATTTTCCCAAACTTAACAAAATTAAGAAAATAGTCCCTTCTCGGACGACCCTCTCCTTCCCCTGAATTTTTCATTTTTACAAATATTTAAGGTTAAGAGATAATATTTGCATTAGTGCTCAGTTTAAAAAAAAAAAAAAAAAAAAAAAAAAAAAAAAAAAAAAAAAAAAAGCATTCTAATTGCAGTAAACATGTTTATCTAAAGAAAAAAGACAAAATTACTCTTCCCCCAACAAAAATTCAGATTAACTTAAATTTATAAAATTTGTATTATGTGTTATAAACTATGTCAAAGTTAAAAGCAATCAGTTAGTTTTCCTAATTTTAATAAATTCCCATTAATTGTCTGTGCGAAAAAGTATCTTTTCTATAAATTTAAAAATTTATTTTTTCATTCATAAATTGAAAAGTTGTGTTCTCGCCTTTAAAAAAAAAAAAAAAAAAAAATTAGATTTTATGAATTAACGCATACAATAACATCTGCATGCAGAAGTACCAAATTTGTAAAATCAATAATTAAAAAGAATTTACTGCGGATATCAAATCCTAAAAGAAAAATTCTCTTTTTCTTTCAGTGTCACATGGATTAAATACAATTCTGGAATTAATTATCAAAATAAAAACAAATATGCCTTTTTCATGTGATTTATTTAATCCATTAATTTATGTTAGATACATAATATGTATATATTTTTTTATCTATTTAAACTTTGGCAACAATTAGAAGAGAAAACAAAATAACAAAAAATGAATTGATGATATTAAAACAAATATTTTAATTAAAATAATAGTTTTTTTTTTTTTTTTTTTTCAAACTTTTATGATTTGTTGTGTGACGAGGTATTCTGCAGTAAGTACACGGAATTTGAACGCTCTGACTTGTATAGTTTTTGTGTATGTGACAGACAGAGGACAGAGATGAATAGGGTTTAGTCAGATGAATGAAACCCTAAAAATGAAGGGAATAGAATTTCGTCAAATGAACAATACCATAAAAATTGTCCTGTTCAGTTGCGCGTCATAGAAAATTTGTTTGTCGGGTTATGGACTGTCTCAATCTTTATTGGTCTGACTTATACGGGACTCTACATTACATTAAGATATTTTTAATGGAATTGTTTTTAAAATATTTATATATTTTTTAATGCAATTACAATTTTCTTTTTGATAAAGGAATTTCTTTACCAGTGAACACATGGTTTGATTGGATTGTGAGCAATCAAAGTAAATTTTACACTGTAGAGACTGATGGAAATTTCGTCATTTTAACAAAATAATAAAATTTTAAAATAATAAATAATATATATATATATTATTTATTAAACCATAAATGTTAATTTTTATAGGTGAAAGTTATGTTTTGCAATCCCCTGTGTGATGAAATGAAGCCATGTCCTTTCTTTCTTGATGGCCATTGCAAATTTGATGAAGATAAATGCAGGTATTTTTTTATATTTTCTTTTCTTTACGCGTGTTTATTCAGTTTCATTCATTATATTAAAGTCAAATTTTGTAATTGATCTTTCATTCACTTTAGTGTACTAGAGTTTTAGAAAATGTGTACAGGAGTCTGTTACATCTGCTATCTACTGGAATTTGTTAATTAGTAATTAATACAATAATTGTAACTAAATTTTGATTGTATGTAAAATCAATTTATCTAAATTTAGGCATGATTTTTGCAGCTTTCATTTCAAAAAGTAAAAAAAAAACTACTTACTGCTGTTGTCTAGAGGTTCCATACTAAAAAAATTAGGTACATTTTTTTTTATCATGATCCCCAGGTCCCAAAGCTAGTCTTTGTTCCAATATTAATTCATATGCATTCGTATATATCTGATTTTTATCTTGTAACTCTGGTACACATTTTCTATACACAATCCTGTACACATTTTCTAAAACTATGAAATGATTTTAAAACTGAGCAGTGTACAGCACATATCAAGATCTTGACTGAGTTGTTTGCCAACTTTATCCATCTTCTTATTTCAAAATTCTAGCTATTTATTCATTTTTTTTAATTTAAAAAGAGGTATTTAAAAAATTAGAAATAGTAAAAGATTTTTTTTTTTTTTTTTTTTTTTGAGTATTTGACCTTGATACAAGGATTCCAGGACATTTTTTATTTTAAAAAATTATCTTTAGGAGCAAATATAACATTATCATTTTAGGGGAGAAGAGGGGGTCTGGTATATGATATCAGAAGATATCTCTTGGGGTAGGCGGGGGGGGGGGGAATTTGTCTTTTGATATCATTATCATTTTTGATCCCATGAAAATTTTCTCTTTATATTTATAATATGGTCTTTGGTACAAAATAGCAAGTTATCTTTTTCTAGCCTGTTATCTATTTTTATGAAAATATAAAGTTATAAATCACTAAATTATTATAAAATTATTTAATTTTAAAATACGGATTACCCCAAGCATTTGTCATTCCTATTCTTCTTCATATGTGGATGCATATATAATCATGGTTCTTGTAACTTATATGTGAAGTATAACTGAAATGAAGCTTGTGTTTGCTAATAAATACAATAGAAACAGAAGAATGCTGTCCACTTGTTTTCCTGATAAAAATTTCTATCAGTCCCAACCTCTCCTTTCAGGCAAGTGCAACAGCACTTTATTACTGTTGAATGAATTATGTACCAAAAAGCTATTATAAAATACTTTTAAATGGTAACTGTTTCTTTTAAATGTTATTTGATATGAAGTTTTTTCATATGCAACGTGATATTTTATTGACTTATCTTCATCTAAATCATAAAAGTGTGTGGGAAAAAAAAAAAAAACATGTAAGCAGTTTTGTATATTACTTCAAAGTTATGAAATAAATTTTCTAAATCAAAAATTTTTTTACACTACTTTGATAACGATATCATTATTTGGTGAGGGAGTCGCGGGATGATAACATATACCGGAAGGGGGAGAAGTTTTTTAAAGTTGCCAAAAAGTTTATAACATTATATTTGCACAGCCCCTTGTCTTAAAAACATGTCTGAAATATAGCAGTTTGAATTTTCTAGGCTAATACTTTGAATCTATCTGATTTTTTTCATGCCATAGAGCATATATTTATTAACTGATTTGGATGTAACAGAGCATGTGTGTTGAACATACCAAGACCTCAACTAAGTTTGTTGGCCAGCTTCATCAGTTTGTTTAAAAATGGCAATCAGTTTAAAAAAATAATAATAATTAATTTTATAATCCAAAAAGAAGTAAAGAAAGTTTGACATGGATTACAGAGCATTTTGTTCTGTATTTATCTTTAAAAATGGATGAGTTATGTCAATTTGAAATTTTAGGATGTCAGACATTTTAAAACAGTCTGAATACTGACATGGGATCAGACTCGTACATATATTAACCGATTTTGTTGTGACTGAGCATAAGCATGTGTACAAGACTTATGAGGCTCTTGGCAATGTTCTTTGGTTAGCTTCATTTACCATGTTGTTTTGAAATGACAACACTTTACATTTTTGCTTATTGCCAAATTTGGTGACAAAACATAAATTATTTTAAATGAAGGCAACTTGAGCGTAGCTGACTTATTTGGCAAAATTTTCATTCAAATTCAGTATTGATGAAATTTTCACTTGAACCTTTTATGTTTGGATCCCTCTAATTTTAGTGTCTTGTGTATAAATAAAATAAACTGAAATTTTAAATGAGGTATTTGAAAGCTGTCCTTTCCTTCTGACAAGGCTTGAATGATTTTGTTCTTTTCTTTTTTTCTTTTATGTTTTTTGCTTATGTCTTATACACTCGGCAGCATGTTCTCTAACATGGGATTTTCAGATTGGATTCCCTAGTTATTATCATATAGTCTGGTTATAACGTAATTTTAAGACTTGATTGATGAATAAAATTTTGATTTTAACCTTGCATTTCTGGTTTGTGAATCAATAAATTCCCTTGAATGTTTATCCCAGAGAAATCAAGATTGAATTTACTTCTTCTTACAAATATTTTCCTTTAACCCCCGACTGCCTGGCACAAGGGCAAAATTGTAATATTTTTTTTCTTCTCAATTTATTTTAAATGTTAATAAAAGAGGGATTTTCTATCATGGTATAATTTTTTTGTTACGTATATGATTCTAAGCCTTGAAAGTATCAATCATTATTTAATTTCTTAAAACTGGATTATTTTATATTTTCAGAATTATATTAATTTAAATAAAGCTTTAATTGCAGTGGAACTGCAGCCTAGTGAACGGATATATCCGGTCGCGGCAGTGGGAAGGTTAAGAACAATTATCTCCCTTTTTTCTCCAACCTTTTGTAGTTATTGACAAAAAGGCAGAGTGACTTCATAATGGAAGGATGCAAAGATGATTTTAAGGAAAGATTTCCGTCCTTAAAATGCAACACTAGTCACCGAAAAAGACCCTTATGATAATGTTAAGTCTATGGGTGAATTCTTTTTAGATATCTTACTAAAATTTTAATATTTTTACATGATTTATTTATTTTTTTATTTTTTTTATTTTTTTTTTTTTTTTGACGGAGGATGATTTACAACCGGGCTTTTTCGATTTTGGTTATATGTTTTTTATATTATGATAGTTTCAATTTCAAAACCAGTTCTAACTGGTTTTGAAAGATAAAATAATTTATTTTTAAACAGTCTGAATCCAAAATCGAAAAAGTGAAAACTAGTCCAGTTGTAAATCATGTTCAGTTATCCTATGCAAAAAAAAAAAAAAAAAAAAAGAAAAAAAAATCATGTAAAAATATTAAAATTTTGGCAAGATATTGAAAAGAACACCCCCATAGACTTTACATTATCATCCGGGTATTTCAGTGACTAATGTGGAGCCTTCAGAATAATTCTTCAAAAGATGTAAAAAAATCGACAGTTGAAGGATACATCTATTTAGGCATAAACTGCCAGTGTTTTTGTTATGGTGAATCAATGTCTTTTATTTTTAGTTGCATTTCTAGTATGATGAAGTATCATTTTATCAGACAAAAGATACTGATTTATTCCATAAAGTTATTGAATCTCCCCAATCTTTTGTTATCGACCGCAGTTGGCGGAGAAAGGGGATAGTTGTAATTAAAGCTGAAGGAAAGCAAAGAAACTTTTATGTTCTGCCTTAGTCACTTTTCCTGGAAGACATTTTTGAAAATGTACATTTTACTGTGACATGTAATTAAAAAAAAAAAAAAAAAGAATCACATTTTTTTGTAAAATACTCTTGCAAGTAGTTTTAATTTTTTAATTTTAAATCTCTATTGTTGTATGTTCTTCTTATACTCCTTTTTCTTTCACATTTTGCACTGCATTTTACTAGTTATTACTTATAACATACTTCAGTTATTATGTACCATATCTTTTGGTCTCCTGAAAATATATTATAATCGGTGTCGACTGTACATTTGCACTTAACGTTTATTAAACATACTGGAATGCTTATGTAGTGGTGTTATTGGCACAGAATAATTGAGCTATCCTTTTGCTTTGTGTTATGGTACTTGTCTTTTGTACAATAGGTCTCAAATTCAAACCCAACCCAACTAATAGCATTTCCTTTACTGTCTACAATTATTAATATTAGATTTCCTCAATTTATCAACTTTCCAATTTTGTGTTTAATATGAATTAAAAGATTCTATAATGCACATTAAATATACCTAGCCCGTTTTCTCTATCAACTTTCTAATTTCATGCATATGTTTAAAATGAGCAAAAGTTATTTTTAATATAGTCAAATTTCTGTAATTCTAGTCTTAAATTATTTTAGTTTGAAATCTTTCTGTCTATAAATCTTTCTGTCTTCTAAATCTAAAAAAGTCTTTTGGGACAAGATTTGGAGCAGACTATGGTGGTCAACAAATGTGGTCACAAACCTATATTCATGCCAAATTTCAACCAAATTGTTTTATTAATAAAACATTTCAAGCAATTTTTTTTTTTATCATGCATACTAATAATTTAAAAAAAAATTCCATCATATTTCAGATTCTCTCATGGCTATAGTGTTAAATATACAGATGTAGAAGATTATATTCTCCCTGATTTCAGGTAAATATATTTTACTTATGATTTTCAGCAATAAAAATAATTTTTATCCATTAAAATTTTCAAGTTAATATTTAACATTTTAAACTTCATTCTGTGTTTCAATGTCTTTATATTAGTTTTTTCATCACCATTTTTTATATGGCTAATTTTATTATTTGAATTTATGTACAATAAATGTTGTGTAAATTGTATGTTATATATTCCTTTTTTTTTTTTTTTTGTAAACACACAAGATTGTCAGATGCGTTTTTTGGCATTTTGTAAAGAATTTCTGTAAGCAACAACTGGATTAAAGTTTTCATGAGAAAAAAATTAATTAAACTTAAAATATAATTTATTTATAGAATAAATAAGTATAAAAGCAAAAATATTTTTTTAACTATACTCTTTTAATAAACATTCATTCTCGATCTTAAAATTCATGCCTAATTTTTTTGCTGCAATTCACATTTATTCCCACAAATGTCCGTTACAATACATTAACTTGGTATGGGTAGTAAATTCTATTATAAAAAGATCATTGATTCTTTTATGCTTGGTAGAAAATACAAGAAAAAGAATTTATAACAAAAATATACAACTTTTGCTCTATTGTATTTTTAATGTGGGCAATAGAAAAGAATAAGGTACAACTTATTTAAACAATTTTTTTAGGATTTAGTCTCAAAATATAATCCTAAATTATTTAATGTTGAATTATTAATTAAGATATAGCCTCTGTCAAAAATGATGGAATGTGAATGATAAATCTTCAAAGCAACATTTAGATGATGTAGATAAAATATAGAAGGGAGCATTTAAGATCGGCTTTCCATCACAGGACAAAACTAGTAACTGATTCGTGATTGTGGCGCTGCTGCTCCCAATCTAAGCATCACATTATCATTTGGATTTGGTTTGAATTTTTGACTATAGATGGCAACATCAGATGTCATTTGGTACTGCATTATTTTCTTTCTGAGATTATTAAAACTCTACATGATCAATATTTATGTATGAAAGTAAGAAAATCTGCTGCTGTTCAAAGATATAGACCTTGTTTTTTCTTTTTAAATTTAAATTCTCAACAAAACATACAAACTTCTATCAAAATGTCTGCATTTACTGGCAACATTTAATTATGAAAATTTTATATTTAAAAAATAATACCCTGACTTAAAAAAAAACTATCATTTTATGATTTTTGATGACTATAACAAAAATATTACAAAAAACTATAACTTAAAATCATATTTTAAATATTTTAACTACTACATCATAGAACAGAAAAAGGTAAAAATTGCATTGCATTTTTATTTATATAAATATGCATATTAGATTTTAAAAAATTATATTTGGGCCATTTTCACCATTCGCTTACATTTCGGAATTTTATTTTTATTTTTTAAACTTAATAATTTCTTATAAAAATGGAGACAGGTGTTAAAGTAAATGTTTAAGATAGATGGGAAAAAAATAAAATTGTTTGTGCATTTTGCCCTTTAATATAATATGTAAATGCTGTTTAAAGTTGGCTTCTAAAGCAAATTGTCAAGTCTGTTACCATACAAAATTACTGAAAGTACTCAGCTTTAAATTTATTAAATTTCCTAAAATCAAATTACTTTAAAGTGACTTATGTCCATAAATTTCAAAACATGAAATTTATCAATAATACTTAAATTAAATTGAAATGAAAGACAGTTTTAGCCACAAGATTTTGATCACATATAAATTATACAAGAACTTTTTCTAATAATTACAGTATATATTCGTGTAAATTATTGAACTTTAAGGAAGTAGCATATTTGTTTTTTAGTTGAATAAAAAATAAAAGTAGAATAGTGAAAAAATGATAATAATTGAAAAACCATGTTGTAACAGACTTGACATTTGGTAACAGACTTAACACTATGTTGAAAATGGCTGGTTTAATTTTATAAAACCCTGTTATAAAATATTTTTACATATGTATGTTTCTGAGTAAAAGGCGATTTGTGTGTATTATTCTTTACCCAACATTAATTTTTTGACTTAAAAATTTTTTTTTACTAGTCAGAAACTAATTTTGAATTATTATGTAATAAACTAAACATCAGTTTTTTAATAATTTTAATATACATCATTTTTCAAAATAAATAACTATTTTTCTTTCTTCCTACAAACTTGCCATGTTAAATTTCAAGATTTCATCTGCATAATTAAAATATGTTGTATCATGGTATTATGCATTTCTTATATTTGTATTACAATAAGAATGGAAAAGGCATATTCATTTTACTTAGAATGCCTTTAAAGCTGATAAAATGCATAAAAGTATGATTTCAATAGAAAATTTCTTTGTTTATATTAATTGTAAATATATAGCACCAAAATAATATTTAGCAAGAAAGCACATCAATGCACAATTAAGGGCAGTTTATAATTTCAATAAATGTAAATATCACTAATATTTAATATAGTTTTGCATAATTATTACAAAATTGTTGTATGCTACTAAATGAGAATTTTTATAATTTCTGAAATTACTAACTAATAATTATAATTTTATTATTTAAACTGTAAAAACTTGGCAATTGTGATTGTGTTTTGGGTGTACCCTGGATTTCCAGGGTTTTTGATCGATCTTCACTGCTTAGGATATCATTTGGTGAAAAATTGAGACATGAAAAATAAATAAAAGAAAAAACCCCGATCAATTTTGTCAAAAAATCATGATGAAAAAAGCGATCAATTTCGTCAAATAATTGCGAAAAACTGATCAATTTCTTCAAAAAGTCACAAAAAAAAACAACCTATTTTGTCAAAAAATTGTAAAAAAACAGCAAATTTCATCAAAAAAAATTGTGAGAAAACGATCAATTTTGTCAAATAAGCGTGAAAAAAGACATATTTTTTTCAAAAGATCATGAAAAAGCCACAAATTTCGTCAAAAGATTTAGAAAAGAAAAGTTTTTGCTGGAGTGAACTTTCTTTTCCAAAAACTGCTTTTGCTGCTTTAAAACTTGATTTCGTTGCTACAATTTTTTTATATCCTTTGTTTTCTCAAAAAAACTTTTGGTGAAACTTTTCTGCTTCAAAATTGCTTTTTTGCTGTCCAAATCTTTTGGACTGAATGTGACCTTTGGAATTGGTATATTTTGCATTGATAATTTTCAGGGTTTTTTACTTTATATCAGTTAGTTTTCTGGTTTTTCATTCTGAGTCACAATCACCCCCGACTTAGGTTAATTAGCAGTTAAAGGTTTAATTGTTTTGGTAACTTAAAACTTTTGGTAGGTATTCAGTATTTGAGCGTTAGGAAAAAGAATATAAAAAATCCGATTTAAATCAAAAGAATCTAATTTAAATCTTAAAAAATCCAATTTTTTTTTATATTAAAAAAAAAAAAAAAAATTTTTTTTACACCTTATGCCCATATTAAATGAATGTATTGTATCAGAAATTTTGAGAAATAAAAGTGAATTGCAATAAATTACAAATGATTTTCAAGATGAACATTTAAAGTTTTAAAAAGAATGTTTTTGAAAAATTGTTTATACTGTTGTATTTATTTGATGTTTTAAAAATATTTTGCTTATATTATTGTGAAATAATGAGTGAATTCTGTAATGTATTATAGCATTAATCACAGACATATACTTTTATTTATTTATTTATTATTATTATTATTTTTTTTTTTTTTTATTCAGCAATGTAGCTAGAGATTCAAGATGCCTAGCTAAATATAAAGATGGGTTATGGTACACCGCAACAGTGGAAAATTGTTTAGATGGCAGTAAATTTGTTGTTAAATATGATTCTTGTGGGAGCACAGATACACTTGATGCATATGATATTCTTCCAATTGGTAAGGTCCATATTTGCTGTGACTATTTTGACTCACTTTTAATATGCAGATTTCTCAAAAATAAAAATCTAAAAAAAAAAAAAAGAAATAGTTGAAATTTAAAGTTGCACATTTTAGAGTCAAAAGAACTTCTTAAAAACACCAGTTACACGCTGAGTGTCACTATGATTGACATTGAACTTTCCGTTTAGGCGCCATCAGTCACCAGTGACTGACAGTGTTAAAATATGATTTAAAACTAAAAAAAATTTATATTGTTTAAAATAATTATTAAGAAAATATAATCTTGTGATAAGTGAAAGTTAAGTAAAGTTTAAATAAATTTTCAGTATTTACTTAAAACAATGTAATTTTTTTAGTTTAATATCATACTTTAGACTATCAGTCATTAGTGACTGACACAACCCAAATGGAAAGTTTTTGTGACAGTCATCAGCGACTGACATATACCAAACAGAAAGTTTGGTGTCAGTCACCGGTGACAGACTTGGTGCTCAACATATTAAAAATACAGAAATGCACAAAGTCTTTCAAAACATTTTAATCTTTCTTCATCAGGCACAAGGAACACATGGTTCTGCTTTGAAAACAGAAATCTTTATTTATTTGTGTTTTCTAACTGCTTATATTTTACTCAAAAAATTTTTTTAATCCATAAATTTAAAAAGAGAACATTACCTTTTCATAAACACGCAAACTCATAAAAACCTTCTTTTACTTAAGTAAAGTATCACATTAAATTCAGGGTGGCTACAGAATCTGGAAATCAGATAATCACGGAAAAATCAGGGAGATTTATCAATCTGAAAAAGTCAGGGAAGGAACCACTTGAAAATCAGGGAAATTTATATGTATGTGAAAATTTTTGCATTTTCACCTTGTTAACAAGACTGACTTGTCTATTTTATGTATCCTATTTTTTCACATGCTGAATAGTCTTTCCCAATATTTTTGAAAAGATGCACATAGTATGAGTTTTTAATATTTAATATAAGTTAAGATGATCTGATTTCTTCATTTTCTATGGATAGCATTTATCAGGGTTGCTACACCACCTGAAGGACCTGAAAAAGTCAGGGAATTAAGAAATTAGCCAAACAAGTCAGGGAATTTCAATATTTTTTCCAAAATCTGGAAAATTAAGGGAATATGATAAAATTTAGTTGTGATAACCATGAAAGTATTGCCTTTGGGATTTTCCTGCTATTCCCAACTCCCACCATTCATTGTAACAGATAGTTTACAATTTTAAAACTCAATTTTACAAATTTTAAAAGTTTTCCAAGAATCATTTTTTTATTTTCAAGTTACATTAAATATTTATCACAAGGCTTCATCTCCCCACTGAAGTTTCTGCTGCTTTTGTTGCTTTGCTTCCTGTTGGAAATACAGTTTATTTGGGCATTAGTGATTTTGTGGTACAGTTGAAGTATATGGTAGTTTACTGCACAGATAGCCGCTGTATAAAGTTGCTGGACTAAATTTTAAGTTTAGATTTAGACTGTTAACACGTTTGCTGCCGCTCACGCAAAAGCATGTGATATGGCACCAACGTTAAGGGGCCACTCATGCGCCAGCACGTGATGTGGGGTGATGTCCAATAACCAGTCATGCGCTGGCGCAGGAAAATCTTTCACTGATTCTTTGTTATAAAAAGTAAATCGGCTTCAGGGAAAAACCCACTTCTATAGTGCGGCATTAACTATCATCACATCTTCATGTAAGCGGCAGTGAACGCGTTAACTAATACTTGGTGAATGTTATGCTATTTTTGTGTTTTTTACTTGGCATGATTTTTTTCCTCTTCAAATGAAATAATAGCAAGCTGGATAGATATGTTATACAAGAAAACATCAGAGAACTTTCTTTTTACAATTTCTCTAAAAGAACTGTAACATATATAAACAAATAAACACTTGACATATTTCAGTTTCGTTAGAGATAAAAACCATTTTCATAAAAAATCATCAATAGAGTTAATAGACAATGAAATATATACAAGTTATAAAATATATATACCCACTCTGTTGTCAGTCATAAAAAGAAATAAAGTTAATGACTTAAAATTTTTTACTTTTGTACCTCTTCCCCCCCTCCCTTCTTCCTCATTCAAGGTTTTTATATATATTTATTTATTTATTTAGTAATTCCAACCATAAAGCTAGAATAATGAAATAACTCATTTCCTTTTTTTTTGTGTTCTAACATCTTTTTACATATTATGACGTCTTTTTAAAGAAATAAATGCATCTTTCTAGCAAATTTATACATTTCAAATTAGTTTAATGTAAGGTATATGAACAATTCCAGTAATTATATGTTTTATGTATATGTATATTATGATTTATCATTAAGTCTATTTTTGTATAAAATTTGGGGCTTCATTTTTTTGTATTCGCTGAAAAATATTTCAGAGAGTTTGACATTATCTGATGATGATTCAAGTAGTGAAAGTTCTTATGATGGTACTCCAATGCAAGATCAGAGCTCTAACTTTGAAAAAGCTCCTGAACAAATTGAAGGGAATTACATTGTTGATGTTGGCTCTTCTCCAATTGGCACATGGGAGTCACACACTAAAGTTTGTATTATGTTTGTTTTTGTTTTTTTAAATTATTATTTAAGTAATAGGAAGTTATTCCCTCCCTCCCTGTGTTTGCATTATGAAAAATGCATGAAAAATTATTTTTTGTATGACACTTCTGTTTTGTTAATATATGTACTATAATGAAACCATGTTGTTATTTTTTGTTGCTTATGAAATTTATGTAAAAATAAAAAGGAAAGAAATGCAGATTTTATTTTCAGATCATTTGCGATAAAATTTCAGCAAGACATTTTAGCCTATTTTGGCAGTCATTTATTGGTGCATAAATAGATCCATTGTTTTTTTCAACTCATCAATTGTTTGCAAGCAATACAGATAATTTTTGCTTATTTATCACCCATTGTCAAATGCCCTCTAATTCTATCATATCAGGAAGTGGATTAAAAAAGTGATTGCAAAATTTTATCTTTATGTACAAAAACCAGCTTTAATTAAATAAAAGAGTGTAATAAATCTAATTTAATCAAGAATAATAACATTATGAATTTAAGTATGCCTCTACAGACCTATAAGATTTTTATTATGGTTTGTTTATTTATATATTGTTGCATTGTGTGTTATGCATGTTTTATCCTAGTTTTGGGGGAACATTGCTATTTTTCCATTTTGTGAATGTAAAGTAATATGATTTTCATCTGTTGTGTCTGAAGCATTATACTTTATTATTATATTATTTTTATTTAATTTTAGGGTATTGGATCTAAACTGATGGCAAAAATGGGCTATGTTTGGGGGTAAGTTAAAAGTTATTTATTGTATTCAGTTGTGTTTAGAAAATGCAGTCAAATAAAACAAAAATATTTAAAAATTAATGACTATGTATTGGACAATTATCATCATAAAATATATCTAAAAACTTTGCATTCAAATTATATTACATACAATTTGCTAAATGGTCCTTCCTAACTTTATTCAAGTTCTCAGTAACAATATTGACAAGATCAAAAAACATAAAAAACAGGAGTTTATGAAATCCTGATTACCCTTAAAAATAATGAAAGATTTGTTTACAATGGTGAAACTAAATGAAAATTTTTGGAGAAATTATAAAAGCATCAAAGAGACATTTTGCAATGGAACCCAATACAGCTCTTGCAAGATTTTACTACTCAAATGAAGGCAACCAAGTTGGCTCTGATGAAACTAGGTTTATAATCCCATGTAATAATTCATAGGAGACTAAATTTTTAAAGTTCTTTACAGTTATTAAGCATGGGTGATATGCCTATAATAATAATTTATTATTTAACATCCATAAAATTTGGCATATTTTATTATTATCTGTTCAACCTAGCCATTACCCACTATTTCAAAAAAAATTGTTTTGGTACTCTATTTGCTAACCATGGTAACTTTGTATGTTTATGTACTCTCTGTTCAGGAAATCTTTCTGTGCTTCTTTATGCCTGTTTTGCAATTGTATAACATAATTTTATTTTGATGACAATTGCCGAAACTATTTGAAACATATATTTTTTATGCGTTTTAAAATGACTTATATCATATGTACCATTTCAGGGATCTGTTTAGTAAAAAAATTGGGTCTTATAGAGGACCTTTCACAAAATTTTTCAATTCAAAACTGGATCCTTCACAAAATTTTTTATCTCAAAAGTAGGCTCTTCACAAAAATTTTCACCTCAAAACTTTTCATCTCAAAACCAAGCTTTCCACAAACTTTTCACAGTACTTATGTATTAACACCACCGCAGCAGAAGTTGCGCTAATGAGCCAATAAAAGAGCAATCCTGTTGTTCACACGCGCACAAAAAATGAGAAATAAAGCGCTAAAAATGGCGTCAAAAATCAGCAAACAACAAGGAATTCAAAAGATAACTGTGTGCGTATGCGAACAATAAGATAGCTTTTTATTGGCACATTAGCATAACTTCTGCTGCAGTGGTGTTAATACGTAAGTACCCTTTTCACATTAAAACAACATCTTCCACAAAATTCTTCACCTTAAAAGTAGACATTTCACAAAAATGTTCCATCTCCAAACTGAACCTTTCATAAATTTCATCATTTAAAAATAAAATTTGACCAGACACTTTTACCTATATAAAGAAAATATAGGTGTTTTTCATATTTTTTACAAATGTAAGCTGAACTTTGAACAACTGCTCATAATTTCACAAAGATAGGATGCATGAAAAAAGTCTGAAGAGACCCTCTGCATTTGGCAAGTTGTATTTAATTTGAATGAAGAGTTTTTAAATATTTAGAAATTAATCAACCCTTTGTGATTTAACAACTCAAATATGAGAAATATTTGCTCAAATGTTAAGATGCATCATTCTAAACATGATAAAAATAATTTAAAATGTTTTAAAACAAAAAATTAAAAAATGTTTGACTTAAAGGGTTTAAAAAGGTTAAGGGGCGACTTAAAGGTTTTTTTTTTTTTTTTTTTTTATCTGCAACAAACAGAAACAGCACACTTCTTATGAATATTGTCGATTTTCTAATACAAAATTCTAAAGTATATGAAGTTACCTTTCTAAAAAAATCTTTTTTTTTTTTTTTTGGAGATCTTCAGCACTTTTAATTTTACAAATTTTAAGACATTCAATGCTAGCATAAAATAAAAAATCACAAGTTTTCTGAATGGTGCGTACTAAATGTTGTAAAGTAAAAATCTAAACAAGCTTTAAAATAAAATTATAGCATTGGCATGTCGGTCATCATCTGTGACCACCTTCAGGAAAGATGTCTTACATTATTTTAAAGACAAAGTCAAGCAGTCTTGGATTTGAAAAGTTCAGTAAAAGAAAAGTTTAACAAACTTTTCAAATCTAAGACTGCTTGACTTTGTTCTTTAAAAGAATGTGAGAACTTTTTCCTTAAGATGGTCACAGATGATGATCGAAACATCATTTGTTATAATTTTATTTTAATGTTTGTTTAATTTTTAACTTTACAACATTTTCTACACACCATATAGCAAACTTGTAACTTTTTATTTTCATGTTAACATAAAACAATTTTATGGTATAAATATCCAGCTATTTTATTAAGTTCATTTTAACAACAATGACGCAAAACTGCCCATATGATCAATAAAACTTTGGCTTAAAAAACATAATTCAGTATCTTTTGAGAATTCACTGTCTTTTAAGAATTTTTGTTGCATTTAATGTAAATTATGTTAAATGCTGTGTTAGGAGATAGCGGTCATCAATAAAATCATCTTTTAAAGCCAATTGTCTAAGTAACATTGCCTTTTGTGTATGTTGCAGATATGCAACACGACAATACAAAGGGTTAATATTTTAAAAGTAATTTTGATGAATCTCTTTTTGGTACTACTTGATTATCCTGTCAACAAGAAACTATCACCAAACTATATGTTTAAATGCCAATAATGGATAATCATAAATGTCACTTTCACTTGACATTAAACATGATGCATGTGTTTCTTATATCATTAGGAGATATTTAATTCAACTTTTTATTTGTATTCTTATTAATGCTTTGCTAATTTATATGTTTTTTCATTATTTAAAATAAAAATTACATTAATTTCTACAATTTGGTGAAATTCGTTGACGAAATAATAAAGTAGTGCTGTTTTTTTGTTGCTTCATGTTTTTCTTTTCCTTTCTTGCTAGTTTCATACATTTTGTAAATTTTATTCTATGAACGAAAAAACATTTGGTAAGGTAGTTTAGGATTTATAAAATTAATTTTTTAGCAGGTAATGTTAAAATAATTTGTAGTTATTGCAAAATAGATTGCAATGGAGATAGTTCTTTAAACATAACTCTATATTTGAATTCATATTTATCAACATAGATTTTTGAAACAATTATGAATTTCTTAATATAAGAGAATTTGTAAAAGCTACAAATATGTAAATCCAAAATTGCAGTTTTTGCTGTTTATTAGTTTTTGAGTTATGCTTAAAAAACTGCCTGCTTTGCAATCTTTTCTGCCATGATTGCAAATGAATTTAATATTATGAGCTCCAAATTCTAAACTGCTTGATTTCTTGTTTAGTATCTTAAGGGGTCATCCATAAATGATTTCATGCTTGGAGGGGCGGGGGTCATGAAATTGTGACAGTTTGTGACAAGGGGTGGGGGAGGGGGTAAAAAAAAATGTGACGTCGTACATTTTAGTTAAAGTAAAAGCATTAAAAATCAGCAAATTAAATTTTGAAGTTATTTTGAAATTAAAGTATTTTGTGTTCATAAAGTAAAGATAAAATTTTAAGCCGAATACTAATTAAAATTCCATTTCATATTCTAAAATACTATTGTTTTCAATTGCTTTTTCATATTAATATTTTATTACTAATGTCTATTAATCTTATTTCAAACAAAATAAGTACATGAATCATTTTTATTGTTATAGTCACAAATATCATTAAAACACAATTTAAGTTTTAAGATAAAATAAAATAGGATCTATAACATAATGCTTTGTTTCTCAACTACAAATATATGTACATGTAATATTGCGTGACATGTGACAAAGGGGGGAGGGAGTCAAATATATAGAAAAAAAATTGTGACATCATTGATGGGCGGCCCCTAAGGTAAATTTTACTGGAAAAGGCCAAATATGGTTCAAAAATTATATATTTGTAATCAAATTTTTGGAGTTTAGTAGAATTTCAGTATGAAGAGGACCCCTTTTATTCCTTATATTCTTTAAATATTCATTTAATTACCTTTGTAGAATATAGCTGGCACTTTGTCGCCATGAAAATTATCCTTTGAAAAAGGAAAAAATTCCCTTTAAGTGTGTTGTCAAACTTGCATTTGTATATGTGAGTTTGGCAAAAATCGTGAAATATTCAAATTGAGTTTGTAATATTGCATGGAAAACAGTACTGACATGGTCATTAATTTGTGTTATTAGAAACCAGCAACATACAGTCCATTACAGTAAAATCCACTCAATCTGTAAGCTTATTTTTTAAACATATGTTTACAGAAAATATGATTTTTAGTCAATTGACTTTTTTGAACAATTTTGTGATTATTATTATTATGATTTGTGTGGGAGGGAGGGGAGAAGGAATTATAAGTTAATGTCAGCTGTTTTACATGATTTGCCATTGTTTTAAACAGTTGAAATATATTTAATATTGTTATTCTTTTGTAAGTTACTAATTGTTAAAGAGTAAAAAATTAATTTGTAATAAAAAAAACAGGGTTGGCATGATTTAAATCAACTGATTTAAATCAAGATTTAAATCTAGATTTAAATCAAGTGATTTTTTTAAAAAAATCATTTGATTTAAATCAATTTTTTGCAATTTCACATGAATGCACCTATCAAAGGAAAATTTTGGGTAAAAAGTTAGAAAATGTATTAGATAACAATAGAATTACAAAAATTAAAGCAAGATATTAACAAACTATTAATGGCTGTTATTTTGCTGGAGTTTTATTAAGGTTCTTTCTTTTAAATCAAAATGAAATGAAACTTAATGTAAGGAAAAATAATGAAGATTTGGCATTCATTAAAGAAGATTGCCTAAATCTTCTCACCACTGTAGCACATTTTCAAGCAAAAAACGGCCCATTTCAAAAATTACCATTGCTTGAGAAAAAAGTTTCTGATATTATGACAGATTATGATTGGCGGAAATTTTTTTATGTAATGGGAAGTAAAGAGAGAGTCAGCGAAATTAAAATTGAATTTATTTACCAAATAACAACAACCGTGGCTTCATCTACTGGAGTAAAAAGACAATTTTCTTATTTTGGAATAGTTCGTTCAAGCCTTCATAATAAATTAGGAGTAGACAAAGCTTCTAAATTAGTGTTTTTGTTCAAGCAATTAAATCCCTGATTTTTTCCTATTTGCTTAAGAAATATAGAATTAATTGTGATTTTTATCCCTTAATAAATAGCTTGAATTAAATGAATACAGTAGACTTTCTCAAATCCACACAGCTTGGGACCAGAGGTTGTGTGGATTTTAGAATTTTGTGAATTTCTGGTCATGGGTTTGTTTACATTTTTAAACAGTAATTTGATTGTAATTAATAATGCAACTGAAGTTAATGAACGTTTATAATATAGTAAAACATTAAACCAATTATGTAAGTTAATAAACTATAATAATAAAAATTTAGATAATTAAAAAGGATTAAAATATTGAAAGCAACAAAGATGAAGTAAATAATCAATAATGTATAACTAAATATTTATTATAAAGATGAGATGCATTTTTTCCTAAATTATTCAATGGAACTTGCCCCATAAAGGTGCACTACTAATTCACATCAATATCATAAAATATAGAAGACCTGACCTGAGAGCTTCATTGTTTACATCTGTAAATTATGCGTGGATTTTAGAGAGTTGTGGATATTAGGGCAGCGGATTTGAGGGAGTCTTCTGTATTTAATTTGTTTTTTAAATTTTGTCAGTTTCTATTCATTTACAACATATTTAAATTTATTTCTTATTTGTTATTTAGTATGCACAATTCAATTACAAAATAATAGAATGTTGTTAGATTAAAGCCTAGATGTTTAATTTTTAGTACCAATCAGTAACTAGAATATAATATTTTCTTAACTATATAATTATTTCTTATAATATTTTTATAAATTATAAATATTATTTATTCTTTTTTAGTTATTTATTATAAAAAATTGCTTCATGTATTGTAAAAACATAAAAACACAGTAATTAAATATAGGATTCTAAAAAAATAAAAAAAATCCGATTTAAATCAAAAAAATCTGATTTAAATCAAATAAATCCGATTTTTTTAAAAAAAATCATGATTTTTTTCCAACCCTGAAAAAAAATATTGGTATTTTTCTAGTATATGGGGTCTTGAAGAATTAGAAAAAATGGCCTTAGTAAAAGGAAGAAATTTAGCAGCATATTTTCTGACAATTCATTCCTTGTCTTACACAGGCAATTTTGTCAATATTTATGTACTTTTTTTTAAATAAAAAAGCCATTTATTT
Source organism: Maratus speculifer (assembly GCA_964019185.1). NCBI lineage: Eukaryota > Metazoa > Arthropoda > Arachnida > Araneae > Salticidae > Maratus > Maratus speculifer. The sequence goes on along the minus strand of OZ025301.1, from coordinate 209,538,464 downwards.
TTTTTTAAATAAACAACAGAAATAATTGTCATATATGAAAACAAAAGTGTATACCAGATGAGTGCAAAAATTTTACATGTTTTTTGGTGAAAACAGAAAGGCTGAGAAGACAAAAAGTTAAGCACATTCAAAATTATGCGAAATACCATCATTATGTTTTATCCTCGCCATCTGTCTGACAGTAAGTGGATTCCACATTTATAAGACTCCTGTATTATAAATATATTGTATTATTGTGTATTATATATCACTGTATTAGAATCAAAAATCTGTTGTAATGCCATTTTTATGATCTCTGCATCATTGAAGGTTTGACGAGCAAAGGCATTGTGTGAAAAAAAGGTGATAGTCTGAAGGTGCAAAGTCAGGGTTACATGCTGGGTGAGGTAAAACCAAAAAAAAGAAAAAAATGAAGCATGAAGAAGGTAAACTTCCATAGACTTAATGTATATCCCCGACTGTCAGCGAAGCAGTGCAAATAGCTAAGCAGTAGAAGTCATGAAATGAGTAAAAGATAAAACAGAGTTCCCTTTGTATGCTCACCAGTCTGGCATGATTACCAGCAGTGATAATTATCAAAATGAAGAATAATGATCACTGCTGTCTACATGAAAGCAGGGTGCTCCTTTGTCCTTTTTGTGGAGAGAGTCAAAATCCCTTTCTTGGGAATTAGGTTAAAGATCATACATTATGTTACATGCAGAAGATTAGATGAATCTGTTAGTTGATGTGTTAGTTTTTGAGTGAAAGTGGAACTTTGAATGTGTAAAATTTATTATTTTACAGAGTTTTGCATAGCTGAAGATTTTTCCATTGTTCATATTCATTAGCTATCTATTTGCTCATATTAAAAGATCTGTTACAATAGCTAAGTATCAAGATGAACTAAGAAATTTCACTTTGAATTCTTGTGAGAGTGTTGATATGAAAATTTTATGTTACGTTTACTACAAAAAAAAAAAAAAAAAAAAAAAAAAGGGGCAAATCAGGGAATGCAATGAAGCATTTTTATGATTGGATCTCAGCTGTTTTAACTATTACAGTTAGTTATGGTCTCCAAAGCTTTCCCTTCTTATCATCTATGTTCTTTGTTAAAATTTCCCAACCAAGGTCAAGTAATTTGTGACTTGTGTAATGTGTGAGTCCTTAAAGCATCATGAGGCATGGGATTATTATAAAAGAGAACCTCTCTGCAATTGATGAGTTCAGCCCACTAAGATATGACTTGTGCTTGCAGTTTGTCCAGTTGTTGGCAGTAGAAGTCTGCATTGATCTTTGCATTATGGTACAGTACACGCTTCTCATTTCCCATAACAATTCAGTTCAAAAAGGGTTCCATATTGGTAAACGAAAACAAAGAAACACAGCTTCTGACCTTCTCTTTCATTGCCTTTCTGTAAGCTGGTGTGGTGCCCTCTGATCGAACTTACATGCATATTGTCTTTCGAGTTTCGATTATTGTTTGATCTACTCAGAATGTTTCTGCTAATTCTTTGACTGTTGGATGTGAAAAATTTGTCATGGCTATGTCCAGATCCTTATCAAAAACTGCTGATAGGTATCCAGAATAGAATAGACATTAATTTTACAATTCCTGTTTCTATCCTGGAATTTCTAAACCAACAGCAGCAGGCAATGGCAATTGTCCACATCATTCTGCCCATACACTCTGACAAACACTATAGCTGTTGAAATGCCTTTATCATACTCATAAAACAGTAAACAATGTCTGATATGGTCTTTCTTCCTTGCCATGTTGTTTCCCATTCCACATGTGTTCTTCTGCCAAACTTGTGTCTATACTCTGCTGCTTCACACATTGTAGCCTGCCTTCCTCTTCTCAAAATGTCAGCTGTGACATCTATACTCCACTTGATATTTGCATTGCTCAAAACAGGTATAACTTTTGCACACTCTTATATAAATGTTTCTCTCTATGTAAATAAATATATAAATAAGCATAAAAGTTCATTACATTTGTCCTCAGTTTATTCACTGCTATTTATATCATTTGGCAACAAATCTTACTTTCTGAAGTCTGAATTACTTCAAGCTTTAAAAAAAAACATCAAGCCTAAGTGGAAAAGTACCAAAATATCTGTACATTTAAAAGAGTGTCATGCTTAGAGATTCTATTGATGCTTGATGCATATATTCTGATTTTTAGGCAGGGACTAGGAAAGAATTCTGATGGAAGAGTGGAACCAGTAGAAGCAATTTTGTTTCCAAAGGGTAAGATTATTTTTGCGTTTTTTATTCTGATTAATAATTCCTAACAGTTCTTTGTAATATTAAAAACTAAGTTTAAATTTTTATTTATTTTTTTTTTCTTAATGTAGCTGAAATTTTTCTTGTAGCTTACTAATATTTCCATCTTTATTAGTGTGATTGGCATTTTCAATTTTTATTCACATCATGTGTCCATTAATTCAAGGTGTCTGAAAAAGATTCAAACATGCTTTAATTTTTTACTTATTTGAAATAAGTAAGTATTGTAAATTGAGAAAATGTTTAAATTAAATTAAGGTAGGAATAAATATTGTGTTGATGGATTAATTCTGTTATCCATTTTCAAAAAGTTATGCCTTCTAAGAAGTTATACTATCTGCAAGTAAGGATTTAGTGGAGCCATCTACCTTCTTCAAAATTCTGTATACCTTCCTTAGCTATAGTGTTTACACTCTAATGTATATTCTCTGCATATAGCATATATCCCCTGGTTTTGTTACAACTACATGCTGCAAGATATTTGAAAAACTTATTATATTTTGTTTATTACACTAAAAATAAAATTTGAATTTATTAACATTTAATGAAGAAATAAAGTTTAGGTGTTCCCAACAAACCCTTTCCTAGGAGAGGGTGTCATTCTTGTAGCTATCAACTGTGATCACTGTTACTCGGTCAAATGTTATCTGAAATTATAAAAAACATAATTTCTTTGTTGCAAACTTTTAAAACTAGAGAATGATTGATTGGTTTTTGGAAAATTTTATTTTGAATAAAATGGCAGTTGTTCAAAGTTAAGATCCTGATATTTAAAAAAAAGATTAGCTTTTGTAAAAAATGTTTATAAAAAATATCTAAGGAATGATTATTTTCTAGTTATATTCTTGTTGAAAATGGGACAATATTTGAAAAAGATGAGTTAAAATTTGTCCGAAAAATCATGATCACCAATTTTAAAACATAGTTTATAGATCATCTGATTAAAAGATTCCAGTTATGATTTATGTATAATAGAAGTAAATATTTCCAAGTAGTACAACTTTTTTAATTTTTATCAGATCAACTAGAAAATGTAACTGAATATTCTTAACTAATTATACTTTCAGAAAATGCAATAAAAAAGTGTATTTTTTGAAAGTTTATATATAGGTATTACCTCTTAAATTTTTATATAATCACCAGTTAAATATATAAGCTACAAACTTTTTACAGTGTTCAAATGCACAAATACATGCAATACCATGGCACAAAAAAACCCACATATAGTCATTTCACGGATTCTTGGATCCCCTAGCTCAGTGCAAATAAATAAATAAAATTATTAAAAGATTATAATGGGTTTAAAGAACCACTTGGTTATAACCCTGAGTACTGGTTAATGAATTGACTGAAGCGGTAGAAGCATGTGTTTATCTATCCAATAGAAATGATATAACTAACAGGAAAACATTGAAAAATAAATGTCACTCCTCAGGATCCCTCTACACTAGTCAGAGGAAAGGAGTGCTAGTCATATCATTTGTCATGAAAGAAGTATGTTTGTATATATGATAAGCTTCATAAAAGTCTGCAGGGTGGCACATAAATACTGTAATGCAAATAAAAGACCATAATTTTTAACTGAAGGGACAAAACAACTTGTTTTATTCACCTTTCAAAAGAGAAGAAAATTCTGTACAAGAAAGAATCAATATTATTCATAATGACTTTATATGACTTTTATATTATTGTTAATAACTTATACAGCATCAAATTACCATTATGAAAATTTCTGTTTCTCAAGTGACAGAAAATTATTATGTAAACAAAGTATACTTATATAATATTTTTGAAACTTTTGTTACTTTGAATAACATTTATAATCTTTATTTTAAATTTTTAACTAATTCTTTATACATTAAATACATGTGTAAATTATGAATCATCGCAGGTTAAAGTTCATATTATTTCTTAGTTTCTATCAGTTTTTGCCACTTACTGGCAGAAACTAGTTTCTGTCATGCTGGTTTAAACCACCTTGGCAGAAACTTGCCAGCCCTGATTGGAATAGATTCTGAAATTGAAACTTTCCTAGTGTTAAAAAACTACGTCCAAAATCAAAATAGTAAAAACTACCCCGATTAGAGATAGACCCTAGTTTCCTATAGACTTCACATTAGCATTTTTGTTTCTTCCTGTGACTAGTGTGAGTTTTTAAATAATAAGGCATAGAACCTTTCTAAATAGACTGTCACATTCATTGCTTTTCAGATCAGAATAACCCGTGTAAGTTTACTGAATTGAGTGCTTATGGTTATTTGATGAATTTAATGTACATTTTTGCAAAACCCTTTCCAGGTAAATCTCTAGACAAATGCATTGAGTTGCGAGAGTTTTCTGGACCCGTTTCTGTGGAAGATAAGTTCATTGCAGAACAAGTGAAAGAAGAAGAAAGGGTGCAAAAGCTTGAAAAGAACTCTCAACCTGAAAGCTCCATGTTCGACTTTTTGAACAAGAAGATTTCAAGAAGTGCTGGTAATACATCATTGCCCACATTAATTTTTTAAATCAAATTTAATGTTTCGTAATATATATTATGTCTATACTAGCTGATCCTCCCAGGGACCATGATAGTAATCTTAAACTTCAAATTTATATCATTTCATATCTTTAACCTGATTTTGTATGAATTTATATATATATATGAAATTTTTTATCTGTTATAAATATAGTAGTTTTTGCAGCCTTGTAAAAATTAAAAATATATATCGAATCCTCTGTAATGCAAAAGTACACGTTTGCCTTCATGTTTACATAACTACTCCATTACATATGAAAATGAAACCATATTGCTGTTAATATTGCTCATGTTTAAAGCTGATCTTAGCTGAAAAAATAGTTATGAAACTTCAGCCAAATTATGAATTCAATTAAAAGGCAATGAAGTTTTTGTTTCACATTTTCAAGTTGTCTCTTTCTGATTTTATTTTTTTAAGTATAAGCTCTAGATTTATTAAATATTTATCACCAATATTTTACTTGTAAAGTTATTAAAACAATAATTTAAATTTTTTATAAATATATGTGTACATACAGTGTTTCTCTCAGGTTTAGAAAAAGTTAAAGAACTGCTGAGCACTTTTTACATCTTTATGGTCACTGATTTTATCTTTAAAAGCATCCTCTTCAATTTTCAAGGGCACTTTTAATATTTAATGTTTAAAGTTATGTCACTCATTTCAAAACACAACAGTGATTCAGGTGATCAACACGTCATTGATTTACTATGCAAACAATTTTTTTAACACAAATTATAATCAGTTTTTTTTTTTTTTTTTTTTAATGTAGGGGTTTTTTTGTAAGAGTTTTTTTTTACAGCGCTACACTTCTCCTGAAACTGTCTAGAGGGAAACTCTCTGTTTGATGTGTGTCTGTGTGTATTTTAGAATAAAGCATTATATTCTCCATTAACTTAATAAATTCAATAGTAAAATACTCACTTTTTTCTTTAAAATATTTTTTAAACTTCTTGAAATTAACTGTATTCAAAACCTTGATATGTAATCATTTATGTTACAATGCGAGAGTAAAGATAAAATAACTTAAACTGCACTTGATTTGTTGTTTATTTTACAATGGTTAATTTCTACTGAGTCCTTGTGGTTGCTTGACAAAGCATATACTACATGTATTTTTAATGTTTTTAATATTTTTTAAAAACTTTTTTATAAAATTTTATTTTTTAAATGTATTTTAGTCCTTCTTACTTTATTTTATTTAGTCAAGGAGTGCAGTTTTTTTTTTTTTTTTTTTTTTTTCTTAACACCTTCAAGTCGTCTCTTTCTGCTTACACTTTTCTAGTTCATGTTTATTTTTGTTGAACACATATTTTAAAAAGTGTACCTTTTATATTAAGATATTTTAACAAGAAGTTAAAAAAAGTAGCATTTCTGTACAAAAAATATACAAAACTGATATTTGTTATTCTATTCTTTGTAAAAATGCTTTTTGAATTTTTTTTTTAGACTGTTATCAATATTTACCTAAATGTTTAAATTGATATTGATTGAAATTAATTGACTTTTTATTAAACTTGTAAAACTTTTTTGATAGATACTTTCCATGATATACTTGGTAAAAGACCATCTTCAGACAATAATGCAGGCCCAGAAAAGAAATCTCAAGGAACAGATTTAAATTTTGAGGTATTGGTTCTTCATTTTAATGTGCATTGCATTTTTCTGGGTATTTTCAGTAAGGTTTAAACTGTACTGGTTTCTTTTTTTTGCATTTACCTAAAGGATTTCAAATTCTGCAAAAATCTAAGTTTTTAAATAAAAAAATCCAAAGCAGAAGGAGGGGGATGTAGAATTGTGAATTTCTTGTTAAGAAAATGTTAATAATGTCTAATTATGTATCATTAATTTATAATAATGAATATTAATTTATTTTAATGAAATATTTATTCCTTTGAAAAATGATACCAGAAAGTTCTACATTGGAATTACAAAAAGAAAATTTGTGGAACTTTTGAATGAATGTGAAAGAAATATTTCACAATTTCAACAGGCAACAGTTTTAGCTAATTAAAAATTTTATTTTTCAAATTCTGATAGTCAGAGTTCTCGTTGTCTTTCACCATTGCACCAAATTGCGACAAAATGCTTCATTTGGTGAGGAAAATAGACAAATAGTTCACCAAATTGCGAGTGTACAATTTTTACTCTTTTATTTGTGTTCTTCTTACAGTAACAAAAATTTAATCAGTATCACAAATTTTAATCAATGAAACAATCTGCAGCAACTTTATCCTAATAAAACATACATCCAGACTACATATATTGCAACCTTGTACAACATTCAGGGAACTTTGAGAGAATATATAGCATAATAAGTATTGAACACAGCGAAAATTAAATTGAGAAGTCAAATGTATATAAGAAATGCCAATAATGATTTCAGTATGTCTTTCATTATTTTAGCAATGCAATAAGCAACAATATAATTTTGAAGTATGTTCAAGAAAAAACCCGAAGAATTCAAGGAAAAAAAAATTTTATGTGACATACAATTTGTTATTTATATTTTGAAATTTTTGGAATTCATTTAATGTGATATTGTAACTCTGAATTACCCTTGGTTTGGAAATATTATTTCATAAAAGTTTAATGAGTTGAATTAAATTTCATATTTTTTCTTGATCGCACAAGACATTTAAAATCTTTTTTTTTTTTTTTTTTTTTTTTAATGGTTCCATAGTGTGCAGTTCAATTTAATCATCTAAATTTAGATGAATAACAAATCTATAAGCAATTATAAAATATTAAGTTATTTTAGAACATACTATGGGGAGGGGAGGGGGGGGTGAGATACATTGAGGGATTAAAGAAAATGTTTTTAGAGTTTCACTATTTTGCTAACATTTTTCTCATTTGGTTATTGTTTTCCATTTCTGATTAGCCACATTGCTAATGTTTGCTACAAGTCAGCGAGAACCCTGCTGACAGTTACATAGATTTAGGGAGCACCAAGATAAAAAATTCTATGTAATAATGCTATTAAAAGTCTACAGAAAGAATTTATTGAAATAAGGTTAGAAGAGATGAAGTATGTAATAATATAACATTTATTATCTCTAATTTTTGGATATTATTGATTTTATATCTGTCTTATATTTTTAACATTCAGCAATGTAGTGCTATTTATTATTTTAGCAAAGTTTGTTTCTTTTTAATCTATTTTTTTTCCTTACATGTTTATTTTCATCATTTTATGCTGGATGTCACACTACATGCCATATTATTTATTCAATTTATCTTTTATTCTGTTTTCATCTGAGAGTTGATGCATTACATACTCCATCATTGATTTATTTAATTTTTATTCTGGTTTTTTTTTTTTTTTTTTTTTTTTTTTTTTTTTTTTTTTTTTTCCAA